>PUFA01000088.1:3905000-5302500 GCA_003508835.1 Eonycteris spelaea
TAATCAAGAAAGAATGCATATGACCATAAATGTTTCTTCTACCAGAAAAGCAGACAACACTAAAAATATTGGATCCCAGCAACACTGTGTAAATTTAAAAATGTAAAAGTCATATACAAACTGCAAATTTTAATTATGGCAATGTGTTTGGAAATAATTTTATTTAAGATGACTGTGAGGTTTAAATTAAGTGAAATAACATACATCAGCACATAAAGCAGAATTTCTGGGAATATTGTCTTACTCTTCTTCTTTTATATACATAATAAATAGATAATCATTATTTAGTAAAGAAAATGTTTTCAGTGACACAAATAACAAATAAAACTTTCGTGTTAGAGCACACATGTTTGCCAAGAATAGAGGAAAGGTGAGTCTGTTAGACATCACTGACATTCTCTTGGAAAGTTAGTTTGCCTGAGTGATCAAGCTATGCAGGCTACTACCTTCTAACATAGGAAAGTGACTCAGTAAATCTTTAGAGAAAACCATTTTATCTTTCAATTACACCACCTTCATGCATAACCCCTGCATTACCTGAAAAATAGGAGGATAAAGGACAAGCAGAAAATGCCTCCTACTTCCACGGAAGGAAAAACGTATTCTATTTTTGTTACAAACTCTTTATGAAGTCAACCAAACATCATATACCACCAGTTTATAGTGACCCACTGTTAAGTACAAAAAGCACTTATCATTTTTAGTGAGAGAAATAAATAAGGAACCCACTGTAATCATCCGTGTGGCCCATACCCCAAGCCTCTCAACAGGATAGAATAAAAAATTTAAAAAAATAAACAAAACTTATTTTCCCAAAATGGAAACAAAAATGATGAAGCCACTTATACTAAGTGATGAATGCATCAATGTCAGCCTCTCTTCTAAACTGGTCTACTAGTTTTCAAACAATTATTTAAAGAGGTAAAATCTAAACAGTAAATAGGGAAAAAAATCTCAGAGTAGAAATATGAGTCTATCAGAAAGAAATAAAGAAAAAGAATGAATGAATGCACAAAGAAATCCTAATAGATGATACCTTGTGCTCAGGGTTTTAAAGGAACTTACAAAACAGCTATTCTTAAAGTAGGCTCTGAATGAAGAAACATTTTAAGACAAATGAAGTAACATTATAAATTGAGTTGAATCATTATATCTGATTTTTATAGAGGTCAAAATATTGATACTAATAACAAAATTTATATTCTTAGCCTTAAAAAATGGAATTTTAAAAGTTGAAGATTAGTAAAAATCATGATAAAATTGGTTGAAAAGCTATTTGTTGTAGGTTTACTAATAAATTGTAAACTCCAATTTAAAACATTACATTTGAAAGTAATTTCTCAAAGTTACAATTTAATGTGGGCCAGATCAACTAATGCTTTTAGTAATCAAATATAAATTATGTAGAATACAATAATTTTATTTTCTTAAATATCAACATAAAGTTATGTTGAAAACTCACTGATTAAAGTCATAACAAGAGTTATAGAATGGCCTAAAACAATATATGTAAATGGAAATAAACATGAAAACAATGTATTTTGATCATTTTTGTTAAATTTAATATAATAAAAACTAAAATATTTCTTCAGAAATATTAACATTTATTAGGATAGATATAAATAGTGATCCCATAGGAAAATACGATTACACCTTTATGAATTATAGTTCACATACAATGCCAGAGTTCCAATAATTTTCCCTCTGTGTGACTTAGTATGTAGAAATACTGAGAGTTTAGAAAAATTCACCTTAATATTTTAAGGCTGGTTACTTATTTCCTGACACATGGCATGATATAAAAAAGGCTTAGAATAAGACACACAATTTCTGAAGCTCTAATTACGCATTCAAGATGATTTTTTTTTACTTCAAATAAATTTATATTTAATGCCACACCCTGTTTAATGAAACCTGTTTGACATAGATTTCATTGTGAATATACATTGAATGACTTAATTTCACATTTATAAAAAAAATAGATTTTTTTTATTGCATTAAACTTGAAACAAATAAAACTCCAAAATTTTATAGTGGTAACAATCATTTATGGCATAAAATAAATTTATTTTCCTTCATATATATTTACAATTCCATAAAACTCCTCTAATTGATAAGCATCTAAAATATGTACTGGTTCCTATAAATTTCAATTTGTTTATAAATCTTTATGACTATTCTTGATTGGTATATGAAGATACACCTGGATTTAAAGTGCTGACCAACACACAACATAACACAGGAAATGGTTTTCATCCTGGAAGAGATATATTCTTATAAATATCAAGCAACATTTTGTCCATGCACAAATGTTTGGCTTTGAGCTGGAAACTAAACAATACAATGTTTTTAGGAAAAAACTATCACCTTTGATGACAGGAAACATGTAGTTGCAAATAACAACCAAAAAAAAACCCTGTTATTTTTTTTCTCTATATAATCAATAGAAGTTCATTATTTAATAAAGAAATGATTTAAAGTGTTAAATAAAGTTCATATGTGTTAAGGTACACATCTTTGCAGAAAACAGAAGAAAAATAAGTTCTCCTGGAAAGTCTATGTGCCTGGATCATAAACAAGACACAGTAGCATCTGACACCACTGAGACTTCGCTATGTGGTGTTCCCGAGACTTTCATCTGTGAAGGCCAGTTATTTCCCATTGCCCACTGCTTTGGAGTAAAAGAGAAAGCATGAGAGCTTCCAAATCAGCACTGGAGAGTAGGTGCTTCCATTTCTGGTTACATTTCTCTCCTTGTTGGTGATGCCAGAAAACTATATGGTGGTAGTGATAAAAAGGGGCATGGAGAACTACAAGTTAAAATTCTTGGGAATTATATGTTATATGTCTATTCAGCCAAATAATTTTACTGATGTACAATTTTTAAACTATCTTCCTTTGGGATTAATCTAATCAATTTATTTGTCCACATTCTTGGAAAATAATGACCATGGAAATTCAACCGACAAATGCCCTTTTCCAACAATATAGAATTATTATTTTTTTGCTACTTATCAGACTACTATTCTTCAGCTTCAAATAGGCACTTCTGTATATTAGGGCTAGGAATAAGTTTCTGCAAACTTATTTCTCCAAACCCAAAGGTTTCTTAGTAAGCTTTCTCAATAGAATCTTAAAGAGTAGCTGGAAACCTGCACAAGGGAGAAGAAATACTTCTTGTTATGTTGTTTCCTCTTCCTATTAACATGATGACAGCCACTGTTCTTTATTTTGGCAGTAACAGTTAGTTATAGGTTTTAGGATTATCCTCCACATTCCCAGACCCAGTTTATTATCTTCCTTCAAAAATACTAGCACTAGGTGGTTAAAGGTCCCTTCTTAGAAATCTGATTTCCATTTCTGTAGAGAGACTCTCTCTGGCTTCTAACCCACACAAACCAGCTACACAGCCCTTTTCCTCCCAGCATTCTCTCTTTAGGAGTCTTTTCTTTTTTTTTTTTTTTTTTTTTTTTTTTTTATTCTGACTCCTTAGGTTCTTAATTGCTTTTCTTTCTCAAAGACCTAACACTCCAGACTATGGCTCCATTCTTATAAATGTCTTGGTTCCAATAACTCTACCATCTTCTCTTTGTTCTGCAGTCCTAATCAAGGTAGCTCTTTGTACTTTTTATCTCTACATTACCTCAGTATTTCTATTCTGCCTCTCTGGACTCCAAAGCCTATCTAACCAATCCCCTATGTTAAATTCTTTACACTAAAATAACTGTTGTTCCAATTTTTCTTACCTGATCTTGTTGTATAACACTCCCTCCCACACTTAGCTAAACTTTTTAAATGAATACAAATTGATTTTTAAATACATATATCAGCTGAACTAAAAGGAAGGAACCTATAAAGCTAAAATATAAAGTGAATGTCGAGATCCTGGGTGATAAACATGTACCAAAGTTAGATTCCAGCTTGAAATTTTCTGTCACTCCCTGGAGATCTTATGCTTCCAGTTTGATGATTTTTCAGGGAACAGAAAATGAGATATAAATACTAGGGACAAACTAAAGAAAGAAATCTAATACAGTATTACCCTAACATGAGCCAAGGACCCAAAGTGTCATGGTTAGATAAAAAAGATGAATGATAAATAATTTAACTTGGAAGAGAAGTATACCAAGAAAAGGTGTCTATCTTAAACTCAGCACTGGGTGTGGAGAAAACACTTTCTCTGAAAAGTCATAATCTTACACTGGCTTTCATAAAGTTTTGTTTTCTGAATTCAGGATTTACAGCCTGAGAAGAATCAAGCAAATAATTTAATTAAAATGGTCTTGAGACAGTGGTATCCTCAAGGGAATTATTGTGAAATATAAATATTTTGTTAAGAAACTCAATTTCAATCCAGGTGACAAATACTTCACAAGAAAATTTACCAAGAAAAATACCAGGCTTAATCATAATTAAAAACAAACACACACACACACACACACACACACACACACACACACACGGCACTGTAAATGAGAACCAGCAGTAAAAGAAAATAATAGAAAGGTCCTATTAAATATTTCAGATACTGTAGTTATTAGATATGTTATAAACAATTATGTATAAGATATGTCTAAGGCGATAACATAGACACAGACATTTGCATGATGCAGGCATAAATAAAAAATAGTTTTTTACAAAAGAAAGAACATATTAACTTAAAATACTGAAGAGACAGATTAGAACCAGTAAAGAAAGGTAGGAAAATTATCTGGAATGGAGCTAAGAGAAACATAGAGATAGCAACAGAGAGAAATAAATATGGAAAGAATCTTAAGAGATATGAAGAGCAGAATAAGATGGCTCTGACATTAGCATAACAGTTACCATTGGTTAATGAGAAATCTGGCATCGCCCCAGTGGCATGGAGGGGATCCTCAGTTCTCCCCTGCTGACACAATAAAGAATTACAGGTCAGCAAGATTTAGAAAAAGAAAGATTTGTTGAAACTACATTTTAGAAAGAGACAGCCATGTTAAGGAAGGCTACAGTCCTGTGTAATTTGGGAGGTGAACAGATGAGAATATGCTCCAAGGAAAGAGAGTGTTTTTAGCAAAGAGAGCTGTGATCACGCAGAAATGGGAAGGTCTGTTTATATTTGGGCCATGATGGGAGGTTACAGGGGTGGTATTAGATGATATGCAGGTGGGGTCACTTTGAGTGACAATTGGCTGCTATATAATCCTTTGCCTAGTGTGCATGTGCTTGCCTAGAATTCAGTCTAATTAGATTCATGAACTTCTGGTTATAGGTATGATATTATCATGATGGCATAATGAGGCTGAGGCTTTGGTCAGGTTAGGACAGTACTTTCTACACATGTGTTTGTGACTGGTTTAAGCCAGCAGGTTTTATGGTCTTTGTGCCTTGGGAAACAGGGATAATTCATAATCATAAAATGGGTGTTTCTGGGAGATTTCTTTGGTTACAGAGCTAGGCCTTCACTCCTGTTGCTCATGACTACCTAACTATCTAACGTAACTAGAGTACCAGGAAGGAATAATAGCTCAGGGGAAGGGGCAATATTTAAAGAAACGGCTGATAATTCCTCATACATTATGAAATACACAAATCTACATAGTCATAAATTCAAATTCAAATGAAAACCAAGAAAGATAAATGAAAGAAATTCACATTTGGATAGTTACTATCATATACACTGAGAAGATATTTAAAATACTGCTACTACTAAGATTTTAAAGAAAATCAGAGTGAAAAACAAAATGGCCATGAAATAAATGGCTGATATTTATTGTGCTGAGGGAAAAAGTGGAACTATATGGTACAAAATTAAAACCTGTCATCTCTAACTACATACCTAAAAAAAGTAAAATTTTAAGAACAGGTGTGTAATAAAAATATAAAACAAAACACAAAGAGTTGACCACTAAGGAGATTTTTCTAAAATGAATTTGAAAAGCAGAAACATAGGCAAAAGAAAAATTTAGATGAAATAAGAAGAAATGAATGGTGTTAATGGTAAACATATGGATAAACTTGAACAAACTTGGACTACTTACAACAATAATAACATTTTATTTGAGGGTTAAAGAAGGATACAAATAAAATATAAACAGGAGTAATACATATTTTTGGAGTTAGAATATCCTAATTAAAGTATTCTAGAATCCCTTTATCATTCAGGTAAAGATATTGTGATGGTTAATTTTATACGCCAACTTGATTGGCCACAAGGTACCAGATATTTGGTTAGACATTCTGGTTGTGCCTGTGAATCTGTTTCTGAATGAGATTAACATCTGATTATCCTCTCTAATATGTGTGGACCTCATCAAATCTGTTAAAGGCCCGAATAGAACAAAGATTGAATAACAGTTTGCTCTTTCTGCTTGACTGCCTTTGATTTGAAATACCGAGTCTTCTCCTACCTTTGGACTTGTACTCAGACTGGAGTTTACATCATTCCCAGGTTTCCCTGGTTCTCAGGCTTTTGGACTCAGATTAGAACAATACTATTGGCTCTCTTGAGTCTCCAGCTTGTCAACTGCATGTTTCGAGACTTTTCAGTCTCTGTAATCACATGAGGCTGTGTGCACACACACAAACACACACACACACACATACATGTACACACAAATATACATGTATTACAGATGTGTGTGTGTGTGTATAGTTCTGTTTCTGTGTTTCTCTGGAGAACCCTGACTTAAACATGTATAGAGATTAATTTTAAACTTGGTTAAGTATGTCTGCTGAATAACTAGAAACTAAAATATAGACTATATAATTTCTAAAAACTAAAGAAAAAGTTCAATAAAAATGAAGTGTCCAAAAGAGACTAAGAAAGGGGATGGAGGATGATAAAAAAGCACAAAAATAAAAGAAATAGAAAACTCATAGTATTCTGACATAATTTAATCTAAATATGTCAATAAGCAAAATGATGTAAATGGGCTAAACATTCCAGTTAAAAAAGAAAGCTTGACACACTTAATACATGTGAACTTAGAACAAATGAAAATCAAAGAATTAATAAACATAGTCAAGCAATTACTAAGCAAATGGGAGTCTGTATTACTATCAGACAAAATTGACTTATGGCAAAAATTATTATTAGAGATTAAGAAGCCCCTTACATAATGATAAAATGTTCACTTTAATAAATACTATGATAATTCAAAATTTAAACATATAATAATATAACTTTAAAATATGTAAAGTGATAATTGATATAATTACAAGACAAAATAAAATTCTTTGCTGTTATCATCAGAGATTTACCATAATTCTCAAATAACGTATTAGAAAAACTGACTTAAATGAATAAGAATATAGTAGAATTGAACAGTACAATGAATATGCATCATAAAATGGAGATTTCTTAGAACAATATATTCAAACATTGAATAACACATACTATAATCATATGTATAAAACAATTATACAAAGTAAACATATGCTTTCCTTACATATTTAAACAGATTGTCACAACGAATACATTATTTGACTACAATGGCATTAAGGTATAAAAATTTAAAACAATAACAAAAAACCTCGTGTTAGGAAAAGTAAAAACATTTTCCTAAAAACCCACGATTCTAATAAGATCAATAAAATACATTAGAAATTAACTTTAACTAGTACAAGAATACTCTAATTAAAATTTATGAGCTACAGCTAAAACAGATGTTAGAAGAAAAATTAAAAATTATTGTCTTAAAAGCTTAGAATAGAAAAGATGAAATTTTCATAAAATAATTAATAAAACATTTAACTTTTTCAGAAATTTTAAATTAAGCAATAGATTAAAGCCTCCAAAAGTAGAGAAAATTAAAAATAAATAATTTCACAATTTAATGAATTGCAAAACAGAAGATTAAGATTATCCTATAGTGAAAATTTTTTTTCCAAATGAAGTCAAATTTTATTATATTAATAAAGAAAATATTAGAAAGGACAAATAAATAATATTAGCAATGCCGAGATTTTATAACTACAGAATCCAGATAAAATTGATAATGCAAGGTTTATACAATAAAAAGAATAATTGATAATTTATAAGAAACAATTTATCAAAATTGAGTTAAAAATAACACAACCTTGAGCACTCACATATCTATTAAATCAAGTAAATCAGTGACTTAAAAAATCTTCCCACAAGCAAACACTGAGGTTTAGATAAATTTAAAAGTGAATACATTATTTCTTTTAGCTATAGAAAAAATAAATTGACTCATTTTTGTGAGGCTGACTTAATTTGACACCATTTTAAATAAAGACCAGTAAAATTGAAAAGTGACAAGCTAATCCCAGTCATGAACATAGAATCAATAATCTTAAAATATCAGCAATCCAAATCCAGTTATTATTAAAAGTGGAACACATCATATTCAAATTGTTTTTACCTCAAAAAATTCAGGGTTTTTTCAATAACTAGAAGTAGAATGATGTAATTCATCATATCAGCATATTAAATGAGAAGTCCTATGATATGTCAATAAATAGACCTTCAATAATAATGAACATACATTCATGATCAAATTTGAACAGCTACAAAATATACTGGAAACCCTCTAACTTTATAAGTTATCTATAAATGCTACAAGCATGTATTGAACAATGTAATATAAATTTCTGGTATCAAAGTTCGATCCTCAAGAACCTATCTGGGGTCTGGTTCTATAACTCCTAAATATCTATGAATACTTGTATCACAGGGTTTGAAATCTGGCTTTCTCAGCATCTTTCTGTAGAGTGATGGGAACCCAACTCAGAAGTGCTATGCAGTCAATGATTTGTAGGTAAATTTTGAACAAAGGTACAGGAAATAAGAAGGAGTGGGCAGATAAATTACTTGTTTGTTCCTATCTTGTGACTCAACAGATTACTCTGAGGTGTAGTGGAGACTTTCAACATGTCTAGAGCTTTCCTTTTGAAGTTCAGCTCAGTATTACCCCCACTTTATTTACTTATACTCCTTCCCTGTTCTTTTTTCCCTTCACTGGGACTGAAGGAATTACATTTTACCACAATAGAATCCATGCTTTTCTTTTTTTTTCTATGACATCTAGCAAAATATTATTCAACAATTAAATGAATTACATGTACTATATATAATGAAACACTATAGAGCAAATAAGACAAACTTCAATTTCAATCATAAACATATGAATTTCAAAAACAATGTACAATGAAAGGGAAAGTGGCAGAAAGTACACATGGAATCCTTGCATATATATACATTTTTAAAGTAGATAAAATTAAGTAATATAAGTTTTATAATACAAATTTTGTAAGACAAACAATTTTTTAAAGCAAGGAAATGATTAAAACAAAATTTATCGTAGTGGCTATTCTGTTGGGAGTAGGAGAAAAACATGAATAGAGAAAAGAAACATAAGGACTTTTAAGACACAGATAAAGTTTATTCTCTGGGCAAAATGCTCATTTTGTTATATTTGTAAGCTGCACAAACGTGTTTTACACATATATCCTTAATCCCCTTAGGATTCTGTATTCCCATGCCTTCTGTTAACTTCTTATTGAAATTTCCTGCAACTCTTTTCGAGAGAGGTTTCTCTGACATGAGCTGTGTGCTCTGTCTACATATCTGACAGGCGTACATATCTGCCAGGAAGTTTATCACTGCAAAAGCATCCAAAAACAACACCAAATAGGAACTGGTAGATATTCAGCTTCCACACCTCTCAAATGAGGTATTTCTAAAGTAGTTCTATACACATTCCAGCTGTCTCCAGCAGCGCGTTCAGCCTGTTACTCAAAGTAAACCTCTTCATTTATCTACGATTTATTGACTCTCTTTTTGTTGCTCCCAGGCTCTAAAGACAGCTTCCAAAGAGCCAGTATTCATGCCTTTGAGTAGTCTTCTCTACTTCAAATAATGGAAGTGCACACTTTGCAGTTAGAAGCCTAAAACTTACAATGATTGTCTGCTTTCTCTTTCGCACTTTTGGAAATTCTGCCATGTAAGATGGCTGAATATACTATTACTGGAAACATCATATTAAGAGACCATGTGGAGAAGTCACATAAAAAATAAGAGACCCTAGGATTACAGATACAGTATGTCAGTCTCCTGTATCCAGCAGAAGTTACTATTGGCTGCAGCCCATGAGAAGTCCCAAGTGAGATTAACTGAAAAAACAAGCAGCTGATGTCAATCAACACACAAAATTATGAGACATAACAAATGGTTGTTCTCATAAGCCAGTAATTTTGGAATGGGTTGCCACACAGTAACAGAAAACTATACCACTTCTCTTTCTGCTCTCCCTTGCATGAAGGTGCTTCTGTTATAACCTCCCAAACAAACAATCTGTACTCTAAATCTAGTCTTAGAATTTACCTTTAGTATACTCAGAACCTAGACGATATATAATTAATAGTTTAAATAAAGTCAAATCAATATAAAATAAAATAATTCATATCTAATTTTTACACACATACATGTGAGGAATATTTCCTTTTTGGAGGGGAGTATAGGAAATGGAGCTTGATGAGCAGAATTTATTCGTTAATGGATACTAAATAAGATCATGGCATTATCATATACTGTGCAAAAGGGTATATGTTGCAGATACTTGTATTCATTTTTAAGTTATCATTCTTTTTTTTTTTTTTAAGTGAGACAACTCTTGGTTGATCTCACATATTGCAAGGACCTTGTCAGCTTACAATCACTTATTTTTTTTTATTTTTTTATGCCTACACCACCTGATCTTCCTAGGTAGTCTCTCATCCAAGTACTAACCAGGCCAAACCTGCTTAGCTTCTGAGGTCAGATGGGATCTGGCTTGTTCAGGGTGGCATGGGCATAGACTAAGTTATCATTCTTAGTCCTCTTCTTTGAACAGCAGTGATAGAGGCAGGATTCGGCTATTGGAAACATGGTGTTTTTTTATTAAATTTTAAGCCTTCTGTCTTGGTCCATTTGGAATGCTATAGCAGGATGCCACAGACTGGATGGCTTATACACAAAAGAAACATTTCTAGCATTCTAGAGGCTGCCCAAAATCAAGACTCAGGCATATTCATTGTCTAGCAAGGACCCCTTCTCTCTGTGTCCTCACATGGTGGAAACAGTAAGGGAGCTCTCTGAGATCTCTTTAATAAGGGTACTAATCCCATTCATGAGGACTTCACTCTTTTGACCTAATTATCCCCTGAATGCCCCATCTCCAGATATCATCACATTGGAGATTAAGTTTCAATACATAAATTTGGGGAAGGGGGAACAAACATTCAGTGTGTAGCACCTTCTTTAATTTGTATATAAAGAAAGGTTCATGACACTGAAGGAGCATCAGTAATAGAAACATGGTCATAAGAAAAAACAAGGTTTATTTTTTTTTTACATTTGTTTAAAGTTATTACTTTTTAAATATGTGAATAGACTCAAAATGTTTTTCTTTGGAGAAATTTAAAATAAGACAGGCTTTCATCCTTATGAACAGTTCACATATACACTCTTCAGAAGTAGAAAAATATAATAAATGATATCTCATTGTTTATTTTAGCCTGAGACAAAATATAATAAGTCATTTCCTCATCTGCTAATTCACATTTTATTTAATTTTTCTTATTCCACATAACAAAAGCTATACTTAATACCTAGCTTACTAATTAGCTAGAGTTAACGGAGTACACATTTACTTTTTTCAGTAGAGAAGTTCTCTTTTAGTTAACTATTTTAATATGTATAAAACATTTACCACAGTCAAATTTTTAATAACACTACTCATGTTATTGAGAAATAAAATTAAATAATTGTTGTAAATATTCCTAATCTATCTAAATATTCCATTACATATACCTTTGAAACCCTAGTATTCAAGTTCTTTAAAGTATGTTTTCCTGTGACATGGTTTGAAATTTGGATAGCTGGCCTTTGAATTGTATAAATTATAGAAGAAAATCAGCATAGTAGTCTTTTCCTGGGAAGTGGAGCAGTTAATATTCAACATGAAATGTCTAATCTTTAAATACATTATAATCTAACTGCTTAGGATAATTTTTGCATTAATACCTTAAGAGTCTGCAAAGCTGAAGGATGGGATTATTAAGATGGAATTTTAATGTCAAAATTATCAGCGAAGTGAACATATTGCTAGTGTTCATAAAAAATTGTATTCAATTTCTGTATGATTTGTTCAAATAAGAGATGAGAATATATTTGATTATACCTAGTAAGTAACCCAAAATTTGATCAGATGACTGGAGGTCACTGCTACACAAGGGCTGTCAACCTCAGAGATTAGACTATTTAAGTGCTGAATTTACTCTAATATATGAATTTACCTACAGAGATATGCATAAAAATGTAGTTATAATGTAATTAAACTGTTGGAATATTTTGTAGTGAAAATAACAAGAAAAGAAGAGTATAAAAACAATTTAGAAAATAATATAAATGATGATTAATTTGTTTGGAAAGCAATGCAAAGGATAGGAAACTCAGATTTTACTTTTTAAAGCTTTGGGATAACTAAAACTAATATATGCACAACAGATTTCTAAACTTAAATTCTATTTTATTTAGCAGACCTTTATTTGTGTTCAGAGTAATCTATGATATAGAATTTACTGTGGAAAGCCAACTAATACAAAAAAAGCAGTAACAAGATAGCATTTAACTGTACTATTTTGGGTAATTGTTTTAAGGCAAATACATACTTTGCAGTATTTTTTATAATCATACTTGTCAGTTTCTTAAGGAGGATTATCCCTGTAGCCATATAAACTTTCTCTTCTGCATTATCAAATACCTCCAATGATGTGCTCATACATAATCATTTACAACTATTAATAGAAACTATAATAAGCAATCAATAGTCATTATAACTTACAATTATAATTTTTTATTCCACTGGTAGGGGGATGTAGAAACTTGTCTTATGTATTGGCCTTAAGATACAAAAGCTCAGTAGGTACCCTTCTTAGAACAATGCACATTTGTAATTTATGAATGTTCTTTTATATTCTTGTAGATATAAATATACAGTTACATTTTCCCTTTTCCCCAGTGCTACATAATTATAACTTGTAATATGTAAATATTTATGAATTCACAGGATGTTCGCTAGGAAAGAAGAATGTTATACTTGCAGATTTGTCTAGTATTTGCAGAATTCAGAGCTTATTATTAGGCTTTATGTTGTATTGCAAAATGTAAAAATACATTGTTATAAATTTGACTTGTCTAGAAAACATACCATCTGGTGATTCTGTTGAGGATTGAGGATTATCTCGACATCATTTATTATAAAAACAGACATAACGTTTGTTAAAATTTGACTCCCCTTACTTTTATATAAGTCAATGGAAGACATAATGTCCTGTATTCTACTTGATAAAATATGATTTTAACATTAATATAATGAGATCCTAAAATGTATATGGCCTTGAAGATCATCTAGCAGGAATGGCACACCTAATTATTTGGCAGTAGCTGTTTAAATGCAAATTAGACTCTATGACTATTACAGATTAAAAGATACTTATCAGTACAGTGAAGAAGAGCACTTGGCTGGCTGTACACCATGGTTCAAGTGTGGGAGCCTAGTGACAGACATGCTGTATATTTGTCTCCTTACATCTAGTTAAAATTAAAGATCACTAAAATCTGGTCAAAAATAAAAATTCCAATTCCTAAAATATCTCACTGAGTTATCAGACAGATCTGCTTAATATATGTCTGTATATTTGCTCAAAAGTCTAATTCTTTCTTCTTTGAGTCAAAATCTGATTTGGAATCCATTAACTTTCTCCACCAAATTCTAATCTATTACTCATTTCAAGCATGTAAACTAGGTGTTTGAACAGTAACAATTTTAGATATTTCTTTTTTCCAAATCAAAAGTTATCAACTGTTTCATCTTCTTCACCATACCTAGAGTTTGTTTAAGGATTTCTTAAAATATTACTCCCTGTACTATGTCCTCTAGATCAATGGTTCCCAACCTTTTTGACACCTGGGACTGGTGCTTCTATGAGAACCTAAAGCCTAATGATCTGAGGTAGAGCTGAGGCGGTGATGCTGGCGCTGGGGAGCAGCTGCAAATACAGATGAAGCTTCACTCACGAGCCTTCCACTCTTCCTGCTATGCAGCCTGGTTCATAACAAGCCACAGACCGGTACTGGTCTGTAGCCCGGGGGTTGAGGACTCCTGCTCTAGAACCCCTGCTCTAGATGGTATTAACTGTATGAAGTAAGAAAATTGTTTCTCTTCACAAAAACTCAATACTTCTACTTAATGCAATATAAGATCCCATTATGTTTCATTCTGTTTTCATCCTCTTAAGTCATACTGCAGTTGCAATAGAGTCCAATATTTAAATTTTGTTCTAATAAATCAATGCATTTTTTCCAAATATTGGGTGTTTGCTAATTTCCTCATCTGACAAAAATTATAAACATGATTTTGTTATTGTTCATTATAAGCCAAGAACCACAGTAAGCATTTTATCTTGATTACATTATTTAAAATCACCATAGTCATAATTTTATCCACTGAATTAAAAACAACAACAACAACAACAAAGATACAAGAAATTGAGTAACTTGCTTAAATATGTGACAGCATTACATTTAACCTTATTTATTTAGTTGGTTAGTTTGGAAAAATTCATCTTTTTCAGTTGTTATTTGGTTATTATGGGCTTTCTTAGGAGACAAGGAACACATATTCTGAAATTATTTTGGATATTGAAGACTTATTTAGTTAAATAGACAATGTTAAATAGAAAACTGAGAAGTTACACAGCAAGCCTCTTGAAAAAAAGAAGTTTCTACAGATGTTCAACAGCTTGATTGTCTCAGCTATGATATTCTTTAACTTATTAGAAGAATGTTTTATGCTTATCATCCTTTTGGGGGAAGAGCTTCCTTCCTCCTTACAGTAGATTGAGATATTAAGGTAATTCAAATCTTTTCTGTCCCTGGACGCTACCACTAATGCTAAAAAATAAAAATAAAAAAAAATGACTCTACTCTTTGCCTAAATATTTCTGACTAATTACATCTTGCATCTTTTATTTTAGTACTTGATTATTGAAATTTAACTAAGCACCTTTTATTTATTCTTATTTAATTCTCACAATAACTTTAATGTAGACAAGACATCATTTTAATCATTAAATAACAAGAAAAAGTTTGAGGTTTAGAGAGATTAAACAACCAAATTGACCAAAGGTCCAATAGGTAGGACATTTCTTAATCTGGATTTATACTCAGGTTTGAATCAAAATTTTAGGCACTAGCTCACAAATCGTTTTATCTCTGTTGCTTACATTCTACTATTAGTGATTCTCTGTGTCCTCTGTTCATATTCCAAAGAAGTGTCCTAAGTGTGTGCTAACACCCTACTCCTCTGACAATCCTGAAGAATTTTAGAGATTTTGCTAAATGCTTTACTAAGGTATGTGTGATATTTCTTTGATCCTCTAGTCTAACAAATCAATCAGGGAAATAAATCACAATGTGTTTTAATGACATATCAACATGTTAACAACACACATATTTGAAAATCCATGACATAATTTTGGAATAGACCTAAACTCGTGCTTATTGCATCTAGAATCCACAAACCTCCTTTTAGGTAAATAAAAACATCTATCCAATTTTCTCTTGTATAGATTCCCTGATCATTTTCCATGACTTTCTTTTTGTTATTTATGAAGATACTCAATTGCATACATTTTCAATGCTCTCACAAGCACTCTCCTCTGCCTAGAAAGCATGAGTTCTGTGAGACAGTTGCTCTTTTACCATCACTCTCCTTTCTTAAACTTCACATCTTATCTTTTTTTCAGTTTTGAGATTGTTTTAAATGTTCTCAATGTATATTCAGTTGTCTTCAAGTAATCACCATTAAAGTAAAGCTTTTCTGTGTGCTCACATGCTTGTATAAAAAATAATAAAAATAAAAAACCTATTGGATCACATATACACATTAAAATTTGGGAATTAAATCCTCCCAAAGTGTACAATTGATCGTGTATCACTTTAGTCTACCTATAATCATGCATCGATGCTGTATCTTTATGACCCACCTTTGGAAAGAGGATTTAAATAGTTACTTTTCTTATTATTATATTTTATTATACCAGATATACTAATTATAGATAAATATAATTAATAGATAAATATCTCTCCAGCCTTTTGATTCAGTAAACAACTTAAAATTGTCATTTTGTTTCCTTTGGCATTTTTATAATTATAAATTAATTTATTATTATTCTTCCTAGAACCACTCTTAGAGCCATACTACATTTTTATTTCTTAATTTGGTCTTGCTCACAAGTTTTTCTCTTAATGTTTTGTTATTTAAAAAAAAAACTGTAAGATGGAAATAATATATTTAGTAAGCTCATATATATATGAACAGGTAACTTCATTAGTTACAAATTCAACCATTCACCAGTGGATGTTCTCACAGGTATTTAATCAAATTTTAAAAAATTAGAATTAAAAAGTCATTTTAATATACATAAATTTTATTTTTTCTGAATGAAATAATGAATATGTATATTTATACTTTATAAAGGACTTCTACTTATTTTACATATGATCTTAGCAACTATTGGTAGCATAACTATTATTATTTCTATTATAAAGATAAGAAAACTGAGGCTAAAGGCAACATGATTTGACCAAAGTAACAATACATGATGGCATATATAGGATTTTAACTCAAATCATTGTTCCTCAAAAATAAGAAGTCTTTCTGAAACATTTCTCTATCACCTTTCAAGCCCCAACAAATGTCTTCCCCACTAAAAAATCAACTAATTAATTCTATTGATTAAGATTTTAACATACAAGAGTCTTCTATTCAAAATTCAAATACCCTTAGAGATTTAATAATCAAGCTGTTAAGTAATTAAACCTTAGTAAGAATTAGCTTATCAGATTGCTTTTCATCAACCACTAAGTGAGAAGCAATGGACCACAAAGATGCAGCGATTGGATAGGATGGGAACCAAAACACAAGCAATTCTGAAGGGGACTGACAGAGTATAGCACAGTTGGTAGCATAAAATTCTGGGTACCTTGTGTAAATGGTGAATATAGCTAGCAGTGCTATAGTTTACATACCAAGAGAAAATCAATTAGTTCACAATGTTGTCACATAATTTTTCTTGGCTAAAGACATAAACTAAAAACCATTCTATATTAATTGGGATTCTACCTCTATATTTCCTACTCTCTCATCCAACAGTTGCAAGTATGCTCTTTTTCTATGGACCATAATGGTAAGACTAACTTCACTTTTTCTGCCGTGTTTTTCTCTTCACCTGTTATACAATTTTAAATGTTTCAACTCAAAAACAAAGAAACAAGCGATACCCCAATCACTGAAGCTCATCTGACTATCTTCACCTTATCAGCCCTGGGGAATTGATGCTCACTCCCTTGCTTGTACCTTACTGCAATGGACACTGGCTTATGTCATATAGTCATAATTCCTTTCCACAAAATTTTTTTTATATCTTCCTACTTCTCTTTGTCTCGTAATTCTTGATGATAGAGACCGTTACATTTATCTTTGCATTCCTAATATCTGTCATAATGCCTTTACCTTATGGTCAAAATTAATAGGTACTTACTAAATGGTTAGTGAATTAAGGACCTTGACAAGTATCTCAATATGAATGTAAATAGATATCAATATACCAAGTGTTTCTTCCTTTCCCAATCAAGCTGAACCTGTGCTTTATCTATTTACAACTTGTTTTATTAGTCAACAGTTTAATTGCTTCATACATTTTTAAAACAATATATTTGAAACCAAAGAACAGATGTAAAAATAAATTTCACCATGATGAAAAAATGAAAATAAAACAAAAAATGAAATGCAAAACTTAAGCTATAATTTTTCCATTGAAAAACAATAATAGCTTTTATTTAAGTTATAAAAAGTATTTAACTTAGATTATAAGCATGTCAATAAATTATTCTATTTTTTATCTACGTTGCTTAACAATATATATATCAATCAAATTGAGTCAATGCAACAGTTCATCTAAATTAGAAAAAAAAGAGGTTAGATGAGTGTTTGCATACAAAAGAAAACAGAAACCATCAATTTTCTGATAGTATTTTGAAATTTTATTTTTATTATTTTTAAAAGATTTAACTGATATTTCTGGCATGTTATAGTCGTAGATCATGTTACCTATGGAAATCCATAGGCTAGGACTTCTAAATAAAAGTATTGATATATTTTTATGTCTTTATTTATCATAAATTAGAATAGCATACTACCCTACACATGCTAATACATAATATGACTTTATACACTTGACTCGCCGTTTTTCTCTCCCAAGCTCAAGTTCTATCATATTGGCAGGTCTGCATTTAACACATGCATTGAAGACCACTTTTGCTTCTGTGGTTCTTGAAAATTTTACAAGTTTTGACCAAACAGGATGCAAAATTGTTTTTGAGTTTCTGCCATGAAATATCTACTAACCCTGTCATTCTTCTGAAAATACTGTGCTAATAAATTCTGACAATGTGCAAAACATAGTGAGAAGAGGAATTCTTTCTTCCCACGCATCTTTCCTCCAAGTGGTAGAAGAGAGAAAGAAAAAGAAAGAAAAAGACCCCATAATTAGGTCAGATAGGCCTTTTTTTTTTTTTTTTAACAGAAAGTTACTTCTGAACCTTCCATTTCCAAATTTTATCTGGGCAGTATCGCTTTTAAAGTTCCCAGACAAGGATAATTCTATAACTGTTTTGAAAGCAAAAACGATAATCTAAAAACTAGTCCATAATAAAACCTGTGTATTTTTAAATTTTGATAGCCAGCTTTTTAAGCCTGTCCTTTAGCTCTTTTTCGACTAGCTTCATACCTCTTAACATTAAAGGTACTCCTGTTCTTCTTGGGTGTTTTTAATCTTAAAACTAGATGATACAGCATAATGACTACTTTTATTAGAGAATCATGTCTAAGTGAAATATGTATATATATACACACACACACAGTGTATTTCATATTCAAACATCAATTGTAACGTTACCTAAAACTAAAGTATAAGGAAAAACATGAGGGACAACCATCCATTTGTTCATTATCGAGGCTTTGATGGAATGTTGACTCATTTAACAGCTATGCAATCTTGATTAGATCAGGAAAGGTCATTGGCACATATTTATTTTTCTCACAAATGCTGCAAATACAAAAGAAAATCTAATTCCCTGGGAAAACATTAAAAATAACAAATAGCAATTTTCCTTAAGCCTGATCTGAAAACTCTTGGTGATTACTGATACATGTACATAAGTGGAAAGCATTGTCTTTGTGCTTCCTGCATTACAACATTTATGGTGATTTTCTTCTAAAAGCTGTGACATCAGAAGCACCCCAGGAGCCTGGAATCACAGTCATTATAAAAGCAAGCTTTTGGCTGCAAGGTATTGAAGAGAATGCTGGTGGATCAAACCTGAAAGCCTTGCTTTTGAAATTAAATTAATGCAGTAGGCTCAGTCAGAGCTGAGTTAGTGTGTACCAAACGCCACAGAGTACTTCACAGTATAGACCCTCCTGAACTTTAAGCAGTAGGATTCTGACCAGATTCTTTCCAGATTTACCAGCTCTGGATAAAAACTTCCAAGCAAAGTAATACATATATATTAAAATACTTAGCAGTTTTGTGAAAGGTAAAAAAAGGAAGTTTGTTCAATCTTCTTTGAGACCTAATGAGCACCTCAAGATTCTGCCTGTCTGAAGAGAAAAAGGATTAATGTTTAAAGTCTTTATTCCACCTAACTCCATCAATTTCATGTCACTAACACATCAAAAGGTGGAATTTTCAGAAAGCTGTTTTCTGCCTGAGTCTTTTCATTGTGGTTTCATAACACAATTCCCTCCTTAGGCCCTCGCAGCACATTGCACTCTCTCAATATATGCACTGTTTGGACACAATGCGTTCCTGTTTTCAGTTAATTAATACATCACAAGGAGCTTTCTAAATTACAAAGCCTCCAAATCTCACAAACAAACAAGATTAGGATATTATCCCTGAGCCATGTTTTCACTGCCTTTTTTTCTGTTTTTTCTTTTATTTGTGTAAAATACATTTTGACTTCAGTGCCACCCATAAGAAAACTTGATATCCATATAATATCAAGCATAATTCAAGTAGAGTAAATAAAAGTCAGAAGAAAACATTTACAGCTCAGCATTATTTTTAATCCTTCACATTCTTTACCACATCTCGTAGCACTTTTCATTTAGCACATCTCTGTGGGAAAAGATAATTCTTGTTTATCATTTTCCTTCCCATTGAGAGAACAGCCACAAATAGGCTGCATCCACCAGATGTAATAAATCTCTTTCTGAGTATCAAAGAGGTTAACTGTTTTTAACTCCACCAATTATTACTATTTAAATTAATAGGGAGAAACCATAACGAAGTCACAAACAATGGTTATTTTTAAGCCAAGAAAATTATACTTTTAAAAAAGTGTATTACTGTAATTTCCATGAACATAATTATGGTTTTATAAGATACGACAGGATAAACTTTTTATATTAAAATGGAGCACCCTTTAACCACAGGCAGAAATATAATTTAAAATTGAATATATATGTATACATATATAAAACTTTTCAAAAGTTGAATAAATTCAAAACCTCAATTAAAACAGCAATGATATCCCAGTTGGGCTAAGGGCTATCTTAGAGTATTTCGTTCCTCAATTAAGTCTAATTTCATATATGTCTGATATATGTTGATTTGAAAATAAAACTTTTTTTGATTATTCAAAGACAATTTTAAAAGTCAGTATTAAGAATATAGAATAAAGATTTACTATTATATGTTAAAAATAGAAATTGTGATAAAAACCTGTAATGCTCATGAAAATTAAATTAAGTATTTTTAGGTAGTTCCAAAATAATACAAAAATTAAAGAGATTAAATATGAATCCTTCAATTTCAAATTCAAAAATGTTAGTTGTAATATTTTAAAAGGAAATGGCCTAGGGATTCCATTTGTCTAAAGTAGAAGTCATTCATGATTTTCTTATGGCAAACAACTTGAGTTTTACAGCTTATGCTTAACAGTACAATTGCCCACCATAATAGTAGGGATAATGTAATTGTGTACATTGTGAAAAAAAAAAATCTCATGAACGAGGTTTATCTTTTTTGTCATTCTTTCTTGAAAATTAAGAAAGGTTTTCTTCATAGATTATAAAACTAAGAAAGTGTGCAAGTGCATAAAACTTTTGACAACACACTATTCAAAAATGTGTGCATAAAGCAATCATTAACATGAAATCACATGTTTGTGTGAAAATCCTCAGGGTAGACAGAAGATGGGTTCCAGGCTACATACTACTGGCAATAATTGCATCTCATACATAGAAAGCAACTAGTTGTCAAAAACAGAGGAAAAGCTGGGCAAGAACTTACTACTAGTGATCTTTACTCTTTAATGTTTGGACATTGCTAGTTCATTCAAGCTAGTCCAAAATTACTACAGGTACATAATTACATTGATCCAATCTTAAAATCCAGCTGGAAGGAATGTTATTAGGAACACGTACAGAAACCAGCCTTTGAGTTCCTCCTCCTCCAAACTCTCATGCTACACCATGTACTTGATAATTAAACTCACAGAAAGATCTTGAAAAGATCTATAATCAGCACAGAGGCATTGGGACAGTTCCCCTAGGAACCAAGCCACCTGGTGGGGTATAAAAGAGAAGAGGTAAAACATACTTTATAACTACAATGGGTCTTTGCCTTGAGGTTCTCTATCCCCCTTTATTTTCTAAACTTTTTTAGAAGGGAAAAATACAAAGCTTAGTTTCTGCCCTTTTACCCATATTCCAACATTTGGTATCACAAAGGGAATAGCTAAGCATACAGCTATATATAAAGCATAAAGAATATTGCTAAGACTTGCAGGGTAGCATGAAGTCATAAAGTGTATTAAGAAGACATCTCAGGATCACTAAGATCATACAAGTAGAAGAGCACACTGAACAAACTATCACAGAGAAAGCAGAGTAAATGGTACAGAAAAGACAGAAATTTAAGTCAGACAACATCCTTGAAGAAAAACATGAAACACCTTGTGTAACTTCAAAGATAATTCAAGTAGAAATCTGGGCATTTAAATAAAAATAATTATTAAAAAAAAAAGAAATTGATAGTATGAATAGTCAAATGATGTAGCCAAATGACAAAATGTGTGAGCTGAAAACTCAAGAACAATTGAATGAAAACAATAAGATTTCATATATTTACAGAATTTAACACATACTTTTCAGAAAATTAATTTTCAACAACAAAAAAAGAAGTAAATGTCTAGGAAATCCTAATATGAATAAATACACATATATATTATAGCAGTATATGTACTAAATATATATATGCATAAATATATAAATGTCAATCTGTGACATACCACTTTATGTATAATAAATTTAAAAATGAATCATTATCTGCTCTCCCATAATTTATGTTGTTATAATACATTTAAATTCTAAATACCATATAACCCCCATAGTATGTTATTACTATTTTTGCATTAGACAGTGAATTATCTTTTGAAGCAATTAAAACCAAGGAAATAATGTCTTTTCTATTTTCTTTCATTTTCCCCATTTCTGCCACTTTTTACTTCTTCACACAGATCAAGATTTTAATCTGAAATCATACTGCTTCTGCCCTATCATCATTCTTTTGCATATTTTGTAGGCAGTTTGCTGGAAATATATTCACTCAGCTTTTGTTTATTTCAAAAAAAAAATGTTCTTTCACTTGACTTCATTTGACTTCGTTGTAGAAAAATTTTACTGAGTATAAAATCCTGATTTGACAGTTTTTTTTGTTGTTGTTTTTTATCCAGTACTTTAAAAATGTCATTTCATTGTTTTCAGACTTGCATCATTTTATTTTCCTCTTATTCTTATCATTGCTTCTCTGGATATAAAATTTCTCATCCCCTAACCCTCTCTGGCTGTCTTGAATAAGTTTCATTATGATATTATTATTTTTTAATTTATTCTGTCTAGGGTTAAGGTTTTTGAATGCATGGGTTTACTTTCTTTTGTTAATTTTCAAAAATTCTCATCTGTGATTTTCTTTAAATATTTTTTCTGCTTTGCATCTCTCTTTGTCTTCTTATTAACTGCAATTAAATGTATATTAGATTGATTTTTAACCTCTCACAGTTCTTGGATGCCCTATTATTTACCAATTTTTATACTCTATTTTTTTAATATTTTACTTCAGATAATTTTTGAACCATGTTTAAGTTATTGATTTACTCTCAGCCATGACCTATCAAGGGATGAACTCTTTAATGAACTTCTTTATCTGTAACATGGCAATATTTTTATATCTAACATATTTAGCTCTCTCAATAGTTTTATGTCATTGATGAAATGCTTCTTCTGTTCACTCATCTTCTCTATCTTTTCTACTATATTTTAAAATATTTTATTCATAGTTATTTTAAAATCCCTATGTGGTAGATTTACTGTTTGGGCCATTGCTAAGCCTTATTAAGTAGGTTGCTTCGTCTCTTGACAGTGAGGTGTTTTTTTTGTTGTTGTTGTTTTTTGTTTTGTTTTGTTTTGTTTTTAGGTGACCTTTGTACTTCTCAATTAAATATCATTTGTAGAAAAATGATAAAGACTTCAATAAATATTATTTTTAACAGAAATGAACACACTTTTTTTTCTGTCAGGACTTTAATATAGAACATTGAGTCAATTTAGTTAAGAGCTGATTTGGGTTTGGATTTTTTTCTTGAGGTCTTTTCTCACTCTCTCTTTCTCAATCTTTCTCTCTCCATAAGCACAAATGTACACACATGCACTACATTAAATACAAATCATCCCATTGATTGAATAGTAAATATCAAAACAGAAATTAACTGCAAGAACATATAAGTGGATATATACTTAACATTGAGGGGAAGGCCTTCTTTAGTGAACACACAAAAGCAAAAAATACAAGGAGATATATTGATTTTAGCTATCAATTAACGTATCTTAATATTAGCAGAGGTCAATGAAATTAAATAAAAACTAAGCATGACAAACTTGAAAAGAAATATGCAACCTAATGGACAAAGAAGGAGGATACTTAATAGAATAAAAAAATATAAAACATATTTACAAATCATTAAAAAAATTAAAAAAAACACACTCCAAAAGAGAATATCTGAATACCTTTGAAATAGCATGCATTATACACTGACTGATTTTAATTTCCCAAGGTAGAATTGCGAGTTAGATTTTTATGATCAATTAACTAAGATACATAGAAATAAAGTAACTTGCCCCAAATTGTACATATAGTAAGGAAGCAAATATGGGATTCACCCCACAGAACTTTTCATTTCCAAAGAATTTAATTTCTTTCACATTAGTGTTCCTTAAAGTATAGTCTCCTGATTAGCAGCATCAGCTTCACCTGAGAACTTCTTAGAAAGGCAAATTCTTAAACCCTATGCCAGACCTATTAACTCAGAAACCTCAGAGGTGAGCCAAGCAATCTGTTTTGAAAAGTTCTCCAAAAGATTCCAATGACTCTAAATTTGAAAACCATTTCTCTGGACCATGCTGGGATTTGTTTTAGTTATTCTAATGTGTATATGTGATTGTTTATAAATATTACCTATTTCTAAAGTGATTTAGAAATAGAAATAGCTGTATCAGAGTTAAGAGAGAGAGATAATGCCAAGAAGAGGGTCACTTATGGGAGCCAATTGCAATATACATTCAATATTGATTTCCAGGAAAGAGACTGAATCTTAACATATTCCACTAGGACTACTAAAATAACATTAGATGGTAAAGAAATTTCAAACACACTGTTTTCTTATTCTACTTAGACATAAAGGGGTAAATTATCTACTCCATTAAAATTACCCTGCACTATGAGGTATTAACAATATATTTAAAAGTTAAAGCTTTCTCGTATTAACAGTTTAAGTTTTTGCTAACATCAAAACCCAGTGATTAATAGTATAAATAAGTAGTTTAAGATAAGTAGGGTAATACTATATGACCATTTTATTTAAAGTAATTAATGAAAACATAGCATGAAAGGGACTTTCCTAATATATAAACTAATTTCACTTGGTCTAAAAGATCTTTGGAACTGTCAGAAAAACATTTCCAGTCTCTAACTAGCAAGATACTATGTTGAGCAATGTGACTAAAATCTACATTCCAGAAAAATGTACACTGATAGAGTACTTGTGCTTTTAATTGTATAATTCCATTGATTTCCATTATAATTTCAAAGTTGTTTTCAAATAAAAGAACTGCCTCAGAGATATAATAAACATCAAACTTAGGAATCGTTCAAAAAACATGTAGATATTGTCAACATATAGTTTATGTACATTTATTTTTCTGCACAGTGCTACAAGGAAAGTTAGTTAAATGCACAATTAATCCACATAATCTTAAGGCAACAGATACTTTAAATCTGTTTTTTTTGTTTGTTTGTTTTGTTTTGTTTTGTTTTGTTTTGCCTGCAAACCTTTTGGTTCCTAGCACAGAGTGGCCTTTATTTTAAATAAATTAAAAAAAAAAAAAAGACTAAGTTTTCCATTGATTCTATGGCAATAGTATACTGCCATAAAGATTATGCCAACTGACTGAGCAGAATTCACCAGCTAGAAGAGCCACAAGATTTTATTTTAGACAGACTTTGTGCTATGTAAGTAAGCTGCTCTGAATTAACCTTAAGTATTACGGCATTTTTATAAAGCAAGTCCTCTTCCTGCTGTTTTACACTTTAATTACTTCTTTAATCGACTCATTAGTTGATTAACTTATCACTACTGGCAATAAGTACCTGTTCTAAGTAGGGGGGAGCTAATTGAACCAGTGGTCTTTGAATGCCGCCTGGCTGCAGCCCAGCAGCTGGATGCTTGACTTTGGGGGCAGCAGGGGGACTTCAAATTCTCACAATAAATATCAAAAAAGCAAAGTTATACCACTGCCATCATTTGTTAAATACTTTCCAGGTAAATTGCTGTAAATTACCTACAATTGATTGATCCTTTCCTTTCTCAACTTAACACCACCCTCAGCCTATAAGTCTTGAATTCAGAAAAAAAAAAGGTGCTTTATCAGCTAATGGCAGTTACTGGCTGCTGAGTATTTTGCCAGTTGCAACCATCATACCTGACCTTATATGAAAAAAGAAATATGTGCATTTAAGAGGAAGAAGATTATGAATATGCAGGACCTTAGCAGAAAAACTAAAAACCTCTATTTTTTGAAGTATTTGTATAGAGTTTAAAAATACTTACCTCATGCAGAAACTCTAAAGCTCATGTTAAATATTACACCTTTTAGATTTACTGGTTCTGTACTTTACTTTAATTCATCTCTATTTCAGCCATATATTTTACTGGTCCAACAAAGAGACAAAAGTAGTATTGCATAAGAAGGAAGTAATTTATCAAGTGATAATGTTCTCATAATTCTTTCTGTAAAAGATTTAGGTTTCACTGGATACTTAACAGCATTTAATGGAGGTTTAAAGGTCGAGAAGATTGAAGAAGAACTGACAATAGAAGCACTGCCAAATTTCCTTGGATGAAGGAGGAGGATTGTTTTTCCTAACTCTCAGAATCTTTTTTCAGACAACTGGAAGAGACTTTGCTCAGGTAGCCTCCTCAAGCTTCTCATAAAATGGGAACCACTACCTTTTCTTCCTTTCAGCTGTAGTTTTGATTGAAATTTAATGAGGCAAAAACAAAGTGCTAATAAACAAGAATTAAAGTAATTAATGAACAATAATCTTTATACTACTTCTACTTCCACTTAATTTAAGGACTTCATGGTGCCATAATGAAGCCACGGAGGTAACTACTAGCTTTCAAACGGCATAAGCTGAGGCAGTGATGGGTAATGGTCCCAGATTTGTAACAGAGAAGAGATTTGGAAGGAGAATGATGCAATTCTTGATGCCAATCAGCCAGAATTATGAGAACCATAACCGATTACCCTACTAGTTAACATGATGACAGCAAAATACTATATATTGATAGAGTGTTCATTATCAGGGACTCTATCAGGCACTTTGAATTTATTTTACTACTTAAGTCTTAAAGAAATGTTATGATTTACATTTATAGCCTCTAAATCTCAGAACAGTTAAATATCTTGGGATTACACTACTGGTAAGAAAGGCACCAGGGAATCAGAGTCAGTTCTTTTTAATCCAATGTCATTTTTACTATTTTATATATATATAAATTTACTGAGCTCCTGGTATATGTCAAACATTGATAGTTACTTAAAACAAAGTGGCAAATAAGGGACAAGACTCTTGTCTTCCTTGTATATTCTATTTGGATGGAGAAAAAGGGTTTGCAGGGGAGGTGTACACTAAACAGATAAAGAAATAAATGATTTCAGATAGTCACGAGTAACAGGTGGTCATATAAATTATCTCCAAAGAAATGGTATTTCATATGAGACATAAATGTTGATGGAGGTGGCTGTGTGAGGTGATGGATTAATATAAATAAATAGCTTTGTGAAGAGTATTCCAGGCAGAGGGAAGAACAAATACAAAAGAACTGAAACTGAAAAGAGTCAGTATGTTTGAGGAACTTTGAGAGATCCAGTGTGGTAGAAAAGTTGAGAGCAGAATCAGAGTCAACTGGTCAATGTGCAGAGATGGACTCAGTTCCTTTCTGTTATGTTTACTTATCTCAATGTCCTTTAGTGGTACAATTACAATTCTAACATGATTTATTGTTTCATATAGCCAGGTATCATTTTTAAATCTAATTTATTGACCTTAAACAGAAAGTGATTTAAAGTAAGAAATTTTGGTATGTTACCAGAATGCCTATCTTAGACTATAAGGTAAAAAGTTTTTAAAAATCCATTGAAATAATTAACAAATTACAGATATTAGGTATATCTTGTATTATATAAGTTGTGATATTTCCTAGATCAGAAAGAAATCATGCGGTGGCATTTTTTAAATCCTCAGAAAATAGCCTTAAAATGATTTTCCAAAATGTTAAGTTTGACAGGCAGGAGTTCAAGAAAACATCTTTGAAAGCAATTTTAAAGGAAATTAGAATTAGCTTAGTAAACATTTTCATTAGCTCAGTAATATTTCCCCAAGGACGCAAAGTGGCCAACCTATACCTTTATGGTTTCCTCTACTCTTCTTCCCACTCACTTAAGATGAGGTTAGCTTTAGAAGACCCAGAGAATGTGGAAATTAATTAATCCAAGATCATTCTAAATTAGGTATTGTAACTGGTCTCTAAATGTCCTTAGGTTTGTTTCAATTCTCAAGTAATATTTTCTTTTTTTCAGTACACTACAACTCAATGAGATTAAAAGTTTAATACACATATTAATCAAAACAAGCTTTTAAAAACCTAGATTGTTATTCTCCTGAATCAGATAGTAAATTACAAAAGTAAATTAGTCATTCGAAAATAGGTGGAAACTAACTGTATATTTCAGTGTGTGTGT
Organism: Eonycteris spelaea; assembly: GCA_003508835.1. Taxonomy (NCBI): domain Eukaryota; kingdom Metazoa; phylum Chordata; class Mammalia; order Chiroptera; family Pteropodidae; genus Eonycteris; species Eonycteris spelaea. The sequence goes on from PUFA01000088.1 coordinate 3,933,476, forward strand.
GCATGTGTGTATGTGTGTGTGTGTGTATGTATATATATATATACGCACATACATATGTATATACATATATATACATATCTCATCAAAATCTAATATGTATATGTATATAAACTAAATACATATCATTATAAATATAATACTGCATATATAAACTAAATATAAATGTTTAATCTAAGTACATATGTAAACTAGAGGTGTATATAAACTAAATATATATTATATATTATATAGCCTATGTGTATATATTACCTGCAATTGAGCAGGTAATTGAAGAAAAAATTAGGCACTTGTTTATTCATAGCATCAATATACCAAAAAAAGACATAGGCACTCATTTTGAAATAAGTAGTGTAAAATAAATTTGATATTCTTAATTTGATCAAATTCTTCTTTGCTGGCACACAAAATTAACAGTGGAGATTTGGAAGCTGCAAATAATCTTAGCTGTTCATTCGTTAAGTCATACTTTAGACATATGCTCCCAGCAGTTAGGACTAGTTTCCAATTATAAGATTATTGCCTAAGTGAAAAGACATGACCCTCTATTAGCCTTGCAACCTGAATTCAGAAACAGAAAGGTGGATGCTACACCTTGAATAGAGTTATGAATTTACTATTTTAACATTTAAACTTATTTAATATTTAAAATTACTATTTTAATATTTAAACAAATAGGAATTCTATAATTTACCTCTTTTCATAGTTTCTGTTTCAAATATGATTCTCTAACTATCTAAATGGATTAAGAGGAATATAAATTTCATTTTTTAATTTAGTTGTATGCAGAAATGAGAGACATTTGATTAAAATGGTTTAAGGTTATTATTTAGACATTAGAGTCAAGGTTATATTTTCCATGCTTCCTATTTTACTTTGGGCTGCTATAACAAAAATGCTACAGATGGAGTGGTTTATAAACAAACAACAGACATTTATTTATTTCTCACAACTTTGGAGAATGGAACCAAGATTAGGGTGTCAGCAAGGTTGGGTTCTGGTGAAAGCCTTCTTTCATGTTGCAGCCTCCTGACATTTTTTGTGTTCTGCATATTCGAGAGAAAAGAGAAAAAAAAAAAACTCTCTCTGATTTCTATGAGGGCATTGATCCCATTCATGAGGACTCCACCCTCATAATCTTATCTAATCCTAATTACCTCCAAAGACCCACTACCTCTTAATACCATCTTATTGGTAGGTACAGTTTCAACATACAAATTTTAGGGGAACACAAATTTTATGTCTATAGCACTTCTTAAGTCCAAAATTGGCAAAATCTCTTCACTTCACTATTTAGCTTAGCATTTCTTCACTTTTTTTTTTCACAAAATCTAAAATCTTTCATTCTACGATGGCCTCATGTTCACAGATGAAGTTCTGCACAGTATTTGAGCGAACACTCACTCAAATACTGTAGTAGTGAAGAGAGGAGATGGTCAGTCCACTAACCACACTAACCTTTGAATGCTAAGCTGCATGTCAGGGTCTCATCTGAGATAAGTGATGCTGGTCTCTTGGCTTGGCCTAGGTCAGTTTCTACTCAGAGTAAAAGTTAGACTGCTTGACTGGGGAAGAAGAAGGAAGATGGGTTGAATAGATGATGGAAATTAGTGGCATTTTTCTCTTTTTCTAAAAACGCAGAGAAGGATTTGGCTCATTGTATTTATAACCTTTTAAACTCCAAAAATATTTTTGATTTAAGTTAGTACTTATTACATGGTTTATTTTTTGACAAGGGTTGTTTTTGCTTGTTTTGTTTTCATTAGGAACTCTACTAGCAGATTAACCTTAATTTGATGGCTAAATCAATGTCCTACTTAAAAAATGATCATATATAGTGAAAGAAGTTAATATTTGGCCATACTGGCTTCAAATCTTTTTCTTTCTGTCAAATAAAATGTTAACAGTTGAACTTCCACACAATTCCAATCCTCTCTCCATCTGACCTTCTCGGAGGCAACACTTACTATGACACCAGTGTGCCCAATCTCATTTATGTTTCATATTTTTAATACACAAGTTTTGTAAACATAAATATGTAACATTGCCATTTTCTTATTACATGTACATAATTTCTTTTGTAACTTGTTTGTGCCCCTCAGGTTTCTGAATGATATCCATGTTAATGCACGTTGATTCAGCTCATTTCAACAACCATATGTTTTAAACTGTGAAAAGAACACTCTTAAATGAAGTCTCTTTTATAGAATTTTGAAATTCAAGAGACATGTTCTTTTAAAATGAGACTATGAAGTGAGAATAAAGGAGCAAAGAAAATCGTGATGTGGTTTGGTTAACAAAATTCTAAAAATGCATATTCAAAAATGTACCAATAAAATCATTACAAATATCCTAAAATGATTATTATCTCAAATATTATTGTTCAATATCTAGTTTGAGTGCCTTAAAAGTAACCCGTTGAACAAATATTTTTAAAACTTCCTAACTTAAAATGTTGTAGGATAATACAGATTCCCATCTTTTAAATTGTGTTTTTGTTTTGATTATTATTTTTAAACACCATTTTACTGTATACTTGCCTTGTAAGAGTTTTCTTAGAATCATTCATGGTTTGTGGTTCTGGAAGCCCTCCAGTTGGGTTCCAAATGATAGGCACTTTGGCCTGTTTATGCAAAAGTTTAGTCAGAGGCCATTAGCAACTTATCCTAAATGGAATAACCACAGACCATAACAACTATTAATATAAACATATAAACATACTTTACTTAAAAAGATCTCATCTGAACAGTCCCCTAGTAGACTTAGCATTCTAATGCAATTCAACATCTACCAGGAGAATATAACTAGTGGAAAAGTTATTTTGACTCAGTAACACTTGAATTCAAAGACTTAAACCTCTTATCATTAAAATTTTACTTTGGACAAGTTATATTTTTTAATACTCATATATCAAATATTCCCTATGTCTAAGTCAGAATATGTAGGTGATTTATATGCATAATTTCTAATCCTATTACTTTATGAGATGGGAATCAATATCACTATATTTTAGCCTCCGATGAGAATCCTGAGGTGCACAGGTTTAAGTATTTTATCCCAAATCCTATAGCCAGTAAATGATAGAAAAGGGATCAAACTGGTATTTTGAGTTATGCAATTTTTACTAGTTAAATTTTCATACATGTAGTAGATTGAATAGTTTCCTCAATTCCTGTCTCCTGGGAACTTCAAGATGTGACTATACTTGAAAATAGGATCTTCACAGTTGTAAATAGTTAGAGATCTAGCAATGAAATCATTCTGGATTTAGCATGGGTCCTAAATCCAAGGACTGGTGTCTATAAGAAGAGAGAGGGTGAAGATAGGATAGAAAGCCATGTGAAAATGTGGGCCATAGTTAAAGTTATGCAGCCACAGCCATGGCATGCCAAGAGCCACCAGAATCTGGAAGAGGAAGAACTATTCTGTAGAGGCTTTAAAGAGAGCACTGCCCCACCAACACCTTGATTTTAGTCCTCTGACTTTCATAATTGTGAGAATAAATTTCTGTTGTTTTAAGCCACCAAGTTTGTGGTGATTGTCATGTCATCCCTAGTAAACTAATATAATGCCATGATATCTTTGTGAAGAAGAGACTAAAATATTTTCACATAGTATTAAATACAAAGCACTTTTAGATTGCCAGGACCAAAGTGGGCATTCAGTACCACTATGAAAAAATGAAATTACTAAAAACTATAACAGAATTTGGCCTCGTCTTAGATAATAATGAAAAAAAAGTAAAGAAATGCACAAAAGGAGACTCCATTGTGCCTTTTCATGGAATCACTGTATATAGCACCTAGTTAAATTTATGCAAAGTGAGGAAAGTTGCTTGGTTGATTATGTCAACACTGAATATCCCTAATACTATGTGGTAGGAGGAAATAAATGGCTATTCCTGCAATAGCTTGGAAGAAAGCAAACTAGTTTAAAGAATATTCATTGAAGTTATATATGAAAATAGCAATTGATATAGAAAATAAGATGGGTTTCAGAGAGAATTAGAAAGCTTGTAATTCAAATTTGATCCAGTTAAATGATAAAAAAACGAAACAGCAAGACATGTAGCTATCCAAGGACTAAAATCAATCACAAGACATAAACTAAATACAAATTTTTAACTCTTTATGCTTTATTTAATAATATTTACATATCATATAACTAATCCTTTTAAAGTGTACAATTCAATGGTTTACAATATTCTCTTAGAATACAACCATATCTGTAAATAATTTGAAAACATTTCCATTCCCCCCCCAAAGAAACAAAAACTTGTACTCTTTAGCAGTCACTTCAATTCCCCTCTCCAGCCAGCTGTAGAAAACCATTAATTAATTTTCTCTCAGTGAATCTGTCCATTCAGGATATTTCATATATGTGAGATTATTAATATATATTCTTTTATAACCGGCTTCTTTCATTTAGCATAATATTTTCAAGGTTTTTATCTATGTTGTAGTTTCTATCATTTATTTTTATTGCCAAATAACCTACACATCAGATGAAGTCTGCCTTCCTGAGGAAGCTAAATAAATTGTTTTAAATCTCTAGTTTCCCAGTCTCATAGTTTGATGAAGCCAAGTCACCCAAACCTCAGATTTCTATAGATGAGGTGTGTATGCATACTTTTCTGGTACCTTCAGTCTCCAGAATCTAAAATGATTGTCTTATTCAAACTTCAACAAATTATGCTGCATTCAGAACCTTTATTAACGTACACTTGCCAAAAACAGAAAGTACCATATAAAAGTCAGAACTTAAAGAAGCTGTTAGTATGCGTACGTGCACGTCTGTGTGTGTGTGTGTGTGTGTGTGTGTGTGTGTGTGTGTAAGAGAAGTGTGTGGTTATAATTAGCATAATCTCAATCTTTAAATATAAGAAAAAGTAGATGAGAAAACTATAGATCAATCTCGAATATTAATAAATGTTTAAATTTAAATAAGAGATTTTAGTTCTCATTACATAGAAAACAAAAAATAATTGCTTTTTTTCCAAAAGTTTAAAATGTAGTGCTGAAATTTGGAAGCTGGACGTGATTTGTTACTAATGGAAGATATGGACATAAATTATATGCATAACAAAAACTCTGATATCTAAATTTAGAAATCTGTCAAGATAAAAATCTATCAGATTTGTAGAACCTCTACATATTCTTAGATTAAAAAAAAGAGGCTAAACTAAATGTAGGTGATATTCTTTCATAAAGCCAGGTTTAATGTGACTTTAAATTAGTTGTTAAAGTACATGAAGTATGATTAAAAAATAAACACATATATACTCATGCATGCATTCATGTGCATATACAAAATTTGGAAACTGGGTAAGGTATAAAATCACATAATAGAAAAAAAACTATTGATTTTCATCTCTATAATTCCAGGAGTATTTACATCTTACTTCTAAGATCAAAAAGGTATTAATTGTGGAAAGTATACCACTTTCTTTGACAATGTTTAATATAAAAGTTATACCATTAATTATCTATGGCAGGAAAAATATGTTTGAGATGAAGTTTTAATCTCTTCTTTCATTTAATCCTATTGAAAGCCAAATACCTGAAGATCATGTTGCTTATGCTTCTTAAGTGACATATACTTAACTTGAGGCCCTTCGATGAGTTATAATAAATTGATAAAAACCTTAACATTTACTGTACAATTATAAGTTTTTATATATTTTTTCTACCAAAAGGGCAAGAACTTGCATTAAATATTCGGTGGTATCTGTGAATTGTTTTAAAAAGGTTAATAACCAGTGTCTTAAGTTATATTTAAGTAGTTTTAGACCCATAAAAATATTAAAATTTAGCAGATACAATATATTGATGCAATTTGGCATAGACAATAAAATTTAAGTCTGTATAGGATGCTGTGCATTTAAAATGGAAAAGGCAAATGTCTGTGTAAAATTTAAAAATAAATGTCATTTTGCTTCTAATAGATACACACAGATATTTGGAAGAATTGGTGTACTCCCAAATAAAATGAGTGCCAATAAAAAAATTCATCTGAGACCATTTTTCATATTTGTTTCTCCAGGTTTTTATTGATATTGTAAGTTATTTCATAGCAACCAACATCATAAAGCAATCATAAAGACTATCAGTACCAATCCAAATATTAGTTTTGATATTAATGCAAGAAAAAATTTAATTTATTAAATGGACCTCGATTCTTCACCATAAACAGATTTAACTTTACTTTGTATCATCACACATTTCTGTTTTTTCATTCTCTATTTTATAGGGTTTAAAATTGAGATAATGAAGGAAAAGAGAAAAGAGGTTTTTTCCACTTTCAAGAGTAAATAAAAAGATGTTGGAACTCTCCTAGGAATTGTATGAAATTAGTATAATCTCAATCCTTAAATATAAGAAAAATTCCAAGAGAAAACTATAGACCAATCTCTAATATTAATTAATGTTTAAAACTTAAATAAGAGAGTGAAAAGTGATTCCCATGTTAGGAATATCTCGTTACACTTAGTCCAAGTTTAACCTGGCAATATAAAGATGGTTTAACACAAGGAAATTTATTAATAGATTTGTAACAGGTTGATGAAAATTGTAAAGATATTTGAATATATATGGAACTCATATTTGATAAAATTCAACAAACATTGCTAATATAAATATGCAAATAAGAAAAGAAATCTTTTTAGTTAATAAAGACAACTTATTTTAAACCAAGAGCTTCATTATATTTGCTAGTAAAATCCCATAGGAATTTTATCTAGATGTGCAAAATGAAATTCTCATTATCATTTTGCTTTTCAATACAGTGCTAGTTGTTCCAGTCAATATAATAAAACATTGCAAAAGAAATATACATAAAAGTTATTAAGTGGGAGAGAAAAAGAGCCACTATTATGAGTCAAATGGGTTAGTTTTTGTAAATATTTTTTTATGATCCACAACATTTTTAATTTATAATGCTTCTCATATTTTGAAAATATTTAAGTATATTTAGTTTTTTTTTAAATGATGATCATATATTTAATATGAACTGATGAAAGCGGTAACTGTAAAATGTAAGGCTTTTGTGTGATATCTTGCTATTTTGGCAAATTCAGATTCACATACTGCCAAATTTACACCCTGACCAATACTGCATTATTGAACTTTTTTATTTTAAAATACAGAAACTCTAAAATACATTGTTGAATAAAGTTGTCAACTGTCAATATTTCAGGAAGTCTCTTTATTCTAAAATTGTCTATTCCACATTATTTGTTAAAAAGTCCTTAAACTTCTGAGTAATGGTGAGAGCAGATGATTTAAATTTTGTTTTTATATCCATATTTTGCAAAGGGAGATAGGTTAATAGATTGATAATACATGTAAACAGACACAGATACACATATACACACATTATATGTACTAGCAATCATTCTCCCATTTTTCTCCCTAGACTTAATTGGCTTATGAAAAGTTTGGCAAGTACAACTTTTACTGTTGGCTTTCATGAACTAAAAAGTTCAGCATAACTAAAAAGCCAGTAATTTGCAATGAATTATGTGTAATAAAGTAGCAAAAATAGTGCATTTGGTAATCTTTCAATAACTTAAAAAAAGCAAAGCATCTCTATGAAATGAATTCTACCTTATTAATTTATCACATAGGAGTGAGAGCCATTTTGAGGGGGGCGGGGGAATAATGCTTTAAAGTGCTGTGGCATCCGCAGCTTAATGAACATGCTCCTTTTAGCAACTGAATGCCAGAGGCTAGGAGATCCAAACGGGATAATTTAAGGATCAAAAGAATGTTTCATGTAGAAAACTTGGAACAAATATATTATCCTCATGCCATCAATCAACAAAAAGCAATTAATACATGGCACTAATCAAATATTAACAATGGCTGTATTATTATTACTATAAATCTGTTAAAGATACATTTAACTGATATGCTTCGTAAATGTAGTAATTTCACTGATCTAATATTTTGTTCAAATAATACTTATATAGTTAATATATTAATTTTTCTATTGAAAAAAATTAATAAAATTTTAGAAATACACTTATTTTCATCTAAGCTGCCACTAAACAAACAAAGTTAGTAAAAAAGATCAAAGGAGATTTTACCAAATGACATCTAACTGAACAAGTACAACTATTTAAACATTTTTATTACCACATTTTAGTGTGATAACATAAATACATTAAGGCAAGATCAGACAAGGTAAAATTAAGTTGTAAAACCAAGGGTTGGGGATGGAGGTTATTAATTGATATCATTGAATAGATTTCATGGTAAATGTTAATTGTGTTGATTAGATCATTCAGATATAAATCTGGATGAAAAGTCTTAGCTGCTATCATCTAGAAAACAGAAACTATTAAGTAAAAATCTGAAAAAATGCCTGAATTCATCAACTTTGCTAATATTCAAAATCAGACATCACACGATTAGAGTGAACTTCCATTGGAAGCTCAGTTTTTAATCTGAACCGTTTATTTTATATTTACCTTCTTGAATTACAAAAGCTGGCTCTTAGAGATATAAACTTAGGTTGTAAACCAAGTCTTTAAGAAATATGTAAGTTGACTATGCAACTAACTCTCATAGATGAAGTTATATTTATCTAAGTTAATGCAGAAGGATTAATTGGAGAACAATACAAACTTTTTCTTAGAATCTATAATTCTATATATGGACATAACATCTATCTAGTGATGATTATCCTGTTGCATATCAAGGCAAAGACAGTTCCAAATTTGGGAAAATGTAAATTAATTGAACGTCAAGTTTTAAATATATATATATATATATATATATATCATAATGATGAAGAAATTTAATAAGACATGAGTAATTAAAGAATTCTGAAAAATTATTTAAGTAGAGCAAAAGTCATAACAATTCTGTATTATTTATAAGCCCATACACATGCAGGTGTGCATGCGCACACACGCACACACACACACAACTGGCAATATTAAAATACTAGTAACTCAGAGTGCAGGCTAGCTGAGTTGGCATTGAACATAGAAAGGTAAAAGATTGGAAATTTAATTACTTTGATCTGTCATGCCTTGTAGCTATGTGTCAGCCTAAACCAACACAAATGACATGGAACAAAGGTCATGGCTGCTTTAACACAGTAACACATTTATAATGGTTGATTAATAAGTGTATTGAATTGAATGTATGCTGAGAACTGAAAATAAACTATAGAACTTTGGGAGCTATAGATGTTTTACATATTTATTATATATATATATGTCTCTTTGTATTAATATGAAATAGGTATGCAAATATGTTAATTTAGATTAATATATATCTTCCATATATACAAATGTCAACTATGTTTATCAAGAGAAAGGATTCTCTATTTTAAAATTAAAATAATTAAATAAATAAAGATTTTTGCATCAAGCGATAGACTTTTTTTTTTAGTTTATTTATGAAAAAGTATAGCTAAATTATACAGAATGGCATATGTGGGATCAAAACACTAGCTGGTTGACTGTTTTTTTAAAAAGTGTTTTCCCCAGTGGTTTAGCATAATTTGCATATAGTAGTATGAAAGAGGTAAGGAATTTTGAGCAAATGAAATAAATGCTACTATTATTTGGTTTCACTCTATGTCCCCAAACTGCAAACATTTCTTTAAGGTTTGCAGACATTTTTAAGAAGAACAAATGAAGGAAAAGAAAACTTACCGTCCTTTCTAATAGCATCTGGAGCTTTGCACTGTAAATCAATTTCCAACAATGCTTTGAAGTTTTTGAATTTTAGAGATTTGCCATTTTCTGGTTCCACAGAAAAAAGCATAACTAAAAATCTACTTAACTTATATATTAGAATTTGTAACCAGAGGCCTGTTTATTCTAGGCAACTTTTTGGGTTAAAGACTGGAACTGCTTATCAGTATAAACTACTTTTCTCAAAGGTCTAACATAAAATCTAATATTCTTTATTTTTCTATTATTGGTGGTGATGATATTAAAAGAGAAAAAATGAATCTGAAGTTTAATTTAGGGATATTCACTGTTCAATATGTTATTGAATATTGTAGTATTTTTATAAACATATTGAATTTTTACTATTTCTCCAAAATGCCTTCCCATGAAACTTTTTCTATGCATTTCCCTAATTTTATCTTAATTTCAAAGACATTGGAATTTGAGTGTGTACACATTTTGTATTCTTCCAAGTTTATCTTTTCTTTTTGTATCAAAATAAAGTAACTCAAGTTCCCTTCTGAATAGCACAGTAACTCCAATAACTTTGTAAAGTAATCCCTAAGAACTCCAGAGAATGCAGAAATCTCTTAAAGTTTGTATGTATGTATATATATAATTTTATTTCTGGCTATAAACTGCTGCTCCCAGGTAATACCTTGTGGCCTCAACTCTGCTTTCCTGTGACCCTTTAAACATCTGCGCTAAACGATACTTTGGGAAAATGTTACTATAGTCCCTCCAGAAAATATCATTAGAGAATTAATTTAAAAAATGTAATATTGAAAATTGTCTAGAAGATCTCTTCTCCGCTAAAGTTCATTGGTTTTCCCCTTACATTAGGGAGGTCCTTGTTGTTATTTCTCTTTTTCACCTTTGTATTGCTAGTTTCTTTCCTCCATGGGCACCTCCACATTCAGCTCATCACTTCCCTGTGTATCCTTCTTCAGACTTTCACCATAAGATGCTGAAGTTTCCTTCTTAATATACAAATTATCCCTCTGATGAGATATTGATTGGTATAACCTTTCTCATTATTTAACCTCTTATAAATATATGGCATTTTTCCTACTCAACAAATATTTAGGCCTGCCGCCAACATAAGACAAAGGTACTTGGCTTCTATATGCATGACTAAGAGGGTTTATCAAAATGATTCATTTCAAGGTACAAGAGTCTGCCCCAAAGACTAATTTCAGCTCTCTGATTTAGAACCACAGGAAGTAATGTGTGGACAGATTAAATGTGGCAGACTTTTTTTCCCCTGAAATCTTTTAATAATCAAAGTCAAACAAATATTGAGGTACCTGAATACTTAAAATAATTAAATTCAATTAAAATTAGTTATAACATTTCTCCCATTATTTATTTTAGTTTATAATTAAAAACAAATTAAAAGAATTCTGTTCCCAACTATGATGAAGTACTGTTTTAAAATAAAAACATCTTGCCAAGAACAATTAGAAAAACTGGATAAAATACAAAACAAACAAACAAACAAACAAAACAGCTCTTATAAGTAATTGGAGAGTAAGGGCAAACATCTAGGTGATATTGAGAAATGATAGAAACAAGAAGATAATTAAATGACATTTTTAAGTATGAAAAAATTAATAACAAGTGACAACTTAAAATTTTACCTCCAGCGAAACTACTCTGCAAAAATATTGCAAAATAAATTGTGCTCAAACATAAAAACAGAGAATTCATTCTTTCTAGCTCAAAAAGAATGTCTAAAGAGGGTTCATAGGACAAAAGAAAATGATTCCACACAGAAATACAAATACGTAAAAAAAAAAAAAAAAAAAAAAGGACAAATCCACAAATACTTTTAGTACAAAGTAATAACAACCCCCCATTGGTTTTGCAAAGAAATGTATATTTAGATATGTGACAATAATAGCACAAAACATATTAGACTGGTAAATGAAGTTAAAGTGTTCTATGGTCCTTACAGTGTCCTGGATGTGGTAAAAGTTTTAATTGATAGTTGATTTTAATGTGTCAGATATGCATGTTGTTAAGTTTGGATAGATGTTTTTAAAGTTTGGTCCATGAACTCCTGGGCCATCCCTTTAGACTTCTGGAAAGTCTAAATAATTAAAGCTATTTTCTTAATTACAAGACTTTATTTGTATTTTTCATTGTATTGACATTTATACAATAATAATGCTAGTATTTTGTTTTGAATAATGACAGTAGCACCAAATACTAAAAGGAAACCAAAGAGCAGTTAAGAATGCCCTCAAGTAGACATTAATATCCTGTGTGATGAAATGGGAAGGCCACATAAAGCTATTCTCCTGCACACCAAAGTATGATTGTTATCTCAAGGGAATCATCAAGTTCATATGTAATTATTGGATTGCAAGCTGAACTAGCCACACATTTCCTAGAACAACTTGAAAGAATGAATGACAGGGCGATATGGAAATTCAAATTTGGTGTTGGGGAGACATTTGCTTAGAATAAACCAGGTGAACTATCACTTCAAGGAAAAATTATTGGTTTCCAATCACAAAACTTGAATTTTCAAATAAAAATTAAAATTGTTGAAAAATTGTATCTACTAACATGAACTTTATAGCCCCCCAATACTGAAACACTTTCTGGTTAGATAGGTAATAATAATTACAAATATTAATGTTAATGAATAACAAAGTGTATCTTTTGAAAGATATACATAACTCAGCAAACCAATATTTTACAAAATTAATTCATATTATTAAATTATGCTATAGCAAAACTAATCATTTCAAATGTACCAATGCTAACAGTATATGCAAAATATACTGATATGGTTTCAGATACAATATTGCAATTAATGTTCAAGAAACTACCTCTTGAGATTTGTTGTAGCAGCAAAATATATATATATATGTGCAATTACCTAAAAAGATTATTAATATTCTCCTCCCTTTTTCTATTACATGTTTCTGTGAGACCAGATTTTCTTTACATATTATAATAAAATAAATATTACAAGTGTCTCTGAATAGAGAAGCAGATATAAGAATCCAACTTTCTTTCTTTAAAGCAAACAGTAAAAAGATTTGTCAAAATGCAAAATAATACTATTTTACTAATTTTTATTTTTGGAAATATAATATTTTTATGAAATATTTTATGTTAACATGCAATAGATTTTTATAATTACTTTTAATTAATTACTAATGATATGTTTTAAAATTTTCTGTTTTAATTTCTAATATGTAATTTTGTATAGCTGTAACCCACAGAAAAGAAAGTTTTTTGGGTGCCTGAAAATTTTTTAAAATGCAAAGAGTCCTTCCAAACCAAATGCTTAAAAAACATTCTCTAATAATCACAAAAAGCATAATAAAATAACCTATCACTAGCAAGTTAAGAAAAAAAGAATAGAGATTTGAAAATATAGCTTTACCAATCCAGCAAAGACAAAAATGTAAAGGAAAAGATGGCAGAATAAATTAATAAATAGAAACAAAGATATGATGATAGATTTTATTTCAAAACTATTAGTAATTCCATTAAATATAAAATATTTAGTATTCTGATTGGAAAGAAGAAAATTGTTAAACTGGATTTAAAGAAAAGTCTAACTATACCTTATATGGAAAATATGTACCATTGAAATAAAGGTTAAAAATAGTGTAACTATATTAATATCAGACAATAAAAACTTTAAGGCAAGAGGAACATCACATAATGATAAAAGGAAGGTTACACTAGAAAGATATAAGTTGTTCTAAATTGGTATGTACCTAATGTCACATAGCCTCAAATTATAAATCAGTGGAACGAAATAGAAAGCCCAGAAATAAACTCAAACCTGTAGGATCAAATGGCCAATAAAGGTGTCAAGAATATACAATAGAGAAAGTTGAGCATCTTCAACATATTATGTTGGGGAAAACTGAATATGCACATCCAAAAGAATAAAATTGGAAATTTATTTTATACCATACACAAAAATTTACTCAAAATGTATTAAAGAATTAAACGTAAGATGTGAAATTGTGAAAATTCTAGGACAAAACATAAAGGTAAATCTTCTTGACAGTATTGAGGACAGTCACAAGGGGCCTAAATAATTATAGGAGATGGTGTGATTAGCTTTTATTCAAAAAAACTGAATCAGGCCTCACCAGGCCAATGATTTCTTGCAGATGACCTCAAAAGCACAGGTAACAAAAGCAAAAACAGATAAGTGGGACTACATCAAACTAAAAGCTTCTGCACAGCAAACAATCATGAGTGAAGGGGCAACCTATGAAATGGGAGAAAATATTTGCTACCTTGTATGTCTGATAATAAGTTAATGTCCAAAACATAAAAGGAACGCCTACAACTCAATAGCAAAATGTAAACAAAAAAAGAAACAAGCCAAAAAATGGGAAAGGACATGAATAAACATCTCCAAAATCTCCAAAAAGCCAACAGTATATAAAGAGATACTCAATATTAAATTATTGGGAAATGCAAATCAAAACCACAGTGAATATCACATCATATCTCTTAAGGTGCCTATCATCAAATAAAATAAAATAAATAATATAATATAATATATAATATAATATAAATAATAATAAAATAAAATAAATAAAATAAAAAGTGTTGGCAAGAATATGAAGAACTTAGAACCCTTGTATGCTGTGAGTAAGAATATAAAAATGGTGAAGCCACTATGAAAAACTGTATGGCGTTTCCTCAAAAATATAAAAATAGAACTACGACATCATCTAACAATCCCACTTTTGAGAATATATTCAAAGGAAATGAAATCAGTATCTTGAAGAGCTATCTGCTCTTCAATTTATTGCAGCATTATTTATAATAGCCAAGAAATGAAAGCAACCCAAATGACAATCAACAGACAAATGGATAAAGAAAATGTGGTATATATGTACAATTGAATATATTCAGCCTTGTAAAAGGAGATCCTGCCATATATGACAACATGGATGGACTTGGAGGACATGCTAAGTGAAATAAGCCAGTCACAGAAGGAAAAATCCTGCATGATTCCACTTATACAAGGCACCTAAAATAGTCAAACCCATAGAAACAAAGAGTAGAATGGTGGGGCTGTCAGCAGCAGAGGAAAGGGGGAAGTGAGAAGTTCTTCAGAGAGTATAAAGTTATGTGAAATGGACAAATTTCAGTAATATACTATATATTAGTTTCTATAGTTAACAATTCAGTATTGTGCACTTAATATCTGTTAAGAGGATAGATGCCCAAAACAAAATAAACAAAAAACAAAGGGGAAGTAGAAACCTTTTGGAGATGATGGATAGATTTAATATCTAATTATAGTTGTGGCTTCATGTGTACACCATATCTTCAAACTCATCAAAGTTTATACATTAAATATATGTTTGTATACATTTTTTGTATATCACTTATACCTCAATGAAACTGTTATTTATTATTTAAATAAAACCAGCAGAACTAAGAGAAGACAGAAAAATCTAGAATCACAATGAGAAATTTTAGCAGACTTCTCTTGGTAAATGACAGAATAAACAGAGAAATAAATTACAGAAAATCAGATATGATATAAAAAATAACAAAAAAATTAAAATCACAATGGCAATAAATAAGAAAATGTTTTAAGATGAATATTACTGGAAATAAGAGATATTCAAAATTATACATAACACCATACTTATAGGGAAAATCATAGCCTTGAATTACTATATTAGAAAAAATAGAAATGCAAAAATCCATGCCATAACTATTCAACTTAAGAAATTAAAAAATATGTATACAGAAAAAAATAATAAAGATAAGCTGAAATAAATAAAATAAAAAAAAAAACATTAGTGAAATTAAATTTGATTCTTTGAAAATGCTAATAGAATTAATAAACAATAAACTACTAAAGAAAAATTTACTCAAATTGCCAAAACTAGGTATGAAAATCAGGATCCTATGGATAAAGATAGCCACTATCACTATTTAAATTCAATAGTATATTGGATGTCCTAAAATATAATAAATTAAGAAATGGGAGTAAAATTTATATGTATTGGAATGACAAACAAATAAGTAAAAACATCATTATTTATAGATGATTCTATCCTGAATATAGAAAATCTAAAATATCTATAGTCAAACTAATAGAATAAAGAAAATTTGCAAGGTTGCTGTATATGACACCAATTATAAGCAATATTTTTATATTCCAGCAACAACTAATTAGAAAATTAAATTTGAAACCACCATTTACAATAATTACAGAATAACTAATATAAAGAATAATAAAATAAGTCTTTTTAAAAATATCATGTTGCCTACTCTGCATTCCATTATAATTTTAGAATCAGATAGTTTAGAATATTGATATAGTTCAAGTAACTTTATGAAGAACATTTAGCTATTGGGATCAGATCAGTGGCTAGAATTTGTTCATTTCCATATATATCCCACTTGCTGAGTGCTTACCATGTAACAAACATTGTGTTTTATCCTGGGTGTACTGAAATTATGAAAGTACACCTGCATTATATACCTTTCTTTCCAAATGATTATGGGATGAGTACTACTTGGAGAAGCAAAGCCAAATTGTGCAGGCCAGGGAAATACTATTACCTCTATTTTCCAAAGCAACAAGATACTGCAGTGTTGTGGACTAAAATGACAGGGACTAGAGACTTTTGTTTGTATTATTTTTTTCAAGGGATAATTCTGGACAATTCCCAGTCTTCTACACTAACTTCTTACCCTGCTAAATTCATTTTCCTTTGTGTGTGTATCTTGGATTCATTCAATTCTTCTTTCTCTTCTTTTACAAACTCCAAAGTCCTATTTGAAATCAGATCACAGATTCATCATCTAGATAAGAAGCAGGTGGCCAGTAGCCAGTCCATTGCCCATCAATGATTTATACTGACTTCACAGCAGTAAACATATTAGTCCATTTTAAAAGAATTGTCTACTTAATTTGATTTTATATGTTCAGGGAATTGATTGAGTCAATTGACTATTTTTGTATGATCCATTAATTAACCTACTAATATTTATTTAGCACTTGACGACCATAATCAAGACAGAAATTTTGCCCTTAGTCAAATTTACATGCATTTTAACAGTTATTTTTTATGGCATTATAAGAATAAAAAAGGAATTCTCTAAAATAAGTATGTTTACATATATGAAGGCTTCATATGGGAAAACACATCAAAATAAAAACAAAAAACAAATTGTAATTTTTTTAGTAGGTGAGTTTGACTAATATATAACTGCTGTGTAGTCAGTTCTTAAACAAACATTTTATAGGAGTTAGTTCTCATTAAAGCAATTGAACCTAGTAATTTTCTTCAAAAATACTAACATCATTAAGGACTTCCACTTCAGTGGACAGAAACTTTCACCTGAGAATCTTGGAATCTATAGAAGAAATAGTGGAATGATGATTAAATAATAAATATAGACTAACTGAAGTAGATAATAAGACTAATAAGGACGGGTTTATAATAACTAATATAACTAAATAACTAAAGAAAAAAGTCATGCAAGAATGATGCAAAATATCATGAGAAACAAGATACAAGAGAAAAAAATGGGAACTCAGCTATGTGAATGCTGCACCATTAATTCAGGGTATAACTGGAGAAATAACTTTAATGACCAGTGTCTAAATCTAGGTATTATTTTGGGTGGAGGCGTGTTTTCTTTGTGTTGTGCTATTTCTAGGTTGTGGGATTTTTAAAAGTTGTATTTTCAAGCATCATGGGATTAACAAAACAAACATATGTATCCCAAGTAAAGGAGTTCTTGAAACATCTTTTGTTCAATTCTCTTAGTTTAATTTTTGTTTTTCTTAGGGAAAATTATATTTATATATATTTCTTTTATTTCAGTCTGTTATGGTAAAGAAGTACTAAAATTTAAATCAAAATATAATTTACTTTTTAAATAGAGTAATTAGTAATATGGTAAGTATATAGAGTAACATTGATGATAATATACCCAGAGAATTTAATATAGCTTGTGAAAAAGAAAATTATGACAATATTGAGAAATCTTTAAATCATGCAACTGTCTCGAAACAGAAGATGCTATCCTGAGAAGGAACATCTTTTGACCCTCTTTGTGAGAATTAGTTGTCCATATTAGGGGAAAAAATGCAACAATTCATCAGGGAATTTGAGTTATCTCTTTAAAAGTTTCACTATACTATAAATGTCAAAAGCATCTTATGAATTTCTTAACATATAAAGAAAATACTTGGAGAATCAAATTTAATATTATTTTGCCTGTTAAAAAATATTAATAATGTACAGAATAACACGTGCTTAGCAAAGTAATGATCTAGACTTGATGCCATTTTGGTAGCAAAAAGAAATGAATATTTGGGGATTTCAGACAACCATAAATTTTTTTAAAGCAATGACAGTATATATAAGAAGATTGCAAACTGAGTTTCATTCCTGAAAAGAGGTTAAACTGATTAGGTAAAAAGGTTGAAAGTGAAGAAGCATTGCCTATGATGTAAGACATTTCAAGGACTTTGTGATTCAGCCACAAAAATAAACTGCTTAAAAACAAAGATAGAAACACTAAGGAATTATAAAACAAAAATATAAAAACTGATTTACAATTAAACAGAAAGAGAAAAGTATATTTTTGTACAAATATAATTAAACAAAATTCTAAAGAAATGAGGGGGTTCAAAAACATGAGACCTAATTACACACACACACACACACACACACACAACACACACACACACTAAACCATTAGTGTAC
This sequence comes from Eonycteris spelaea, assembly GCA_003508835.1. Taxonomy (NCBI): domain Eukaryota; kingdom Metazoa; phylum Chordata; class Mammalia; order Chiroptera; family Pteropodidae; genus Eonycteris; species Eonycteris spelaea. The sequence goes on from PUFA01000088.1 coordinate 3,951,896, forward strand.
TTTAATTAAATAAAGTTAAATCAATTTTAAAATGTTTATTATGGAAATGAAAGAATGAACTTTGAAAATATGATATCACTTAAAATATATTAATGCTTTTAAAAATATTTTCTATAAAGTTGTTTGTCACAATAAATAATAAGTAATGTTTAGTAACATAGTCCAGTATGTAATAAAGAAAAAGAAAGGTAAATTATAGTTCTTAACTACATCAAACATGTTAAGATTTTTATAGAATCTAAAATTCAGACAATTATTAGTGAGAAAAACATTTTTTTTAATTCAGATAATACCACAGTTATATCAAATCGGGTTACTATCTACTTTTATTTTCTTTAATGACCCTTACAATCACATATCACTCATATACACATGTTTTCCATTATATATGGGACCAAAATAGACAAGTGGGAATGACACTGCTAAGTGTAGCTGGAAGTTTACAAAGAACAGGTGGTAACAAGGCTGAATATTTCACTGACAGTCTATATAGAGTAACATTTCCACAATCACTGGAAATAAACCCAAGGGAAGTTAAAATACTGTCAGCAAATGATAGAATGTTCCATAAAGACTAGGAAAGAAATACACCCACCATTTCTGAGAAGCCAACAAGCTGCTCAGCAGGCCATTGAGCTTACATAGTATGTCCTAATTCCTGTAATACAAGTTTCTCTTTCATTACTTATAGGGTATTTTTTTTTAAATTTAATTGTAGTAAAAAAGCACATAATGTAAAATTTACCACTTACCGATTTTTAATTGTACAGTTCAGTAGCATTAAACATATTCTCATTGTTTCGCAACAGATCTACAGGGCTTTTCCTTTTCAAAACTGAAACTCTATACCCATTAAATCTCCATTTTCCCCTTTGCCCTGATCCTGGAAACCACTATTCTACTACTTTCTGTTTCCATGAATATGACTACTTTAGACCTCATAATAGTGAAATCTTACAGTATTTGTGTGTGTGTGACTGTCTTCTTTCACTTAGTATAATGTTTTCAAGGTTCATACAGGTGGAAACATGTAATAGGACTTTCTTTTAAAATCTGAATAATATTCCACTGTATGTATATACCATATTTTTTTAACCATTCATTGGACATTTGTTTTAACCTTTTGGCTACTGTGAATGATGTTGCTCTAAACACAAGTGTGAAAATATCTCTTTGAGATACTGCTTCCAATTATTTTGGATATATACCTAAAAGTGGGAATTCTTGTATAATGTGGAAGTTCTATTTTTACACTTGATCTTAGCCAAAAAGCTGAATAGTCATTGGAAGTTCTATTTTTGATATCTGAAGAAGCGCTATATGTTTTTATTAATAGTTTCATCATTTTATGATCCCATCAATAGTGTACAAGAGTTCTAATTTCTCAACTTCTTCACAAGGTGCATATATTTTTGGTACTAAATATTATGTGATAAATGATCAAGTCAAGTGAGAGAGCTCAGTTTCCAGAAAATTTATCTTAAACTAAGGTTGAGCAGGAATTAATAATACATGTTGATTAGCCTTCTATTCAATACATATCAGATATACATATATCTGAATTGATCAGTTTCCTGCAAAATTTCTGTGGAATTACAGGTTAGAATGTGATCCTATAAAATATAGGGAGGTGTTTTGAAACTTGTAAATGTAAAAAGAGAGGTATTGAGGAATAGAGAGTATGGCCAGCAGGATACACTAGAATGGGAAGCTAACAAGATGCCACATGAGAATGCTGGGAGCATTACAGTTCACACAATAGGTAATCTGGGCTTGAAATGGGAGGTGGAAAAGATTAAGAAATGTGTTTACTTGCAAGTGCTATGTGGTACAAAGATAGACTTTAGAGCCAAAAGACCTGGTTTTTGCCACTAATCAATGTTGTGTGACATTTGGCAAGAAAAATCAATCCATCAGAATCACAGCATCCTCATATGGAATTATAAATAAAAATAATAATAATAAAAAGTAAAAATTAAATGTGAAACTCAATGTGAACTTGCCTAGCCCACTGTCAGATACATAGTAGGTACCGCCTGTCTTTGAGTTGTCTTCCTACTTGCATTCCAATTTATACCTACTTTTCCATTTCAACATCAAAGCAACCCTAATCTGCAGTTCTGGTATAAAAACATCAATTAAAAATAATCCTTCAATGTAACACAATGTAGCACTTTAGAAGCAAATAATGAGTTATCCATGTTTTACTTTCTTTACATATATTCTTATGGCAGAAATTTATATTGAGAGATAAAACACCAGATAATATGCCAAATCTCAAAATACAGATGAATTTATTTTGTAGACATCTCAGCTAATTCAGGTGCATTAAAAAAATCTTTGCAACATTTTTTATAAAATATATAACAAAGCTATAAGGCTCTAAAGGTTTAAAATCAGATAGATACTAAATAAGATTCAAGGACAAACTTCTAGAGGATTTTTTTATTATTTTTCATTAATTTTTGAATAGTTTTCTTTTAGGAATATCCATGATTGCAAATAGAATCTGTGGTGTTTTCTGAGATTTTATTAATAAATTTATTATTTTTCATCCCAATTTTCCAGAGATTATGTCTCTTTAAAATATTGTTGATACCAAGGAAAGAAACATGGCAGAGTGAGAGATGTCACCAGATCTCTCTCCTTGAAACAACAATAAGCTGATCATCTAAAACTCAACAAAAAGCACTCAAACTGCACACCAACACTTCTGCGCTTGGGATTTGCACATAAGAGCTACCACTGGTCAGAACCCTGGGTGTTGGGCAGTGACTGGGAGAACTAAAGAGGCTGGTTCTCGTAGCCACTGCAGCTCCCTGTAGGGGGAGTAGGAAGAGGAAGGGAGAAGGTATGATGACTTCCCTGAACAGCCCTGCCTGGGAGTTTGTGAGTTCCACTCATCCAGCGGCAGGGCTCAGTCATCAGGGCAGAACACGGAGAAGCAGACAGCATAGAAGCAATAGTTAATCCTTACCAGCCAAGGTTCCAAAACCGAGGCTGAGCCACAGCCCCCAAACCCCAAACCCCAAAGGGCCCTTCCCCCATACCCTACGATAACAATCACGATGGAGCCCCAGGGTAATCTGAGCAAATACTACTGAAACTATTGCTAATACTGACAGGGACTGAAGTTGAGGGTAACAAGCATGATTAAATATCTAAAAGAAAATAAAGGCATTACATAAACAAATTATTAAGTCTTATGTAAAGCAGGGATCCAAGAGGCTTAGGTACCATCTACTGGAAACTGAAAGAAAAGTGCCTTCTTTGCAGAAAGCTAAAGAGAGATCTTTATATAATACATCTTCTTTCTGGGGGAAAAAAAATGCATTTTCATTCAATGCCCAGGAAGAGAAATAGTCCATTAAACACATGAACAACAAAGGTGATAAGGCAACTCAGAAAGAAAGAGGAAAATCTCCAGTAAATAAGCTTACAGACATAGAAATATGTAACTTAAATGACAGAGAATTCAGGATGGTACTTCGTTTCATTCTGAAATGAGTCATATCAGCAATTTCAAGAATTGAAAAAAAAAAAAACAACTAGATGAGCAGAGCAAGGGGATTGATACTCTCAAAAAGAACCAAATAGAACTTCTGGAGATGAAGAATACATTGCGAGAGTTGAAAAAGGAAATAGTAAGCTTGGGAAATAGAGTTGACCAAATGGAGGAAAGGATCAGTGATATTGAAGACAGAAATCTACATATAAATCAGAAGGAAGAAGAGAGAAACTTAAGAATGAGAAATAATGAAAGAGAAATTCAAAAACTAGCTAATACCATCAAGAGAGGAAACATAAGAATAATGGGCATTGTCAAAGGTGAGGATAGGGAGCAGAAAGTAGAAAGCAATTTCAGACAAATAGTTGATGAGAATTTCCCAAATCTAAGGAATGAGCTGGAGCTTAGAATTCAAGAAGTCAACAGAACACCCATATCTCAACAAAACACATTATATTAAAATTATCAAAAATCAATGAGAAAGACAGAATTCTCATGGCATCCAGAGAGAAGAAAATGGTGACTTATAAAGGAGAATGCATTAAATTATCCTTGGACTTCTCAGCTCAGACCTTACAAGCAAGAAAGGAATGGAATAAATATTTAAACTATTAAGTGAAAGGAACTAAAGCCTAGAATAATGTATCCAGCTAAGCTCTACTTTAGATATGAAGGAGAAATAAAGACCTTTCCAGACATACAAAAATTGAGGGAATTTCCACTATGAGGCCTGCACTACAGGAAATACTAAAAGGGGTCAGTTCACCTAAAACAAAATAACAAACAATAACAACAACAATAACAAATACAAAAAAAAAATAATAATTAAGAATAAAGTGAATATGAGGTAAATAGAAGAAGAGGAGTGCAACTCTTACTAAGATCAGGGCATTATAAGCTTAAATAATAAGAAGAGAATTGCTATAGCAAGATAGTAATAAACATTCAGCATACATAGGGACAAATTGAGATAATTGACTGAAAAGGGGAGGATTCAAAGATCCAGATTCTCAAAGGAGAATGGAGATAAGGTACATACAAAAGAAAATGGATGACTGTATATATATATGTAACTCTCCTTTTCATATTTGTAATGGTAATCTCACACAAAAGATTCAGAACTAAGATATATAACATAAAACAAAAAGGACCAGAAGGAAAACCCACAAAAGCCAACCAAAAAAAAAAAAAAAAAAAAAAAAAAAACAGAAACATAAGGACAAAGAAGCAATGGAAACACTGAACTACCCGAAAGCAATAGATAAAATGGCTATAAGAAGATCTCATATTTCAGTAATCACCTTAAATATAAATGGACTGAACTCACCAATAAAAAGTCAAAGAATTGCAAAATGGATCAAAAAACAAATACCAACCATTTGCTGCCTCCAGGAGACACATCTCAGCTCCAAAGACAAATATAGACTCAAAGTGTAAGGGTGGAAAATGGTATTTCAAGCCAATGTCATTCAGAGAAAAGCGAGAGTAGTGGCACTAATATCAGATGAAATTGACTTTAAAATCAAAAAGGTAAAGAAAGATAATGACAGAAACTTTACAATGATAAAGGGAATCATGCATCAAGAAGGCATAACACTTATCAATATTTATTCTCCCAATCAGGGAGCCCCAAAATATGTAAAACAATTACTAACAGAACTAAAGGGAGGAACAGACCAAAACACTATCAAAGTAGGGGACCTAAACACCTCACTGTCAAATATGGACAGATCATCCAAACAGAAAATCAGTAAGAAAATAACATCCTTAAATGACTGATTAGACCAATTAGAACACTACTAGAAACAATAAGCAAATACAGTAAACTTTCTAGTTATAAAATTAATGTTCAAAAATCCATAGTGTTCCTATATTCTAATAACAAAGTGTCAGAAAAAGAAGTGGAAAAAAAATAATTCCTTTTGCAATTGCAATAAAAAGAAATAAAATACCTGGGAATAAATTTAACGAAACATGTGAAGGACCTATATAATGAAAACTACAAGACTCTAGTAAAAGAAATCGAAGCAGATACAAAGAAAAGGAAAGATATTTCATGTTTTTGAATTGGAAAATCAACAGAGTTAAAATGACCATATTGCCTAAAGCATTATACAGATTTAATGCAATCCCCACTGAAATCCCATCAGCATTTTTTTAAGAAATAGAACAAAAAATCTTAAGATTTGTATGGAAGCACAAAGACCTCAAATTGTCAAAGCCATCCTGAGAAAAAAGAACAAGGGTGTAGCATCACTCTGCCCAACTCAGATTATAATACAAAGAGACAGTAATCAAAATGCATGTATTGGCAGCAAAACAGACACAAAAGGCATAGAAGAAAACAAAGGAACTAAACTCAAGACCTTGGACTTAAAAGAAGATTTATGAATTTTGCCTCAGAAGTAAGGACATAAAAGCTAAAATGAATGGGACTACATCAAACTAAAAAGCTTCTACTCAGCAAAAGAAATCATCAACAAAGTAAAGAGACAATCATCCCAATGGGAAAATATATTTGCAAGCAACACCTCTGATAAGGTCCTAATATCCAAAATGTACAAAGAATCATATGACTCAATAACAACAACAACAAACAAATGATCCAATCATAAAATGGGCAAAGGATCTGAACAGACTCTCTCCCTAGAGGACATACAAATGACCAACAAATATTTGAAAAGCTGTCAACATCACTAGCTATTAGGGAAATGCAAATCAAAACCATGAGATACCATCTCACACCTGTTAGAACATATAATCAACAAGACAAGTAATAAATGCTGGAGAAGATACAGAAAAAGGAACCCTCATACACTGCTGGTGGATGTAAATTGGTACAGCCACTATAGAAAACAGTATGGAGGTTCAAAAAACTAAGAATTGATCTACCATATGATCCAGCAATCCCCTACTGGGTATTTACTCCAAAGACTTGAAAACCCATATCCAAAAAAATATTTGTACACCAATGTTCATAGCAGCCTTATTCACAGTGGCCAGGACATGGAAGCTACCAAAGTGTCCTACAATAGATGATTGGCTAAAGATGCTGTGGTATATATATGCGATGGAATATTACTCAGCCATAAGAAGAGATAAAATACTGCCATTTGATTATGTACAATATGATGGACCTTGAGATAATCATGCTAAGAGAAATAAGCCAGACAGAAAAAGTTGAAAATCACATGATATCACTTATATATGGTATATAAACCTAAAAGTATCAAATGAACAGGACAAACAGAGATTGTGCATTCAGGACATGCACAATGGACTAGTTGTTACCAGAGAAAAGGGAGTAAAGGAAGGAGGGGGGAGGTAGATGGGGCAAAGGGTGTCAAACATAGGGAGATAGGGTGAGGAGAAGTGGGTAAAGGGGATCAAATATATGGTAGCTGAAGGAAACTGGATTTTGGTGGTAAACACACAATATAATATACAGATGTCAAATTATAATGCCATCTAAAATTATATAATTGTATTAATATGTTACACCAATAAACTTAATTTAAAAATATATATATATCATTTTTGAGCAATTGTGTTGCATTGGCCACAAGGATGCCTGTAGTCAGATTTGCAGGCTTTAGGACAAATATGTGGAATATTACTGAGTGTTTTATGGTATTTAACTTTGTGTGGTCTTATTTTAACTCTTTCTATCCTTATTTTTTCTGTTTTCCACTTTTGTTTTATTGTATAACTGATATTTGGCATATAAGACTATTAAAGAATGATGTAGAGGTAAAAATGAGTAGTCAATGCAGTAGAGATATTTTAACTTTATATTAAATATAAAAATAGAAACATCAAATATGGGTCCCTTATTGTCTCTGTACATTTCAATACACTTTGAACCAGCATGATTTCTTTCTTTAATAGTTATTATTTACTGCATACTCACCATTAGTTTCCTGTTTAAATAAAGATGTACTACCTGTACAGAAAAGAAGTTCAATCATGGTTGATCAAGTCTATGTGACACAAAGCTTTAATATGTTGTCTGTAACATGAAGATAACGTCTACCCAAAATGCCCTAAAATAATCACATAATTAAGTTAAATAATGCCACATGCCTTGCTCAATCCCTACCACTGTTGTCCTTCAGTCTATAAATCTTTGGTAAACTCCAACCTTTTATAACTAGCTTAGTAAATACTGATAATAATGGAAATTAATAGAAAAGAAAAGTAATAGCATATTTAATAAATAAAAGTTTGATTTTTTTAGTCATTTTAGAGCAGACTATATTATCCCCTTCTCTGAAACATTTTAATAAAGTGCTCACATATTCTTAAAGTTCTTGCATAAAAATAAACATGCACAATCAGCAAATAAATAAAAGTTATCCTAAAAATACCTATAACAAAAGATAACAACTCAGGTTGTTTTTTGTCGTGCAAGCAACTCAGTGTTATATATTAGAAATGTTAATTATCATTAGTTATATTCATTACATTCAAAAGTAAAATAAGTTGAATTGACATTTATTTTTTCATGTTTATAAAGAGAAAAATAAGTTAGCTACTTGACCATTGTTGTAGGCCCATCTGTACCTGTGAACAGATACAAAACTGTCTACTCAAACTAAAAGACAATTTCCTCATTATCACATCTTTTCTCTAAAACTAAAAATTCAATGAAGAAATGGAAGCACTTCAAGAATCACTTTAGAAAGATAAAATCCACCTTTGCCAATAGGAACATATTGGAATATTACAAAATTGTAAGCTGGTTATCATTAATAATTCAAAATGATTGCCCAAATTCAAAGAAAGAGATGAACAGATATTTTCCTTTTGTGAATGTTTAAAAATATTGTTTATTTAAATGAGTTTTAAGTACACAGTACATTGGTTTAGACATCTATATAGTCCATAAAACAATCCCCCCCAATTGCTCCCTCCCTCCCCTTGCCCTCCACCTTGCCATTGAATATTAATGCTGGCTACATTCCCTCTTCCATGCTCCCTATCTCTGTGAATAATTATCAACTACTAATTTGTACTTGTATTTATAATTCTTCTCATTCTCCCAGCCATTAATAAGTTTCTTTGATATATATATCAAGTATATGCTTAGCATTTTTACCCAGGATAAATACTCTCAGATTAAGACATTTGGCAAAAAAAAAAAAAAAAAAAAAAAAAAAAAAATCAATTAAAATAAACTGTTTGATTGGTTTATTTATGGACAGACATATTCTTGCTTTATACATTGAAACTGTTGAATACCTCATTTATCACATGGTTCAGGCTGCTGAGGCTGGCTGCCATCTTGTGAAAGGGGAAAAGCTGCACAAAGTATTTACTTTGACACTGTTCGTACTGTGTTGAGGAAGAAACTGTGTGGAGGAGATTTAGAATATGCCAAATCTTCTATCTGCCTAAGAAGAAGAGGAGAGGGCAGGTCCTTCTAATATAAACCAATAGTTCATTGGGGTATTAAAATACTTAGGCCAATATAATCAGAGGAGATAATTTTCCCAGTAGAGAAAATACCCTCTCCCAATATGAAGTTTGAAATTTTCAACCTAAAATTCATTTTAAGTTTGAGATTAAGCAAGATAAAGCTGAATTTTTGCACAAAAAAGCAGACCAGAGACTGGTAGTCTGTACTTTCTGCATATTTGGTGTGGATTTATAAATTCTCCATTCAAAAATCTTTCTTTTGCTAGCTTCTCTCTTTCTAAAGAAAGATATTTGTAGACATGAGAAATAGAAAGATTACTGGCATAGTTTAAGAGGCAGTTGTCGTATGATGATGAAGAAGTGTTTATGTGTGTTTGACTGGGTACATTCTTCACTTTGTTACCATATGTGCAACATGGTCAGATGGTTAATGAGTTTTCAGGGCTGAAATGCATCTGGTCCAACTTTAAACTTATGGTTTATAATACTTCACTGGAAAGCATGTAATTAATCTTTCGGTGGATAATCTACCATAACTCCTAAACTAATTAAGAATAGTTATTCTTTTTAACAGGATTTTGAAAATTAAGTTTATATAGGTTAAGAGGGAACAAAGCTTCCATCCACATTGACAGAAAGGTGGTAACATCTCAGATAAAATTGATCCACTTCCTTCCCTCCACCCAATCCTGTCTATAGGAATGCACCTCTTCATTGAATGTATGCTGTCAAATAGTCTTTCCCTTAGGAAAAGGATAGTCTCTTACTCATCTTTGAATTCTAAGCATCTGGCATAGAGTAAAACCATCAAAGGTGCTTGTTGATCAAAGTATTACAGGAGTTAATTCAGAGACATTCCACTTTGAAATCTATGAATTTACACAGTATGTTGGCAATTATATGTACAATTATATGTTTATAGCAATATGCAAACATAAAATTACAATGTAATACAAATTTTCAAATGAATAAATTAAAGGCACAGAAATTTTCAAAAATATACAAAGTCTAACTGATATTTATGTTGTAATTCAAATTCAGTTGTGACTCAAAAAGAATCTATTGCTAAAGCTGAAACTCTTGATATTATGATGTATGAGCCACAAGTAGTTTCTCATGTGGGGTGTAACGTGAATTTCTTAACCATTCTTATCTTCCAATTACATTGGCTATTCTAATTTATTATAAGAATAAATAAATAAAAATAAATTAAATGAAATTATTGTAAATAACAAATTACAATATTGTAAATAATAAATTAAAAAGTATAATTCAAAATTCTAATAAAATCCCCACAATGGTGTTAAGGAATCATGTGATACATGCATTTTGGGGTTCAAAATACAAAATTTCTTTGTAAATCATAATAATTTACAATACCAACAATACTGTAATGTTGCAGTTTTTTATACCTTTGGCAGTATTGGTCACTTAAGAGCTTCCCCTCCCCCCCAAATTTTGCTAATGTTAAAATTAATGTTATTGTTTAATTTACATATTTAATTTTAGGTGAAAAGTTTTCCATGTGTTTATTTACTGGTTATGTTTTGATTTAATTTCATATTCATGTTATTTGAAAATACATTCTTCCATTTTTAGTGTATTTCACATCAATACACTAAATGATGATTAATTAATTAATTAATATCAATGACTCTAGAACTTTATTATACTGTTAATAATTTCCTTAGTCTTTTGCTTATTTTTTTAAATATACGATTTTAAAATAATGTTTAGTTTTCAAGTAGACTTGCTTGTTTAAGAACTTCTGTTTTGTTTAAGTTCAAGATATTTTGACTAGAAATTTAATCAGAATTCATTATTTTTTTTCCATTCGAATGACTTTTTCTTATTTCTTTAATCGGTAACACAATTGGGTTTATTGAATAAAATGTCCCTCCTTTATTTTGAATATAGATCTTGAAATTAATGTTGCACAATGTCTATAGCTAAACATTCTCAACACATATTTGCCAAATTTGATTAAATGTCTGCCACATAGAAAACACTCAATAAAAATATATTTATTAATTCTTTTATTAATTAATTCATAGGCACATTCATTAATCCAACAAATATTTATTTAAAACAGACTTTCTATCAGGGTGTTAATGTCCAAGAAAAAAATATTAAAACAAAACTGCTGTCTTGACTCAGAGTTTATAGACCTAAATCAGTGTATTCTTTATGTTTCAATAAATAAACTGATAATTATAGTATAGTTTATGTTACATATATGAAAAGAGAATGTGACTTAACCAATTTAAGAGTAAGTATAGGTGTAGACTTCACTGGGAATAAATGAGCAGATTAAAATCTGTAACATACCCCAGGATCCGGACTAACTACCAGCTACTTAGATGCTATTAGATACTTCTAAACCTGTTTATCTCTTTATTAAATTATCAAACATAAAAATTCTTTCCTCTTGCAATAATTGCAAAATAGACGTGGATATATAAAGTATAGCATAAAGAAAATAGTTATTATGTTGTAATAAATATGTAAAGGCAAGAGGGGTACTGGATTTAGTGGGGTGATCACTTTGATTTATATAGATCTCTAATCAATATGCTATACAACTGAAACTAACATATTACTGTATATGAGCTATAATTGAAAAAAAAGACTCATTGAATTGTACAATGTAAATATGAGTAACTAATTGTCTATTATATTTCAATAAAGCCGGGTAAAAAAAAAAGATATCATAGAAAAATCATGAACAAATTTATGTCAATACATTTAATAACTTTCAAGAAATGGATAGTTTTTTAGAAGTCATGAGTAGTTGTATAGCATATTAAGAAACCGATTATATAATTGAAACATATCAGAAAAAAACTCCAGATCCAAATAACTTCACTGCTGTAATTAACCAAACATTTAAAGAAAATATCAATAATGATCTTACATAAGCTCTTTTAGAAAATAGAAAAAGTGAGAAATAATGCATACCTAATCATAACTAATATCCCAATAAGGCCAGCATTGACAAAACAAAAATGTTATAGGAATGGAAATTATAGACCAATATCTATCAGTAATATAGACATGAAATCATGAACAAAAATATTAGTAAATTAAATTCAGCAATATATGTATATGCATATTCATGTGTGTGTGTGTGTTGTGTGTGTGTGGTGTGTGTAATGTGTATATATTTCTATTAAACACTTAAGGAAAAATAATGTTTAATCCCCCAATTTCTTCCAGAAAATACAATCATGTATGTAATTTACACAGCAATCAAGTTGAATTTTTTTTCAGGTATGCAAGGAGGGTTCAATAACTAAAAATCTATCAGTATAATCCACCATACCCATAGAAAAAATAAGATCTTATAAATTGCTAAAAAACAACCACTTGACAAAATCCAATGGCTATTCATGATGAAATAACTTTTAACAAACCGAAATGGAGAACTTTCCCAACTTGAAAAATAATAGCTACAGAAGTTCTGTAGCTAGCTAGCATCTACTTAACAGTGAGAGACTGAGCACTTTCTCCCTAGGTTGTGGATATAGGGAAGGATTCTCTCTCTCACCATTAAGAGAGTTCAACAGTATCTTAGAATTCCTAACTAGTGTAATAAGACAAGAAAAAGAAATAAAAATTATACAGATTGAAAAAAGAAAACAGTCTTTATTCATTAAATGGCATAATTGTCAATCTAGTAGAATACAATGAATTAAAAAATAGTAATAATAACATTCTCCTGAAACTATACATGAATATGGCAAGGTCACAGGACACAAGGTCATATACAACAACAATGGCAATGAATAATTGAAATTCAAAACTTAAAAAAATACATACATAATTTTTACCATACCAATGGCAATGAATAATTGAAATTCAAAACTTAAAAAATACATACATAATTTTAACCATACCAAAAAGAGAAGAACCCATTAGCAAAAAGTCTAGTAAAATATGTATAGAGCTGTATGTGGAAAATTATAAAACCCAGATAAAAAATGTATAAAATACATGCCCATGAGTCCATCCTGATATTTATATAATTAATTTGGGAAAATATAGTTTTCTATACAAAAGAGTCCAAATAATTTATTACAGTTACTCTACCCTGAAGAATGGGAGCATAACTCCCTTCTTCTTAAGATCAGGCCATGCGTAGTGACATTCTTTAAAAGCAAAAAACGAAAAGGGAAAAACATATCTATAAATTTATAGTGGGGAAAACCTGACAAACACTACCTCAGCTAATATGATCAAGCTTCACATTAATAATGATAACTCATGTTGATATGATGGAATAGAATGGCGCACTTTACCTTTGCGATATTCCACCCAGTCACCATTTTATCTAACATGAGAAAAAAGTAAGGTAAAAATAAGGAAAGTCTGAAAAAAGTTACAACCAAGAAGACTTAAGGGAAGATGATTACTAAATGTAATGTGGTATCCTGTGTGGAATCTTGTAACACAAAAGGACATTAAGTAATAAGAAAGAAATCTGAATGAAATATAGACCTTAGATCATAATAATGTATCTATGTTGGATCCTTAATTGTGACAAGTGCTCCATACAAATGAAAGATGATATACAACTGAGTATGGAATGTAGGAGATATCTATACTCTTTGGATTTTCTGTAACTCTAAACCTAATTTAAACTAGTGTGTTAGTTTGTCATAATACTGAAATGTAATTTAACACATTAGCAGAATAAAACTAGATAAAATTACTATCTCAATAATATGAAGACAAAGCATTTTTAAAAATGCAATTACTGATTTGTAAACACTCAGCTAAATAGGATTAGACGAGAACTGTAACTTTTTTAATTAAGCTCTATGTATACGAATGTCCCCTCTTACCCCACCAAACCAGATCAGCACTTCTATAAATATTACTGTAGCTCCTGGTCTTTGCAATAAGGTAGGACAAAAAAAAATTAAAATAAGACTGGAAAAAATAAAACAAAACTGACTTTATTCACATAAGACATAATTGTTTACATAGAAAATTCTACATACACGACAAAATACCTTAGAACTAATAATTGAATGTACCAAAGGCAAAAATACAAGGTTGATATTCAAAAATTAATAAATTTCTAATATACTGCAAACAATTGAACTTTGAAATAAAAAATATCATTAAAATAGCATCCAAAACCAAAAATAGAAATCAGAGTAAATTCAATATATGTGCAAAATTTATACAATGAAAACTACAAAACATTGTTAGGAGAAATTAAATAATTGAGAGATTTACTATGCCTGAGGACTGAAAAGACTAACACTGTTGTTAATTTTCCTAAAATTAACCTGTAGATTCAACCTAATTTCATTGAAGACTCAAAAGACTTTTTTTTTCAGTTGAAATTTACAAGCATAATAAAAAACACATGGAAATGGAATTAGTCTAGAACAAGTCAAAACTATTTGGCCATTCATTTATTCAACAAAAGATGACTACAAGGAGGGTATCTTGCATACCTAACATTAAGATGTATCATAAACTTACAGAGATTAATACTCTGTGTCATTGAAAATTATTACAGCCAAGAAGACTTAAAGAATATGATTACTACAACAGTAATGTGGTATCCTGTGTGGATAACCGTATGGAGATGGATCTATATGTTAATGGGACAGAATAAAGAGTCCAGAAATAGTCCAAAATATGTGTCATCAATTGCAATAATATTGTGACAAAGAGACCAAGTTAATTCAATTTGGAAAGGATAATCTTTGCACAAATGCCACTGAAACAACTGTTATCTATAGGGAGGAGAATAAACTATGATACACACTTGCATCACACACACAAAAATAATTAAAAATGGATTATAGACTCAGGAGAATTGAAAACATTTGTTTATAATACAAATGTGTGTATATTCATAGTAGTATTATTCATAATAGTCCCAAGATAAACCAACTGAAGAGTCTATCAACTAGTAAATAGATAAACAAAATGTGGCTTATTTATACACTGGAAAAGGAATGAGCTACTAAACACCCTATAACATAGATGAACCTTTAAAACAACATATAATAAAGGAAGCCAGACATAAACGACACATATGGAATGACTTAATTTGTATACAATTTCCAGAAGAGGCAAAATCGGTACAGATGAAGCCTAAAGTTGGAGGTTGGAAGAAGACATTTTTGCTGTGGTGGAAAAGTTAATTGTGATAATAATTTCATGGCCTTATAAATTTACTAAAATTAATTGAACTATATCTACATTGGACAAATTTTACATAGGGCAAACCCTACAATGTGTATTTAAATCACACTGCTTCAAAGTTGTTTAAAAAATAAAAATTACCAAATAACCCAGCAATTGTACTCTTTGGTATTTATCCAAATGATCTAAAAACATGGCCACACAGAAGCCTGCACATGAATGTTTATGGCAGCTTTATCTATAATTGTCAAAATCTAGACTCAACTAAGATGTCGTTTTACTGAACATATAATTGTCTACCTAGTACAATATTAGGACACAATTGTCCTATTGATGAATGAATAGATAAGCTATGTATGATATATCCAGATAATAGAATATTATCCTTGCTAAAAATAAATGAGCTATCAAACTATGAAAAAAACAGGGATGAAATTTAAATTCATATTACTAAGTCAAAGAAGTCAACCTGAACAAGCTGCAGACTGTATGATTCCAACTATATGACATTCTGAAAAAAGTAAAACTATAGACACAACGAAAAGATCAGTGTTTGCCAGGGGTTAGGAGAAAAGGGCAATGATACTTCTCTGTATGATAATATAAATGGTTTATATATGTCATGATACATGTATTGAAACCCATAGAATGTACCAAGAGTAAATTCTAAATTAAACTACGGATTTTGGGTGATAATGATGTGTCCGTGTAGGTTCATTGATTGTAACAAAAATAGCTGGAGCTGGATTTGGATAGTGGGGGTAGCTGTGCATATGTAGAGGAAGAAAGTACCTGCGAAAACTCCCTATTTTCTGCTCATTTTTGCTGTGAACCTAAGACTGCTTTAAAAAATAATGCCTTAAAAATAGAAAACAATAAATGAAAATCTATTATGGGTGGAAAATAAAGGCTTAAACTATAAAACTTCTAGAAGAAAATATAGAAGAAAGACTATCAGCAGTCAGAACATAAAATAAAAACACTTAGAAAAAAATGTATACATTAGATATCATTAATTTAAAAATTACTCTTTGAAGCACAGTTTAAAATTTAAAAATGAGGAAATCAACCACATACTAAAAATAAATATGATATATATAATATAGATACACATAATAAATAAAATATATGACAAAAGACTTGTTATTAACTACAACTACTAATAGAGCTCAATAAATACTGGGTGAGTATTTTAAGTAAAATTCATCAAAGTAGTATATAAAGTTCAACAAACATGAAAAAAGTTACATGTATTAATTAAACAGGAAAATACAAATTAATATAATGTAATAATGCTGTATATCTTCTAGGATGGTGAAATTTTAAAAAATCAACAATTTATAGCCCTTTACAAAAAGATGTTTTTTTGACTCCTGCTTTTAAATATCCTTGATTTACCTGATCATTTTATATAATGTTTTGGTTTTATTTTATTTTGGACTCAAAATATGGGCAGGATGGATAGAAATGTTATTAAGTCACTGGTTCTAATTATTACAAACACAGTCTTCTGCATCAGCTCATCTTCCATGTCTCTCAAGACCTTCATACTTCCTAAGTATGGTTCATAACCCAGAGAAATGTCACACCAGCATTTCTCACTCAGCAGCTTCTCTGCTGATAGCCTGTGTTGTCATCCTAAATCTCTAGAGAGGGTTGCAAGTCCAGTGCCTGGTTCTCAAGACTAAAGACAAAGTCACTGAAATAGACCTGCACTGCAGCACTTCCATTATGAGAGATTAATTTTCTGATAAAAAGTCTCAGGAGAGATGCACAATCCCAACACTGACTACCGTTTTGTTCCAATTTTAATTTTACCTGGCAGGAATATAACAAAATACAAAATTTGGGTCTGGTTCTGGGGTCTTTTTCTTATTTCTTTTGTTTTGTTTTCACTTTGTGTTTTGTCAAGGAGAGAGAGAGAGAGAGAGAGAGAGAGAGAGAGAGAGAGAGAGAGAGAGAGAGAGAGAGAAAGGAAGGAAGGAAGGAAGGAAGGAAGGAAGGAAGGAAGGAAGGAAGGAAGGAAGGAAGGAAGGAAGGAAGGAAGAAAGAAAGAAAGAAGAAAGAAAGAAAGAAAGAAAGAAGAAAGAAAGAAAGAAAGAAAGAAAGAAAGAAAGAAAGAAAGAAGAAAGAAAAGAAAGAGAAGTTTAAAGAAAGGGAAAAAATAGAATAAAACACTTTTATTCTCCTATATTTTAAGAAAAGATCCTATGACCACTTTTCTAATTCCTTAATGGAAGTATATTTCGTGTTCAGACACTCAAAATAGTAGAGAATTTTGGTGTTCTTTTTCCAAGTTGCCCTCTTCTTATCCCTTGAGTTCTGTGAATACTTGCTTCAAAATATTGATGCTTTGTCCTTTTCTTTCCCACTTCAGGTCTTTATTTTTCTTGCCTCTACCCTTAAATGTCTCTCTTTTCAGTCATTCAACATCAAATTCATCCTAAGTATGGCTAACAAATGAATTTTCTCTAAACAATATTCCCTAAGACAAAAACTATTCATTGCCTAACACTGATGGTCTTTATGCTTTTCTCCAAGCACACTTAGCAAGAAAACTAATTTAGTTAGAACTTATGCTATATGAATATAAATGTAGCTTGAAACTAAATATTAGAGAAGTTTAAATATTTGTCTAAGAAATTTAGACTTCAGAGACCATCAAACATACACACAGGTCTGCATGGTCAGAAAAACACTATATTCTCTTAACTCTAATAGAATTCTATCATTCATCTATAGTATTTTGAAATGAATGTTAATGTCTATTTTGTATCTCCTTAATGTCAAACACAATGTCTTTTCACATAAGTGTCTTACCAGCATCTCATACAGATATATTAATTAATTAATTAATTGATAGAAGGGAAAATATACAACCAATGTATTATATTCATAGTTGTTTAAAATTGTAGTAGATAACAAAGATAATTTTCTCTTTATAAATAATGTGATTTGTTTGATGCTTTATTATCTCATTTACAGAGTATCTTAGAAAATACTTATAATTTCTCCAATAATTATTGATGTCAGATAAAATTTATTATTTATCCTTCTTTTTCTCTCTTGATCCTCTTTTTGAATTAACCTCTGCATATTGCCCCTCATGACAAGAAATGTCCTACAAAGCTTTTCAATTTTCCTAAAAATTTCTAGCATAGAGCCATAGAATATTATAGCTGCAAAGCATGAATTAATTAGCACTAAAGGCTAATTTCACTGCCTATAAGTAGTTATCATTTTATTATTTTAAATTATTGCTGTTTCACATATATAGTAAAAATACAATTCGTGCACATTGTTCAATTAAATCTGATTCAGTGTAGAGCCATCTAATATATCCTTTTGACAATTTAAACTAAAACCATTACATATATATAAAACTTTGTATTCCATTTTTGTTATGAAAATGAAATAGCTAAGTATTTCTCTTATAATTATTTCCTCCCATTCTTGTTTTTGCAAAGGATCATTAGAAATTTCTGGAATTTAAGAGATTTCTCAACAGTCAATGTGTTTTATAATTTATGACTTCTAAAATCTATGCTGCCATAATATTTCCACCATTAATAGATAATTTTACTACAAATAAACAGGATATTGATATATTTTCCTTTTCTGTACTTAAATGGGCCATGTCTTTAGAAAAGGTCTTAGAAATACATCAGTCAACACTGGAATGACTCAGAATTTCTAATAAACCATCCATAGCCTGATCTCTAATACACTGATTTTCTGAAATTAAAGATTTATGCACCTTAAAAATACAAACATTTTAATAAGGATGATAACATTTTATGCATTCGACATTCAGCAAATAATCATTGTCTATTATGTCAGGCACTGTTATCAACAGCCCATACCTGATATATGAAAAGCAGGAGATGATATGAAGAAACTAGATAATGAAAACAATGCTTCCAAACAATTTCTAAGTCACGACACACAGAGAAATTAAATAATATCTGTGCAGCTCACTGGAACCATAGGCTACTTGGGTAATTACAAGTGTAGATTCAAAGCTGGTAGGCCAGGGCTCCAGCTACCCCGATCCCCGTTAGCTGC
This sequence comes from Eonycteris spelaea, assembly GCA_003508835.1. NCBI lineage: Eukaryota > Metazoa > Chordata > Mammalia > Chiroptera > Pteropodidae > Eonycteris > Eonycteris spelaea. The sequence goes on from PUFA01000088.1 coordinate 3,971,055, forward strand.
CTCAAGGAATGAGTGGGTCAAAATCATGGTACAGTTGCTACCCATCACAAGATGGTGAAAAGCTCTGACTCAGGTACGCTGAGAGCAAAAACACACCAAAAGGAAGAAACTGGGCATAGAGAAGCAAAAGGCAAAGGAGACAACTCTTACAGTTTTGATTCAGTTGTGACCAATTATCTGTATGTAGCTATTGAGTCCATAATTCCTTATCTAAAACTCTTGGTGCAATATGTCTCTTAGAAAATAACTTTTCCCACTTTAAAAGATACTTGGTGTATATATACTGTGTTATTTAATTTTCCAGTGGGATCTGGAACAGTACCTTGTAAGAATAGTCATATGAAATAACATAACTTAAAAATAATAATAATCTCCTGCCATTTCAGGTCACATTTTGAGACCAGGTTAGTTCATGTCAAGTTGAGTTTATCTGGAGACAACTTACAAAATATGTTCCAAAAAACATCTGAGTTTTAGAATTGTTTTGATTTCAGAATTGTGGAAAAAGTTTTGTAGATCTGTATAATATTAGATATTCTACATTTATTATTATATATACTTACTAATATATTATGTTACAATTTGAGGTGAGTCTTAAGAACTAATAGCTATATATATATGTATATATATATATACATATATATATACATATATATATATGAACTATGGAGACACATGGAATACCAAGGTATCATACATCTTACATCATTGAAAAAATATGAAACAATTAAAATAATTAGAATTGATTATATTTTGAAGACCTAATATCTAGAATTCAATTATTTCTTCATGTTCATGTTATTTCCTATACTTCTAAAAGGCTATATTTAAAACTTGGGATGCACAGAGTGATGCATTCACTGTGACTGCTAAGTCATTATTTTTTCATCTCACATGAGTAGCATCATCTCATTTAAGAAATAAAATGTACAAACTGATTACTCTGAAAGAGATCATTTCTGCTGCATTCTGTTTTTTTTTTTATTTGCTTTTTTTTTTCTTTTTTTTTTTACAGCACCTTGTAATAGTTGGGCTTATTGCATTGAAGCAATCTATTCTAAGGGCACTGTTTGTATCAAAACCTTCTATACATAATGTGAAAGTTTTCCAATTGTGAGCAGAACAGTAGTAGTAGTTAGGGCTTTATTCTTAGTTCTAATTTGTATTGATGGCCTAAAAAAGTAGCATGCTTTGCAGTTCTATGAAAGAAAGATTATAAATGGAGATTAATTATAATTTTGCTAGCTCAGTACTTGTAAAACTAAAGCAATTTATATCCTTTCTCTTAATGATCTCCATTCCTGATTGCAGTAATGTAATCTAATTGTGATTATGATAGTATCTGAATCATGTGGGCCTCAATGTGATTGAAACTACTCTTTGCATTAAAAAGTAATTTTGGAGTAATGATGAAAAGTTACTGTGGAAAATTGGCAAGTAATATATTTTACTCTGTCTTAAGTTTCTGCTTTCATTTTTGATTATATCTCATAGCATGGATAAGTATGATATTATATCAAGGATTTTGTACATCAAAGCCTTATCGATGATAAGTATGAGTATGAGTATCAGGGGTAAGCATGATATTATTGAAATAGTAGTGATATGGTTGAGTCAGGGAAATAACTGAGAGTTCAAAAATGCTAAGATAAGGTTTACTGAAACTAGAAACCAAATAAGGAAGGGAAGGCTTCAATATTGCACAGATATGATAGCCAGAGAAAAGAAAAACGGTGTTTTAGCTTTTAGCTGACACAGCAGATGCAGTTTGGATAGGCATTAAGGAAAATAAGGATAGTCAGGTATTTTGTGAATGTTGAAATACACCTCCAGGGCATGAAGAGAAAATAGAGCAAGAAATGTTTTTCTTTTAGATAAAATTTCCTTTGCAAGGTTGAAACTTGTTCAGGAAAAATGTATCTCACATTTGTGCTCAGTTAAAGAAAATGATTTGTGAAATCATTCCCTAGAATTTTAAAAAAAAGGAATGAATGTTTAATGTTTGAGAAATATATACATTTGGAATGCTAAGGCAATTTCAAATTGTGAAAATCAAGGAATATAAGAGGGTTGCTTTGGAAAAAGATGTTTTGAGAAGAATGCAAAAAATACAAAACTATATTTATCAGAATCTCATAATGCATGATAAATTTGTGGGAGAAAATTATCATTTAAAAAGGTTGTGATGCATTAATAGCTATTTAAGTTACGATGAAAAGAGAGAGCTGATATCATTTTGAAAAGGACAACCTACGAAAAAATGTTTAAACTATCCAGAAACAGACACTAAAGTATGAAACTGAATTGATAACAGGTAGTAAAAAAATAATAAAAAAGAAAAGCTAACTCAAGAAAAACTATCAAACTTTTTAAAGGACAGATTAGTCTAGTTTTTTGCTGTCATTCTTTTTTTATACTAGAAAATAGTTGCTAAACCCTCAAGTTGTGTGGATAAAGTAGGAACAACAAGGAGGTAACCTCCCCATAAAAGTGATTCCAAATGTAAGAAAGTCTTTATCACCATCTTCTCAGGGTGATACCACAGGGGGGAACAATAAAAAAGAAAAAAAAAATTACAAACTCATTTTATAGTTACTACTGACAATGAAAAAGAATCCTCTTCCTCCATCCCTGGAGTCTGTGAAGATCCATTTTAAAATGTCTCCTGCTGCATTGATGTAACTCAGAAGGAGAGATGGGATTGCCTATATATAAATGGCTCAATGTTTCTAGTAGAGAGAAGTACATTAACTCTTTCAAGCCACTAGAGTCCATTTACCAAATTACTTTCTTTTTTAGTGCAACAAATTGTGCTGAAGAAGTAATGCAACTCCATGAAGTGCATCATTTACTCCATTCCATCTTTGATGCTTATGTACAGATAAGTGCATCGTCTATTGCCATTTGTAGACTCTCCCTTTAAGGGGAATACACTGTGAAATAGATACTCTCCAGGCTCAGTCAAGAAGAGAACATCTTGAGTCTCTATGGTACATTACGGCCAGTTATAATAGACCAGGGAGGGAGTTTGCCTCCTGCCATAATGACTGTAATATGATGACCCCGTGAACACATAGATGCATCAAACTGTAGCACTGAAACTTTTGCAGTTTTTCTTTATCAGGGAGACTATAACTGTAAGGATGTCCAAAATAGTCAAAATGGTTATTGCTTCCTGCTCTGTTAGTGAACTTATTCCCAGTATGAAAACAAGATGAGCCTCTCCACCTTGTTTTTACCTTCTCAGATGAATTCCAAAGTATTCTCACTTCAAGAGAGAAAATTCATTGTTTTTTCCTGTGAATCATGGGTCTTTTGGCCACAGTATTTTTGTCAGTCTCTCTCAGAAGACTATGGAAAAGTTTTGTAGTAGAATAATTGTTAGATTCTTAGGCAAAGACTCTAGATAGACTAAGCCTTTGGGGGGGGGGGGCGGAGAGTTGCTCATTTATTTGTTTATACACTCAACAAATGTATGTATGTTAAGTAAGTTTCTGCAACCAACAAATACTGAGATGAGTTCTAAGGAAACAAGGGTGACCCCACCACACATGTGCTTTTTTCTATGGCCCACAAGCCAATGAGAAATACATCTCATTGTGTTCAGTGTCTTCATTCAATCAATTCCTTGATGTAATGAAGGAATTGGTGGACACTACGGAAACACAGAACAGACACGTCTAATTTACAGTTGGTGCTGGAGAGACTTCCTAGGCAAAGAAACTGGATAACGCAAAGCTTCAATGAACACTGGAAAAAGGAGATTCAAAGTCCCGTTCTATCCTTTAGTATGTCTACATGGCAGATGAATTAAAAGGAATTTTTAACACATGGTGGATAGTTGTATAATCCTACAATTTGGTGACTGAGATAGTTGTGTGCATCACCAATTCTTAAGAGGACATAGTGAGATAATAATGTAATTTCTTTTTTTTACACATTGAAGATTCTCTTTCCTCTTCTCTTAAACTGCAGCTGCTTTATTTTGTTTTCAGCCACTCAGTGACTACCTATTTGCAGTATTTTTTTTTTGCAAAATTAGTTATGGCTACTGACATGTAGCACATTTTGGGAGAGAAATGATAAGTTGTTACATTTTCTTGTAGGCAGTGCAATTAGCTCAGACTGGAACTTCAGAATCATCTGGAAAACTTTTAGAAAAATACTGATGATCCATCTACATTAGTTAAATCAGAAAGCTAAGAGAGCTAAGAAGATGACGTGAATGGACCAACATGCAGAAGCATGACTGCACCTGTTTAATGAAACAATATATTTACATTGTAGGTTGCAGGACCTTGTCAGTTACTAATGGCAAATTAATTAAGTCTATGTAACAACAGGTGTATGATAGTATTGACATCTATTCTTACCTGTTCTTTTTTGCATTATAACTTTTGTTAGTAACCTTGGGTCTAATTCTCCATTCAGAAAATGCCTCACATTTCCTTTTATATTTTGACTAGATTATTTCTACAAAACTATTGTAGCTAAATCATGACTTAGACCTAGGTAATGATCTCTGTAGTGTGGAGATTAACATGTTCAGTGTTTGGATTTAAGAGGAAAATTGCTTATTAAAGTCTCTAATTCTTAATATCCATGGTGTCTTGAGCTTCAATGCCAAAGACCATGAAATCGTGGAATATATTTGGTCAATCAGAGTAATAATAATTACCATTTATTGGACTTCCATTCCAATGACTATCTGGGTATTTTTCATGCATAATCTCATTTAATCCTCAGAAATGGTTTTCTTCATTTTATGCACAAGAAAGCTGTGTCTTAGAGAGTTTTCACAAATTTGCTAAGGCAACATAGCTCATGAAAGCCGATATTCAAACCTAGGATATGTCTGACACCAAAGCCTCTATTACTCTCACCTTATCATACTCTTTCCCTCTACAGAGAACACTAAAACTGTCTTTGGAAAAGTCATGTAGAAATTCCCTGAAAAGCTAGGGCACTTTCCAATGACAAGGGACATATAACTGCAGTTATAACCACAGAACAACCCAGTTATGTTTGACAACAGCCCATGAAAACAAGACCTCTTAAAGGGAGATTAATGCCACCAAATCCTTTCAACTCAGACCTACACCTGCTTATACAATTGGCCTTTCACACGCTAGTCGGTAAAATCCAGCCTCCAGAGAGAGACACATGCACTATTTATATTGTTGTTGAAAGTTTCATGGCCTTCCCACCACACAGGTTGGAATTGAATTTGAAAATCTGTCTCCTGACTTTTTTGAGGAATCATTAATCTTCCAAAGGATGCTATACTTGTTCTGCACAAATGGTTTGGGTAGAGAAAACAGTTATGCTGTGGTCACTAAAAGAGGCTAGGTTATGTTCTTCTTTACTTAGAATAGAAAAATTACTTGCCATACTGAAGCTGTTCAAAATCAACATCACAAAGAACAGAACATTTCTTTAGACTTTAAAAAGTATAGCAAAACTCTGCCCCTATCATTTTGACTTCCAAAAGAACATATAACTTTTTTTTTTTTAAATGGCTAAATAAAAGGCAGAATTAAATAGTCTCTTGATTTGGTTGACCCAGGTCAGAAACAAATGGCTGGTCATAACTACTCCAGCATTATTTTTCAGCAAATGAGAGGTAAACTATAGAATCATTCTATTACAGGTATTAAACCAGTCACTATAACACCAATTCTTACAGTTGATATCCTTTGCTTTTAAAACAAATACAGATATCATTTAATTAAATTTACATTGCCTAGTGCTGTATTCTTCTGAAAGCTCATACGAAATACTAGAATTAACTAATTTTCAAACTGCATAAGTGATATGTTATTGGAGTCTGAAGAACCACGTAATGATTCCATCTAACAATTTTTTTGTATCTCATTTTTATAATAGTTGATCTTGTCTTTTGCCATAAGAAAGGTAGCTTAAAGTACTTCCCAAAGTGGCAGAGTTGCAGGAAAAATCCTATTGCCAAAAGCCAGTTTCTTAGCAACAGCACCCTCTCAATGTGTCACAAAGTCTGAAGCCCTTTGGCCTCAAAGGAAGTTCCTTAGGTGTCTTTTACACATTGAATGCTTTGTGATAGTTGAGGCCTGCTGGCTGTCAACTCCGTCCCTTAAGGGAACTTGACAGATCTTAAAAAAAATCAATTTTAAGCTCACATGCCCCAGTGGGTGCCAAAGCCACTTCAGAGAGCCTGAAAGATGGCTGAGTCGACAGGATTTGACTTCTAGAGGTAGAAAGGTGACAAACTCTATCATGAGAAAGGGGCAGCTCAGGGCCTTAGAGGCCTAACCTGCTCCCAGGATCTGGGGCCTAGTGTTGTATTGAACCTATTTATCTCTTTCAGGGGCCTAAGGTACCACAGGGAAAGAAAAGTTGTTCAAAAAATGCTGGCAGAATTCAGGGGTGTAAATGATGAATTACTTTTCATCAGCTGAAAGGAAACATACTCCGGAACAATACTGAAAGGGAGCAGGAGCGGCTGACCCCCTGCTTCAGAGCAGCCAATATCTTCATTCAAGAAGACAACCATGAAATTACACAGAAAATGGGATTGTCATGAACAGCCCCTTGAAATCTCAGTATACAGTCATTACTGCATGGGAAAAAGCCTTCATCCACACATCATAACTTGTAACAGACAAGGAAGGAAAAAAAAGAACAGAAGAAAAAAGGTCTCGGGAGTTACCAGGAGGAATGTAGAAAATATTTGTTGATTCAAACTTCCCCCTTTAGCTTTCTCAATACATTCATATAGCTTTAACAGTGTGTTAATTTTATGCTGATTGTTGATTTATTTTTCTAAGGGATTTGGGGAGATTGTATAAATTTCAGAGAAGTGGCAAGGAAAGGAAGAGTTATCTTTACATTCATAAGGTCTTCACCCTACAAGCTAATAATTAAATGGACCAATATTATATGTCATCAAATTATTGCTTAATTAATAATCTATAACTCAGTACTGTCTATTATTAACAATTACACAGAAATTACTTAAATTCTTAATTCAATTGTCACACTTTAGAAGGTCAACTAATTTTCAGTTCTATGTTGAAAAAATTAGGGTCCAAATATAGACTCAGAAAAAAGATTTTTTTAATAGGATAGTTCGAATACAAAATTTTGGGGATCCAAAGACTTTAAACAAGACTATTAGAGTTATGTAGTTTGCTTTGTCTGGCTACTTTCTCTAGTTTAATTAAATTTACTCCAGTCTTTTTTTTTTTTTTCTTAAAGGATACTCATTATACTATTTTTTATCTCTGGTTTCCAGTGGTTCAAGTGACCACCCCTCGTAAAAATCTAAATTACAGATTTTTCCACAAGTCCGGTTATAAACAAATGAGAAACTATTACCCATTTGTGGGATACATTTCTTTTTCAGGTGATAATGAAAAAAAGCAGAGTAGGAAGTGCCTATTTAGATCAGCCAATTTTTTGGTAATGGCCTGGAGACTATTGTTTGGAATTTTGGGGTGTTCTTGATCATCTTTTACCTATGTTCTTTACTGTAAATCTGTGTGTGTTTGTTTGTTTTTAAAAAGACATTGCATTGATTAGATAAGTATTCTTTTCCCTGCCGACTTATAATTTTTGTAAAACAGTTTAGACCACAAAACCAATGGAAAAGAAAGAATTCCCCAGCGGTGCACTTCAGACAAGAAAGTTACTTTCCTAGAATAGCAGTTCTCCCATTGTATTCGTTGATATCTAACAAGGTGTAAAAAGAAGACATATCGCACAAAAACTATCCTGTGGGATATTATGTTTGGGAAATGCTGCCTGGTATTATTGAAGGGTTGAATAAGATATGCCTAATAAATTCCTACCTAGGGTATAAGTTATGAGGCTCATAAGGAGAAAGAAATGTCTCACATGCAGGAAGTCAGGTTTTATATCAAACTGTAGAGAAGATTGTCCAGAGAATAAGCATATAACCAGAATGACTATATGATTATGCTTGACCTTACAAGTTAAAATACAACCACATTCAAACAGTAATAATTGTCAAAGCTTTTGGTAGCTTCTGAAAGTTGTCAAGACTTTTGCAACTACTTCTACTATTCCACTAAATGCAATTTACCCAAGATATTATGAGGAGTATAGAAAAAGGCAGAAATTCTGTCCTAATTATAAGTTAATTTTTATTGTAATTTAAAAGTGTTCAAGACCTTATTCTCAAAGATGATGAGACTGTTTAGCTATTCATTCACTTCATTAGTTTATTTGTTAAATCAAGGATAATGGTTTTGCTCCCTCTGTCTTTATTCTTATTTTATTTTCCACATTGACATACCACTGAATAACTTTTACAAGGTGTCATCTGGAGCTGCATTTATTTAGCTGGTATTAAGGAACAGAGAGAAAAGGTATAACAGATTAATTTGACTAAACTATAATTTTCAAAGTTTAGGTGAAAACATATAGTCACATATTGACAGTCGCCAAACCATAGTTTTCCTTTTAACATTCTCATGTTTGTGGGGGTTAAGAAAACTTCTTCTAATATTATATGCACATTGAGTGTATGTGAATATATGCACATAAGTACATATGTTATAACTTCAAAATTACTCCTCTTTTTTTGCTCCTATTTTCTCCTTCCATGCTTTTACTGTATGTATAGAATTTCAAAACCTCATGGAAAAATTGTATACTCTTCCTAGAAAATTTTGGCCTTAATAAATAGTTATTTACTGTCACCAAGGTATTCACAATAGCATGTAATAATTATTATGTTTATAAAATATTGTTAATATCTTTCATCAAAAGACTGTAATTCATAATTGCAATAAATTTCAAAGCTATCCATTGCCTTATTTCACCCCCTAAAATAAAATAAAATTAGTTTACAGTACTTTCCTTTTTATCACATGTATTGTTCTATATATTCAAATATATGATCAAATGCTACTTGGTTGACCCAGTGACAGCAAAAGTATACCATAACTGTGCATCAAAAAGGAAAATATAATTATTAAATAAATATTCTACAGAAGTAGATGTACATTCTAACATACAGCCTTACTGAGATTTAGTTAGTTTTAGCATTAGGCATCCATCCTTCTTCTAATTATTTTTATTTTCAAAAATCACGTTAAAGAAACCAAAATAAAGTTCTTTGGCAAATAGGAATGCTGTTTACTTTCCAACTCTGAACTCAGCAGGTTAAGTAATTGGGCTACAGAAAAGTTCTTCCATTTCTATTTCCAGCTGGTGATACACAAAAGGCAGGAAGTTATCTCATTAATGGGGCACCAGCTTTATGCAAATTATAGTAACAAAAAGGCTTCCCTTCATACTTTTTCATAAATTACCTAATAAAGTGGGAATAAATGGCCATATTCAAGAGCTTTGTTGTATTTTTAGCACAAGACTCTTTCTGTTACTGCAAATATGACTAAATGCGCCTTGTTCAAAAGGGGTGTTTATGAAATAAGGCCACTCAAAAGCTTTTATTCCTTAACAGCCTTCAGTTACTTTTATGGCGCAAAATTAACATAATTAGTCACAGAGAATAGATGACATAAGCAGCGTGCCATGCACAAAAGGGGGAAGCAGTATCTAAGGAAGGTATTTTGAGAGATCAAAAATTTTCAAAGTGCTTAATACTAGAAGGTCCTTTTTATTTGTGCACAGCCTTAAGATACTTTTTTTTTTTAACTCCGTGAAATTCACATAATGAGATGCAGTAGACAGATGACATTAGCGATGTGCCATTAGAAAGAGGTCAGTTTCCTCTGAAAGATAGTCACTGTTCCTGCTCGTCATTAATTTGCAGCTTCAAAGCACTGAGCATATGATAGCCTGGCATGTTAAGCAAGTTGCAGTTATCTTTAAATAACCATTTTTTCCAGTTATTAGAAGCTAAAGTTTTTAAACTACCGACTGAAAGCAAAATTAAAGCACGCAGCAGTTTAAGGGGGTGGGGGAGGCTAAGAAAGAAAGGCTGGAAGATTAGGAAAAGAAAATCAAATATATTTTTTAAATGAAGTTGCTGTGGTTTTCACTGGGGGTGGCCTGCTTTAACTTCAGTGCTAGAATTTTAGGGGTAGTAATAGGCCTCAAAGTTTAGAGCACTAGCAAGCAAATGAAACAAGTGGGAATTTTTTGGTTTCTATGTCCTTATTATGACACATATTACAAGGCGAGTTGTGTTGTTATTTATAATTGCACTGAGGGGAATCAATGCCTTTTGAAGCCTGAGGGCTCTATGAGGTAGGAGCCTAAAAAAAAGGGTTAAGAACACATGGATTTCTGTTACATGGGTATCGATCAAATAAAAATGCATGGAAAAATGTATCAGATTATCTTATTTTAAAGAGAAGATCAATGAAAATTCTCTGGTTTGGTTTGTAAATAAATAACAGGAGAGAACACAGAAAACTAAAGAATTAAGACTTTGCATTCATCTGAGTTCAAACCTATTATTACAAGACTCTTCTTCTGTTTCAATTTATTTTTAAATAATTCACTTTTTGTAAATAAATTCATGAATATGGTATAACACATTTCATATTTACTCAGAGTTTACTTTTCACTTAGAAATTCTAGAAGCATTGCTTAGGGCTTAACTGCTTTTAAAAATCCTCATTTATAACTTCATTTCTCACCACTCAAAATAAAATTTAGTCACAAAAATCTCCAGTGAGGACATGGTGACTGATTTTCTGCAGTGTTTTTAGCCTGCATGTCAGTGGAGTGGCAAGACAAAATGACTTTGGATGAATAGGTACTGCCATGAAAATGGCAAGCTACATTGGCAAACATTTTGTAACTATTAAAACAAATAAAATATTTGTTTTTAGGCCAGCAATAAATAAGAAAAAAAAATGATGACTATCAGATTATGTTTTCACATGCGCAGTAACATTTTTCTACAAGAGTATTATTTTTAAACATCATCTAGATTGCTGGACTTGCATCTTTACAGTGTGTGAATACCCCAGGGATGTGCAGAGTTGGGGAAGATTGCATGGAGCCACCATTCCATGGTGAGGAGAGGAAGCTGAGGAGGAACCCAGGCCAGTGCTATAGCTATGGTGACAATACATGACATGGGCCACGGCAAAATGAACCAGCAACGTTTGGGGGAGAGTTTTGAGATGAAAACTAAGGATTAAAGAAGATTAACACAAACTGCACCTCTTCCTTCCTAAAGTTGGTTTTATACCACATAACTTACTTTTGACATTGTTTTATTAGCTTCCATTTTGTTAATAAAACTTTTTTGTTCTTTTTTGCAGTATATTTTCAAAATAATTTTGCTAATTCTCTTCTAGTAACTTGCAGGTAACATATTAGTGAAACACATTGCTTGCTACGGCTCAAGTGGCTTACGGCGGAGAATGTAAATATCAGCAGATGTACAGAGAAGAGTTGGATGCTGCACTAATAGAGACTGATTATTTCTATCTTGTTGAATCAAAGCAGGTATCATTGAAAGGTGACTAGGAATTCATCTGAGTGAGAAAACTGAGAAGCGCATTTAATCAAGAGACCTGGAAGTGCAACTGTCATGAAGGACAGGGTTGGTTCACCACTGAAACATCTTGAGGTTCAATCAAAAAGAGAGATCCTGGGTGATGCCAACCGAAGAAGTTTAAAAATTGGTGGTAGGAGTTTAAAAGTGAAGATTTTAAATTTTAATTATTATTTTAAAACGTTACCTTGGCAAATTCTGGCTGCCTTGGACCACCATCATGTATTATCTTATATTTGGAGACGTAACAATAACCATGGCTGCCTTTTTTTAAGTGCCTACTGTGTGCTGGTTACTGTAATGGGCATTTTGCATAGATTCTCCCTTTAGCCCTCTCAACAGTTCTATGAAGTAAATATTTTTATCTCTGTTTTTCAGATGAGAAAACTAAAGCTCAAACAAATTAACTGACTTGTCCAACATCACGCAATTTAGGAACTACCAACTGAATTCAAACCTAACTCTGAATGGAGAGGACTGTGACCTTTCCATTTTACCACACATAGCAATCATACCTTTAAGTAATAGATTACAATTTATCCTCTTCTACTAACTTTTAAGGAGTGCCTTCAAGGGTCAGAATGTGAATGACAAGAGAGGACACTTGGATAATATAATATTGGAATTTTCAGAAACTCACTTCCTAATTGTGTTCACATTTTTCAATTGTTTAAAATGTTATATATATTTATAAATACAATTGATGATACAAATAGCTCTTTAAGAATTTCAAACTATAAAATAATGCATATAAATGGAAAAAAATAAACAAAAACAATCAAACACCAGAGAAAATATATATCTATAATGCAGAGCAATTGAAGAAAAAATCCTGTTGAGTTCAAATGCATAATTGCCTTTTTGTCATTGTTCTTTTCCATAAAAAATGCCATAGAATAATTATATGTGTTTAGCTATATAAAAAGCAAAGATGGTTAGTACTGTATTTTTTTCTTGCAAAATGAATTCTATCTGCCTTTATTAAGAATAGTTTTAGTAGAATGAGATACTTATTAATCTAGCTGGTCTAGGTAAGGTCTAGTTCACTTTAATTAAAAAGCTGAATTTCTAAGGAATTGTGTATATACAGATCCACTGAAAGCCCCTTACATTTCAGACTTAACCTTTTATTTTAATCCTTAAGCTTTCTATACTGTTTTTTTAAATACATGTTAATAATATGCAAACCAATGCTTTAAAAATTCTCTGAGATGTGGTTAATGAAGAGAAACTGCCAATAAATTGGATCCAAAATATGCAGTCCATGCAGATGTAATTTTTCTTGAACTACATAGTATTTTGCAATAAACATTTTTTAGCTTGTTTGGATTTATTTTCTATTGTTTATAAAAAGTACCATCAGGCTCTACTGCATAAAACAACTACAAACAGTAACAGGCCATCTTAATTTAATAAGATCCTTTGGATTAAAATAGATTTCAGATCTATTTTGTGCTAAGAGAGTGCAAATACTGATGAAACTGCACACCAGTGTTTTTCATAATTTCAAGTTTGTCACATGGTCTAATGTACTTGTTCACTTTCCCTTGAGTTCGGCCAGAGGAGGCATAGTGGCTATACCAGTTTATGATCAATAGAGACAGAATGTTCTACAAGGTATTCTGGGAACTGTAGTTAACTGAGAACATTTTTCTTTCAAATGCATTTGTTTAAACAATACCCAAAAGAGACATGATATTCCGGCGACTGTCAGAGTTTCTATGATAAACCCTGCATTTTTCAGAGGGTCATAACTGGCAATTTGGCCATTGCTAAATGGCACCATCTGTAGTTTAGCCTGCAGGGTTGCACAAACTGAGATGCTGGCACCATTTAGGAATGTGCATCCTTTAAAGATTTCATGCAAACCTAGGTTAAGAAAGACATGAAGATAGTTGATCTTTTCATTGATTTTCATTGTAGCCTGAACTAGCAAGCATAAAGAAGATGTGCTCAGCTCAGAGTGAGTGGAAGAGATTGTGGCCAGTTTATCTCACAGTGCTTTATTTTGCACTTCTACTTGTTTGACTTTCTATATTATACTATTACTATTTGAGAGGGGTGGGGAGATTGCCAGGAAGGAAATAAGAAAATACTATGATTCTATTTTTTACCAGAAGAAATAAGCATCATTTGAACGATAGGCTATCCCAGGAGGCAGAAACCAAAATCTTGTGGAAGACAGGGATGCATGGTAAATGAGGGAATAGGACTCTGACAACCAGGGGAGCAGTGTCCAGCTAAAATGAGCAGTGAATATACAGCTCTAGCAGATGGCTATGTGCTTGATGTTGCAAGCTAGCCCTATATTCTTTCAAAATATGTTAGAATTATGGGTTTTTTTACAATATCAAATGGCTTCGTTTTTAAATGTTGGCATCATATTCACATTTAAAATAAACATAATCCTGCATGTAAAAATAACCACTCTCTAAACCATATTTAGCTAGTCTACCTTAATTTGAGACTTATTGATCTCATCTTGCATCTTCACATCAGTTAAGTATCAAAGCCTTCACAAATATAGGCAAGAAATTCTGAAAAGGTAAAACATTAGAATAAGATCAAATTTCACATTTTTGGTTAATCTGGTTCTGTGTTTCAAATAAATAGATTACTTTTAAGTTGTAGTAATAACTTCCTGTTAACTCTTTAATTCTTTTGAATGTATACTTCTGTAATTTATGTGCTCACACTTTAGTGACTTCATAGGTCATCAGTGCTTTTTTATTTACTTTATGATCTTGTTTTATTTTTTTAGATGAACCAAAATCTATGCATCAGAAATTATCATCATGGAAAATTTAATATCATTAAATCTAAAGAAAGCCAAATAGCAAAATAATAAACAAACAAACAAACAAATAAATGTACATTCATTTGTGAAAAAGTTATTTTATTGAAAACCCTCTGGAAATTGAACAAAAGAAAGTGACAGTAATTGGCAGATATTTGCCTCAAAATGAAAGTGATCTCTGATAATTGAATCTTTCTTTTGGTACCTTTCAATTCCTTAACTTGGCTGTATAGGATTGAAGTACAATAAAAACAGTATTACATGGAAAACAGTCACAAAGAAAGAACTATACAATTTTGGAGAAGACATAAAAAGATGAGAAAATCTTGCTTTTTCTACAAGGATAAATATGTGTGTATATAGATATATAGAATTCCATTTTATATATTTTAAAAAGAAAGATAAAAACATATCCAAAATATTATATTATTCTAATTATATACACCAAAATCAATACATATATATTTACAATCAATACAAAGACTGCTATTGTCCTATATGTATTTAAGGTCTATCTACAATTTTCCAAACTGGAAAATTTTATTTGAAACAAATGTATCATGCTAGCATATCAAATGACAAGCTATCTCACAGGAATCAGTTTCTACCTTAAAATTATTGGATATGTTTAAAATTCAAGTATGTTCCTATTTGGCCCTTTATCAAATGCTCGTTGCCTTAATTTGTTTCCCTTAAAAGTCTGATGATCGCTGAAAAGAAAAACTAAAATTACATATACTCTTCACTGAGGCAGAAAAAGCTCTAATCCTAAAGTTTCCGACCAGAACAGGGTCACCTCCACTTATTTTCTGTAAACAGATAAGTGCTGAGACAGCAAATAGACTTCCTTAGTGCATTTTTTCTCTAGTAAAATCAGTTTGAGATAAATTACAAAATAAATAAATGTCAAATAACAATTCCCATGACTAGTATTTGAACTGAATTTAATGATTATTATGAAGACAAAGCTGTGATAGGCCTCTGTGTAGAATGCTTAAAGGGGACAATCTGGAACGATTTTAGCTTGGAATCATTTTAACAAATGAATATATTTCTTAAATTGCCACATCAACCAACCTTGAGATCTAATTATGGCCAATGAAAAGAGCTACAGATAAACTATTCCGAAGCCTAACCCATTTTTTTTGGTTGACATTCCTGAACATTCAGTTAATAAATCCAAAAGCATTTTGCTCATTCAGTATTCTCCGTTTTTATTTTACAACTGGTTGAGAATATAAAAGAAGGTGTGTTGCTCCAAATTAGGCATTCTCTAAGGACTTCCAACTCTATGACATTGTTGGCTATCAACGTTTGAACCATTTTCTAAGCTAAAATGATCACGGTTGCTTCTTAGAAGAGACATTTAAGACACCTAAAACCCATTATTGCAAACCTAGTTAGCAAGAAAAAAATTAATAAAATATCCATCCTACATTCAACAGGGTGAAATGGCTTAGGAGCATGCAGTTATCTAGCCCCACCTGGCTCATTTCGAAAGTATACGGCTCTGTACTGATCAACACATAGAACAATCTTGAATTCAGTGTTTATCGAGAAGAATTTTAAAGAAATGATACTTAGAAATGTCACTTATGGAGAATATAGGAATCTTTTCTTTTTTTTTTTTTTATGTTCTAAAAGTTATTTTGGTATTAAGAAGCTTGTCCTTTGAAAAGTTGTATACCTGCCAACATTAAATTGGTTTACTGGTAGACTTACTTTGGTGATATTCTATCTACTTATTTTGAGAAAAAATTTTAAAATGTTATTATAAAACTTGAACTTGCATTCTATCTAGAGTATATCACAGAGTCATCACTCTTTAACAGCCATAGGGGAAATTTCTCTTTGTCTTGGGGATACAGTTTTGTTCTACCTAACCAACACAAATTACATTTCCCCTTGAGCGTAAGCTACAAAAATGCTCAGAGCCATACTATCGTCCACTTCTAGGAAACATATAAGCCCTCATAACTCTCTGATACCTTAACCTTACTATTGGGATCAGCTCTCCTTCTTAAACTTGTCCTTAATTCCTTCACCTAGTCTTAGGGTATTCATCTAGCTGTAATGAATCTTTGGAAGCTACCGTAAATCTTTTTTTAAATATAGTAAAGTTATGAAAAGTAGTTCATAATTTTTTTTCTTTTGCCATAGCACTTTTTGGAGACTATGGGCTAAAGAAAGTATTATCAAAGAACTTTAGAAAGTCTATTTTTTTTTCTAAAATAGTTCAATATGCTCTTTAATCACTAGTTAGTTCTCCTAAATTCTTAAGAACACAAAAGTAACCACTTAATTTAGGCAAAAGAATAAAAGTTTTGCACAATCAAACCTATAAAAAGTGAAACATTCAAACGAGTCAATTTTGTTGTCCTCCTGTTGAAAATACTAATTTGGCCCTTGTTAAAATAAATTTTGGAAATACATTCATGATAAGGCTATTGGATAAAATAGAAGAACAATGGGCTTTTAAAAAATACTTTTTTAAATCTCTAGTCTACTTGCCTCCATTAAACAGGTAATCTTCATTAATCATATCAAATTGAACTCTGCATGATTGGGCTTCTGTCTGTCCTTTTGCTCAGGGATCATGTTGTTTAAGAGGCCTTTCCTGGCCACAAACTAAAATGCTTACCTATTCTCTCCCTCGTATTCCTCTTCACTGATAGTAATGTATTCTTTTATTCATTGCTTTACTTGTCTGTTGCGTTTCTCCATTACTCTTTAAGTACCAACAGGTCAAAGAGCTTATCTGTCTTGTACATCCACCACTGAATCAGCTGTTCCAACCCAATGCTGGGCACATTTTAGGAATTCAGTGCTATTTCTTAAATAAATAAAAGAAGCATCACCATATTTCGAAAAGTGAGAAAGTAGAGAAATATATAAACAAACATTGCATTGTCAAAAGAATAGTTCAAGGAAGTCAGGAATGTAGTATCTCACAATAAATCTTAGTTATCAATATAATGTAAAACAGTATTTGAGGAAACAATAGCATTTTTTTCAAAAGGCCTTGAACAGTTATTAAGTTCTTAGGGAGCCAATTGTAATTCAAATAAGATATAAGAAATGAGTTTTCCATATTGCCTACATTTTCATATCTATAAAAATAAATAACGAAAATAATAACTATTTTCATATATATAACTGCAATGACATTGTAAGATTTTTCTCCCTTTAAAATTTATATTCACCAACCAAAAAATGTTTCTTGAATATAATTTATAAAGATATTATCATTATGTACATTTATCTAAATTTATTCTTCTAGCTATCTCTCTCTATATTTATATAGTTGTCATTATAAATATCACTAAAGTAATATGTTGTCCATTCTGGAATTCTGACAAATAAGGGAGTCACAATAAAGTTTTGGAAAGAAAATCCCTGCTTTTAATCCCATATCCTTTTCATGAATCTAGTTCATTGATGCAAAATATTAAACCATTGAACAAGAAAATAGATTCTATGCAAGAAGTAGTTTCTTTAGAGGTAGGAAATTTGCGGGACTGAAGACTAGATTGTCTGAGGATAAAATTCAAAATAACCATTGAAGAAATAACATGAAGATTTAATTCTTTCCCAAGGGTAATTGTAAAAAGAGCAAATGATTTAATGCTAATCTAAAAGCTAATAAGAGTTAACTGTGGAATAAAAATTTTAAAAAGCTTAAGGTACATGTAATCTTCTGGCTGTTTTCCTTTATCAAAATTGTTCCTAAAATTGTATGAAGATTTGTATATACTTTTATATTTTGCTTCAAATATTTTTGTTTTGT
Organism: Eonycteris spelaea; assembly: GCA_003508835.1. Lineage (NCBI taxonomy): Eukaryota > Metazoa > Chordata > Mammalia > Chiroptera > Pteropodidae > Eonycteris > Eonycteris spelaea. Next base: position 3,989,118 of record PUFA01000088.1, read on the forward strand.
TTTGTTTTGTTTTTTGGCTGAGTATAAAGAATTTTACATACTTATGTGTATGTCTTATGAATTGACACAAAACTTCTTTGTCCTTCTGAGTTTAATAAAATAAAATTTTCAATAAAAACAAAAATAAACAGCAATGAGTGAAAGGCAAAGACATTTTTTCTTTTAAATAATATAAATGTACCTTATTTCTTTCTGTTTAAATATCCTATGCTTTTCTTTTTCTTTTTTTTTTTCTTCTTTCAAGTTTACATAATTAGGTGAAAGAAGTAAATATTATATTATTATCAAAAAGAAAATATAGTCATTTAATTTGAAATTAAAGTTGCAGTAATGTGACAATAATTATTTCCCCCCATATTCTTATTTGCACTGTTCAAATGATTTAGAAGAATTTTCATTTTTATGTACAATATATGCCAGTAGGTGGTGGTAGTATTTTCTACAAGCACTGCAATGCTATTTTCATTAGTAAATAACCCCCAAAATAGAGATCATTTTCAGATCTTCAGAAATTTGTAGAGCAATATAGAGTGTTCAGAGATAATCTTGCTCAAGTTATCTTCCCAGACTTTTTTAAAAACAAAAGCAAGCATTTTAATCAGAGTATCAGATTTTGGGGAGTGGAGGGGAAAGCTTCTAATAAATCCGGTGGGGTATGGATTTAATTCCACAGCACTGATCATTACATTTTTCTTTACTAACAGAGGCTAGCCATTAAATTGGAAAATTAAAATTGAAGATAAAAGGTGGGATATGTGTATCCAGCTAGTAGGTGATATTAACCAGATTTTCTCCTTCATCATGGCTCATTTGCATTGTGAATACTCTGAAAAAGACAGCTTTTGTGGACTCTTTGCTGAGGTTTTTTGCTCCTACAATGTAATACTATTCAAAGGTTTGATTGTGTATTCAGATATCACATACATATTGCACTGGGTCTGGGATTTCCTGTTACTTTGAATGATAAAGATTCTTTCCTATTTAACATACAATTCACCCATTGTACCCACTTATGTGAAAGGACACCTCTGTGGGATACAAGCAGAAGAGACCAAGAAACAGGGAATGTGGTTTTTTGGCAGATTATACAAAAAAAAAAAAAAAAAAACAAACAGGTCCATTTAGTAAAGGGGAGAAGCGAACAGTAGAAATGGTTATCTCATAAAGAAACCGATTTCAGTTTGAGATGGGATGGTTTGGAAGTGATGTGGAATGTAGGGCTTTCTGACCTGCATTTTTAAAGAGTTTCCCTGACCTTCATTTAATCCAACTTTCGGGAATATAAAATATCCCTTCCAGTTCTCAGTCCAGTTTTATTTTTAGAAATCAAGAACTCGAAGAATGTACAGAAACATGATTCACATTTAGAAAGCCAAGATACTTTAATATCTGGAAATAAAGATAGGAGAATAGTTTAGAACCATGTTACTTTCAAAGTCTGGTCCTTGACTGGCTGCTTAAGGATCACCTGGAAGCTTGTTAGAAATGTAGAATCCCAGGCTCCATTTCCCTCCAGACCTATAAATCAGAATCTGCAGTTTCACAAGATCCCAAGGAAATTTGTATTCATGTCAAAGTTGAGGAACACTGACTTAGACTATTCCTAGTTAATGAAACCAATTTACACTTTTCATAAAGCAAGTGTGGAGTGGTCTGTTGTATATCACATATCATATTAACAGAATACCTCATCTAGAGCATGAACGTTAGTCACTCAAGGTCTAAATTTTCCTAACCTTAACTCTATTTTGGGATCTGTTTATACTGTAATAAAGAATTAAAATAAATTAAAAAAAAAAAACTGGACAGATGGCCAAACAAACAAACAAAAAAATCAGGAGGGTGCTGCAATTTTAGGGATGACAGAATCTTAAAGATCATTTAGTTCCTCGGTTCCCCTGTATAGGCAGCCAGTGGCAATGACCTTACACATTATGCTTCCATCAGGATTGGTGATTAAAATGTCCTGAAAAGCTTGCTCATAAAAACTGGTGTTGCAGCTCTTCTGAAAATGAAAACAAAAACATCTCAGATAAGATTAAGCACCAAAATTTTGGAAATGTAGTTATCAGCAGCAGAATGTAGCAAATTAAACTTTTGAGCTCCAGTAAGTTTTCAGTTGTTCTACAAGGTTTCTTGTTAAAATGTGTCTGGAAGTGTTTGAAATATATTGCAAGCATTTTAAAACAGTTTAGCAAATTATTAATATTAGAAAATGCCCATCTTTTTTTAAAAAAAGTGAAAATAACCCATTGTTACTGTATCCATCTTCACTCATAAACTTCTTGAGCACAAGAAATTCAATAATGATTATATTCTAGTTTCTATACCTTACATGACTTAAACATGCCCCCCACATTTTTGTTAAATAGGAACTAACACAATGTAAAAAGTTATGAAATTTAAATTATTCATTAATTTATAATTACTCATAACAATAAAGCTTAATCCAAAACTATTTTGCCTAAGGTATCAGAAGAGATTTAAACAATACATCGGAACAAACACAGTATAGCAAGTCCTCGAATAACATCATTGCCATGTAATATTGATGAGAAAAAAAAAAAATTGATTCTGAGTCAGGTCCATTGTTTGTGTGGAGTTCAGATGTTCTTGCCATGACTCCCTGGGTTTTCTCCAGATACTCCGGATTCCTCCCGGATCCCAAAGATGTACAAGTAAGATGAACTGGTGTGTCTAAACTGACCCAGTCTGAGTGAGTGTGGGTGTGTGTGGGTGCGCCCTGCGATGGAAAGGTATCCTGTCCAGGGAGGGTTCTGCCTTGTGCCCTGATCAGCTAGAGAGATTCCAGCTACCCACCACTGGAATAAGCAGGTTGGAAAATAATGATCTCATTTGTTTTTATTAATATTTCTTAAATATACACATATATAGAGAGAGCTCACATTTATTTCAATGTTTAAGACTAAAAGTGTTTGGGGTCTTTATTTAGAAGTTAGGTGATGTTTTTGTGATAATAAATATTGTAGGAACTTAAGTTTTGTTTATGTCAATTAGCCTATAAAAATATTGGTATCATTATGTGTCATTTTGCTTAAAGTCACAGATTCCAAGGACATATCAATGATCCTAAACGAGGACTTATTGTTTTATACAATATATTCTAGTACTCTGTGAGAGATGATCCAGGTACAGAAGAAATGCAAATAGTTACCTATTGACTTAGTTTTAGTCAGAATATTTTCAGTAATGTCCAATTGTGATCCAGTTTACATTTATTTACAGTCAATGGTAGAAAACTACTTTCTAAAATGGCTTTGAGACTTTGGGAGTATTTTAATCAGTTATATTACTAAGAAAAAAATTATTAAAGTGGAAAAACGGAGGGTTTTCAAAAGAGTCATTATGATTGGTTGTTGACTCTATAGAACTCTTTATCATGGATTTCTTTCATTGCCACTAGCATAGGGCCAATACCAACACCAGCCTGGAAAAATCTTCTGCTTCCCCTACACTGAATCTTTGCAAATGGTTTCTCTATAAAGAAATTTTTAAATTTTTAAATATGGCATATTAATTTTGAGACCCTGACAGATTCGAGGTATGCAAAAATAATTTAAAAATTTTTTAAATGAAGATTTAAATAAAAGGAACTGAGGTGTTTTTCAGATCGCTTGTTAGTAGCAAAACTGGATAAAAGTTCCATGATGTACAACTCCCAGCTTTGTTCTTTTTCTCTGCATCAAAACAGGAGATTTGATACAGAAAGAATCACTTCCTAAACATTTTTTCTCCTTGATGTATTTGAAGAGGATCAGGTATGTCTCTAGAGGCTAAACCCTGTCCCAGATAATTTTCCTTTGAAAGCAGTCAGTGGGCCAAGGCCAGATCAGATGCACTATGGTGTCCACCTAAAATAAGGAAGCATAATTTCCCATAATATTATCACCTTGGAATTGTCTTAAATGTAGTTCATGAAACACATTCAATGCCAGTGACTTTTACTGGCTCTCCACCTTTTTCTACTTTTTTAAAGGGTGCTAGAAACAGAAAAGGAAGAGAAGTTGAGATCAGATTACTTCCACAAAAGCACAAGTGATATTATTGATGAAATATTATTCAAACCATCAGTTTTTATTATCTTAACTAAATTGCTTATATATACCATGTAATAAACTCTTTGACAAAGTAATTGTGAATTAAAAATAGTTACCTACATGAGATATTTGCTTTTTTAACATACACACATAAATACATCTATATTTACACACGTTACCCTGATAGATACAAACACACACATATGTATATATTGATTTGTCATCTATCACACATTTATTGAGATGCACTGCAGCCCTACACTAAGTTCTCTATGTTGAGGTGGACAGAAGTCCTCCATTTACAAAAGTCTGGAAATCAGAGGTGACAGTGTTCTTGGATATGAGGGCAGGAGGAAGAGTATGTTAATTATCAAATAAATATTTGATAATTAACTGAGGAAAATGACTAGTGGTGAGCTTGTCCAGAAACTGTTTATCATTCCAACATTTTAACTTTATGATTTTCTGAAATCCATGTTGCTATCCAAGAATTTCTTTAAATGTAAATGCCCAGAGAGATTATTGAACATCATCAGCTAACACATTCTCAGGATTATCTAACCACAGAATAAAGCGACCTTGTGATGACAGGGTGCCAGATATTGCCACAGAGAGGGGATAGAGTTAGTACAAATGAAGGTAAATGGCAACTAAGCCAAACTTAATTTCTCTCATAGAATAACATGGACATAGAGCTGAGAGCATCCAAAGCCCTAGTGGGAAGTTTTCTTTGAAAAACCTAATTAAATAATTATGGGGCTCCCTTTAAACTTCTGATGTGAAAAAATGGAATGTTCTTTTCTTTAATCTTACACTGAGGAGGTACAGCCAGCGTCATAGGGTCAGTCCTAGGCAGAGTGCTCCCTACCCAGAATGAGGGAGGTCTGTCTCTAAACCCATGGAACAGAAACCAGCATTTACAAAGGAAGTGGAGGAAGCCTGGGTTAGAATCACGAGATTGTGAGTAAGGTAGGCTGGCCTGAAAAGTCACTATGCAGGAAACAATAAAGTCATAGAGCTGGGTATTTGTGCAGCACGTTGTGTGGGAGTAGGAGAAAAAGAGTCTCTTTCTTGGTGAGGAAACAAATTGAACACATTTGCAAAGACCACTTAAGCTGTCTGAAGTGAAGCAGTTGCTGTTACTTTTGGGGCCCAGTTACCTTTTCACACATGGTTTAACTTATACTGTCTTTCTTGGGTTGAGGAACCATAAGCTAATGTTAAACAAAAAATTTCCCCTTCATCCATATCTGCCCATGTTGACTCATTTCTCATCCCTTTTCCTTTTGATTGGACTAATTTCATTTTCTTTGCTTCCTCATTTTCTTTCCTCAAAAGAGAAGAAGTGGGTGATCTTAAAGAAAGAATATGGCATTCAAGAGCATCACTTATAGGAGAATAATTAAAAGGTATCTCAACTATTCATCTTCAACTTCTGGGAGATATTTATTAATAGTATTATTTTCAGAGATTTAGAAATACAATCCCCCGCCCCATAATTCAAGCCTGTGAGAATTAGTGAATACCATTATAGCCATTTAAAAAATTGCCTTTCTTTGTCTTAAACCAAGCTGTATTTGTTTAAACTGGAAAACCTGATGTTGACAAAAAAAAAACACTGCACTTGTGTGAAGAAAAGATATTTTATTAATTCTAACCATTTCAAAGTGTGCTGTGTCTGCGTGTTCTTTTTTAACTTTCAATTCACTTTCGTATTATATGACCATAAGTTTAAGGACTCCTTAAAACCATGTCTAAAAATATGTGTTTTTCACTTCTGATTGTAAAAATACTGAATTCTAATTATAGGTATTTGAAAAATATAAAAAGAAAAAAAAGGTCCATAATCCTACTCTTGAGAAAATCACTATTAATACTTTGATGTATTTTTTTCATGTTTTTTCATTATCATTCATATGAAACTTTTTAAACCCAAAGCACAGTATGATGTACATAAAATGTTACAAGGTTATTATCTAATTGAACTATTTTTACATAATTTTTCCATAGTGACATAGTTTTGACATCATTTTCGCAGATTTCATAGTATTCTATTATGAGGCACTATTCATGGGCCTGATTTCAATCAATTATCTCTTTATGGATGAGCACTCAGTTTTCCAATTGTTTATTATTATAAATAATCCTGCAATAAATATATTCAGGCTTGACTCTTTGCCTCAGTTTCTGATAATTTTTTAAGATGTATTTCTGAATGTGAAATTAATGCAACAAAAGATACACAAATGTATGCATTACAATTTCTAAACTTTTAATAAATATTTGCAAATACTTTTCCATAAACTTTATGAAAACTACTATGCCTACCAGTAGTTAAGAAAAGGTCTACCTTAGAAAAAATACTTTTTGATTAAAAAATATATTTGATTTGAATTTATTGAATTGTGATGAGAATAAAACTTTTTAATAATATATCAGTTAACTCTATTTTTCATGAATTACCTTTTCATTTATGTTGTTCAATATTTTATTATATTATGGTCTTTTATATTGGACTCAAAAACTAGAAATTAAAAAGAACACCACAAGTCTATTATATAAATTGTGAAATTTGCTTTAGTTTTTGTTTACTTTGAAACTTTATTATATTGATTTAACATTTAGAGATTCTATCTAATGTTATAAAACCTATTCATATCTCATTTGTGAATTCCTCAATTTTTAAAAAATTTGGATTCTACAGTCATAAATTTCATATTCATCTAAAATGCTTTTATTTAATGTTTAAATTTAACATTTTAACCAATAGGGTAATAATTTTAACATTAAATAGAGATATATATTTGTTATCTAGAAATATTTAACTAATGTTTCAGCATCACTTAGTAAGAATCCATGCAAGAAACTATTGAATCATGTCAATTTAGTCAGATTCCAAATTCTTTTTTGATTTTTTCTGAGCTATGAATCTGATATCTTGATATATTTTTTTATTTTATTTTACAACAATTCACTCTTTTAAATATTGTAGTTAAACAATACATTTTAATATTTATAGCTAAGGAGTCCACCAGATCTTTTTTTTTTTTAAGATATAATGAGTAGCTTATTGCATTTAATTAGAATGTGCATTAGTTTTTAATGTTTACAGAGCATTGACTTAGCCTATTTGTTTTAAATTACTTTTTTTGGATCGTTCTTTTTTTTTTTTTTAAGGTGATAAATTCTGTTATGTCGAATGTGTAAGTAATACAAATTTCAAGGCTAAACTTTTGAAAAGACACGTCAGTGAAGTTATGTGCCCATTGTCACTCAACAAGCCAATAAATTATAGATCTGGAATCAGAACTCATGTTATTACAAATTTCCAGCTTGATACTTAACCCACCGAAACTCATAGCTATATTGTTTATAAGCTGAGAAAAGGCCCCGCTGTGGGGCTCCTGGCTCACTAGGAGCTTTTCCTACATACTGTGGAGAGCCTCCCTATTGGCTCACAACATTTTCTTAAAGCCTCCATCCCAGAAAGAGAAGGCACTGAGGACAATACCCTTGCCATGCCATCTTATCATGTGAGTTGGAAAATAAAATAATGTTCGAAATCTCTATTGAGAATGTTATTATAGAATAGGCAGTCTCTCTAGGGGTAGGCTGAGGTTAAAAAGGGTAAGTTCCTGGAATGTTATGGGGGCCTAATGATATGTCTGTGATATAAAACAGTTTCTGATATTTTCCAAATGGGTTATTGTTCATGTTTAAGTGATTAGAGCAGTGATTTAAGCCAAACTAAATATTCTCTTTCCATGGTTTACTTCAACTTATCCTAATCCTTCTTCATGCAAGCTTGTCCAGTTTTAATTTTTTTTTTCTTACGTGGGTATTTTGATCATGTGGGCAAAATTAACTGGGTTAAAAGAGCGTGGACCCCCCCACACACACACACACAAGAACAATATAGGCAAAGACGTGTGGTTGGTAGAAAGGGGGGGGGGGGGGAGGATTGATTGCAAGTGTTCCAAGAGAAAAATGACACATCTGACTGGGCATCAGGAGTCATTTCTTGCCAGTAAAATTCCTAAAGCTGTGGAATCATATCTGAAAGAAATGATTGAAACCTATTGTCTGAGCCACTTACAATTGCACCTAATAAAGCTTTTCAGAACTCTATACTGTTAGTAAGGGATGATGACCTAATAAGTCCAGTCCATTGATTCTGTGATAGCCTTGGCAAGACCTACTCATGGAATAACTTCATAATCAAATCTAAGACACCCCGCAAGCACTTTATAAATTCATGTCTCCAATTTTAGATTACTGTTAGATACATTTTTGTATTTGTAAAAATTCCTTTTCCTTACACACACACGCACAATCTATTCATCTATCATTGGAGAAATAAATAATTTGAAAAAATAAAATAACACAATAGTGATTTATCAAACTATTATACACAACAGCCCTGATGCTTGTTTCTAGCTATTGGTGTTGTTATTTCAAAAATTATGAACTATGTTAAGACCCAATTATCATTTTATCAAAATAAAAATGAAGGAGGAAGAAGAAAACACTCTAAGCTGACAATTTGCATATCACATTTCAACATGATGTGATTTAAAACAGCTGATCTATTAAACAGTCAAATTAGACTTTACAAGCAAATAACCAATTCTACTTTGACTTTAGTATTGCCTCTGGTGCCTTTATAATATGAATATCTGAACAAAATTATAAGAATTTCCCTTTTGGTGCATGGGAAACTTGTTAACTATTTGATATTCAAGGCTAGGACATCCCAATATAAAAGTTAATGCTAATATTTGATATTGGTCTGATTGAGCCTTGTGTAGTTCCTACAAAAATACTAAGTTAGCAGCTCCCTCCTTTCACCAAATATCGATTCATTTTCTAAATCCTTTTATGTTATAAATTAACCTGGGGATTTCCACCTTCTTTAGTTGCAATGAGAAATGACACACGGAAACTTGCCTGTTAACCTATCATGTGGGACAGAATTTGGTTCTGTAATCGTAAGCTCAGAGCCCTGTAGAGAGCTTCTAAGTGGTAAAAGGAAAGGAAATTGGAAGAAGGAACTGAAGATATTTTTCTCCTATGAATTAGCACAAATATAGATTTATAGCCTACACATGTGTTTTGTTTTTACTGATGGTTGTAACTAGGGACACCTGTAAGACAGAGCCAAAGGGGAAGAATTAAAAATAAATGGAAGAAAAATGTAATAATAAGCTGCACTTCAGAGTTTGATTTGAAGCCTAGTATGTGAGACTTCAAAATTCCCCTTTCCTGGAAAATATTTTATCATTTAGCTTATGTAATTTAGCATACAGTATGAAAGCAGAAATATAACAACATTTTTTTAAAAAAATTCTTTCAGTACTTCCAACGGAAATGTTGAGCTAAGTGTAGAATTTGTAGGATCAGTTAGCTTATAAATAATGATCCTTTATGCTGGCATTGGGAAATCTCTGTTCCCACAGCTAGTTCAATAAAGCAATTAATATCAATAAATGCTGAAGAAAGCAAATCTCTATTCACTTTTGTCTGGATTAGTTAACATGAGAAAAATCTCTCTCCTGGAGTGTTTAACCTTCTCATAGGAAGACAATCTAATGAAAGGTAAATACAGTATGTTTTTGACATATGTTTCTCTTGTCATACGCTATTTCTTAAAGAATGACTTACCTTTCTTTTCTCTCCAGAAATTTTCAATATGGTTTTCCTTTCAGACTGGGTTTCTGTGACAAACTTGTGTTGTAAATATACCTTAGCATTTTTTTCTAATATTCTTAAATCTACTCTCTGTATAGATGATTTTTTTGAAAACTTAAACTTCCAATATTCCAATATTCAATATAATGTTTCTTTTCTATTGCGTAATGCTTACACTGCCTATGCAGAATACTTCATGCATACTCAATTTACAGAGGATATTTGAGGGAAAGCAAATTTTCTGTGCCACGGAATGTTTTAGCGAATCTTTTAAAAACAATCTACACCATGTAAAAATGCTTTGTCAAGGTACAAATTGACCCCATTTATAGATATGGATTTGTACATTCAAACTTCCATAGATCAGCATTCAATAAAACAATGTCATAAAATAGCTCTGAACTTTCACTACATTTGGCTAGATTATTTGAGATTTCACACACAAGCAGTAAAAAGCTTAAAAGATATTATCCTGCAGTGTCCAAGAAATGTGGTAATAAGGTAAAAGTTGAAATGCGTTGTTGGCATAAGAAGCTCGTGGCTCATACTTGATTTATAACACACCCAGTTTCGTCAGAGTTGGCATCAGTGTGCTGTTTCTGACAGTATGGTGATAACATACTGCAAGAGTTGAAACTGCCAATTCTTACACCTTCATTCTACTAGCAAAGAATTTTAAAACAAAATTTCAATATTGCTACAATACCACACTCCTTTGCTAGTTCCCCAAAACTGACAAACTCATTCTGCCTATGTATAAGTTTGAGGATGAGAGATTGCTAACTTTCAATGTACTTAACTAAATAAATATATTTGTTAACTTTATATATACCAAAGTCATGTACAGCTAAAATTCGTGGTAAGCTAAAATTTGTTATGGCTATTATGAAGTCATAAGTATGTAATAGTTTAATTTTGGATGAAATAGTCATCTCAAATCAATGTCTTAAAATTCAAAAACATAAAAATGGGTGATATTATTACTCTCATACTTAGTGAAGAGGAAGAGGGAGAAATGAGTCTACCTAAACTTATCTAAATGGGATGTGCCACACAGTGCATTTTAACCTTTAAAAAACTTTTTTTTTTCAGAGAGTTGATAAAAAAAAAAATTCCAAAAGGGTATATGAGAATGATAAGAATAAAAGAATAAGAGGAACAAAAAGTTGGATAGATAAGAATAGGTCTGATACTGAATATACAAAACATTAATTAAAAATAATATTTCAGTGTCACAAGCAATTTTATACTATAAATAAAAAAAAAAAACAGCCCACACATTATGTACATAAAGGGAAAAAAGGAATCAGACACTTGATATTTTGACAAGATAACATTAATATATTAGTTGTGTTAGCTTGGGTAATTTTCCTAAATCTTTAAAAGCATGGTGAGAACAACTAAAATAAATTAAATACTAGTGTAATAATTTTTATTATGAAATTGTTGCTTATTGCCACAGTTTCAAAAATAATTATTCTAAACTTATTTAAAAATTGAGTAGGTCAATAATAGCATAGACAACATTGAATAAAACAATAAAAATGGAAAAGGTATATGAAGCACATATAAAGACCTAATAAATCTAGAGAAATTGAAACAAGTCAAATAATATAAAAATGAAACAAAATAGAGGAGTTACATATGCACAGTCAATTGTTACATGATGTGTGTAGTACTGAAATTTAATGATGAAAAATCTTCAATAGATATTGTTGAGTCAATTATATATTCAAATAGAAAAAAAAATAACCAATAATTACAGCACAGTCAAAGACCAATTCCAGATTATAACATAAAATTGAAAGGTAATACACTAAAGAGAACATAGGAGAAGGACTTCATAAACTTGAGGCAGACGTCTCAAGCAGACCAGAAAGGAATAATTACAAAAGAAAAATTTGTAATTTGGACTATATTAAAATTTTAAACTTCTATTCATTGTAAGACAATATTAAGAGAATAAAAAGATACTCCACAGAGTGGGAAAAGAAATCTGCAATGCGTATACACAACAATGGACTCTTATGTAAAATATATAAAGGAATCTTACATTAAGATAAAAAAGACAGATGACCTAATTGAAAAATTGTCAAAGACTAGAATACTGCTTTACAAAAGAGGTATTTCAAATGGCTAATATGCATATAAAATTTGCGCAACTTCATTGTTCATCAAATAAATTAAAATTAATACTAAAATGAAATTAACCTACACATCTGCCAGAATGGCCAAAATAAAAAAAATAATAATTGAAAATATCAAAGAATAGAAGAGGTGTGGTGCAACTGGAATTCTTATACATTATACCTCACAGTGTAGACTATATAACTATATGTTAGTTCCATCACTTTGTAAAAATATATAGCAGTACTTATTAAAGTAAGCATACACATATCATCCTATAACCCCACAATTTCACTCCTACCTATACATATGCACATATAAGCATCAAAATACATGCAGAAGAATAGTCATAGCAGCTTTGTTTATTACACATAAAATCAGGAAACAATCCAAAGCCCATTAACAGAAGAATAAGCTAGGAACCTGCAGAGTGTTTGTATACTAAAATATCATAGAGCCAAAAAAGAAAAAAATTAATAACATGTAAACATTATGTAAAGCAAAAGAAGCCAGCCACTAAAAAAGTATATACCCTGTGATTCCACCTGTTTATAGTTTAAACAAAATAAAAGGACCAGGCACAATCTCTATAACAAAAATTAGAATGTTGGTTTAAATTTAGATGGTTAGCTCTTGAGAATGGACATGACAGAGGCTTCTGAGTGCTTCACTATAAAAAAATTTTCTGAACTATATACTTATTGACATTTTATAATGTAGTATCTTTACTAGTGACCAATTGAAATATTTACAGAAATAAAAACCTACCTAGTGTTACTTAAAACTATACAACAATTACTTGTGAATGATTACTAAGATAATGTATAGAGAAAAGAGCTAGAACTATTTTATTCACATTCCACATTATAAAAAAAAAAAAAAAAAAACAGGAGGATGTAGGTGATTAGAAATCAGAGGATGTGGATTTGAGTCAAGACTCCTGTACACTCATGATAAAATACAGCATGTCACCTAACAATTTAGCATCAATTTTCTCAACTATAAAATTTAAATTAAAACACTTGCCTCAATTAAAATTATGTGGATGGGTAGTATTTGAAGGTGACCTAGAAAGTGCTATAAGTTTTAAAATGCTACAACTTTTAAAACAAATACAATTTAGGATAAGTCCACATTGTTAAACACTATCATGTTGTGCTTGGGAATACTTAGAATAATAAGAAGAATGTCAAGTATTCTGGAGACAATAAGATAAGGAAGGTGAAATAGACCAGTCTTTTGAGCAATTACAATCTATTTTGTGTAATTGAGCATAGGGCATTTCATATGGATGACCATTTCATTGTCCCACTAAACCCATTTTGTCCGGAGCTCTTTGTACACAATTTGGCATCTTGTCTTTTAATTCCTCTTATATATATATATCTCATCTGTCTGCCCAGATGACAGTACCATCCTTACCCTTACTGTTTCCCTCACCCTCTTCTTTCCCTCATGGCAATTACCAAATCTTTTTCATCTTACCTCCTAATCTTTCACAAGTTATGTACTTCTTATCCTCCATTTTATGATGACCTAATTCAAACAACCCTCATCTTTTATCTACTTTTATACAATAAACTCCTGTATTTTTCTGTTGTTGCTGTTGTTACAGCATATATGAGAGTATTCATACTGTTGCAAACTTTAACTGGCAAAAAATAGATCAGATTACTGACATATAAAAATCCTCCCATTGGTTGGGAAATGGCCTCAAGATAAATGCATATTCTTGGACATAGCCTAATGATTTTTTATTATTAAATCCATATTGTCTACTTTCAAAGCTAATTCTCATAATCCTGCTAGTCCATCACTTGCCCCTGATTTCATTTTTTTCGTCTCAGGCTCACTAAATTATTTGTATCCTTGAAAACAAAAACAAAAACAAAAACACAATAATATCTCAATTTGGAACTTTGTCACACATTTCTTCTTCCCAAACTCCTTCCCCCTGCCCTCCATCCTCTCCTGCATCCCTTTGCAAACTGAGATATTCTCAAATTAGATATTACAACCAGGAAAACTTCTAAGGCAAAACTGGGTGTGGAGTCTCTCTTAAGTGCTTTCAAAGCAATTTAGTTTCTCATAAAACTGTCTTGAGATTGCCTGCTTATCGGTGGAGTCCCTGACTGGAAAGAAACCTCCTCAAAGTTCAGGCTTACATCTCCCTTATTGTATCTCCGGTATCTGGGAGACTGCCACATATTTGTTTAGTAGGTATTTGATGATATTGTTTTGAATAAATAAATTAAAGGTATCAAATTTGCTGTGTAGAACCTGTTTGAAGTTCTGCTACTCTTTAATCTACAGATTGATTTAGTGTACTTTCAATAGTAAGGAGATTCAATGCAAAGGAAAACTCAGAACTCAACGGAGAGCAATGATAGCTTGGGAGAAATCAGAGGAAAAGTGGGCGAGGGAATGTCTGTGGATGGTTGCATGAGAAATGACTTTCTCAGGCACTCAATGCAAAACAAGATCCTTTCCCTTAGTGAACTGCAGAATTGTGAATGTTTTTGAAAATAAACCGAGTAGAATTTCAGAAAAGAGGAATTAATGGAAGGCTTTCAAAAATAAAGAGTGTCCTGTGACATCTGGGAGTTATGGAGATCATTGCATAACTATTAGGAAGTTGAATTTCAATCACATCGAAACCCAAGTGAGAACACTTGACATACCTATAGTCACACAAAGGTAGTAAAAGACACTCGTAAGCCCAGAAATTTATCAGTATATGGGGAAAAATAAGCCATAGAGGGATTAGCTAGTTACTATATTAAAATCTAATATCAATTTTTGTTAATAGTTTTTAATTAAAAATTTACTTTTAAAGTTCTGTTTATTATGTAATTATAAGTTATAAACATGGGTACATTATTTCATGTAGCAATTATATTTGAGTTAAAACCTATTTTATCGGTCAAGGTAGGATATGTTATATTGCAATAACAAATAATACCAACATTTTGGTGGCTTATATATTGAATGTTTGTTTAATAATTTATGCTACATGTCCATTGTGCATCAACAGGGAGTTCAGGTCATTTTATTTACTCAGGTGCCCAGGCTACAAATAGTCTATACTGACATGATCTTTTATGATCATCTTTGAAGAAAGAAATCAAACACTTTCTCAAACCTTTCCTTAGAATTGACCAGTGTCACTGTCACTCATATTTAATTGGCTAGGGCAAATCACGTGGTCATACGCAACTTCAAAAGTCATAGGGAAGTATCATCTTACCAAACTCATGCACAGAGAAATAAGAATAATGTTTAACAGTCTTAATAATAGCTTCGAATGGGTCACAACAAGCAAGATAGTGAAAAATTTATTCTGGGCCCTCCAATGAATGAAATGATACTAGGAAGGTAGGACAGAGAAGGAAAATAGGTCTCTAGAAGTAGAGTGAGATACCACAGTGATATGACCAGTAATTCACAAAGCTATGCCTGGATTTCAGTTTTGGAATTCTTTTTTTCATATTTTTTGTAGTATAATATAACCTACTACCTCCACATTCACATATTTATTTAAAAAGGGACTTGTGAGCGCCATATTTCTGTGGCAGTCTATAATACTCTATTTGTTGTTTTGTCTCCCACAATATTCTCTTCACTACAAAACTGTCAGAAAAAGATATAAATAAAAGGGTACCTTCTATGTCAAGACACCTTTTTTCCCCACAGGTATATAATTATCATTATGTCATTTAAAAGAAATTTGTTGATCTTTAGCGAGTGTATGTTTTTAATCAGTTTAAAGAAAACAGCACCTTGTTGCCCTAGAAACAAATTTGCTCCAACTGATTAGTTGAGATGAACTGACCTTCTGACAAGTAAAGACTGTTAACTGAAAGAATGGCATAAAAACAATCAAATAAATCATAATTGACTAATATTCTGCATTACCAATGGACTAGAACTTTAGAATCATCCCAAGACTATTACTATCAATCTCCAGTATGAAATGACAAGACCATCATCTGCTTAAATGCTGATTCAGGAACAACTACTCTCAGCTTTCTCTCTAATTTTATAATTTCATGAGTAAGAGGATTAGCAACCTGAAAAAATACCACTCTACATTTTAAAAATAATGCCACATACTGGGACTATCCACACTCGCTATACCCCCTTTTATTTCAAAAAGCTTGTGAGAAATTTAACCATGATACTTAATCAATCACAATTTGCTAATGATATCAAAGTGGCAGATTCAAGTGCACTTTAGATCATTTGAAAAGCCTTTTATTTTTTATGCACTCCTTTTGTCTGGTGTAGAATACCCTTTAAAACTCTGTCTCAACTCTCTCTTCAGTGAAAAGACAGAGACTAATCACAAATGGGAACTGATTGCTGTTCACCAAACTTGAAATAAAGTGCAGGTCTAAATCTTCATATGCAGAAAAGATGGAGTCCTCTTATCTCTTATTGAAATGATTGCTGCCTCTCAACTCACCCTCTGACATCTATTACCATATTAAGGACATCTTTACAGAGAAGGGAAGGAACTGTAGATTTAAATATGATAGCCATTTTAGTTCTACCAAATGTTTCTTTAATTTCTGTTTATGTTATCTGATTTCACAGGTCTCCAGCATCTCTGTCTTTCTCCAACCTATCTTCTCTAAATTTCCTTAGAAATTATTGGCATTGCCATGGTCTCTACCTGAAAATCATTTAAATCCCTGGGTTGTTGATGCAAAGAAAATGCTGTTTAATTAGCAGTTGCTGAATTTCTTGCCACTTTTCAGAAACACAAAAGTCCAGAACTCTCCATTCACTCTCCATATCAGAGCTTGCACACAGGTTTCTTCTGAGTTATTTTATGCCTGCCATTGCTTGTATTTGGTCTGGAGTGTGTGTGTGTGTGTGTGTGTGTGTGTGTGTGTGTGTGTGTGTGCACTGCGCGCGTGCGAATGTGTGTTTCAAACATATAAATACTACTAACTAACATCATCCCGTTTTTGACTTCTCTTGAACACAATTGAAAGGGCCAACGTTCTTTCAGAGAAATTGCTTTCCATATGTCACAACTACCCCTTTTAGCTAGGGCTTGTGTGTTGCTGTTTTTCACATCTAGCCTTCACTACTCATTAGTGTTTTATTTTTAATTTCTATAAGTTTTTTTTTGTCTATCAGAATTTATACATTTAATAACTCATTTCAATCAACATTATCGAGAGTGATATTAGTCACATTCTTTTATTTTACATACTAGATTGCTAGTTTTATAAAATGATATAACTTAGGAAGGGGCACAGAGCTTCACTGTTCTCTGGGAGCATATCAGTTACTCTCCTAGAATCTCTCCATGTTTACCAACCCTGAAACTCCTTTAACCTCATCTTTTTTTTTCAGGATAAATTTCTAATAAATTATTTTGAAATAAAAATTCAGTGTAACCTAAAGCCGAAAATTCTTAAAGAATATTTTTAGAAATATTTAACTCTTCATACACATCAGTTTGATCTGTTTCTTATAACTTTAATATATAAATGTAATGTAATTAATATATAAATTTAAACATAAATTTATACAAGAACATTTTAATGCTTCTACCGACATTTTCTGTAATTTGGCAGTTGTACAAGATACAAAAGTGGCTTATAATTTAAAATTTCAAAACATATGTTTATATATTTTATAGCTATAGCTTTAATAACAAGGAAATAAATAATTTTATTCATTCCCTTCTTTACTATTAATTGATTTGCACAAAGTTTCATATGAAAATAGCATTCTTTTCTGTCAAATACGGCCATTTTCAATTTAATTTCTGTCAAGTCTATGGACATGTGCTTTAAAATGTTGTGGCAGTTTTTAAAGTCGGAGGTTTTAAACTTTGAAAAATTCTAATATCTCTCTAATATCATTTATTTCAACACCTATGTATATGCTTTTGTTTGCTAATAATACATGGATAACAGTTAACGCCTGAGCACCAGCTTTGCCTACGATGTTGCTCAGGCCAGATATTTGATATTTGTGAGGTTCCGCAGTCAAAGGTCACAGACTTGCTTCTGCAGCATTGGGATTCCTTCTCTCTCATGGAACCATGGCATGCGCAACCACCTCTGTTGCTATTGCTGCTGTTCCTGCCCTCGCCTCTGTAAAAAGCCCAACGTAGGCCCCCAAACCCCCTAAGGCCCCATGGGAAGAGAGAAAGCCTAGACTACCCTGATGTGCACCTGTACCCCAGTATCCTCCCCAACAGTCTTTTCCTAAATTCTTTATTTCACTGAGTTGAAACATCATGCATTCAGTTGCCAAAGCACGCAGTCTAAGCATTCTTTTAATTCTTTTCGTTTACTCTCTCTCTCTGCAAATATCCAAGCTTTCTTAACTCCCATATTACTCCAACTGTCAGCAGCATTCGACACAATCAAGTAGGCATATTTTACCAATATCCTTCTTTGCCTGCCTTTTAGGGCACTAAACTCATTTTTAATTCTCACTTACTTACTAGTCACTCCTCAGCCTCCTTTGTAATTTTCTCTTCTTTTCCTAATCTCTTAACGTTATAGCCCCTCACGGCTCAGTCCTCAGTCCTCTTCTGTTATCTATTTGTACCCACTCCCTTGGCTATCTCATTTAGTCTCATGGATTTATATATATTTTTTATGCGAGGCAACCCTTGGTTGACTTCACAGATTGCAAGGACCTTGTCAGCTTACAATCCCTTATTTTTTATTTTTTATTTTTTATTTTTTATGTCTATAGCATCCCAGTCTTCCTAGGTGGTCTCCCATCTAAGTAATAATCAGGCCCAACCCTACTTAGCTTCCGAGATCAGACAGGATCGGGCTTGTTCAGGGTGGTATGGCTGTAGACTCATGGCTTTAAATATTATCTCTATGCTGATGGCATCACATTATGCCTCTAGTTCAGATGTTTATATGTTTATATGTATCTCTGCTTAGATGTTCAGTAGATATCCCAGGCTTGACATGTCCAAAACTAAACTTCTACTCTCTCTTGAAATCTTGCTCCATCTTTACCTTTCTATTTCACTTAATTGTAACTCCACTTTCTTTGCTGCCAGGTAAAAAATAAAAAGTATCTTTCTCACATTTAATATCCAGTCCCCAGGAAATCATATTAGCACAACATTTAAAATAAATCCAGTTCTAACTGTAATGCCCTGGTTTGGAACTCTATGAGCCAAGAAGGAAACTGACACCGATGCAAGCGCAAGGGAGTTTATGACAAACTCGAGTTTGGACTCCACTCCTTCACTGATGCAGCAGTGGTTGAGAGAAGCCCCGACCGAGGGGTTGGGACCTAATTTAAAGGGTAAAACCCAAGCCTTGGGGAGATGCTTGGCGTTACCTGATTGGGGGGTTAGGTTGACCTTTAAAGGGATTGGGTGGTAGGTTGTTAGGTCTGCGTGCAAAAGGGGGTTGTGTGCAGTTGGGGCTGTGTATAGAGGGGGCCGTGCGCAGAAAGGGCCGAGTGCAGAAGGTGCCGGGTGCAGAAGGTGCCGGGGCAGTAATCAGAATATGTGCAGGAGGAAATAAGGGTGGGGGTGCCTTAAAGGCCCACCGATTAGCTGGCTTAGCTGGTTTGGCCAGGTGGTAAGGCATTGTTCTTGACCACTGGCCTTTGGGAAACTTTTCGTACAATTCATCTTGGGATCACTCAGAAAAATGGAATAATTCCAGTCTTTCACTAACCACTTCTCAGAACTTCCACTGCTGCAACTCCAGACACAGCCAATGATCATCTCTTGCCAGAGCTCCTGCCATAATCTCTTAACAAATCTCCCAGTTCATTCTTTCCTCCCTACATGCCAGTGTTCATGAACCAGTCAGTATGTAATATTTAAACATGAAACTCAAAGCTCTTAAATGTTTCCCTTTCTTAATCAGGCTAAAGCTGATGTACTTACAATGGTATGCAAAGCCCTAAATGACCTGGGTTCTGTTACCACTCAGACATTCTGGTCTTCATGTTCCTCTAACATGCCAGGTGTGTTTCTCCTGCCTTAAGGACTTTGTGCTATCTTTCCTTCAGCTTGCTATTCTGTTCTACCAGTTTTAACATGGCTCACTCTCTCGCTTTCTTCAAGTCTTCCTCAAGCCACCTGTTTTCTGGGACTCCGGATTTTTCACTTCTTCTAATCTGCCATTCAGATGCCACAGGCTCCCTTCTGCATTTCTGATATCAGCAAGTATGTAGAGCAATTACAAACTCTCCCCCTCTAAAATCCTTGGGAAGTACAGAAGTAGCGGCTTTTGGTAAGTAGCCTCTTCAAGTTCAAAGATGGCAAATAATACTTTTTGGTGCTCTTCCCATGGATTCCTAGGAATCTCCTTACAGTGGGAAGTGCTATGTATGTTGTATCCTCTAAAGGACAACCCATTTTTGCAGAATTGATGACACAGGGTCCAACAGACTAATCTTTTGCCAGCTGAAGTATGTTTCTGTAACAGCTGTACAGTGATCTCTCAGCTGTTGTGCAATACTCATATTTATATCCTACCGTGTGAATGATGAACATGCTAGCTAGATTATATTCTTTTGTCAATATTATTTCACCTTTCTGACAACCTTTACGTTTTCTCCAAATCAGGCCCTACAGCATGAGATACTTTCTGACAAAGGATTCTTATCTGCGAGACTTTTATTGCTGGTAGTTACAGTGGCTGTACAGTTCAGTAATACCACATCTTTCCAGAGAACCACTTTTCTATTGATATCATTATTATAAAGAAAAATGATCTAATAATGTCTTCCTGAAATCTTTCAGCTGCCGTATCAGAAGCATTTAATTTGCCTTTACATGAGTTGCCCCAGCTGAGTAGTGTATTTACATCCACAAATGGAGAAGGTACACCCAAGGGATCCATGGAATGAAACTTCAGCTTGTCTTTTCCCAAGTCATTAGCAAGCCAATATCCTCTGGAGTCTTTATAATACTCAGGCCATCCCATCCAGGTGGCAGGTGAGGCAAGTGAAGTTCCTCATAGAAAGCAGGGAAGCAGTATCACAGTGCCTATTACATAATAAAAGCTCAATAATTGTTAGTTGGTTTTCTTCTCACTTGATAACTTTAGTTAACAACAAGATTGCAGTTCTCATACTCTGTTATAATCACCTGCTCATGTCTGAAGACTTCCACTAAACTATGAGTTTCTTGAGGCAAGGAATGTAATGAGATCAGATTCATTCTCCTAGAATTTGCAAATGAATGGATTGATTGAATGAAGCTCATATAAATTACTTACAAAATTCCTCCTTACTGGAAAATTTCAAGTAATGTCTGGATAATGATTTGGGAAGTTATTATTAATGGAATTAGATGAACTGCTCAATAACTATCCACCCCAGTGCCTTACATCTATTAAGAGTAACAGTGGTACATATCAAAATATATTTCATAGCAATGGCACTGAAACATTGCAAGAGTCTCAGTTATCAAAAAAGTATATTTTCATGATACTAGACTTATTAAGACAGAAAAATAAACTAATATGTTTAAGAGATTTGTCAATATGGTTGAAATAAAAATGTTTTCTCTGAATATTATTATCCAGAAATATTAATTTATCATGTTATTTTCTCAACTACCTTAGTCATCAAATGTCATCATATAAATAAAGAAACAGATTGTAAATTAATTTAGGAAGCATAATCTTATGGGCACATTTTATGTAAAAACATAAAATATAATTTTAAACAGTGAAAGTCCATAATTTTTTATAGAATCAAAAAGTTACACATAACTATCAATAATTATAATTTTTAAGAAGAGAAACTAACTCATAACTTCCTAGAGAGCAATTTATCAATTTCCTAAAGTATTTTTCAAAAGATTTCCAAATTTTATTCTGCTGCAGGTGAACAACTTTTAAATCCAAGTTACAAGGTATATCTTATTCCTTAATGTCTAAGCTTTACAAGATATAAAACAATATCTTTTGTGTTAGTAAAACAAATCCACATCAACATGTGGATGGAAATATTTCTCATTTATGTGAATTTCCAATAATTATGTACAGTAGTGCTGTCCAATTGGAATGTAGTTAGTGAGATGAGGTTCTAGGTTACGCACGTACAATGCAGAAATTTTTGTCATTATGGAAATGTTCTTATGATATAATATGATAGCCACTAGCCACAAAAAGGCTATTTAACACTGGAATTTGACTAGTGCAACAGAGGAAGTGTGACAATTTTATTTAATTTTAATTGCAATATGGTGCTAGTGGCTACCATACTGGACAGTATAGATCTAGAATTCCCCTTATGTTCTGAATTGGGAAATAAATATACATCTTTAATCTACCTCTATACTACATCTGAGAATACATTAAATGGAGGTTCTCTCACATGTTGATTATAGTGCAAGTGAAAAACTGTTTTCAAGATGCCATTTTTATAAATCTGAATTCCTTAAGAATAAACCAGTGCTGGAATTTACTCTAGATCCATGAAAATTATTTTGCTTGCATTATAAATCGTTGCTATTTTGGTATGCAATGTGAAACATGAGGTAAACTATATCATTACATGTGTTCATATATTTATATTATGTTATCAGTTCAAGCTGTTTATCTATGAGAAACAGCTATTTTTAAAATGCAGATAAAGTAATGACTAAAACACTTTGTTGGCATTTATTCTAATAAAACACAGGTGCCACTTTTATAATTTTCATAAGACACACAAATATGAAAACAAAATGTGTCAGGAAAGATTTTTTAAAATTGATTTTTAAAAAAGCATAAGCTACAACCCTAGTATTGCTAGGACATTTGTTTTCACAGGTGGGAAAAATGTTTACTAGACATTTTATAATATATTATTAAAATAGATAATGTTTAAGTTTGAAAATACATGACAGCTTCTTAAAGCAGGTGTCATTAAGTGATCATAATTGGAAAGTTAATTTACAAATGTTTCAGTAAAATGTATTAATATCACCAAATTGAATAGGAGTTCTTTTGCTAACATTTTATATTCTGCATCTATGATATCTGCCATTATTTGAGATGTTCAAATAAGTAAATCTAACACCCAGAAATCTGGGCATTTACTTCTAGGTGTTTTGTCTTTAGACAGAATAGACAGTCTCTGTGATCCTAGATTTTAATTTTATGTTTTAAACAGACATAAAATTAATGAATGTACATGGTTCAAACAATACTAATGACATACTTTACCACTTAAGTATGCATTCTTCAATGAAAATGTAATTACCTTTAAATGTATTTTAAAAGAAAAAATACAAAGCAAACCAGAGAAAATCTAAATAATGCATTAGTTATTTAACTTCTCCTTAATACCTGTTAAAAATGAATTCTTTTAATATGATTTCCACCCAGCCTACTTTGACAAATTATTTGATATCAATTACACATAAAATACACATAAAATACAATTGTAAAAATAGAAAAAAGAAAATATATAGTGACAAGGTATTGGCAAAATTAAAAGTCCAAGAGTTTGCTAATATGGTGACTATAACTGAACATTAAATTTAGCCCAAAGTTTTCTGGGAATAAAAATATTTTTTAAAAAAATTAAAAAGGAAGCCCGAGATATAGCAAACATAGAGTGTTATAAATGATTATGACATTGTAATGAAAGAGGATGAGTAATTTGACATTTATAACATTGTCCTTGATATTAAAATATACACTAGTCTGTGACAATAGAAACCTTGTTTTTCTCTAAACTGAATTCTGAAAGTAATTTATTAATGATCTTTATGTGAGTGATATTGAGCAACATGATGAAAAATTCCCTTAATATCACTTTGGCAGAAAATGCACAGATGTACTTTACGTGACCATTTGATTTGGATGTTTTATTCTAGTGAAGTAGGCTAATGATGTCCAGTAATATGGATTTCTAGTTCTAAATTGATTTTTCATAAAGCTTAGAAATTAAAAGAGAAGTAATTAATTAGCATGTGTCTTAGCATCGTTTTTCACATATAGATTCTCCAAGCTACATTTTCAATAGGACACATTGTAAAATTGAAGTGTAGTAAATGCCTGCAGACAAATGTTATATTGTGTATTAATAATATCCTCACTCTTTGGGGACACCGTGGGTCATAACCACAATATTTACCCTGTTTCATAAAAATTCAAGAACCCAAATTATAGGTTATTCAAAAAAGAGGACATTTTCTTACATATGCAGAAACAGATTGCAAAATTCATTCACAACTGACCCAAATATTTCCCAAATGGCAGAATTCTATTTGCTGGATTATCTGAACAAATTCTCATTTGCCAAGCCAGATTTCCATACCATAGAGTGCAGACTAAATTAATTTTACCAGGAAAAATTGAGAGCAAGTATGATTATTTACTTTGATCATTAAATTAATTACTACTACTCATTGGAATATCTCACATGTGCATGAGTTTCTAAAGATTTAAAAAATATGTATTCCCAGACTAATAATTAAATGATCTAAAGCATATGATAATTATAATCATTCTATTTAACTTTTATTTTCCCCTTTGTTATTTAACAACATCTAGAATTTTCAATATAAGGACAAAATTCTTTTTGTATAGTATAAAGATATTATGGACTTCCAGACAGCTATTTCTTGCATTTATTTACTTCCCCTCATTTGACAAAGATTACACTTTAACATGATTTTAAAGTTTACTCAACATTTTTGTTTAACTTAAAATTATATATTTGACCTACTGTCTCTTTTGCAGTAGGGATAATATTCAAATTCACAAAACTTTCATACATTTACATTTAGGAGTTTATTATTCTGTGCTTCAATATGATCGGACATATAATTCCATTATATAATAATTATCATGCTGCATTTTACCTGTTTGTTCATAAATTTGTCTTTCATCTTTAGCAATAAATTGGAACCAATTGGGACATTTTCAAAAACCAATGGGTGAACTTTCTTCTAACACAAGATTCTGATTCAATTGGTCTAGAGTCACATCTGAGGATTAGTAGTTTGCAAAATCTCCTAGAAATTCTGTGAAGAATTAAGTGCAGAATAACTGCTCTCAACTGTAAGGTTCTTGAGAGCAGGAACCATGGTTTATGCAACCTCATATCTGCTTAACAGAGTGACTGCCACATTTAATTTAATTTTAGGATAGACGTTACTGCTGTTATCCAAAAATAAAAACCCAAATCAATACTTCATAAAGGTATTTCTAAGACTTCAGATCTTTCTCTCAAAAATTTTGATCCTCTTTCTTAGGATTAAAGTTTTTATTTATTTATTTTTTTCTTTCATAGACAAAACAGAAAGCAAGAAAAAATAAGTCATGTCACCTATAATAACAAAAACTAAATACTGTTGTTAATTTCTCCCATTAAAAAAAAATTTATCTGACCTCTCCCTTTTTAATGTGATCTCTGTTAACACATCATTTTTTTTCAGAATTTACTTAACAATTAAATAAATTATCTCCCTAAATGTCAAACACATCAAACTGGCCTGCTTTAGAAATACTTTCTTCTCTGTGTAAGCATTTTGAGCCAAAACCATACTTGAACATGATTTGAAATCAGTGGTTCTCAACCAAAGACATTCAGCAGTGTCTGGGAACCTTTTCTGGTTGTGACAAATTCAGGGAAGGGGAGTGTCACTAGTATCTAGTGGGTGGAGTCCAGAGATGCTATGCAACATCTCACAATACACAGGAGAGCCCTCACAGCAAAGAATCATAGGCCCAAAATGTCAATAGCACAGAGGTTGAGAAACAAATGTAAATTATATCCAAATGCAAATTAAACACAAGTATTTTAAAATAAATTGTATTATTTTCCATGGTGTCCTTTCATTCTAAAGAAAAATCAATGAAATATCCAAAATTTATGCTTGCCAAAAGTGTGATTTCATAAGGTATCAGAAATAACAGGTCAAAACATTCTACGGAAGTGGAATTGTAGAGGGAGTGAGGAATTTCCACCACTGAAGTATGTCATTAGTGGCTGCCATGTTTTGCTCTAGTGAAATTTGAAGTTCAAGGCAAGGCTTGCTCTGAATATGTTGTAAAATTTGTCATCATTCTCTTTCCTTACAGTCAATATACTTTTTTACTTTTAACATTGTACCATTTTCCCAGGTATTCGTTCATTCATAAATCTTTCATTTGTTGTCCTGGGGCCCCTAATTGCCTCCTTTATTGTTCTGAGATTGGAACTTTCCACTGGTTTATCTATCATTTGTAAATTAATTTTTTTACATTCAATATTATTTTATATTAGTTTCAAGTGTATAGCATGGTTAGACATTTAGCTAACTTATGAAGCAATCCCCTGATAAGTGTAAAACTCATCTTGCACCATACATACTACAATATTGTTGACTTATTTCCTATGCTATACTTTACATTCCTGTAACTATCTTGTAATTGCCAATTTGTGCTTCTTAAGCTCTACACTTTTTTCAGCTAGCTACTCAAACCCCCTCCCAAATGGCAACTATCAATTTGTTCTCTGTATTTATGAATCTGTTTCTGTTTTGAATGCTCATTTATATTGTTCTTTAGATCCCACATATAAATCATATGATATTTGCCTCTCTGACTTATTTCACTTAGTATATAACTTCTAGGTCCACCCATGTTGTCCCAAATATTAATGTTTCATTATTTATGAACAAGTAATATTCCATTATATATATATGTACCACAGCTTCTCATCCAATGGTCTATTGAGGGGCATTTAAGTTGCTTCCATTTCTTTACTATTGTAAATAATGCTGCAAAAAACAAAAGGATATATGTATCTTTTTTAGTTGTTTTTTTTTTTTTATTTCTTTGGATAAATACACAGAAGTGGAATTGCTGGGTCATAAGGTAGGTAGTTTTATTTTTTTTTAATTTTTTGAGGAAACTCCAAACTATTTTCCATAGTGGCTGTACCAATTTACAATCCAAACAGTAGGCATGAGGTTTTCCTTTCCTCCACATTTTCACCAACATTTTATTTGTTGATTTATTAATGACAGCCATTCTGACAGGTGTGAGGTGATATTGTGGTTTTAATTTGCATTTCTCTGATAATTAGTGACAATGAACATCTTTTCGTGTCTATTGGCCATCTGTATGTTCTCTTTGGAGAAATGTCTATTCAGGTCCTCTGCCCATTTTTAATTGGAAGTTGTGTGTGTGTGTGTGTGTGTGTGTGTGTGTGTGTGTGTGTGTGTTAAGTTTTATGAATTCTTTATAAATTTTTTATATTGACCTTTTATCTAATGTATCATTGATAGATATCTTCTCCCATCTCCCAATCGAGGTTGTGTTTCTGTTTTGTTGATAGTTTCCTTTGTTGTGGAAAGCCTTTTCGTTTGATGTGGTCATACTTGTTTATTTTTTATTTTATTTCCTGTGCCCAAAGAGATATGTCAACAAAAATATTACTAAGGTCAATGTCAGAAAATTTACTGCCTATGTTTTCTTCTAGGAGTTTCATGGTTTCAGGTCTTACATTTAAGTATTTAATCCATTTTAAGTTTATTCTTGAATATGATGTAAGAAAGTGGTCCAGTTTCAATTTTTTGCTTGCATCTGTTCAGTTTTTCCAACACCATCTATTGGATAGACTGTCTTTATCCCATTGTATATTCTTGACTTCTTTGTCGCGGATTAATTGACCATATAAATGTGTTTTTCTCTGAGCTCTCTATTCTGTTCCATCTGTCTATATGTCTATTTTTATGCCAAAACCATGATGTCTTGTTTACTACAGTTTTATAGTATTGTTTGATAGCAGGTGATATCTCTAACTCTGTTTTACTTTCTCAAGATTGCTTTGACTATTCAGGGTCTCTTGTGGTCCCACATAAATTTTAAGATTATTTGTTATAGTTCTGTGAAAAATGCCATTGGTATTTAGATAAAGATTGCATTGAATCTATAGATTTCTTTGGGTTTTTGGACAATTTAATGATATTAATTCTTCCTAGCCATGAGCATGGTATATGCTTCCATTTATTTGTACCTTTTTCAGTTTCTTTCTTCAATATCTCATAATTTTTTGAGTACAGGTCTTTTACCTCCTTGGTTAAATTTATTCCTAGGTATTTAATTTATTTATGTGATGCAATTGTAAATGGGATTTTTTCTCAATTTCTCTGATAATGTATTATTGGCGTATAAAAATGCAGCCAATTTCTGAATATTAACTTTGTATCCTGTTCCTTTTCTAAATCTATTTATCAGTTTAGCAGTTTTTAGTGGCATTTTTAAAGTTCTCTCGATATACTCTCTTGTCATCTGTAAATAATACTAGTTTTATTTCTTTGTATCCAATTTGGATGACTTTATTTATTTATTTTTTTTCTAATTGATATGGCTAGCACTTCCAATACTGTGTTGAATAAAAACCTCATTTCTGGTCTCCAAATGAACAATTGAAAACGAATATACCTGCTTTACCTGTGGGTTAAGAGCTATCATAGAGGAGAAAGTACAGTAGAAGACTCTGAAATTGCCATTCACCTTCAAAAACATCTCAAAAAAAAAAAAAAACAAGCAAAAAAATGCTACACCTTAGGTATAATTAGAGATTAACCTCACTTTTAATGACTTGAAGAATACAAGAGTGGTAGTCCACATCACATGCTATTTAACTCGAGTCTGACTCTTCACAAAAAAAAGTAAAGACCAGCAGAAGAAAGTTGACTTTTGTAAATATAACCAAGTGTAACCTCAGTTGAAGCTGCTGCACTAAATATATATTTACTGAATATAATATTTTCATTAGAACCAATTAACACAACTGGGACACAAGATGTGTAACCATTGACCTGGCATTTGTTTGTTTCCATCATTACGAGAAAGGAAGACCAAAACATTTTACATTTATGTGAACAGGCATCAGTATATATTTTCATCTTTGCTTCAGGGTAACTCTGTACTTAGTCTACTATATCAATGGCATCAGGTTAATCAGACTGGATAACAGGAAGTAGCAAATACATTGGAGCCCTTAGTATTAAAGAAGGGAGATAAGCCAGCAAAAATGAAAGCTTTGGGAGTTCAGTTGACTGAGGTTTGCCTGAAGGGTATGGACATACCCTTCAAAGTAAAGAACAAATGACTGTATCTTGTAATTTCCACCACTAAGAAGTAAACACGATTCTTGGTAGGTCTTTTTGGATTCTGGCAACAGCACAATCTACAGATGGAAGTACTCTTTTTACCCTTTTATGTGGTGACACAGAGATGGCAGCCACATTAAAGTTGGGTCTGGAACAGGAAAGAGCTCTTCAGCAAGTCCAGGGTAAAGAGCAAGCTCACTGTTAGGTCATATAATCTGGCAGACTTTGTGGTACTAGAAGTAACTGTGATGAGAAAATCACTATGTAGTGTTTATAGAAAGTCCCAATAGGGAATCACAATTTAAAGACACAGCATTCTTGAGAAGGAACATACTATCAGTAAGGGAGAACTATGTGCCTGCCATTCGAAAAATAGCTCCCAGCTTATATTGAGTCTTAACAGCATTGGAGTAGCTGATCTTGAGACATCAGATGACCATTCAGTCAAAGCTATATATCATGAACTGGATTCTGTCAGACCAAAGAGTGATAAGGCTTGGTGGGCTCAGTAGCAATCCATCATAAGATGTAAGTGTTATAACCAGAAGCAGGCATAAGAAGGGCCAGAGGCACAAATAAGCTGCATGAGCAGGTGGCTCAGAATCATATCAAGCTCCACTGTTGCTCCAGTGCTTTTCACTCAGTTCACACCTCTGGTCATATGTTGAATGACCCTTTTGAATCACTGACAAAGGCAAAATAGGATGGGTTGGCTTGATATATTAATATAAGCTGAAAATGGATTGCTGTCGCATCGCATCCCCAAACAGAGCACCTTTGAAACAAAGTGGCGAGGAAAAAAATTTCCCAGAAGACAGAGCTTTGGATGATTTTCCTAAGTATCTACTCTGTGTGGAAGAAGTGGCTTGAGATAAGAATACAAATAAACTCATCGGGAGTGATGAATGTGTTGGCTCGTTGGTCAGGAGCCTAAAAGAAAAAATATATATATATTGGAAGATTAGAGATAAGATCTAAGGAAGAAGCATGTGGACAGCCCACGGCAGTGAATACACTTGTAAAAATCTTTGTATTACATGCTAATGCTCAGCAGAAAACATTTAAAGGAAGAATACTAAATACTAAGCATCTAAGCAGAATACCTCAATCAGCCTTTAGCATTTGGTAATGTAATGAATTCATAGACAGAATAGTCAAGAAATAGGAGCTATGCATGGGCTCCAGACTTGGGCTCCAACTCACCAAGACAAACCTCTGCACAATGTTCAAATTCTGGTTACAGATATAAACTCTGAGACCCCATTACAACACCATCCCCTGAAGGTGCTAACATACTTGGTTGCAAATTGTTTTGAACTCTTGTTGCTGTCGAAGGGCCAATAATCAACTCTGAAAAAAACATTGCACGTATTTTGGGCATGGATTTTTCTTTCCTGTCTCAGTCAACACCACTACTCAAAGGCTTAGACAGTGTTTGATCCCAATGACACAAGATGCTGCACGAAATTGCTTTGGACTGAGGAATCCACTTTCCCTCAAGGAGTGCAGCAGTGGATATACAACTATGGCCCTAGCAGATTCCACATCACCCACAATCTGCTAGGCTATTAAAGTAGTTAATCAGTCTTTTGGAGCTACAATTGAGGGCCTGACTTGAAGATGTTGCCTTCTGAAAACTGGACACTTTTGGAACGTTATAGTCCCTGAATTGTCCCTGACAGGTAAAATATTTGGATTCAAGAAACAGGGATAGAAGTAAGAGGGTAACTTAACTTACCATCATCCCAGGGATTCACTTTCTTTTCTGTCCCTGCAAATTTACATTCTCAGAATCTGGAACAGAGATGGACAAGTGCAGCAGCCAGGGTCTGAGAGGGGCATAGTGAGAAGAACTGAACTTCTGGAGATTGTGTTTGGGATCACCCCAGCAGGTAAGCTACTTAGGCCAACAGAGATCTTAGCCAAGGGAGAGGATAATCTAATATGCATAGTAGAGGAGAGAGATGACAACTATCAATTGTAGCCTAAGAACAGCTGAAGTAGTGATAGAGACATAGAGTGCTGTAGTTCTTTCCTATAATTTTCCTCTTGTAGATTTTGCTAGAAACAAGATCAAACAGAATCAAAGTGGTGTTCTCAGAGGAGAATTTTCTATAAGAAATGATTGACTACATACTAAACTATATAGTAAAGATTTCCTTTCAGGGCCAAAGCACTCATTTCTTTAGATAACCAGAGTATTTGCTGGTAAAGACTTATGCCTTTACCCTCTCCAGAGAGGAAACTATCTTTACCAAAATTATGCTCTGCCCTGGGGCCAGCCTTATCCAATGACCACTGGGCAAGAGATACAAAGGGCCTCTACCTTTGCCTCAATTTGGGATAAAATGTGAAGGGCCATTCCAGATTCAGGATTCCTGTAGAATCAGCTGGGGCCTCTGTTTTAATAACATTGCTATTCAATGTCTCCTTTTGCACAATTCCATTTCTCTGACCCTTTACGTCTCTTGTTTCCTAGTACACTCCCTAAAAATTCTTACATAATAACTTTCTTAGAGTTTTGTTTTGTTTTGTTTTGTTTTTCCTGGGGACCCTAACCTAAGATAATTCCCTTGCTTTAGCAAACTGTTTCAGGAAGTACTCCTTACTTCAGAACTTTGCTCTCTCACATGAAGGCTGACAATCCTCAGGCTACCTCGGTCTCTTAGAATGCTGTCACCTATGAAGAATTTGGAGTTTCCATTTTCCTCCTGTTCCATAGCCCCCTCCCTATTCCTATAACTGGTTTCTGATTGGAAAAATTTCAGTCCAGGCCAAAGTTCCTGCTTGCTTAGTGTTAAACACTAATTGGAGAAAATGGACGTAGATGATTGACAGGGCTATCAACTAAGCTGTTCACATTTACCCTCTGTTTACAATATCTGCACTCTCCTCACCTTCAACCATACCATTATTTCTCATGGCCTCTAATTTCACTTCCTTTGTGTCTATGTATCATAATAGTCTCCTCTTTGACATGGTTTCATAGTTTAGATTGCTATTTGCATCATCCAGCTTGAAGAGTTTTTTTTCCAAGTGTGTTTGATCTGTAAATGTGCATAATCTTGTCTCACAGATCCATCTGTATGAGCATGAGCTGTCAGCTGGTAAAATCTAATATCATGTAGTCAAAATACCCCTTCGATTCACTTGTGAGAAAGAGTCTCCTTAAAAGAGACTTATTAAATTGCCTAAGACTGGCCTTTTGACACTAAATAACTAAGAAATTAATTAAAGATGACATTTTACTTTTATTTTTTTGTTGTTTGGATTGGACTTTGACATTATCGTGCTCCTTTCTGGTCTATACCAGTCGTTGTGAAGGTTTGAATCATTGAACTCTGTTTTTGTTTGTTTGTTTGCAAAAATAAAATATTTTTACAAATTATACAATGTGTTATTTACAATTTACT
Source organism: Eonycteris spelaea (assembly GCA_003508835.1). Taxonomy (NCBI): domain Eukaryota; kingdom Metazoa; phylum Chordata; class Mammalia; order Chiroptera; family Pteropodidae; genus Eonycteris; species Eonycteris spelaea. The sequence continues at coordinate 4,021,469 of PUFA01000088.1, forward strand.
TTAAAATAATATTTAATTTACAAAGTGATTTACAAAAAGTATTTTTTTCTTTATAACATATTTATAAATACTTTAATATATTTTTAGACTTTTTCCCCCTACTTTCTTTTTTGCTTAGTTGTCCTTATACTCATTATCCTTATCTTTATTTTTATTTATACTGTCCTTACATTTATTATAATCTATACAGGCAAATAACTGGGGTAGGAGTTTTGCCTTAGAGAAGTGATATTACATTGTAGAAAAGAGCAATAATAGAAGAAACATTTTGAAACTTCCTGGCTTAAAAGATCTAAATCCAATTTTTAAAATGCATCCTCTGTGATTCATAGGAAAATATCATCATAAAATGTTGTTTTTGAGGTAAAACTACAAGAAAAAAAATGAAGAGAAAATGAAAATGAAAAACTAAAAGAAAAAAATATTTCCCTAGATTTGGATAAGAATGTAATGGGATGGGGAGTGACAAATGACTGATTAAAAATGAATCCTAGAAAAAAAAGTGTCTTGTGCCGTATTTTCTAGGCATACTTCTAAGAGAGGTAACAAGGCTACAGAGAGATTGGAAGGATTTCAAAGCAGAATTAATCTGCAAATTCCTTCCAGGTAGAGCCTTGGGAAGGCAGTGAGCTCTCAGAGAAAGAACGGTTGTTAGTGTGTCTAGGACAAATGCTGGCAGAGATAAATATGCTGAATGATGGGCGGAAGTAGCCCATGTCCCAACTGTCTCTGAAGTAACATAAGAAAGTGCAGGATTAAAGAACCTAAGTGAGCAAGAATGAGGTGTCTTTCACCAGTAGCCTGAAATAGTGTGATATGAAGCAACATATTGTTCTGCATATGTCTTCATGGACAAATGACACCTTTCTCCTAAACTTGGGCTGTTTAAAGGCTTAAAATAGAATTTAAGTTATATCTTAATAAATAAAAGTTATTTTGCTTTTTTTAAACTTTTTAAAAATCGAGATTATTGAAGTAACATTGGTTAATACAATTATATAATTTTTAAGTGTACATTATAATTTGACATCTGTATATTCTGTGTTTACCACCCAAGGTTCAGTTTCCTTCAGTTACCATGTATTTGATTCCCTTTACCCACTTCACCCTCTACCTCCCTATGTTTTACCCCGTTTACCCCGTCTACTTCCCCCTTCTTCCATTACCCCCTACTTTGGTAATAACTAGTCCATTGTCCATGTCCCTGAGTCTCTGTTCTTTTCATTTGTTGCTTTTAGGTTTATATCCCACATATAAGTGATATCATGTGATTTTTCAATCTTTTTTGTCTGGCTTATTTTGCTTATCATGATTATCTTGAGGTCCATCCATGTTGTCACAAATGGCAGTATTTCATCTCTTCTTATGGCTGAGTGATATTCCATTGTATATTATGCTTTTTTGATACCTGAGTTTTTGGACTTAAAAATCATACCTGTTACAATTCCTTTTAGGAACTGAAACTGTCTGAAGTCCTACAGTGATGGTAGTAAAGAAGGAAGAAACATTCAGTCTTTCCAGCTTCAAACCAAATAATTTCTCTTCTCCCTTCATCACCAATATATATTTATTTTAAGAAGTAACTTTGGTACCCCAAATGCATAGCCCCAGTGTATTTATGAAAAAATAAAAAACAAAAACAAAAACATGAGACAAATATGAATTAAGAAGTATTCTCCAAAAGACCTAACCTGTATTAGTCAGAACAAGTCATCAAAAAGAAGAAAATCTCAGAAATTCTCACCACCAAAATGAGTCTAAAGAAGCATAATGATGACATGTAACATGATACCTTGGTTGGGGTCTAAAAACAGAAAAAAAGAACATTAAGTAAAAACTAAAGAAATCTGAATTAAGTATGGATTTTAGTTAAAAATAATATATCAATGTGAGTTCATCAATTGTGACAGACGTACATGCTGATGAAAAATGTTAATAACAGGGGAACTGGTTGTGGGGTTATGTAAATACTGAACTATCTTTGATATTTTTTGCAAATCTAAATCTAAAATTGAACATTTATTTTTAAAGTAAAAAGAAATAGTAACTTTGGGTATGCACTCCCTGAAAACTGGCATTTTTTTTTTATAAAGATCCATTCTATTATCCTCCATTTCAGAAATATTACTTCCTGAGATTAATAGCACACTCCTTACCCTTTTTTTTTTCCCCCAACTCTTGTTTGGCTCAATTTAATGTGTTTACAATTTTTCATTGTTTACTCTTAATGTTTTTCACTTCATAAACCCAGAAATGCTAGTATAAATACAGATAAATGAATAACAATATCTACAGGTAGAAATATAATACAGATATAGAGACACAAAGGGATATCCTCACACACGTGCAAATAAACACATCTAACACCTCCGTTCACAGATTCAGAGATGTGAGAGGATGAAAAATCTTGGGTATGTTTTTACGATCAGTGACTTACTGTGAGAAGTTTATAAGCTAATTCATACTTGCTAAATTTAGCTTTGTTATCTGAAAATGGGACTAAAAGTATGTATTAGCAGAGATAGTGTTTCAGTTAGTGACAATATGCCAGCAGAATGTCTGAACCACAGCAAGTGTTCCTTTTTATCATGGGTTGTTGAAAATCTGATGGCCAGGTTCAATTTCATGATTTCTGCTCAACAAGGATGCTCAGTCCTGTTCCCCATCCAATGCTTCTTTAGGCCTTCCTGATAACAGGTCTATTATTTTCCCCACTTGTGGTGTCCTTATATATGTGAATCATACAATGTTTATGTCTGATGAACTGGTTCCTATCTGTTGTGAGGTAAATAGCTGCAGGCAGAAGATAAACAAGATATCTGAGAGACATGGGTCACAGCACTGTGTCTTTGATTCAGTGATGAAGACTTAGAGCAAGACCTTGAGTATTGCATTTTAAAATTATAAGAACTTGGAGTCTAGTTGCAAAATTAACTATTGGAGAGGTCAAGTGTAGATAGTTCTAACAACAGCAATATAAAGATGGCTTCCACTTCATGTGCCTGAGGATGTTTAGAGCTGATTCTCTCATATGCACTTTCTTGACTATTCAGAGGCTTCCTTCTGGGTGTCTCTAAATTCAGCTTCCTTGATTTTGGTAATACCATTCTTTAAGCTAGCTGCCCTTGATCTCTGCCAAGTTTCTTCATGCCAGTAATATAATCCCATCTTTTTTGTCTGGTACCTTGTCCCTTTGTTGGGCTTTTAAAATACCCTGAAGTCAGGATTGGGGATTCCCAGCTGTTCTCTGGAGATGCATGTACCTTGTTTGCTTTTTGGATGGAAGCACCATTTCTTCACTGAAATAGTCCTCTCCTCTATACTGTAAGATGCTTTATTTCATGGGCATCAATTAGGAATTGACCTTCTAGGGCCCTAACTGCAAGGTTATAATTCTTATACTCTAGGTGGTTTAAATGAAGCCCTCTTACTAGCCATGCAGAGAGATAGCTCACATCACACCATCTGTTCTCTAAAATAATGCCCTACACACATTCTTTCCTAGTATCTACTTTCTTGACCCTTTTTATCCTTCAGTAGATGTGAGGAAGTTCCTGAGGTGGCTAAAGGTTTTCTACTTTGAAATTCTGTGTAATGTCTAACATCTCCTTTGTAGTATAGCATCTTATGGGGTCTTGGTGCCTCAGCAGAAAATCCCAAGTTAACGCCCTGTTACAAGTATTTATGAGCAGAAATATAAACTGGAGAATATTAAGGTACTTTCGTAAGGGAACTTTATTAGTATTATTTATGTTTGAGGGTGAGGCCTTAAGAGTATGAGTTACAGCACTATTAATATCGGGTCTTTTTGGACCACTGTGAAGGTTTCTCAAAATATGTAGCAATATTCCTTTGGGGAAATGAGAATTATTTCTAAAGATAAAAATTGACAAATACAGTTCTAGAATAAGTTGATTTGTAAGTTAAGAACATGCTCAAGTTGATGATTTACTTGCCACCCAAATTCCCAAACACTGACCTTTTACTTAGCGGTATATAGTTTAAAGATGTCTGTCTTGAGCAACCACGCAGGCTGTGGTCTGAGAACAAACCTTCAGAAAGCTGACAGCATCACCCAGTTGCACACAGTTTTAAGTGTGTTCTTACAGAAGCCCAATCCTCCAAACAAGTGAGCAGGTAAATATTTTTTAGCTAGAACAAAATCTTTGAAATAGGAATGAAATTTTTAATTTTTGATGGTGTTTATTTCAAATTATCAATCTAATTTATTCCAGCCATTCAACATGCAACATGCCTTAGGTAAGCTTATAAAGTGAATTTGAACCCTGAAGATCTGTGACTTTTAATACAGGCAGCTTCCACATTCTTTGAGGCACCAAGACCCCATTCTTTGTGGTGCCTCGAACTTCAGAATCTGTTGATAGATACTTTCTGAATTGACACAACTTGCCTATCACCATTCATCACAAAAGATAATATAAGTTAGTCTTCCAAAGGAAGACAGGTGCAGTTATATTTTATGCAAAGAATATTTTCTCAAATACATTATATAATTTGAAAGTCATATAATTAAAAATTATTTTCCCATAAGAATAAACATAAAATAAAAATTGCATTGTTTCAAATTTTGCATTTCAACCGAAAATTCATTAATACTTTATATCACACTATTTCAAATTACCACAATCCAAATTTACATAAAATATGACCCCACTTTGTACCTAAGCAATGACAAAGTTATAGACATGTGTCATATAACTATATATGGGGTTATACAGCTTTTCAGGGTTTTTTTGTTTTTTTGTTTTTTTTGGCAGATATTATTAATGGCAATCTCTATAGGACTAATTCTAGATATAAATAGCAGTATTTTCTAAAGTCTAAATATGTGAGAAATGAATATGAATTAGGGATATATGTCATTCACCAAATCAACCAGTATTTTTACATTCAAATTGAATGGAAAAATCTTTCTAATCAGAGCTTGGGACCTGCACCTTAATGGTAAGGAACATTAATTCTTGAATTTGTTTTCAGTGTCATGATTTCACCAAATATCTCTTTGAAAACTGAGCACTGGCCATCTGATCTCGGAAGCTAAGCAGGGTGGGCCTAGTTAGTACTTGGATGGGAGACCACCTAGGAAGACCAGGTGCTATAGACATAAAAAATAAACAATAAGGGATTATAAGCTGATAAGGTCCTTGCAATCTGTGAGGTCAACCAAGGGTTGCTTCACCTAAAAAAAAAAAAAAAATTAAAAAAAAAAGAAAAAAAAAGAAAAATGAGCACTGGTTCTGGACTCACTACAGGGAGCTTAAAAGTGAGTGCCTTAATTCTATCAGAGTATGTATTTTATGGTCTGTTAATATTTTGCATTAAGCCAGTTTAAGTTATTAAAGTTTTCTTTTTTTTTTTTCTTTTTAAGTTTGCTAATCATCAGGAAGCACTGTTTCATTTGGGATTTATTTGCATTGTGTTTCTTCAGGTCCTGTGCTTCATACCAAGCTTTCAAAATCAGTGTTGGAAGTGGCCACATTGCAGAGTTGCTGGAAAACACTCACTCCATCCCACCCTGCTCCCCATCCCAGTGAGTTCCCATTGGCCTTCCCTCGGTTCATGGATTAGAAATAGAGGGAAATAAGGGAAAATGTCAGAGAGCTGGGAAAATATTTCTATCCATTTCATACAAATGGACAGACTTTGAAAATATGTGCTGGATGTATGTAGTTTATCATATTGATTATGCTGATTTTTCATGGTAAGCATAGTGAAGTGTTTTCTAGATGAATTCGAAGTCCTTTTCTGAAGATCTGTCACATATCCCTTCTCTTTTTCCTCATAGTTTAGAATTTCTGCTCTATCAATTGGGTTCCCAGCGAGAAACATATGGTACATTTAAAACAGTTTAACTGAAAACAGTTTAATCGGAAGACCAAAATTAAGGGAACCAGCTAGAGTTGTTTAAGGCACTTTAATATATTTGAACAATGAGAAGCCTGAAGGAGAAAAGGAGGGGACAGTGTTACTGGAACCCAATGAAAGATGAAACCATGGAAGAGCAATCACTCCAGATATCCAGTGGGGACATAATTAGTATTTCCCTTCCATCTCTCATATCCTGCCTGTAGTTCTCTCATTTATCTCCAATTGGCTGAACCCAACCAGAAGCCCAGAACAATAATAATAACAAAACAACAACAAATCTGGCAATGCAGTCTATAGAAACTGGGTGGCTTATAAATAACAGAAATCTGTTTCCCACAGTACTGGAGGCTGAGAAGTCCAAGATCAAGGTACCAGCATTGTTTTGTTCTGATGAGAACTCTCCCTGGTTCATAATTGGTGCCTTCTCACTATGCTCTCACATTCGGAAAAAGATGAGGAATCTCTGGTGTATCTTTTTATAGGAACACTAATCTCATTAGTGAGGGTAACACCATGACCTAGGCACCTCCCAAAGGTCCCATCACCTAATAACATCATCTTTTGGGGTTAGGATTTCAACATACGATTTTGGGATAAACATTCAGCCCGCAACACAAGGTAAGTATTAATTCATTTTTTACTTATTGAGCACAACTATACAATAAGCTCTATACTGGAACTGTGAATGCAGAAACAAAACATAAAATCTTTAACATTAGGATAAAGCATGATGACAAGGGACTTGAAAGTGGAGTTTGGATAGGAGGCACACCGATGTATCTATTATGCCCCTCATCTAGACACTTTAACATCACATGGTTTGCAGCCAGTCATCTTTGTCAGCAAGTCCCTCCCCTCACGCCCCATTTCTTTCAATGGGCCTGCTTTGCTGTCCACCAGAAAACTAAAACTCCACTTACACAGACACAGACACACACACACACACATACACACACACATACTAGCTAGCTCTTGGAATATAATACTGTTACGTTAAGAAAATCAATTTTAAGTAAAAAGAGAGAAAATTTAAAAAATAGAGAAAGGGAAAAATAATATGCTTTTTACTTCTTATCAGTTTCTTTGATATTAGTGGAAAAAATGTAATTATACATGTACACACACAGAGACATGTGTAACCCTAGCAAATAACCAGTGAAAGTGCTTCAGGAAAAACTAGTAGATAGGAGAGAACAGTCCAATTATCTTGACTATCAAACAGAACATTTTTGGAATGCATAAGCTAACCAGTGGCAAAAGAAACCTCTTCTCATTATTTACTCCCAACCCTTACTTGACATCATCCAAATCCATCAACCCTTGATTGACCATAGCTGTCTTAAGCTACTGGAACTACTTCCATTTCCACTATCAAAATTGTGGCAGGGGAGAAAAGAATGGTACATTTAAGTACCCTCATCCTACTGCAAAGCAATGACTGCTATTGAACCCTACAACATTTTACCATAAACATTGTTTACACAACTCAGTTGCTGGCATGGCTTTGATGACAGGAACTTACTAAGGCTTTTGGGAGTTATGAGGTTTCTTGAAATCGTAATGTCTGTTTGCTGCCTTGATTGATTTACCATTACTAGTCCTAGGCTTCAGAATACTGTGGCTCACACAAGTTTTGTGGGCTGCACCATGAGCCTACCCCTACTATGAAAATCAATCAAGCAATCTCTTGTTTAAAAGCTTTCAGTGTCTCCTACAGCCTGAGAAATAAAATTCAATCTCCTTAGCAATGTACATAAGGCCTCTTATGATCTGGCTCCTATCTCCACTCTCCCTACTAGAAACAAATTGTACCCACCCAATCATCATAGGCTGTTTCTCTCCCACTTCCTACTTCTTTGCTTAGAATGCCTAATCTACCCTTAAATGCTTATCTTTAAGACTCAACTCAGGCATCAGATCTTCACTGAAAGTTTCTTTGACATCCCTTCCCTTTTCCACTTACATGGTTCTTAATTAAACTCCAATAACTTTTTATTGTTTCTTCTATCAGTGCTCTGAGCACATTGAATGTCAGTGGAGCCCAGTTACCATATCAGAGGCCCTGTTCTCTTCCACAGGCCCCCTTCAGGCTGCATCATTTTGTATTGTGTTATTCCTAGATTCAAATGTTAGCCCCCTTATCTTGCAATGGTAATTCAAGTATATTTGGATTTTCATCAATTTAGTAACTTTTCTGAGGATGTAAAGGCTCCAGAGAGAAATACATTGCATGAGTCTCTTCTCATCTTCTTCAACATCATACTGAGATACTCTGCCTTAGCAACTTCTACAGTTCCTTTTCTACTAAGTGTCCTACTCAGTTGTGAACAGATAGATACCAGAGTGAAAGGGTGCTTTATTCCACCACTCTGACCTTTCTTGTAGGAAGGAAGCCCTTCCAGGCAGGCCTGCTTTACCCACCACCGCAAGGATCCTGGTAAATATAAATATTTTCATCTGTTGATGTTTTTATCACTCTGAAAAAACCATGAATTCCTTGAGGGCAAAAAATTCTATTTAATGTTTCTTTATATCCCCAATGTTAAGCATAATACATAGAAGACATAGAGAAAATTACTTTTAAATTCTAAACAACCACTTTACAATGGCCTTCTGGATCTTATCTCTTTGGCCATTAGGGAATGTTGTGTTTTACAATAGGATAGGGGAGAATTGCTGAGTTTAATATGGTCTTCAGGAATCTACCAGCCACAATTACAACTTTCCCAAGTGTCTTCCAGCTGGAGATTTCATTAATAAGAATTTTAAAATAAGTTGCTCTTAATAGGATTTTTGATTAAAGGAATATTAAGGAAGTAAATATTGCCTTATTTATCATTATTGGTTTGCTTCAAATTTCTGCCATTTCTCTTTCTCTAGCTTTTCAATTTCTTCGGATTTTCATTCTACCCACTACACATATAAAGTCAAACAAAACTTAGAGAGACTTTTCAGAGGTATTTATCAAGAATTAATTGTATTGTAGTGACATTCAATAAAATCTCCAGAGATTACCATTTATAGGTACTCTTGGGCTTTTTAGATTTCAACTTCAAAAATTCTAGCAAAATCATATTCCAAATGACATTCTGAACTTGCCTTAAATAATAATAGCAAATATTGCAAGTATGATATTCTGGTACCAATTTCCAGAGTGTATGTGTGTGGGTTTTTTTTTTTTTTTTTCCACACCACTTAGCAATTCTCCAACACCAGCTGGGTGTCCTACAGCTCAACTCGATTCTGACACTGTCTATCAGGACATAGTGTCACATTTCACAGGTTAAGAGCTCAATTCCACAAGGCCACCCTCCACTTCATATGCCAATTGCAAACCCTGGTTATGACCTGTGCTTCTAACCCACTGGCTATAAATCAGAGGTTCTCAAAATGCTCTCTTTTGGTTCAGTTAATTTGCTAGAGCAGTTCACAGAACTCAAGAAACTCTTTTACTCACTAGATTACCGGTTTATTACAAAGGCTATTTAAAAAATACAAATCAATAGCCAGATGAAGAGATACATAAGATGATGTCCTGAATGCAGGAGCTTCCATCCTCATGATTTTTAGGACTTGGCAGAGTGGCATGTGGAAGTAGTCTGGTTCCCCAACCTGGAATCTCTCTGAAAGCCATCCTTTGGGGGTTTTATGGAGGTGTCATTACATAGCATGACTGATTAAATTATTAGCAATTGAAGACTGAGTCAACCTCCAGCTCTTCTACCCTCCAAGAAGTCAGGGCATAGGACTTAAAATTCCAATTCTAGAATCACATGCTTGGTTCTCCTGGCAATGTACTCTCACCTTTAGGTGAGAAAGTCACCTCATTAACATTACAAAAGACACACTCATTGCTCTTATTACTTAGGAATTCCAAGGGTTTTAGGACCTCTCTGCCAGGAATAAGGACAAAGACCAAATATATATATTTTATTTATAAATCACAGCATTACAACAAGTATCTATCAGCTAACAGATGTCTTAGATGAAGAAAATAAGACTGTACCTATGTATGTTTTCAGATAAATGTACAATTTACATGTCAATATATGAGTAACAATTTTATGCCCCCCAAAGTAAATTTACTTGGGAATAGAAAATGGGGAGGAGTGTTGTATGGGAGTCGCTGTAAGATTTAATTTAGTAGTGGATAGGAATAGGAAAAGCTTTATTCAACATGATCTTGTTCATGTTGCCTTCTTTATAAAAAAGAATTAATAATTACTATCATTTATTGATCACGTGAGATGTACTAGATGCCTATATAAACGTATTACCTTATATGCTATGAACTTGAAATCTTAGCAAAGATAGGAAGATGTTTCAGATACAGGAGTGCATTTTTTTGTTTAACGTCATAGTTAACAAAAGTCAAAAGAGGTGGTAAGTCCCAAAAAGTAAACCAGATTCTAATAATCAAGGACAGAGTTCTTCTGAATTGTTATTTTTCTTAAATCATAAAACTGTCTTTATTTCTAATATTCTTGAGGCTGATAATCAACTAGCATGATAGCAGCTTCCCAGAACATAATTTTATTCTGAACTGAGTATTTATACAACTAATTCTTGATAAATATCTCCAAAAAGTCTCTCCTTATTTTTTGTTTGACTTTATATTAAATCGTTTATTTTTCAGGTCCAAAATAAATGCTAGAATTCATCCTTTAGAAATAAATCTAGTATGGCTCAACTATGGGGGTGGGGTTCTTGGATGTACTGAGTACCTCGGTAATTGAATTTTTTACTTTTCATTTGACTTAGCATAGAGTGAGTTCAACAATTTATTCACTATTCCTGGTCAAGATCACCTAAACTGGGGAAAAGCACACGTTTTAATAAAATGGCTATGATGACCTATCAAAGGGAGCTTTAAAATGACTCAAGCCCCACATAGGCAGTTTTCTGGGCAATTTATTGTCATGGGGGAGCTCTGCCAAGAAAATTAAAAACAAATTCTTTCTTCCCAAAGTGCCAAATATTTCTCCAATATGAAATTTCCACAGAATTCCATGGAAAGTCTCTCCTGTAAAATGAGACTCCATACTTCTGCACAGCTGCAATACCTGGCAACTTCCCTAGCCCTGGGAAACTAATAAAGCAAACAACAACTATACTGGCTGTTGAAACTGTGAACAAGTTCTGGAAATGGCAGTGCACTGCGGCTCTCACCACAGAAAACGAAGAGCACACCGATTTTATTACCTGTGTAGTCTCAACTAGCAGGATGCTACTAAAAGGACAATCAAAACAGTGGTTTATTACAGGCATGCTATGTGCCTCGGTAGAAGCAATCGGTTTTTGTTTTCCTTTGTTATGCTATAATCTTTGACCCTCTCTGCAAGGAAGACCAAGCAATGATAATTGAAGAAATCAGTGTTGTGTGCTTAAACATGCTAGGATTCAGTCAGCAATGATGGATACAAGTGTTCTCTAAGAGTCCTTGTTCCTTTTCCTTCCTAGGAGAACAATATGCCATCTTGTGTACTAAAAGTGTCCCTGACAATGAGAATTAAAGATGAATGTTCTGCATATCCACTGCAATACAAATCATTCTGTTATCCTCTTGAGTTTGCAGAGAAGATAACTTACTTCATTTGCTATAGGGTGGTGTATCTTTCTGGCATCTTCCACAGTACTGTGCTGTCCTGGACTCTATCCAGAGTCAACAGCTGAGCAGCATGATGTAGCCTATGATTCAAAGGCCCAGGGCAGAAGGGAAATAATTCCCCAGTGCCACTTTGTATTATCTTGCTTTTTACATAAATAAATCAACATCCTCTGAAAGATATTTGACTGTAGGTAGTAAATTTAAGAAGTTTGCTTCATATGAAGATGAAACAAGAGATATTATACCATTTAGAAATTGGTCAGTGTTGAGAAAAGAAATGCACATATCAAAAATTATTTTAAGATATGCATTTTGGGGAAAAACCCTGTTTATCAGAATGTCAGGTTCTCCCACAATGGATTTTTCCCCCACAAACACACAATTTTTTTTTTACTACTCTAAAAATATAACTGCCTTAAAGAGTAAATTTCTTTTAAAAATTATATTTTGCTAAGTTTCATATATTTTATTCACAAAACTTAGCAAATAGGTTTTAAAATGTATTTAAGTAACTTTTTAATGCATTTAAAATGAACATTAACTTATAACATACAAGCCTACAGCAGACCAGCTTTCCAGTTGTGCACTGAAAAATCCATATCAGATAAAACAAGAAAATAACCCAGTTCATGATTTGTATATAGACCTGATATTTAGTGTGGGAAACGTATAGAATATACATTGCTACTGCTTAGTCTAGAAGGGAAAAAAATAAGTCTTAGGCCCACTTTAAAAATTATGAAGTACCATAAAAATCTTGGCATCCTGAGGCTTCTCCCTTCCTAATTTGACAAAGAATGAAAAATTTGAAAAGGGGTAAAAATTCGCTTTGATGGTCAACAATGCTCAACAAAATCTAGAGCAAGTTTTCTCAGTGTTGGTAACCTCATGGAGCAGGCCATTTGTGTTGTGGATGCATCTTGTGTTCTGTGGGTACTTAGCAGCCTCTTTCTACCTACTAGGTGCCAGTAACACCCCCAAGCTGTGACATTCAGTAATATCTCCAGAGACATTCAAATGTTCTGGGGAGGAGGAGAAATCATTCCTGGCTAAGAACCACTGCTCTAGGGAAAAGAAAATGTAAGATCTCAAAATTTCAAGGGCATGTCTTCATCCTTACATAGAATCATCTTTGCCAGGTTGATACCACTGACTTTCCCAATAAGGAAAATGTGCGCTCTCTCCTTTATCTTCTGCATGGTTTCTAAATCTCTTCTTAGCTGCATGTTTACTGCCTTCTCTTCATCTTCCTCCATGTTATGACGTAAGTCTAGTAAGAATCAAGTCTAAATGCTTTTCTGTTTTCCTTCTCTTTCACCGGGTAATATAATCCATGACCATGGTTCACTTAATATTGATTTTCTTCTAGTTCAGATTTTTCTAAGCTCCAGATTTTTACCTATCTTCTGGAAAATATGAGTTGATATTTGAAGCTTATTATAAAATCCATTTGCCTAAAAATCATTTAATTTCCCCAATTCCTTTATATTTCCTGTCCTCTTAATTGTTATCCTTACCAGCCTCTGGTTCTAAAATAAGAATTATCTCCTCATTATAATCAATATACAATCATTTGCTCCAAAATTCAGTTACGCATCCTGAAAAACCTTTTATACTTTTATCTTCTTTCAGTGACCTCTGGATCTATCCTAATCCTAGCTCTCATTGCTGCCTGCCTTATGATTGACATTTTACCAATTGCCTCCCTGGCATTTCCTGTGTAGAGATTAATGAACAAAAACCGTATTAAACTGAAGTTGGGAAGGCCTATGTGAGGGGTTCTCAAGGCTTTACACTCATAACCAATTACTCCAAACTGTAAGAGACATACTTTCCATCTCCAGCAGGAAAGGTTTTTCCACTCTATTATCCCAAAAGGAAAAAAGAAGGATCTTCTTGTTGCCAGGCAATCACTCAACCAATGAAAGACTGTTAAACTCAGCCAATGAAAAGCCACTACACTTCTAACTTCAAGTTTCTTCCAATGGACTTGTTGTTTACAAAAGGTCCCCTGAACTCCCCCTTACTTCTGTAAAAGAACATTCCATTCCTTTGTCCTCCGGACTTGCCTGAGTTTCACATTAGACGCATGTCCCAAGTTGCAATTCTTTGTTCTTGAATAAACTCATTTTGCTGGAGAAATAGCTCACTGTCTATTTGTTTAAGGTCAATGCTAAATAGACCTAGAAGAGGACCCTTCTTAAAGCATAATTTTGGTTATGTCATTTTTCCTTCTCAAAACTAATTTTAGTTGCACTCTTGCCTTGAATAGTTAAGGCCTCCATGATCTAGTCCAAACTTTATGGTAGTCTTTTCAATATTTTTTTTCCACTTATAACATCAGACCAGTAACTATTAACTGAAAATAGCTTTGTTTCTCACTTTATTGCCTTTCCTCAGCTCTTTTCTTAGCAGAATTTTTTTTTTTCCCCTCTACTCAAACAATTCTATGTAAGCATAGAAAAGATCATGTAGGTTAAAACTTCTCCAAATTCTTAGACATAGTTAATTGTCTTTCTCATCTTATCTAAATTCAACACTTAACATTATATATTAAGCAAGAGTTTTGCATTCCTATTTTATGTAGCACAATATCTTATTATTTGTAAATACTTAATCAATGTTTTTGAATTATGTGTATATCAGGAAATCTGGACTTGCTTGGGCCCTAACTTCATAAACAGTAAGCGTCTGATATTACACATAAAGAATTATTGACTATCTCATTCTCCCTAAAAAATCTAAATTCTCTGTGGCCAGTTGTATTTTTGAAAAATGGCCACAGTGCTATTTCCTACCCCATGTGGATTTCTAGAACCTTGTGATGCCCCTGTCAGAAAGTGTTACCTACTTTTCCTCTTTTTGAAATTGGGCAGACCTATGTAATTGCCCTAACAAATATAATCTAACACAAGGATGCTGTGTGACTTCCAATCCGGTCTCTACCTTGCTCCCTCTTTCCAGACACTGGCCCTTGGAATACAATTACTATGTTGTGAGGAAGCCCAAACTAATACACTCTAAGAGAAAATGAGTCCAAATCACCCAGTTGTCAGCTAACATTGAACACTAATTGGTTATGTGAATAAATGATGTGCCTTCAAATGATTCTTTCAGCACCCAGTCTTTAAATTTTCCTACTGAAGAACCAGACCATCTTGGAGCAGAGAGGCAAACTATCCTGTCTGTTCTGTCTATGTAAATTCCTAACCATGAGTATAGTGATTGTCTTAGAATACTATGTTTAGGGTGGTTTGTTATGCAGCAACAGCAATTGAAAAATACTTTTAAGTAAATATAATTATAAATAAAAATATATATGTATAATCATTTTTACTATGAGATGAGGTTGTTCCCTCACAGAGGTAGTTTCTTACAATGTGTTATGGCAGGATAAAAGAACAGGAAAACTGAAACAAATTAATGGGAACTATAAATAGGGAAGAATATATAAAATACATGGCTACAGTTTTAACAAAAAAACATTATTTTGAGTTGATAATATTAGATCCATGTATAATATAAAAATTTAAACTATCAACTTCTGGGGGAAATTTTAGGTAAAGATATTTTGCAAATACAGAATAATAAATGCATGTCTTTTAAGTACAAATGAATCTCAAAGAAAAGATTTTCAGGTAGCTTAAAAATGGTTCTTATCACTGTAATTATACTGTAAGATTTAATGTTTTTGTGATATTACCTTTCATATAGATCACTGGAAAATATTTACTCTGAAGGAATGTTGGTCTTTTAAAGGTATATCAAAAAATTCTTGTAAACTAGTTTCTAATGTTCCTCTTTTGTATTGTAAGTCTATACAAGAATGAACATAATCCTTTCCTGGTTGGTTTCTTTTGAAAGGGTGGTCCTATTAGCTTTTCTCTCATCATTTCCAATAATGGATGTGCTCTTCTCTTTTTACTGTTGGTATTACTTAAATTAAACTGATCTATTCAAGCTTTTGGTATTCTTTGTTGAATTACAATTAAAACAGTACTTTTAAAATGTAACTGCAACAATCATAAAATAGCTAATTTCATAATTAATTTTTTTTAGAGCATAAAAGCTTTATTAGAAGGAAAAGTATGCTTCCAGATATGGAAGTGGGCCTGGGCAAGAGAAGCGTGGTTCAAAATGCCCATAATTAATTTCTTAATGGACTTATGAGAATGATGGTGCTTACACACAGTATCAGGTTTAAAAACATCATTGGAATGAGTCAAAAGATACTTTTTTCTGAATCCCTAAAAAAACATTTGTCACGCAGAGGCCCATCCAAGTTTAGAGTTGCCCCACCTGCAGGAGGAGGGAAAAGGATAACATGGCGCAGACTGCAGTTAGCATTTTTCCTTGGTTCTTCCTCAAATGAAGGCAGTGAAGAATCACACTTCATTGAGATTTAATAATTTTATTAAAAGTATTTTTTAGAAAGATAAAGAATGCCTGAAGGAGGCACAGCGCTCAGCGCTGTGGTCTCAGCACTGTAACCAACGCAAATGAGCCAAAATGACCGCAAAAGGGCAAAAGGACATAAAAGGTCACCAAAAAGAGAACCAGACGGGCAAAAAAGAGACCCCAGAAGAGCAAAAAGGACTCAAAAGCAGGAATGTCTGCCTTATATTTGGTCCGTGATGGGTGATTTCAAAGGCATTCCTAGGTGATTGGTAAGTGACGTCATTTTGATTGACATCTGTCTACTATATAACTTTGCCTAGTGTGCATGTGCTTACCCAGAATTCTACCATTGGGGTGTTCTTTGGGGGGTCTCTAGGCTGAGCCCCTCCCTATTCCTTTGCTCTCCCTGTGCACATGTCTGACTAACTACCTAACACAATGACTGATTAAAAACAAAACAATCAAGCACTCATACCCAATAAATTAGGTATTATTATTATGGCTACATGGTGGGGGAAAAAAAAACAGAAAACAAACAAATACAACTTTATTTACATGTTTTTCTAGATGAGGGTTATTTTCTGGTATGTTTGTATTACCGATTCAGTTTTTAAATTTTTAAGTGAAATTAATACTTAAGGAATTCAAAGGTTGAATCATTTATCAAATTATAATTGAATATTAATTTTATTTTATAATTTCAATATCAATATATAATGAAGATGTTAACAATAAAATTATGAAAGCAAATATTTATTGATCATTTATTTATATGCCAGTTTCTGGTAGACATTGTTCAGTATGAGAGTTAGTCTCTCAAATTTAAGTATTAACTAATTTAATCTATACAGCAACTCTATGGGAAAAGAACAATAAATTCTTCTTTTATTCAGATTTAAAAAAGTCACAGGATATATATATATGTAATTGTATAGAAATATATGTATAGAAATATATGTATATATGTATTTATTTTTTATATATATTTGCTTGTGGTTTTTGTAATTATAAACTTCATACACATTAATATAATTATGTCGTTTTCTGAAAAAATGACCCCACTATTTAACTAGCATATTTTCTTTTTTTGTTTTTACTATGGATATAATCCAGTGTCTAATAACTGTCTTCCCTGAAATGACCATTTTTCCCCAGAAAAGGTCTTTGAATGGAATGTTCTAACTGAGGATTCGCTATTGTAATGGTACCCACAGCCATCAGTACATTAGCTCCAACTGCTGCTCTAGCCATTGCTATTTACATTTCTCCTGGGAGAATTCACATGAAAAAAGAAAACTGTTAGTGCTGTGTGCCAGGTTTGAATATACCCTTAATTACATTCTAGCTGAACCTAGAATGAGAATATTTTCTCTTATTTTTTAGTGGGCAAAATACTGCTATACATTACAATAAAAATAGTGAATAATAAAAATACACACTCTTGTTAAGACAGAGAAGATTTCACTTGGACACTAGTTTTGAAGCTAGACTCTGCCTTTCTAAGTTTAAATACTAAGAAGCCACGGGAGCAGAGATACAATTTAGTCACTGAACCTTGACTTTGTTTCGGCTTGATCTCCCCTGACCACTTGGTAACAAATATTCTTGTAATTTCAACTAAGAAGTTCTGAATTCGAAATGAGGATTTAGTCAACTTCAGTATGAATTGAAGTTTATGCAGATATACACGTCCATACACATATTTATTTCTTTGACTTTTTTTTTTTTAACTTTTAAATGTTTTATTCTTGCCCACTTCGATTTCGCTGAAAGTTACATTCAAAGTTGCAAGTAAGGTTTCATGCAAAGCTTAAACCAAGAAGACTGGGAGTCAGGCAAGTCTTTGGAAATTAAACCTTTTATCTTCCAAATGTGTTGTTATTGCTTCTGAATGAGAGAGTTAAAGGCTGAAACCTGCTGCTAAATGGCTCTGCTCAATATGTTTATAGGTGCAGCTCTAAGGGAATCTGTGGAACTACTTCTTGTTTTTGTGCAAGTAGGTGATGCTTCACAGTCAATATGGGAAAGTCTGACACACTGCACAGAGAGGGAATGGTACAATGTTAGCTTCAGCGCATTTTGGAAAGGTATAATTAGAATGTGGAATCAGAATAACTGAAGAAATATAAAACTTTAAAAAAGTAAAATACAACAAGAAACTGTGAGTAAAAATTCTAGTAAAAGTTTGAAACTAAACGTAAGTCATTCTAATAATAACTCACAAATCACAGCCTCCTGGAATTTAAATCAGAAATATTACAACAGAATAAACCCAAAATAAGTGACAAATAATAATTCCAGAATCCCACAAAACCATCCATCCACACTTCCATTTATCCAGTTAGTGTAATTGATAAACCAATACATTATTTTGGTCCTCTGACTATCTGACACAGAAGAAATCAGACTTATAAATTTTATAAATCACAAAGGTACATTAAAAGCAATATTGAAAAATTGAATGAGATGGGATAATCCCAAAAGACAGTCTTGGTAATTAAGTAATTGTTATGTTTTTATTGGGTTTAGTGCTTCTGGTATATGTATTATTATGGTGGTATATAAAAGTGATATGAGAGGAATTATTTTCTCCTAGATTAGTTCCATCCTTTTACTTCTGAACTAAAAATTACTACTTCGTTTTACAACTCTTACTAATTGCACATATATTTTTCCTTTGTTTTCTATTTTTTCCTTGTTTCTCAAAATTTCAAACTTAAGAGAGTTGATGAATGAATGTTCATGGCTAGGAAGTACAATTAAATTTGAGAATTAACATATGTATTAAATCATTGCAATGAATTGTACTCCTTAATATAACACTGGGTTATTAGGTAAATAGCTGTGGTAGATTGATAGCATTGATGTTCCAAATACTTTACACTTTATAATACTTTATATACACACCTTTTACAATTTCTCTAAAAAGAATTGGGGTTTATTTGCTCATTCCTTGAATCTGTGAATATACATGTAATTTGCTTTAGATGAAAGAAGATTAACAGAATTCATATAAACAAAGGCCTAAAAAAACTGCTTGTGCATTTCTCCTTACTCTCTTGGAAGCCTGCCATGTCAGATGTGGAGATGAGAGATCAGGTGGGACAGAGTTTAATTATCCATGCCAATGACCTCCTAGATCAAACAGCCCTTCGATGTCTAAACAGTTGACCACAGATGCATGTGGAAACCCGCAGAGCCTAGCAGAGCCCAGCAGAGAAGGATAGAAGCCCCAGTATATCTAAAGATATGTGAGAAACAACTAATAGTTGTAGTAAGCTACTAGTTTTGGAATGTTTGTTAAGCAGTGATAGCTAATTTGTACAATATTTCAAAGATTTATACTCTGAGTTTTTAAAAGCATCATCTTTTTGGTATTTTAATGAAGACTCAGATTTGGTGTCAGATAGTACTTTAAGGACATTATTAATATTAACATATGCTTTTATCTGCACATTCTGTAATGTAACATTAAAATTAACATTTTAAGATTTAAAAACTAAGAAAGAGAAAGAGTAAATGATTTGCTCAATATCATACATTAGGTAGGGCCTGGCTTTCAACACAGGTAAATTGGACCCAGAGCATGAGATTTTACTTACTAAGCTACTTTAAATAATATACGCATAATTCTGGTAGAGCATTGCCTTTTTCAGGCATAGACTAAGGCTTGCTTCTTTTAAAATTGTCTTCAGTGTGATTATTTTTGTATTACTCCTAATATTTTTATATAAACCATTGACATAGGTACATGGATTGTTTCCAAGGATCCAAAATATTTCAACAAATGGCTAATATCATTTGAAAAATTGTATAGCATATCAAATGAATGTAGTCTACTTTTTTTAGCCCTAGCAATCTATGAATATGAATGCTTATCAATGTGTCAAAAAATATAAATGTTCAACCGTTTCTAAAGACTATATTTAATCTAATCAATATTCTTCCCCTCTGCTCTTGACTTTTATTTTTGTTTAACCATTTTTAAGAACAAAACTCAAGCAACAAAACTTATTCTATCATACACCAGGCAAGAATTCTCCACTTGAGAGAACTTACTGGCCATGCAGCAGTGAGTCTAGAGAAACACCCAAGTGGGAATCAAACAGGAAATTCTAATACCTGACTGACTCCACCTGTTCACCCTGACTCCTTCCAGACCCAGCTGAGGTAATTAACAGGGTATCATGTCCACTTCCTGTGTGGGGTCTTTTTCATAGCTCCAGGGATTCTCCCTTCCTAGATGATTATTTCCCAATGTTTTAAGAAAGGTATTTACTTAAACCTGTGATATCACTAGAGGAGAGTGAAGAATATATCAAAAATAACTGGGAGAGTAAAGAAAATATTAAAAATAATTGGGGAAGGAGAGGAGACAGACTCTTTATTTTAAAATACAAAACAAATGAGTCTGTAGTTTGGGAAGAGACCAGTTGTATGTGAGAAACTTAGTAAAATTTTTGGAGTCAAATGACAGTTGTTCATTCCCTCCTACTCACCACAGTGTGGAATATGAGAGCAAAGGGACCCTCATTGGATTTAAAGGGCAATAAATATAGACCAAATAAAAAGAAATATTTTCTCACAAAGCACATAGTTAAGCTGCAGAATTTCTGGCTCAGGGAGATATTTAATTAAATAATCTACACAGATAGAATTAGATAATTTTATGACCACTAATAACATTTTCAGTGCTACAAAGGTAAATCAACCCTCATCCTTCAGGCGTAAATTCATAGTCTATAACATAAGAATTTTCTTTCCAATTGCAAATAACATTGGACCACCCAGTAAATCTCACTGACTTCCTTATGAGTAACAGGAGAGAAACTTGGAATAACTTTTCCTTCAATCATGAAAAACTGACCCCAATGCAAAATACAACCTTGATGCCAGAAACATTAATGGTTGAATCTATATTGGCAGAATTTTAGGATAACTATTTCTTCTATTATGTTTTACACCCAAATAAATTTTATAGCAGGAAAATCTATGAAAGTGAGGGAAAATAAATTAGAGTAGTTAAAGGTAGATGTGAACAGTTCCAATCATACAATTAAAAAAAACAAAAACAAAAAAAACAACAAAAAAACAGTAGAGCTTCATAATTTACTGCTACCCAGAATTTCTTATATTCCCTGACCTAACTTTGGTTATTGAAATATGAGGCAAGTGTTCTTTTTTTTTTTTTTAGGAAAATGTAGGAATACTAAATGTATTAGTATGATTGGGCTGCCATAACAAAATAGCAGAGACTAGGTGACCTAAGCAACAGAAATTCATTTTTTCACAATTCCAAAGCCAAGAATTTTGAGATCAGGGTGCCAGAGGGCTCTCTTCCTGGTTGACAGACTGCTGCCATCTCACTGTGTCCTTGTCTAATGGGGGAGAAGAGAGAGAGAAGAGAGAGAGAGACAGAGAGAGAGAGAGAGAGAGAGAGGAGCACGGTGCTTGATGTCTCTTCTTATAAGGGTATTAATCCTATCGCATAAGAAGGACCCCATTCTCATGACTTCATCTAAACCTAATTACCTCCCCTTGGCCCCTTCTCCGAAAACCATCACAGGGGTTAGGGCTTCAACAAATGAATTTTGCTAGACATAGTTCAGTTCATACCACTAATAGTTATTATGCCCAGTTTCACTAAAAAATAAACTTCATAACAACCAACACATCTCTATCTCTTACTTTTTATCAGACAATATTCTGAACATTAAATGCACAAAGTTTAAAAAAAAAGATTCTTTATCTTAAAATGTGTCTTCAATTTAGCTGGGGAAGTTCATATACAAATAAATGATTTAATGCAATGTTTTAAATAACTTAAAGAGAGGGTATACCTAATGCTTTGGGATCACAGATGTGGGAGAGGATAGTAGGGAAAACTAGCTTCTAATCTTAAAGTATAGGTAAAAGCTTGTCAAACAGACATGATTTTTTTTTTCCAAACAGAGCTGCAGAGTTAACTGCAATTCTATAACATGGCAAAGGGGAGAATATTCACATTCTAGACATATTCACATTCTAGTAATACAGTCTGGCTGAACCATATCATGAACGACAGGGAACTGATGATATTCATTAGAAAAGGTAGACTGAGTAAAACGTAAGACCCATTGCTTTCTATAGAAACTTAGAAAGTCACATTTCTAAATTAGAGGATCAACAATGGAAAAGTACTGTGTTAGTAGAAGAGAAATCTATTCAACAACGGTTTACATTTTTCATGTAAGAAATATCTTGCAAAGTGACTGATTTGTAATAGTCATTCCTCCAGAATTTCGGAATGGCATTGGCAATTGGAGAATCTGAAGAAGCTGCACAATTTAGGGCATCTACACAGAAAGCTAAATGCGTGACAGAGACAGGTTACAAACTACTGGATGGATAGATTATGATTCTTCATAAATTGCTGAAAATAAAGATAATTGGAAATAAATCAGACTAGGAGGGGAGATGACCATATTGAATCAAATTGAACTGACATGGATAACTGAAAGTTTCTTGTAATTTACTTTTATAACCTATTCACACTGCCAATAAAGAAGCCCTTTGCCAGATACTAGATTTAAAGACTTGTCAAAACATACTCAGGGCAAAGCATTCTTGGTTACTTTGAAGGTATATTACAAGGTACTATTAGAAAAAAGGAAAATATGTGAAAGTATAATATAGTTCAATATAATTCAGACTATGTAAATACAGTAGTATAATACAGACTAGGTAAAATTAATTAAAATTATGAGTCCAGAAAAATATTAAATATTAAATGTATTATAAATGTGGCTCGAGTCATGTGAATATTTTTATTATTTTTATTGATGAAACAGACTGTCATTTTTCTCTTTGCTGCAGTAAACTTGATTTTAATTATTATAAACATTTAACATAATTTCTAATTAAATTTTATTTTATTTTTTTCATATAAAGTATAAAATTAAAAATTAAGTGAAACTCAAATATCCTCATTATTTACTTGTATCACTTTGGATCTTTTAAGACTATGGAAGTCTGTTGTTTTAAAGCATGAAAGCTTTTAAATTATGAGAAAATCAAAGTGAAGTCATATGATCGTCTACAAAATAAAATACTATTTCAGCAAAGACTTTTGTTCTCTTTACTCAACTCATCTTTTTAAAGTTGTGGCTTATTTATTTTTGTTATATTCAAATAAACAAAAGTGCCCTAGATCTGTGAGTTTAAAAAAGCTTTGCCCATCTGGCCTATGATTTATACATATTTCTCCTGTGTTAAGTGAACACTGTCTACATCCTTAACTCACCTATAATTACAGTTTTTTTTTTAGGAACCATATTCACCCATTTGCCCTGGATTACCTATTTATATACTATTAAAAAGGCTTTACCTTATTCATATTTAGCTCCATCACATAAATATATGCATAAGTTTTCATATTTATTTCTAAAACTGAAGAGCATGGGTCTAGAAGATAGAAATTTAAAGTGTCTAAAAATATCATACCAAATATCATACCAAATAAACAAGAAAAAAATTAAAGTCTCATTTATGAAACAGAAATCGCATCTCATAGAATAGCTTTTTACGGGTAATCTTATTCAACATTTTCTGAAATGACTCAACCCTATTCCTGTTTCTGCTGGTTACCATGCTTACCAAAAAAAAAAAAAAAAATTGTAACATTGACTATAAAAAATTTAAAGGTGCTTATAGGAAACTCACTAGTTATCATTTTAAGCATCAAAATAGATTTTTCACTACTCACAATCATTCTCTTTTGACTACTTCCTTCCTTTTTTCTATTTAAATTGTGAATGCTATTAAAAATACAATAAAGTTATGTAATGGAATTTAAACACACTTTATTGCAACAATATAAGCTCTATGTACACTTACCAGCAATATGGCTGTACTTAATAATTTTACATTACAAGCATAATTATGGTATCAAATTAGTAATTTTCACAAAGTACTTGCATTAGAAATTTGTATGATACAATATATTTCAATTCTCAGTTGCACAGGAAGATAACAATTTGTTTAATAGGAGGACTGGGGATACAGTTCATACTCTTAGATCTGATTGTCCTGCTTTATACAAAGCTTAGACTTCTAGTCATAGAATTTTAGGGCTCGAGGAGACCTTAGAGATCTAATAGTTTAACAACTTCATTTTACAGAAAAGAAAGTAGAAGTTAAGGGAAGTTATTTGACTTAAATAACATAATACAGAAGCTTGAATGAAAACTATTTAACTTTCTCAGGGACATAAAAAGATGCTGGAGCAAATGATTTAGATTTGGAAGTCTGGTGTACAGAAAGGGTGCTTAAAGTTATTAGGTTGAACTCAGTCACCAAGGGATGGAAGAGAAGGAGCATCCCGAAGAGGAGCATCCCAACCTTAGTTGTTAGCAAAGGAAGAGCTAGTAGAGAAGGCTACAGAGGAGTAGCTGAGAGGATGACACAAAAACCAAGACAATGTGGGATCACTGAACCCGCAAGAAGAAATTAAGGCTGGGTGTGTATTCAATGTTGATGAAAGATAAAGTAACAAACATGTCAGTTTAAGTGACCATCAGATTTAGCAACAGGGAAATCACCAGTTTCCCTGACACTTGAGCTTCGATGGGGTGGTTAGACTAAAGCTTGATCAGATGAGATAGAGGCAGGAAAGTGGAAGAGGAGACTGGAGGCATTAAGCTAGCATGTTTTTCTATGGTGGCAGTAGCTGTGGGGAAAGGAGAGGTTAAATGGCATTGCCATTAAGCTACTTCTTCAAGTTTGTACTCCAAGAAACAAAAACAACAAAGATTAAATTGCTTTGGGAAATTGGCTTGAGATTGCTTACAAAGGATGTATGCACAACACTTTGTTTTGGGAGAGGGGAAATTATTAGTTAAACACCTATCCTAGAATGAAATGTGTGCTCAATTTATAATATGCTGTGGAATCCCTGAGGGTGAGGGACAAACCTTTTTCAGTCTCTGTTCTGTCTTAATCTAAGTCCCATCCAAACCCTCAGAAAACAAACAATGTTTTTCTCTACAAACCCTAAGACACTCCATATTTAAAGCAGTCCACCTTAAAGACATGTTTCTTTTAACAGGGATCTCATCAATATCTGCACAGCCTCTAAGCCAGCTAGGAGGCCCGTCCATTAATGAAATGTTAATGACTGAATTAGACCTGTAATAACTGAAGTAGGAGGCACTGCTGTGAGTCCATTAGCATCAGCAGACCCTGCTGAGGAACAAGTAAACACTGCACACAATGAGAAAACTTCCCTGCAGAAGAGTTGGAATTGTTACACAGGTGTTTTCATATGGAAAAGGACATTTCCCAGAAATAGGATTAGTTTATTTAGGAATGCTAATCCCAGTCACTATATTTCTTTGGACAAAAATAAAGAACACACGATAAATGACGTATTAAGTTAAGAGTGTTTTCATTTTCTAAATTCCAATATTGCACAATTGTTTTTGCAAAACTTTTTAGTATAACTTATATTTGTCAGATGCCAATTATTCTCAAAATTACTGCTCTTTTTTCCTCTCGTTTTGTTCTAATAGTTATTTTTTTTTCTTATACTCCCTTCTTTTAAAGTGTTTCTTGCTTTGATTGTCATGTAAATCCTACAATCTTTTCAATGCAGCTATCCATTTTCATAAAAGGGAAAAAATATAGGGAGATTTAGGACACTTTTTTAGCCTTGATTAATATAAACTGATTGTGGAATTCACTCTTGAGATGTAAATATAAATCATGTGGCATATAAAGTGAAAGCTGTTATTTATTAGCATAGAGTTCAACTCAATAATATACTGTTCTTTTAATAAGCTTGAAGATTTACCATTTTTATTTAAACATATATTGTAATTCAATAATATTTGAATTGCAGCAACTTGATGTGAGGCAAAAATAATTGGTATCTCAAGTTATTACAAAAGACAGAATAGCTAAGACTAATTCTATTAGATTTCTTTATTACATCTACTGTGGGTCTTATTATTGTCCCATATTCATATTTGGATCTCTAACCATAGTTAAAAATGATGTATATGTAGTTTGAGGATTGGACCTTAGGGTTTACTAGGCATACATTTTAGAAATATGTATAAAAAAGCTACAAAAATCAGTATCATATTATTGTTTTTGTTAAAAAAAATTCTATATCTAATAAAGCAGTTCGATAACATGGATTGCATCTTATGTTTAACCTCAAACATCTTTCCAGGTCCTTAGTTCGATATTTACCAATAACTATTTGTGTGCCACTGAAGAATTCTTTCAATCTTTCAGAGATTTTTTAAATCTTTAAAAAGAAAATGTATAAAATATAATATCTATTACATTTAAACTTTACAATTTTATACACTTAAAATGTATATAATTTTGGTTTCTGATGTTCTAAAAATTAAGAGGTAGAAATAAGAATGAGAGAGAGTGAATTTAAAAGGTACATTATGAATCTATCAGCTAACTCTGCCTCACAAAAAAGGAAAAGTAATTTTAGGGGAACCTAAATTCACAGGAAAATCTATAGTCTGCAAAAGTGCAAAATAAATATTTCAACAGAATTTATGAACAATAAATCATAAAACATATTGTTTGAACAAACTGTGCTCTAGTACTACCCTTAAGAGATCAGATGTGATAAAGGACAAATGAAAATACTAGCAAGCTTTTTTTTTAACCTAAATATTAGTTTATTATGCAAACAGTTTGCTCCTTGAATTACATGTCTGGGGTGTTGTGGTTAACTTTAGGCCTTAAATATATATATTCAGATGTGCACACACTCCCACCTGCACACACATACACACCCACTATCTTGGTTCTTGAATTTTTATTAGTTTTTTTATTTTGTTTTAGCTTGCTATGCAAATTCAAGGGGAGAAGCTCTGCACAGTATTCACAAATAGCAAGCATGATGCTTGAGTTTAAATTCAGACCATACAATGAACTGGCATAAAAAGACGAGGTCAGTGACAAATAGTAACACCTGACAAAAAGTATCATTTTGATTACAGTTAATGGAATGCTTTTCTTCATTCAGAACTTCCAGAGCTTATAAACACTGCTTCATAATTTTAAATGGATAAGAAAGAGAAATCCATTATGTCTAAATGGCACAATGATAACTATGAATATGCAATTTGTGGATAATCTACCAGAGGTATATTCTGAATGAGCCAAAGATCAAGTATAGTGCATACTAGTAATATAAACACCTTATGAGTTACTACAAAATAATAGCCTCATAAAATCTTACAATAATAGTAGTGAGTTTAAAACAATTTAAGGTAGTAGGCTATAAGCTTTAAACCGAATCTCAGCATTTAAGATTGGATTTCTGTTTTCTTGGACAACTATTGATTCCAGAATCAAGCATCAAAAGGCTTTTGTAATGTAAAATCTATCCCCCAAAGTTTTTTTTTTTGTCTTTAACTAAGTATTCATTGTTTTGTAGAATAACGAGCAAACTATCATTAAAGATTAGTTTAGTACAAAATTTCAAGGGAAAAGTCTAAATATATCTATTATTTTTCAATCAGGATAAATTCCCATTAGCAATATATATGCACTACAAAGAAGTATAGCAAATGCTCCATGTTTAAAGGCTTCCTTAATTCCAAAATGTTTACAATATATTGGAATATACAAATGTCTTATTTATGGAATGATGTCACTTATTCTACTGTGAAAAATAGCATGAAATTTTTCAAAGAATTAAATCAGATTTTATTAACTTTTCCCCAAAAAGATTGATGAAGTCCAATCATACCAGATGGCTTAGTATAGATTCCAGTGTTCACAAAGCAACATATGACATCCCTTCTAACTTGGACCTTATTGGTCCTCCTTCAGGCTGTTATGTGACTATCCATTGACCACTGCTCTAAAGACGTTATCATATAGAAGGTAAGAATTTAACTAATTGTAATCCAGAAACCTCAGCAATGATATTCTCTTGTTTCTCACATGTTGTTAACACTTAGGAAATCTCTATAATACACTAAGGTTGTTGATTGAAAATCAACAACTAATGAAATAGCTGTTTTATTAATTTATTAATTTATATATTCTTTCTTTTATAAAGTTATATTAAGCACCAATTGTGCATAAGACAATTTATTTATATATGCTGTTATTCACTGCTCTCAAAAATTTTAAAGTTCAATATGCATTCATTCTTTCATTCAGCATATTTCCTGAATCCCCATATTCCAAGCACTATTGCAAATACTAGAAATACAGACATAAAGAAAACTGTCAAGATCTCTACTTTCATGGAGTTCATGTCCTTGTCATGGAGAAAGTAAATATTAAATATATGTCCAGAAATATAACAAACGTAACATCAGATTGAGAGGAATCAAAAAGAAAAATATAGTAGTGTGAATCCATTGTAGTTAAGTGGCAGAGGTGCTATTTTAGATAAGGTGGTCTGAGAAGGTCATTTAGAGATAATGTGTAAGGATAGACCTAAAAAATACACCGTTGGGGAAGTTTCAGCATAGGGCAAAGTAAGCACTGTGGGTCTGAAGTGGGTCGACTTGGCATATTTCTGGAAGAACAAATAGGCTTGTTTGGCTAAACTGGAATGAAGGGGAAATACGGAGTGTACTTAGAATAAGCCCTTTAAGCAAAGGTGTGAAGGACATGATAAGGATTAGAAGATTTTATTCATAGAACAATTGGAAGATACAAGCCATGTACCACAAGTTCAATGCATTATTTAAATGCCAGAAGAGGTTAAAAAATAAATTAATACATAATTTAAAAAGAATGGTGATTGTTGATTTCACTAAGACTGTAGAGGTGCTGGAGCAGACTGGGTGGGTCAAGAACCTATAACCAGAGGAAACTTTGGTAATACTGAGTTAGTTTTAAAACATAAAATCTTTGTAATCTAGAAATCATGTGTATGTCTTCTCAGCTATTTAATAATGCAATACATCTATACACATATTCTAACTGCAATTTATCACTAGATATAACATAATTTGAGACAGATACTCTTCCAAATGCCTTCAGATCACTTGTCAGAAAGAGGAAAGGAGAACCCAGCTCACTGAAGACCAGGTAGGAGAAAGATGTCAAGAAAGCTGGATAGAGGAGAGGAACCTGTGAAGCCCGTTATGTTACCAGATGTTAACCTGTACACCTGTCATTTCCCAGAGAAAATAACATTTTCTGCTCTCCTCAGAAAGGCAAAAAATTACTGTCTCTGATTAAGATTTATATTGAAGAGGTTCATATTTACTTGTCCGTTCTGCAGCAGCCTACTTACTTTAACAAGTACTTTTCAATTACTCTACTGTTTCTCAGAATCACATTTATCTTCCAATTAGATTTTATTTGTAAATGCTTTCCATTTCTCATTGATTTCTTGAGCTTTCTATTTTATCTTTTATGAAGGAAAGAGAAAAAGGTCTTATTTTTCCCTCCAGGTTAAGCAGAACTTGTCAGTGGTGACTGTAACTGTATTTTTAAGCAGAACTTTAAGTGTTCAGGCACGGCAATTAATCAGCCTCTTACTAAAAATGTAACTGCCAAATTATCATACCTTCTGGTTATATTCCAGTGAATCTGAAGGATAGTTCTGTGGAGAAATAGACGTAGATAATTTCTCATCTCACTTGAAGTTACGTTCTCCCCAGAAATATTTTTTCTTATGTTTTTTTTTTTTCTCATTGAAAATACGAGTTCAAAAGAACCTAATGACTGTTGGCATCTTCGTTATCTGTGTTACTATCCACACCTTCAATATGCAGTCTTAATGTAAACCTAATTGATGCTAGCTACTAAAAGCAAAGTCAGAAAGCGATAGATGAGGTCTGTAATGACAAAAGCAAAGGCAAAATTCTTTCCCTCACATCAATTTCAACACAATGGATGGGCACAGCACAGCCCTCTCCATAAAGAGATAGGAAAGGGAAAAACTGAGAAGAACCACTAGGGGATTTTGCTCTATGGATTAGATGGCTTCAGAATGGACACGAGCAGCAATCTTTATCAGAAGCTCCATGATACTTTCTTTTTCCTACAACTTTGGAACAAGTGAACACATTCTGGAAGATAAACAATATGAAGGTAACAGGAAAACTTATTGTCTTTGCAAACAAAACTGTTTTCCTTAGCAAATTCCTATAAAGATCCCAATCCATCAAATAGCTGTGAGGAAAGGAGAAGGCAAATAATTGTGGAGTTTTTACTTTTTACTGCTTTTTATATAGATAATTTCATTTTAGCTTCACAAATCACTGTGAATTAATCTCTATTTTGAGATGAAGAAACTGAGGTTCAGGAAATTAGTCAGCTGAGATTTGAACTATATGGTACTAAAGACCAAATCCTGCTGACTAGGCCACTGTCCATGGGGCTTTATATAATTGGGTTTGCTGGACTTAGATCCCAAGAATTCTAACTGAATGGCTATGAGGCGGGACATAGGATTTGTATTTTTAATAAGCTTTCCAAGAGAGTCCTCTAACCAAGTAGTTTGTCAATCACAATAGGCTATGCTGCTTTTCAGAGAGTAAACATATCATCCTAATGTGCTGAAAGCAAAAACAAATCAAAACAAAATAAAACAATCAAACAAAATAGTTTTAAAGACAATGCATCAAGGACACCAAGCAATGAATAAAAGAAGTTATTTTTCTGAATTGTCAGAAATATGTTTCAACTCCGCAGGACAAGACAATGTATAAACATGCAATTGAAAAGGAAAAGATATAAAAAAGAATATCCTGTGATGGTGACACAGAGTTATACAAGGATGTACCTTAGAGGGTTAGAGAAAGCAGTAGAGACACTGAAGGTTTCAAATGGAAAAAGAGGAACAATGAAAGTGAGGTGCTGATTGGTAGTGAAAGACAGTAAGTTCTCTCCCCTCCTTTCCAGTGTCAGTGTCTTCCCAAAAGGTGGAAAGTAAGAGGTTCACTATGATACCAAACCAAGGAAATGGAGCTCATGTCTCTGTGAAAGAGAGATATTAATGAGTCTGGGCGAGCTGAGTTCTCATACACTTAGTGGAGTTCTGGAGAGTGCAGGGAGGCTGAAGATAGAATCAAATGAAGGTCCAAAGCCTTAAGTGCCTGTTCAAGAAAAGAACTAAAATTTGAGGGGTTGCAAAGGATGGGAATGGAGTATACATTTTAACCTAGGAAGCTTTAGAGTTTATATGCAATTTGTCATACTTGAAGGTTAGTCACATAATATTTTATTTTATTTAAATGTTGTTAGACATCTGTGGGGAAGTTGCTTTGGATGTTTTTTAGTTGTTTCTGGGAGTATGCAAGAAGGGGAAGTGTCTCAGCTCTATCTAAAGATCCCTGTCTCATTTTGAAATAAACTTCTCATCGGTTTCTCTACAGGCCAAGACTATACCCAGTAGGACTTGATCATAGAGGTTTCTGTAGCTCCAGATCAATTAGGCAGGAACAGACAGGGACTGATAACACCAAACTCATGCCCATGAAAATGTCTATGACAGCAGTTCCCAGCCCTTTCTATGTTTACAATCACATGGCCACCCTAGACTAATTAATTCACAGTCTCTAAGGGTAAGGCCCAAGCATCAATATTTTTTAAAACTCCCAGGGTAAATCTAAATAAGCAGCCAATACTGAAAATCACTAGTCTGAGATTTTTCCTGTTTTTCTTAGAGTTTAAAGATTTTTATCAACATCTTATAACATAGAAAATGAAATTCAGTGAATATTATATTTGTAAATAGTTAGTATTTAATATATTTGCTTTGAAAACAAAAATGGATTTATCCATGTTATTAGTTTACTTCTAAATCAATCCTTATTTCGAATGTCCCAATTTAAGTATGTTAACACATTTTTCGTATTATCTTAAAAAAATGCATTAACATTCAAGAACTTAACTAATAATATTCTTATCAGCAGGTCATCATTTGGAAACATAGCAGTTATGGAACTAGTACCTAAACAAAAAACCTTTCTTATTTAGATGATTCAGTATTATAAAATTTAAAATAAAAATAAATTTGGAAAAAATTTTTAATGGTAATAATTATTAATTAAGTCCCAAAGCTTGGTCCAATTTCATAAGGTCACAGGGAGAGAGACTCTTTCCACCAGGCTCTTTGAAAGCACTTGGTACATTGGTAAACCACAATTTTCTCTCTCCCTTTCTCACTACTCTCTGTTTGTTTGCTTTGTTTAGTGTTGAAGATGAATGATTATTGAGAAGAGGCCTGCTAATATGTAATACAGTATTAAATAGAAGCTATTCTGTCCTACAGAAAGTCAGTCTACTAGGTATTGATGTAGGCTCCATGAAGTTAAAATTTCTCATTCCTAAATAAGTATTAGATTTAGAACTTTGGGACCCTCCTGCATCACATATGTTGTAGCGAAAAAAGTCTGGATTAGGAGACAGGGTAGAAGGTAAGTAAGTAAGAACAGATCTTGAGGTATTAAGTTGTCCAATCTTAAACAAATAACTTAACCAACCTCTCCGATATTAATTTTTTCATTTGTCCACTAAAGGGCTTGGACAACACTGAAGAGCTAAGTCCCTTCTAACTTGAACTTCTTATGGAATATATTTCAGCTCTTTGACCTATGGAAATAATTGCATTTTGAGAAGTTTGGTGGTGATTTATTTCATTTGTTATAAATCAAATGTAAGATGAATAAATAAATTATGTAGGGTTCCCAGAAGAGACTAGAAAATGTTTCTTTCCCGTAACTGTGTGTTTTTATAATTGTAGGTTACACAAATTTCCATATTATTTTAGTTGTAGAAGCTCTGCTCAACATTGATTTAGACTATTCAGATTATATTAAATATGCACCTTCTATAATATGCACTGTACGTACATATAATTAAAGATTCTGGTGTATGTTTTTGACAAACTGTTGTTGCTGCAATAAAAGAAAAAAAGCAAGCAAGCAAGGAAAAAAAAAGGCTGGATCCAAAAAAACAAAAAAACCTTAAACACCAAAAGCTGCATCAATCAATGCTTAAAATCTGAGTGGTAACAGCAGGACCAGGTCCGTGAGTATACACTGACAGAGGTGTGGTTTCCAAAGCTACTCTGTCCACTTGTGTACACAAAGTTTCGATTTCTTGGGCTTTGCAGCAGTGACCATTTGCTTCTCTGGCTCAAGCTTTGTTTCCTTGAGTGTTTCCCAGTTTGTTTCCCTCTTGAACAAACTGCATGAGCTGTGTTCTTTTTATCTAAGCCCTGTGCATTCCTCTTACTCCTTCTCCTTTTAAGGTACAATGGATTTAAAGTCATGCTAATGCCAATAAAATTTGGCATATTGTGATTCGAAGGCCTGCAGTTTCTCTCCGTATAGCTCTTGATCTCTATATATTTGAAAGGCAGAATAATCAGTCTTGAAGACTCATTGAAAGTCATCTAAGTCATATTCCTGCTTCGCACACATACACTCTTGAACAGACAAGAGAAATTCTCAAAATTGTCCCCCACTATTTCACTGAAACAATCAAGTTTCATCTGAACAAATCATTTTAACAATAGCATTTAAATTAGGATCAGAGATATTGGATCATATAGAATGATAGGCCTGGGTTGGAGGCAAAAAGGAAACAAGCTCTTCCATTGCTGTCACTGACCTATATTACACATGTGGGACTCTTATGTCGACATGTGATTCACATTTTCTGATATGCACATTTTCTCAGATGCAATCTGTACACTATATGAATGTTAAACTGATGCTGCACATAACCTGCTAGTTCAGAAGAGTCAGCTTCATATATTGTGTTTATGCTCTAGGTCACAGTCATGGAAGGGCCTCTACTTGCAGCTATTAGATAAAAATGACATTTTTTTTTCCACACAGTACTTTTTGATACATATGCTGAAGTATTTGATTGATTTTTTCCTATGTTTTAGGCTATATTGGTGAGGATTCTGCTATCTCAAACTTATTAAAACCCGGAAGCAAAATAATGCTGATTTTCTGACATGCTTTCATCCATGGCTACAAACAGAAAATCAAAGGCCTTGGATTCTCTCCTTCCTCCTATCTGAACCTAAACCCTCTCTAAACATTTGCATCAGAAAAAGAAACATTATAAAGCTTCTAAAATAAAATATATATGACAAAGGTGTATATGAAAAAAATTAAAGTCTTTTAGCCTATTATCAGACTTCTTATTTGCATACTAAGAATATCTATTAACACAAGAAAAAGTTCAAACTATTTACTGGTATCACAGAAAATAGTCAACCAGTTTCTCTCTATTTCTTATTTAAGAAATTCACTCAAATAATCTGTGCTTGTTGTTATAGCCAAGAGTTTAAAGATTATTTATAAAGAGGTAGTGTACACAGGGCAGGCAATCTCATGAGATTACACTGTTGGGCCTACTCTGATGGTAAAAAACAAACAAGCAAACAAGCAAATAAATAAATAAATGTGTTGTCTGAAATCAAAAGAAGAGTTTGACTGTGAGCAGGTACCATTTTTCTTCTCAAAACATTTTCTCTCCCTGGGTTATTGCTTCTTATATATTTCCATGTCTAAACACCTCTTATTCTTCATAACACTGTGAAAGTCACCTTTTCCATAAACAATCCCTTCTGCCTTAGAAAACCCTCAACATTTTAACTGTATTCCTTTTTTATTACCTCCTGCTTTTTTTTCTATGTTTATATGTATAAAAAAGTTCCTTGAAATAACAGTAATAATAATAATAATCCTTATTCATCTCATTCTTTTTTGGATCTTACACAATGACTAGCACAATACCTTGAACAGTATAAATAGTTAATGCGTATTTTTGAATACAGGAAGGGAGAGATAACACTTTTAGTTTTTGTTATATTGTGACAATACAATGAATTTAACATTCTGTTTCCAGGCTAAAAGAAGAAAACAATTTGCTCTTTAGGGTTTTGTGTCTTGTTCCAACCTCAGGTTCTAAACTTAATTTAAAATCTGGCTCCTTTTGAATTGAGAATCACTTAGTTTTATTCTGTCTTCCTTAGAGTCCTGAGCTACTTCGAAAGTTCTCTGGGATTCTATCAGATGTGCAAAGGCAGAAGAATTTTATAACTAGGTGTTTCTAGGAATTTAGTCTATAGACTAACAGAAGATTATCCTCAGGCCAAATGGTGAAGCGGAACTAGGATTTCCACTTGCTTAACAATAGATCCAATAAAACAATACCCAGAGTACACATATGGTTAAACATATAAGTGGCTGTCTTTGTTACTCATAGAAATCTTTCTTGTGATCAATAATGTCAACAGGGCTTACTGAGTGAATTGCCACCAGGCTCTCCAAAAAAGTTTATTTATTTTTATAATAGCTTAGGTTATTAATATATAAAGAAATTTTAAACCTCATAGTCATCTCGGCCACTTGAAATGTTGATCTTGACATAGCATAGACGTCATTTTAATTTATGTTGAAACTCTCTTGCTTCAAAATTGTTAGGGTGTGTCTAAGATAATAAATAAAATATAAATATGATAAAAGAAATAATTGATACACTTGACTAAATTTTAGAAATCATTATCTCATAAGAAAAATTATAAAGCAAATGATTTACTGATTTGCTACATATAAAATTGACAGAGCCATATAATTTTGCACATAAGGAGTTTCTACATAGCATCAAGAAAAAAGATTTAAATTGACAAAGTATTAGTAGGCAATTGACTAACAAAATATTAGAAAGGCAATTATACACGAAAGGCAATCCATGTGTAATAAAATTAATTGACTTTTTTAAAAGCTTCTTTTTTAAATTATAAAATTAAAAAATATATTGTAAAATTTGAAAATATCCAGAAGTTGATGTGGTTGTTGTCACTCTATATTGACAATAAATCCTAAAAATTAAATGTCCTTTGACTTAGCATTTCTACTTCTGGAAATGTAGTCTATAAAAGTGCCCCCACAATACAAACATATTTATAATTTTTATTATAGTATTATGTTTAATACTGCTAATTTTTGAAGAACCCACGTGTCTATCAATGGGGAGGATTAAAGTAATTTCTCATATATTTATATGACACATAGATACGATATGTAAATATATAGATAGCTGAAATTTATATTAAGGAATAAGCTGGAGAAATTGAATATATTGATATGTAAAAAAGTATATATTGAACAATATAAATAGAATGATTGCATTTTGTGTAAGAATCAGAAAATTATTACTGTATATAAACAAAATGAAAATTTTATAGGCATAAATCTCTTGAAAAGAAATTTTTATGAGGTAAAATTATTGAAGTTATTATCGCTCTTCAATAGGCATAGATTTATTGTGATATTAATATTCTCTTTGGAATTTGTGAGTAACATATTGTTTTACTTTTTTTTTGCCAATATTAAATATAATAAAATAATGTTTGACTGGCTTTTGTCTCAAATATATATTTAAATTTGTGTATAATGAATATAATACTCAGACTTGAAAATAATTCTAAAAACTTACAAAAATAATTTGATATTTTAATAATAATAGATATGCCAAATAGTTTAATGATTTTGTAGTCCATAGGGGAAAAAATACCTTTTATGTATTTAATGCTTTTCAACCACAACATAACTAGTGATTCTCACTTAACAAATACTGTCTCTGGGACAATATACATATAACATGGAATACAATATCTCTTTGGTAGAATAATGTTTACTCAATCATTAAAAAATGAGAAATATTGGGCTGTTTTTGTTATAGATTAAGAAAATGCTTTTGGAAGCAGATAAACATTTGTCCCTGCTGGAAGCTCCTTCAGCAGTAATGCATCATTATGCCTGATCAGCCCTAGAAACCTTGGAAAGACAAAATATGTACATGTTGGTTGTTAAGCATATGTGATATGTTTTGCTTTGTCACCTGGCAACCAAGAGATTTTTGAACTTTGCCAAAATCCAAACTTTTGAGATTCATAAGCTGCTTAATTTTTATATTCATAGACTGTAAACCAAGGTATATTTTTCTTTGGAAAGCAAATTAACTTCTTGAGTTTTGAGACATTTTGTTTAACTTTATTTTGTTTAACTTTGTTTTGTTTAACTTAATTGTTAGGCATGACAACTTCAATTCAGGTCAGAGATCATGCTACTTATTTAGACCTACACGAACGCTGATGAATTTAAAAAATTACATCAGTTTCCTGCCTTTATCATGATGTGGTGTAGCCATTAAAGTGAAGTGACTACATATTTGGGAATTAGCAAATGAGGGTTCGAAACTTGCTTAGTTATTATTTAAACTGGCCTTGAGACTTCAGAAAAGCATTTAATCCCTCTGGTCCCAGGTTCTCCATATGTAAATTAAGGAGTTTCAATGGAAAAGTTCAAAGAGTCATATAAAATAGTTGAGGTGTATATTCTCTTTTTAATATGGAAGAAATGTATAAGATTTTTAGTCTAGTAACACACCGGTCCATACTCATCTGTCTCACTGTTACTCAGTCAATTCTTGACCTACACATTCTATCCTCAAATGCTCCAGCACGCTTGATATATAACTAGTAATTCTAGAGTATAAATCCCACTGAAAATGCAGTAGAAAAGTCATACACTCTCAAAAAGTATTTCTATGTTTGTTATTACTGTTCACCATCAAAAAATTGAGTCATTTTTTAACAAATTTATCCACCCTTTCCCCTTATACTGTTTTTAATATGTGCCAGGAGTAAACCATGCTACTCCAATTTAATTTGGTTACCTGGATTTTCACAGACAATAAGCCATTCTGAAAGATTGAACTAAATTGTGGAATCAATTGATGATAACTTACAAAGCTTCTGTAAATACCATCTTTATAAAGTACTTAAAATTGCATACTGAAAAAAATGCCTTAAATAAGGATGAATAGTTTCACTATCTTTAATGTCTGATTTAGAGATGTTATATCACTGACTATGACATTCAAAGGATTCAGGGCCTATACATAAATATTTGTCACTAGAGACCATCAGCTTATGGCAAAATAGACACCAGAGCACTACATAATTTGTGTTTGTACAGAGAAAGACTATTCAGATTTTTATTATCCTAATGATAAAAAATTGTTCTTGCTACTTGTTTCAGAAAAAGATAGAAATATTCTTAAATGAAAAACAATAGTAGCTCCTTTGGTGAGTGATGCGCCAGTTAGTAATAATGTGGTACATTTGAACAGATCTGTAGTTTTTCAAAGACAAACATCAAATAGAAAAAAAAGGTTATGTCACCTTCACCCTCACAGTACTGTCATTTATATGCTATCAGCTCATTAAATTCACATTAGGATACTCCTTGGGACTTGAGTTGCTATTAGTGCACCTAAAATGGCATAACAAAATCTCAGTTCACTTTAAGAGAGATGGCATTGCGACATTTTGTATTTCATCACTGAATTATTACAGTCTCAGATGCATTCTCCTGTGATGGTAATGGAAGGAGGAGTACAAGAGAGGAAAGCTGTCCATTTGTTGTTCCCCAAGGAGAGAAAAAGCAAAGTTTGATTAAAAAAAAATTTAAGGAAGTGAAAGTAAAGCATTAACAATTTAACCCCTATTTCAAGTCTGAAAGTGCACAAGTAAAGGCAAATGTTCCATTTCGAGATAGGCTCTAAGTAACTAAAGGTAAAGTGAATATACTGAATACCTCAGGAGGCCAGTTGGTTAGCTGGTTTATGTTGACAGGTGGATGACTTCTGGAAGCCACATTACCTTTAAAAAGTACTTACTGGTAGTTCAGCATTGTCCTGTTCTATTATATTCTCATTGGTTACATCCTTGTGAAAAAATATGGGTAGGCTCTCAAAAGTAAATGTTCTTGTGACAAATGTTGTGAATATTGATAGTTCTCTTCATGATAACCAGTCTTTCATGATGACAAACAGAAGCTATTGTCCCTATTCTGACCTACATACTTTTATTCAAGAGTTTATGAAACAATTTTAGCACCATTTAGCGAACAAACTATGCATTTGTCAAGAGTAGAGTCACTAGTGGAAGAGGCCTGACAAAGCAGTGGTTTACCTATGGTACTGGATTAATTTGCCTTTAAAAAACTGAGACACTTTGGAGAACTTTTTGCATATTGAATCAAAAGAAACAAACACACTGTATGCCTGATATAAAATTCCTATATACAGAAATAGAGAAACAAACATGTTTATTATGAGATGAAAGTGTGCTCTCTTCTAAAGATAATTTCTTAATGATAGAAACAGATTCTGAATAGAAAAAAAGCAAGATCACTTTTAAATCTTTTTGTTGTCTTAAATTTTTAGAAGTAGTTATCACAATATTTCATGGCTGAGAGTTTATATCATATTACCGTTTGCACAATATTTAAAATTGTAGTTGTGCAGGCACTTTAGACTTAATGACAATTGCTTTTTTTTTTTGCATCAATTGTTACATAAAGTAAAAAATGTATAAAATATGTGGAAATGTGAATACCTGTTGCTCGTTTGGAGATTTGGGCTATAGCTGGAGCTATTTCTACCTGTGTGGTTGACAATTCTAATCCTTTGAGTATAGATTTTCTTATCTATTAAAAAAAAAAAAAATCAGAGGGTTGAACTAGATAATCATTAAGATTCCCTACAATTCTCAACATCTGTGTGTCACAGAAAAGATCAGTGTTTAAAAAAAGAAAAAAAAAAAAAAAGGAGTCTGAGGTATTAGTCTTTGTCTGGCTATTAACAACCTGAGACTTAAATTAGCTATTTATTTACTCCAGGCCTTAAAATTAAGGCCTTTCTATAAAATAAGACAAAATTCCTGTCTGGTCTCTAAACCATCTTGAGATCTAAGGTTCTATGGCTTTTTATTCTCCAGTGCTTTCCCAGCTCTGTTATAATGTTACTTTGTTATATTGGACAAGGTACTAAAGCATATAGAGTACCTATCATTTCCCTCAGAAATTACATTTAATATCTTAATCTACTTTGATGAGTTTAGAAAGCATTGCTTAATACGATGTCAAATGAATAGCTGCAACTACGCCATCTAGATAAAAACGTGTAAGGCGTCTAGATTTGTCTTTTCTTCTTTAATGCCAAGATCTCCCAGAACTTTTCAGTTCCTTTCTTCAGCCCAGTTTAATTATTAGGTTATCTGCCTAACAAATACCCAGAACCATCTGAGTTCATAATCAGCTAATAAGATAAGAAAAATGAGATCTACACAGAATAAATGGCTTATCCATGGTGACACAGCAGAGAGCTAGGATCAGGGTAAACTCTGAAGCCTCATGAATTTTAGTTCAATGCTTGTCCAGCCAGTGTCTTGTTGAGTCAGGGTTCTCTCTTATTTTCTTTCTTTCAGCTTTCACATGGCTGACAGAAGGGTGAATTCTTTGAGGAAGGTTTGCATTCAATGCAAAGTAAATTGTAAAATGATAAGACTTTAATGATAGAATATGAAGAATAAAGCATCACTGAGGATAAAGAAAAACTGTTTAATTTCTGGTACTGTCTGAAAAGAATAATAGATAGATGGTGGTTGATTCAACCTGAGAAGTCCTGATCCATATTTACTACATTTAATATATGCATGGAATTGCATTCTGAATCTTATTTGTCTTTATGTTCCCAAGCCACTGGCAAAGCCCAGGAATAAGATAGAAACCATATAAACATATCCTATAATGAATCATTGACTATGACAATCTTTGTAACAGATCAGTGTTTGCAGTAGTGTACCCCTCAGGTATGTCCCCTTTCCCCGCCCTTTTTTAAATGTTTTTTGTTTATTTGGTTCGTGTGTAATATCTCTACATCAAGCAGCAACAGAAAGAATATTTTAGTTATGCAGTCTGTATTTCCATATTACACTTCTTAAATAGAAAAGAATTCTAAGATATATAGATATGGTCATTAAATGTCACTTTATGAATTGAAGCTGCCATTGTTCAACACAAAACAAATGAGATTTGCTATCTGTAGAAGTAACCCTCTCTAAAAGGCCACTCTAAGTGTCTCCAAAAATTTAGCAAAGAGCCTATAGAACTTTCCCCAAACCCAATAGGGGACACAGTAGTTAGAAATGTAAGTAATGAAAGACAAGATAGAAAGTAATTAATTGTGTGAAATACCTATCATAAACAAATGTTATCACAGATTCTTTTGTTAAGTAATAAGGAATATTGTTTTGTTTTCTTTTTAAGAGAAAGTAAACAGTAAAATTTTTCAATGCTTACTGTGAAATGATTCAGAAAGAGAGTAACAGATTTGGTGATGTTGCTCTTAACTACCTCTTGGCAGGTATAAACCTGAAATGAAGAAGAATACATAGCATACCACTGATTGAGCAAAGTATTCCCCAGTACCATCCAATTCCCTTTGTTTAGCCTCTTGACTCATGACAAAAACAGTCTGATCTTGTTTTGATTTCTCAAGAAGACTTTTTTCTTTTTACTGAGAAGGAGCACGTATTTGCCAGCTGATGTAAGTATTCTGTTACATAGTGCAGTGTGTTGTTTCATGTAAGTGAATAAATTGGCATTCTGGTTTAAAATCTGTTTCCTGTAAGCTTGTTTAGCATTAATGAGTCCTCTAGAGTCTGAGCATCCTTGGGAAAACTGATAAAATAGTGTTCCTGACTAGGTGAAGGCAAGGCCCAGGCCCTGGGTCTGAAGTAACTCCAGCAGATATTATTTCTATAGCATGTGTTCCTGTTGGAAACAGCCCTTTCAGCCAGTCTATCTCTTTACCCCTAGTAATTACAAGTGAGAGAAGGTCTGAAGATGAAGAATCCCAAAGTAGGACTAGTGTATACTGTATCCACCTCTCAAAAGTTCACA
This sequence comes from Eonycteris spelaea, assembly GCA_003508835.1. Classification (NCBI taxonomy): domain Eukaryota; kingdom Metazoa; phylum Chordata; class Mammalia; order Chiroptera; family Pteropodidae; genus Eonycteris; species Eonycteris spelaea. The sequence continues at coordinate 4,063,130 of PUFA01000088.1, forward strand.
ATGTATCGTATTTAATCATGGATTATAAAAGATAAGTCTGATGAATATTACATAAACCAATAACTCACAATATGCAACTGTTTTCATGTGACCCATATTAAACTATCTGGAACTATAGTACTATGCACAACTAGTTGTAGGGATCTGAAGGATACCTGGCAGTACAGCTCCTCCTCAGGGATTTCTAGCTCATTTGTGTACTGATAACAAGAGAAATCTTTCAGCATACAAATTCCAATGATAATAATGTCTGGCAATGTAGTAATAAAGTTAGTTTCAGATGGAAACTGCATAGATTTGCTTTACACTAGTGTTTGGAAGTGTCTTCACCCTGACATTTTTCTGTTTAACTTTCTTTTTTGTAAGTTGGTTTATTCCCAACAAAGAACCTGGAATGTGGTATTTAGGGTAGCTGTGGAACATCAATTAAAATGATTCTGTCAACCAAAATTTATTAGGGTTAAAAATATACAAAATCAGTCACATCCTACATGTTAGAGTTCAAGGGGTCCCCAATAAACATCACCTCTTCTTTCCATCAGCAGATTGGGCTAGGCAGGTGAGGAAGAGGCAGACACTGGGAGTGGAGAGATACTGGGTTCTCCCTGTGGGAAGAAAAGGGTAAACCTACCCTGAGATGGCCTGTTTTATTCCTCAAGTGAAGTTCCTCCATCTGAGACAAGTGAGTGAAGGGGTAGAGAGTCTTCTTCATGTGGAAGGGAACACCTGGAATAGGGAATAATAATTTCCTCTAACACTATTTCTAGTGGTAAGAGAGCTAAAATATAAACCAAATACACATTAAAAGGAAAAAAAAATTCCACTAAGATTTAAGCACAGTAAATTCTTTCTATGAGACAGAGCTGACAGAAATCAGTTCAGTGGACAAGCAAATTATATAAATGTGCCTATAACTGGAGAAGAGAAAAGAAAAAGGTGGAATGAGATAAGAACTTTTATGAAGACAGAAAGGTAAAGAAATTATTCTCTCTCCTTATTAAGTAATGCACTGATATCGAAGCAGTAGCATTTAAGAGGTATGTTTTTCTTAGCATTGGTACATCATGCTTTTTGTTTTGTTTTGTTTCCATCACATTCTGTTTTCAAATATTTCAAAAGGGTCACTGGTGTGCAAATTAGTGGTTGTGAAAATCTGAATATTAGATGTGTTTCAGCTTAAACTGTTGGATTGTCTAAAATCAATCAGCATCACCTTAAATTGCAGTCAGAAGGATGATTTTACAAAATACATAATGTTGTAGATTTACAAATCATTTCATTAATAATAACATTTTTTCTTTTCTACATGCAGTGTATGTTTCTTTAAGCTCTTATTTTTATATATGCTCACTCAATACCTATTTATTAGATTCCAATTATAACATTCTCTGCCCGTGCTATAATCTAGGATTCAAATAAAAGTGACATAGTTTTTGCTTTTGAATAGTTTTCATTCCCCTAGGAAAAGATGCAAATTACTGATTATCATACAGCGTGAGCGATTCTAAGGTAGTGGTATGTACAGGGCGCTACGGGAGACGCAGCATCTACATCAGACTGGAACATCAGGAAAGCTGGGCAAGTTGTGCTTGAGCTAAGGTTTTCCTTCATGGGTTTGCTTGTTCGTTTGTTTCATTTCTATATAATTTCAAGAAAGGTTATTCTGAATCATTTGGCAGTAAATCAAAGATGTCATGCTTGTTTACATGAATATCTGTGGGTGCATTTCCTAAAAACAGAGACATCTCTTACATAATAATACTGCAATTATCAAAACCATGGAATTTAACACTGAGATGGTGATACAGTACTGTTTTCTGATACATAATCCATATTCAAAATTTATCACCCATGCTAATAGTATGCTGGATTTGTTCCTTCCCCAGACCAAGATCAATTCTGGAATTACTTGTTGCAATTAGTTGCCACATCTCTTTAGTTTCTTTTTCTCAGTATCTTGACCTTGATAATTTTGAGAAGTAAAGGGCAGTTATTATGTAATTCAATTTGTGTTTGTTTGATGTTTCGCATGATTGAATTCAGATCATGATATCTGGCAGGATCACCAGAGTAATGATATTGTGCCCTTCCCAGAAAGCCTGTGATGTCCCCTTGTTCTAATATTTGATCACCTGGTTAACGGGTTGTTCACTAGGTCTCTACACTGTGAAGTTACTCTTTTTCCTTTTGTAATTAAGAAGTGCTAATGATTTTGGCAAGGGCAACAAAATATATTTTGTTTTCCATTTTGGGGGGATGTTATAAATAAAACTACTATGGGTAGTGCCAGGAAAGGTTTCTGTTTATACGGGTCATCAGAGAAAGTCTCACTGGTAAGACGATAATAATTAAAAGAGAATAACTGTCCTTAAGGTGAAAACCACTTTGAGCCAGGAATTCTTGCTTGGATAAGTTAGAATCTATTTGGTTTCATGAATCAAAATACTCAGCACCACATAGCCTAAATACTGGGGAGTTTAATTATCTCCTGTAAGAGTTCTGGAAATAAGCTATCCCAGGGTTTATATAATGGTTCACCTTTTTCATAAAAGAATAGAACTTTTCCCATTTTTTGAAGTTAACATTCTCAGTATCTATGCTTTGCCTCAGCTCTGTTTTATTATGGTCATGAGATGGCTCCCTCAACTCTCAACACCAGGGTTTTGTTAGCGAAGAAGGCAAACCAACTATTAAGTAGGATAAACAGTAGTTTCCACCACAATAAATGAGAGCAAAAGTATGGAAAGAGATTTTTGCTTCTGCATTCTTCAAGTAATACATTTATTTACAAGAAAGTATTTGCTTCTAAGTGTCCACTTTACATTTTTACATGTAATTAGCAGTCATACCACAAAGTAGCAAAAGTGATTTGCTTCTGTTCAATGTATTACAACTAACTTTTGTCTAAATAAAAACTTTCTCAAAACATTCTCTTCCAAAAGTGAAGATAAGTCTCCTTATTTATTATATTCTTCACAGGTTGATATTAACTTACTTCTTCTTCTATCACAATCCTACCTGGTTATATGTTTTACAGACTAAGTTGCTAACACTTCTATGCTAGAGTTTATATCTATAAGTACATACTTCCACGTACCAATCTCGTGTTACCTTTGTCCTCGGCCCGCACTTGGAGTGGTGGAGGTTTTTTGTTTGTTTGTTTTGTTCTTTCCCTCGATAGGGTGACTCAAACCTTTCTTCTTCAAAATTGTATGTTTTAAAGGCTCAACTGACATAAATTTGTTACCAGTTTCTCAAAGACTTAAAGTTATCCATGGTGCTTGATACTTCCTTGTGTTATCTTGCAAATGACACAAAGTAACATAGTGAACGGCATCACAATTGTAAAAAACAAAAACAAAACAAAACACTAGTTATTTAAACTGTGTCCTTTAGAGTCATTATAGAGAAGGCAAATAAACAAATAACATATAGAACACTTTGAAATCAATAATTCTATTAGAAGTTAAAATGAAATGGAAAAGTGCCCCAAGCTGAGCCGATCAGTTTCTTTTGCTAGAATTTATAATCTAAAACTAAGAGATCTCAGTTTCAGTCAGGATGGGTCTCTTGAACAGAGATGTATAAACTTGAGATGGTAGTGTAATGTTTTTTTAACACAGGGATTCTCAACCCCAGGCTGCAAACCTGTCTGGTCTGTGGCCTGTTAGGAACCAGGCCACACAGCAAGAGGTGAGTGGCCTGTGAGCCAGTGGAACTTCACTTGTTTTTGCAGCCTATCCCCATCCCCAGCACTAATACCACCACCTCAGCTCCACATCAAGTTATCAAATATTAGATTCTCAGAGGAGCACCGGTCCCTGGTGCCAGAAAGGTTGAGGACCGCTGCTTTAACATATACACTGAAAAACAATGAAACCCAAATCTGGAGAGAGAGAGAGAGAGAGGAAGAGAGAGAGAAAGAGAGAGAGAGAGAGAGAGAGAGAGAGAGAGAGAGAGAGAGAGAGAGTGAACATAACAGAGAGAACTTCCCTGTGTTCTGATGGTGTTTATATATAAACCTGCATATTACAGGTATATACTTTTTAACTGAGCTCTAGTCTTTCTAGAGAAGTTTAGCTTCATTTTTATCTTTAAATTGTAAAATTCCTATTATGCTTACAATTAATCCCTCACATCCCTTAAAATATCTCCTTATAGTAGCCAGATTATTACATTCAGCTTGGACATCTGCCTTCTGTTTCTACAGTATGAAAATATCCTTTCAGGAGTCAGGGAAAAAAGTTACCTATTTACTTTATTATATAAAATTATTTTGCCCACATCGTTTTCACCACCATTCTTCAGAATAAAAGTTAAGCATAACTTTTTCTTGTGCTGAAATAAAAGTGAATGTTTATTCGAACAAGAGACGAGTGCAGTTAATCAATAAATTCATACTAGGCCTATAATCCACATGCAGCTGATTGAGAGGTGACTGAATTTCAATATGTCAAATGCTTTTACTTAAAAAAATGAAACTGTGAAGCATCACTTTAGAGAAGCTAGATGGAATTAACTGTGTGCACCGCACATTCAAGTTCAAGCCAGATGGGATAACTCAGAAGTTTCATTATTTATTTTGGTGTTTAAAGGGTCTAGTAAATAGGTCTAGATCAAACTTGGGGTAAATTAAATTTTTTTCCCACTGAAATATTTGGTTTCCCCATTGGTCATTTACTACGCTTTGTTCCAGGTGATTTTTGAAACATCTCTCACACATTCACTTTGCATTAGAAAACATATGGTAAAAACAAGTCTTTTGAATATAAAGATAACAATAATGTTTCAATGGCAGACAAAATCGAGAAAATTACTTCTTAAAGGAAGCCTCTCTTTCATAATACTATAACCATTTGAGGTCACAAAATAAAGTTTCTTTGTTAAATTATTTGAGACACTCTCCAGGCAGTTGACCTACCAAGAGAGGTGTACTATTTTTTTAATGGGTGTTTCATTGATTTAACATATGTTGGACATTCATGCTTATATTTATTTCACTTAATTATAATTTCTTTGAACTTTTGACTTGAGGTAGTTTTAATGTAAGGGCCAAACTTTGAAACTTTTAATGAAATAAATAAATTTTCTTAGTAACATAATATTTTCCTGGAAGAATGAATGTGTTTCCCAGAATAACTCACTTAATCATAAGTAATAATTTTTATGTTGAGATAATCGGCAGTAATTTTAAATAATTTAATGCATGAAATAAGCCCAAATATACCTATAAACACATTTGATATGTATATGAACATACACATGAATTCAATGAATTTTTTTGAATGCCTACTGTAACAAATATTGGAACTATAACAGTGAGAAAGTAATTGTTTCACTCTCATCAACCTTATATTATAGTGGGGATATGCAGGAAAAAAGTTTCAGTAAGCAATATACTGCAAAAATAATAGAGCAAAAGTTGGGCAAGGGGCTCTTTGGCAATGAATGTTTATTCAGGTCCAAGTCACTTCATGACATAGCTCTCATTTTCCCCTCTTGGCAAATCTGTGTTCACTCATAATTCTTAGAAATCAACTGTTCTCCTTTTCTAACCGACTCAATTTTCGCCTCAAAAATATATTTCATTCTTCCATATCTACCTATATATTATTTCTTGTATCTGGAATGCCTGTTTTTCCAAATCCTATTCACCACATAAATATCAGGTTTTCTTCCATTTCCGGTCATGAGATCGGTACTGTACTTTCTCTCTAACAAAAATATACAAGGCAGCTGTTTTTAGACATGGGACAGCAGACAGAATGTGATCCTAAGGAAAAGAGAAACATACAGTGAGCCCCAAGATCATCACAAATTTCTGCTTGGAGGTGTTTTACTACCTTAGCAGAGGGAGAAGGACCCGACGTGAGGGGAAAAGATCAGAATTCAAAGCTGTTAAAGTGAAGTGGCTGGCAATTTGGGGGCAGGATTCCTGAGCAAAAGGCTAAAGGGAAATGACCTCAGATGGAAAGTTAGAGCCACAAGAAGTAATAAGGAGCATCAATCAAAAATAACAAATACAGCATTGCTCAACATCTGACCTAGTCTATATTTACTTCCTTTTCTTATTTATTTTTTGACCTTACAATGCACATAAGCTCTGTAAAGGTGGACCCTTTTGCTTCTTTCATTCATGCTATCTCCTTAATACAAGAATAGCTGACACACAGTAAGTGCTCAGTAAATATTTATTAAATGACTAAATGAATCTCACATAACTGGAAGTCTCAGGATAGGAAAACCTGGAGGAAAATTAAAAATATGACTCCAGCTCAGTCCTTTTATGATTCTCTTAGGTCAATTCTTGTACATGTATCACTTTGATCTCAAACTGGCCTTTTTTTTGAGGCCAAAACATGTTGCCAATAGCTTCCAGTACAGAATGTCTCCTTGTCTTTGTGTGGTAGAATAGAGAAAAAGCAACTCTTCCATTTGTGGAATAAAATTCCTCTCTTCCAGTATGTTTGGGCTTCATTATGTCAAAGGTCAACCCATGGAATAAAAATAACCTCTGTTGGAATGCCAAACTAATTGGATTAAGTCTGAGTTCCCAAATTAGTCGCTGGGCTGGGTTTGGAAATAGGATCAGATGATTAGTTTAGGCTGATCAGGATGAACATATAGGGCTAGAAATGGACTCAACATTCCTTGTGTCTTATGGATTGTATGGAAGAAGACCTGTAAACTTGAAAAATCATGGAAAGATAAGATAACGGACGCTGTGTAGGTTACTAGTACTGTCTATTATATATATTTGTATTACACAATTTTCAAAAATTTTATTCTCAGTAGTGCAACAAACGTCAAAATAAAATGTTCTAAGAAGAGAAATTTCTTTATTGCATCAGAAAGTAGCTGTTTAAAATTATATGTATGTATGTATGTATGTATGTATGTATGTATGTGTATACACGTATGTATGTGTATATGAAGAGGGTTTGGGGGAACTTTTTTTGACCTACCAGGTACATATAAATAAGTAAATACTAGTAAAAGAGAACTAGATCTGAGCCTGTTAAGCATTTTATCAATTGTTCTACACACAGTCCTCCACATAGAGAAGGTACTCGATAAATACTTGATAAATGAGTAAATGAATACATTCAGATATTTGTTTTTGTATAGAGAAAACCATAAGCTATAGAGATGCACCAGTTTGCAGGTAAAACTGTTTCTAAATTATTATTCTATGTTTATGAGATATTATTTATCAGAATAATTCTAGAGGAAACAAGACAAAAGACTAGGGGATTTAAGTCTATCATCTCATGCATGGTATTTCATTCCTTCAATCGTTGTTTTTCCTCTTTTTCTGCTTACTTTTGGGTTAACTGAACATTTTGTGTCAATCCATTTTTATCTCCATTTATTCACATGCTACTTATATATTCGTTTCATATTTTAATGATTGATCTATGGTTTACATATACATTTTAATCAGAATCATATTTTGAATAATATTTACATTATTTCACAAGTAGTGTAAGGACTTTATAACTATATATTCTCAATTCCTCTCTCCCACCCTTTATGCTATTGTCATAGATTTTATTGTAAGCCTGCTGTGAACATACAATACATGGCTGCTATTTTTCCTTTTGACAGTTGGTTATCCTTTAGAGCCATTTCAAACATTATTTTACTTTCATTTATTTTATTCCTAGTGTTCGTTTCTTGGTAAAATTCAAATTTCAGTTTGATATATCTTTTCCACCTGATAAACTTCCTTTAATATTTCTTGTAGTATAGATCTGCTTGCATTTTTGTTTGTTTTAGAAAACTTATTTATACTTTATTTTTGAATGATATTTTTGATGGGTAGAGAGTTATGGAAAGACACTATTTTTTCTTTATGGTTTCTGATGAGAAATCGGCTATATTACATTTGTTGCTCTGTAATTCAACTGCTTTAAGAATTTTCCTTTTTTAAAATTTCTACTTATTTTTTAAATTTTATTTATTTTTAATTACTTTTATTGACTTTTTAAAATTTTTTATGGTGACATTGGTTAACGAATCCAATAAGTTTTAGCTGTACACTTTAACGGTAAGGCATATTTACGCTGTGTTCACTTTCCATAGTTAGATTTCTTTCTAAATTATTATTCTATGTTTATGAGCTATTATTTATCAGAATAATTCTAGAGGAAACAAGACAAAGGACTAGGAGATTTAAGTCTATCATCTCACTGCATGGTATTTCATTCCTTCAATCTGTTACTTTTCCTCTTTTTCTATTTTCTTTGACTCCTTTTACCCCATTCATCCCTCCCCTCCCCTACCCACTGGTAACCATTAGGTAAGAATTTCCTTTTGTTTTCAGCATTTTTAGAATACAGTCTAACTAGGTATGTTTACCCTCCCACCTCTGTCCCATGGGAGATTATTTATCCTGTTTATTGTTCTTTAAGCTTTCTGGTTATAATTCATTAAAAAATTCTTGGCCATTATTATTTTTTTCAGATTTTTCTTCTGTCCCATTCTGTCCTGATTCTTTTCTAGGATTCATGAGACAATTGTTAGATTTTTGATATTGTCTCTCAGCTATCGAGTAATTTTTTTTTTTAAGTTATTGTTTGTTTTCCCCACTTCTTTTTTCTGTTTCTGATTCAGTTTGGGTGATTCTATTGACCTGTGCTCAAGTTCACTGATTTCTCCACTGTGTTGAGACTGCTACCAAGCCAATCAAAGGCAACCTTTGTAGTTACAGTATTACTTTATACTTATAGTATTACTATGTTATTCTTTCTAGCATGTCTATTTGATTCTTCCTTATAGAGGCCTTCTCTCTGATGAAGTTAGCCATCTAAACTTACATGCTGTTCACCTTTTTCATGAGTATTTAATATATTAATCACAGTAATTTAAAATTATTTTTCAGATGGTTTTGGCATCTGTGACATATCTAAGTCTGGTGTGGTTCTATTGCAGTATGTGTGTCTCTGTATGTTGCCTTTTCATATCCTTCATAATTTTTTTTGTAAAATGTGAAACATCTTGTGCAGGAAAGTAGAGACTCAGGTAAATCGTTTTATGTTTGTAAATAAGCATATCTTTTATTTTCTGCTAGGTTTTTAATGTAAAGGTTTGTGTTAATCTAGTCAGGAGTTGGCCAATTTTGAAATTGTTGTTGCTATGTTTGCCTTTAAAGGACCACAGTTTTCAAATTTCTTTAGTGCTGCATTGCGCTTAAGGTGGAAGCTGGCTTCCCAAAGAGTTTTCCTCAATTTTTATACTACCTTCACCATCCAATCTTTCCTTTTACGCTGTAGCACAGAGACTGCCTATCTCTTGCAGCTTATCCAGAGGTAGATACTTCATTATCACTTTGACTTGATGCTTTTTAGCCCTGTGGCAGAAAGTAAAGAAGGGAAGGGTGCCAGGTCTCCCAGATGTGGCTTTCAAAGTGTTCCTATTCTTGCTCCAGATACAGTTCTTGTTAAAAATATATTCCTGCCCCTTCCCTAGGGCTAGAGGATTTTTTTTCTTATTCCTCTGTCAGATGCAGTGGGATTTTATCTGTGGGTTTTGTTGCCTCTCTCTGTAGATTAGGCTTTGTTTCATAAAGTAGATAAGGGAGAAAAATGGGGGTGGGGTGGGGCTTGAGGAATTGTTTGTGCCTCAGTGTCTGTTTTCCTTCCTAGTCGTACATGAGGAGGCAAACTGTCCCTCAACATTTCTTCCCTTTCAGTACCTCCTGGGTTTCATAAAGAAAAAAGCTACTAGAGTGTGAATCATCCTGTCCCATATCTGTGGCCCCCAAAATCTTCACCTTCTCCCACCGTTCTATAATCTGCCTTCAATTTAAAAGTTATTCTAGCTAAATTCTTAGTGAGTCCCAGTGACATCTGCCTTACGTAAGCACATACTTGCACCCTGTCTCAGTCTATAGGCATCAGTTTCTCCCTAGTTTTCTTGTTAATTGTTTGTCTTGTGATCTCACCTTTTTGATGGGCTCAAGAAAAACTGTGAATTTGCAATTTGTCCAGCCCTTTTATTTCTGTAAGTGTAGAAGTACTCCTAGTTTTCCACATTGGAGTAGAAACCAGATATGAACAATACTACAGTTAAAAATATATATATTTTAAAATTGCGAACTACCTAAAATATGATTTTTTTAGAAATCAATAATTCTCTTTACTTGTGAAACTAATGACTTGACACAAGTGAAAATGATGACTCCATTATAAATGTTGAGTTAATTAGTAATTCCCATAAAGTAACACTCAATTTTAAAATTTCTCTTTATGATGCTGTATATATCACTTAAACTATAATTTCTGTAAAAATATTTTAGTTTAAATAAAAATACAGCTCATGATTTGTGTTATTGACTGATTATTAGGCAGAATCTCTTCTGAAAATAATTGAAAATCTCTAGGAATTGTTGTAGATGTTATCATAGAAAGCAATCAAATGGTATAAGTTTCAATTTTTTAAATATAGTAGCCAATTAAGGTCTACCTGGATTTTCTCTCTTACAGTAATAATTTTGGTTTTCTACATGGCCAAATCAAATGGACTCTAAAAGAAAGGGACAAACTATGAATGTCAAAATCATGGTAGGTTGAGAAGGTAAGAGATTAAAGTAACCAAATGGGTGAGGCGAAGGATAAAAACACAGAAAATGGAAACGAGTTAACGTATGGCATAGGTGGTGGTATAGTGACTTTTGGAGACCACTTATTTCCTTTCATGTATAACTTCATTCATCCTATTGCTTTAGACACTGTTTTGTATTAGCCAGAATTGCATAGCTGATGTATCTAAGAAAATATGATTCTCGAGACCCTGGAAAAATATTTAATCATGATAAGGCAAAAGAAAAGAAAAATGGGTATGATTTTTCTTAGGCTCAGTCCCCTGTAAACAGCTGTAGATCAGATAAGCATTCCTTAAATATGCTGCCCAATAAACCTAGATCCAGACTACATTGGAGAAAATACTGTGCTGTTTGTACAAAAAAAATATTGCACATACTTATTTTCTTAAAAAAAAAAAAGAAAGAAAAGAAAGAAAGAAAGAACGTAAGTAAGAAAAAGAAAATGAAAAGGACAGTTTCAAAAACAACTTGGAGTCTTTATTTCCTAGTTTAAAAGAAAAATACATAAGTAAAAAAAAATAAAACAAAGGTGTTTAAATATTATTATGGCATCCGTCTCCTTTGGCATGAACAGCCATAACTTTCTGTTCACAGACAGACGAGCTAAAGTTCTTGGTTTGTTAATGGAAAGATAGGCTGCCCCTAAATCTTGTATAAAAAGCCAAATTTTGTTTTCAAAGTTTAGTGAAAGGTAATCAGGTACACTAGAATGTTTCTGATTCAGCCAAGAAGTTCTTAACACATTGCATCAAAACTTAGAATATGTAGGATATACTTAGTAACAGTATTTAAATCCAAGTGATTGGAAAATATTTACCCTTAAAATTCAAAGGAACAATAAAGATGATCAAGTCTAACTATACCAAAAAGCAGTGCTTGGATCAACCTCACCAGAAACACCTGAACATATTTAAAAATTCAGGGAATTTTGGCCTTATTTCTGAGGTATGATTCCAGATATAATATGTGATTGCCTAGAAAGTACCCTTCTGTTTGTCTTAACTAGAATTTAGGACAACTATTTATAGTTCGACCTATATTCTATTCTCTAATTTTGATGTATTATCTTAAATCTCTAAGCTTTAATTATGTAAGTTAGTTACATTGTTTAAAAAGTTTAAAGTTTTAGAAAAAAAAAAAGTGAACATTTTATGACAATTCACCTGAGAAGTAAGCTTCTGTTCTGTTGCTAATTTGTAAGATCACCATCTAGTGGCAAATTTCTCCTATTGCAAGTACATGGTCCCTAGAGCCCAAGAAGGATTTCTAAAGATAAATGACAAGGCAAATCCATTTCAGACACAGTGTGATTTTGACCAAATAGGGCAACATTGCACAAGTAGTAATATTCCTGCTAGATATATAAGTCATTAACTAATAGCTGGGAAAGAAATAGAGGACACATGCTACATAATTAAATTTAGTTAAAATAGGAAACAGATTGTACTTTTCATTTTATCGCATTCACATTGACAAAGTGTCATACTTCTACTTTTATGAAGAGAAATTTTATGAAATAACCATAATGAGGCAGGAATGAGTGCTAGGAATAAGGGTAAAGTTCTGTATAGGTAGGTTTACATTTACTTGGTTTTTACAAATTCTGCTTACCTACAGAACTGGGAAGAGAGAGTTCCATTGGAATCCACTCCATACCTAGTCTTTCACTTTGCCTCCATTTCTTTAAACCATCTTGGAGTTTTTCTGAATAACAGAAACTTACCCTATGGAAGTACTGTTAACCTTCCCATTTCTGCAAAGCAAGCTCCTTGATTCAGCTAAATTTTCAGACACTTCTTTTAAACTTTAGACCAGTTGGTTTATGGCTGGAGTCAGACGTCACCTAAATGACAGGTAGAGTTTAGAGAAAGCAAGGATATTACTCCATGAACAAAATTAAGACTCACACTAAAATTCTATTGTGCCTGAAATTACACTACCAAAGGTTAACTCCCACAAATCAATGTTTTATGCTTTCTAGAAATCCCTTATTTCTGAATTCATCAGGGAGTCATCAATTATAAGACATAGCATTATATTTTGTACAAATAAGGAAGAAAAATACTGCCTATTTAATCATGACAGGTCATCAATTATAAGATTTATCCCAATTTCAAAAATGTTAAGTTATATTTTAAAAATATGTTCATATCCTTGAAATAGTAAATAAAAATTCTGAAAATGAGAGAATTGGGAATAAAAATCATAATAACATTAACTCAACATTTAGGCATTGATGTCAACCAGCTAAAGCAGAGCCCTAAGAAAATGGAACACAGAATAGCCATGTTTTGATAGAAGAGGAGGAAGAAAAGATAAACTCCAACAGCTTCACAAGGTTGACTAAACCCAGCTTTATTTAGACCATACAATCTCCTTTGAACAACTCCTTTTAGAAATGTTTATTTAAAGAGGTCACTATTTGAAGTTAGCATACTGAATTCCATAGCTGTTGACCCTTTGGAAAAATAACCGACTCTGAGAAAGGTTAGGAAAGGTGGAAAAAGCCTATGAATAAAACCTTTTCAAGCTAGAAAGAGGTCAAAGTAGAGTATGATCAAAGACACAGATGAAATGCAGAAGAATGCAGATAAAGGTAAAATAATGAGCACCGGAGATACCAATAAAAAGAGAAAAGCTTTCTTAAGTGGCTAGGTACAACTACACTACCGGGAAGGAACTCTCAGACATACTGTGGGAAGGACTTTACTCAATCAGCTCTTACACAGCAGCAGTAAAGAAAACAAAAAAGAAAGCAGATGCTGAGCTTCAATTTGAAACAGGCAGACTTATGCTGGATGTCAGAACTCATAGAGTTATGGAGAAAGACTCTTTTCTCATTGAGCTGCATATGAGATTTTACAGTAATATAACTGTCTTTTTAACTCAGAGAGTAAAATAAAATTAACCTAGAAATTCTCCCCACCTTCAAAAAAAAAAAAACCTATAAACTGAATTGATGTTAGAGGCAGAACAGGGTGTTATTGAAGACGTGTTTCAAAGAAATATCTATGTTTGAAGTAAGCGAATTATACAGCATCTACATAATATTATTTGAAAGATTAAGAAAATAATTTCTTTCCATGATTATTTTTTCTCAGGGACCAGAAATTTATTCTCAAAGAGTTATTTCTTTATGTTTTCATGCGTGTGCGTGTAATTGCAAAATTCCAAAATAAAAAATGTCCTGGTCATAGAGTGTTAAAATATTATACCATATTTTTTAGTTGGTTTGTTTTATTTAATAAAGTTGCTAGAGAATTTGAAAATCATGTGGCGCAACCACACCTTATATGATTGGCCTTGGAGGTAAGAGTTATGGGGAGAAGGAGGAGTACCTGACAAACTGAAATTTTAAAACTTAAACTATGCTAGAGTCTTTGCTAAGTATTTTACATACAATTCTTAAATTCTCATAAGAACACTGTTAAGTAGATATTATTATCCTCATTTTACGTAAGGAGAAATTGAGTCTCAAAAATGTTAAACAACTAGCTTAATACAACATAGCTCATAAATGAAGAAGTTGAGTCCATTCAGGTCAGCTCACCTCAAATTTCTATAAAACCACATCTAGATATGTGGAGGAAAAAGAAAAACACCTGAACTAATGGTTAGAAGACACCAAATCAACTTTTTTGTACATCAGAATATTTTTTCAGAGTAGCCCATAAAGGTCTAATGTTTGTTGCATAATAAAATTAGCTCAGATTTTGCTGATTAAATTACATTTATTAAATGTTTATGGTAGGATAGGTTAAGTCATATTCATCTTATTTAATGCTCAATATAACCATTAATATAGATATCTTAATAATCTTAATCTTAGGATCATATAATTTGTACACAATAGAGCCAGGAATCTAGCCCACTGCTTCTGATTTCAGGTTCTGAACTTCTTTTGGTAAACTGTAGCACCTCAACTGTATATTTCTTCCAGAAATTTTTAAAGACCTCATGACATCTTTCACAATATTTAGTTTTAATAATGAATAGAGCAAGAACTTTTACACTTCCTATCCCTGCTCTGCTCTAGTGTCATACACAGCACATTTTCTTGCCAAATTCATTTATGACTATAACTTTAAAAATTCAAACTGTTATGGAGTAAAATAATTCTTTTTATCTACTTAATCAAATGTTGATGGTCAAAAATCATTGCATCAACATTATAAATATTACTGTTATTAACAAGAGGAAGTTTTCTTTTGGAGAATAAGATATGTCAAAGGGCTAGTTATAAATAACATTAACATCTTCAAGAAACAGGCATATAGACCCAGAATAAGCCATCCAGCAAATTTCCTCATGCATCCACCAATATTTATTCAATGTCCTAATCTACTTATTCTCTAGGTGCTGAGAATACAGTAATAAACAAAATCTTGAAAACTGCTGCCCTCATGGAGCTTAAATCAAGTAGAGAGGGACAGACAAGAATGAGATAATAAAATGTATTGCATGCTACATAGTGATAAATATTGAGGAGGGAAATAAAACGGCTGGGCAAACTTTTTATATAAAAGGACAAGTAGTAAATCTGTAGGTTTTGTGAGCCAGACGGTCTCTGTCACAGTTACTCAACTCTGCCATTGTAGCACAAATGCAACGTTAGACAACATGCAAATAAATGTCAGTGGTTGTGTTTCAATCTAATGTTATGAAATAATGAGGCGAGTCATGTGTATATCTGAGGGAAAAGCTGTCCAGAAAGAGGAAAGAGGGAGTGCAAAAGCACTGAGACAGGAGCCGGGTATGTTCAGAGGTCAATAAATAGGCCAGTTTTGTTTGCAGAGTAGTGTGGGCTGGAGTGAGTAGGCATGCAACGGAAGATATGTTCAGATATGCAGGGCCTTATAGGGCAGAGTAAAAACATTAGACTTTATTCTGGGTGAAGTAGGAAGTCATGAAAAATTTTTGAAAAGAGAAGTGGCAGGATACATCTTATGTTTTAAAATGAGCTCTGGCTCCTACATCAATAGACTGACAGGAGACAAAACCAGCAAGAATTATTAGATAGTGATTGCAGTAATATGTGTGAAAGGAGATGGTGTTTTTGATCAGAGGGGGTATGGTCTAGTTGATGAGAAGTTGAATTCTAGATGGATTTGGAGGGTATTCCTGATGAGTTGGACGTGTAGTGTTAGAGAAACAGAAAAGCTTTTGATTTTAGCAATGGGGATGGAGAAGACTATGAGAAGTTTATGATTTTTATTTTTGAGAAGGCAAACACGTATCAGTTGCTCAGTTTTAAATACATAAAGTGTTGAAAATGTTAAGTTTAAGACCTATTGAAGTACATTGGTTCCCTCTCAGTGCTCCACAGATGTCAATAGGTAACTATGACAATGGGAGGGTAGAACTCTAAATTTCCTTTATTTATTAAAATTTGTATAGATTTAAAATTAAGCATCCCTGTGAGACTTTTGGATTAAGACACAAATACATGAAACATAATATTGGTCCTGAAATTTAATAAATATGCAATCATAGATTATCATTTAATTTCTGTTTGCTTTAATATTCTCAATTGAACATAGAAATAATAGTATTAATTATGAGAACTGTGAGAAATAAAGAAAATTATGAACAAAAAACATTTAACAAAAAACCTAGCAAATATAAATGTTCAAAAAATATTTGATGTGCTTATTATCAATTATGGAGAAAAGTAAATACATTTCTAATCTATTGCCTTTAATTTCTGAAAAAATAATACTCATTTTAAAAGATATTCATTAATATGTAGCCTGCAATGTATTAACTTTGGCTTTATGAAAATTATGATATAAGAGCCTGCAAAAAGACTAGAACGTCTATATTTTTACTCTTTGAAAATTCAAGCTCTCCAAATAAACCTTGATATTACCTTTGTTTGTTTGCTTTGCTTTTTTTTTTTTTTTTAAAGATTATTGCTAGTTGCTAGCACCAAGAATGTAGGAGGAAAAATGAAAGAAGAAAAAATGAAGGAAGGAAAGAAATAAGGAAGGAAGGAAGGAAGGAAGGAAGGAAGGAAGGAAGGAAGGAAGGAAGGTAGGAAGGAAGGAAAGAAGGGGAGGTTACAATGAACAGGAAACAGGTTTGTGAAACAGGTTTCTAAAACCTAAAGAATAGCTTGTGCATACATTTATTTTTATAGAAATTTTTCTCTATCCTCTCTCACAAATGTATCATGTATCAGTTTGCAATTTATATCCTGGGCGATAAACCATGACAAATAGACTGACTTACTTTTCAATGCAAGCAGAGTCTCCTCAGTGGTTTAATTACTTGATAAAAGAAAAAAAAAAAATATACTGAAGCATTTTCTCATAGAATATTTAAATATTTGTGTTGCCATACATTAGAAAATAGCAGTGGTGTTATTTTCATTTAAAACTCTACATTCTGGTATAAATGCAGAGTTTATAAATGAGAGTTTAGGCTCATAAATCACATTATTTGTGTTGAGGTCCACTCACTCCAAGGATTTTCAAGGACAAAAACATGCAAATATGAAAATAAATTACATAGGCATTTGCTGAAATGTGCAGTTCAGTGTCTTAGCTTTATTTGGTCCAAGGTTTTCTCTGAAAGATAAAGTACCCTTGATATAAAGACTAGTAAAGATATATCAGAATATCATCTTTAACACATGGTCTTGGCTTAGTCATAAAGATACTGGTTTACCTTTAATATCTTAAATAAGCAAACAAACAAAAACTACTTAGCAAACAGTGCAGAGATAGAAGAGAAAATTGAATTTTTTTAAATGCCAGATTCTGAGTGATGTGAGTTTCAATTGTAGCTTCATAATTTACAATGCGACATTTGAAAATTATTTAACCTCTTTGACCCTTAGTTTTCATAGTTGTCAAATAATTATAATAACATGTTAAAATTTAATAAAAATATTAAATGAAAAAAGAAAGCAAATACCCTATACCAAGTATTATTCTGCTGTGTTGAATGGTAAACTATCATTTTTCTTATTCAAGGAAATAACTACCACCATCCTTATCTAAGGAATATTGTAAATTAAAGTTGGAAAACTGAAGCTAATAATTGAATTGATACTTATGTTGACTCATGTATTTATTATAGCATTTTAATAGTCAAGTTCTCATTTCTTTCCAAGAAAATATTTCAATATTGTTGTTTCTCAAACTCTTGTCTGTTGCTCCTCCCCTCAAATAAAACTGTATGAAATCACTGTTTACTCATGCAGAACAAAAATCTTGTTCAATATTTCTAATCACATATCCATAGAAATTAGATTCTATAAATGTAGACGGCTTTCATAAAAGCATTCAGGAATGTGTGTGAACTAGAATCTGGCCCCATAATCAGAGAACTGTGCATATAGTTCTTAGATATATATTTTAATAGATTCATTTCATACAAAATTTTAAATAAAAACTCAATGGAAATTGGAGGAGGGGAGGGAACATATGATGTTATTAGTAAAAAGACTAACAATGGCATAAAAATGGAGAATACAATTGCAAAATTAATAATTAAGTCTCTATTTACACATATTTTTCTACATTTATTTCCATGTGTTATTCTAGCCCATATTTGAATAGTTTATTAACTGGAGCCTCATTTATTTTTTCCTTTCAAACAGAAAAAAAAATGCTAGTGGAAATTTCATTTGTAACATAACTTAATTCTGGATTTTACTTTTGATTACAGCCATGGTTTACTTTGATGTTTTCAAAATGAATTTCAAAGACCATTTATTCAGTAAATTTTGAAAGTAGAAACATACTGAAACTTTTATCCCACTTGGTAAGCAGCCATCCTTTAGTTTTATCCAAGTTTTCCCATGAAAATGCCAATCGGGAATAAAACTGACAAATATATTCAATCAAAGATGGAATTTTTTTGCTCTTAAGTTGCAAATGGCCTCATTAAAATAAAAGCACCACCTTAGGGATTGCATAAAGCAGAGTATTGGTACGTAAATGGTATTTATGACCAGGCTAAATGTAAAGTGAATTAAAATTTAAAGGATTATAGTCAGGTAGGCCACAGACATCTGTAGAAAAATGTCCATTAAGAAGATGAAAGAACCAGTGGTCCCTGGTGACAGGCACATGTCAGGTTAGCGGTCAGCCATACCTATACACTTAGTGCCACAGCAAATGAGAAACACATTGCCCAAGGAGGAAAGAACTTAAGAGAGATTTATTTTAGACTAAGAAAAAAAATTATGAAACTAACATTTTGAAATTTATATCCATCATTGTCATCAAACTAAATTCAAAAGAATGGGGAAATTAAGATGTGGGCTGATAATAAATATTATTACATATGTGTTTATAGATATTGTATACACTCCAACTCATGACTGTATTTATAGAATCGATTGAAAATATAATCTTTTAAGAATGTCATAATGTCTATGTTACTATAACCACAAAGAAATACTGCTGCCCAGTTACAAATAAAGACCTAAAGGCCTGGTTTAATTAGAGAGAGAGAGAGAGAGAGAGAGAGAGAGAGAGAGAGAGAGAGAGAGAGAGAGAGAACTTCTAGAGTACTAATATACCAAGGAATTTATTTCTTTCATAATGTGAATGAGTCACAAAACCAGTCACAGTTTTTGTCATTTTCATGAAATAATGCTGTCCTGTGCATGAAGAATATCCCTGTTGCATCTGCCTCCTTAAAAATCAAGAATTTTTTAAATGGTCATCAAATGCTCTTAAGTGATGACTTGGACATGGGAAGCCTAATCTCAGTTAAAAAAGATTTATTGCTTCCCTTCCCTTTCCCTTGCCTCCCCTCCCCCCTGTATCTCTTTTCCAATGGGTAGGAAACATCCACCACTAGTGTCCAATAAAATATATTCAGCATCTGTCTTGGGAAATCAGCTTTGGCATTTGATATAATAAAAGATGGCTGAAGTTGTTCATTCCAGGCCTCTCCTTCTTGGACCTATATTAATTCAAACATAACTGTTTCCCACTCTATTCTTATAAACACAGTTCAAAGAGAACATTTCCTTACTAAATGTGCAAGTCATATTCCCTAGGATTGATAGCTTCCAATGCCATTTTTAAACTAACTAGCCCTTGATGACTAACTATCTCCAGATATACCCATTGCCAAGCTGAAGTCACTCTTAAATATGGATTTGTGTTCCCACGATACCGAAAAAAACAGTAGTGTTTTACAATCTTATTTTGTCCTGGAAGAGAAAGAGTCTTTCATCACAAATGCTCTTGGTATTTCCCTGGATGCCTTAAACACTGTTTGGGTGGTCTTCTTTATCTTTAAGATTAAACTGGTTCAAGGGTGCTGTTTTCCTAGTTATATCTCTGTTCTTAGTCCACAGTCCTTTATTTCAATGCACTTACATGGTGGATAAAATATTTGAAACTGGAAATAAGATGCGTGGTAGGATGTCTCTAAAATTATCTTTTTTCAACCCCAGGATCTTCTGTTTAGTGCTACACTTCTACAGCCTTCTCAGCCTTATTTCTAGTCTTCAAAAAATTATCACCAACCACAATCTAGTTTGTATATCTGACAACCCGGTGAAACAGGAAGGTTTAGCTTAAAGATGTATGGCAAACATCGTCTTTAGGATAGGATTTTTGAAGAAAATATTGTAAACTTATGTGGCAAGATTGGACATACATCAGTAATCTCAGTCATGCGATTAAGGACCTAATGAGAAAGAAATTGGGGATAATTGACCAGGTGACAATTGGAGAAACAGAGTGAACTCCAAGATAATCAGAGAAAACAACAAAATGGGGGTAATGGAATTCCAGCCAAAAAAGCAAACAAAACCAAAAACCAAAACAACAACAAAAAACTTGTTTCCATATTTATATATAATGTATAAATTTCTTTTAAAAATCTGACATTTTGTGATTCTAGAAAAATTATTCTGCTGCTATTTTCATTTCACATTTAAGTAGCTATCTCCTGGGGCAGAGGCACTCCTACTAGCTATGTTCTCTGCTAGAAGCACATGTTATAGAATTGTCTTACCCTCTCTACCATCAACGTGAATTTGACACCTGTATCTTTACTGTAGTACCTTGCTCTCAGCAATGTTAGCTAGTTAGTATTAATTTCAATGACCAAGAAAATGGATAAATTGTGTGTGCTTTCTTTATCCAGAACTCCATATTGTAATATGTTTAAAGCAATTTTAAGTTAAGCAAGAAGTTCAGGTGAGAAAGCTAGGCAGTGATGGGAGCAATTTGACTGTCAAAGAACCTTCAGTCATGCTCCCTGCAACTTCCTGTGAAGTTCCCTGTGAAATATGTAAAAAGAGAACTGAATATATTTAGAAGTAAAGGAGACTTTTTAATGTGTTTTGACTATGTCATATTATGTGTGTTTGATAGGGAAAAATTTTCATACCACTCCAATCCCAGACTTGACTCTTCAGGGAGCAATCTCATATGGCCTTTTTAGGCCATTAAATTTGGGGCAGTCTCAAATGGTCTGGAGTTTGATTTTGGCTTGCCATCTCCAGAGATTGTAATCTAAATTAAACAAACTGCTCAAAATCTGTTTTTTAAATAGTTTATCTGTTTAAAAATATGTACTAACATGAATGCAATGTTATACCTAAATAAAATAAATTAAAAAGAACAAACCTGCACTGCTAGTAAAAATAGCACAACCCACAAACAACTAAGAGGCTGCTCTAAAACATGCCCTTACAATTTATCCAGAGGTTTAAACTTAGATTCTGTCAGATTTGGAGAAAGGAGGAATTTCAAGAATGAGGGATCCCTCTACTGAAAATAAATGTCCTTACTAGATTTTACAAGAGTTCAGGTTTAAACTCAAGCTGATCTGAAACCTCAAGAGTGAAAGGTTCAAGGGGAGAAGAGTGATTGTACTGTTTAGGCTATAGATAGTTCATTATCATTGTCCTCTTGAAGAAATGATGGTCATTTCCTCTTCCCGAACAAGAAAGGGTCCTAGTGTTAGGTGGCTCGTCAGACATGAGTGGCAAGGGCAACAAATGAATAGGAACCCAGCCTAAATACAGCCCAAAGAACATCCCAATAGTATTAGAATTCTGAGTGAGCACATGCACACTAGGCAAATTTATTGCTGCATTTCAATCAGGTGTCAATCAAAATGGCCTTACTTGCCAATCACCTAGGAATGCCTTTGGAACCACCCATCACGGCTCAAATATAAAGCAGATCTTTCTGCTTCTAGGATCTCCATTTTGTCCTTCTGGGCTCCCCTTTTGGCCCTTTTTTGCCCTTCTGGTTCTCTCTCTTTTTGATGTGTGTGTGTTTTTTTTTTTTTTTTTTTTTTTTTGTGGCCTTTTAGCCCTCTTATAGCCATTTTGATCTCTTTGTGTTGGTTACAGCTCTGGGACCATAAATCTCCTTGGGGCATTCTTTGTCTTTCTAAAACATATTTTTAATAAAACTATTAAATCTCAATGACCTGTGATTCTTCACTGCGTCTTTGAGGAAGAACTGAGAAAAAAAAATTAACTACATGTCTGAACCGTTGTTATCTTCTCCTTCCCCCTGCTGTTGGGGACACTGAACTCAGCTCCAATGGTGTCACTAGGAACAAAACCGTGTTCACATGATTTGTTTACCACTGAGTTAAAAATAATAATAAAGAAAGGCAAGTAATTATAAAAAGGAAAATAACTCTTTTTAGGTGATCGTTATCTTGTGCCATGTTAATGTTTTATGTTGGACACTTCATTTTAGCTGAATGTGTATTTATTGAAAAAATACTTTTCTCTATACCATATCTCTATACATGAAAGAGTTGTTTAAAAATAAATATTTTTAAGATTGGGATAAGAGACGTAAACACGTTCTCAATGAAAATACTAATCGAATATATTCCTGAAAAACCAAAAAAAAAATTCCCATATTATTTTAACATGTTTTTCAGAAAGAATTAGCACAGGCAATATGTGGCACTCAGTATCCAAATATGTCTCCCTGAAGCTGCGAATTTGGATTGACTAGGGCACACCTGGACTTAGCCCCAAGGTTTGGGGTCCATTTCCAGGCCAAAACCCAAGTTTCCAGTTCAGGGCTCCCAGATTCCATTAAGGTTTCTGTGAATCAGGCAGGGCTAATTCAGTCTTGAACAATCAATCACTCTCACTCTATTTTGTGAGTGAGAGTGATTGATGGTTCTCTGCTGGTCATGGCTGACCTAGACGTAGGAAGCAGACCTGAGCATGATGCCTCATGTGTGAGTGGCTTATTTGGAGTCAGTCAACTGCAAGAAACTCTCGTGTGTCTTCCTTGTTCATTCCACAGATAGACACATATCCTTCATGTTCTTCCTACACATCTTCCTTTTTTGTTTCAAACTATTGTTGCTCTCTCATAACCCTTCACTCTCAGAAGACAGCTGTAAGTCTGAACCCCTCTATTCATATTTATAGCCTTCAATTAGTTAGACCCCAATTTTTTTTTCTATGCCTTCAATTATTTTTCTATGTGATCTTCACTTCTTAGAATCCTATTTGCTAATTTATCAACCCTTCTTCTTTTGTCTTCCAAAACCTGGGCTTCAGCAGCAACCATCTTTCCTCTTTTTTTTTCTTTCTTTCTTTTTTTTTTTTTATAGAATTATTAGAAGAAAAAGAAAAGAAATGTAATTTGAACTGCCTTTCTCCTCTGACTTTTTTTTTTTTTTTTTTGTTTTTTAAAGCATGGGAAGGGGGCAATAGCTCCACGGTTTCATGAATCAGTATGTTTTGTTTTCAGCATTTGCAGCTGGTTATCATTCATTCTTGGGAATATTCATGTTGCATTTCAGAGAACAGCGTGCCATTTTGTAGATGTTATCATTATGGCCCTTTTGCCCATAATCACCACTGCTGTTACAGTCACTACAAGGAAATGCTCTCCTACTCATTTCTCTGATAAGAAGCTGCCTCCTTTCCTCATACATCCCGTGGTCCAGTAGCTAGACGGACATTTGCAGCAAGGGTTTTCAAAGGGAAACTAATAATGTACACATTTTTCAGGATTGTTATTTTCCCCAAAAAACTCACTGAAGTTATGAAAACCCTTATGAAAAATGATTAGAGAAGTTGCAAAAATTCACATACAAACACAAGGCAAAACTCAAAGCCGTTCTTTTCATCATTTTGGTGAAGAGAAAAAAGGAAGGACTGCTCTTCTTTTCTGTCTCCTGGCAAATCACAATTTGGAAACACAACCACCACATATATCTGTGAAGTTATTGACAGGTTTCTTTTAAGGAGAAAACACAATTTCAATAACTGAGAAAAATAGCTAAGATTGCCCCATAGGTTACAAATAAAAGATAAATTATTATTTAGATTGTAATATATTCATCTATCTATTCAAAATTAAGGATGTAAATGAATATGTAGATTTATAAGATACAATTAGAGAAAGTTTTATAAAAATATAAAATATAAGTGTATATATATACCTTTAAAGAATATTTGTATACCTTCATAAATATAGATATAAAATAATATAAAATGAATAGAATTCAGAAAAGCTAAATATTTTTATTATTAAGAACATGAGAACCGAATCTTTTCTATACATAACTGAATTTCTTAAAAGAGATATTTTCTTGAGGGAGTTTTAAAATTTTGTGATTTTGTTTAAATTAGAACTATAATAAAAACAGTCTATGTTCTTTTGTAATGTTTTTTTCTTTTCTAGTTTCTGCTAGGAAGTGCAGAAGACAGTAAATAACATAATAGCATGTTTATAAAACAGCAACAACAAACAACACACCCCATTTGGCTTGTTAGTAAGTTCAGTAAGGATTGGAGAGTTAGCCTGGTGGGCAACCTGTGTTGGGGGCTGCTGTGAGGGAGGAAAAGCATGCAGTATAGACACTGGAACAGCACACCTTTTTCAAAGTCAGTGTCATAAATCTGGCCTTCCTTCTTGGCTCAGAGTAGCAAAGACAAACTTTCCTCTGCTTTCAGTGCAGTAAACATGAAGTGGACCCAAGAGGGAGGTACACTTAGGTGTCCTAGGATGGAGCTGATAGCCCACTCTGAACAGTCATCTTACTCCCTCAAGGTCCACAGTGCTGTGCAGAAGCAGCATTGTTTAAGTCATCGCTGATTCAAAAAAACATTCCTTTACTGTCAGCCATGTCACCAAACTTAAAAAGCCAGGCTTACCCTGTGTCTATGATAATAACAGAACTTGGAAGAGTGTCTGAAGGAGACACATTTTTTTCATCATATCCTAAAGGCTATATTGCTAACTCCTTCTCAGATAAGAAAGGACATTGTTGCTAATTTTCTTATTGAGAAATAAAATCTTTTTTTTTTTTTTTTTGAAATTATAGCCTCTAAAGATATATGTGGCTTACAGCACAGGAAATGTCATGGTCCGTAACCAAATAAGAACCAAATAACTATCCAGCTATTTTTTTATTAGTAGTATCTGCACATCAGAATGTGTGTACTAATGTTATATGCTGAGATTATTATTAAGAAAAGAATATGCTGGAGAGATATGATTGCTTTAATGATAGGGATAGGCAGATGCATATCAAATATACATAAACATCTGAAAGCAGATAAAAAAATATTGGCCTTGTTTCAAATGAGATAGAAGCAAAGATAAGCAAGAGTTATTTATCAGAAATGGAGCGGAAAAAGATCAGGGCCAGGTATGCAGAACCTCCGGGGTCTGTAGTTGCAAAAAAATGAACAGTAAAATTTTAGATATAAGTCATTGAAATGTTGCTGCACTTGGTTAAATAAACAACTAATGAAAATATATCAGAGTTTAAAAGGTAAAGATGTTGTCCATCATTACCTACACATAAAGAGTAATTGAACATATTTTGAGTTTTACCCCCTTCATAATTGTGACGCAAGATCAATTTTAAAATAAACTTTCATTTCTACATTAATAGTTTTAAATCCAGATGGTGATATTCTTTTTCAGCCCAGAGAATAAGAATAAATTTTCTGCATAGACTGCAGAATATCTAAGGGCAAGTGATCCTTAAAATTAGATATGACTCAGATGAATTGGTTAAAATATATCATGTTTATAAAAGATGACAACAATTTTTTGATGACAGTTAATAATTAAATTGATGCCCCTTATGTTTTTTTAGACCACAGTATATTGAATGTTATGTACATGTCTATTTCTTATATATGTGCATATTTAGTATATATATATATACATATATACACATATATGTATATCTTACATGTGTATAAGACAGACAAAATTATTAAAAATATTTAAAACGGTTCAACTTCTTAAAAGGCATGGATGTTAGTTCAACTTTGGGGAGGAATTATTTAGATCTTAGAAAAATGAGTGGGCTCTTCAGTGACAGAACTATAAAAGAGCATGGTCACATTGTTCTTGAGAAAAACACTGAAGTGACCATTGAACTGCATTCAGATATTCAACCAATTGTTCTCTTCAGCTAATTCTTCTATTTGATAATGAAAATTGGGTATAGGTTTAGCTGAGCTTCCATAGGCCTTGTAACTTTAAGAAAAAATGTGCCTTTACTCTGTATGAATTAGATTACCCTCAGAATATATAGTATTGCTTGTTTCGTTTTATTTTTACTCAAGACTGAAGGTCTTAACTTTGCCCCAAACTGAAAGAAGGATGGGAAAGAAAGATCTGGGATAAAATTGGCCTAGTTGAGCACTTGCTGGGCTATGGATGCTTTGCATATAGGAATCTAGATCAATGAACCTGGGTACTAATTCTGATTTTTAAATATTTTGGGGGCCATGCCGCCTTATCTCTTGGTATCCATGGAGTGAATTGTCCACTGCCAATCATTTTGGGAAAAGGTCTACCTGAGGGTAAGAAATAAAGAGTTGAGAAGAAGACCTCAGACTGGAGTTAGAAAGAACTATTTCCCTCCTTCTGGAGCCTCATAGGACTAGGCCTTGATCAATGGGAACAGCAAGTCTGCTTGATGGCTTTTCTATTGGCCCTGCATTAGTTGACCATCTAGAAAACAGGATCAATCCAAGGCTCTCTGCATTGCACTTTCTTAAACATTCAGAGACATCTACCATATTAAAGAGGAACACTCTTAGCCTTGGAACTGAGCAGCAAAGGGGGAAAGGGCATGTTCTCTCTTAAAAATGGACAAATAACATAGCTTATTATCTCCCAGAAGAGAGTTACCTCTGGAAATTTCGTAGCAGCAGAAGCGGCAGGGAGAGGGTGAAGAAGTACAGAGTGTACACCATGACATTTGTCTATTTCTGATGTTCACTTGGCAGCTCCAGGAATTCCTATTCTGTTTTAACCCCAACTGCTGTACTGCAGTTTAATTCTGGTACTGACCATCCGGTATTATCACAGACCTCATGAGTTAGGGGCTCTATCCTCCACAAGACTTCCCACTGCAGATGCCAGAACCAGTTTAGGGTATCCCCAAGCCACCCACACTTTTGATCAACTGGCCACAAATTCAGCAGTTCCCATAAAACCCTCAAGTTCAATAATGCACTAGAATGGTTCACAGAATTCAGTGAGATATTCTACTTACCATGACAGTTTTATTATAAAGAATACAATTCAGGAACAACCAAATGAAGAAACACATGCGGACAAAGTCTGAGAGGGTCCAGATCTAAAAAATTCTGCAACTTCTCCTTGTGGAATCAGACAAATCATCCTCCTACCAAATCAGTGTGTTCATCAATCAGGAGATGCCACTGTGCTTCAATGTTCAATGTTTTTATTGGGGTTTCATTACAGAAGCATGGTTGATTAAATCAACAACCACATGACTGAACTCAACCTCCAGGCCCTCTCTCCTTAATGGCATTTGGGCTAGCCTAAAATCCCAACTCTGTAATCAGTGGTTGGTCTTTCTGGTGACCAGATCACAATCCTAAACTGTAGGTTCACTATGAGTCACCTCATTAACATAAACTCAGATGTGATCATGAATAATGAAGACATTTCTACCATGCAGAAAACTTCAAGGGCTGTAGAAGTTCTATGGCAGGGACCCAGGACAAAGACAAAATTATTTGTTATATAACCTACCTCTCTTAGAAGTTGCTGGTGTTGCTTAGTATGACCATCTCCTAGTATTCAATATAAGCCAGAGCTATTGAATTTGAAGATACATTTGACCATGTTTTACTCATTTTGTGGGGAGACTTCGGCAAAATGGATAATGCTTGATAAATGAAAATTGTTTGTTTTAAAAGACATTTTTTTTTCTGATATTTTAAGAGGAAGCTTCACATGTCAAATAAAGTCTCTGAATATGGATATGAAGCCAAGCATGCTCGTCGTACAAATTTGGTAAGCAACTTGAGGACTCTATTATTATGTATACTTCTAATCATTTTCCTGAACTCATTCTGATTTCTAGTGAGATATCACTTAACATTCCTCAACTTTGTGTCACCGGTGCTCTGTAAGCAAGCAGAGCTCTTGCTGTGCTGTGAGAAGACAGGCACCTGTATAGAAAAGTCACAGACTTAGAGAGCTGCAAATACATCTTCATATATTTTTTAAATAATATGTAAATTTTAAAGACTTGCAGGAGTTCTGCCAATAAATTCATTTTGAAAAAATACTCTGAAAAATTTTTGAGTAAGCCAGTCCATTTTGTATCTTTATTTACCTCTAAAGCATGCTTTTATACAAATCAACAAATTTCATCTTCAAAACCTGCCTGGCATTCTCTAGATAAGGATCAAAAGCATGAAAGGGTCATTTTGACTAAAGCAGAAAATGATGGTGCTCATTTGAACTACCAAGAATGCAATTGGTGTTCGAGGAAAACCACATGCAGTACCACACACTAGGCAACCATTGGATGTGCTGTTTGCTTAGTCTTTCTCTGGTTGATGAATGATGTTCCACTTTGAAGAAACAAGACATATGGTACAGATGCTATCGCTGTGTACAGGAAACAGGCAAAAAGTAGTTAAGTGATTTTCTAAGTTTACTCAGCAAGCCAGTAGCAGAATTGGGTCAAAAGTCTTATGTTTTATTATTATTAATGAAACAAGAGCACCTAGAAGAAAGAGTTTGAAGAGTTAAGTACAAGGTCTTAAATTGGTCATTTTTATTCTTTTGTTGACTTTTATGCCATTCTACTCTTTCTCAAGCATCTTTGTAGATCACAAGTTGATTTATTAATGCCTAGACATTCTTATGCTTTTTAAAACTGGTTCATAACCTCTATGCTTTTACTTAATTTTAGTTTACCAAAAAAAAAATCTTTCTTGATTTTTAAAGATTGAGAGAGGAGGGATTTTTTTTTAGTTCCCTGACTAATGTCCACTAATTTTGTGGTAGAAGTGATTAGATAATCTTCTGTTGTACTTTCTGACCCCTGAGTCTACTCTGTAAAGATTTTTTTCCTTAACTTTTATAAATAGTAACAAATAATCATTTTTTTTCTTGGAGAAATTCAAAAAGAATTTCAGAAACAGAGTACAAAGTTTCTGTATCCATTACTTTGGCTTATTTTTCTCATTTACTTATAAAAAAGAATTAAATTTTATTTTATAAAGGGTGTGTTAGGTCTAAATTTTTTTCATCCAAACACATTAAGTTTTTTAGATATGAGTGCATAATTACAAATGTATATCATTAAAACAAAGCTATATTTAATTAATACAAAGCCGCCCCAGGGTCTAGTAACTTTGGATGCCTTAGCAAAACTACTTGGAGACCTTTTTCTCCTTTGTCTAAACATGTTGATTTCTTTCCTCAATTTTAATTTTGTACTTTAACACCAAGTACATTTTGGAAATATGTACAATTAATATAGATAATGTAAGGCAGGTTACTAAATAATAAAACAATATAGCAGAAAAAATTACAATAACTGTTTTAATTATCAACACATATTTTTCTAGTATATATTATACAATATATAGTTAGTTAGTTTAAACTCAACTATTAGAATATTAATTTTCATTAAATGTTATTTTCTTAAATATACCACTGCTTCAAATGCAAGATAAAATGTTTGTAATTGAAAAAAAAAAAACTGAATTGAATTTTTTCTAGGCTATATTTAGAATAAAGAGAAAAAGAGAATTCTAAATTTATGAGTTGTGTCACAATGTACAGTTTTAAAATAAATTCAAATTTATCATTCTCAAGTATTTTGGTTGTCATATTATAATTGATGTGGCGGCAGTTACTATATATTACAATAAACTAACACCAGGATCTCCCATTAGAGTCCTAGTGCAGGAGAAGAAGAACAGACAGACACATTAAATGATTTTTATGATATTAACTAACCTAGACCAACAAAAAATTTCCTAGTGGAAGTTTTAGGGGGCCTACTTTAATGATTGGATAAACAGAGTTTTCAATAAGCCTACTAACGTAAGATAAATGGGTGCTTTTAGAGGTTTCTCAACCTCAGCACTATTGACATCTTAGGCTGGATAATTCTTTGTTATATGAGATTGTCCTGTGCATTACAGGATATTTAGCAGGATTTTAGCCTTTATTCACTAGATACCAGTAGCATCCCCCACTTATTGTAAAAACCCTAAAATGTCTCCAGCATTGCCATTGTTCCCCAGGGGACAAAATCATCCCTGGCTAAGAACCACTGGTTTAGAAGATGCTTGGAAAAAGCTTTCATTACACATTAATTTTTTTATGTTCCTCTATGTAGGGTTTACTTTATTAATTGACTGAGCAGACACACTTCTTTCTAATACTTATGAAGCCCACTTACCCCAGACTCTGAGTGAATTATCTCAAATTCCAGATTTATATAGTCTAAATGAATTCATTTTATTGTATAAACTTAATAAACACTGCATTAACCAGAGGTTCAGATAAGTTTATAATATTTTTACATCTCTATCAATCATCTCTTATTAGTATCTCTGTCTAAACAAAGCTTTGGAAACTATGTTATAGTTTATACAACAAAGAAATATGAGGCAAAATGTTAATTCTATTGTGGTTTGGTATGTTTACCCACAGGTCAATCTTGTCTATTATCAGATATAGTAATTGGCTAGCTCATGTAGCTGTAATTTTTCCAACAAAAACTAAAACAGAATTGTTGAGGGAATATCTTTAATAAGAATGTTCTGGGAGTTCAATGAAATATATGTCATTTCTACTGAAATCAGCCAAGTGGTTGGAAGAAATCGTGAGAATGTGAATGAAATTGGGAAAGGAGTTGGGAAGACTATTGGGACTAGTCATGTGAACCACAGATATTGTTGCTTTTCTCAGCTTCCTTTCTGATGTCTAAAACAAGAGCCTGAGCTCATCTCTCTATTTCGCAGCTGTAATTACTTCATCCTGTTCTCTGAATATCTTCACTGGCCCTCTATCTTTCAAGAAACTCTACACTCTTGTCTTTACTCTAAATGCCAACATAGGCTATCTGCAAAAAGATCCTTATGTGCCAATACTATTTTCATAACCCCTTTACTGAGCCCCTTTTCTAAATTTTCATCTTGTTAACTTTAACATTTTCAACATTCAGATTTCAAAAGCAAAAAGTTACTTGCTTATTTACCAGTTGGTCTTTTTTAACTTTGTGACAATAACTGAAAAGACTAGAAACCACTCATTAAGAAATAAAACCACTCACTGTAAACCACTCACTAAGAAGCTGTAGTCTTTCAAAGGTCATGGTGGAATAGGACTGGCATAAACCCTAGAAATCACCTGCTGAAAATTTCCATCAGTTGGGAGCTTTGAGAAGGAGGTTCAGTCAAACAAAACTGAAATTGAATCCTCCCTCAATTTTGCATAAGTGACATTAACTAGTTTCTTAAGTTTGCTAAGTCTCAATTTAACTCTTTTAAATGGGAATAGGAGGTCCTATCTTATAAGAACATATGAAACAGGTATTGAATTTTCTGACAAACAGCACATAATTAATAAATATTTATTTCCTTTTTTATTATTCGCATTGGAATAAGCCCTACAGCAAATATCTATGACTGGGATTTCTTACCCACATTATAGCAACTTTATTGTAATTAAAAATTTTGATTAGGTAATATATTTCCTGGTTAAAAATTCAAACCCTATAAAATATATTCAGTGAAAAAAAATAAACTTTTCTAACAACTACTGTTAGTTTTTTTAAACTTTTTAGAGATAGTCTATGCACACACAAATGTACTCAGATGCATGTGTTCCTGCGTGACACTATTTGAGGTATACTATGCATGCTGTCCTGCATCTTGAATTTAATGAAACCTATTTAAAGTTTTTAGAGTTCTTATATTATTACGTTTACTTTTCTAAGCAATAAATGCCTCGTTTCTCTAATATATCTCTACATATGTATATATGTATATTTATATCATCTGTCATTTATCTCTATCTATCTATTCATATTTTTCACTACCTTGAACACTGCTTTTAGGCATATAGTCCTTCATCTGCAGCTTTCTTAATCTTAGTGCTCCAAACTGAATACTATATTAAAAAATAGAGACCACGGAGAATCCCTCATTTAAATCCTGTATATTTCTGATATAATTATATAGTTATTAAAATTTTAGTTAGGTGATGTCTCCACAAATCTGAATTTTTAAAATGATATTTTGTTCATAGAGAATCTTATACTGAATGGTACTAAAATAATGAACCCATCAATATTTGGCATAAAATCACTCACATTCAGTGGAAGATTCTATGATAAATATTTAAGATCAAATCTTTAGTTCACAATAATCCAGCTGACAACAGTATGTTTATGCTCTTAAACTAGAGCATGACAGTCAAATAAAATTCCTAGTTGAGATTCTAGACTTCAAAAGAAGCTATTCTTAAAATTATGTGCCCTCTATGGTGCATTAAATAAGAGGTGAGAATTATTATGAAAGTTTTCCTATGGCCTTATGGGCAAAAATAACTTTTTATGAATGTGTTTTCTTTTAAATTAATTGACTTCATGTTTTTAAATTATCTACAGTGATAGAGGCTGTTTTGCTTGTTGCTTCAACTGACCTTACCTATTTTTAAATTAATTATATTCAGCTCACATAGTAGGAAAAGAAAACTCTTCAAAATAAAGTGAAGAATTTCCTATTTCTCAAGTTTTTAAAGTAGAATAAATGTTTACAAACTGAGGTATAAGCTTCATTAAAGTAAACATCTGAGCATTCGTGAAATGTTACAATTGTACATGTGGACTTTCCCCCCCCCCAAAAAAGGGCCTACAGATTTCATCAATTCTCAAGAGAGGGTCTATTAACAAATAAATTAATAAAATGCCATTGCTCTCAGTCAAGAACCTTCTCTAGAGAAGAGAGTTAAATAGAGAAAGTGGTTCAAAGTTCTACCCATATTTCTGGGAGAGATTAGAAAGCAGATTACTTCAGAATAAAACAGATTTCTTAAGGATGCTGTAGAGAATAGTTGTTTACTCATGAATGAAATTGTGAGGGTTGGTTTTATACACCAACTTGAATAGGCAATAGCACCCAATGACTTAATCGAACACTAACCTAGATGTTGCTATGAAGGTATTTTGTTGGGTAACATATTCCATCAGTTTACTTTAAATAAAGGAGCTTCTTCTACATAGAATGAGTGGGCCCCAACCAATCAGCTGAAGGCCTTAATAATAAAGAGAGAGAGAGAGACAGAGAGAGAGAGAGAAAGAGAGAGAGGTTTGCCAGAGAATAAAATAATCTGCGTCAAGACTACAAAATCAACTCCTGTCTAAATTTCAAGCCTACCTGCCTTAAAGATTTCAGACTTGCCAGACCCTGTGATCATGTGAGTGAGTCAATTTCTTTAAAAATGTGTGTGTGTGTGTGTGTGTGTGTGTGGTGTGTGTGTGTGTAAACTTTGTTTCTCTGGAGAATATTAATATGGAGGCCAACATTAGAAATGGAAATAGTAATAGAAATGATTAACATATTTAGTGAAAAAAAATCTTTTTGAATTCTAGCAGTTCTAGGATACTAAAAATATAAAAGGTTGGGAGAGAGGCTAGTAGAGAATTGAGAGGTATTTCCTAAACAGACATTCAGAAATAACCCAAATACTTTGCTTGACTAAAAACAAAAGGAGCACTAGCAATTGAGAAGACATCAGAGGATCCCAGCTGAGAAAGTGCTTGAAACTGGAGAGCATCAGGCAGCAGGGTAACAGTGAACAACAGCATCAGAGTTCCCGAGTCCAGAAGACTTCTGCAGCTTTCATGGCTGTGCAAGATTCAGGCTTTTCCTCATTGTTCTCCAAGCATCAAGGGACATTACAATGCTCTTTGTCATGTGACAACACTGTATATCTAACAGAGTTTAACATGCGAATATATTATCTTCTCATAATTAAATAAAGCAGAACATTCGAAAAGTTCGGAAGAGCATTTTCCCTTTTTATTTGTGTGGCAGAAAGTTGCCAGTCAAGTTAAGTTTGTACACAATAAGGAGCAGAATTTTAAAAAGTGTGTTTGGAACTGTAAAACAGAAAACTAGCCAGATCAGATGTACAGTTACAGCACATTCTTTGTACCAGGCTTATAAATTATGCTCTGGACAACCGATATAGCTGAGAATGGCCACAAAGCACACCTTGGAAAGAATTAATATATTTGCACCATAGTTGTCATTTCTTCTCTCCAAAGTCTCTTTATTTCGCAGCCCTTTTCCTAATTAACAGTATCCTGGACATCCTCTAACGAACTCCAGTTGGAAAGTTGCCAAAAAACAGCCATCGCCATCTCTTATTATCAAGCACAAGACGAAAATGAGACTCAACGTTTTACTTGAATTAATTTTATTAAATGTTTGGGATATGATTTGATTTTATCTTTTAATTTTTATATCATAAATTTTGCTTCTTAAATCAAGAAGAGAAAGAGGTAAAAACAGGGAAAGTTTCTTTTCTTTTTTTTTTAGCTATCATTGAGTTTGTATTTATTCACCATGGAAGGGCTTTAATAACTGTTGCTTCATTGATCGCAGGACCATGTTTGCATTGGTCTTCTGGATACCTAGGCAAAGCTCTTTTATCTTACTCACACATGGCTCAACCTTGGATCAGTGCCACATTCCCCACCTTCATGAGTGATTAACTCATGTAGCCTGTTGCTAATAATGTGTGCACTTGATTTATTTTGGACAAGGTGAATATAGACCCTAGGTTTTTGATCAGAACATAGTGGTACAGCTTGTATGTGGCCACACTTTCAAGGGAAGAGATCATGGTCTATATTCTCAGGTTGCCCCCTCATCTCTCCTTTACATTGTCATAGGAAGGGAATTTTTAATTCAATATATCATTCACAAGTTACCTCTGACTTGGCCTTGTCATTGTGATTCATTACACTTATACTCTATCCTTTCATGTGCTGTATCTCACTGAAGTCTCCATACACCAGGCTGGTGCCCCAAGGTATACGTCTACAACAAAGATCTAAAACATAGTTTAAAAGGAAATACTATAAAAGAGAAAACTAACAGTCACAGCTGCTACTAGAGGCCAGTTCCCACGAACCCAGCGGGTTTTACAACTTCAACCACAGCCGAATTATAAGGGAAGCTATCAACTCAGCAGCTCTAGATATGATTATATATGAAGTCACGCTATGGTGTTATCTTCTTTTCTTCTTCTTCTTTTATAGCAGGGCCCTCCTACCTAACCTTCTCAGTTAAGAGGTAGGAAGAACATAGCTTCTTTGTCTTCCCCTAGCTCACTAGTAAAATCTATGAAGAGCAAAAGGAGCAGGCTGTCTTGCTGCCACAAGACTCAATGACTCTGCCTAGGCCATGTTGTGGGCCACATTAGCCATCCCAAAGATTCAGAATACTCAGCTGTTGATTCTAATCAAGTTTGGCCATACCCAAGATGCAGGATTCTTGAGCGCATGTCCTGCAACTGCACGAGAGTCACCTTGGAAACATGTTAGAAGTTCACATCCCTGGAAGCCTAACCTTGGAGACTCATAGTCAGTAAGTCCGGTATGGGTTTTGGGAGGCTGCAGTTAGCAAACATCGCAGATGATACTGATTCACTGCCCAGTTTATATTACAGCATTTTTTCAGGGTGTGCAGCTCTAGAAATATACAGGTATAATGCCAAGTAACAGACTCAGTTGGGCAGCAGAAAGAAGAAGAAAGGAGAATATCATGTAGTAAAATGTACTAAAGAATGTGCTAGGTTCTTTATTCTTTTAATTGCATTTAATTCTCACAGAATGCATAGAAGTAGGTTTATTACACCATTTTAATCATGGGGAATCTTTTCTCTTCCATCATTTTTCTTACCTGAATTGGGGGTAAGGTGAGTTTGTAAGGGATTTCCCCTAATGTTTCCAGTTGTGTTCATTTAACTATAGCATTTAAACAGTAGATCGGTATGGCATACACAGTCATTGTGTATGTTTTTGTGTATACATTTTTTAAGAGTATGGCTCATTATATGTGTATTTTTACTTTTTTTTAATCAATGGCATAGCAAATGACACAAATTTATGAGCTTAAAGCTACTCACATTTATATTTTCACAGTTCTGTAGGTCAGAAGTCTGGGTAGGCTTGACTGTATATTCTGCTTTGTGTCTCACCAAGCCAAAGACAAGCTGTCAGCCATCCTGGGCTCTTGTCTGGAAGCTCCAGTGATAGGGGTAGGGGCATGTGCTTATAAGCAGATCTCAGTTCCAAGGTAGTTAAGGGTAGAAGAGGCAAAGTCCCATTTCTTTGCTTGCTGTTAGCTGGGAGCCTCTCTCAATTTCTGAAGACTACCTGTATTCCTTGCCATGTTGTCTTGTCCATTTTAAGCCCGCAAAAGTGGGTCGTGGTCATGCCTTGAATCTCTGAGCTTCTGTTCTGTTACATCTCTTCTGCTCTCAGCCAAAGAAAGTTCTCTGCTTTTAGGGCTCATGTGATTAGATTGGGTCCACACAGAATAATCTTTCTATCTTAAGGTCTTCAGTTCAGCAACCTTACTTAAATATGCAAAATCCTTTTTTGCCATAAAATGTAGCAACTAGAGCTATTATCCAGAGGGCAAAGATCATGGGGATCAAACTTCCACCTATATAACATAGAATAAAAATTGATTATATCAAGACTCCTGCCACTGATGTCAGAAAATCATATCAGGACCCTGTATGTATCAAGAGTGAGAACAGTGGGCTTTTCTGGTGCCTGTTTTCCTCATGGTCTTCTAAGACACTTTCTCCTTGAGCATCTCTCCCTCCACTTCTCTTTCTTTAACACTTCAAATACAACAAACTTGCTACATTTCAGCTAGGGCTGGGCTGAGATAGCTGGAAGTATAATCTTATTTTCTTTCCTGGAGGAGTGAAGATCTTTTGGAGAGCAATTCAAGGCTGGGCTCAGAAAATGTATGATAAATAGATCTGGCCCAGTGATTATTTCTGGGTTCTTGGGACTAAAGAAGTTTCAGATTGAGAAGGAGACTGCAGCAAAGTACCAATGAGAGCTTGGTGGAGGAGAGAGTAGCAGCACAGATTACCTAGTCATTATGATGGTATGACAACTATCCAAGGGAAAAGGTGACAGAGGGCTGATGCTTGCAAAGATCCCCTCTGGCCATACTTTTTTTGTTTAGGTTCAGCCTCACTTGCTCTAACACACAATTCGTTTTTTTAAGTTGCAAACCTAAAGGAAAGCTTTAAAAGCATCCAAACATCCAAAAAGTACGTTCCGAATGATTTAATTAGTATCGGAAAATTCACAAAAGGATTATGGGCAGCAGGAAGACATTTCCTAATCCTCCTTTTATGTTTTTGTGCCCTGCTTCCCTCGTTCACACACTATTCAGGATGACCTCACTTGCTGCATCTAACTCCTCGACTCACCCAAAAGTGCTTGAAATCTATCTGATAAAAATCTTCGTGTCTGCCTTATGACTGACATAGTTCTCATCTGCCTATGGCTGGCCATAAGAAAGCTTCGTGTTCAAATGAATTGCAACCATTTTCATATCTGAGTGACTAGTGTAATCTATCCTGAATTAGCTATTTAGAACCCCATCTCCATATACTATCAAATGTTCAATGGCCTGGGGACAGTGGTTTGGATTTTATATTCAACTTAGTATCCATTTGTCAAAATAAATTAGGCTTGAAACTTGATGGTGAGACTTCAAACAACTATTTAATCAATGGTCTCTCTTTTACTGTTTTAGATAGTAGCTCTTAAGTTCAAGGTCTGTGATGAGTTACACTCTTGTTCAACAACCAACAGAGAGGAGAGCAAAAGTAAGTGCTTAATAAAAGTGTGTAATGATGGTTATGAATATCGGGATACCTTTGAGAAGGATTACAGAAAAATTTCTTTCGTCTATGGTCTTCATAAATATGCACGCAGATAATGATCATCTTGTGTCATCTAGTCACATGAGCATATATACAACACATACATTTTTCTTATATTTTATTTTCAAAACAGATGGAAAAGTAAAGTTCTTATAAACTGGAGTAGTAGTGATGGGGAAATGTTTTCAATATACCGTTTTACTTTGAACATTTTATTTTTTTCCCAACAAGCAACACAAATCTACTCCATTTTCATTTCTTTAGCGGGGAAAGGCTTATTAGAAAAAAAAAAAAATGGATAATGGCAACACTAAGGAAAGCAATTAGCTTTGTATAAAACACAATGTACCGTAGTAGTGTGTGCAAACTCTAAATAAGGCTTTTTAGTTTAGAGCAACCGAGACACTTATGCCAACCTAAAAATAACTTTCTTCTCATTACTTTGAGCCCACAGTCAGCAACACCTAGAAGGACAAGAAAAAAAACATCCCGTAAATGGTTTCATAGATGTCCTGCAGAGAGGTTGAATTGTATGTTTTTAATTATACGCATTAATGTCTCCTAGAAAAAGTGCCCAATAACAATGCTTTCTCAAAGGTAATAATACTCCAAAATAATCATTTAACTGTGTATTATATAGGAGGTCTTTGAAGCAGTGGAACATTTTCTAATTATCTGGCAACTACTTTTAGAGTACATGCGAACTTTGCTCTTGATTTTGGCCTTTAGGATGTTGTAGCTATAGTTTCACCACATATAATACATCAGTCTCCTGATGGGAAATATTCCTGTGTAATATGTGCTACTTAAATAAACACACAGATCAGGGATCATTCTCACACATTGGAGAATGAGCAAGACCTCCGTATGATTTAAGTGCCACCTGTAGAGTCCATGGAACACTACAGAATTGCTGAAACCGTGCTACACCCCCTGCCTTCTAGAGCATGATACCATTAATATTTCATTCTTTGAGAATAATTTATTTTCTTCACTCTAAATGCAGGGTCAGTTTAGAACAATCCTTTCAACACTTATCATCATTCTCGTTTTAATGGAATGTGTATATGTCATTTGCAAATTGAAAGTTAACTAATGTGTCCTGCTGTGGATCATCTTTTAGAGAAGAATGAATGGATAGGGAAGTTAAGAGCTTCAATAACTGGGAAGCCTAGATGGTTAATACCACTGGTGAATTATGGCAAACTGAAAGCCATAAAAAAGGTACTTGATATCCGAGGGACAGGAAAGGTGGAGGGAGCTAGAAAAGAGGATACCAAAGAAAGGTGGGTCCTTCGACTGCTTCCAAATTCCACCTAGTCATGGCTCCTGCTAGATTAAAAAGAATCATGTTTCTACTTCTTGTTGGACTATAGAGAAAATTTAATTATGCTGCACTATAATACAAAATACTATTATTTTGAGTTAGTAAGAAGAGATCTGATTTTTTAAAAAATAAATTATTTCCCATTACTTTCTCAAGCATAGTGTTACTCGTTCTGCATCCCTACCCACAAAGGAGGGAAATTAGTCTTTTCTGAATGCATAATAGGATACTCTTGATAGAGCCCTTCATTTTGTGGCTGAAACTGTGTTATTCCATTGGCATGCCTATCAGGCTTAAAATTTACAGGTCTCTATCCAAGTGTAGAAAATCTATACGCTTCATTATTTCTCTATAACTGAAATGATTTTCTAAAAGTCTCAAATACTATGATGAAAATTAAAACTTTATATTTACTCATTCCAGAAATGCTATTTCTTTTTCTTTCTTTCTTTCTTTCTTTCTTTCTTTCTTTCTTTCTTTCTTTCTTTCTTTCTTTCTTTCTTTTTTTTTTTTTACTTAAAAGGGTGCCACCCTGGGAGACTCAGTCTCTTCAGACTCAGGATTCCTTACTCTCATTCCTCTCATTCTCCTTTTCAAGATAATGAATAGATGCTAGAGAAAGCTGACAAAATATCATGAGTGGTCTGTGTGTGTTTGGTCAGTCAGACTGTGAATGAAGACTTTTAAATGTGCAAAAATATTATTGGGTATCCTTCCTGTCTAGCACACCCTTCTGGGTTATATGATTCAGTAAGAGCCAGGTACCTACCTACCCATCCATTGTCTTTGAATTATTTTAAAATTCTTTAAGCTATAGAAAAGTAGTAGCAATGTGAACAGTTCTTATCCATAGAAATGCAAATTTTGCAAAATTGAATTTCATCTGGTGGAATGAATTTCATTATTGCCCTGGTATTGAAGAATTTGACAGTTATTGTAAATTCATTTCAGCATTTCTGATTACTTAAGTGCGTGCTCTTTGAATTCTTCTTTCAACTATTTCTAATATGTCCCTCATTCTCTCAATAATTAGTCAAATAAAACATTTGACACAGTTTATGTTTCCATGATAGCCATGATTTTAACTCTAACAAGTCATTCTCTGGTGGCTTCCACTGATCTCTACTTTAGGTATAACTGTTCTCCCTGGTCTCTGGCATTGACGCTGTCCTTGTTGTATTTACTGCTTAAGTGCTCACTGGTGCTATAAGTAGAGATCTGTTTTCCTAACATGAGTTCAGTGGTTCCACCTTGCCGACTCTCACCTCCTCTCCAACTGGTAATTAATCTGTTTTAGTCTGTTAATTTACCCTTTGCCATGAAGATTTCATGGAATGCTGGTGACATGGATTACTGCCCTAGTGGAGGCACACAAGAATCGCTTGATGTCTACATTTTATAAGGAAGGAGGATTAGGATATAATCTCTGACATTTCTCTGCCCTAACTCATTTTACTGCCATTCTTACTCTATTCACTTATGATATAAGGATACTCCCTAAGACAATTTCATATCAGAATTCCTTCCAAATGGACTTGAAGAGAGGAGACTTTCTAATTTCTCCTAAAATTCATCATTTTCCTTTTTTATTTATTTTTTTTCCTCTTGAGGCCAGTCTCTCTGAAGGACTCTAGTAGCATTTTCACCTTACTCTTCTTTTCCAAATCTTTCTTTCCAGAGGGCACAATTCTCTCACGCCTGCCCTGAGCTCTGAAGGCACTCTAACCTCCTTTCCAGTAGGCAGAAACTTTCTGTTCTGAGTTTTTCAATTTCTATGTTTAGGATCTCATGGTTTTGACAGGTCAAAGGGGCTTTGTACTTTAGGTGCTAGCCCGTCTCCTGACAAATACCTTACAACTATCATTTCACTACAGACTGAAAAATAACCAACTTTGAAACTCAAAGTTGAAAAATGATGTCTTTATTTGAGACTGTACCGATCTTCTCCAACTCTGGATAAAAGAAGTACGTTGAAATAAACCAGCTTATTTTTAATGAACAATGTTTCAGGAAGTATCTTAAACATGGAATCTCTTTTAAGCCTACCAACATATCTATGTTAAAATTAATACTTAATCTTTATTTTTACATATTAGAAAATAAGCATACAGATATTATGTAGACTGCGTGAACTAATAAGCTAACATAGTTACTAAATAATAGTGCTGAAATCTGAATGCAGAGCTGCTTAACTCTTTTCTTTTATAATAAAATGATAATACTGTGCTATAGTAGTTTGAATAATATGCTCCCTTCCCCCAATATCTTAATCCCCAGAACCTGTGACTATTTTACATCTTACATGGCAGGGATGGCTGCTAAAGTTTTATATGGAATTAAGGTTGATAATCATCTAATCATAAAATAAAAACATGATTCTGGATTATCCTAATGGGTCCAATGTAATCACATGGGACATTTAATGTGCAAGTGGAGGCAGAAGAGTCAGAACCAGAGACTTGGTGTCTTGAGAAAGACTAAATCTGCCATTGCTAACTTTAAAGAAGAAAAGCAGACTGTGGGCCAAGGAATGTGGGCCTCTTCCAGATGGGGAGAAAAAAGAAACAGATCCTCGCAGAACCTCCTGAAAGAATGCAACTCTACTGGTACCTTGATTTGAGCCCAGCGAGACCCATTTCTAATTTCTGAACTTCAGAACTATAAGGTAATAAATGTGTGTTGTTGTAAGCCATCAAGTTTCTGGCAACTTGTTAAAGCAGCAACAAGAAACTATTATATGTGTTAAAGCAATAACTCTTCATTCAGTCTTTTGTGAATTTCTATTTCTGGATAATTGTTGACTTATGTTATTTTTTTTAGTTTTAATCTATTTTTATTTAATTTATTTATTTATTTATTTTTTGGTGGCAAAGGCTTCTCGCCAAGTACTTTTCACCAAAATCTGTGTCTGCCTCATCCTCTATGCCTCCCCTCGCCCTGGGCCTGCAGATTAATGTATTTCTTAGTCTCCCTTGTGGTTATATGATTAAGTAACAGAGTATCCAACAATAGAATATGTTTCTCGAAGTCATGCATATCACTTTTTGGCCAAGGCTTTTCGGAAACAAATTTACTTTTCCTTCTCCTCTTCAGTTACACAGACTGGATGCCACTTTGCTACAAGCAGCCTGGGTCTCTGAATCATCTCACGGCAGAAAGCTACATGTTAACAATGAACACTGGACTATTGCATAGGCAAGAAATAATCTATTACATTAAACCATTGAAATGTGTGGGTATATTTGTTACAGTAATTATACTCTCCTAAGTATTTTTTATAGACATTAAACTTAATTTTAACTAGGATCGAAAGAACTAATTAAAAATTACAAACAATTTAATTCCACTACCACTTTCTTACTTTAGGATATCAGTTGTTGCCAGAAGAATATATGTCTTGTTACTTAGGTCCCTGATTCCAGTCCCATCCTGTTTCAGTTTATTCTGTAAACCCTAAAGATGTCTACATATCAGTCTAATTGTTTGTAAACACTACCATTCTCATAGACATACTGTGCTTTAGCCACACCACTCTCTGACTATGCTTTTTAAACCTTAGTTTTATGTATGCATTCAAATCCTGGGGAGAATGGCATTTAAAGAGAAAGCTTTGTGTTCTCAGTCAGACTCTACTGTTTATAAGTGTGGCATAGGGCAAGTTACATGAATTCCCTAAGCCTCAGAAAAATTGGAAGAGAAAGAAATTCCCTCAACTTCATAAAGAGCATCTTTAAAATATCTACAATTCATATTTATTACTTAATGATGACAGACAGATTAGTTTCACCCCAGAGTTGGGAATGAGGCAAGGTTGTCTGCTCTTACCATTTTTTTCAACTTAATACTGGAATTTTAGCCAGTATAACCAGGTAAAAAAAAAAAAAAAAAAAAAAAAGGATGGAAGACATACAGATGAGAGAGGGAGAAATACCGTATTCCTATTTGCAAGTTACATGACTGCAAAATTGTGTAAAATCTAACAAAAAATAAAAAAAGCTGTTGCCTAATAAGTGAGTTTAGCAACACTATAGGATACAAGATACATACATAAAAAGAATAGTATTTCTATAAATTAGGAAAGATGCATGAACACTGAAACAAATATAATATTATTTATGATTGCTCATAAAAACCAAAGGAATGTTTAACAAAATACCTAAAAGATATGCCTAAAACTAAAACATTCTGATAAAAAAGGTCAAAGAAGTTCTAAATAAACAGACACATTGTGTTCATGGTTTGGGAGATGTAACAAACTAAAGATGTCAACTCTCCTCAAATAGATTTAATATAATTTCTATCAAAATGTCAGCAAAGATTTTTAGAAACATAGACAGATTTTTCTAAAATTTATATGGAAAGGCTAAAGAACTAAGCTTAAGACAATTTAGAAAAAAAAACAAGATAAAAGTGAGAGAAATCAGTCTACACAATTTAATATTTATTACATAGCTACAGCAAACAGGACTATGTGGTACTGAATGGAAAGTATAGATTAATGGAATAAAATGGGGAACCCAGAAATAGATCCACATTAACGTCCCCAACTGACTTTTTACAAAGGTGTAAGATGTTACCATTGGGACAACTTAGATAAAAAGAATGTGGAATCTCTATGTATTATTTCTTACAACTGAATGGAAATCTAGAATTTAAAATAGTAAGACAAAATTATGATCATTAGTC
Source organism: Eonycteris spelaea (assembly GCA_003508835.1). Taxonomy (NCBI): domain Eukaryota; kingdom Metazoa; phylum Chordata; class Mammalia; order Chiroptera; family Pteropodidae; genus Eonycteris; species Eonycteris spelaea. The sequence continues at coordinate 4,106,964 of PUFA01000088.1, forward strand.
CTGCAACATCAGCGTCACCTGGCAGTATACTTAAAATGCAGAATCTTAAACCATATCCCAGACTTATTGAACCAAAAATTGTATTTTTACAAATCCTCTGGCAATTGATGTGCACATAAAATTTTGAGAAGCAGTGCTCTAGAAAATAACAAACATTTTGGCATATAAGCCATCCTGTGTTTTTGTTCACTTGTCATTTTGTAAATTAAATTGTCTTATGCGTGACAGAGAATATACTCTATAAAATAAAACAAATCAGGCCTTCAGATTTAAATATATTTTATTTTAAATTTTTTCAAGTCTTTTGATTTCATGATATATTTATTTTTCTATAATTTTACCACAAGATATTCTAGCTATTCTTCTAATATAGTATTAGAATTGCTGAGATGTTTTTAATTTTTTTTAATGACTAAACTAGAGGAACATAGCTTAATTTTTTTTTTTTTGCAAAATTTATTCACTCAATCAGCTAAATACAGAGATTTTTAAATACTAGTTTGTTCCTTAAAAAAATAGTCATGCTGATATTTTTTTATTTTAATAATACTTTTTCTGTAATATATTAAACAATAACAAAACACATGCCCTTTACTATTCCTTAGGCACTAAAACTATTTTAGAGACTTACACATGTCTTAGTATTAACAAAATTCTATACTGTTATCCATCACAAGTCCCAGTTTTACTACTTTTTTTCTAGAACCATAAATCATGGCCTCATTTGGTCCAAGTTCCCATTCAGTATTAAAGTTGTAACTGGGTTCTTCTGTGTTCCCACCTTGATTTTCTAAACACAAGGCTTTCTTTCTTCAAAATGTTCTAGTCCTCAGGCTTGCAAAAGTGAAATCCATGTTTCCCTAGGCTATGAGTGTTTGGAGGGTTTTAAGATCAAAATAACAACATGTAAAACTACTTGTCTGAGATAATCTTGCTAAGTGAAATAAGCCAGACAGGAAAAGTTGAAAATTACATGATATCATTTATATGTGTGAATATAAACCTAACAGCAACAAACGAATAGGACAAACAAAAACACGTGGACACAGACAATAGATTGACTAGTGGTTATCAAAGGGTAGGAGGGAGAGGTAAGGGGAGGGTAGACGGAGTAAAAGAAGTCAAATATGTGGTGACAGAAAGACTCTAACTATGGAGGGTGAACACAGTGTAAATATATATACATATATATATATATTTATAAGTTTCAGCTGTGCATTTTAACAGTAAGGCATACACACACACACACACACACATATATACACACACACACTCACATATATATGTGTGTGTGTGTGTATGCCTTACTGTTAAAATGCACAGCTGAAACTTATTGGATTTCGTTAACCAATGTCACCATAAAAAATAAATAAATACGTTTAAAATAAATAAACAAACAAATAAATAAATATGTATCCCCAATGGACCTATGGTAGTTTTAGTCATGTAAAGATTTCTTCCAAACAGTTCTGGGAATCCAGGAGGATGAAAGTCTGTATTTTGAGCTCAGAGCTACGTCTCTTGAACTTAATATATTATTTGATACAAAGTAGGTACTTATGTTATATGACTGGCTTGCTGACCATCAAGGTAAGCTATGATAGATAGATGATAGATGATGATGATGATAAATAGATAGATAGAGATAGATAGATAGATAGATAGATAGATAGATACATGATAGAGTGAGAGCAATACAGATATATACATAAAGATATGATATATATATATATAATAAATATATAAAATATGTATTTATGTATTTTTCCCCACTTAATTGCCCTTATACCTAATTCTATGAACTTAAGAAACTGAACCAACTGATTCAGAAAACAATAATTTATGAATCTTGAAAAAATGATTCAGGTCAATCAAAATATGCAAAATGATTATGATATCCATTAATGAGAAAGTACTTGAAAAATCATGATATAGAATGGATAAGAAAACATCTAGTGAAACATGTTAACCATGGTTACAGTTCCAAAATAATGATACAATATTCTCTGTTGATATTTATTGAGCATTTACTATGTACTCTACCTCATTTGATCCTCACAAAAATCCTGTGATGTAGCTAAAATTATTATTCCATCTGTACAGATGCAGAAGTAGTAGCTCACCAAAGTAAGTGATTAGTCCAAGGTCAAGAACATGTATGTGAGAGATCTAAGATTAAAACCTCGATTTGTCTGATGAGGAGACAGAGCTCCTAACAAACTATAATTTTCTATATCGGGGGAAGCAATTTGGTGGTGGGATAGAAATAAGAAAGCCTTCAGAATACAGCAATTATTCAAATTTGGAAGCATTACAGAGAAATGCCTGAAATGAGATCTTTATAGTTTCCAAGGATCCAGAACACTTCCAACTCTAGTTCCGGCAGATTCCGTTAAAGCTCTTGCTTTTGAATATTCATATCTCATTCTTTTTCTCATAGCACACAATTGAACTTGTTAGAGTCTTTAGTGGACCACAGACTTTACGATATAATCACTCTCCTCTAACATGGGTCCAGGATTATCTAATTGTGCTAAGAAAGTAGTCCTCCCAGCTACTGCATGAATTTACCACTTCCTTTTTCTGTTGATATGAATCATTTGGTGACATCAAGCCATTGTAAGTTTTCCATCTCCAAATACCTACTATGGTTTTAATTTTATTTCAAATCATCAATGCTGCAACAACATCTCATCACAGTGAAATACCATATCCAATTTTTCTGCATTCCAGTAATCAGCTGATCCATTGCTCAAACACTGTGACATTTTTATGTTTGATAGAAACCCGGGGTAGGAAAAAGTACCCTGCACTCTTCTATTCATCCCCACTCTTTTTGAACCCACTGGGACAGAGGTTTTAAAGTACTATTGCCTTGGGCTTCCAAAATCTTTCAGCAATTCTAATGAAAGAGTTCTTTCAGCTTTTAGACAATCTTTGCAATCTCCTCCCTCCTCCCTGGGAGCCAAGTATAAGGCCAATGGAGCCAGAGAACAATCTGAGTGAACAATACCCAAACCCATAAAGGATTCAAAATTTCCACTCTTCCCTAACACTGACCCATTGTCCTTGGAATACTTTTGGGTGCCTCTAGGAAGTTATTTTTTTCTCTCTCTCTATTGTATATACCACTTGAAAGATCAAGGAAGGGCATTTAAGGTTGAGTTCTAAGACGCATGTTAGTTGATGGGAAGAACGTGACTTGAGTGGGAAGTTAAAAGAATCTGTCTCTATCATGAGAGTTTGAGTAAAAGTTGGGGACACACAAGTGAAGCAAGTTTGGACCAGAATTAGAGGTTCTCAAATGTTGTTTTAGTAATAGAACCCCCCCTTTTTTTACTAACAAATTACTATGAAGAACATCAGTATAGAAAACTTTTAGAAGCAGAGGTTAGCAGGATCTCATCTAGTTCAGAAATCTCTTCTTATTCTCTACAAACTACTGTATTCCAAAAGGGACTACTTCACTATAAAGTAGTAGAATAAAGGAAAGAAAATAACATTTAATTGAACATTATGATACATCAAAGGTCATATACACTATCACACCTGATTTTTTTTAAAGAACTACTCTTACACGTAGGAAAAGTGTGACAGAGAAAATAAAACAGATTACATGACTTTGGTCTTATCTAACTATTATATTCAATCTCTAGAATTAACTACTCACAAAGCAATATTTTCAATAATTGTTTAGTATAAGATTAACTTCATTTTAGAAGGAAATACTTCTATTTGTATTATATGTGAGTAATATTTTTCATTTTTAATAAAGCTAAAAATACAAGAGGTACCTCAAAATAATGTTCTTAGTTCACATGTCTAGTCCCTGATTTCTCATATTCTCTACATCTCACTAAATGTGTAGATTGCAGAGGAACATATAAATTAAAGTCAGTAGAATAGAATCTAAGCAGTTAGAATTGACTTGGTCCATGGTGAAATTATATGAACAATTTACTATTAAACTCTAATTCCTAAATATGAAATAGAAAGTTTCATGCCTTTAGATCACACATGATCAACATGGTTCATGCTTTATCTTGATTCAAAATTCTTTCAGTTTAAGTAACAGAAATTCAACTCATGACAGACTAAATAGAGGTTTATTGAAGTAATGTTAGGGCAGCTCACTGAATCAAAGGAAAAGCTGAGAGAACCAAAGAAAACTAAGATCTTCAGAGATTCGATACTGCAAAAATTGTTTTTCTTTCAGTATTTTTCTGTTTCTCAATCTCTTTCTCCTTTACATGTTTGTCCTTTCACTGCTTTATCTTTTCTATAGGAAGATTAGATTTCACCCACTTGTATAGAAAAAGAAAATACTGATAGCCCTGACTATATACCTGCAATTTGGCAATGAAAGATACAACAAACAAACAAACAAAAACAAAACAAAACAAAACAAAACAAAACCTTTTTCCTCCAGTTTCACTAAAATTAAACATTCTAGTAAGGAAAATGATTTTTCCAGCATGGGTAATACAGATCCAACCTTAGGTCATGGTGTATTATTTTACAGATGGAGGGTATTAGAGGTCAATATTTATAAATATCATAGCCCTACAATAAAGAATCCATAAGTAACTTCACTTCTGTTTTTCTCACCTTTGCTCTTATATTATTTCACAATTTATTATACTCTTCTCGGTTTAATTCCAAATGCAAAAGACCGTGACATATAGCTTACCATTTAGCTCCTAAATATGCAGTTTCTTTTGGGTGCCATTTTAACTGTAGTTATCAATTCCCTCCAAGAATCATATATCATTTTTGCTGTGCAGTTTATTTAAATACAACATATATAGTTCTAATATAGAAGCTTTTGACAAATATACTTATACTGAGGACATACATCACAAAAAATATTGGTGGGCCATACTCCTAAATTATTATTTAACACTTTCAATCTTACAGTTTTTGTTTAATCTTTGTCTATATATAGAATTGTCATGATTCACAGTATTTTTTTACATGTTCTGCATTTATTCTAGATTTCCTCTTTATGGATGTTTTCTAGAAGGCAAAACCAGAAAATAACCCCAACCATTAACAGGTGTGCTTTTTAATACATTTCTTACTTTGTTTATTTATTTTTGTTCTGTGATAGGTATCAGCATGTTTCAAGGTTCAATGCACACATTTCCATCATTTTAGAGTTACATATTGAGTCTTGGCTTAGCTGAGAGTATTAAAGTAGTACTTTCTTGAGAGCTTACTTATGCCTTGAATGTGTTTTTACTCAGTATACTTTCTTTTGATAAAAATTGTTATTTTGTCAAAATATGTTTAAAATACTAAAAAGAAAACAAGGCAATAGCTGATAATGTGTAGTAGGAATCAGCAAAGAAATTCATATATATAATCCACAAACAAATCTTGAAAGTACAATTAAAATGCCTTTTGAGGACTGCACTTTAATAGTCATTCTGGTTCTTAAAATTTTCCTCCTGAGAATTTTATTTAAAAAATAGTCTTTACTAAGATTATGAAATATACACCATTGAATGAATCTGGGAAATAAGAGGAGATGTACATCTAATCAAACATAGATGTCATTTCTGGTAGACATACATAAGGGACAGAATGATGTCCTAGGAACTAAGCTCATGTAACCTACAATGTCTGCACTAGGAGGTAGTAATGCTTACACTATGGACTCAATGAGTTAGTATATATAAGCATTTAGAGCATATACTATTCATCAAAAACTAATCATTCTGGCCAAGACAGAGTAATGGGAAGTGAATTTACCCTCCCACCTTACATTTCGAACAACAACAACATCAAAAAAAAAAACAAACAATCTTTTAAGATATTGGCTATCAAGTGATAAAGGACAGTGATCCCTGGGATGGAAACTACAGAAAGTGAACCCTAAGTTTGCCCCCTGTTTATGCCTTAGTAGTTTCATGGCCATATATAGCATAGGGAGGAAAAACTGAGGAGAATTTAGGGGAATTGCTGAGCCAAGCATACAGGAAAACCAAGGCAGTTAGAGTTCAGTACAGACTATCTGAAGGAGAAAGTGGCATGGAAGGAGAACCCTGGGCATATGCAGAGCTCTCCTCCAGAATTATGCAGAACACTGATCATCATATGCATATGGGGAATCTACCAAAGGCTAGAAAAAGAACCATCTGAAAGGATTAGAAGGAACAGAGCCTGTTGTCTCATAGGCCAGGAATGGTGCTTGTTCTCACAAAATAGACTGGAAAAAAAAATCTAATTCACAGAACATTGGAAAAATTATCAGAAATGCCTTGCTTCAGGGTTAGGAAAAAATTATCCCTATTGAACTCTCCTCTGGACCTGACTAGCAAATCATAAAAGAACTGAAAGATTAAAATTGTTTCCAAATTACTAAATTGCATCCCAAAACAAAGCATATGAAGATTTATAGTAATAAAAAATATCCAGCATCCCACAAGGTAAAATTCACAATGTTGGGCATTCCAATATCAACAGGCATACAAGCAAGAAAACATGACCTATAATTAGGGGAAAAAAAATTAGTCTATTGAAACTAGACTAATGAACACAGATATCAAATCATACATAGGACAGTCATTGAAAATAGTTACTACAGAAGAAACAAAATACAGTCATTACAACTCTATTTAATGTCCAAAATGTTTAATATAAGACCAAGAAGATATGGAAAGATCCAGAATAAAATCTCAGGGTGAAAGCTAAATGTCTGAGATAAAAATAAAGTGAATGGGATTAACAACAAATTGGACATTGCTGAATAAAATGTTAGTGGACTTGAAGGTTTAGCAATAAAAACTATCCAAAATAAAATGCAGGGAGGAAAAAAAGACAAAATTTTGAAAAGATCATTAGTGATTAGAGGAGCAATTTTCCAGTGGCTTGATTTTGGGATAATTGGTTTCCCAAAAGGGAGAGAGAAAAGAGAGAAAGAAAATAGTTTCTCAGAGATAAAGGCCCCAAACTTTCCAAACTCAATGAAAATTATAAGTTCTAAAGTCAAGAAGCTCAAAGAATTTCAAAAACACACAAGAAAGATATATGAACCTAAAAGCAACAAAGAACAGGACAAAAAAGGAGAGACTCATGGACATGGACAATAGACTAGCAGTTACCAGAGGGTATAGGGAAAGAGAGGAGGAAGGAGGTAGATGGGGTAAAAGGGGTCAAATATGTGGTGATAGAAAGAAATCTTAACTATGGGAGGTATACAATTGTTAAATTGTACACCTGAAACTTACTGGATTTTGTTAACCAATGTCACCATAAAAAAAAAAAATAAAATAAATGTATAAAAAAAGAGAAAATTATCTCTATCTGAAGTCATATCATTATAAAATTGCTCAAAACTTGTATAAAGATAAATTCTTTAAAAATCCAGAAAAAAATAAGACATGTTATGTACAGAGGAACAAAGATAACAATGACATTGCCTTTCTTGTCTGAAACAAAGCAAGTGAGAAGATAATAGAGCCATATCTTTATGGCGCTAAAAAACCCAAATATTGTCAATTTAGCATTCTCTAGCTGGTAAACGTATTTTCAAAATATTAAAGCAAAATAAAGATGTTTTTAGACATATAAAAGCTGAAGATCCACAGACTTGCCATATAAGAGATATGACAATAAGTCTTTTAGACAGAGGTAAATGATAGCAGATGAAAAATCAACATCTATAAAAAATAGTAGAGGGTAAACAATGGTAACTACATGTGCAAATATATTTCTTTCTTATTAAATATCTTTAAAAGATAACGGAGTGAACAAAAAGAAATAATTTATTGAGGAGTTTATAACATAAAAAATGAAACATAGCAACTGTTATATCCTTTGGGTAGTCTAGAGAGTGTTTCCAAAATAAACTAGGCTAACTGATAATATTCTTGGAAAAATATTTTAGGATAATGACCTTGAATGTAAGCCTTGTATACAAATTCTAAACCAAAAGAATGGAAATGTGTACAGCCCTGACACTTGAGATCTTTGCTGTATTCCAAGATAGATTGCTCTAGGACTTTAACAATCACTTCACTTCTGAATCTCCATATCTAAATCTCTAAAATGGGGCCATTAATGACACTGAATTTTACTAATAAAATGTTAATATTAAAAAATATGATTTGACTTGCCTCTATTGAAGGCTGATAAAAGTGTGGTATGAGAAATACTATACTTTAAATAATAGCCCCTCAAATATTACTGCAAAGATGTGTTCCTTATGTCTTGAATCACAAGTATGTGGAGAAAGAGATCAAATAGAGAAAAAAAGGGAAGAATTTTACTTTTGAACATTTGCACATGGAAGATTATAGGCATAACTGAAACTGTACAAAGGCCCTGCAATTATAGATTGATCTACCTGTATATTTTCAGAACCAAGTAATGTCTACCACTCTAAGAGGGATTAAAAAAAAAGCATAATAGTAGTTTTTTTTAAAGCTATATACAAATGATAAAAGCAAAGACATCAAAGTGGGTAGCCTTTCAACTCATGCTCAATTAGAATAAAAGTTTGGTTGCTGTTTTAAACATTTATGACTAACTAACTGTGACAGGCTCTCAGCTTTGCAAACGGGATGATTTCAGTTGACTTTTGATCTGACTGACAGTTCCTTATACACTTCAGTGTTAGTTTATAACACACGAGCCCACATCTGAATACACATGTGACTAATTAGGGACTGTTTATGGACCATCCACATAAATTTAACACACAGGAGTGGAAGCATTTTAAACTAGAGGTCATAATTTTAATGAAATGGAGTTAATTAACAAAGGTGCTTAACCTATTTTTTGTATTGTGAATTAAAAAAAAAATGAAATCTAAAGTGTATTTTTCATCTATATTTGATGAGGTATATTAGATCATTTAAAAGGTTAATTTATGACTATAAAACAAAAGTTATTTATGTGTCTTTTTTAAAAGTTGGTTGCAGATATATAAATACTATATATGGATCTTGATTCCTAAGAGCTTTGTGTCTTGTCCCAAGAGACACACATGTGCAATATTTTATAGGTTGGTCAGCACTCTGACTTGGGTCTGAATTCCAGCTTTGCCATTTATTGGCTGGGCAAGTTACTAAATTTTGTTGTGCCTTAATTTTTATATCTGAAAAATGGGGATAATAATAGCACCTACCTCAGAGTGTTGAGGCTAGAACTAAATGAGTTAACACATGTAAAACACTTAGAACAGTGGTAGGACTGGAGACATACTCAATAATTGCTATTTATTATTATTTCAGAAAAGCAACAATCAGTTATGAATTATTATACTGTACCTAAATGAGATATAAAGAGTCATTTCTACAAGGAGATATTCAGGAAAAGTTCAATGAGAAAAAAAAATTTGGAGAAATCACTGGCTCTAATCACTCTTTCACCTATTTTGCATGGAGAAGACTACTTTTGTTCAAGTTAGAGTTTTCTAAAGAAAGAGACCACCTCTGAATTCTACAATAAGATGACTTGAATGTCACCCAGGAGAGACATTCACAACGGGTCACCATGCTGGGTAACGTGGGAAAAGTCTGTTAATTATTCAATGAAGCTCTCCACAGGCCTTTGGGTATAGTGTTGACATTTCCTCTAGACACATCTGGCTCTGAATTCTTGCTTTTGCTGAATTAGTTCATTCTATGTCCTGATGCTTAGTTGTTTATTCCATATTGTATCACATTGGCATACCTTTACCCATTCTAGCTTACCTCTTGGGGTCCACTTCACATCTCCATAGCCCAAGTAAGATTTTATCCATTGGGTGGTGAACTATTTGGCCTCACCTAAAGCTTCCATTGCTCCATGCCAAGACCCACTCAGAGTCTTTCTGCTTTCTGTCACAAGATCTTTGAAGATGTGGGACTCAGTAATCCAGACACAAGATTCACTACATGTCTTAACATTAGATTTGTATAATTTAATGTAGTGGCAAAGCTAGGAGACTCAAACAAGACTGAGTGTGATTCTCAGAGTGACCTTTTGACCTTTGACTTTTTATTGTCTCAATATTCTCATCTATATTTACTAAGCTTGGTATAAGAAAATGATGGAAATGAGTTAATGTATGTGTTTACTATAGGGCCTTGAATATATTAAATACTACTGACAATTCTGTTAAAATATTTAATGAGCTTCAGCAGAAGAGTATTTTTTTAAAGATTAATCTGTCTGACAGTCATTGTAAGGAATTAGAATATATCATGGAAAGTTATGGAACTACATGTGAATGAGATAGTGATACACATTTACATAAAAAAAATAAAATCCCTCCTGATTTCACTTTTGATTAATTAAGGTTTAAAATGAAATCTCAAGACCATAGTGGAAAGGAAAAACTATACAACATATATACAGGTATATATTTTTTTAAAAAAAAGAAGTAAAAATTTTCACTAATAGAAAGGATGAAAGATGAAATATTTTGTTAGGTTATTTCCTACTATCACATACCAGTTGACATCATCAGACTTAATGATGTAGTAAATGTCTAGATTTGGAATATATTTGTCATTGGATACGATTGAAGATATTCCTATGAAAGTAGTAGACCTCCTAAAAGGATCAAAATGATGTTACAATCTCTTTGAGAAGAACATGAGTACCATGGACAGTGTCACCTCAATTTTAGACATTTCTGTTCCACTTCACTTTTTTGTTTGCTATAACTACGTGCCACATATAATAATATTTGATATTTTTCTTTAAATCATCTTTTAAAAATAGTAAATATTTATATTACCTGTATATTGCCTATATTTCTAAGCAATGATAACTAAGGTATTTTTAATGCATTGATTCTGTTTTACATAACGCATCTTTAAGTAAATGTTCAACTATTTCAATTTCAAAATAATATAATCTGTTTATACGTTGCCCAAATTTATCATATTAACTATCGTTATAACTTGCTATATTTTAATAATGCATTGTAATTAGAAATAGAATAGGAAAAAAGAAGGGTACAAAATAATAAGGTGAAGTTAAAGGTTATATTGACTTACTTATGTCTAAATTTGTAAAATTTGGGGTTACCTGAATAATACACACTACTTTTTTTGTGTGGCTCAGAAAAACTTTTTTCATTTTTAAGAATATATTTAAAGACTAAGAATGTGGTGCTTTTGCCACGCCTACATAGTAAAAATCTAAAAGTTGCTTAAGATGTTATTCTTCTAGTCTGTAAAATTTGAACAAACATCTAAACATAATTTAGCATATACTTTTAAATATTGCCTTCCAAATTCCTTCATTAAGTTGAGATTTTAAATATGACTGCCTCTTATTCAAAGCTTCAGACTTTGCTATAATTTCTAGATAAAAGGGAGTAAAATAGAAGAAACCTTGTTTATTCAGATCATTTCCTTAATTTTATATCTCACAATATTTTACATAGGTAATATGCTAGCACCATGCACTGCAGTGTATTTGTGGAATTTTCTGAGACTCTATAATAGAAAGTGTTCAAATATCTGAGGATCTAATAACATTTTCTTGATAAAAAATTCTTTCATGTCACATAAAATGAAACTGTCAGCATTCTTTAGTAAATTTCTCTCAAATTTAAGAGCAGGTCCTTGACAATTCTACTATTGCCTTTAAACATCTTATTGAAATGTAGATTAACACTGTAAAATCTCATAATTGTTGAAAAACCTTTTTCTTCTTAGAGTTGTAGATAAACAAGTATTCAGTATTAATGTAAGCTGCTATAATTTAGAGTTTTTTTCCCCCTAAATGTTATTCTTCCCAGGACTTAAAATTCAGATTCATTTTAAGACATAAATTACCTAAGACCATAATGCAGATTTTGCAATAGAAGTCTACATAGATAACCATGCCTTTGGAACATCAATTTTCACTAGTCAGTCATTATCAAAATTACATTAAGGATAAAAGCAATTGCTTTTTCAAATATCTGCAGGATCAAAAAAATCTGAAATTGAGAAAAATAATATTATATCCCATATAATTTTAATGCAGTGTCTTAATATAGCAACACTAAACACATATTTGTTTAATAATTTAAAATTATAATTAAGCCTATGATAATGAGTAAAAGTAAAAGTCAGAGACGTCACATTATGGAGTATCAGTGTTTCATCTGGAGGCTGCTGCCCTTACTCATTCATCATTATCTGTGTCTCACAGGTGGGTAGGGCAAGACTGAGTGCCTAGCTTCTGCTCCAAACTTATCTGCAGTACCTAGCTTCAAGATTCTGCTGTCTTTTGTAAAATCATAATGTTGATACCATTAAAAGAATTATCCTGAGTGATGGCAACCTTACTGGCAATCAGGGTATATTGATCACACCTAACACCAAGTAAAGACTCAGAAAAATATATCCTCTAAATAATAATAATAATGTTTTTTTTTCTTAAGGCAATGTCAGAAGTTTATTTTTTATTTTATTACTTCCAGCATTGTTAAATTAACTGTATAATATTTTTTAATAATCATTTGGTATTGCATAAATATTTGGAGTAAATAAGTCTGCAATTATTGAATATTTATTCATGTGCAGACCTATGCTAGAAAATGTGAGAAATGCAAGAGATGTAAGACATTACCTTGCCTTGATAAAAAATACTATCATATTGGAAAAATTAGACAGATTTGCTTCAACTCAATTAGGGAACTGTAGAATAAACCAACTTCTCTAAACCTTAAATATGTAGTAGAATAAATGAGGACAGCAACAGAAGATATTGATGTCAGCTGCATTTGGGAGGAGGTAAGAATGATCTGGAATCAGGATTTGAGATCATATTTTTTTCTGGAAATCTTAGTGGTATTAATTTAAATATAAAACTCATTTAATGGGGACTCTAATAGAGAAATATATCCAAGTTTTATAAATTTACTATTGAAGATATGACACTACAGCTTTATATGTCTCATGTGGTTTGCAACATCTAACATAGTCAAAAACGATTTTACAAATATTTTATTACAACCTAGGATGGGTGTTCATACATCCAGTACAGGGGAATGCAGTCTGCTAATAGAAATACTGGAAATTAGGTATTAGAACTAGTGCCCTTTTCAAAATTATATGTAGAAGATAAAAGAATTTCTCTAGTAAATTTTTAAAGTTCTTTACATTTATATTTAATTTTTTATGTGGAGGAACAAAAAAAAATATAGCCATTATTTAGCTCAATGCTTTTATATAAATATCTTTACATATATACGTGCATACATAAATATATACATTCCTCAATTATCACACAAGTTTATTGAAACAATTTCATCAAAATATTTAATCATCATGAGAATTCTCCCAAAAGCTATTGTAGTTAACTAACTTATGTATTTATTTATTTATCAAAGGAGTAGATTTTGAAAAATCAACATTCTTTGGCAAAAGTCGAATTAGAGAATGTGTCACAGAAATGAAATTGCTTCAATACTACAATAGGCAGATGTGTAGCAAGTATATATAAACATCTGAACACAGAAAATATTGGCCTTATTTCAAAGGAAATAGGAAAAAAGATATTAAAAGAAAATTTATCAAAAACAAAACGGAAAAAGATTAGAGCCAGGTAGTGGAAATTCAAGGGGCTCTAATCCAAATAAAAAACAACTCAATATGAAAATACTCAAATGTATTTCTAGGGCAGTTCTTAAATATACAAAAATATTAAATGTTTAAATTGTAGAAAAATTTGTTCTTCTAAAGCATCTAATAATGAGAATGCATTAAATCTTTCCTTGGGAAAAATTTTCTCTCCTCAAATGCAAGATTAGGTGTGAATTTGTTCACCATAAAATAGTTCATGTTTGAGCTTTAAAAGGGAAGAAATACTTGGTTGGCTTAATCAAGGTTAAACTAATATGCAAAAGGGGAAAAAAAAGGACCAGAAAAAAAAAAGACAAGTAGATTTCAGCAGAGAAATACATTTTATGTGCACACTGTGAGTTCTTAATTAACATATAATAACTCAATTAAATGGGTAAGGATTAACTTTACTAATTATTCCCCTTATAATCTAGAGCATTAAAAGATTAGTTATTCAAATAGTTCTCTTTAAAATCTAGAATATTAGAATCACTTGGGAAGCTTTTAAAACTACAAATCTGTCTTCTAAAATTCATTAATTCATTCAATATTTATTTAGCATTTATTATGTTCCAGTCACATTGATAGGTGATACAGAGATAAAAAAAAAAAAAAATAGATGATGCATCCTTCACAGAACTCCATCTAGTAGGAGAAAAAAAGTTAAGAAAATTAACTTTTATAATAAAAGTTATAGAATTTTAAAATGAGGAGTTTAGGAGTATAAAGAACAGAATAATAATAGCAATATTTTAAGAAGTAAAACAATATAAGTTTTACTGTAAGACGACCTCTGACTGCCTTGTTAAGAATGAATTGAGGATAGGTTTTGGTGAGAAAGAAAGCAGGTAAATCAGTTAACAGACCATAGTAATAGTTCAGGTAAGATATGATAGAGGCTAGGAGAAAATGGTGTGAATATTGATAGTTTGTTCTGTCCATGCCTTTCAAATACTGGCAGTCATGAGTGACGTGAAGCGGTTTCCTTTTTCTTCTAACTCCCACTCTAATTTTGCTAATTGGAGATACCAGGCTAAGACTGGAGGGTGGCAACAGAATGAGGTTAGATATTTATTTCCTCTGCTCCTTTTGCCTTGACTTCTGCTCTTGTATCAAAGGTCATGGCTGTTAGACAGCTTTCACCATAGAGCTATTCTCACTAGTTTCCAACAATGATTCCTTCCCCTTGTCCCTTCAGACTGCATCATCAACAGCTTCTGTTGATCCTAGCCATGGAGTCTTGCATGTATATATGTATGTATGTATGTATGTATGTATGTATGTATGTATGTATGTATGTATGTATGTATTTTAATATTTTGCCCAAATTAGGTTTTAGTAATGAAATTTATAAGAAACAACCACAGTTACTGTTTTATTTTCACCCATTCTCCCCTCCCCTTAGGCAACCATCACCAGGTCCTCTGTATCTATGGATCTGCTTATTTTTTGTTTTGTTTATTCATTTTTTAATATAAAGCATTTAGAGCATTGCCTAGGACATACTAAGTACTTAATGCATTTTTATGTTTTTCATCATCAAAAATGAATCATTCTGGCCAAGATAAAGTAATGAGAACTGAATTTACCCTCCCACCTTACATTTCGAATAACAACAATATATATGTTTTTATTAAACCTTTTCTTCATATTATCCACTTTGAGTCTTTGAGTGGATCACTGTTTTCTGGTGGGACACTGAATTAAATATGTAGTAATTGTGGAGATGAGATGTGAACATATTTATGTACATTTGTTGAACAAAGAGGACAGGACTTTGTGATGGTTTAGAATTGGAGGGTAAGTAAAAAAGAGGTAGCAAGAATAATTTTCAGGTTTCTGGCTTGACCAGTAAGTGGTTGGAAGTATTTTTTCTTTTTTTTTTCTTTTTTTTTTTTTAAGAAATGAGGAGACTAGTGGAGAATCTAGATGGGATGAGAATAGGTCAATATTTCTGTCTGGGTCATATTGAGTGGACTGTTAAGTAGACCTTTTGAAATTCGTCAAAAGGCGTCAATACATATTTTGTCAAGGTGAGAGGGCATCAGTGTTATTTCAGTGGGGTGCCAAATGAACATAAAGCAAGGTCCAGGTCCTCAGGGAGGTTATGGTCTACTGAGAAGAAGACTCAAAAAATAAACTCCAATGTTGAATTAATGCTACCACACACAAAAAAGTACAGAAGGGTATAAAATAATATAATGAGAGAAGACGATCTGTTTTAGAAGTTGAGAGAAATGAAAGTACAAATTATGTCCTGATAGAGATCTTGACTAGGTGAAAAGAAGGACACAGAATATTTTAAGCAGTTGAAACAGTGTTCGTTATAAATCACTGTGGAAAAAAATGAATGAGTTCATTTGAGAAATAACAAAGTGGCTAGTGTGGCTAGAGATTAGTGAGCAAATGAGGGAGCAATATAAGATTAGGTTGCTGAGGAGGTTGACAGGAGACTAGATTATTATTAGGTCATTCCAAAAATGTGTCTGTTATGTTCTGACTATTAAGATACTATATGCTATTGAGAGATAAAGCTGCTTAACTTTAATACAAATCTTAAAATGACCTCGGCTGTCATGAGAGATCCATTATTAGGTCTTACCCCATGCACATCGGATAAAACTGGCATAATCAATATTGTTCAAATGATTTTACAATTGGACCAATTATCTATTTTGTGATAAAGCACTATTAGGTAAGAACATTGGTGAATAAGAGAGAATGTATTGGTAAATCGCAAAGAAAATAGATGCAGACGAATCTAATATTTATGTATGTCCTCACACCTTGACTTGAACTTCAAAAGTGAACATTTTTTTTTCTTTATATATCCTTACTACATGTTCAAAATAAACTATCATAGAGAAATCTTGGAAAATGAAATCCTGGATGTTATTTAATGTTTATTTTGGAAATTCTCACTAGGACTTTAACACTAAACTTAATTACCCTAGTCTATTTGCTAAGGCTAGTGCTTTTACTAGTATAGTGAAAAATGTTTATATTTGAACCCCAGATTGCCTGGAGTACTATTCTGGTACACATAACAAACACAAAATGAACAAATTATAGTTTAATTCAAGTGTCAAACTTTATTCTTCAAATCAAGGAAATAATGTTAAGAATATTTTCAGTCTATAGCCACGCCACCTAAACAAGACCAATCCCGCCTGACCTTGGAAGCTAAGCAGGATTGGGCGGTTAGTAGTACTTGGATGGGAGATCACCTAGGGAATGCCAGGTGCTGTAGGCTTAATAAATAAAAAATAAGGGATTGTAAGTAAATTGACAAGGTCCTTGCAGTCTGTGAGGTCCACACAGGGTTGCCTCACCTAAAATATATATATATATATATATTTTTTTTTTTCAAAAAACAGCTAACTCTTGTATATAGTGCTGCCATATGTCAGACACTGTTCTAAGCTCTTTGTATATGTTAAATCATTTAATTCTTGTAACAATACTATGAGGCAAGTGCTCTTATTATCACCATTTTAGAAATGAAGAAACTGAATTACAGGTGATTACTTAACTTGAGTGAAGATGCAAAGGCAATAAACTATAGACTGAAATTCAAATAAGACAGTCTAGCTTTTGAATCCGCAACCTCAGCTCGCACTAGCTGGAGACATGTAAACTATCATATTATTGAATAGGTCTCGAGTCAAATTCTCATCAGAGATCTTTTATTTTTTGACTACATCAAAGAAACATGCATGTTTTAAACTTGTTCATGTTATAGAGATTCATGAACAAGTTATATTTCTAATAACTAAGAAATATGTCACTGTACTCAGGTAAAGTGTTATTCATATAACTTTTTCTTTTCAGTTTAAATACCTATGTAATAGAATTGAGTAACAATTTAGAAGCACTTGTTGGTTTGATCTGGACATCTGTTAATAAAGTAAAGTATAAAACTTATCCTTACTAGAAGTAAGCTTATCTATCTTTTAAATGATGGAGAGAAATCTGAAAAAAAAAAAAAAAATCTATCTATCACCTGTCTATCTATTTATCTATCTATCACCCACACTATCTATCTATCATTTATAATCTATCTATAAATCTTCTTATCTATATGTCTCCCCACACACTTGCTCAAAGGTTAGAATCAAATAAAATCTGAATTTAGTGAATATTTCTGAATATTTGGCTACTTATTTTTGAAAAAAATAAAATTTCAATAATTCTCTAGAGTTGTTTTCTCAATTTTAAAATGTCTTTGAATACCATAGGCATATAACGTCGTTTTGTAAGATTTTTATCCTGTCAAGATGATTCGTTCTGAAAAGCTTCTGAGGAGTCTATAAGCCACCCACCATTTTAATAACTAATTGTTTGTTCTGCGTGTCATGAAATCACTTTGTCCAACTTGGACAGTTTCATTTTGTATAATTATAAATTTTACTCCCTAACTGTCATTATTATAAATTGATCTCAATAAGAAAATTTTTAGCACTGGAAAAAAATTGCAGCAAAGTATAGATTTCAATCTCCTAACAATATAATCACACACTTCCAAGTATACACTTGCATATGTGATTCAAAATATAACATTTCTAAATATTGTTTTGGCCCTTTATAATTCCCATTTTATTTTATTTTATTTTTTGCTGTCAATATAAATATGATGTTTACTGAGAAATATGTCTCAACTCCTGTTAAGAATTTTTGTGTGCGTGTGAAAGTTGTTGTCATTTGAAATTTTCTTTCTACGAGATATTCTGGTGTTCAGAATTTAATTCTAGGATAAAGTGTCAAATATGAGGTTGTTGGCTTTATAAGTTACTAACCCCCCCCCAACTTCAATTTCAAAGAGCAATTCAGGTGAGAGTAAATAAATAAATAAAAGGTTTGGTTAATGTTGGACATTTGGCTTGGTACCTATGTCATTCAAAAACTCCTTTCATTTAAAAACAAAATTTGCATTGCCATATGATGTGTATAATGCAGTATAATTACTTGGGTGCTCTTTGAAGGAAGTGGCCCCTTTTTTTTTTCCAAGTGATTTAACTTTGAAAAGGAATTACTTCACATGCCCAGTAAATATTTTAAAAAGCATTTTATGAGGCTTTTTTTCTTCATATTTCTACACATGGACAGACTATTGTGTGTTCTAAAACCTGTATTTACATGACACACTTTTATGGTCCAATGGGCAAACACTACTTAGTCCTAAAATAACATCACAGTAATGACTACAGTCAAGACAGCAAGAACTCCACCATTATTATCCATATCAGACTGCACCAGATGCAGTATCTGTGTACTCATAGACACAGCAATATTACATTCAAATAAGTAGTGCATAAGCTCTTTAATTTTGAAGAAGTATATTGTATTATATATTTTCTCTTCACCTGAATCTGTAAGAGAAAGAAATTGCACAGAAAATTAAAGATGAGTTACATTAAGTGGGATTTAGCCAGATTTCACTGTGTATAAAGCAGGATTTATCAACCTCAGTAGTATTGATCTTTTTGTATTGGATCATTTTTTGTTGTGGGGACCATCCTGTGCATTGTAGGATATTTAGCGGTATTGTTGGCCTCTGCTGACTAGAAGCTGGTACCTAATCCCCAGAGAGATGTGACAAACAAAAACGTCTCCTGCTCAAGGGTCACTGATATAAATGAATGAACTCTTTAATATACACATATTATTTTAACTGATGAAATTATATTGCTTGGCTTTGTCGATATCGAATTTTTTTTTAGTTTCCAGACACAATGTGTCATTTTTTTTCTCAGAATATACTTCATTTGTTTGTTTAACTTTGCAGTCAGGACTACAGTGTAAGCATTTTGCATATGGAATACTATTACACACATTTTATATTGACGACAAAAAAAAATAAAATGGAAAATATTGAGTCAAATAATATAAGGGGACATCTTTAAGAGAAGGTCTCCAGCGTCTATGGAGGAAAGCAATTGGCTCTTGCAGGTCCCCATTAGGCCACAGGCTCCTGGAGTCTTGTGGCTCTGGGCTAATTTCTCCTCAGTATTAAGAAGAATTTCTCCTCAGTATTAAGAAGAATATCTGACTGACCTTATGACAAAAACTGCTTTCTCCTAGAATTAGTGGGATTTTCAGTTACTTTTCCCATCTCTTTATGCTTTCAAAATAAAGAGGCAGCTTTCAAGAAATAGGGTGTTTGGAAGAAAGAAAGAAAGAAGAGAGAAGAGAAAGAAAGAAAGAAAGACAAGAAAGAAAGAAAGAAAGAAGAAAGAAAAAGAAAGAAAGAAAGAAAGAAAGAAAGAGACAAGATTATTTACCACATCACTGATTATAAACATGACTTGAATTGTAATAATAAACAGAAAAGAAGTCAGAATCCTGTTTCAGCATCATTCAGAATGTCCACCAGTGGGTCTAATTATCATGCTAGGACTGTCAATTCTGTCATTAGGTGTAGTCAGGGATTCATTGTTTTACTTAATCAAAAATTCTGTGTAGAGAGTAACCATATGTACATGAATTATCAATTTTCAAATTACTAGACTATAATAAAAGCCTACTTATTACTATGTTTTTCCTCATATGACTTTTTATTTAATAATTTAAAAGGGATTTCAGGATATTTTGTTTGCTTTAGGGTTATCATTATAAAGTTCAGTTATCATTATTCTGTAGCTATGAAGTAGTGCCTTCT
This sequence comes from Eonycteris spelaea, assembly GCA_003508835.1. NCBI lineage: Eukaryota > Metazoa > Chordata > Mammalia > Chiroptera > Pteropodidae > Eonycteris > Eonycteris spelaea. The sequence continues at coordinate 4,127,178 of PUFA01000088.1, forward strand.
GATAAGAATTTCTGGCTCATAATGCCAGGAAAAATAGCTTTTAACATTCAGTATTGGCATTAAAATATTGATAAGCACTAAATGACTCCAATGGGAAAATAATAGTTTATATTATATATATAGCATTATATTCTGTATAATGCACAATATCTAATGTTGCAAACATTCAATAAATATTGGAAAAGTTCCAACTTTTACTCTATAAGTCTCTAGAAAGTGACTACTATGTAAGGATTGGTTTGCTAAATATTATATAGTAAATAGAGAAAAATGAATGTGACTATATTTCAGAAAATACATGTTTAACATTGTAACTGTGATTTTAATGTTACACTAATTTTCAGTATATATACTAATTTTTCTTAAACAAAATTATTTAATATGTCAAATACCTATTTGTCACTTCATAGTTCTCAAGACTTCACTAATCCAAAATAATTTGACCTATTTATTTAGGATTATCAAGACTTCTTTAAAACTGTTAAGTGTAAAAAAAATAATAAAGTTAGGAAAGATAATAAGATCTGTTTGGATCTGTCTGGGTGAATAAGCACCTTAATTCCCTAAACAAATATATATTCTAAAGAGATAGAAATATTGAATAGGCTTGGTCAATTTCTAAATTTACTTTAATTTTTAATGCCTTTTTCTTCGTAGTTCTCAAAATGCTTCTCTTATGCATAGAGAACAAAAGAAGAATCATCCTGCAGTTAATTTTTATAATTTCATCAGCTAGTAGCAGAGGACTAGTTGCTTAGTAGATAAAGTATTGGCTTTATATTCTAAAGGACAACTTCAAATCCTGTTAAGGTTATATTTTTATTAAAATTTCCATTAATTTCCCCATCAATGTGATTATAGATTAATATTAATTAATTCTTACTATTTTTTGAAGAAATAAATGGAGCCATATCTGATGCAAAGTTAAAGACACTATTCAGGCTTTCTTGGTAACCCTTTCCTTGGTTCAGAATTGGTTGGGGAGGAAGGGAATAAGATTTCTTTAATGGCATTTTATTGAACTTAGTAATTTAAATGGCCTACTCTGATTTTGGAAGATATCAAATTACTATATGGAAGATGTCTTTCTCTTCAAATCTGTCCCTTATAGTTTACCAAGAAAATGACAAAGGCAATTTTTAATGTTGGATATAGCACTTATGTGTATGTGCTGCTGATATTAATGAGAGTTCTGGGATGAGGTTTCTCTGTGCTAAAAAATGCTACATCAACAAATAAATTAATATTATAGAAACTGACAACAGAAACCACTGGCGTTGCCTCTCTAGAGTTTTGATTTATTATTATAGCAAATAAAAAAGTATCCTAGGAAGAGATAATCTTTATGCTCATTGGGGAATTCTGGGATATCAAGGTGGGCCACCAGGTATCCAATTTGCATTAAGACGGTATAAAACTCCTAAAGAAAAAGGGGGCTTTGATACTGATGGATACAACTCTGGGTCATTGGAAGCAATCCTTTCCAGACACGCATGTGACAAAGGATTATTACAAGCTTTGGGGAGGGAATGTTATTTAAAGTAAATGCAAACTTACCCTGACACTCTGCATTTTAGTGATTAATTCGAATGTCCATTCTCTCAAGTACTGCAGGAGCTAAGAAATTTCATGCTCCCCTCTTCTTGGTCATTTAACAATAATGGGAAGTCTGCAGTATTCTAGGATTTAGAGAGGGAAACAGGGCTTAAGTTTTGGAGCCAAGCACTGTAATATTAAAATTTAAAGGAAAAGTCTAGGGACCAATATTTCTCTATATCTCTCTTGCCTGTTTTTTGTTACCTATTATGTGAAAGGGGTTTTTAATCTTTTTAGAAAAAAAGGATGCTGTAGAAATATATCAAAATGTAACCCTGAATATGACAGATCAAAGAGAAAAGGCTGAGGCTCCCAAACACCAAAATGCGTGTGTTAGATATTTTGTGCTATATGTTGAGATGCTTTAACAGTGAGGAAGTTATTAGACTATTATTTTTACCAATAAGATCTAACATTTATTGGACATTTTCTTTGTGCCAGGCACTGTCAAGAACTTTTAATCTCATGAAACTCTCACAGCCACCAGATCACAAAGACATTATTATTTTCTTCATTATAAAGATAAATAAACCGAGGTTTAAGAAGGTTAATTAACAAAGATTTTTTAGCAAACAATGGAAATAGGCAGTGACATTCTCAAAATACCTATGAAAACATTCTTAAAAGTAACAATTTTGTTGGAAAGAGCATTGGTAGTAGTGCTTTCAGAAAGGAACAAAAAAAATCAAGAATATATTAATTGTCCATGTCATAAGTTGGTAGAGGAGGTGCAGAGTTGCCTCTTGAAGTTGTCTGCAGCCGAGATCATTACATAAAGAATAAAATGTTCTAGCCAGCCATAGATTGACATGCCCATGCAAAAGAGTGGAAAAAAAGATCACCATGCCCAAATCGCCTCAAAAAACACATGCATTCCATATGCGGCTGGGTGATCCAGAACAGGGGTTCAGCACTTTTTCTTTAAGATTGGGTTTCATTCTGCTAACAGCTTATAGGCTGAGTGCCCACGAGCAAGCAATTAAGACTTTGTGCTTGCCTGCATTTTAGTAGCTCTCCTCATGACACATGCAGCCACATGGGAGCAGAAGCTTTGCCAGCATGGGTCACGGTCTGGGAGCAGCATCAGGAGAGCCTCTATACTCTAAGGATTCACAGTCTTCTGGGAAGTTGAGGAGAGAATGGATAATTGATTGGCTGTGCCTGTGAAAGAAGATCAAGAAGGGAACCGTTAAGAATTGGGAACTATAGGGAGAGATCAAAAGTGGAGTTAGGAGAAGAAAGCACAATGCTACCAAGGAATCTGAAGGAAAAGCAGATTGCCTTAATTTTAATGCCTTAAAATTAAGAAGCAATTGGGTTGAATAAAAAGGAGACAAAAACTGGACTGCTGATGAGAGTTTCTTACCATTGAACTTGAATGATGCCCTCACTAATTATTATTTATAAGAAACACACAAAATGCTGAGCACCTAAAATGTGCCAGGTATGGGACTGAGGATGCAAGAATGGGTAATATGAAAAGCAGAGCCACCATGCATGTCAGATTCAGTGGCTGACTTAACATTTATTTAGACTGTTATGGAAATGGCACCAGTAAGGTCATACTGTTTTCCTATTTCCAGCCTTACTTAATTTTGTTCCTGGAAAGCATCATGACTCAGGTCGGCTTAAGGTGTGCTTAAAATAATTAGAAAGCTTTATACAAAGATAAAATAGCCTTCTTGGGAGGGAGTAAGTTTTTCACATCTTTAAGTGAAATAGGCCAAATCAGTGGTTTTTAAATACAATTGATCATTCAAGACCTTCTGGACATAATTCTACAGTACAAATGTCTGCTTCTCACTCCTGGAAGTTCTAGTTTAATAGACTAACTAGATATATTCTTATGTTATAAACATTGCCCTAAACAATTCAGAAAAAAATTAAATCACAAAAATGAAATTTTCCTCTTTGTAGTAGACTTTATTAGATTAAAATCAGAGGAAAAAACTACTATCCTGCTGGCTATATCTGTATATAATCTATAAAAATCTAAATGTATAGAAAACTATCCTTCAAATTATTAATATGATCCCTTAAAAAAGCAATCTCACTGGACATTTCTACACATTATTTTCAAGGTTAGATCTATTGCATTACCAGAAGTGTGTGTGTGTGTGTGTGTGTGTGTGTGTGTGCATGCGTGCGTGCGTGCGTGCGTGTGTGTGTGTGTGTGTGTATATATATATATATATATATATATATATATATATATATAGTTATATAGTGATGTTTACTCTCTTACCACTTGGAAATCTGAGCATCAACCAGGTTTGTACTGAGCACTAGTTTCATCACCGACTAGGTATCTTGACTGTATGCGCCTTTAGATGACATGCAAAAATAACAACTTTATGAAAGTCATGATCTTGATTAAAAAGAATTCTAAAATAGTTTTAACATATTCCAAGATATTAGTCATACATATTCTTGTGTTTAAAGCATTACTTACTAGTAATATAAACCTGTGTTTAAATAAAATTGTATGCAAATGCTAATGCATCAAAAAAGATAAGATTGAAACAGCTTAGGACCAAGCAGGCATAGGGATCCAGAGTCACCTCCTCGGCCACCATATTATCTACAGTAGGACCTCCTACCTCCTTCTCAGAACCCTGGAGTTCCGTAGAGCACACATCAAAAACAAAGAGTATCCCATTTTAAATTTGATTTCCAATTAAGTCCCTATGAATTGAACATATTAATGGATTCCAATAAATATGTAAAATTATTCCATTTATCCATTTGACTTCAATTTTTCCCGTAACATAGGCAAGATAAGAAACTGGGCACGTGTTTGAATCTGGCCCTCTGGGTCACTGCATTGGGCATATTAGGTGATATGAACACCTCCTACTTGTCACACCACGTAGGTTTGACTCTCTAATTTCCATTTGCCAGTGAAATAACCTTGAGCGAATTAGTGAAAATTTCAGTCTTGTTCCCTCTTGCCTGTAAAGTGGGGATAATTTCTACCTTTCAGTCTGGTGGAGATTAATATTTAGCAATGCGACTGTCACATGGAGTTTCTTTTCTTGCTTTTCTATCAACGAGTCAGGCTAAGGATTTTAGGAATTGCCCTAACTCCTTCAGTTCTACTCAGAGCTTATTCTTTTCATTTCTTTATATTAAGTGGACATCTTGTGATACAAAAGAATTAATAATGGGCTTCTATTTGCAAGAACTAGCTACTACTTTTAACATGGAACTAAGAATATCTTACTAAATACCAAGTTCTCAAATATGTTGATCACATCTGAATGGATAATAATTATTGACCATGGTCTTCAAATATGCTTATTAATGATCACATTAGATAGACTTGGTTGCAAATCACTGCATAAACCTCCAAATAGTCAGATTGATCTGAAGGTTGGAAAAGGGGAAGAGTAAAAATCTCTAGGTATAGAGTACTGTGTGTATACGTGGGCTTGCTTGTGTGTGGGTGTGTGAGGGCATGCGCACACATGTGCACATATTCCCTGGGAAGTACAGAAAAAACCAACAACCATGATAATAGAAATATCAATTGTGAATGCCTTAGGGGTGGGAATTCCTTCTCATTTTTGAAATTTATTTTTAAACTGATCCAGGAAAAAGAAAGAATTGCTTAGCTTGCACAACTTCATGTCATTTCCAAAGGAAATAGCGTAGTGACATGTGGTATTATATAGCTTTTGTATAATGACTAGATTTTTCTGAAAAGCAAGTACAAAGTAACTGTAAATTGATGCAATTGAAATAATTATTTTTCAGGTTAAGACACCATCATCGCATATTTAATCAAATAGTTCAATATTGAGAGGAAAATTCTCATGGATTCTGTCCTATTAATGTACCTTACAAGGGTTTTGCAAGTACCCAGTTACAGACAACCCAAACATTTTATTTTAGCAAGGTAAGCTTTATAGAAATATTTGCAATATTTTGTGCTAATCCCTCCACAAGTCACTTTGGGGAGGCAAATATTTGTTCTAGCAGACTTTGCTACAGTTACAGAGTACATCAAACCTTTGTTTTAACCTTTGAAAATAACCCTGCGACTTCTTGAAGGAAATAAAAGTCATTGATGAAACCTTTTAAGTTTTCAACTTCTTTGCAATAAGGTGCCTGGAAGAGAAATCAGCAAATTACCTCAGGGGAATGGATTAAAGGAAACTGAGTGCATCTTTGCTTACTTTCTTGGCTCATCTCTTTATGAATATGAGGGACCTAAAAAGCAAATCCTGGTCAAAAAGAACGAACACACTTATTAGAGCAGTTAGAAACGACTGTTTTGATATTTGCCAAGTTTCTTCTCCATAACATGTTTGGCAGCTACCAAATGACATGGCCTGCCCAGAGTTGATTTTGACGAAGCCTCTGGGATGTGTTAAAAAGTAAACCAGAGCAAATCACGTACTGGAAAGCATAACTCAATCAAGGAAAAATGTATGATTAAGGGTGACATGGGCAAGGAAAGATTTGCCAGAGCTCAGGGTAAATATTTGTATCAGTGTGAAGAGAAAGCTTCATGACGCTGATGTCAACCAGCTGGAATTTTCATTGTTTATAAACTTTTGTTGTTAGAGTTGAATTCTGGCAGAAAGGTACCAAAGAAAGCAGTTTCCCAGCATGGTCTGAATTGCGATAAAGCAGCTTGACCAGATATGAATGCAGCAATGCAAACTTTCAGCCTCTTTTCCCTTCCAGAATTCTCTTACCAAGGAACAACCTTCTTGTCTTAACCCAACTTTGATGAAATTCATTAGGATTACCCAAAAGACAAAAATTGTTTCATTTTCTTCTGTGCTATAAGAATGTTTGGCTTCTTCTTCCTTAGTAGGATGCCAGAAAATGTGAATCTAAATGATTTTTTTTTGTTCATTTTTCATAAGGACTAATGTTGTCACATGAATCACATATTTTAATGATTGAAAATAAATGGCTTGAATGAAACCAACTTTGTAAATACTGTCTATTAACTTCATGGTACTAATGGTGTATTTATTTATTTATTTATTTAGCCTCATTGTAAGTCAATTCAAACTTTAAAACTAGTTTAACAAGTTAAAGGCTTTGGGCACCTTAACCTACCAACTTCTTTTATTAAAAGAAAACTGTATTTTGTCACTGAATAATGTTCCATTGTAATTTTCAGAACATTAAAAGTAGCCAAAAGTTATAAAACAAATAATATCATAGGAACATGGGCTTGTATAAGAATTTACAGTAGTTCAAATCAAATAACTCAACTTTCTAGCAGAAAAAGAGAGATTGGTGAAAACTAATTCTTAATACTTAGCCCTTTCTCTCCGAAAAATAAGCAGATAGATGTTGCTAATATTGGCAAAGGAAGACACACCAGATTTCCCATGATCAGAGACGGACTTCTGCCAGATTTCTCTTCAAATGGATATTCTGACAATGCTCTCCCTCAGGACAGCCTGGAAGCTTCAATCTTAACCACTTTCAGTAAAGGATATGTAGTGAGATTCACTGAATAGGAAATAAAAAAAAAAACTCCAAATTCTCATCAAGTTATTCTCATAGTTCAATCTAAGATATAGCACAATAAGACTTACATCAATTCAGGAAGAATATCCAACTTGAGAGACCCCCTCCCCCATTTGCCCTTTCTATCTCACAGTGAGTCCAAGGCTGACTCTGCCAAAGCAGAACAGGACAAATCACTGACATAACCACATTACCGAACCTGCACTAAGAATAGAAACCAAGCCCCTGCTTGTACAATGAAGAAATCTTCTCTCCCAGTCCTTAGGCTTTAGAGACCTGGACCACTAACTAATCCCAATTTAAAATGTTTTTTTTTTTTTTTTTTTTTAATAAGGGTCTTAGTAAAGTAGGAAGCAAGCTGAACATAAAAATTTTTCCTTATAAGTTTCTAAGTTATCCTGTTCCTCTTGTGAAGTAGAGTCTCTGGACTACACTGGCCAAGAAATCAGCCTTCAAAATGTGGGTCTGTTTGGGGCATTTATGTGACAGTGTCTTTCTAGGAGCTGAAGAAGTACCAGTGACTTTCATTGGATGTTTGCACATTTTTGTTCTGTTGTAGTGAACTCACAGCCCACGGAACTCAAGAAATGCATAGAAATAAACACTAAATGTAATGTTAGAAATGTTGCCACACGGGGGCCCTGAGCTTGAACACACTTAAGATTTTGTTATATTAAGGCACACGCAGATATAAAAGTAATCAACCTGTCACTGAGTTATTCCTTTTTTATCCCCTTCCTATCTCTCAATGACAGGACATTCTCTAGGTCATTGTTCGTTGTGTATTGGGACCCTCTGGCATTATATCTTAATTAAATGGTCAGATTATTAATGCGTGGAAATCAGTCACTGCAAATGTTGAGCTAACCATTTTTCATACATAATGTGTCCATATCAACATTATAACAGCCATATACTAAAGATTGACATGGTCGCTTTTAAAGAAGTTCTGATAAATATTTGAGTTAAAGATTCTTGGGATCATATTAATGAACTGAGATCAGGTCTCATTACTGACATTTTTCCCCTGGTGTGTAATAATAGAAAACACTCAGCCCCTCCATTTAGAGGTCTATTCTAGAGGTTCAACAGAGGAAATAATCAGTCATATATTTATGGTTCATTACCATGCATTCAATATTTTGTTAAAAAGGGAGGGGCTTCAGAGTAATTTTTAAAAAATGATTGCTATAATCAAATGCCACTTGTTTTGCTAGCTTGATATCTCTTCTTAATGGAATCCTGTTCTCTTACCTTTTGAGAATTCTCTTTTCCTTCACTTCAAACTTTGTAACTGTGGAAGGCACCAAATTAATATTTTTGCCTGTTGCCTAACCACATTTGATTTGTCCAAGTTAAGGAAATCAAAGTTTTTCAAGAATTTGAAATAAAAATAAGAATGCTCTCTTGAACAGGGCAGATGCAAACATCTGGTTTGTTGATGACCTTGTGTCTCACTATAGACATGAGAATGAGAAGAAGCCAGAAGGCAGCAAGAAGAATGGCATAATGAGTAGAGATTTACAAAGAATACAGAACTGGTTTTTAGATTCCTGCTTCCAGCGTATCCACACCTATCAATATCTCTTCTAAAGTGATACTCCAATGCTGTTAAAAATATAGAGACTCTACTGCTTAAGTTAGTTACATTGAGTTTCTGTTATTTGCAGCACCAGTTAGGGCTTAACTTCTATGCTTGCTGCCCTCAAAGAAATTAAAAAGGGATTATTTGAATGCGAGCATATATTAGGCTGTTTACATTCATTATCTCACATAATCTCTGTAACAATCTTAGAACTTTAAATTGCTTTGTTTCCATTTTACAGATGAAGAAATAGATGATCAGAGAGGTTAACTGCCTTATTCATGGTCACATAGTCAGTCACATCAGAGTGAGTCCAAACCCCATCTTCTTGCATAGCTTGTAAATGCCCTCAGAAATTTAACTGAGAAAGAAAAATATTTCCTGCATTCCACAATTAGAGAACATAATAAGTTTCTGAATATCATAAATGATATACAATTACAAATTAAAGAATCTCAATACATGATAGAAGAGCAAGGAAAAGTGTCTCAAGATAGAACTCTCTCAGTGACGGATGACAGAAAATGCACCCAAAATTATTTATTAATCAGAAACTCAAAAGTCCAAGGGCCACTCTTGCTTCACACACAAATGGATCTAAGACTCATCCGAACTTTATCTTGTTCCTTGACTCTGCTTTTCTCTTTATTGGTTTCACTCTTGGGAACACTTTCTAAAAGTAGTGGTGTCCCTAAGCATGCTCCAGACACTACAGGGACTGCAAATATGTACTTATAGCATATGTAAAATGGGAGCCTATGGTCCGAAGTCTTTTCCTCAATCCCCAAAGAAAGAGCTTAGCGAAGAAGCTATTCTAGGTCCTTGAAGTTGACAAAAAGCTATTTAGCAAAAATGCTAGTATTTTCGTACCAAAAACATGGTCTAGAAGCGAGGGGTGAGCTTCAGGAAGGTGCATCTACTTGGCTTCATGGGGACAGTTACGACATGAAAGCAAGAGTAACCTCTATAACTGATACCTGGTGGCACCCAGAAACTTCAAACTTAGAACTGCTTAATATGAAGTTTAGAGGAAAGGTAGAGAAAAATAAAAGAGGTCTTAAAATGCCCCAGAATTAAATCTTATTGGCCAGACTTAGGTCTCATGTTCATCCTTGAATCAATTATTGTCTCCAGAGCATTGGACTATGTTAATGAGCCAGTTCTGGTTCTGAGTACACATTTGTAATTGAGTCTTGGGGTCAATGCCACAGAACTATGCAGATGAAGAATAATTGAGTAGTCGTGCTGCTGCCTAAAGCCAAGAGATGAATGCTGGGTAGGCAGAAAGGACACAGCTGACATTCCTGATGGATCCAGACATAGAGGGAGTAACCAACTCCTGTCAAGGCCTCAGGACAGTAAGAGTTAAAGAAATAGGATCTCTGGCTTGTACAGTAAATCATTTTCTGCACCCAAGAGACATTCGTAAAAAAATACCACATGAAATATCAGCAGGCAGATGAGGACAAGAATAAATGTTAATTGTATGTAGGTTGGTTTAACCTAGTAAAGATGATAGCAGATGAAGTTGGTCAACATTTAATACCTTTGCAGTTATTTGTTGATTCTTCTTCTATCATTGTGTTGGGGAAGAAAAAATAATTTTTCTCTACCCTCCTGAGTTCTTGGCTGAGGTCCCCAGAATAAAAGACACATTGAAAAGAGAAAAACACAAATTTATTAATGTGTATACCTCATGTATACATGAGAGATACCCATGGGGAAAATGTAAGCCCTGAAGTGGGTTAGAATTCAGGCTTAAATACCACGGTAATAAGGAAGAGGAATGAGTATGTAGATTTCTTAGAGGAGAGTAAATGATTTTTTAGAAGAATAAATGGGACCTTAGAAGAATAGATGCCAGATAGGACAGTTTGTGACAAAGTTTGTCTGGGTGTGGTACTGAATTCTAGTTTCCTCTCCTGTGACAAGAGTCATTCTGTTGATGAAACTCTCGATGAGAGCATTTATGAAAATTGAATTCCTTTTGGAAGATGTGCCTTTAGACATGTACAGGGAGTTCAGAAGAAACCCATCCCTGCATTTGCTGTTTTTCAGATGACTGCAGCTCAAGATAATCAGTATGCCAAAGTGGCATCTTTTGGGGTGGCATATTCTGCTAACCTTCATTTGTTCACTGCTATAGCCCCAATCCCTTGCTGGCATGAGATGTTAAACAAATATGGAATAGGCTGCCTGAAAGAGGAGGGAACTCCTCCTCAAAAGGTATTCAAGCAGAACTCAGGTCTCCATCTTGAAAGTAATTGGTAAAAAAGCTGACCTTTTAGTCTCATTCAGCTCTACATTTCTATTATTCTCAGAATGACAAAATCAGTTACTAGCTGAATTTCTCTAAGAAAAAGCAGAAAATGGTTGGCACACAAAGAACTACTAGCTCAGGCCCTGCAACTGGTGTGGAGAGTAAGGACCGTATGGAGGGCTGGGACCTCCCAGGAAACCACTCTTACAACCTTACTACTCCCAAAGTCAGGAGTAGAGCCTGGTGGCCTGAAGGATTAGAGTGGAAGAATAAATGAAATAAATAAAAGTCCTTGCATCAGTCATAGTGCTTTCCCATATCCCAGCAAAAAATTTAAAAGACAATGTTTCCTAAAGAAAATGAAAAAAAAAAATGAAAGAGTAAAAGCATGGAAAAGGTTTTGGAAGCACAATAAAAAATTAAAATTAAAAAAACACACACACACAAAACAAAATTCAAAAAGCAAGCAAACAAGAAACATCAGCTGTCCAGGAAGAATAAAAGTCGAGACGGAGGTAGTAAATCAGAAACAAATGGGAACAGCATGCTGTGTTTTCCATTGCCCTCTTTAACTGAACTCTCTAGTTAAAACTTCTCATCCAGTATCTTAGCAATGTGGTAAGCACCTGTAATTGGTTTATTACTAAAATTCAATGCTGTTAAAAACCCATGTGTCTGAAAAGGAACTCTAAATGCAAGTCTGATATAAATGGGTCTTTATGTGATTGTAATTTCTTAATTGGTTATAAATACATGATTCTTTCTTAGGGGTGGTCTTTACCTCCACCTAGGGAAGGGGAGCTACAGCCCTGAAGAGGCTGAGAGCCAGGCAAGTGTGGGCAGCAGCCCCGGGCCCTGGACTGACGTGCAATTCCGGAGAGGCTTCAGCTCCTACCAGCAGCCTCCTGTCCATTGCCAGGCCACTCCTCCCCTCTCTAACTTCAGAGAACTCCAAGGTGAGTCCACTCTAATGATAGAGACAGGGGCTGTGGCTAAATGTATTGTACGTATTGTATTGTCCTTGAATTTCTACAGTCTCCACTCCTTTATCCTTCTTTTGCAGCAAGTATTTCTCTTCTTATAAAGAGAAGAAGTAAAGCGGTAATTCCTTTGTCATACCCTTCCCTAATGTAAGTTCAGGAAGAGTCCCTTTCCCCTGGACTTCGGCAAGCACAAATTTGAGATCAAAAAATAAATTAATAAATAAAGCATTGTCCTAAAAGAGCCAGGATTATCTTGCACTAGAAATTAAAAGCAACAACAACAACAAAAACCAGTCCTCAATTCATATCTTTTAAATCTGTTTTCTTAGAATACACACATTCGGAGACTCTGGAAAGTTGGCCTTCCTTGGCCTATTACTTTTTCTCCCTTGACTTCCCGTTTGAGTGTCTGTGGATACAATGCCCAGGAACTTAGGTGCGTGGGGATAGGATAAGCAGGTTCCAGAATCATCAGAAAGGCAGACTAGCTTCATAGCTCTCTCTTTCTCTACATCATCTCCTGAAGAAGCAGTCCAGACAAAGCAGTGGACACCACTTCTGCACATGGCAGAGGTGGTCTGCGTCACACTTAGGCCTAAGTTCTAACAGCCAACTTGTCAATGAATGCCATTAGCACAGATGTGCCACAGGCACTGGGGAGCAGAGCGGCAGGCAACCTCAGATCAGTGCGGGAAGAGCAGGCATCGGGTGGTAACAACTTTCAGTCATTACTGACCTGGGCTCTATTCAAACCAGTGACCTAGAAATGAAGGGCTCCAAATCCCATTACTAATTCCCTGAGCCATCAAGTCTCCCCTATGGCCTGGATCTTGTCCTGAAATCCAGGTCTCCTGTTGAAATAGCATCAGACAGCAGCCACTGCTCTGGCAAGCAAGGTTTTTAAAATCAAGGGGTGGTGTGGGGGTTGGGGGGAGGGAGAGGAGAAAAATGTGCACAGACAGAGTTGGCTTCAATTATTACTTTAAAGTTTTTTCAGCTCCTTTAAACCTAAAAACCTGAACCTTCTTTAAGTTAAAAGCTTGCCAGGAAGTACAAGAATGGTGTCCAAACAAACACAGCCTTCTATTTTGTTTGAATGGAGAAAATACACATGCCCCCTCCCAAACCGAGGAATAATGAGAGGAAACCAAATGAGAGGAAGTTGTTGAAAACGAAAGAAAGAGATTAAATGAGTATTGCAAGGACGAGAAGAATATTTACTGCCAAAGTAAGAAAAAGGAGCTAAGTGAAAGCACCCTTGAACAGTTTTTCCCTCTTACTTATTATCTCTGTGTTGCTCTCTCAATCCTCGCCATCAAAGAGGGACAATTATTTTTCAGTGAAAAAGTGGAATTTTTGTGAGTTAGCTGAAGCCCGTACAAAGCGAGCTGGATAAAAATGGCATGTGAAGTTCAGTCCTGCCTTTTAACCAAAAAGCTCTAGCTTTACAAATAGTCCTGTAGATGGAGCTGCACTCTGCAATTCTAAGATCGCGGCTTCAACAATGAAGCAATTGTTTCCTGTCTCCACTTAGCAATTCCTCCCTCTCTTTCGGTTCTTTCTGGTTGCATGTTCTATTTATTTTAATGTATACCTTTGTGTAAAGCCTGTCTCTGAGTGGTTAGGTACCCCGTTGATATGTGGCCTTCAAGGGGGAAAAGGGAGTGCAGCCTATTCCCATGACATCCTGGGGCTTTGTAGAGCCAAAAAAACCTTCTCAGGAACACCTAATCCTTGGGCTCTGGCCAAGTACCACAATCCTTCTGTACAACTGACATGGGCCACTTGGGACACTTGAGAGCTTTAGGTGTGTCTCTCTGAAGTCAGCCCCGGCCAAGCATGAGGCAAATGTGCCCAACCAAAGAAAATAAATTATGTGGACTCCAATTTTCAGCAGTTATGAAGTATTAAATTACACATGCGAAGAATTCACTTTGGGATTAACCCTTTGGAACCGAAACACAATCTTGTCATAAGGCTTGTAAAAGGAGCACGCTTTGTGTAAGGCCTGCCTTTCCAAAGACACAGAGGTGGCTGACCAGAAAGCAGAGATGCTAAATGAAATAAAGTGTTATTTAATACAAACAGGTTAAACTGCTACCTGGGCACAGGAGAGCGTGTGTATTGGGGTGGGGGGAGGGCGGGTTCTATCCTATTTCTTAGGATACGCTGTTCCCTGTATCTTGTAAGTTACAATGATACTGTAAAGTTTAAGAATTCACCAAGAATGCCACTTTCAGCATTTAATCAAAATGCATTTTAGCATAATTCACATAGCCCCTGTAGCTGCTTCTTCATTCAGATTTAGAGAAGTGGTTGAGAGCCACTGGAACTTGACTGAAATCACAACTACAGAACCCCTGAAAAGGCACTCGTTGTCCGTGACTCAGTGAGGGACAGAAAATGACATCCTGCCCTGCCCCTTTCAAGAATTCCTGGTTCCCCATAACCATCTGAAGCACTAAGCTGTTAGTGAATGATGTGGCTGAAATTTAACATGTAAACTCTGCAGTAGAAAAACAAGACACTGCTGTTTGTTTTCCCTTTAAAGCTATTTATTTACCAAATGACCATAGAAAGCAAGTCTTCAACAATAACAGGAAGAAATCAATCTTGAAGAACTAAAAAAAACTTTTATTTTTTTTTAACATGGTTCACTTTTCAGTAAAGTGTGTGTTTTAAGTATGTAAAGCAGGTTTGGGGAGAAAATGCAACTTTCTCAGGTTTATCATCAGAGTCTGTATAATCTACAGGAAGAACACTATGTTGGGGGCTGACAAACTGCGTGCCCAAACAAATCCCTCACTTACGTCACATGTGCCCCTGGGAAAACATAACTGTGCAAAGATATGCCTGAGAGACATTGTGGAATTCAACCACTCGCCTCATTTAACCAAAGAGGAAACTGAGGCTGGCAGAAATTCCATGAGGTGCTCAAAGCCACACGGATAGGATGAGAAGCCTCCTGAATTTTGTTAAAAGTTGTTTCTAAAGCAACCAATCTCAATTGGAGAAATACCTCTATTTCTCCATGCCTCAGCTGTTTCCGTCCATGCAGAAGAATAACTATCTTCTTAAACACTTATTACTTTAAATTATATAAGGTATTTTGGACCCACATAGAGATTTTCTAAAATAATTAGAGTGATAGTAAATGGATGTGTGTGAATTTGTATGTTGAAATAGAGAGATCCACACAGAGGAAGAGATGAAGTTCCTGACATCATATGGTTGTTGGGTGGAGTAACTAATAAAAGTAATTGCTAAGCACTGTGAAATTAGACTGCTGTGCAAAGCTAAACCAGGATGAACCAAAATTTGCAAATAAAAGTCATGAGACTTTTATTTTCAACAGGTGGCATTTAAGAATGCAAA
This sequence comes from Eonycteris spelaea, assembly GCA_003508835.1. Lineage (NCBI taxonomy): Eukaryota > Metazoa > Chordata > Mammalia > Chiroptera > Pteropodidae > Eonycteris > Eonycteris spelaea. The sequence continues at coordinate 4,142,473 of PUFA01000088.1, forward strand.
CTATTAGCACTCAAATGAGAGCTCAGTGTGAAGGGGAAGAAATGTGGGGATTTACACACTTGTGAAATCAGGGGGACTGAAAAATGTTGCTTTATGTTTTTAGTCTTTTACAGATCTATGCATTGAGAAGTGGCTGATTGGAGATATTTGGAGAAAATAATTCTCTTATTTTCATTGGTCATGAGTTAACATTAAAGAAAGGAAAAAAAAAAAGTAAAGTAAGGCAAACTGTTATAAAAGGAAAAAAAACCAACTGACACCTCTTGTGGACAAATGAGTATGAACCAAAAACCCAAAATGAGGAAGGCAATAAAACAATACAAAAGCCCACCCACTACACCCATCATGATATTCTAACCAAATTGCTTTGCCTGTAGCAGATCCACCCTCATATATTTACTTAGATAAGAAAGAACTTTTTGCTGGCAAGAACCCCAAGTTTGATTTATCACTCACAATATGAAAAAGCTGCCAAGCAAGCCTGTATAATTTCCAGCTCTTAAAGTTATTATCATCAGCGGGCGTGAAAATAAGGCTCATGGTGGTAGGTGTGTATGCAGTACTTCTGGTAAGAAGTAGGTTTGTTGAGGCTGGTTCTCTCTACCAAAAAAAGTATCATAAAACGGCTGCCTAGTCCATGCAGACTTCAGGAAATAATTTCCCTAAGTTGCTTCCAGATAGCAAGGATCTCAGCAGTGTGGCTACTACCTTAAAGATAAACTGTTTCTGCTTCATGAAGGATGTGAACGAAAGCATCCTAATGATTATAAATGGTGACCTGAATTACCTGGACAAGAAATAAAAATTATCTTCTCTCAGGTTTTTATAAAAAGATTACTCTAATTTTATGACAGTCTGAATTCTTCCCCATGTGTTAGATAACTGATTTGACCAATTTGACCTTTGACTATTTAAGAAGTAAAAGCCATTCAGGAATTTGCCCTGAGTAAGGAGTTAGATATGATCCATACCCATCTCTCTCAAGCCTACCCTTTGCATAAAGTGCATACCTTATAAGTGAAGAGGCTTAAAAGTTGTATAATTAAGGGAAGACTTAAATGTGGAAGTAAAAGGTAGGTTTGTAAAAATCCTAACTCTCTATTATAAAAAAGGCCAGATGTGAGAGTCTCTTAAGTTTCCATAGCATTTGTTTGAAAAATAATTTAATTTCAAGTGGCAGAGAGCCTTCTTGCAACATATGTACAATTAATGTGTTTGTGTATATATTTCTGAAGTGAAGTTTTGGCCTGTTATCATTAAAAATAATCTTTAGTTTCTCTTTTCGTCTCCTTTGTTTGTTTGAACATACAGTGAAAAATAGCTGTTAGAACTTTTTGGTAGAGTGTACATATAATTTTGTTTTTTTGGAAACAAAGGCATTTTGACCATTGTGTATGATGACAGTAGATTTTATATAAATAAATATATATATATATGTGCATATAAAATAAGCTCATTGACACATGGCTCAGAGGAAGCTAAATTCACTATAGAAACTTACTTAATGTTTATTTCAGCCTTTTCAGATTTCAGTGTGCAGAGAAAATAAAGACAAGCAGATAGTTGTATAGGAAAGAGAACTATGGCTCATAACTTGCATGTGTCTTGCTGTAATGCACAGAATAGACTGATTGGCCTGAGGTGAGTTTCTTCACCAGTGAGATCCAGACCTAGTAGCATTATGTTGCAAGGCATGCTTTATTGCACATTTCCTACAAAATGCCCCTAAAACTGTAATATGTTACTCTTAATGTGTTTAAATCTATCACCTATCTATCTATTATCTAGCTAGCTAGGTATCATTTATCATCTATCATCTATCTATCTATCATCTATCATTTATTTATTATCTATCTATCTATCTATCTATCTATCTATCATCTATCATCTATCTATCTATCTATCTATCTATCTATCTATCTATCTATCTATTTACCTGTCATCTATCTATCAATCCTATACTGTCCATAAATCTATCAGTTCTTTTATTTATCACAGAAAGGAGGCATCATAATTTACATAATTATGTAAACTTGTAATATTATAAAGTAAAATTGAAAATTACATGCCTAGAGAATAGAACAAAGGTAAAATAAAAAAATAAGTAGGAATGATAAGATGAAGGCAGAAGTGAATTTGGTGCATAAGTTGTGTTCCTGGGTATTTATGTTTGCTAGGGGTATGTAGTGAATTAGGCTCTTTGTTTTCAGAAGCAAGTGTGAAAGAGGACTTTTAAACTATATTGTGATTCACAGTGTCCATAATATAATAAGAAAGTTTTCAGGAGAAACAACTATGGTTCTAGGAAAAGAAAGAATTTGTTTTTTTGGTGGGGGTCCTCAATAAGAGTACTCCAGGAAATTCAACCAATGCCTGCCAATAACATAACACTAAGGCTCAAGTCACTGAGAATAACTCTTTGTACATGAAAATGCTTATGATAAAGCCACTCTTTCTCGGACTGCTTTGCTGGATCTTCTTCAAAGAATTTGGCCATTGAAATTCTCCCCTTCTCTGTCTATTACCATTCCTTGATGATCTCATCCATCCTGGTGACTAGATATCATCTCTATGTAAATAACCTTAATATGTATCTATTAGAGGTTTCTCTCTTTAGCTTCAGACTCAAATTTCCACTGATATGCTCAATAAGCATCTCAAATTTAACATTCCCCCCCAAAAGAAGTTGATTTTACCCTCAATATCTGTTCCCTCTCTAAGTTCATCTTCTCAGAAAAAATGGAAGTCCATAATTTCAGTTGTTAAGCCCATGGCTTTAGGATTATCCTTAATTTCTCTCTTTCTTTTATATTGGCCATAAATAATCTCTGTTACACCTTCCCTCAAGATGTCTTGAATTGGACCACTTCACACTACCTTTATTGCCACAATCCTAAACTACCATTACCTCTCTTCAAGAACACTTCACTTTTTTTTCTCATGATGTTTATTATTTACTTAGGAGTTGAAGTGATCCATTTGATAAATAATTCAGATCATGTCAGTACTTTGTTTAAAATCTTCTATTGGCTTTCATCAAATTTTAAATGGAACCCAGATTTCTTCACATGACCTAAATAGCTTTACGTGGTATAGCTTCTATTATCTTCCTCAACCTCATTCCCAAGTTCATTTCATCTTAGCTATGCTGACAACCTTGCCATTTCTTGAACATGCCAAACACAGTCCTACCTCAGGGCCTTTGCACTTACTATTCTCTCTAGTTGGTATGTTCTTCTAGTAAACTGCATAACCTCCATTCAGGTATCTGATGAAAAGCCACATTTGCAGAAAGGACTTTCTTGAGTATTCACCTCCCCTGCCACCAGCAATCTCTTCTTTTACTCTGTTTTATTAGTTTCCAGGATGCTTTGCATTAACTGATATGACTTTTTAGTGTATTTGTTTATTTTCTAGATTGTCCCATGAAGGAAAGGTGTTTGTGTGTTTCCTTCATTGACAGCTCTCAAGTGCCTAAAACAGTGTTTGGTCTCACTGTAAATGATAAATAGAAAACAAACTTTAATTAAATAATGAATAAATCAAGAAATAAATTTTTTATTATCAAGAAGAATAGCTACTTTGCATATCCTTTTAGTAATTTTGACAAATAATGTTTCCCTCACTTCACATTTTGTAAGTATTGATCAGTAGGGAGTTTGAAGTCATTCTCCTTCACACACTACTTGGAGTGTAGCTTTTAAATTAAGCTGTATATCAAGGACAGATCCATATGCTTTATCAATAATCCATATGTCTGAATAGAAGGCAAGGTGACCTCCACTTGGAGATGTGCCAAGGAAATTTGGGTGCAGAGATAAGATCCTTCAAAGAATGAACATTTATATCACCAAATTTTAAGTCACAGAGTATGACCATGGTGATATTAACTTGGAAAATTGTCAAATATATGTAACCAAATGCCTGCCTCAGACATTTAAAAACAACACACAATAATAACAAAATTCTAAAAACAAAACTTTTGTAAATGCACGTAGACCATTTAACATCCAAATTAAAGTGATTAAAAAATATTCACACGACATTCAATAAAGTTAACTTGTGGTATAGGATCATTGACTAAAACTCACTGAAATATGTATAATCACATGTGTGTTTTCTATTGATGTAAATTACTACAAATTTAGTATCTTAAAACAACACCTATTTATTAAAGTCCATTGCGCTCTGCTCAATTCTGTGCTTACAGTCTCATAAAACCAAAATCAAGACAGCACAATACTACCTTCTTTTCTGGGCCCTTGGGGAGAATCCATTTCCAGGCCCATATTGGCAGAATTTGGCCCCAGGATATTGTATAACTGAAGTCCCTGCCTCTTTGCTGAATATCCAGGGTTCCTTCTCAGTTTTAGATCTTATCCACATTCCAGGGCCTGTGTTCTGAGTTATTTTAAAGTCAGCAGTAATAAATTGAGTCTTTTTCCTGCTTTGTATCTCTCTTGCTTCTTCAGATTCATCTCTCTCTCTCTCTCTCTTTTTTTTTTTTTTTTTTTTTTTTTTTACTTCAGTGGGGAAAGGTTCTGTGCTTTTTCATGTTCATGGTATTCTCACCTAGATTGTGCAGGGTAATCTCCCTACCTTATTTGCCATAAATTTAATTCAAATTGCAAAGCCCATTTTGCCATATACTGTGATGTATTTACAGGTGATACATCAGGAGGTGATGATCACTGGGGTCACATCTTGCCTACCACTGGCCAAGGCACACATGTAATTTTAATATTAGAACAGTTGATTAGTAGCTCTCGTTTTGGAGACAAATTGGAATCAGTGTTCAGATTTGACCAGAAAACTTCCAGTTTAGGGTACGAGGATAGTACTATCATGTTGTCTGCACATGACCAAATATCTATTTCTATACTCCAAGTGCTATGGAGTGTCTCCATGATTTCCATTGTGATCTTCAGGAAAATGAAAAAGGTGAAGATAACCAAGTTTATATACTAAGTAATTTCAGGGCAGGAGGTGTGGCTTTTTTTATATGGATTACAATGTGTACACCACACATCCCTTCTAGGATTCCTGGAAGGAAACAGGACCAGACAGTGTTGGAAACTCATTTCGGCCCACTTGGCAAAGGCCAAAATCAGCAAGATGACTTCTTTAGGCATGGCTAAAAATACTACTAAGTTCGTCTATGAGAGCCTTGGCTCATAAAGTAAGTCTGTTTGAATAAGGAAACATCTTTGCTGCATGTCCGTATCCTTTGACCTAAGAACAATGTAAGAAGATACAGCTCTGAAATTTGGTGAGGAGCCCAAAGATTAAATTTAAATCACTGGAATCAGTGGGACTCAGAACACATAATGACATGCACCTGACTTCTAATTCCATCAATTTTTCTTTTCTTTGAAAGGTTTAATTGGCTTTTATGACGCACTCTGTTTACTTTCATACAGTCCAGCATACTCAAGGCTCTACTTTATCAACTTCAGCTTCATAAAAAAAAGGAGAAAAAACAAGATTTGGGCATATGTATATCAAAGATATTGAACGAGTAGATATGTAGCATTTTCTAATGTTCTTCCTTCATTCCCTCCTTTGTTCCTCCCTTCCTTCATACCATCTTTTCTTCCTTCCTACCTTCCTCCTTGCTTGTCTGCCTGCCTTCTTTCCTTCTCCTTTTCCTTTCTTCATCAAATACTGATTAAGCATCTATAAGAATTGTGTTGTGTGTATATATATTATGATAGTGTGTGTGTGTGTGTGTGTGTGTGTGTGCTATATATATAATACTCCTTATCTTCAAAGTGTTCACATTCTAGAGGAATACTTCCAGTGTATCTCTGGGGCACAATGGCAAGAACACCTGAGTGTAATATTTGGGGTAAAGAAAAGGGGGAGGAAATGTTTGAACAGTATTTCAAAGATAAATGTAGACAGTGGAATGAGCAGTTCAGAAAAAGAATGTCATAAGATCACAGTGTATTCATTAGTGAACGAGCAGTATAGCAGTGGTTGAGTCTGGGCAGGTAAGACTGGATCTATGTTATTAAGAATACATGAGGATATCAAAGAAAAAGTATTAGACAATTGGGATTTATATTAAGAATACATTAATGAATAAAAAGTGAATATCAGGAGAAGTCATAGAGCACAGGAAACCATATCAATCAGTTGCGTATCAGGATTCTCAAGAAGTAGAATGACATTCAAGATATGAGAGCTGACTTTATAGTCCACTACTCTCTTGGGGTTCAGTTTGGCTTCACCTTTGCAATTTATATTCTCCCTCCTGCTCATAGCTTCCCTTTGCTTGTGATATATTCTCTTATATTTAATGGCTTTTACTAAATACCTTCTACATAAATCTTTGGGTTTCAATGCCACTCACTTGTTGGCATCTCTCTGTGTCTCACATGTTAAAAACTCATCAGGAAAAATAATATACCTGGATTGGTCAGGACTCTGTATGCAATATCAAGTATTCCTGGAGAGCAGAGGTCTCAGACCATCACACACTTGAGTCATGTGCTTGCCAGTACACAACTGTATTCATCACATACCCATAGCACAAATATAAGAAACTGTGGTTAGAGAATCATCAGCAGCAACATTTCTCAGAAATGATGTTTGGAATGCTCAGATGAATTAAAAGTTTATCAATTATAGTATCAATAGTCCACACTGTAAAGCATAATTCACGAGCACTCATCATAACAACTACAACATCGTAGAAGAAAAAGTGAATATTACCAATTCAGTAATTAAGAGATTTTCTAAATGAGTTACATGAAAAGGTAGAGTTCTTAAGAGCAGTCATTATTTTCTTGTCCCTATCATGGCAATCTTCACCTTATATTCTGTCATTAATGGTTCTAAGCAGAGTACTACAGCCACAATCTGGAGATAACAGAAGGGAAAGCCATGAGAGAAAAAATATTTTATACTGATTCCTTTCGGTTAACACATTTTTTTCTTTCATTTATTAGAATCACAAAAAAATCTTGCTTCTCTTTTTCTTTCATGAACTTCTTTAAAGTTAAATCTATATCTGCGAATTCAATAACAATTTATTTATAATCCTATGTTTCTAGGACTAAGCAAGGCATAACAGTGTCTATATCTTATAACTATCAAGAAATTATTAGTCCTCTCCGTAAGATAGGGGGTACAATAAGAACTGATTTAGTGTTCATTAAATTAATGATGAAACATAAGCACCAATTAATATAATTTTGAAGTATCCAGTGTCTTCTTTGCACTAGAAGCATTCTGTTTGAAGGTATCAGTGATGTTCTTCCATAGAATTGAATTCTTCTACTAAAATAAAAATGATAGTCCAACTTTGTCTCTTTTTATTACTTAGAATTTTCATCTCTTTCCTTCTCAAAAATGTTTACTGACAAATAAAACTAATGTCGAAGTGTTTTCTCAGAGACTTTTTCATGGTGCTGTTTGAGAAGGCAGAAGAGTTGTAGTAAATTGTTTTTTTTTTTTTTTTTTTTTGGACTAAACAGTTAGAGTTTGTCATATACATAAAGAGTTGCCTCTAAGGAAGTACAGAGGCAGGAGTGAGGAAGAAAACAAAGAGGAATTGAAAGAAAGTGTTCTCTCATAGGAATAACTTCTCTATTCAGTCGGATTCTTTGGGTCCCGGTTGTCATTTATCCTCAATACATTTATGTTGAAGTTTTGCTACTTTTGAAATTAATCACAATGGGTTAAAACAGTGAGACCTACAACCATCAGGCTAAGTTTAAATTGAACTATAAAAAATAACTAGACGTAATACAGTAGGAAAAAAGTTATTTTGAAGCGGCTTTGCATATATGCATTGTTTCCTCTCCCAAGTCTAATTACTGTTTTTAGATTTACTCTAAGTTCAAAATATCATTGTTTTTACTGTCAAAAACATCACCATTGTTACAGATTTACTTAATAATCATTTATGTGGCATTTTCCATGTTGTCCCAGGCACCATAGTAGACACTGGAAATGCAGAAGTACAAAATCTATAACCCCTGCCCTCAAGGATCTCATTGACAGATAATGATCAATAAAACTTATCTCTTGTATATATTTATTTGGGGTTTTGAATCTAAATAATAATATGAAATTATCCTGAAGTCAAATAATTAAAAGCCAGAAGTCATTGTTGTGATGAATTAATAAATTGAAAACCTATAAAATGATCTGTAGCAATTTCTATTTCTGAAAGAAACAAGACCTTTCCAACTGTGGAACTATTCCTTATGTTACTATAATTTAGAACAGATTTTTTTGTAGCACATCATATTGTATTGATTTGTTCAATGAAGGTACAGAATATAACTGTGAAGAAAAATAACATAGACAAAATGAAGTAATAATATTGTCTCTGTATAATTAACATTAACAACTTAATGGTTAAAATCAAGTCTGGGTTCACATTCTGACTTGATTCATACTTAGCCTGTTTTCTTTCCCCCTCCTTGGAAGAGGTCAATTAAGATAGCAGTGCCAGCCCAGGTTTTGGTAGGTTTAAAGATTCTTAAATTGTTGAAACATTTTTATTTTCCTGATTATGACATCTTAGAGGCTGCAATGATTTAAATATTAATATTGGACTTTTATGGATGTATTAACCCTGTTGACACTGAATCTCATTTTAGCTGTGCCTTCAAATTAAAGTGAAATAGAATTCTAAGCCAGATGTTTGTATAAAACCCCTGTCACAATTATGTATATGTTTCAGGCAAAGAGCATTTTTTTTTTTTTTTTGGTCTGCATTGTTGAGCTAACAGATTCAATTCTCCCCAACAATTGTATGTTTCGGCACCACCAAGAACCAGAATGTGCATACACTCAGAATTTTTTCCTATATGCTGTGAATAGCTGTTGTTAAGCTGAATCTTTTTTATAACTATTTATAAACAGCTCAGTTCTCATCCCCTTCCCTCATAGTAGTAGACCTCTATCGGAATTACTCCTGCTAAATTCAAAAGTTTTCTTAGAGAGAGAAGAAATTCAAGACATATATTCATAAGCCATGCATTTCAGTCAGTTTGGCATTCATTTAACCAAACTATTACAATGGTTATTTTCTATGAGTACTCTTTTTTCTTTTTTTAGTCAGAAGTTGATTTTGATCCTATAAGAATATTTTAAATATCAGTGGAGTTCTTTTGAAACAAAGGAAGGGGGAAGTGATCATTTTAGTGGTTATATAAACAGCAACATAATCTTAAAAACTGGAGATAAATAAAGTTCAGAACATGTGAAACGCTAGCTGGGGGCAATTTGAAGGATTAAAACTGTGTCAGAATTACACGAATCCAGAACAATAGGGTGCTTCAACAATCAATAAGAGGGATCCAGCTGCGAAAAAAATAAACATGAGCGAAGTATTGGAAAAACTGAGACCATGAAGAAAGAAACAGATGTAGCTTAATCCAGAGAAGAAATTGTTTGAGAAAAACAATAGAAATTTCATTATATGAATAATTATTTTATAGATGATAAGGTCCAGCTATTTCCCTGTCCCCTTAGCTAATATGGAATGATGTGATAGAAAAAATTTTCAGGTAATTGTTGTGACTATACAGGATGTAATCCTGAAATAATTGATCAAGAGTTGTATATAAGAAGATGTACTGAGCCATGCAAATTGACATGGGGCCAGATACCCACAGGGTGATATTAAAATTAACCTTTGAATAAGAAGGTGAGGTTTTAATGGCCCCAAGTATCACAGATATGTGTATATATGTCAAATAAACATTTTTTAATAATAAAGAAATTTGATATCTGTCTACTCAGGATTATTACTCTATCTGTATCTGAAAATGCCATTTTTCTCATGTATGTTTTCTATGTTTTGCAGTGGTTTCCATTGAAAGTCTTCATTAACCTAGATATCTAAGAATAGATTCCCATTTGATACATCTGGGTAGAGCCCATTTCTAAATAAAAATAAGAAATAAGATAACATTTAGAGTAGTAAGACTTTCTCATGAATGCACAATCACTGAAATGTGTAGCATAAACTCACTACTAACTTACAATGAAAGCTAGACAGTTTAATGCACTCATCATTTCCTTTCGCCTGGAATGACTCCTCTGATATTAAAAGGGAAAATGAAAATAAAACAAGATAACCATTCAAAAGAAACAATTTAAATAGAAAAGATGATTTGAAGTCATTATTATTCTCTTATTTAATATTTACAGAAAGCTATAACATTTAAAATCACAAAATAACATGTACAATCAGAAGCAAATGCTATATGTACTAATTATCTATAGCAAAAGTAACTTTGGAGAGATTCACTTATAGCTGAGTGGATAAGTTTAATACAGACTATTCCATTGACAATAAAAGAAAACTCTAGATAAATTATTTTTTAAAAATCACACAACTACCTGAGGACACCAATAAGAAAAAAATATATGAAATTTTGGATGGGAGAAAAATTGTAGAAGCAACCAATGTGGGGATGACTTCTCCTCTATTTTTTTTTATTTTTACCCATGATGAAAATTCCAAATAAATTGTCTTTTTGAATGAAAGAAGAAGAAAAAAGGAACCCTGAGAACCACAAGGTATAGGTAAATCCCTGATGTCTGAGATCTAGAGAAGGTGCTATGCTAATTTGGGCATGAGCACACACTTAACCCAAGAACTATGCATGTGTGGAACAATTCTAAACCTGTATCACAAAGGCTTTGAGAACTGAATAAGATTTGAGCCACCCACATAAGGCTCAGAATGACCTTGAATTATGAGTTCATGAACAGGCCCAAACCAGTATAATAAAGACTTAGATAATGAAATTGAGATAGTTTAGAAGAGACAGGACAGAATTTACATTCTGAACATAACCAGATTTATTAGTGGCTAAAATTAAAAAAACAAAAATCTACACTCTCTATAGTATTATAACAAGACTCAAAGTCTACAGAATGTAGCATATGCAATGTCCACAAAAAGTCAAAATCCCAAGGGGGAAAAGAGCTCCAAAAAAGTCAAAATCCCAAGGGAAAAAGTACTCAAAGATGACTCAAAAGCTAAAGTTATAAGACAGAGTTTTTACAATAGCTTTTCTAAGCATACTTTAAGAGGTAAAAGAAAGACACTTTAAAACAAATGAAAAGATAGGCATATTTAGCGCAAAAATAAAATGTATAAAAATAAATCAAATGGATTTTAGACTAAATAGAAGACTAAAATAATGGAAATAAAAAACTTAATAATGAATGTGCTCAATGCAGAATAGATATGGCAGGGAAATAAGCAAACAAGATAGTTTGGTTAAAATGAACGTTTCTGAAAAGCAGAGAAAAAAAAAATAAACTGAACATAACCTCAAGGACCTACATATCAAAATGTCAAAATACCATAATATCAAAATGTCTAACAAATATATTTGTGGAGTCTCATAAGGAATTCTGAGAAAAAAAATTTAAGGCAGAAAATAATATTTGAGAAAACAATAGATGAAAATGTCCTAAATTTTTGAAAGGGATATATTTACAAATTTAAAAAGCTCAAAGACTCTCCAATGTAATAAACTCAAAGAAAGCCATGCCTACATGCACATAATCAAGCTGCTGAAAATCAAAGACAATAAAAACATCTTGCAAATAGATGGAGAAAAATGACACATTACATGTTATAGGGGAACAATAATTCAAACAATCCTGGATTTGCCTTTAGAAACAATGGAGCTAAGACAACAGAAGAAAAAATAGAAAAATGTAAATTAAAGTACTGTCGATCTATAATTTATTTCCAGTAAAACTATACTTCAGGAATGAAGGCAAAATGAAGACATTCTGAGGTAATGAAACTAAGAATGTGTGCCATTAGACCTGTTGAATAAGAAATGCAAAAGGAAGTTTTTGAAGCTGAAGGGAAATAATACTAGAGGAAAACTTGAGTTTTTTTGGAATGACAAACAACAAAAGCAGTAAATAGTTTGTTAAATATGAAATACTCATTTTAAACTTAAATTTTTCAACATATACATAACTATTTAAAGCAAAAATCATAACATTTCTTGGTAAGGTTTTTATTTTATTTAAATGTTGTATATTTGCCAGGGACAACATAAAGTTCAATGGAAAGGGAAGCAGAATTTGTAATATGATTTCAAGGTTTCTAAATTTATGTGTTTGTGCAATATCAGCTCTGCAAGACTGTGAAAGGTGTTCTATGTGTATATTTTAATTCTTGAAGCAATCTCTCCCCCCATAAAGACATAGCCAAAAAGCCAATATTTAAACTAAACTTAAATATTAAAAATATCCAAATAATCCAAAAGAAAGAAAGAAAGAAAGAATGGAGGAACAAAAAACATATTGAAAAAAAAATAAAACAGGTAAAATAATAAACATATATCATACATCTCATTAATTACATTAAATATTAAATGTATGTTCTAAATACCCCAATTACAAAGCAAGGATGAACGAATTGTAGGAAAAAAAGGACTCTAGTATATGCTGTCTATGAAGCTAATTTTAAATGTAATGCCAATGATAGGTTGAAATTAGAGAAAAAAATGTCTATCATGCACACAAATCTTAAGCATAAGAAAACTCAATATTTTAATATCAGATAAAATAGACTTCAAAGAGTACTAAGAAAGATTAACAGGATGTTTCATAATCAAGAAGACATAAAAATTATCAATGTACCTAAAAATAGGACCTTAAAATATAGCAAACAAAAATGAAGAGAATTAAATGGAAAAATAGTCAATTACACAATCATGGAAAATAATTTTAGCACCCATGTAATAAGAAATCAGACACCATTTTTGTTTGTTGACAGCTTTTAAGCCTCACCTCTCCCTCTTTACTTTGGCCCCCATATTTTGGCAGTCCAGTTAAAAATACTTCCTCCTTTGGCACCAGCAAAAGCCCAGATCATGCAAGCCCCGTAACCTAGGTCTTAGCCCCCCACCTAGGTCTCAGTCCCAAACCACAATAAAAACTTAGACCCCTTTCCTGTCCTTGCTCTCTCAAAACATTCTGAATCTGCTTGAGCAATGGCAGGTGCATCAAAAAGCAGTAGAGCTTGAGATGACATTGAGAGTGTGACAACTGACATTTACAACAGTGGCACAATTCACAGTTTTCAGATCTACATCATCATGAGAGCTTTCAGTTATGCTGCTTGCTACCTTCGTGATTCGTATTCTGTCTTTCTTAGTGCTAACTGGAAAATGGAGCTTCATGTTGCTGGAGAATTAGAGGCCATTTAACGTTGCCAACATCGTGTTGCTGACAATTTTTAATAAAAAAATTGAGTAGCGATAACTCGTTTGCAAATTTTTTCACTTTATATCGTAAATTGGAATGCAATAGAAAGTACATTTTGTTTTTGTTTTGTTTTAGTAAATAGGGTGTAGAAGTAGTAGAACTCAACATCATCAGATCTAGTTCTGACATTTCAATAATATTATAATATTATACTCAAAGAAAACTACTGCTTAACCCCTAATTCTTATCGATAGCCAGGGATGACCCCAGTTTATTTTTAGGAATTCATCTTTAGCTTTGTCTGAGTTTTTGTGAAAATCACATGGTCTTAGTTTTATAATAATATTAAAATTATTAGATTTTGTATATGTGGGTGTGTTCCATTTATAAAATTAAGATTCCGAGTGATAATTTAATTAAATGTATTATTCATTTTATGCTTTATGTCTATTTCAGGCTAACACGAATATTAAAAAATTAAAATAGAGCCATTAACAATATAAGCTTCATCACATTTTCATGTTGTGGACAAAATAGGTAAATAAGCTTTGTTAATAATAAAAGTAACAATAAACACCATTTAGAGAATGACTATTAAATATCAGGTAGTTTGCATGTGTTTTCTCTAGTTCTTACAATGACCTTTCAAGATAGGTGCTATTATCCTTATTTTACAGATGAGGAAATTACAGCTGAGAAAAGTTAGGTAACTTGCTTATGTCCATATAGCTAGAGATGGAAGTATAATAAAAATCATATCTAGTTTTATCTTATTCTAAATCCTGTGTGAATTATGTTACATCCTGTTCTTTACTCTGTAACATTTAAAGTATAAGTATCACGTTATTTATGTATATATTTAAAAACATCTGTTTTCACATGTAAAATCTGTTGTATCCCAACATTATAATATGAATAGATTGGAAATTAAAATATAGCATGGGTACTTATCAAAATAAAGAAACTAAATATTATCATTTTTATACACAAAAATACCTCATTTTATTGCATTTTGCTTTATTACACTTCACAGATGTGTTTTTTACAAATTGAAAGCAAGACCTTCCACCAGCAAAAAGATTACAACTCATTTCTTTGTGATACCTACTTTATTGCTGTGGTTAAGAACTGAAGCCACAATAACTTCAAAGTATGACTGTGTACATAGTAAAATGTGTAGTCCTTTGAAATCCACGTGGTACATGTTAGCTTTGCATAGAAATTTACCAATAATCATGAGAAAAAATAAGCTCCATGCTCTATATATGCTTTTATTAACTGCTTATGGGATCTGTATGCCTTGCGGCATGCAGAGGTCAAAGTTACTCATTTATATTTTATTTGGCTTCTTTTTTTTGATATAAATAAGAATGACAAGGTTCATATAAGAGTTATATTTCTGTTGTAATAAAATATTTTATAACTCCAAAATATTCAGTAAGGTCAAACTGGATATTTCACTAATTTACTTTCTTAACTGAAGACACATCTTTCATGATTCCAGCATTGAAGTACTGGTACATAAAACACAACTAGGTCATTTATGTTTTGTGTGAAGGTTGACCAAAAAGTTAAAACCAATAAGTAGTACTTTTTTTTTTTACATTGTCTGTGCTGATTCTTGTTGGGTGAAGTAGTGAAAAAATATTTCTACTTCTGTAAATTTATTTTCCCCTCCAAAGAAAATGGACATGATATCAGGATTACTGAGTCAAGTGGATTCAAAATCATGCCATATATAATTTTGTTTATATTTGAACCATAATTTTATGTCTTTCTTATATAGATTTATTTGTATTTCTGTTTTTTCCCCCACAGGGGTGACAATAATAACTTTAATTATAACTTCTGTCTTCAACTTTTATGTTATCTGTGTGAGTCTCCAACTTCTCAATAGTTCCATATTTTATGTACTATTAATCTGGAATATTTTATCACTAATTTTTCAGTCTTCTTGCTTCAACCAAGACTTTTTTCTCTCTCTCTAGGCCTGCTACACATTTAACATGGTAAGAATCAACTGTTTGGTAGACCACACATCTTCCCATGTTTCGATATTTGCTCTTTTATTGAAAAAATGTCACTTCAATAAACTTTTTAAATTACTTGTAAGAAAAGTCTTTACATGTCTAAATATGTCCTGATTGTTATCTTACAAAAATATTATAGTTTTGCTGGGTATCAAATACCATGTTCAAGTTCATTTTCCTTTAAAATTTCATAGACTGTTCATAGTCTTTTAGAGTCCAAAGTTGTGATTGAAAAATTGGTTATATTTCTGATTTTTTTTCCTTCAGGTTAAAATTTCCACTCTTCAGTAAAAGAATATGTCAACTATAGATCTTTTCTTTCATACTTTGGTGTGCATGTGGTAAACTTTTCCAAACTGGAGACACATCCTTTAGTTCATGAGAAGAGCTCCTTTGTTTGATGCTTATTTAGTTTGTGTGCTCTTTTTGTGCATGGATATACCTTCTTAAAACTCTCTTAACATAGTCATGAAAGTTCTTTTTAAAGTTATTTTCTGTTTTATTTTTTCCAGAATTAGCTTTTATTCTTCAAAGTTTAGTGTTTCTGCTTATTTTTCTTTGAATTCTCCTCCATTTTGCTGGATTTTTTAAAAATACCTGGAAATTCTTGGCAATGCATTTGTACTTAAGATTTAAGAATTGGTAGCTCATGTGACTTTCCTATGATATTTTGTAAGTAGATAAATTCTGTAATAGTCATTTCCATGGGTGGAAAGTGTACCTGAAATAGACTATTAGTTTCAGCCTTTGCTTGGAGTTGAGTGATCAAGGAGCTGACTTTTGGACTGGAGGCTTTGCACTGGTATTGCAATTTGAAGAAGGTTTTTGCACTGGGAAAAACAGCACCTATGCTAAAATTTTGAAGCTATGCAAATGATAAATTTATTACATATTTACTCATTACATATGTATGTGCAGGCTGACCCCAAGCTACTTTTGTACATGCATAGAGATTGAAGTCTAGGAAGGTACTAATTTTCCACCTGTAGATTTCAAACTAGTGTCCTTTTCGCCTCCACTTTTTACTGTTCATCATTTCCTCAAACTCTGTGCTTAAAGCCCTCCTGGGGTTCTGACAGAATTGTAAACTTGTCAGAAGATATTTTGGGTCATAACTACACATTTTGACTTGTCTAAGAATAAATCAAGAATCTCATCTACTTATGAATATCTCTTACCAGTTTTCTTTATGTTATGGAGTTGTCTCATTTTTATACTTAAGTACTTACATTTCCTTGGGGACGATTTGAAATATGAGAAGTAAACATATTTTTTCAGCCATCTTAAATTGGAAGGTGTCCTTTTGTAATACCAAGTGATATATTTAAACAATTTTGAAATTGTAGATGCTATCTCTTGAATTACCTGATATACAAAATGAGGAAATTAGTGTCACTATGCTTTGCTCTACCTCTTCCCCTTCCTCTTTATCTCAACTTCTCTCAGTTATTTAAACATAATGTTTAAATCACAAAATGGAAAACTTATATTCTTACTTCATTTAAAAATGTTTACATTTGGGGGCTTGGTATATATAATGATTCTGAAAATTAAAAAAATAAAAAGTATGTTTATAAATTATATGATGCAGAACTTGATAGTCAAGAAAATTTTAAAAACAAAAACAAAGCTTCTAACTTATAAATAATAAATTATTTCTCAATTTCTCAACTGTATAGTCTTTATTATTTCAATTATGATGGAAAGTTGATGTTGTATGAAGAAGTTAATCAAAACTACAAATTTTGCATTGCTATCGGTCAGGTAACATTGCTAATACCCAAACATAATGACTTCTTTTCTGACATATTCTTCCTCGAAAAAACCCTATATAAAATCCTCTATGGCCTTGGCAGCCCTGTCTTCTGGACCTTTCTGATGGCTGTCTCTCAGCCTTACTTCGCCTCCTCAACACACACTTTTTATCTACTAATTCAGAATTGAGGCGTGTGCATGTGTTTCTTTACCCCTGATTTGGCATCTAAGAATCAAATCTGTATTTTGAAGCTTGAAGTGTGTTATCTCTTGAGCTTCTGATTTGCACATCCTATTACCTGTTGGACATTTTCACATAGATGTACTGTGAACAACACAACAGAATTAATTGTTACTTCCATTCCTACTTCCATACTAACAATACTTCTCCTTTAGGTATCTCCTGTTTCATTTATTACTTCACTTTTTACTAGTTCTTCTAGACCAGAAATTTATCCATCCCATTCGCCTCTCATTAGAATTGCCTAGTTTGTCATAGTGTTTCTTTGATCCATCTCTTCTTACACATATTCCTTAAAGATATTCAAATTTGTCTGTATTACTACTATAACCTCTGAGCTGTTTTTATTTTTCTTCTGTCACTGTCTCTCTCAATGCATCCTTCACACTACCATCAGTTATCTTTCTAAGTCTGAAGCATATTACTTTCTGCTCCAAAATATTCAAATGTCTGTTGTGTCCTTAAAAATGAAGTCTAACATTCTTACATTGGCACATAAGAAGTCCAATGATCTTACGTGCTTCATCTCTACTCCTGCATTTCCCCATGCATCTCCCTGCATTCAATTCTCTAGTCACTGACTTTTCTATTTAAACTAAATTCACATTGTCTGTTTTTCAAAAGCCCAGCTTAACTTTTTTTTTTTAAGCCTATAAAACCTTCCCTGAAACACCTTGATTGAAATTTATCTTTCCCTTTCCAATTTCATGTTTCTTTTTGTATCTCTATTGTATTATTCTTCAACCAGGTATACTTTTGCTTCACATAAGATATTTGTTAATGTCTGGAGACATTTTTGATTGTCATGATTCAGGGGGAAGTGAAGAGAGAAAGACTTCTGGGAGCTAGTGAGTAAAGGCCAGGGATGCTGTTAAACATCTTATTAAGCATGGGTCAGCTCCCTGCAATAAAAGTCAATAATACTAAGGTTGAGAAATGTTTAACATGTTATATCATACTTCAACTTTAAATATTTGTAACATACTTAAATCTTTCACTAAAATACAAGCACATTTTAAAACAAGGACTGAGTCATATTTTCTTTATCTTCCCTGAATGTTTAGCACAATAATTTTTTTTAAAAAAAATAGTACTTAACAAAGGCTCATTGAATTGAAATGTTGACCTCAAAAAAAAAAAATGCTTGATATAACCTCTATAATTTCTCTGGTCTCAACTTTCTCTACTTTCTCCAACTTCTCTCACCTTTATACAATTCTCTGATTGGTTGTGTCCCTATTTCTTTACACATGACCCTTTGTTTACATTTCTACCACCCTTATAATATTATATTTTAATTTATTTTATTTACTTACTTTTCTCATTACCCGGTAAGCCCTTTATGAACAGAAACAATATCCCTTTGCCAGGGTAACTACAGAGTCTGTGACAGTGCCTGGAGGAGATGCTTGATAAGTGACACAAAATAATTGAATAGTACAATTGTAGAAAATAATTTCAGTAAAAGATATGAAGCAGTTTCTACTGTACACAATTTTTTTTCTATGAAGAAAATTAGAGCCTTAGATATCAATTTAAGCTGCTGCTTATGTTTAACAGCATCAGAGGAAGCACATGTACCATCAGACAGTGATAGGTATTCTCAAACTAGGCGTTAGTAATTATAGTTACTAAATTTGTTCACAATCAGACAAGAAATGTCTTACTTCAATGTTTCTCCAACTGTACTTGGTGGGCTACCTGTATCACAATCACTAAAGGGTGTTATATAAAAAAATTAAGTCTCTGGAGCTGAGGACAAGGAATCAGTATTCTTAATAGTCTCCTTGGGTGATTCTTATGCACACTAATACTTGAGAACCACTGGCTTTCTTGTGTTTTTCACTTCATAAAAGAATCTTTCTCTTCTCACTTATGTAATTTTCATATTAAAGTCAATAAAACAATATTTAGTGAACATTTTTTGTGTGTGCCAGATATTGCATTAAAGCACATTATGTGTTTTATATTATTTGATCCTCACAACAAACATATGAGGTAGATTCAAGTATTATATCTATTTTGAAGATGTAGAATTCAGGTACAGATTGCTTATTTGCCTAGTGTCGCACATAGATTAAGTAACAGATCTTGCTTCAAAACTCATGCTCTTAAACATATTTTTCTACCCCTTCATCTTTTGAAGACTATTTTTATTCTTAGTTAATCATTAAGTGTTCCTGAGTTTGAGATTTTCATTTAGCTTCAGACAGCTCGAATATATTCAGAGTGGCTTCATTTGTGAATAAAAAGATTAGTGGATTTTCCAAAAGACATATTCTGTCTAAAGGGCTGGGTTAAGCTCTTATGTTTCAATATCCTTAATTGATGAATATTTTCAAAGTGTATTCCTTTCAACACATGATGGAATCATTAGTAAATATAGATTTAAGACTGCTGTGAAAAGTTAGGCTAAATTGCCTATCGCAGTTTAGCAGTTCGAAGAAAACCTGAAAAATGAAAACCTTTTAGACCTTACTACAGGGGTGACATGAACTGGCAAGGCTGTTATCACCTGATAATGCATTTCTAGGTGAGCTAAGTTTTCCGAAGGCCATTGTATCCTGTGGTGATGATGGCTTGTAGTGCATAGCCCACTGGGCAGCCTTGCGAGAAATTGCCCTGGATCCCATATAAAATAACACAATTCATGTGCTTGTCCTTGGAAAAAGCAGGGGGAAGACACTCTTTGATGATCTCATTTCAGAAATATTTTTTCCTTGGCTAAACACTACCCCAAAACCTTTTTATGTGCAAAATCCAAAAGCTACTTCTCTGACAAATACCTGTCCCTGCAGTAGAGCAGGTGCCACTTGGTCTAAGGGAAGGAAAAAGCACAGACGCAGATGATGTCACCCTCTATTCCTACCACCTGCTTATTGACTTGGAAACACAAGCTTGTTTGTCTTTATCACTGCCCAAACTGTTCTTCATCTAGTATTTTTCTTGGCTGCCTCATTCTGCTATCTCCTCGCTGGATGTGTGTGATTGTAACTGGAATTCCGATGGCTCTCATTTTACGTCCAAACAGTTCTAGTTTCCCCTTACCATATGGTCATCCTGATGTTACCATTTGCCTCAATCATCCTTTTTGTAGCTGCTTGAACATCTTAATTGATCTCATGAGCTATGTTAGGGATTTATAACAGACATCAGTATATTCATCTCACACACACGGATGGGGTCTTTCTTCTGGTTGGATGTGTTACACACACACATTTATAATTCTCTAAAACATAGGTTTCACCTTATTAATAACATAAATGAGTATTCAAGGGCTATAGCCCACCAGAGGAAACAATTACCTGTGCCCCCTTGTCTAATATGGTATTTCCCATTTCCCTGAAGTATTTGATATATTACAATGTACTTAAGCTTTTTCTCCCTGTTTAAACTAAGTGATAAATGTGCTCCATTTTAAAAGTTTTCTGGAATAAACAGAATTCCTATTTTACTAGACACCCACGTTGTTTTCTTACTTTCTCATTCATTCATTTTTATTATCAGTAAGACATTCAAAATTATCAAGCAATATGCATTCGTAATTTTTTTAGGCCTCGGGACACAAAAAATTTACATTTGATCTCTCTACATTTATCAATGATTTCACATCTCTTCTGAAGTTTGCCCTTCATTCAGTTACCCCTCTATTATCAAAGTAGTTTTTTTAAAAAATCAGATTCCTCTATCTATATAAACTCACATCCCCAAACCCATTATAAATCTGGTTGAGTGAAAGCTAATATTATACATGGAAATAATAATTTACGAACTTTCTCTCTGGTGTCTTTTAGGCCCTGACAAGTGGGTGTCAATCTAAGTCACTTTTTTCAGAGAAAGGTTTTCATAAGAGTTATTTTCTGTATCTGGGAATTGGGTCTATTTTCAGAAAAAAAAATCAAGTGAAACAATTTGATCTTTGGTCTATTAATTCTTCATCTATGTTGCCTCATTCTCTATCTTATTTTAAAAGAAGGATTGCCTCCATAATTTTCAACTTTCTTAAGTCGTATGCCATGGATATAGTCTAGCTCTCTTTCATACATTATCCAGGTCCATTTACTTTGGAAAAATGACTTATATTTGTGAGAATTTATCCTGAGGGAGAATTTTGAAGAAATTCTGATGGTTATGATGATTTTTGGATTATGATTTGGTCACTTAAAATCAAATGCCTGATGTTACATCTCTTATATATGGTGCTTTACAGAGTATCAGACAGATCTCCTACACTGCCTAAGGGAAAAGGTTGCTGGGTCTTTTACAGTCTCAAGCCAACCTCTTAGGAAGGAAAAAAGAGAACATTGAACGTACTATATATAATAATACCAATATGAATCTGAGGCAGCATGAAGCTCAGAGTTTTTGCTCACATGGTGTTAGTTCATTGGGGAGTTTCAGTGAATAAATCAATCTCAGTAGGCAATAGTCCACAGAAGTCTCTTTGGTCTACCTGTGAAATTTTACTCAGAAAATATAAGAAACTAAAGCTTGCACCTTTTGCATGTTATGTTTTACTTATGTGATTTAACATATTCCATTTAGATGGCTTAACTTGAATAAATAAATACAAACACACACTGAAGCGTATACTTGACTGTATGGCTCTGTCAGTTTACTTAACCTCTGTGTGCTTCAGCTTCCTAACATATGAAGAGGGAATGTTTGCACTTCCCTTAAAATGGTCTTCTGAGATGGATAGTAGACACCCATTATAACTAGGCTTACATCCAGGCCTTTCCACAGAGGGGCATCAGATCAATTATTTTATATTTGGGGACAGAATTGTTAAGCTCAATTTCTAATTCTATCACTTACTAATATTCTGGATTTATGGGAAAAACACTTAACTTCTCCATTTCTACTTCTTTAAAATGTGGATAATGACATCAGTCTGGAAAGGTTTTCATGAGGACTAAGTGGCATAATAAATGTGCACAGTGCAGTGTTGGGCAGAGCGGGCTTTACCAGGCATCACTTTCTTTTCTGATATTGATGGTGTGGCAGTTACAGAATGTCCAAGGATAATGCTATTGCACAATTCTTATTAAAAGAGAAACAACTGAATAAATGGCCTAGAATTAGGACTTACATAGAAGCAGAGGCTTGACTGAGAAATTTAGTGTGGAACATTTGAGAAACCAGTTTGAAAAATGCCAAGGGCAAGGGGCATTAAAATATGTATAAAAAGGTTAAAATAAAGAAAAAATATATTATGGTTTTTGGGGTGAGGGAAATATTTCATTCTAAACTTAAGGTCCTGTTAAAATTTTTTGGAGACTGCAAAGAAAGTTTAGGCATAGAACCTGCTTTCAATAATTTTAAAGGTGGTAGTTTGAGAGTAGGATGTGAAATTATTCCAATTGGTGAGATTGTTTTTGAAGACTGGATTAACTAAGAGGTGAATGTTGTTAAAAGCTGTGATACTGGTTAATAAAGACACATAAAGATGGTTATACGTTAAGATAGAGATGAAAACTGTGACCTGATTAATGTCCTCAAGGAGACCCAGAGGCCTGCACATGACAAGGACAAAAAAATAAAAAATAAGAACGATGGAGACAGTGGCATGACTGGAGGGGGTGATCTTCAAAAGAACTTAAGATTTTAAACAAATACAAAGGAACAATGATTGGGTAGCAGCAGGAGCTATTCCCACAGAGGTGATAATTGAAGCTGGGACTGGATGAGATTGCCAAAGGCTAGAATAGAGAAGAGGACTTAAAGGATGAAATCTTCATGTGATGTGTAGGCCAATGCAGACTATAGAAATAGTCTTTTTTGTTCTGTGAAGTGGACAATGACAGTACCTGAAACTGGGTTTTTCTTGTTGCTGGTGTTCCTTGGCACAGGTATTTGTTGATGGTCAGTTAAATACGTATTTGTCTAATATCTTCACAGCATCCTATCATATAAGAAGAGACAATCTATAATTGAATCCTAAAATGGTATAGTCTATCTGGCAGTAAGTATTATTTCTTTAAATAGTTTCTGATTCATAAGGGCTTACCTTTCATTAAGTGCCTTTGATTTGGACCCATGGTCAGTAAAGAACAATGTCAGGGAGGAAAAATCTTCCCTCTACCTTTATGAATTCCTCTGGCTGGTCTAAGAATTAAATTGACATGAGACAGATAATAGGAGAAAAAACAATTTAATTTCATATGTATAGAGGCTCAGGAAGAGTATAGACCCATAGATAGTGAGGCAATTGGGGCTTTTATGCTATTCTGAACTAAAGAAAAGAGATGGAAGTCTGAGATTTCAAAGGTGAGTAAAGCAATTCATGTTGAGATGGAAAACCAATGTTTGCTTTGCCATGCAGAGACAATGGGATACACAGATAACTTTGATATTCAAACTCTGCTGAATTTCCCCTATTATACCTAGCCCCTATTCTTTGTAAAACTCTCTGGTGTTAGTATTCTTCTTGGGCCAGACTTTTTATCTAAATTATTTTAGGCAGTTGGGGGTGAGGAGAGGGGAATAGTTTAAAATCTCTTACTAAGTCTTTTGTTTCTTAAAAATAGCCTAAAATAATCCTCATGCCAAAGAGATATTTTGGGGTTGCTAAATTCTGCTCCCTACAACAGAGTCTACTGTTAGAAAGGGATGTAGATGAGGAAACTTGTTAAGATGGTGTAGAGATGCTTTCCCCTCAGTCCTCATTATGTAACTAAGATACTCCTTCAGCATGACACCTAAAGTCAACTCAAATATAGTTTGAATTTAAAGTATCAATTAATCATTGCATTTATTTATAGCTACGACTAAACAATAAGCTTAATGCTCTGTCATGATTCAGTTATAAAGAAATGCTCTCAAATACTAAAGCTGAGATTTTCTGATCTTATATTAGTTATTTAATATAAGAAATGAACCACTAATTTGTTCAGAACCATTTCCAGGAGGGAAATCATGTTGCTTGTTCAAAGTTCACCTAAGGATCAAAATTTTGCCATAGATAAAGAAATAAGGTATCACATTTTAAAAACATTTTTCTTTAGGGTGAAATGCTGCTTAAAAACAATAACAATTTATTAAGTATGTAGAAACACAAATATTGCGCTAAGAGCTTAACTGCATTGTCATAGCTAAAAATGATGCTAGGAGTTGTCGTATTGTTGTTATACGATGACCATAAGTGAGACACTTTAGACAGTGAAAGGGCAAAGTTATTAATAATTATGCAGGCATGTGTGGTCACCTAATTATATGCTCATTTAATTATGTAAAGCCTGGAGTTTGCAAACATTGTCATAGCTAGTCCAATAAATATGAAAATTTAATACTTAGCATTTTACAAAATTCAGGTGCAAAACATCTAATTTATTTATTTATTTTTCTACATGGCAGTTAACTTAGTTCCGTAGAACTAGTAGCAACAAAAATTTAATCCTGGAACTGAATCATTTCCAGGTTATAATTGGGCAGTGCCTGCTCATTTGAGGATTTTCTATCTTTCCTACCTGTTGTTTCTCCCTTTGCACTGGGAGAAATCAATGTTTTAGGGTGACTGAGGTATCACAGGTATTCTGATAGGGTATCTTGTTAGGTCTCCACTGATGTTCCATTTGTTCTGCAGTCTTTGAGCATAAACTTCTGTCTCCACTGCAGTTGCTGAGTTAACGGAAGTTCCTGTATATTTTTTAGTAGTTAGCGTCCTTCTCTGCTGCCCTCGCAGCTCTCAGACTCAGAGATCTCTCCCGTCATTATTTCTCTATGATGCATTAAGTTTCCTAGGATTTACCCTGGGAAGCCAGCTCATACTCCAGCTTCTCTGATGTCCTCCAAACCACCTGGAGTTCCTGGCATGTATCTCTGAGACTTGGCCCAGAAGAGAGATTAGTTGCTTACCTTCTCTGAAACTCAGCCTCCTTTTATTTCTACTCAAACTCTATCCAAATTTTCCTTCTCTAACATATGGTCAAATTTTTGTCTCTTTCTACAGTCTCTGGGAATATTCTCCTGTATTCTTAGTTATTCTCCTTCTCCTCTATGGTATGTAGTTTAAATTTTATTTCTCAATTTTTAATGCAAAACTAAAATTTTATAATTCTAAAATAAATCTTTATTCCCTTCGTCTTTAGCCTGGCTCTTGCAAGCCAAAAGCATTTTTACATTGGTACTATTCCCTGAGTTAACAGATGACTGCAGAGGAACTTAAAATAAAAATTTGACAGATTTCCCCATATTCTTGTATCTTCCCATTTATGAGGTAAAAAGGGTCAAGTTGTATGGAGAGATTTGGTGGTTGGTGAACTACAATGTAAAGATAATTTATTGAGAACAAAAAAAAAGATATTAGGAATTTTTCAGTGTTAGTCATGTGCTCCAGTAAATGTCAGACTTAGGTTTAGAAGCTAATAATTTTACTCCTGACCATGATATGATACTATATTGCTAAACTATGTCAGAGTATTTTAGCTTGACTCGTAGCTAAGAAATGAATCTTCTTGTCTCTAAACTGGTGTTTTTTGTTTGTTTGTTTTTTATTCAACAATTATTTGTTATACTTATTATATGACAGGTACAGTGCTAAGCCATGTAATATAAAAATTATATGTATATAGGCAGTTCCTGTCCTTAAAGAGTTTACAAAATAAAGATAAAATAAATTTAGTACTATAGAAATATAAACAATTATAGTACTATATAAAATAATGTATAAAGTTCTCCTACGATAACGTTTGTGTCTTTCAATTGTAATGTTTACCTGTTTACAGCCTATGAGAGACCAGCTGGCCTGAATTTATTAGAAAGATTCAAGTGGACCAAATATTTTATGAATACTTTAAAAGTTGTGTTGATCACTTAAAGTGTGTTTTATTATGTAACAAACTGTAAAAACTGAACTATTATAATCTTAGGTTCAGGAGTGGTGTCCACAAAATATACATAATTTCAATATAAAAGTGAAGGTGTGGCAATTGCCACAGGAAAAATGTTTAAAGGAAAAAAACAAACAAACAGGATCTTATTTCACAATTAGTAGAGCCTTGTGTTGGAACAGAGCTTTAAACAATATACGAATGATTTCTTCAGATAGCTTTCGCCCTTCTGAGTTTCTATACTCCTCCATAGGGCAATTGAATCTTACCTTAGACCTAGAAAAGGATCTGTGTGGGACACAGAGAAATAAAGCGTTTCCCCTGATACTGGGTGAGAGCATACTGGCTTATACCTAAAACAGCAAAAGCAGCCTTTGGCAACATGAGAGAGATGACTAGTTGGGGATTTGCCAGAGTCTCAGTTTATTGGGGCAAGAGATATTTTATATTTTTGATGAATAAATGTTTGATATGCAGAGTGACTGCCTGACTGAAGTCATCTTAAATTCTTATAAAGAATTCCATGGGACTCCAAGAGCAAGGGTCTGTGTAAAATTACCATGATGAGAGTCATGAGCAGAGATGCCCACAAGGAAGTAACGTAATCTCTGAAGAATCCAGAGATATGCCCATTAGAAAAAAAAAAAAAAAAAAAAAGATCGACTCTCAGATCCACCGGGCTCTGGAATAATGAAGCTAGCTTACAACAATATCCATCATTAGCTAAATAAGAACTTCTCTTGGTTTATCTCTTTATCTCTGTACCTGCTTAGACTTCTGGTGTCTAAATTATCAGCTGAAATCAGAAAGAGAATAAACAAGAAGGGAGAGAAAAAGTTAACCATCCACACCACACCACCCCCCTCTTCCCCCCTCAACGCCCCCCCGCCCCCCCTCTTCATTAGATCAAATTTAATAATAGCTTTATTTCAAGGGAACTTAAGAAAGTTTTCATGTTGACAGTCATATAAAAAAATAAAAGAAAGAAATCTGTTTTAGCTTTCAAGTAGAGGAAGAAGACGAGATGTCAACATGTACATTTAAAAACATAATGGGAAATCAAGGCAAACAACCAAAAGTTGTGACTTAATTGCATCAGAACTCATCCTTTTTATGCTTATTTGTTACATTAGAAGATGGTGCTGGGGATAGGTATTAAGGAAGCTTAAAGAATTGATTACAGAGAAACCCTGGAACCCTGGACTCTGATATTTATTAACACAGTGACTTAATTGGAACTTATATAAAAAGAGTTCCATTTTAGCATTTATATGACAATTATTTCCAGAAATTTATCGTTTCATTAAATTCTTTTTTGACCAAGGGGCAGATATCTCTCCATACATAGGTTTGTAATACAAATTTAATCCTTTCAGTTATTTTATTGATAAACATATTTAAATTGTGGGAAACTCTAATAATTATAAACAATTAGCAGAGATATTATTACCCTCATTCATAAGCCATTTTCTTATCCAAAAAGACTCTCAAATATTTGACTGTGAAATGAAGCACATACATCCCCACTTCTGTGAATCCATGACTTCATGGAAGAAAAGCACAAGATACTTCTGCTTCTTAATATATACAAAAATAATCAGAAGCGTGCACGCACATACACACACACACACACACAAACACATTTTCTATTCATTTGCATACTTACAGTTAGAACATTCTAAGAATGGGTGTTAATTTAATTTACAATATCTGAATTCCTTTTGAATTGTTGAAAAATCAATGCGAGATGAAATTTCAAGTCTCTGAATTAATATTATTAGCTATGTGACTTTGATAAGACTTCTTACCTTTCCTGTACTTTATAAAGAATATTCTTTGGGAAAATTGGCACAATTAAATAATAACAACCAATTCAATTTCCTTGGAATATAGCAGACTTCTAATAGATGATATTATTATTTCTTACCTCTTTTAGAGTAGAAGGAGAAAATTGAACAAAAATGCAAGAACTAGAAAAATGGAACCTTCGATTCCTTGCTGCTCTTACCCTAGTAGTTCCCCTAGGTGGACATTTCTCATTTTCCATTATTTGTAGTTTTGAAGGTTCTGCTCTGGTTACACGAAGCAAGTTGTATAGTTTCTCTCCAGAATAAAATATAACAGCAGGCATACTGGCTAGTGGTGTCACATTGTGATTAAAATGGACATCATTCATGGCGTGAGAATTGAATTTAACACAAATGAGTTTTTATTCTTTCTTTTACCTTTTCCCACCTTTGAAAAATATTGTTTCCCTTTTTGACTCACTTTAATATAAACCAAACCTGTGCTTTCCAAAAAATGTGTACGAATGAATTAAGCAATATTCTTTCAGTTCATTTGACTAATATTTATATAAAATGTGTTGGTCTGGCAAGCCATACCAAAAAAGCAAGGTGAATAAAGAAAAGCGTATTTTAAGAAAGGCCAATAAAATGAAAAACTATAAATACTGCAGCATAAAATACTACCTTATCCATTTTATTAAGGAATTCCTTTGCTCCAACTAGCATTTGTGTTGATAAAGGACAAAATAGAAGTTTCAGAATAACAATCATATGACATGACAAAATGAATCCCAGCACTAAGTTTAGACATGGAAATTTGAAACAGCTGTTTTGAATGAGGATGAACTCTTTTTTTTTTCTCTATTGATTTTATTGGGCAATTATTGATTGAAAGCCTTTAATCGGCCTGTTGTGAATTGCTAAGAAAGTGTTGAGGAATGTTTAGCTTTTCAGGGATTTATATTCACAGTATTTGCTCAATCAGTTTTTTTGTTTAGCTCATGTACTTAGAGAAATTTTGCTTATACTTTCAATCCTATTTGAAATATTTTCCTCAAATGTTTTGCAGAAAGGAGAGGTAGTATATCTTAAATCAAGAATTTGGAATTGGAAGATAAAAGTACCTGAATGTCATCTCTAGTTCTGATACTAAATTGCTACCAACTCTCTAGGCAAATTTTAACCAGTCTGAGTCTTAGTCTTCTCACATGTAAAATGAGATTATCTACTTGGCTAAATTGTTGAGTGAAATATATGCAAAATTGTTTGCAAGATCTCTTATATGGTGCCTGACAAGTAGTTCTGCACTTTTTAAGAAAGCTTTTCTTAATAAAGATATACCATCTAGCATAAATAACTATCAATGTTGCATAAGGATATTTTTTAGGCCTGTTACACTATATCTCCCAGAACTTCTTTTTTTTTTAATGTATTGGAGTGACATTGCTTGATAAAATTATACAGGTTTCAAGTGTACAATTCACTAATATGTCATATGCATATTGCATTGTGTTCACCACCCAAAGGAAAATCTCCTTCCATTACCAATATTGACCCCTTTTACCCTTATAAACACGTAACTGTTGTCCTTATCTATGCATCTCTGTCTTGTTTATTTGTTGTTTTCAGTTTCATATCCCAATATGAATGTAATCGTATGGTTCTCAACTTTTTCTGTCTGACTTATTTCGATTAGCATGTAATTTCAAGATCTACCCATGTTGTTGCAAATGTCAGTATTTCATATATCCTTATGGCTGAGTAATATTCCATCGTATATGTACCACATCTTTATCCAATGATCCATTGTAAGACACTTTAGTTGTTTCCATGTCTTGACCACCATGAATAATGCTGCAATGAACATTGAGGTGCATATATCTTTACAGATGCTTCCAAATTGTTTTGGTGGATATCCAGAAGAGAGATTGCTAGGTTATATGATAATTCCATTCTTAATTTTTGGGGGGACCTCCATACTGTTTCCCATAGTGACTATATCAATTTATATTCCCACTAGCAGTGTATAAGGGTTCTTCCCCACCCCCCCACCCCCGCCCTGCAAACTCTTTAACACTTATTATTACTAGTCCTGCTGATAATAGCCATTTTAACAGATGTGAGGTGGTATCTTGTTGTGGTTTTCGTTTGTATTACCCTAATAGCTAGTCGAATTAAGCATCTTTTCATATAACTGTTGGGAATTTGTATGTCTTCTTGGAAGAAGTGTCTGTTCAGATTCTCTGCCCAGTTTTTTAAATTGGATAGTTTATTTTTTTGTTGTTGAGTTGTATGAGTTCTTTATATATTTTCAATATTAACTCCTTATCGAAGTCATTGTTTGCAAATACAAATTCAATGCAATCCACAGCACAAATCCATATATATATATTGCGCATACATATATATACATATGTATATATGTATGCACAAATAATTTTTGACAAAGGATCCAAAAACATTCAATGGAGAAAACTCTTCAATAAATGGTTCTGGTAAAATTGGAGAGCCACATGCAGAAAAAAAAAAAAAAAGACCTGAAACAATAAATTGCATAGAAGAAAACATAAGAAATAAACTTATGGACCTTGGTTTTAGAGAGGATTTTATGAATTTGACCTCGAAGACAGAGGAAGTAAAAGCAAAAATAAATGAATAGGATAATATCAAGCAAAAAAACTTCTACTCAGCAAAAGAAACTGTCAATAAAACAAAGAGGCAGCCAACAGAAGGGGAAAAGATATTTGCAAACGGTTCTTAAAATCAAGGGTAAAATCTGATTTTTATGATGTCTGGTGCACTGTGTAGCCTCCTAACTTAGATGTGTGATCTTGAGGAATGATTTTCTAACTCTGATCCCCAGTTTCCTCAACAGTAAAATGGAAATGATATCTCTTTCACACAATCGCTTTCAAAACAAAGTACCTGAGTGCTTAGCATAAAATAAGGCAATGAGAAAGTACTTCATAACTGCTGATTATTATCAAAGGGAATGGTATGCTTTCTTAATATAAATCCTTATTATAGCATTCACATAAAATCTAATTTTATTTTCCATTTTTTTTCACATATACTATCTCATTTTATTCATACAGAGACTTGGCATAAAAGGAACTGTCATATATAGATGAGAAATCTGAGGTTCTGATTTACATTTCCTCATATCACGTGGCATAGTAGCTGCAAAACTAGACCGCAAATCAGTGAAATCTCCATTATTAGACACTTTTTAGGACATCATATTGCATTTCAATTTCAGAATTGGTAACTTGCAGGTTTTGGTTCATTTAAGAACTTTAAGGGATGAAGAATTACAAATTAATAGCTTCAAAACAGCCACAGGGGTGTAGAGTACAACATAGGGAATACAGCTGATTCAAAACAAAAAACAAAAACAAACAAACAAACAAACAAACAAACAAATGAAGAACTTGAAGTCCACACATCGCCTCCTGCATTAAAAAAGAAAGGTAAACCACAGGAGTCTTAGGTATTTCCTCTCAAAACTTGGCATCATATAGTGGTTATAAAAGATTCTTAAGTTTTATTAACTAGTTGTTAAAAAATGTATCTAGAAAATTATTAAACCTTTGTTTTTACTTAAGAAATAAAATGACTTTTAAGACAGCTATAGTATAGTTTTCAAACTGTATTTTGTGTTTTTGCTATAGAAACTTGAATGTTCCTGTATTTTTCCACTGCAGGTGAATTTGATATTCAAAAGAATGAGAAGACTAATGGTTCTGATTAGAGTGAAGCAGAAAGTGAGGAGGATGTGTGAACTTCCCCACACAGACATTTAGCCAGATAATTTCAGCTTGGGTGTCTGTTACTTCATTTTATTTAAAACAAAATTGGCTCTATTTCTGGAAATCCATGACTTAACTATACACTTCGATATTTACCTGAACTCATGTAATTTTCATATACCTAAAATCAAATTAGTATGCTAGAATATACACAAAGCATGCATTTTTCAACTATAGTGTGATCTTTAATCTCTAACATTTTCTGATACTTAGAGGTGTCTCCATATTAATGTTTTTATATCTATGCAAATAGATACTTTTATTGCATTGTTTGGATGTCTTTAGTTCATCATTTTACAAATGTGATCCATTTAACAAGTTTTATGTGAAAAAGAAATATCTGGTGATCAAAGACATTTGTGTGCTGCTGAGATAAATTATCTAGGTCCTAAACAAGAGAGAATGTTATTAATGACAGTCAATTTTATTTGACTAGGAATCACTTTTTGTAAAGTATTTCTTCTTTGTAGTATTCCATAAAACATACTTTGGTAGATCTTATGTATATTTGCACAGTGAGGATTTTATTTAATAGTTCTCTACTTCATTTTTACATTTCCTGTGTTGTAAAATAATCGTCAGTGATCAGCTCGTCTGAGTTCATCCAGGACTTTCTCAGTTTTAGGACTGAAAGTCTTCATCCTGGAAACCCCTATGTTCCAGGCACACTGGACTCTTTGGTCACCCTCTTGTCTAACTTGATTTCTATTAGATGATTTGATATTAAAATGTGATTAACATGTCCTAAATTCTTTGATTCTTTTTTTTTCAAGAGGCAGCATTTAAGTTCCTTC
Source organism: Eonycteris spelaea (assembly GCA_003508835.1). Taxonomy (NCBI): domain Eukaryota; kingdom Metazoa; phylum Chordata; class Mammalia; order Chiroptera; family Pteropodidae; genus Eonycteris; species Eonycteris spelaea. The sequence goes on from PUFA01000088.1 coordinate 4,174,929, forward strand.
TTCTTGAATAAGAACTAATCATAGTGCCTTCCTGCATGATATCCAAGCCTAGCAAATAAGAAACAATACAACTCCCTTCTACCTGGCTCTCTGTCTTGGGACACACACATTTGGAGTTCCAAAATACCATGTAAGGAGTCTGGCTTTCCTAAACCTTTCATATTGGAGACGCCAAATAGTAATAGAGGTGCCTTCAGAGCCACATTTATCCCATTTTATAATCTTTGCATTTCAGACAAGTGAGCAAACAAACCTCTAAGATGACTCCAGCTCCAGCCACCACTGACTATGAGCTCACAAAACCCTCAGCAAGGGCCGCCTCACTGAGCACAGTCAATCTCTGGTACTGCAAGAAATACAACTTAATTGCTCTTTTACACCACTAAGTTTATTACATAGTACAGCTAACTGGAACAATATCAGAAATATCATTCTATTACATTGAGAAAAATAGCTTATGGAAGAGTAAGAGAGGAAGCAGGGAGAACCAATGAAGAAGAGAGTTATTTCAGTAGTTGAGAAGAGTTGATAGGTACTTGGATGATAATGGTAATGGCAAGAAGTGCTCAGAGTCAGAATTCATTTTTAAGAAGAAGCCTACATGACATGACAATTGATTGATTATAGAAATGAGATTATACAGCCTTCAATTATTTTTATCAGTATGTTATTCAAAGTGTAGTAAAATGCAACATAGTCAAAATTCTAGTATATTCTGATTGTTTTTTAATTAAAAAGCAGTAACATTAGATAAATATAGCATGATCTTATAAATCACTTATGAAAATATCTTAAAGAATGTACAATTCTATTAAGTTTTAATTGATTTTTCATGGTAAAATTATATTTATACAATGAGGTAAGGTATGTTATATAATGTAATAATAAAAACAGACATTCTATGTTATTTGGAAAATACATTGCTAAAAATTGTCTACATTTGTCTACTTTTGAGAAATCTTTAATAAATCAACTAAATTAATAACCATTATATATTAAAAAAACAGCAAAGGGTTTATATTTTTTCTAGTTGTTTTGTACTCTTTATTTGGGATTAAGAACATTCATACATTCAGATAAAATGGATGGGGAATTTTTACCAGAAAAATGAGTTAAGTGTTACCACAATCTGCTAAATTTTGTTCTTTCATGGTATCTGGAAGAATTTTCCTAAAGCATGTCTATTATCTCACGTCTATAAATCCACTGGACAATTTTCTCATTTTTTCAAACATGCTCAATACAAAATAAATCGATAGTAAATTATTTTTTATTACTCATCTTTTTACAGCCATGAATCCTAGTCTACAGAGCATATTTAAATATGGAAAATAGCAATATTTTTTCATAAAGACATATGCTTTTCTGTCATATGCATATTTTTTCTCAATATTCTCCTTATTTTTTTCAGACACAGTTTTCAATCCTTTTTTTTTTCCTCTTGCTATCTGAACATTTCTCAACATTGTTTTATAATTTATTTTCATATTGATTAGCTGATTTTTTAATCTTTTCATATTTTCCACATTTTTCTTGTTTACAGCTTTATTTTACTCTTCAGTACTCTGTCTGTAAGTTTCTTCTTGCCAGTTTTAATGGTCCATAATTTCCAATGGAAAGTCTGCTGCCAGAACCTTCCTTCCTCTAGTGTTAATGGCTGCTCTTGAGAACCTGCCCTGCCCTCCATCATCTAATTTGAGTCAATGAGGGGGCAGACAAAACAGATGGTTGGCACAGGATGGGATGATTCACTGTTTGAAATCATGGTGAAACATTTTTGAAATTGGTAAGGGAGCGAGAAGTCTGACATTTGACAGAGCCATGTAAAAATTGCAGTATCCAGATGAAGTTCAGTTTAATTTTGCTGTTATTTTCCAGATGTAGTGATCATATGATTACAATTTAAAGATTATATCAAGAATATACCTTTTCCCAAATGTACTGGAATCATTTCAGTAAAATGAGTTTATCATCAGTTATCTATGTTAGGATTATTGTTGAAGTTAATTTGTTGCCCTAACTTATTTTTTTGTGTGTTTTCCATGACTTATTAAATACTTCTTTTTTTTATTCATGTGAAGTTTACCTTTTTTGCATAATGTGTCTCCATGTCATGTAACCGATTTCTTCACAATTATGGCTGCAATAAACCTCATTGTTGTAAGGAAAAAAAAATAAATTATACATAAATTATGGCATGAGACTATATTACTAAAAAGAACTAAATCATTATAAAAATAGAGACTAATAACAACAAAATTTAGAATGCAGATATTTAGAACTTAAAATATCTTTAAAATTTGTATACAGATAAAATATCTTTAAAATTTGTTTCTTAATTGAAATAAAATAGAATAAAGACAAATCCACCATGATGAGTTAATGTTACAGACAATGTTTTCTAGTCAGGGGTGGTTTCACCCCAAGGGGGTGAAAATTGAGTTGTAGGATATAAAAATCTTCAGATATACAATGCTTTGTAACCTTCCAAGGGACTACATTACATAAACAGATATGCAATATATTGTGATATTAAAATTTTATGGAAGAAGGAATTAGTAAAAAATATTTTGAAAGTTTCCTCAGGAGAATGTAATATTTTTTAAAAAGCAGTTTGAGAAACACTTTTATAGACAAGTCACACTTTTCTTTGTCCCAATGTAATAACAAATGATAGTTTTATGATCAAATCTCCAAGTCATTTTCATGTATCTACAACTGTAAATGCCTATCATATAATATGTCGACATGATACATTGAACATCAAATAATATTCATCAAATTCATGAACCTACTAGCACATTCTTCTTTGCAAAAATATTTTAAAGTTAAATTATAGTAAAAAGCCATTGATGAAAGGATGCAATAATCATAAGAAAGCATCTAATAGTCAGTGTTTAAACATATACTATATATGTTTCACATATAAGAGATTTTAAAAAGCCATTCAACACGATATCTCCCAGAAAGCATTTCTTAGCACTGAAAGCAATTGTAAAGCAGAATTATACCTTCAATATGTCCTTCATTGTCAATATTAACCTGATAGTAAAATCAATTAATGTAATAGAAAAAATAAACAAAATGAGAAGAAAAGGACAATAGAAATAGAGAGTCTGGGTTCTATAATTATGTAAATAAAAAAGACTATGTGTGTACAACATGCCAATAAATAACTTATTGTTTAATAAATACTATATTGTTTGACTATTTTTTACTATATGCACTACATATATTTTAATTATAAACCAATACAATTTTGGAGACTACAGAAGCAGTTCAAATTCAATAAAAATCATAATTTTTTTGGCATATCTTGAGTGTTATAGTAAATTCAAGGTTAAAGAACAAACAAAAAAATTGGATTTTTTAGAATGATCATTGGTGATCTACTAAAAAACAATTTTACAACAGTGATTAGGTCAGCATCCTATTATAAAGTTTTATCTATAGTATCCTAAACTATGTTGATTTGTTATAGTACATTTCCAAACTATAAACATGATGGCATGAATTTATATTGTTTTGTTATCAATACAGTGCTGCAATCATGTATAGAAAAGTGTGTGTGTGTTTGTTGTGTGTGCTAAATAAATATTTTTGTAATTTAAAGAAATTTCATAAAAATGAAGGTTTAAATATAGCCTACTCTTTCAATAAATTAGTGCTATGGAGAGAAATAGGAAGGATATTTGAGTAAATAGTAGGTGGTAAGGAAATTAATTTTAGAATTGCCAGTGCCCAGAGCCTCTCTACAAAGAATTAGACAGGTTGAATATAAACTATACCCTGTCCAATTTGCCTTACAGAGTTTTGGAATTTATTGTACATTTCAAAGCGACAAAAGGCTATAGGGAATTAGTGACATAGAGTTAAAATTCTAATTGAATTTGCTGCTCAGCCAGCTAAATTAGAGTTCAAGTGAATGTTAATCTTTTCTTTTCTGAACACCAACTTTATTGTATACCTTATTATATTCTTTGCATTTCTTAACTTTTTCTTAATTGTGCTATTTTGAGGCATGTTGTTGCTTCTTAAATCAGGTTAAAAATCAATGGACACTCCTTAGACAGTGTTATAAATTTAAATTTTTAAAATTTGCATACTATTTTTGTGAATAGTATGATTATCTTTTCAGATAATATTAATCATAAGGTATCACCAAGCTAATTTAAAATAAGTGATTAATAATTTATAAATATGAAAGTAATTTAGACAATTGCAAAATTAGATGAGATGGAAGTTGGAAGAAGAATTAGATGGAAATATTATAAATAAAAAACACAGTGAAAGTTGTAGAATGTCTTCAATGAACCACTAAATAGAATCAAACCAGACAAAAATAGCCAACGTAAAAATCAGTGAACTTGAAGATAGGTCAGTAGAAATCACTCAAATGGAATTGAAAAACAAAGAAAAAGTATTTTAAAAAAGAGAGAGAGAAAAGAAAAAGAAAGAAAGAACATCAGAATAGAATGTTGAAGTTCTGTGAGACAATATCAAGCATTCTAATACATGGGCACTTGATCTAGGAGTAGAAGAAAGAGGGAACAGAGGGTAAGAAATACATGAAGAAGTGATTGCATTAGAATTTTACAAATGTAGTGACAGATACACAAGCAAAGATCAAAGAAGCATAGAGAATATCTACTTAGATAAAATCCAAAACATACCCACGCCTCAACATGTCATATTCAAGCTGCTGAACACAAAAGGCAAATAGAAAATATTAAAGGCGGACAACAGAGGGGGATAAAAAGTATTACATACAAAGGGAAAAAATAAAATAATTAAAATGATCCTCTCTTCAGAAACCATAGGAAGCTGGAGACAATATATTAAAAAATTTTAAGTAATAAAGAAATTATATCAACTCAGAACTCTGTACCAGAAAAATTATCTTTCAAAAATAAAGAAATAATAAAAGACTACCAGTAATATTATTCTATAAGAACTTTTAAAGCAGATTCTTCAGACAGAAAAATTAAGAGCCTGAGAACATGGATCTATGTTTGAAAATTAAAAGCACTAAAAATAATATAAAGGTAAATTTGATTTCACTTTTTGTGATTTTTAGTTATGTTAAAGGATATGTTACTCTGTAAAAAGAATAAAAGCAATTCATTGATGTTTATAGTATAATTAAAGTAGAAGGTGTAACAAAAATAGCACAATGAATGGGTGGGAGAGGATGAATATGTGATTGTGAGAACTGTACACTACATATAAAGTGGCATACTATTATGTGAGATAGACTTTGCTTAATCTTTAGAAAAACCACTAGAAAATGCAAAAAAGTGAATAAATGAGTCAATAAAAGTGATGAAATTGTCATAAAAAATCTTAAATTAATACCAAAGAAGGCAGAAAAGGAGGTAAAGCACAAAAAGTTGTAGATAAATTTAGAACAGTTAACAAGATGACATATTTAAATTTAATCATATCGATAATCTTACTAAATATGAATGACTTAAACACACAAGTTAATGGAAGAAGATTGTTAGTTTTGAAGAGAAAGCCAACCTACTTTAAGAAGAAAAATATAGCAATTAGATTAAAAATAAAAGTTTGTAAGCAGACATGCCATGCAAACATTAACCAAAAGACAACTTGGGTAAATATATTGATTTCACACAAAGATAATTTCAGAGCAAGGAAGAATGTCAGATATTGAGAGAGACAGTATAAAACAAACTTTTCTAAGACCATCATTCTAAATATTAATGCTCCTAAAAACAGGTTTAAAATATATATAGTAGAATCCAATGAAACTGAAGAGAGAAATAAATAAATTCATAATTATAGTTGGATAACTAAGCATTTCTTATCAGTAGTTGATATAACAAGCAGTAAATAATAGTACAAAAAAAATCAGTAAAACTATAGCAGAGTTCAACAATACGACCAAATGATTAGTCTAAAATGAAATTTATTAAAACCTGCACCCAACAATGGAAAAATACACATTTTTTTCAAAATCAGAAGAAACATTTATCAAGGTAGATCATATTCTGGGCCATAAAACAAACTTGAACAGCCTAAAGGAGTAGAAGTTATATGAAGTATACTCTCAGTCATGATAGAATTAATTCAGAATTCAATAACAGAAATGCATCTACAAAATATCCCAAATTTGGAAATTAAACAATATGTTGCTAAATAACTCATATATTAAAGGATTCTCAAATAAAATTAAAATTTAAATATTTTGAATCGAATGAAGTTAAAAATGCAGTATAAGAAAAGTAAAGACTGAAGCTAAAATCTATAGGAAATATATAGCATTAAATGTTATTATTGGAAATAAGAAAAAGTCAAATATCGATAATAGGATTCAATATTAAGAAACTATGAAAAGAGAAAACTAAACCAAAGCAGCCAGAAGAAGGAAATAAAAATTGAAATTGAAAACAGAAACCAATAATAAATAAATTTAAAAGCTTATTCCTTGAAAAATCAATGAATTTTATCAATATCTGAAAACATTGATAAAAATGGGGAAATACAAATATTGGGAATGCAAGAATAGACATCAATATTGAGCCAAAATATTAAAAATCAATAAGGAAATACTGTGAAGAACTTCATGTCCCCAAATTTGATACAGGCAAATAAACCAATTTTTGTTGGTAAATTCTACCATTGAATGAATAACATAACTTTCTTAAAAGACATGAACTACTGAAATTTACTCAAGAAACAGATAATATGAACTACCTTATATCTATTTTTAGAATTAATTGAATTGCAGCTAAAAACCTCCCCAAAAAGTACAACTCTAGACCCAAGTGATTTTTATTAGTAAATTCTACCATTGAATGAATAATATAACTGTATACAGGCTCTCGTAGAAAATAGACAAATAGGACATTTTCAGCTCATTTCATGAGTCATTCATTACCCTGAAACCAAAATATTCATTATAATGTCACTATTAATAAGCCGTGTCGATATTATGTACCACATGATATAATGCACTTCTTTCCCAATAGACCAAACCTCCATCAGATCATGAAAAACCTCAGACAAGTTAAGTGACATTCTACAAATATCTAACCACTACTTTTTAAAATGACAAAGTTGTTTTGGGTCTTACATTAAAGTCATTATTCCATTTGAGGTTTATACTTTTATATAGTGAGAGGTGATCCAGTTTCATTCTTTTGCGTTGTGTCTATCCGTTTTCCCAACATCATTTACTGAAAAGACTGTCTTTACCCCATTGTGTATCCTTGCATCCCTTGTTATAGATTAATTAACCATATCAACATGGGTTTATTTGGGGGTTCTCTATTTTGTCCCATTGATCTATGTGTTTGTTTATATGCCAGCACCATGCTGTCTTGATAACTATAGCCTTGTAGTATAATTTGATATCAAGTAGCATGATATCTTCTTTCTCAAGATTGCTTTGGCTCTTAGGAGCCTTATGTGGTTCCATACAAATTTTAGGATTATTTGTTCTAGCTCTGTAAAAATTGCCAGTGATATAACCATATGATTTCACTTATATGTGGAATCTAGAAAACAAAATAAATAAACAAACAAAACAAATAAATTCATAGATATAGAGGACAAATTGATGGGAAGGGAGTTGGGGGGATGGATAAAAAGAGAGAAGGAATTAAGATGTACAAATTGACAGTTTATAAAAATAGTCGTGGGGATGTAAAGTACAACATAAGGAATATAGAAAACAATATTGTGATAACTGAAAATAAAAAATAACAAAGTTGTAAAAGCCAAAGGAAAACCAGCAAATTTTCACAGAGCAGAGAAGGGTAAGGTGGAATAACAACCAAATACAATTTAGTGTCTTAAGTTGCATACAGGAAGAAAAAAATACACAGTGGAAAAATTGTGGAAATCTGAATAGAGCCTGCAGTTTAGTTAATAGTACTGAACCGATGTAATTAATGTCAAAGTTTTGATAAGATGTTAATACTGGAAGAAGTTGAGTGATAGACTGTAACAATTGTACTATTTTTGTAACTTTTTAAATTTAAAATTATTTTAATAATTTTTTAAAAATTATTTAAATTAATATTAGATTCTTTTACAAGACCCCTGTCGTTAAATATGTACTTGTCCCATTCATATGGGTAAATGGCATGTAAATTTATCTTGAGTATTATTTTGCTATTAAAATATTAACTGTGGTTTACATGGTTTAATAATAAATAATTTCATAAAATAATAAGAAAGATTGAATTTTAAAGAATAAATTTTACCAAAAAGCATTTCATCACATTTAAGTATTTTAAAATGTATACTGTTACTTATTAGAAGTGTCAGCTTATAAAGTGTCAGTATCCTTATTTAGAATGCATTCTTAATTGACACTAATGAAAGACCCTTGCCATTTAGCTAGGTTACTTCCTGATTTTTGTTTTAAGTACTTTTAAAATTACTTAAAGAGATATTTAAATCAACAAATAAGATAAACTCATGTAAAATACATTATAAAGAAGAAATTTAGTGGAAATAGTTTTATTATAAATTTTTCACTGATTAATTCAATCATATTGATCAACAGCTATTTTTGTTAAATCCAAAACGTCATTTGCATGTAATAGCCCTGAATACAAACGTTTCTTTTGAATAAGTAACTCATAATACATGCATAGAATGAATTATTTTTATAAACCAATGTAAATTTTAAAGTCAGACAAACCAGAAATAACCAGAAATAAATTTAATAATTTATCTTTTTAAAACAGATGAAAAGATTGAGGTGTTAGAAGTTGTGATATTTAAATTATATATGTTAAGTTTTATTTAAATATAAAACAAAATTCTTTGAATTACTCTAAAACAGAATAAAAACCATTAAAAAATGACTCAAGTGCTTTGGCTTATACAATCAACTAAGAAGTTAAGTGACTGTATAAATGTCACATTATTACCAAGAAAATCAGAAGGAAAAAAAAAAAAACAGTTTCCCTGACTCCAGAACAATTGTTTTATTTATGCCACATATTGGAATGTTAAAGAAAAATCAGTCAGCCAAAATCAAACAAAATAAAGCAAATTAAAAAAACAGACAAATCCAGAAGGTAGAATATTCTGTGGGAAAGCTGGCCTAGTGTCTTCATGAAAAGGAGGCTCTATTAGATTACATGCTATTTAAGGAATGACAATCAGAGCCAGAGCCTGTTCTGGAATTGTATACAGATATCAGAAAATGGTAATGAAGTCTGTATAATAGATGAGATGATAACATACTGAAATGAAAAGATGGAGAACAATGACTGAAAAATTAAGATTATGAAACATTCATCTTTGCAGCTTTTCTTTAATCTAAAACTAATACAAAATAAAGTTTTTTAAAAAGAATTACATGTTTGTTGTGTATCTGTGTGGTTTGCACATAAATATACAAAAAAAATGCACTAAATATCAGAAGACATAATTTGTGGGTAGTGAGAATTAAATGTTTTGTCATACTTTATTTTTACTTGCCAAAATGTCATTAATTTATACAATGCATATTTATGATTTCTGTAATAATAAAAGGTTATATTTAAACATAAAACAAAATTCCTTGAATTACTCTAAACAGAATAAAAACCATTAAAAAATGACTCAAATGTTTTGTTTATGGCTTATACAATCGACTAAGAAAGTGAAAATTTAAGATTTTTTATGTATATATAACTCAAATTTACCAATTATTTACATTTTAAAAACAATGGTAGATGATATTTTCAATCTTTCATGCAAAAAATCTCCTGCTGATATTAACAAAAATCATAGCATAACATTTTAGGAAAAGTTACATGTTATAGATATCAGTAATAACTCAGTTCAAAAGGTCTCAGAACGAAGGTGAATTATTCAGTTATTTTAAAAAAAAACTGATTACTTGCCCTAAATATATAGAATTCAACAGACATGTTCAATAATCACTAATCAATTATTTTTAGTTTTGGAATTATCTAAATAGATTTTAGAAGCACTAAAAAATGTATTTCTTATTCTTCCAAATGCCAATGTTAGCAATTCAACCTAAAGATAAAAGGTGTACATATATATATATATATATATATATATATATATATATATATATGCATTTTTAAGCTTTCCTTCTACATTCTGTAGAAGGGTCTCAACTAATAGTATATTATATGAAAATACTTTTTAATTACATCATAACTGACATGAAAAATAAGGATAGAAAAGAATAACACTAAATTTCGAGAATTTATATTTTATTTTTCTGACATCAACTCAGTCTCCAAAGTAACTCTTAATTACTTTAAAAGTGTATGCTGGATTTTGCGATAAGTTTATCTTAGTGTGTAGATTTAAACAAATCACAGAACAATTTTAATTTATAAGAAAAATATAGTAAATATCTTTTTTCCTCCAATGTTTGAAAACTTCAAAACTTGGATAATACCACAAAAACAAGTTAATGATTTTATAATATAATCAATTGCTCAGTTCATAGAGAAATGCATATCAGTCCAAATCATTGTGAAACTGCAGAATGGCAATGTAGGAAAAATATCTTAAAAGTGACCAGAGGGGGAAAAATGCAATTAACTAGAATGAATAACAAGAAGAATTGACTTTTTTTAACAGTAACAGTGAAATCAAGAAAGCAGTTGACTATGTCTTCAAAATTGTGAGTTTTGTAAAATACAAATTGGTGAAAAATGACTGTTCATCAGAATTCTATACTCAGTTATGATTTCAATTTTGTCCCCCCAAAAACCATGTTGAAATTCTAACACCCAGTACCTCATGATGTGACCTTATTTGAAAATAGCCTAGTTGTAGATATAATTATTTAAATTAAGACAAAGTCACACTGGAGTAGATGGACCCTAATCTACTAATAAAAAGAGAAGAGACAAAGACATACAAGAGAGAATGTCATGTGACAATGGAGATAGAGACTGAAGTCTTACTAGAGGGCCAAGCCGAGGAATGCCAAGGATTGCAGGTAAACCAGCAGAAGCTTAGAAAAAGGCAAGGGCAGATTTTTCTTTACAAGTTTCAAAGGGATCATGGCCCAGTTGGTTTCTTAATTTCAGGCTTTTAAACACTAAAACTGTGAAACAATAAATTTTTTTTTTTTCAAGCCACTATGCTTCTAGTCCTTTGTTAAAGTAGCTCTAGGAACTTGTATACCCATATAAGTTACATTTTAGGAATTTGTGGACAAACACTAAGAGCTTTTATGACAAAAGACACCTAAAAAAAAACAAATAAAAAAATGACTTTGGAAAGAATGTGAGAGAAGAAGCTAAGCATGAGCCAAAAATGTGGAAAATTGTGTCTCTAAACAAACATTAACTATATAAAACATCAATGTTGTCTGTTTTCTAAAGATAAAAAGAAATAGAAAATTAAAATATAGGATCACAATAACATAAAGCCACTAAGAGTGTATTTGTATTAAATAATAATTCACAGAAATTAATAGTTGAAGTACACAAAAAATCAGTAAGGATAAAGGGGATGTAAATAATATTAAAATCAGCATGAGACATTTATAGAACACCACCAATTCCACCATCAACACAAGAATGAATATTTTTTCAAGTGCACATGGAACATTCACCAAGTTAGCCTAAATGATAGGCCATAAATTTATAAATTTAAAATAGGATTTCTGTTATACAGAGTAAGAATATAGAGAATGTACACTTTTCTCAGACTGCAGCAAGGCAAGAATGACTCCTCTTACTACTTGTATTGACTGTCTTACTGAAAGCCTTAACCTGTACATGCAAGACAAAGAAAAGACATATGTTGAAACAAAAGGAAAAACACTGCATTTATTTAGAGAAGGCATTTTCTTATACATACAACAACCTAAGAACCTACAAAAATGCCACTAAACTAATAACATTGAGTTCATGGAATGTAAGGTCAAAATACAAAAAAAAAAATCAATTACATTTCTGTAAACTAGAAATGAATAATTTTTAAAATAGCAATTAAAAATAATAAATATGAAAAAAATTAGGGATAAACTTAACAAAATACGTGAAATACCTATATTCAAAGCTATTAAATATATAAATGTTCCATGTATTGGAAGAATAAATGTTAAGATGCCAGTTCTCCAAATTACTCTATTGATTCAATGAAACTCAAATAACAATCCCAACAGTCATTAACGTGTGTGTGCATGCATGCATATATGTGTGTAAACTGAAAAGTTGGTTCTAAAAGTAAAGACTATCATACAGTCAAAACAATTTGGAAAATAAAAGAACAAATTTAGAGGACAAATACAACCTAATTTAACAATTTCATAAGGTAATCAGGATACTGAGATGTTGGTAGTGGATAGTCTTTAATCTGTCACAATATCTGTAGGGTCAATTGATTTCTGACAAAGGTGCCAGGGTAATCTAGTGAACAAAAGATAATCTTTCAAAACAAAGAAAAATGTTTCTGAGAACCCTGGATATTTAAGAGGGAAAAAGTAATTATCAACTTTTCTCTTCATACAAAAAAGTTAACCCAAAATAGATTACTAAATGTAAAGGCTAAAATTATAAAACTCTGGGAGAAAATATGAGAAAAAATTATTTGATAGGAAAATGATTAATATGTAGAGAAAAAATGATAATTGGTGTTAGCAAATGAAAATATTCTGTGCTTCAAAAAACATCTTAAGAAAATGTACAGGAAAGCCACTGTTGGGGGGAACTATTCTCAAAATTTTGTGTTCAGAATATATACGCAAAAAAAGACAAAGAACACTAATAAAGTGTCACAGTATGAGAAAAAATACTTCACAAAAGAAGAAATACAAATGAACAATAAGTGTGTGGAAATATTCTGAACACTAATAGTCCTCAAGAAATTGCAAATTAAAATTAAATGAGAAACTACTATACACCCAAAAGAATACCAAAGACAAACAACCAAATGAAACAAAACAAAAAATGATATCCTGACAACCAAGTAATAGTAAAGATGTGGAACAATTAGAAATCTCATACATTTCTAATGAAATCAAAGATGTACCAAAAAATTCATCCATTTTGGAGAGCTGTTTACCAATTTCCTCTAAAAATTAAATCTATACTTTTCATATGACCTAATCATTTCACTTCCGGGCATTTACCTACCATAAATAAAAAAAAAGTCTTTAAAAAAAAGAGTAAAAAATAAAACCATGTAAATGAAATAAAAATTTATAAGTGAGTATTCAACGAAACATTATGCATAAGTCAAAAACTGGATATAACCCAAATATCTATCAATAGGTGAATGAATGAAAAAAAAAAATGTGGTAAACTCATACAATGGAATTCAATGGAATTTATTATATCTCAAGGAAAAGAAAGAGAGACCTACTGATATACAAACTTAGATGAAAGCAAAACCACTAAGCTGAGTAAAATTAGCCAGATACTAGAGAGTTCATACTGTATGATACCACTGATGCAAAATTTTAAATGAAGCAAAGTAATATGGAGACAGAAAGTAGATCAGTGGTTTCCTGGGTTGATTGGAAGGAGAAGATTAACCAGTTTGGGAAACAAAGGAACTTTATGAGCTGATGAAAACATTCTATATTGTAGTAGTAGTTACATATGTGTACATCTTTTCAGTATGCTTAAAATGGGTTAATTTTATTGTAAATATATTTTACATCAACATCGTCGATTTAAAAAATTAAACATACTGAAGTGAAGAAAGTCTTTACAAATTGATGATTTAGTAAAATTCTTTTTGTCTTAAATAATTTAGCAATTACCCTGATACTTAGTTTCTTAAGTCCTTACCAATTTAAGTAAGATAAATTGTAATAATGTATAGCACACAAAAAAGAGGCACAATAAATGTTGATTCATCCTCCTCATCCACTCCTCCAGTAACTTATAGAAATATTCTAATTATAGAAATTGTGGCTTCTGTATTTTTGTTATTATTTTTTAATGTTTATCACAATTCTGCCCCTAGGTCATGAGATTACAGTCTATGCTATCAATAAAAATGTATTTTTTAATTCATGGAACATAGATGTGATTGGTAGATTCTATAAGCTAAACAAAGATTTATAGATTTAGTAAGCATTTGTTGAATTAATTTACTGAATATTTACTGATTTTTAAATTTTTCATTAAATGTACTGTATATACTCTTAAGTTTCTTGTAGTAATATAAAATGGAAAAAAAAACATAATTAAACCATCATGTAACTAGTATTTAAAAAACTGCTGAAGATATGACTAGAGAATCAAACAGTAAAATATTCATGATAGGATAATTATTTGAATGTTGTCTGGGTGGCAGTTAATTTATCATCCAGTTGCTTCTGACTTTTTCTACGCTTTTGACTTAGTAAAAGCATTGCTTTATTTGAAGAAAAAAATCATTTCTTTTTGTTGTTGTTGTTTATTTGTGTCATGAAGGACAAGCAAAACAAAAAAACACAGTTTGGTTCTATTATGAGTCTAGTTTTTATACATATTATAAATATATAATATTTTATATATAATAAATATATAAATAAAATATTATGTATTATGTGTTCTATTATATATTAATTATAAATTGCATATTGTAAACATATAGTATAAATATATATCTTTAGCTATTTTTCCAAAAATACATATAAAAAATAAAATCTTATAGATTATTGCATATATTAGTAATTTCCTAACTTCTTAAAGATGCAAGCAAATCTTTCTTTGTTCTACCCAGATGAGATACTATTTCTACAACTAAAAATTTTCAGAACCAGGGGCCTCAGTATGAAATCTCTTTGCTTTAACCCATTCAAGTCAGTCAGGTGTAGTCAAGCATAGCCTTCTCAAATTACTCAGAGAAAATCTGTTCACCAAAAATCAGACTCCTGGTCATACTAAATGCTAATAACCCCAACTACTTTTCAGTAAAAAATATTTAGACAAAAACCAGAAAAAGATCCATGATTGTAAGAGACATTTTCACAATAGATTTCTAGTTTTAATCTTTGTACATTTCAACAGTTTAAAAATTGATTTGTTTTAAGAACATTAAAAAAAAATAAGTTTCTCTTTGTGAATGTTAAAACCTGTGATTTCTCAGACGTGTCCATGTTTACCAGCGAGACTCACCCAGGAAGGCCAGCTGAACATCCAGTGTACTTTCCCCTCACTGTGGTCAGTGAATCAGCAAGTATTACAGGAGTTCAGGGTGAAATGCCAGGTGCTATTTCAACAATCCTTCTTTCACAACATCTAGGGTGGGGTCATTCTGTTAGACTCTGATAAGGTTACTGGAACTTAGTTCCTAGGGTGGTCAAGTTAACATCCTCTACCCTCATGCTCTCTGAATGTAGAAGGTAGTCACAGAGACCTGGTTCCCTTTTTTGGGCAAAAGGCTACTCAACCACAAGCTGCTTATTAAACTCTGTCTGGAAAATATTATTCACTGAAATTATGTCTCAACAACATAAAGTTTAATTTTATAATTAACCAAACCATCTGTCATTGCAAGGCTCTCTTACGGCCATCCCGATTGAAGAACTTTTACTTGAGAACCTTACACCATGAGTGGTTTTTTTTTTTTTTTTTTTTTTTTTTTTTTTTGTTAATGTGTGCCTGTGAGAAAGAAATGGTATGAATTTTAAATGATGGCTACAAATAGACTGTCAACTTTCTTCTGTCTGAGAACTTACCCAACTCAAAACAAGTTTCCCAAAGAAAATCCCCTGCATCTTTCAGTACAGAGTTTATTGCCCTTTCCATAAAATGTTTAGCTCTCTATTTTATAAAATAAAGTTAATCTGAACATGAATATTGTTGCATCAAAGGATTGTCCATCCATGTTTTCTCTGTGTGTGAACAATAGCAATAATTTCCCTAAAAGCTTAGGGATAATTACTAAACAAACAACAATTAGCATTAACTAGTTATGTAATTTATTCTTCCTTTCATATTTCAGTTTTCTTTACTGATACATTGAACATCCATAGCTACTTAGAACACATGCAAATGCAGGCATATCAAAGAATCAGATATCTAGAAGGGATAAAACACTATCAGTTGGGCATGCCTTAAATCAGGTTCACATTAAGTATGGATTTTTAATGACTATTATGTCAAATATTTGAATCTGGTACCATCCAAACTGCTGTGAACCAAAAAGCCCAGACTGGATCTTAAAGATAATTTTTGACTTTGGTGGTTTTACTTTTGAATGTATGTGAAAAAAAAGCATCAGAAAATTTTTAGAATTTTAAATATTAAAAAGCTATGTCTTTATAATTTTAATATATTTACCCAAAAGGATGAGATTACAAAGATGGGAAAAAATTCTAACTCAATTTACACAACTCTTTCCACACCTTACCAGTTTATATCATTAAATGTTAATACTACATAGTCCTTAGAAGGAAGGAAGAAAGGAGAAGAGGGAGGGAAGGAGAGAGGGAGAGAGGGAGAGAGGAAGGGGGGAAGGAAGGAAGGAAGGAAGGAAGGAAGGAAGGAAGGAAGGAAGGAAGGAAGGAAGGAAGGAAGGAAGGAAAGAAGGAAGGAAAGAAGGAAGGAGAGAGGGAAAGAGGAAAGAAGGGAGAGAAAGAGGAAGGGAGGAAGGATGGAAACGAAGTAGGAAAGGAAAAATTGTTCTATTGAATAGATGCCAGAAAAGTAATGGTAATCTACACATATTGACTGTTAGACTTTTCCACAAGACCTTGGTCTAACTGGTATTTAATGTTTTAATTAACACCTAAATGGATGCTTTAATTGTTATGAGGAGATTTGGTCCTAGGTTACCTATACATCTTGAACTTAATACTATAATGCCACCTGTATAGATCTTTTACTCTAGTGATACGAATGAACAGAAAATACAGCTTAAACCCTGAAAAAGTTGGTTTTGTATGGGTTAGCTATTTTCCGATGAGATCAGACTAGTTCTGCCACCTGCATTCTAAATGATTGGTCTCAAGAGAGCAGTGATGTCATTATGCCATCACCATCACATCTCAGTGTTGTTATATTGAGTCAGCCAAATGTGGCCCCATGTTGGTCTGGTTTCTATCTTCTGGCTTAAATCCACATAGTCTGGAAATGGCATTCTTTTTCAAATGATTAATGCCTTTTGTTATAATTATCTTAATTATCAGTTACTCTCCAAGAATGTTACCTGAATATTGATGAAATATTGTATGACCTGACCTCAAATAGAACATTATATATATATTATTTTCTTTTTAAAGTACCATAGCAAATATTTCACATAACTTTTTCAGTGTGTAATTTATATGTAAACTTTATTTGTATAGTCTATCTGTTGGCAGAAAATAATTGTCAGTAATAGCAGAAGGTATGAAGGAAGACATTAATTCTTCCTAAATGTTAAACTATTTTAATCAATAAAAGAAAAAGAAAACCCAATTCGTTATTCCAGATTCTGGGTATATGTACAATGATTATTCTACAAACCTCATTGAAGATAAGTAGAGGAAAGAGCCTGCTAAGATCAATACAATTATTCGATGTTTTATAATTTGTCATTATACACCCATATTCATTTTTTATTAGGACATAGCTATTAAAAATACTAAATGCATTTCTCGTGTGATATATTTTTTATTTTATTTATTTTTTTATTTTTTGGTGAAAATTTATTTGCCTCTTTGAAGTACATCTATAAAGGTGTACCTTAGATTTGGGAACATAGCTTTAAGCAGCAAACAAATCTTATCAATTTGAGCTAGGCTGTCAAAACTCTTTATCTTGGAAGATTACTAGAGGATTTTCTCAAAAAACAAATAACAAAAATAACAGGAAATAATCACGCACAGCACTGGAATTAAAACAGATGTTATACACATTAAAATTAAAAAGAAGTTACTCATATCTTAAAGGTACATATTTAAGACTTCCTCTAGAATAATTAAAATTAAAGTAGCAACCCAATACTAATGAAGAAATTTCTGCCTATCGTTGGTTATCTGAGTAGACTATTTTGAAAAGAGAAAATATCCCCCAAATTCCCAGCTCCCATTTGAGCTAATCCTTAGGGAAAAATAAAATGAACAAGGCAATAATCCATTATAGCTTTAGGTTAATTATTTTCAATAGGAGATCTTATTTATAAGGGGGGGGAAGTATTTCCACATATTTTAAATGGTTCTTCTTTTTTTACTTCATAACATCACCAAATTGTCCAGATTAAGCAATTTTCCCTTTTATCTTTTAACTATATTTTAAAATCTTATGAATAAAGTCACAAGTCTGAGAAAAGGTAAAGAAACTTTATTTGAACTGGAGTTAATAGAAAATTGAAAGAAAATAAAGAGAGAATTACACACTAAAAATAAAATTGTTTTAAAATCTCTCTTTTTATTATTGAGCTATATGTGCCATAATTATCAGCAGCCCTTATGTTTGCAAAATTGGTACAGATTGGGCTGGTTTTATGCCACTGAGTCATCCAGTTTGGAAATGTACCAACAACAAATCACTATAGTTCAACCTCCTTGCTCTACCTCCACACATGTTTTCAAGTAGTTACAATCAGAATAAAAAAATAAATATTACAGAATTTAGGTTTGTTCGAGATTCAAGTATCAGTAATAACGCAGATCCAAAATGGCTTATTATTTTCCTTAATGATTTTTATTTCATCTGATTCCTAGAATTACTACATTTTATCAAAAAAATGGATAGAATGTAAATCAAATTGTTTATCAAAAATACATTTTCACATTATTCAAACCAATTATGAGTGCTCCTCTTCAAAAATCACTAAAGGGTTTATTATTGAATACACTGAGAAGTAAAAGATATTTTCACATTGAGGTTCTATGACATTGGCTTTGGTACAAGTTGTCCACTAGCAAAAGTGATTGTGGTAGAATTTTAACATAACATTTTTGCCATTTGTTAATGTTAGCATGAAACTTTTAAAAATTTTCTAATGCTCAATGATTATTGTTTAAATTTTTTAAAATTTATTTTTAATAAAATGCAAAACGTGAGTTTTGTACTTAGTTTCAGAAAATAAAGCACAATGGAAATGAATTTAATATTTGTTCAGAGAGAAATCAATATTTAAAATTCCATATTCAGTAATAATAAACATCTTATTTTGTCATAATTAAATTATTCGTGAGAATTTAAATGGTTAATTTTCTGTTGTAGATATTTCCTTGATGATAATATTTGGCTGCTTTAAATGTGTTTCTAAAAATATGCTTTCATCGCTTTTAAAGGTATCCTTTTTGTTTTAAATGCTTTTGGTTTCAGAAGACTTCTTTACGGAAGAAAGATTAAAGGGAAGTTAAAGGGAGACACGGACTAATTTATATAGACCAGTTGTGAGAATCTTTCCACAAAAGGATCATTCTGATAATTTTAAACACCTATTTATATAAGGTATATTATTGAGTATGGCTAAATTTACTCTTCCTTTCCAATGTTTTGGTGTCACATACACCAAATTATAACAGTTTACATATTAGTAAGAGAAGTCAATGTAGTATCAGAAACGTGAAATGAGCCTCGTTTTCTATAGTTATAGTTTTTGTTTCTTGATCCTGAAGCATGATTTTAAATGTCAAACTGTATAGCTATTTTATGAGCTAGGGTCTATTCACATTGGTGGTGTTTCTATACAGACTCCATCTCAAAAACAGTATTCTTTATTTCCCTCAGAGTTACTATATTTGTCCATTATGTATCAGACACTGATGACCTTATGTATCAGGGTCTGTCAGTATGAGTAGTCATGCATATTGTACACATACTATACTCAGCTAAAATCGGTATCAGTTCTCTCATCAATAAAATGAGTGATAGTTAATTCCATTGGGAAACATGAGTGGGAAAAGAAATTATTAACCTAGTTTTATGTAGTGTTCCCATATAATAGGCAAAACTAGATACAGAACAAGCAAATGTATATGTTAACTCTATTATTTATCTCATTTCTCTTAAACCAGTGACTCATAAGCAAAGCAGTTGAGAATAGACTCCTAATTTGACTGTATAAATCAAGATGGGTTTGTACTTAGCTGGTAATTTCTAACTCTAACAACTCCACCCAGTTTGCAAATATGGCTAAGAAACCTACTTCTTTTTTTCCTATTTGTTCCATTCTGTTCTCTCCATCCTCCCTCCATACCACCTTCCCCAAATTAACACCTTCTACCTCAAACCTAAACATTCTGGTTCCTCTTGATATCTGATATCAAACACCTGTGTGTGCAATGTATTCCAACAGAAAACATGATTTTTCTTCAGAAGCAAATAAAGCATACGGCATTTGATTTTCTAAGCATACTCTCAAATATTTTAAGCAACTTCTTGATTTTCATAATTCCGGCTTCTGAAGGGCTTCCTTTTTTTTTCTACATCAATTTCAAAATTACTAGGTATCATATGATTATTGTAAGTTGTACATTTTGCAAATCAACCTCAATTATTATTAGCCTTTGCTTTTTCAGCGGGAGAAATAATTTCCCCACAGTGGCCATTTATTTGCGTCTCAGCATGATTCGTCCCTAAAGAACCTTGAATCTGAATGTACTTCCTCTTTTCTGGTTGGAAAACAAATGTTTGATATGGGGCATGTACGTGAGTTTTATGCACACGTATAGGTAATAGCCTGTCCCCAGCACCACCTTAACCATTAAAGCAATTTCAAATTCCCAGGAATGAGACTTGTTTCACAGGAAAGCAAAGCATTGGGGATTAGTAGGTAAGCAATTTGAAAATTTAGGAAATGCAAGTACTCCCAGTAACTTGCTGCACTCTGCCCTCATTCCTTCCCTCAGCTAGAAAGACTTGGGGGAAAGTTGCCAACCCATTAGCATTTCCAGAATTGAACATAATTTCTTGGAAATAGTCTCTTCCCAAGATAGTACTATTGGAATGTTAACAAGAAATATTGAGCCCAACTTTACTGGCTCTCTCCAGGGTCATGGGGAATAGGTAGTTTCATAGATCTGCTTTGGAGTCACCTATAACAAATATCTGAAAAGTTAAACATCTGTTGCTTATAATTTTTTCCTATCCTATACTTTTTCCTGCCAAGGAGTCTTTGTGCAGGGACTGGTGAAAGCATGTTGACAGCTCTTACACGGTTCATGCCACAGTATTCTTAAGGTCTCCTCTTTCTCAGCATATTTCAGGGGTAATAGTCTCATCACAAGACTAAGGTGGTTATGCCTCTTAAGAATAAAAGTGAAAAGAAAAAACAAAGAGAAGTGTATAAGAACATCATATTTCATTGAAAGCATCATGGCCAGTTTTGTAAGCAATAGAACAACAACAAAAAGACTTACCTGTCCTGTAGAAGGATATATTGAATATTTTTAAAAGATACTAATAAGATAGCTTATAAAAGATCTTTTTTTTTTCTTTCCATCAACTACTTCTATTCACTCTACTCCCCCAAAAGACATTATGACTTTTGCTGGGACTAACCTTAAACAATTCATCCTATAGAAGTGATTAACCTATGTTTAAAAACCTCCAGAGGGGCATGACTGCACAATAGACTTTGTGCATATATTATAATAGTTTGTATCAGTGGGTTCTTACTTTTATTTTTAGGTAAAATATGATGTGAATGTATTTCATATTTATAACAGGGAATACAATGTAAATAGTGTCTTCTGGAGTTGTGTAGTGTGGTGGTAACAGAATTTGTAATTTCTCATTGGTCATTTATCATTTTTATTAATTACCTCTAAAACACAGGTTCAATTATATAATCACCTAGGCATAATTTTTGGTGAGGAAAACATTCCATTTCAAAACTTCCCTTGATAAGAAAAAGTTAAAGAATTTCAAATAAATAAGTGATATTAGATCCTAATACAGTTGTTAACATTATCCCACAATACAAAGACTTAGAATAATCACCTTGTCTTCTCATGTATATTTTATAATTTTCTAGAATCACTCAACATGAATTTGTTCAACAGGACTACTGATACCTCTTAATCTATTCAAATTTCGCCTAAATCAAGTGTGATATACTACTGTCCTGAAACTCTAACACAGAATTTTCTGTGTCACATTTAATTTTGACCCTGTCCCTCTGTCCTACTGCATTTATAGCTAAAAGCCATTGAATATACTATTGTTGCTATTTGCAACTGTCTGGGAAACAGTCACATTAATTCAAATTGATCGGCAGCTATTTACATTCTTTGTGAACCTATGGTATAAGATGATGTAGCAGATCATTTGAATAGTGTTCCCTCTGTTTTATGGTATCATCATGACATGATGTAAAACACCATGGGACAGATTGTATTGCCTAGGTGTCACTACACCTTGTGTCAAAAACCTAAAACCTCTTTTGTCAGTTAGCTAATTAGCTTATGTCTCCAAAGGTTCTTAGCTACATGACAGTGGGATTCACAGTTCAGATGAGAACTGAGACACCCATTTCTCTGTTTAGACAACATCTCCACACTCAAGTGTGTCATCCAGCTCCTCATCAGTTTAGTGAGAGTGCTTAGCTTTGTTTTACTCAAGAAACTAGAAGTAAAGGCAGTATAAAGATGTATAGTGAACACAAGTTGAAGAATAGGTACAAAAAATAATACTTCACAGTTGGACTCTGAAAGGTCATTAAAGTTGAAGATATTCACTATCTCTTAGCTTGTATTTTGGTAAGTATATAGATACAACTAAAATGACTCAAGTTTCAACCAAAACTATTTTTACATTCCACCTTCCTTCTAGGTAGTACTCATTTCCAAAACCTTATCTTGGTTACTGTAGTCAATGGAGTAACTGGAAATGACTCATTAACAGCCACTGAGGTAGTTTTTTTTCTGGGAATTATCTATAATAAGTCAAGAGATAAACATGGCAAAATACTTTACGAGTTGAAGCTATTATCTTTAAATCAAATAGAAGTTTAGACAGGAACACACAGTCATGTCTGCCCAGATAATGGGTTTACTGAAACTGAGGCCATATTCTGAATCC
The DNA here is from genome assembly GCA_003508835.1 of Eonycteris spelaea. NCBI lineage: Eukaryota > Metazoa > Chordata > Mammalia > Chiroptera > Pteropodidae > Eonycteris > Eonycteris spelaea. The sequence goes on from PUFA01000088.1 coordinate 4,197,848, forward strand.
CAGTTTTTGAATACATTTTTTTTTAATTCTGGAATTAAATTTAATTGAATATTAAAGAAAATTTGTAACCAGAGGGGGGAAAAGATCAAAAAATAGTATATGTCCGTCCTTGTATATTGACTGTAGTAACTGCAGCCAATTGTAATTATTTTTTAATGTCCTCTTAATGCATGGTATGTTTCTTTTTTGTCTAATAATGTATAGGATCACATTCATTGAAGTGTATTTTAGAAACATTGAGTATTTCTTATATTCTAAGCACATTTAAATACATTTTTTCTATTGTATTTCATAATACAACAGAGGTTAAAATAATTCTCCATAAATGTTTAGCCTTAGAAAGATTAAATATTCAAAATCTTACACAATTATGAAATTACACAATCATAATTTACATTCAGTTGTTACAGGCCAGTGTTTCCCCATTATATTGAAAAACAGACAAAAAAAAAAACAAGAAACAACTTAATAAGAGTCATAAGCATTATCATAGTACATAGTCCTCCATGGCTCTTATAAAATTTAAGGCTTAAAAATAATTATTTTTTAAAGATAGTATCTCACCATTTGTTGTGGACTGAATGTTTATTCCACTATCCTCACAATTTATATGTTGAAGCTCTAACCACCAATGTGATGGCATTTAGAAATGAGGTCTTTGGGAGGTAATTAAGGTTAGATGACATCATCAGAGTGGGGCCCTCATTGTGGGGTTAATGCCTTGTAAGAAGAGACACCAGAGAACTTGTTCTCTGTCCCTGTGTGGCCACAAGGAGGAGGTCATGTAAGCACACACAGAGAGGGTGGCTGCCTACAAACCAGAAGAAAAGACCTCAAAATGAAACCTACTTTGCCAGTATCTTGATCTTGGATGTCCCAGTTCCAAATAAATTTCTGTTGTTTAAGCCACCCAGTCTATGGTATTTTGTTACCACAGCCTGAGCCAACTAATACACCATCTTATTTGAACTAAACTGACTATGATTTCATTTTAAGAATTAAAATGGAAAAGAGAAGACTGGTGGAGGGAAAAATCCTTTTCCTTCTGCCTCAAGGGAGATACGTTTTTCAGTGAATAAATATTCTTCACTTGCTCTCCTTACCAATTATTCTTCTCCTAACCACCATCTTGTCTACAGTTAATTTTCATAATATCCACATATTTAGTCAATGACATTTTTATATGTCTTTGTCTTTTTCTAGATTTGTAATCAAATATCAAACTCATATGTCAAAATGATTCCTGGTGAAATAACATCTTTTCTCAGACTTTCTCTCTAGTTACTATTAATTTGGGAAAACAATAACCCATCAACAAATGACATTGATGAAAATTTAGCAAAAGCTTGAGCTCTCTTCAGACTATGAGAGATAATTTGCATGTAAAAATTTTAGTCATATAATTTTAACTTTTAATATAAAAATAGACATCAGCATTTAGGATAGTTCGTGGTAATTAAGTGACATTCATTTTTTAAAGTGACAGCTCTTCTTGGTCAAAGAAGTTAAAATAGATAATAAACATTTGAAACACCGCAAACAGAGACTATAGTTAACCAATATCATCTTTATAATTATTACTTACATTTAATAACAAAAGCTTTATTTGCAACCTCATAGTATAACTGTCTCAAGACAACATCATAAAATCAATAAGGTCGATATCACATATTTTTAGAAACAAAATTTGAAACAAAATTGAAACAAAAATAAAAATGAGCTGGAAACTAAATATTCAAACAATAGTATACTAAAAGTGTGTGCACACTTTGATAACAGTACTTTTCTCATCAGAACAAACGTCAAGCGTGTGAGAAGATATGCTCAGAAAGGACATGAAAAGTTTGCTGAGACAGAAGGTAAAACTCACAACTGTGATATTGCTCAATTGTTTCTTAAGTCCCACTTCCACTTCTCTTTCTCCAAGTTATTTAAAGGTTTCAAAGTAAAGGACAGATAATCCACTGATATTTTCCAATTTAGATAGCAGTTCTTTAGACAACTGCTAGCACTTTCAGTGAAGTCTACTTAGCTCTTAAATATGCATTGAATTTATATTTAAAGGATCTGTTACTGCATGGCAAATAGCATGGAGCAATGAGATGGCACATTCCAGGTTCCCTAAATGCAGTGATATAGTGTCAGTGAAAACGGGAAAGGCTAGACCAAGTTCTTCCCAATGACACACCCTTCACTCAACTGTTAATCAAAATAATCTTCTCTAATAATAAAAGTAATATGTTCTCATTATAACAAATATGAAAAGTCAAGAAAATGCAAAAATACATTCATTTTTATATTATTTTATTTTAATATATAAAACATGTTTTGTATATTAATTATAAACAGAAATAAATACATTTATTTTTATATGTTAATTATTGTTCATTTGGAATACTTTTAATATTAAATCTACACTTCTTTTAAAATTATGTGACTTCTAAATCTAAACACCTTCACCTTCCAATGACCAACTTTTTTCCTTCAAAATAATAATTTCTAGGATAGAAGATAGCATATACTCTCTTCTCTGTCCCAATTTCTATTGGGAGCTTCTTAATAAATGTGTCCCAAGATATTCAGGTGTCACAAATGGGAAGCAAGTATATAGAGTTCTGCCCAACCCCATACCTGAGAGGAGCTGTGTGGACTTTGGTCCATGGGAGTCCCTGGGGCCAGATGCCTTAGGCTACAGGCAACTTTCTTCTGTACCTTAATCTACCATACAAATATTTTCTTTAAAAAAATATACTGTGAAAAGGGTTGGAAAATTGTGCTTTTTATTTTTTAAAAAAATTATTTAGTCCATGTGCTTATCTACATAAAGCATATGGTCAAAAATGTATCCTGACCAGATCTACCTTAGTAGAAGGAAAATATCAAACCCATAACTGTTTTGATATAGGCATTATGCTGGGTTAGCTATAGGACAAAATATAAGTTGAAACAATTGTGTCTTTCACACTTCTGAGCTTACTTTTCTATTGCTTAAACTCTTTGACAAACTCAGAGGATCTACCAAATGTTCAGACAATTTCATTTCGGCATCATCCCCTGTGTAGACATCTTGATTCCTAATCATTTCTGAGACACATTTACCTAAATCAACATTCATTCCATCAGGTAAGTGTCTGGCTTGGAGACTGACTAATAATTTGACAAACCATTTGTGGTTAAGTGGTTTGATGTGTTAGCTTATTTAGATAACATTTGCATTTTAACAGGGACAATCAATTCTCCTGTGAGGTAAGGAGTTCATCTGATGTTTGTTTGCATAACCACTGGACAAAATGCCTGGTTTACAACTGTTACTCAATTTATTTTTTATTTTGCTTTTTAACGAATTAATGGATGCACTGTAGTAGAAAAAAAGAATTGCAACCAAAATTGTAAAGTCCTTAAATTCATAATGACTAGGTGTGAATCTGTACTAACTAAATTGTCAGTGATAGTTTAGAAAATAACATTTTCATGACACAAGGAAAGAGATTTTACACACATTTGAGAGGTAAAGATGAGTAGTTCTTAAACTATCATATCTAGACTGAACAGTGTGAGGAAAATAATTCTTAGATATTTATTTCTAAATGATTCAGTTTCCAAGGATTAAAAATGTGTTAATCTTTTTCATTAAGAATATTTTAGAAAGCTTTGTACTCTGTACCTAACCAATAAAAGTAAGATATTTTGACTGATAATGACACAAGAAATCTTTCTACTTTTGTTTCTTTGCTATTACGACACATTGTATTTTGAAATTAAACTTCTCACATTTGGATGAGAACAGAGTATGTTCTTTAAATCCTGGTAAGGAAAACATGCAAAATTGCTTTGGATTAGAGGACATAAGGTATTTCTCTCAGTAGCAAGCCAGTTTTTGTGAGGAGGCGGTGTGCTCCCAGCACCCATCTGCATGCCTGTGAACAGACCTTCCACCAGGTGTCCACCCCAAGCATACACAGATGCAGAACAAGGAGAAGGTGTCCCCAGTGAAGAAGAGGAATGGCCCCATGATAGATTATAGACATGACAGATTACATGGTGTTCTAGCTGGAAATTTCACCGTATTAATTGGAGAAGAAAGCAAATAGCACAATGACTCATTATACACAAAGCATCTTTCAACTATAGGTACTCTCATTAAAAAAATAAATTTATCAAGATTGTAACTCTTGAATGCCACAATCATGGTGTTTAGCAATAAGGGGTACATCAAAAAGTATAAGGCATCATTTCTACCTTCATGGAGTGTGTAATTTAGTTAGGAATGTGCCTAACATGAAAAGAGAAGGTAAGTATTTAAGATAAGATGCAGAGTGGTGCTATATAATTGATATAAACATTTCCCTTAGTTGATAGAAAATATTAACTACTCTTGTGAAAAGAAGTGAAGGAGTAGATGCATAAGAACAGAATGGAGACTTGAAAGATGCTAGATAGTAGAGTCTAGTGGTTAAGAACATGAGTCCTGAGTTAGACATTATCAACAAGTTCTGATTCTACCACTTAAAGAGGAGATGTGGAAAGAGGAAAATAAGCAAGAAGAACCAATGAAGGGTTTGGGGGTAGTAAGAAACAAATCTAGAGAAGTAGTCAATGTTTGGAGCATGGCCTTAGGTTTCAAAGTCATCTAAAGTTTTTGTTTGTTTGTTTGTTTGTTTGTTTTTCAGTAGATAGTTGGGAGCCACTAATGGGGGAAGTTGTCTTGTCTGGAGAATGAAATACATTAAGACCAGAGTAGGCTATATCCTTAGACCTGGACATAAAGAGCTCACACTTTAGATCAAGAGTCCCCAACCCCCAGGTCGCAGACTGGTACTGGTCTGTGGCCTCTTAGGAACCAGGTCGCACAGCAGGAGGTGAGCGGTGGGCCAGTGAATGAAGCTTCATCTGTATTTGCAGCCACTTCCCAGAGCTAGCATCACCACCTCAGCTCCACCTCAGATCATCAGGGATTAAATTCTCATAGGAACACTAGTCTCAGGTGCCAAAAATGTTGGGGACTGCTGCTTTAGATGACCTCACATAGCAGAAACACAAAAAGAATAAATGTATTAAATTATGGATGAATGTTCCTGGCATTCATCCATGGCACAGTAACACCCATAACCCTGAAAGTTCACTTTGTGGCTCATACCATTCTGGCTTCAAGGAAATGATATTTCACATCTCTTGCCTTATGTCCTTGAAATAAAAGGCAATTGCATCCGGATGACATAAAGGTGTGAAGGGCTTGCTCCTGCCAACACCAGATAGGGACAGTGCTTCAGAGAGTAGAAAGCATGACCAGGGGAAACACTTGGTAAATTGAAAGACAAATTAATTAACTTGTCAAATCCTTCTTCCCAGAGAGCATGCATGCAATAAATTTTTGCCCAAAGTATCATTTCCCAGGACTGTCAAGTGTCCATTTTTATGCTTTTTTTTCATATTCTAATTTGAAGTTCTGGAGATTTTCATGAATTAACAAAATATTCATGACAGTTGCTCCTGATAGCTGAGGACTATTTTTCAATGTTAAACAATTCTTAGTTAACTTTTTTCTGTGTAGCCCCAGATGTAACATTGTGATTATGGCACCACTTCATTACGTCTGGGTTAAGTGAGCGCAGAACAGAAGAACTATGATAGCTTTATTTTTATAAAACTATTTAATAAGATTTAATAAAACTTTCAAAATTTAAATTAAAATTTTGCATTTTATTTAAATAATCAAATTTATATAGTGATTATCAATTATATTTGATTTACTTTAATAAATAATTTTGATCATTTAAGATAAAAATATATTTTAAAATATAAAAAGTCTCATTTTTTACATCTCTTTTTTAAAGTTTTATAAATTATATACAAATTTGATACCCAGTGAATGCCATTTTAGTTTTTATACTTTATATCAGCATTGCTATTAGAATTAAAATTATATAAAAATCATGACCATATTAAGTTAGTAAATTAATTTAACTTAAATTAAGTCACTGAATTTTAGTTAATTTCATAATTTACCTTAGTAATTAAAAAAAAAATAAATGATATTGAATAAATAATAATTTATTTTATTAATTCGTATGTCTTTGTTTTACTTACTTATAAACTTATCAGTTCATTAAACAATAACCAAAAATTCAAAAAAAATTAATTGAATTCTACCTTTGATATTTTACTTATTTATAGTCATTTAAAAAATAAAACTTTATAAAACATAATAAGATAGAGTAAAAAGGTCAGTGAAGATCAAATTATGTATATATAAAAAAGTCTCTTTTTATTAAAATATATTAATTATTCAGAGAATTGACAGGTAGTTTTTTTTTATGGAAACATCTGTTTTTGAAAAATCGCAACTCAAATTTTCACTTTGGTTGTGTAAAAACATTTTGTTAAGAGTTCTTAGCCTTTCAGGAATAAAATTAGCTCAGATATAAATGTTAAACCATAGAAAGTAATGGGGAAACAATATCAGAGATAAATTGAATTTATATTGATTTAAAAAATAAGTTTCAAATAGTTAAAGTAATTGTGTATTAAGTAGAGGGAAAATAAGAACTTAGAGTGGAAGCAGTAGTTTGACATGGATTACAAAATTTATAATCCAGAATGAACTGAAAATTGTTAACAAACTATAAAGTAATGAGTCAACAAAATGTGAACAAAGAAAGTGTCACCAGTTTGTAACGTCATTGTATAGAAATCAATATCAAAGCCAAGATAAAATTATCCAAAACCTTAAAGAATATCAGACACACAAAGTGAAAGTGAGAATAAAATCAACTGTTCAAATACTTCTACTTCCCCAAATATCACTGTCTAAAAACCAAAAAAAAAAAAAACTGAACCAAATGTTCTAGTTCGATTGAATAATTGCCATATTCTCCATATTATATTCTATATCTACATTTCTATGAGTTACAATGTTTTAAATCTCCCTTGATAACCTTCAAACAAGAGTAATAGTAACAGATTAATTGCACTTTTCCTATATTCAAAACACTGTGCTATGCATATTAACTATTTTTCAGGGCTGCACTTGGAGAAACATAGGCAAAAAGTGGTAAGTCATTTAGTCACTAGTTAGAAAATTTAGTAAGTGGGGGAGCTGCAAATGCAACCATGTCTGGTTGACTCAGACAGTGACATACTTCACTATCCTAGATATATGTGAAGAGCTGATTCTACAAATTATTCTTAAGGGGAAACAGTATTGCATCTGCCCATCAGCAACATTCTGAACTTGCAATGAAAGTAACTGATTGCGTTGAATAGGGCTAAAACTAATATGAGAAATATTAGCGTTCAGCATAGGGCATTAAGATAGTTCAGTAATATTTCATGGTTAGCACAGTTAAAGGCAGCTGAGACATCTAATAAGATGAGTACAGTCAAAGACCCCATTTCAGAGTTAATGGACGGATCATTATAATCTTTGACCAAAGCAGTCCCCATACTGACCTAATCAAAATCCAGAATGAAAATTATCATAAAGTACATGATGAACCAATTAGCCTGGAGCTGGGTTGCTTCTATCTGCTCAAGTATCTCAGCTGGGAATGGTAAATTAAAAACTAAAAGGAAATGAGGAGGAAAAAAAACCACTAGAAGGCAAGAGCATTAGTTTAAATTCTGGAACTCTACGCAAAAGATACAGAAAGAGTTCCCTTTAGCTTTGTTTGCAGCAAAACGAACACATATGTAGATCTCTGGCAAAGAGCAGGTAACGCTAAGTGGGCCTCCACTAACCTCAGGAGAGCATGAGTAGTACTTGTACCCTAGTTAGACAGGTCATAAAAAACTGCCTTTCTTCACTGTCTTAATGTTAAATGCTGCTTATGGAATTTTTTTTTTCTTTTTAATGTGTGGAGGTGGACCTTCAGAGCCTCAAGTTGATGAAAATTGTGAACGAGATAAAGTAGCTCATTTGAACAAAAGATAACATAAATTTAACTAGAAATTTATGCAGAAATGACAGTTTCACTACTTTCTGATTTTCTTGTGCATTTACTATTTTGTACTTTTTTTCTATTATCAAATACAGAAGAAAAATTTAAAAGATTTTGGATGAAAAACAAAAGAATATAAACATTTTAGAGATTGACATGATGCTTTTCTTTGAAGGTTTTCTTAGGTTTAAAGATATGAAATCCCAGACCTATTATTGGGTGAGACTGAGTCACATAGTAGAAGGAAAACAAGGAGAAGCTTTAGGTCAAGAAACTACTTATATAACTTTGACATTTACTAACCATGTTGCCATTAACAACTTTTTTTCTATAACTTAGAGTCTTTTTTTTATTTACTTATTTTGTCTTTTTGTTTGTTTGTTTGAAAGGGATGGATTCAATGTTCTAAATAGTTTTTAATATCAAAAACATTCTCATTTTAAAATGTCATATCAATATTGGTAGGAAAATAATAATAGAAAAAAGAATTATCTCAAATATACTATGACCTCCTCTTAAATATAATTAAAGAATGTTTTTTCATGCATTTTCTAGTCTTCTGGCAAACTTTGAATTAACTTCCCTCACTTTTATTTTCCATTATCTCCTTCAAAGTAGTCAGTTAAGAAACTATGCACTGACTCTAAATATGTTTCCATTGCTCTAAACTTTTGGGAATTACCTTTATGTAAATTAGGGAGCAGAAAAGCATTATTACTTAGACTATTACAAGTCATGCTCAAAACTATAACTCAATTTTATCACCATATTTAATCTCATATTACATTAGACTCTTTTAGAAAAATAAAAATAAATTTCAATATTGAAAATGTGCTATCTACAGTTATTGAACAAAAAGTACCACAGCCTAAAAGAAATTTAAGGAAGGAAGGAAGGAAGGAAGGAAGGAAGGAAGGAAGGAAGGAAGGAAGGAAGGAAAGAAAAGTAAATGATTTATATTGAATAATTTGACCACCCTACACATTGCTGGCCAGGATAGCCTTGTCTTGCTACGTAAATAGTTTATCTTATTGAGAAAATACTCTTATGTGTCTCTGAATCTGGGACTGTTAACATTGCCAGTCATGCCTCATAGCTGGGCCCTTTAATTTACCTCCAGATGGTAAATTCGAGTCAAAGTTAGTATATAAAATCGCATGGGCATTAGAGTCAGACACACTTAAGCTGAAAACACGGCTTTACCATTTGCTAATTATGTGATTTGAGGCCAGTTACTGAGCCTTGGTTTGTCAACTTATAATTATGGGATCTAATTACAGGGCTATTAAAAAAAAAAACGTGAAAACTCTTTGTACAATTCCTGGAACAGAGTAACTGTTTGAGTGTGACAGGAAGCTGAGTATCGTTTTCTTATCGCCTCCATATGTGTCATGGAGAACTAGACATCATGTATCTCAGAGAAAAGACTTCAGACAATGGATCAATGGTAGCAATTTTCAGCAAACAGACACAATTTAAAATTTTCAACAGTGAAATAGAAGTTTAAAAATGAGCATCTTTGTACCTAGCAAGATGGAAAAATGATGACTAGAAAGAGACAAGAATTCCTGTAAATTGGTAGGTGGCCTAGAACACTGTCTCCTACAAGAAGTCATGAAAGGTTTTAACATTTGATTCAAAGGAGAGGCCTTTTCTGTCAGAGAGACTGCTCATTTGACAAACATTGGCAGGAATTGCGATACCTCTGGTAACTACAGACGTCATTCAGGATGGGTGGAGGCATTCAGGTGTTTAAGCTTCTCCACAACCTAGGCAGTATCACTTTTGCAGAGACCACACCCAAATTGAAGTCAGGGAAAATTCCAATCATGGAATTTCAGGATATATGATAATACAGCTTTCTTTTGGATATCTTTGGTTTGATTACTCTCAAACAATTCATGTGCTCAAACAAACAGTCTCAAAGATGAAGCCATTCTGGAGCAAAGTAATTGGCAGATAAATATTATTGATTACGTTTAACCAAATATCTTTAGAACATCCAGAATGCTGGTTGGTCTGAGAGCACGGACTGCATGTATGGCTCTGTTATTGACATGCAGTTGTCCTCTCTCTTGCAGAGCTTTGTATAAAGTTTTTCTTTCTTTCTTTCTTCTATTTTTTTGTCAGAAAAAATTATGAAAGTGTCACTTTCCCTTTGCAGTTAATTCAGAAGAGAGCCTCTATTCGAGCAGGGCACATTTTCATGCAAATACAGCAGCACAGTTTCCAGCCCCCTAATAGCTTCTTACAAATGATGTGCCATTACAACGAGGTTTATTTAAACAAATTTAATACATCTTTAATCAAGCTGGAGAGCATTTTCAAAGGTCACGCTCCAAATCAGGATCACTGTACTGAGCTTATCAAAGTATTAGCTTAAGGGGGAGGGAGAATTATTTCTTGGACAAGTAATTTTAGGCAAATCTTTATTTACATTTTTATTCAGTTATTAAATTTTATTCCTTTCCCTCCTCCTTCCTAGTCTCCATTTATGAACCTATAAGAAAGTCTGCAAATGGAGCTATAAGCATATCACCGCAGTCAGTCCTTCTAGAGGCAAAGCTTTGAAGACAGAGGGTCTAAAAGGCAAGGACAAGAGACCAGGCATTTTCAATGTCAGAGATAATCTTTTAGTGCCTCTAAAGAATCCTTCTCAAAGGTCTCACATTAGACTGTATATATTGCTGAAATTCTAATGCACCATTTCTTTAGTGGATAAATGAAATAGATTTTGAGAGTTGCCCTGACATAGACCCTCATTCTTTCTCCCTCTCTGTCTCTGTACCTATCTCTCTTTCTTCCAATGTATGTATAACTATATGCAAAAAAATATATATAAAACAAAACAACAAAAAAAAACATTTATTGTCTCCCATTAATTATTCTCAAAAGCACTAATATGGTTATCCACAGTTTCTCCTGACAACTGAATATTTTACAAGAATATTTATGAAACAAAAGAAAAATCAGCTTGATGCACCTAAAAAAAAATAAGTTAATCTTTGATACTAAATCTTGGACAAATGTCAGTAACAGCAATGGTCGTATGCAGTCATGATGACAGAGGAAATGTCAGTGTTTTCATGAGAGCTTCCATTTCTTAAAATTCAACCCTTTATCCCAGTATAAAAGTAACTAATGAGGCCCCAAGATTAAAAGGGAAGTGAACTCTGCAAGAACACAGAAATAACTGATAGGAAGAGAAGAGTTACTCCTGAGAATTTTAATGCTTATTAGAATTGGGAGCTTTCAAACTTTTCAACAACATAGAAATGGAACATGGCATCTGAAAAGACAACCCCAAAATAATGAAAAGATCATGCAGCAATGTTATTGAATCTTTTGGGGGTTTTTAGCTTGCTATTAGCAAGCGAAGTGAAGAAAATTAGGGGACCAGAACAAACACGAAGATCACAGAGATGAATGGTTACCAGGCCAATAAGGACAAAGTGCCTGCCATCCATATAAATGACTTGCCTGTAGCACTCACACAGAATGTGGCACCTAGTAGTTCAGGGCAAAGGGAGTAGTAGGTAGGGAAAAAATAAGAGACATAAAGTAAAATCATTTTTGGCTTGAAATACTAGGAAATTCATAGTAAAGAATACAGCAGAACAAGAATCAGTAAGCAGTAATTTGGGATTTGGTTTGGTTCCCCCAAATTACTGAATGTCTTATTAAAATCTTTGGTGGCAAAACATACAAACAAACAAAAAAAACAAATCCTGCTGCACAGAGTGAAAGACAAATATATATTTAGAGATTTAATCTCTACGTACAAATCTATTTCCCCCATCTTTCTAAATATGATTCTATCACTATTCTGAAGACACTAAATGCTATTTTTAAGGGATGTGTGGCAAAAGTTAAAATGTAAAGATGAGTTTTTAATTATCTCTGGCCATTCAAATTATGTGCCCTTTCAAAAGGTGATGGGTTGGGAGAGTATCAGAAGTTTCTCGGCTTAAATAAATGGCAGCCATTCTTTTCTGTTCGTTCTGGGCAAATCTGTACCTGTCTTGATGTCACAACAGTAACCTGGCTTATTCTCTGTGTCTCACATTATTCCTGGCTCCTGCAAAGTGAGTGGCCAGATGCTGCTGCTTTTTCCCTGGCAAATATGGTTTGAGTCTCCTTTTCTTCTACAAAGCTCATTGCTCTTCTTTCCACTCTAGCCCACTCGCCCCACACTTACTTTCCTAACCAGAGTCTAGAATTCCAGAAATATTGCACAAGACTTCCAGTGCCTGTAGTGCCAGAAAATGTGTTTCTGTACTCGAATATGGATGTTATGAGGCGTGGGTGGGGGTGATGTGGCACAATTAAGAGTGGTTCTCAGCTCTCATTACTGACGCTATTGGTCTGTGCAGCCTTAGATAAATATGTATTTTGGCTCAGAGACTCTGAGATGTGGCTTGAAATGTGTCTTCTATATTTTGAAAAAGCTTTCTAGGTGATTTCTGTAGAAAGACTAGTGGAATTCTGAAACACTCCTGTCATCTTCCTGTCATTAATTCATTTTCTAGCTATGTTAACCAATTACTTATCCTCTCTAAGTCCTCAGTTTGAAAAATGGAGATCCATTCACTTATCCCTTCATTCTTCCAGAAAGTGTTTATTATGTGTCTACTGTGTGCTTTGCATAAATGAATAATTCCTTCAGGAAACTTCAGTCTTGGGGAGTAGGCTGGTTTAAATTTGACAGGTATGTATAAAGACCTGTGAGAGTTGGAGCTATCATTTCTCCCTATGAATGTAAAGTTAATAAGACCTCACAGATCAAATGGTATAAGCTGTTTTTGATGATAAATATGCTTTTACTAGGTAGAAGGGGAAGTATGTTTTCACAAGAAGGAGAGGTATATTTAAAGGATGGAAACATGAAACCCATGGTGTTTAAGACTGATAAATTCTGTGGTCTTGAAAATGAAGATTATAGGTTAAATAATAGGTTAGTAGTAGGAAGTATGACTAGAAAGGTAGGTTAAGACTAATTTTGAAAATTTTAGAAAAACATGCTGTAAATTTTGAATTTTTTTCTTACGGAAATAAGTTACTAATTCATTTTCTCTTTCTCTCTCTCTCTCTCTCTCTCTCTCTCTCTCTCTCTCTCACACACACACACACACACACACACACACACACACACACCACACACACGAGAATGGTACGCACAAACACCACAGAGATTTGTAATTTCAAAATTAAATTTAGCATTAGGGTGTAGGAAGAGACTATGACAGAAAAACTGGTTAAGAAAGGGAAGCAGCAAGGGAAAAATTTGTAAGTCATCTTTTGAATAAAATCAAAAGGTAACTAAATCTAGGTGATATAAAAACATCAATGGTCATTCTGTTTTACTGGTTTGAAGATAGCATAAAATTATGAACATAAAAATGTTTTGTAAATTCTGAAAAACAGCAAGGAAAATCATAATAGAAATCTCTAAAGAAAAACATCAGTCCAATTATTAGCTTCAAGTTAATAGCTTGAAAGATGATATCACTGCAATATAGACAGATTCTCTATCTATCATTTCATAAAATTAAAAGGATGACTTGGTTCTATGAAATGGTATGTTTATTTCCACATATTTTGAAAATCTGGAATTATAAAGACCTAGGTGTTCTCTTGCTCTAAATTTCCATGTTAATTTATACAGGCTTAAAAAGAAAATGTTACCACAGCTCCTTGGACAGTAAAACAATAGTAAAATTGTTTATTGACTTTCTATAGACTATGTCCCATAAATTACTTCATCAAATGTGAATTATTTGGCATTATTTTACATGCTTATGAGTTTAGTTACTAGAAAGGATAATTCGTAATGTTCAGCTCTTGAATTAGGGAGTGATATGGTGGTGGAAGAATAATCACTGTGCGAAATAGAAGAGAACTTTGCTAGAGTCATTCTGTCTACTTATTATAGTTTGCGATGAAGAAGGATAGGAACAGAACTGAAAACCCTACCTACAAATTTATATTTTGCTGTTGTTTACGTAAATTAATTTTACAGCAGTTTTAGGTTCACAGGAAAATTGAGTAGAAGGTACGGAGTTTTCCCAGATAGCCCCTGTTTCCCTGACATGCATGGACTCTCCTAACGTCAACGTCCTGCACCATAGTGATACATTTGTTACAGTCAATGACCCTATATTGACACATCATTATCACCCAAATTCATAGTTTACATTAGGGTTTACTCTCAGTGTTGTGCATCTTATTAGTTGGACAAATGTATCGTAGAAATAGTATCATAGAAATAATTCCTTTCCCTTAAAAATCCTCTGTGCTTTGCCTGTTCATTCCTTCCAACTCCAACCCCCTGCAACCTCTCATCTTTTTACTATTTCCATACCTTTGCCTTTCAAGCATATCATACAGTTGCAATTTTCAGACTGGTTTCTTTCATTTAAATATGATTTTTAGGTTCTTTCATGTCTTTTTATGACTTATTAACTCATTTGTTTTTAGTGTTGGGTAATATTTTTTTTTTTTTGGTCTGGATGTACCATAGTTTATTTATCCACTGATGTACTGAAGGATATTTGGTTGTTTTCAAATTTTTGAAATTATAAATAAAGCTGCTATTAGCGTCCATACACAGTTTTGTGTGTGGTTACATTTCCAGCCCATTTGGGTAAATACAAAGGAGCACAATTTCTATATCATATGGTAAGAGTGTGTTGTTTCGTAAGAGACTAACAAATGCTCTTCTAAAGTGGCTGTATCGTATTTATTGTGTGTTCCTACCATCAATAAATGCTATTTCCTTTTGTTCCATGCCCTTGTCAGCATTTGGGGTTATCAGTCAATAGGTTTGTAGTGGTAGTTCACTGTTGTTTTTATAGCCATTTCCCTGATGATATATGATGTGGAGCATATTTTTATATATTTATTTTCCATCTATATATCTTCTTCGGCGAGGTGTTTGTCCAGGTAGTTTGCCCATTTTTAAACCAGTGGTCTATTTTCTTATTGAGTTTTAAGACTTCTTTGTCTATTTTGGACAGTAGTTTTTACCAGATATGTATTTTGCAAATGTTTTCTTCTAGTCCGTGACTTGTCTTCTCATTCCCTTTTCAGTGGCTTTTGAGAAGCAGATGTTCTTTTTGTTTGTTTGTTTGTTTGTTTGTTTTAATGAAGTCCAGCTTCTCGATTATTTCTTTCATGGATAGTACTTTTAATGTTGTATCTAAAAGGTCATTGTCACATTCAAGCTCATCTAGATTTTCTCCTATGTTATCTTCCAGGAATTTTGTAATTTTATGTTTTATATTTAGCTCTGAGACCTATTTGAAGTTAATTTTTTGTGAAGAGTGTAAAATACATGATTTGTTTTTTAATATGTGGATGTCTAGTTGTTTGAATTTATTTTTGCTAAAAAATAATAATAATAATCGGGGTGGACATTATGTTGTTTAGGAAAGCATTATAATGAACTACATTTCTTATGTATGGTGTGCTGTTGGGCCCTGTCTGGAAGCTGAAAGATGAGAAAAAGAGACAACATTCTGAAAAATAGTGTATAGAGTCATATCTATAAAAGAAAGGTAGTCTTATCTATATCTTTTTTTTTTTTAAGGAAATTGTTGATTTGATACAGAGATTTTGATATTACTATCTTGGGGAATCATGATTTGCCCTAGGGAGATGCATGTATTCTGTTAGAAAAACTACCCATGGGAGTCCAGAAGTTAGCAAATACAGAGAGGGCCATATTCTGGACTAAATAAATCAGCCAGTCAACAACAAACTGCTGAGAACTACTTTGTCTATATATCATCCTTGTGCAATAGGGGCAAGATTCTTTAAGTACACCATCCTTGAGAGCAGTAGTTATACTTACCTAAATAAATTTGAAAAGGTCACTCTCTTAGGAGATATTGAAAGAAAGTAAGGATCTCAGAAGGTAAACAAGGTCAGAAACAGTGTTCTGTTAATAAGGACTACTCAGTCAGGTTCCTGGCTTGTAAATGAGGCACGTTTAATGAAATAATTATTTTTAAAGTAGTGGGTGGAGTCTAAAGGAAAAAGAAGCCTCACCTCCAAAAATAAAATGATTATTTGCCCAAGACTAGCAAGAATAAGTATTACAACCCATATGTTGAAAAGGAAAGTGTTGAGAATAATTAGGAGCTCCCTGAGATCACCACTCAGTAGAAGAGGTCACTTTATAGCATCTGTATCCTTTGGGAGAGGGATGATCTGCAGTGCAAGCTAGTGAAATACAGTCTCATCTTATTTTTCTTCTACTTTTTAAACATATTCCATTATCTCTCATGGTTAAAACTGAATTCAAAAGCAAAAGGAAAAGGATTTTGTAGAGTCAGTCCTCATAATCCAGCTTTCCAGAGCACAAAGCAGAAGAGGATGTAAAAAGGTAGAAAATGGACCTGGAAAGATAAAACATACATAACATACTGATCACCTGTGTTTGAGTATGCACATGTGCTTCTGTATATGTATGAGAGACAGACAAACTGAGAGCAGAGAAAGAGAGAGTTGTGTTTTCTTTACTATTTTGAGTCTTTAACAAGAATTTTTAACATCGTGATTCCCCTTGCTTATTCCTAATTATTCAATGAAGTATTTTTTCAGTCTTAGACTATTGGCCAAAATGAAAAGAGGGCTCAGTATGAAAGAGTAGTCTTGCCTACAGGATGTTTCTGCTGAGGCAAGCATAGTGAGGGCCATTATGAACCAAAGAATGCTATGAATCTTGAAACTCCAGAGGGTCATTAGCTATGGAGCCAACAATGACTTAAGACCAAAATAAGTAGGGAGATTCAGCCAAATTATGAAGGCACTACAGTATAGGTGGGCTGGACTTGGAAGTGAATGTGAGACCACCCTCTACACAAAAGACACTTAGGATACAATTTACAAATATTTTACAAATAACTCATTTTTTTGAAAATACCTCTAATCACTAATAAAAATAGTATTTTTAAATTTATTTCCAGATTGCTTTGTATGGATCTTTGAGGAAGAAGTTTCAAATTTTTTTTGAACTTTTGATTACTCAGAGCCATCCGCCAAGAACATTTTGCAGCTTTCAAACTTCAGAAACACTCACTTGAATGAGAGGGAATAGTCTACAAATTGACTCCCAGGCTGATTTCCTACTATCTTTCAGAGTGGATTTGTGCCAATTCCTTCAGCCATTAGCTATGTGATACAAATTGATTTTTATAATGCATTCCAAATACAAATAGAAATAGTATACATGTTTTAAAGCATGTTTTTCATTGTTAAGACAAATAAGTGAAAATTTATCCTATTTCTAACTTCTGTTATTTAGTAATTAGATCCCTTTCACTTTTTGATTCCAGTTTTATATTAATTAACATAAAGTCTAACAATCATATAAGAAAAGTATAGTGAATACTTCTAGAAAAAAGTATATCATGTACAGAAAGTCACGAGTATGTCAAGAAGAGGTAATTTCTTTCATATATAATGAAAAACAATATAAAATGAGTGGCACACATTTTAGAAAAATCATTTTACTTCTTGTGAATATTATATGTACATATATTTATTTCTAATATAGATTTTTCTTTTCACCATTGTGTGCTAGCACTATATCTATGTACACTTAGTAGTATGAATAATTGCATTTTAATTCAAATTTTTTACTAATAATGGTTAATATTAACTGTATAATCCCTCTATATCATATACATAGCATAATTTCTAGCTTTAATGTTTTAATCATAACTTTGATACATCAGAAATTTTAGTGGAAACTCTAAGAAAACATCTCATACATACACATACATGATTTATATTCACACTTTCAAATCCATTGTATCAATGATTAGATATCCCAGATTTATATTCTAGTCCTGTTAAGTATGGGATTTTGTCTCAGATTTTATGAAATCTTTAGCAACATAGTCCTGGATGCTTATTAATGTACTTGCACTATTTAAGAGTAAGCATTACACTTTAATATAATCAGTGTAATCCAAACAAAAGATTGTTAATATTCTTAAATTGTTTTTGATAGTTGTTCACCATATATCATCAAAGCTCAAAATTCATTTTTATTAAAAATCTAGAGAAATCTGTATATATTACCTAAAAATATTTTCAATTAGCTAAATATAATGTTTTATGTTTACAAACTATTGCATTTGATATTCATATACAAAATGTAATTCAAACTTTACGACACACTTCAAAATGATAGTTCTTAATTCAGCCACTGGTTACAGTCAGTTTTTCTTTTATTAAAACATTTCATTCTCTTTCCATATTAAATGTACTCTCCATTGAACAGACATTTTAAAAGTTTGTCATTTTAACACATATAAAAAAAAAATAACGAATGTAAAAAAATTAAAATAATTTAGTGAGAACACTTTCATAATTCAAATTTGAAATAGTCAAGACCAATCCAAGTCTTAAAGTAAATTAATTTACTTAGTTAAACTGATTATCAAGAGACATCAGAAATGGTATTTGTGAAGGAACACTACCATAAATTGGAACATTGTGGAGATTGTGACAGTTTATGGCCCAGAGCCCCTAAACAAATGATTCACTTTTTAAAATATAGGTGAATAGTGCTCTTTTGCTTACTTTTCCCTTGAGGTAAGTATTCTATCCTCTCCTGCTAAAACACCCTGTGCAAAGAAATATTACAACTTCCTTCAATGTTCTTTTTTCCCCCTTGACTTAAAATGTCTCCAAAGCAAGAAATAAAAAGTTACTGTTTTTTCTCTTTTTTTTTTCTTTCTTTTTTTTTTTTTTTTTACAGCATATTTAATTTCAAAAAATTTGGAACAGGACCCACTATGGAAAACGTTCAAACTTTATCCTCTTGATAGATACTAGATAGATACTTCAGAATGAGATCAATATGTCCTCACATTTAAATAGAACATTCCATTAAATAGAGCCAGGCTGTCAAGATTGGATTGCATATATAATCTTCTTTAAAAGAATTAATGCTTCCAAATGAATACGATGGAATAGAGTAGAAAATAATATTCTTATTGCCAATCTATCATTTTTAAGTTATACCTAAGCAGTCCATCAGCGTCAAGAAGATAGGGACATCTGCTACGCTTTTCTGAGACAGTCTAATTTACATATTGGTAAATATTAAATATAAATTTAGAAATTGATATTTCCTTTTTCTCATAAATGGTCATAAATCATTGATGGGATATAAATATGCTCAAGATGAATTAATTCATTCTCTTGTTCTCTTAGAAGCATAGCTACTTTTCTCTATGTTTGTAACATTCTGCACTATGATAAGGTATTCACAAAAAATAAAGATATAAATAATTTTCTTTTATTTTGCCCCTTCTCTTTAGTTACTACATATGTCAACTGAAATGTCTTGTCCAGTTTTTTGTATAAGTGCATCAGTCAGACACTGATTCATTTTCATGTATTTATTTAGTAGATGGATATTTGTTATTCAGTTTTACTTTTTTTCTGTTTCAAGTTTGTATGAAATGTGGACAATGCAATAAAACTTATTTATAAACTTAGCTGATTTTCTAAATTCTGAGCTAGGGCTGGTTTATAATACAAACAATGTAAACAATAAAAATAAATATTTTCTGGCCTTTGCTCCTTGGGAACACTTGTTAACCAATATTTAATCTGAGAAATCCTTTTTGCAGTATATTCTCTGGTTCATGTTTCCTTATTCTTTATTGACTCCCTAGCCTACAATTGAATATACATGAATGTTATTTTATACTACATTTGTTAAGTAAGTAGCAAATAAGATTTAATACAATATGAAGGTCAATTTATAAATGAGTATATTGCATATGTTCATTTGTAGATCGGCTGTTAGTGGCTAGTAATATGTATTTTCTGCAGAATATAGTTGTTAGATTCCCAGGCTAGACCACAGATAAATCATACTATTTAATCAATGCTAATCATACTAGCCTTGGTTCTTGACAGCAGGGGCCCTGCTACTTCAGGGAAGAGGAGAATAAGGAGGATAATGAAAGTAATTACTCCTCCATCCTTCTTTTGTTTTTGGATTCAAAACTGTTTCAGTACCTTTTGGGAATATTTAATTTAAAATATTACACCTATAGACCTCCTTTTCTACATCATCTCCAATTAAAAATAATCCTCTGTACTGATTTCTAAACACTTGAATATACTTTTCATAGCTTAAATATTTAAAGCGCTTACTATGTGCAAAGAATATAAATGCATTGTGGGTATTACACTATTTTTATTGAAACCACTACTCTGTGATGTGGGTACAAAAATTGTCACTACTTTACAGATGAGGAAATAGAAGAAGAGTGGGAGTCAGTATTTTTTTTTTTTTTTACACAATGAAAAAGTGACAGTGTCAGGTTCACTCATTTCATCACAAATCTCGTCCTCGTGTGACCTCGCACCAAGGTCCACTATCATGGTGCTCTGCTCCTTCTCCCTGCCTCACACCCTAACACCAAACTCCCTATTTGTTCATGCAGCTGACCTAAGTTAGGTCTTCAGAAGGAAGCAATAGTTTTTATCTAATTATTACCATCTCTTCTAAATCTTCTCAGAGGAATTTAAAAAGATAATATTTCTGAATTTAAGTAAGTATCTTATGGAGATAATTGTCATTGAAAAGAAAGTGAAGGAACCAAGAATGCCTGTTTGGGCGGGAGAGGTGCTACTGGTTCTGAGCCTCCTTTTGGTGCCCTCTTCCTTCTCACAAGGGTTTCCCTTCCTTATCTCATTTCTTTAAAAAATACTCTTCCTGTTAAGGAAAGTGTCTAGTCAGTCTATAAATTTAGAATATGGGAAAAAAATAGAAAGATTTGAAACATAAGTCATCATAAATCCCATTCAACAGAGAAATCAAATGTTAAAATTTGTGTATACTTTTTCCAACATTCCATCTCTCATATTTTGTAGATTCCCAGCTGAGAGACTAAAACCAAGATTTCTCTTGGTTTTAAACTTAATATATAGATAGCATTGGTATTTTTTTCTAAATTTTCATCAAAATTTTGTAGATGCAATGTAAAACGTAAAATGAATGACCCATATCTCATTATATGCTCTGAATGGAAAGCATAGAACACAGGTCTTAGATCTACTGGTCATTTGTAAACAGGAGTTTATATTTCAGGGACTGACTTGAGAACATAATCTTTATCTCTTTGTTCTATAAAGGTTGGATTTGTAATGCAATTTTGTGTATTCTAAAATATGTAAATGAGAACGTTTATGTGGATTGCTGAAATAAATGAAACCCAAATGGGTTGCTTTCAAACTTTAAAAATAAAGCTGTGTGTTTTCCCCCTTTATCTTAAATACTTTGAAAAATTAAAAGCAATTTTTGAAAGTGCACTAACTTTATTTTTTCTCTTTATATTTTGGTAGGAAACCTTTTAGTCCTCAGCACCTTTTATAAATGCCAGTATGTGAAGACAAGCCAATGGTGGACTAATTCTTAAAGAAAGTATACGAAAAAAAAGCAACTTATTTCCTATTAGTTAATTAACTTGAGCTATCAACGTTCATTTGACAACAAAAAATTTTACTGATCAATTTTCCAGAATAATTCAGACCCTGATAATTCAGATGATCATGCTCTTTCCTTTAAAATCTCAACATATAGGGCTTTAATATTGGAATAAAAATGGCTCTGTGTGCACATTGTAATAGATACAGTACCTGAGAAGGTAAATACAACTTTGGTAACTGGGGTTGATTAGATGTTTTGGTTTCACATATGATTAGTTTACAAGGATTTGTTCAATTATCATTCCCTGCCTTGGTCTATATGAGCAATGGTAATATGGAATCCATTGTTCAGGTGCAGCTTCAGGATTATAATGCAGACGTTTTCTGTTTTGGCTCTACTAAAATTACTGTCAGCTTTTATAAAATATAATTAAAACTATGAAATCAGTGCACTTTTAGATCTGCACATTATACCAGTATTAGAAATTCTATCACCAAACATAGGAAACAGCGTTTTTTAAACCAAATGTAATAGAAAAAAAAAAAAAATACAAATAAAAAAAAAGCCAGATTGTGAGTCTTTAAAATGTATTTCTATAAAAGTCCATAGTAAAGATGAAGAAGACTTTCGCTCTCTATTTATTTCTTTTGTAATATTAAAAAGTGTACAATCAGTTTTACAAGACCTTAGCCATAATTTAAATTGACATCCTTATAGCCAAGTGCATTAAAATTTAGAAGAAATTCCAAAGAGAATACTCACGCAGTAATATATACATATCTTTCTGTGTATCCATCTATGTATAAAAGAAAGTAGTACATCAGCAAATACAGGGAAATATATTTGTAATAATTAAATGCTTTCTCCTCTCACTAACCGCTTTTCTTGTATAGACAAAGTATTTGCTTAAGAAAGCTGATTCAAAAAGGGGTAAATAAAGCTTGTTCTTTTGGTAGCTGGACTAGTTAGTTTATCTCGGTTACTACTAGTAAAGAATTCTCCTCGGCAGTATGAAGAAAATCCAGCTCCGTTTCCTGCATTCTAAATCAATCTCAGGTTTAAGAGAAGGTGCAGGCTTAAAAGTTATTACAACTCCACTGTTTTCGCTGATAAATTACATGAATAACATTTGAGACAATGCATTGTTAAATATTTATGTCTAGTACTATAGAACCAAGAAATGCACAAGAACCCCTAGAAGAATAAATATATTTACCTAAATAAATTACTAAGACAAATATACTCCTATGTGCTCTGTACCAATAAACAGTAGGTATTCACTAAATTGTAGAATATAAATGGTTCATTTCCTCTAAATGTACACTGAAAGATCTATAACATGTTACACATTTCCTGTGCTTTGCATATATATTTCAATATTCATCATGAAAAGCTTTGCTTATGTGTCAATATACATTACTTTGCATATATTAAGAAGGGCTTTTTTAAAAATTTTAACATTACGGATGCTTTTTATATGGGAGAAAGCTTAGGTCTTATTTCATGATTAACCCTTTCACGGCTCATCCTTTTTTCTCTACATGACATTTGCACAAAATGAATTGCTTGCTTAGACACAGCTAACTAAATAAAAGCAGGCCAGAGCTGATAGTATGAAAAATGGATTTTCATTACTGTTTCATTGATTCTTGTAAATAAGGGCCTGAGGCCTGCTCTGAAAAGGCTGCAAACAGTAATAATTTAATCTGAGGTGACATAGACCAAAATGTATGTGGACAAAAATCATCCTTGAATATTAAACAACAGCCTCAAGACAGGGAAAAGTGTTGCAGGCGAATTTAAATGTATGCAGATCGGTGGGTAACATATTTAAAAACAGAAATTAAAGATTCCTGTCATAAATCACATTTGCTGCCATGGATATGCCTTGTTATGCTGGCGTTTAAGAAAACCTGAAAGGTTAAGGCAGTTGGTGCATTAAATCGTACAAGGATAATTAATACTTTTCTTGTGGCTATTTATAAGAAATGGAAAATATAGTCAGATCAGCTGTGGCACTGTAGTAATTTGAAGGGGAAGCAATGAAAGCATGAGTCAATAGTTTTAACTGGACAAATGTCAAATGCTTAATGATGCAGTATCCCAATTTGAAAGCTGTTTGAAAGTTGTGTATTTTTAAAAAATGAGATAAAATTGTTCATTCTCATACTACAAATACGATTTGTTTGCCTCTCATCCTCTTCATATTTCCCAAGGTGGGGGGGAGCATTTTCACATAGGATTTTTTGGTAGTTGTTATAACACAGTCACCTATACTGCAGGTGCTGTATGAAAATAAATACCATTTCGAGCACCAAGCATCAAAAACTCAGTTTTTCACTATGTCTCAAAAAAATAGTAATGACACAAATTTTCTGAATGACTAATTTACTTGTCTTATGGGGAATTAGATTAGTAACAACAAAAAACCCTCCCACTGCTTTCCCAGAAGAAAATCTATGTGTCACTCAATGAACTTAGGTTTATGATCATTCCATTATTTAAAAATCCCCTATTGTATTTTGTAGGATTGTATACTCTGAGCTACAATCGATGCTTTTTATTAATATCATGCAATATGAAAAGATCCCCTCACAAGACAGAATGCATATTGCACCAAATCCTCCTTATCTTTCAGCACTCCTACCTGTATAATATTCCTTTGAGGTAAAAGAAAAGAATGGCTGGCCTTTAGAAAGAAAACTATTATTGTTATGGATAAAATAGTTTCACCATTAAATTAGGATTATTTATGCAGAATATAATCAAGTTTATAGGGTGTTTTATTTTTTAAGTTAGTTTTAAAATAACAGCAGGGTTTGACTATATCTCAGGTTTAACCTTATCTTATTTTAATACAAAATTAGAATGAGACAAATAAAGATAAATTCTTTAAAAAATACCGATATAGAGTATATACAGTTTTCTGGCTACAAAATCCATTAATATATTAATGATTGAATTCTATCTAGGTACCTTTAACTAACTGAAAAAGTTCAAATGAACATTTCATCCAGTGGCCTTTTAGATATGTTTTATATGAGCAAATAACATAAAATTTGTTTTGGGATTTTCTTAGACTGCGCCATCACTGAATGTTCCCTGTTGGCCTGAGAGACCAAATTGTCCACTGGGACTCTCATGGTTCTTTAAATAGGGTGAGTTAGGAAACCTTGTTCACCCATCGTTGATAGCTAACACTGAAGCGAGGTGAGAAAACCATTTTCACATTAACACTCCTGCTCAGTATTGAGGTCATTGAGTAGAGGAATAGTTACGTATACCATCTTTCAATGTTATACAGTTACACAACTCAGGACTCACCCATATCTTTATTCTTAATGATATTAAGCTTCATAAAAAAAAAAAAAAAAAAAAAAAAAAAAAAAAAACCTATGATGACTCTGAGTGAATAAGACCTCCCTTGCTAACATCTGCAGGTTTGTAATTGCTTAAGATTTCACCCCTCCCCTGTGACTCAGTATCCAGAGACATTGCCTCATAGGTAGAAGGCGAACAAACATCAATACAGCTGGCCTGAAAAATAGTCTGTGAGTAATGCCCTCATTGGCCAAAAGTCCTTCCAATTTGAACAAAAATGGTATGGCTTCTGAAGGACAAGACTAGTTTAATATCACGATAATCTTCCTGATGAAGCATATGAATTTAGAGCACGTGTTTGGCAAGGTTGAAGCCCTTTTTGCAGAGTGAAACTGGTAACTTCACAGAAGGAATAAACTTCTGTCTTCACACACTGAACTCGGAAACCATGGGTAAAATACAGCCTCTTCTTAAAGCAGATTGGTATTGGACCAGAAGCTTTCTGATACAATGAAAACTAAGGATTAAGTTATGATTGAAACAAAAATGGTTATCTTGGACTATTTTTCCTATATTTCTATAGACTGGAACTTAAGTCATTATAATCTTTGTTAATGATTAATGTGATCACTAATTGGTGATCAACTTAAAATATCTTTGGCAAATTGTTTCAAACTTAAATGTAAGGCTATTTTCAGTTTTCAAAGTTCTTTTTAGCTATTGGTATTAAACATACATAGCACATTTCTCTGGAAGCGGATATAACCCAGCTGTTAGGAATAAGATAGGAAAACAGACTAAACATGATTTGTAAGTGAGAATTTTTCTTGAAGAGAAAAATCCTCCCTGTAAGTTATGTTGCAAGGTGTTGATCTAGGGAATAACATTATATACCTTTCTATCACTTACAATTGTACGATAGCTGAAACATTTGCAAGATGTGAAATATTTTCTATGTAATAGTTGATCATTGTCTAGACAGCCATCAAAGGTGGATTAGCAAGAATAGGGACAGCTCCAAAGTCAGAGAGCAAGTGCTAGCAGTTCTAGAAATAGGTTTGATTTACAGGCAACAGATTTTCTAAAATAAACGACCTACAGGAATAAGAATAATTTTATCATTAGAATGCACCAAAATAGTTTCAATGTGAGAGAAGAATTAAAAAAAAAAAAAAAAAAAAAAAAAAGCTCACCGGCTAAACATAATAAGGACAAAATGGGAGTGATCACAGACACTAATCTCTTAAGAGCTATAATGGCTCCTGTGGGTCTGTTATTGCCTTCGTAATAAATATATCTACTGTGCATGAGCATTAACCTCTGCAAAAATATCATGAGAATATGTAGCACATGGACTTGTAAACATTAGTGGCAGCTGCACTGATATATAAGTGTACAGTGAAATGACTCCAAAGTAGCTATAATGTTCTATCATGGCAGGCTTGGTGAATGCCAATACATTTACATGATCAAAGAGACAAATGAATTGGCTTTAAATGTATCATTAGTTGTGAGCTTCACGATTCATCATAATTGACACTGCCTTTCAATGTCATGCAGAATAAAGCACATTAAAGCTATGGAGAAAGCTATGGCTTCAAGGTTTCTACACAGATCTGAGCATTGGGTCGGAATAAATAGTACTATTTCAGGGAATTGTAAACATTCTTTAGATTTTCACTCAAAGCAAAGTTTAGGGGAAAATGGACCATTTGACATTATAAAAACTCCATGATATCTATCTTGAACAATGATTATTTGTTATAAGGCTCACTTAATAACAGAAAACACTACAGGAGAAGAAAGTAGTAGGAATATTCTATTTAGCTTGGGTTCTGGAATGTGATTTCCCAGCAGTAACTTAATAAATAACCAAGTGATCTTGAACATCACTTAGGCATACTTTTTAATCAAGCAATTCCATTTCTAAAAACACATGATTCTTATATAATGTATAAAGAAGATCATCGGAGTTATTTGCAGTGAAGAATAATTAGAACTCATATTATCAGCTCCAATACTTTAAACTTACAAAGAATATTTCATGGAGATTCACTTTAAAATAGAAAATAAAGAAGAAAAAGATAGGAAATTATATGGATAATTTTGTAGAAAAAAGATGTATCCATATTAAAAATTTTTAAAGGAAATAAACAAAAATATTAACCATGTCTTCATTTAAGTATTTGGGATTTTTTTCTATTAACTTTTCATATTTTCCAAATTTTATAAAAATATTACTCGTATAGTCATAAAAATAATTTATCATAAATATTTTCTAAATAAGAAAAAAATTGAAGAACTCATCTCATAAAGTAGCGATAAAAAGACCTTTCGAGATGACTAGAATCTCTTTTCTATCTTCAGATCAATTACATTGATTTTCTTTCTTTTAAAGCAGGATTTTATTAAGGAGTTTTCTTAGAGCTTCCAATTTCTATGGAGTGATGATGCAAGCTAACAAGAAATTTTCCAATATGGAATTATCACTAAAATAGGTCTTAGGATACAGGAATTTCCTTCTTTATTAAATCATTTCTAATAAATATTCTTTCAAATTCCCATTATTCCACCTGGCTCTTTCAACTAGCTACACATATAAACACTACATAGTCACATTTCTTAACCTTATATTTGCCTCAGGTCAACTAAGACCAAGACCTCTCTTTTTGGCAAACAAATAGACAACATGAGCAGATTTGCCTTCTAAATATTAGTACCCCATGCTTATTCATTACCTCCATTTTAAAATCCACTACATGCTATGAACTCAAAATTGATAAAACTCTCTTTGAGCATCCCCTCAAATGCTGCTAGCCACTCAGTAGCCTAATTATAAACCTGTATACTATCTGTGACTTCTCTGTACCCTTACAAATAACAATCTTCCAGTTCTGTAGATTTACCACCTATATAGGTCATTAATCCATCATTGCTCTCAATAATTTCTACTGTTGTCCTACTTTAAGATACTATCATCTGTCACCTTTACTACTCCAATATCCTCCTAATAGTTTTGTCAATATTCTGAGGAACACACTTGCTTTTGCCAATCCATTCTCACATTGTAGACAGGGTTGCACTTCTAGAACCCTAATCTGCCATGTAAACCCCCTACATCAAACTCGTGGTCTTTAATTTAAACCCAAAGACCTTGGCACAGCACTGAAGTCCCTTCATATGCTCACATTGTTTCAACCACTGTTAAGGTTCTATCATGCTTTTTATTATCTCCTAGATTTAGCAGATGCTTTCACTTCTACAGGTATTCCCTTCTCCTCTCTATCCAGCCTCCAAATTTACTTCTTCAACTGGATAAATCTGGGTAATTTCCACTTATCACTAAGATCTTGTTCTTTATTTTGGTAGGCGCCCTACTTTCTACATTTTTGCTTCCATTCCATCCTTCTCTACCTCAAATGTGAGACTTATGCCATTATACTGCAATTGTGGAGTAATTACTTGTTTTCTCCATTAAGTGACATGCTCTTTGAAAGCAAGAGTATCTATTTTATTGCATGTTATATCTATAGTTCTTAGCTACACTTTATAAATAGTATTTACTATTTTAAGGTATAAATAAATGAAAGAAATGTTAGCATTTTTAATTTAATAGGTCAAACATAAAAAGTAATCCTTAGTGTTAATTTCTGTAATGTAAGAGACTGTTCTCACAATTAGACAGTCTATATACTGAATCTTCATAACAAAAATGATGACATAATGACTAAGAACACATAGCATTTATAGTAACTTATGCTTTGTTCTAAGTACTCAACATTTACTACTTAATTTAATCCATATGACCCCATAGGCAGGTGTTATTATGGTCATTTTATATGTAAGGGTCTGAGGCACTGAAATTTAATTTTTCTTGAGGTCACCAGCTAGTAAGGGGTTCTGTGGCTGCAGTAATATATAAACCTAACATTTTGAAAGGTTTTTTTTTTTTTTTAATATATAATATCCCATTGCAGACCCAGGTAAGTGCTGACTTGGGAGTAGGAAACTCTTTTTCTCACAGTCATTCATGAAACAAGCTGATAAAAGTTCTGCCAAACTTAAACACATGGTTTTCAAAATCATCTTAAAAGTTTACATATAGACAATGAAAGGAGAAGTTTGTATGGGACAGACCATGATGTTACATATCACTTCTGCTTAAAAACTCAGGCATATGATCATTATAATCACAAGAAATTGGATAAATATATCAGAGAAAAAGAAAATAGATTTGTTTTGTGTGAATGGTTTGCAGTCTGTACCACAGGAGTACTTGAACCCAGATAGAATGACTCCACAACCCAATTCTTAAAGCTCTGTTAAATTATCTGTAACAGAAATGTGTCATACCTATTTAATTCATATCCTAATTAGATATATTTAGTAGGCCTTATGTAATGTTATGTGTCTTCTGTTAAAAATATATAGATTGTATCTATTTTTTAGTGTTTGGAATCAAGTTTATAGCCTTTGCTCCTTATACATTGACATAATGTGTGACATAATCTATTCTGAGTATCTAATGAAAAGCATTGGTAATGTCATCACCAAAACTTTATCTAACCCTGGATAAAACTATATATTTGTGACTATATAAATAATTACATGTTTCATTATAGTCAAGGAATTTCTACTTCTGTAAGGATATTTTGCTAAATCCAAGAAAAAAATCCAATTGGCAAAATTTAATATTATTTATTTTACACCTACATATGATGGCTTAAGGGAACAACATTGGACATCATGGGACAACTTTATTAGTTTATTAGTTACATAAATGTTAACCAATATTAGTTAGACAAAATCTGAAGAACGTTTTCTTTGAGGTATCATAAATGGCAAAGATTGTTAGAAAAAAAGAGGGAAAAAGCACAACTGACAAATATCTGATATGTGCATTGGAATACCAGAGGAATCATATGAAAATGAGAATTCATTTAATTTTATGTCAGTTATAAGCAACTTAAAACTTTCAAAAATGTCAAACTAAAATATTTCTCTGAGAAGATTTTCTGTTTGGGGTAAACAAATTTAAGAAATTAATTTTTCATGTTATAATTTTTATAAGAGAGTTTGTAGAAGTATTACTCTATAATCTTTGCTAGTTAATATATCAGTGAAATTAATGACTCCAAAACTTGGTTGCTTAAAACAACAATTTTAATTTTAGTCATAATTTTTGAGATAAGGGTCAGTAGTTTGGGAAGTACTCGCTGAATGATTATTGTTTAGGTCACTTGTGTAATTGTGTAATTGTAGCCAGATATGTGATTTCCTAATCATATATCTGAAATCTCAAAGTGTTGAACATCCGAGATAGCTCACTTATGTGGCTGGCAGTGCTGGCTGTTGTCTGGGAGCTCAGCTGAGCTGTTACCTGGAACACTTACATGTGGCTTCTTTAGCACAGCAGTTAGAGTGGTCGGGCTTCTTATGCAGAGGCTGGCTTTCCCACATAAAACGTCTCAAGCTTCATGGGCTTTTAGGACCTAGAGTTGGAAATCACATAGATCACACCTATTGCGTTGTATTTGTCACAAGTAAGTCACTAAGGTTGGTCCTGATTAAAAGGAAGGAGGCATGGTATCTACTTCTCAATGGGAGGAGTCAAAGAGTTGTGGACATGGTCTAAAATCACCACAAATTTTGATTCTAATATAAATGTATTACTATAGTAGTAGTAGTAGTAGTAATAGCAGTAATACTATTATTATAGATGAAGGTGGTAGATGGCTGAGTAGATCAGAACGGTCCTTTGATAATAGTGCTGTAGTCAGAAAATTTCTCCTAAATTCTTAAGATCCAGCCAGGCAATATTTACTTTGATAAAAATGTAGCTATTTTTTATTAATATATATAAATTATGGTAAAGATGAGACACTAACCAAATTAAAATATTTTTCCTAATAGTGAGGCCCATTTTTTGCCTAATTTACTTAAACTGTTTCATCAGAGATGACTCCCTCTGTGTAGATTCAGAGTAGTTTACACAATTATTTTTAGATTTCTTACTCTCTCAAATTTATACTTAATCACTTCTTAGCCTTTGACTATAATGAAGTATAAACTGTGATTTCTTATTTCTCCTTAACAAGTTTTAAATTTGCTTCTCTCAGTTCAATATTTACACGAAAAGCAAGCCAACGTCAAGTTTTACTACTGAATATTCCTCAATGACATCTAGATAAAATGGACACTTGCGGAAATAGCATGAAAAACAGAGATCATGTAATATACACTGATTACTGATAATATCATCTGATTATCAAAAACTTGGAATGAATAGTTATGTGATTAATGAG
This sequence comes from Eonycteris spelaea, assembly GCA_003508835.1. Classification (NCBI taxonomy): domain Eukaryota; kingdom Metazoa; phylum Chordata; class Mammalia; order Chiroptera; family Pteropodidae; genus Eonycteris; species Eonycteris spelaea. Next base: position 4,228,873 of record PUFA01000088.1, read on the forward strand.
GTCCTGATTGACTGGTAGCTAATATAAAAGAAGCTGAGCTTATATAAACCACAGTAATAACATCTCTTCCTGAAAGTATATTTTATATAATTGACAGATGATTTTCAACAATTACTGGATTGATACAAAATTATTCCTTTCAGTTTGTCTATATTTTAATATTTTATGAATATTAGTTATAAATATAGCTACAAAGATTCTCATAAGTATAGCTAGATCAACTGAAAGTTTGGATGGGAGGCTGTTAGCAGATGAAAGTCTATTAGAAGAAGATGCTGAAATGTTATGAGAAAATGTTCCTTGAGAACATTACTGATGGTCTAATTACTTATTAACATCTTCTTAAATAATGTTTAGGTTAAATCCTACCAAGATCTTCTATATAATGACTATGATACAGTCTTTCAATGAAAAAAATGGGTCAATTCTTGGAGCAGATTTAAAATTGATTCCTTATGAGAACTCGAATCTTGCTAATATCGTCAGTGAATACTAATTTACTGCATACTATAAACCAGAAACTGTTCCAGGATAGAGCTATATCTCATACACACACACACACGCACACACACACACACACATGCACACGCACACACATATACACACACGTACATAATAAGTTGAGTGGTCTTATGAAGAAAAATCGAAAAAAAGTATACAGAAAGGATGAGGTATGCCTTTTTAGACAAAATTATTAGGGAGTGCCTCTCTGCTAAGAGAACCTTTTAGTGGCAATCAAATATAATGAGAACAATATGTGGGCCATCTTCTAGAAGAAAATTCTGGGCCAACAGTCCTGCCCTGATGAGGCAGACTCTTTCAAATGTTTCTCCGTTGCTTGCTAACTTCAAAATTCCACCTGTCCTTCCTGATTCCTTCTTCCTAAGTCAATGCTCCAGCCTTCATGAAGTGTCTTTCCTTATCTTCTGGCAATATGCCTGGCCCTGTACTTAGTATGCCCAGAAGGAATCTTCTCAAAACAACTACCTTCCTTAGCACAAAAGTCTTCTTTTAAGGAACCTGACTACTTTGTAAAAGATATTAATGTTTTAGGCATTTACCTTTTCTTGGAAGATGATGCCCCTAAAAGCAAATGAACTAGTTTTTTGTTTTGTTTTGTTTTGTTTTGTTTTTTTGCTACTGCAATTTAACTTCTCCTGCTTTATAATGTTTTATATAGAAATACTTTCTTGGTGTTCAAAAAATTAATTTAGTTCTGTCATTCTCTACCTGATAAGTTTGTAAAATCCTGACAGCCAGATCTTACCCCAAACCATTTACAGTAGAATCTGGGGATAAGAAACAGTCATCAGAATTTTAAAAAACAAAACAAAATAAAAACTTGCTGCAGTACTCCAATGTTAGTCGAAGTTGAAAATCACTGCCATAATTTATAAACACAAAAAATAGTAGCACACTTTAACCAGTTCCAACTACTGCTCAAGAGAGAAAATTAAAGCTCGGAGAAGAGAAATTACTTGCCAAAAACACAGGGCCAACAACTACAGCGTTGTCTGAGAATATATAGGAACAGAGGAGTACTCACACCCTCCACAATGGTGATAGTGTTAAAGACTGGCAGAGAGCGGGGAGAGAATATGTGAAGATGTTTCCAAGGTTTTGAATGACATCACCATTGTGAGACCTCCCCCCTGACCTTGGACCCTATACCCTTGTGAGGTGGCAAGGTGAAGATGAGCAAGCCATGCCTTTGAAAATCAGTGTGATGCAGCTCAGTGAAAAGAGGAACCGTCCTTTCTTCTAAGTGGGAATGTTAGTTAAGTTTGTAAATTCCCTTGTCTCTCTTTCTCTTCCTTTACTATCTTATGAATTACTTTTTTTTTGCTTTTATTTTCTTTTTATTACATTTTCAGTATTAAGGTTTGAAAAACATTGTAAAATTGGAAAGAAGCAAATTACTAATGTATCAGTTTTACTACAGAATACCTGCCTCTTATATTCAACGTTCAACATAATTGTTGAATGAAGAACATTGGAATCATCTTGAGCAACAAGAGAAATTCACTATAATTTTTCTCCCTTTGCTTTGGCTCAAATAATTCCAACATTTGATAATAAAATCTTTTTTGCTTCACATGATAATCATAAAATAATTATTCACAATATTTAATTAATTTGATATAACTTAATCATTGCCTTTTGGTTTTCTTATCATCCTAATCACTATAACAAAATTTTTTACCATTAAGTCTAAATATTTTTATTAAAATATATTTAGGGAATGTCCTCTTCAATTTTCTTGTTCTCAATGTTTATTGAAATGCACCAATCTTGTAACTGGACTTTTCCCCATCCCAATAATGTTTTTCTTGAAAAAATAATTTAATTGGTTATTACCCCTGATTTTTGTTATTGTTTTGGTTTTTGTCTAATGTTATATTTCCTCTACCTGTCTTTCATCTTTCTTTTTTTTTTTCTTTTTCTTTTTACAGCTTTCTTCTGAGTCCTGGTTAAATTCCTTGAATTTGACTTTTATAAATCAGTTTTCTATTACATCTTATTGTTGTTTTTAAAATCTATCATAGTTTCAATTAAGCAATCATATTTTTCTTTCTCATGCAATGTTTTCTGAGTTCAAATTGTTCCTATTTCACATTTCCTTCCTCCATGTAAATGGATAACATTCTCTGAAATCTTAATGAGATTAATCAGAAAGCTTCTAATCGTGTTGGCTTTTTATTCTATTGTGTTTTATATAGTTTTGTTTGTTTTTATAGTATATCCACTTCATTGAACCAATTCCTCTAAGTATTTAGGAATGCCTTCTTGCTTTGACATAATGTATCTTTTTATAGAACTGGTAGTATTTTTTTTTTTTTCTTATACTCAGTTAGAAACTCTTTGTTTATTCTGGCTGTTAGAGAAGGAAGAAACCCTGCCATATTGGGTTTCTAAAATGTTCATTGAAACCACATCCTGTTTCTTTTCCTCACAGAGGCTGTGAACGTAGTTCTCAGCATTTTCTCTTCTCAGATCCCAGTTGCATTGCTCCTTCAGGGAAACTTTGGTGGTGGAAGACGGTCAGAAATCTGACCTCAATTCCCTCTAGTGTAAGGATGGTGAGGAAGATGGAGCAGATGAGTACTGCTAAATAACATTACCAAGGACTAAGCACTAGACTCAGCACTTGCCCTGTTATTTAAATCACAACGCCTTCCTGTTTTGTATGCGAGAAAACCAAGGGATAAGGATTTTAATACTTTCTTCTATGAGCATGCAGCCATTGAGTGAAGAGTTTGGACTGAACCCACATTCTTACTCAATTTACTATTTCCCCTTGTTTATTATTTAATTAAAATCTTTTGAAATTGAAGGCATGAGACTGCTGTTCTTCCTCTTTTTGTCACCAATAAAATATTCCTTCCATTTTATATTCTGCTAACCATTCTCATGAATCTTTTAGAAGAATAAAGGTAGAGCGCCTAGTTTACAAAAACTAACTTTCCTAGAATATACAAGGAATGGTCACTCAATTACCAGTTTCCAAATCAAAGATCTCTGCCCTTCTTAACAATGTAAAAAACTTGAATTTCAGACATTCTAAAAGGCATGACTTTCAAATTGTTTGATATAAAGTTCCTTTCAAAATCTTGATAAAAAAATATTTAAGGAATGCAACTTAGAGACTATGTAAAATCTTCATTTCAGTGGCTTCAGAAACTTGGCTATGAAACATTATTCCACAGGATTAACTGTCAATTGGTGACACTAGTACTGTTTCCAAAGGATTTTGAGTTCTTACCTATTGATGACCATGTAATTAATAAGGTCTTAATTCATCTCAAGAGAATTAGATCATTGAAACATTTACAAAGCAGCCAATCATAAAAACATTTGTTATGCAGAACATTAATATGCAGTGGCTTCATCAAGTTCCTGGAATAATTAATAAAAATTTTTAGCAAAGTGAGATATAATGCAAATAGCTAAGAAGCTGAAAACTGCAATAATAAGGAATGTAGTAGGCAAGTTTATCGTGACTTTTTAGAGAAGAGTGACTTCTGGGATATTTGAGTCAGAGCACTTTTTTTATATGATCATCAACACCAATCTGAGTGCTTTGCCCATAGGAAATGCTCAGTAAACACTTCCCTGAGAGGTGATGAAGTAGTGCTATAATCAGTGTCCAGAGAAAGATAATTAAAACAGAATGTTGCATTGATTTTTCAATTAATATCTGGGGAGATTCAAGTAAGAATGTCACCAAAATTGTATGTTGGCATTTAAAATCCCATGACATACAGCGTTTTGGCTTAAAGTAAAAGTTAAACACCCTTTTCACATATATTAAAACATGCCCTTCGAAAAATGACATTTAAAATTGTTTTGGAAATAAAAGTGGTAAACAAATATAATGGTTATTATTATTTACAGACATATCCAAGTTTGGGTACGTAAGTGTGAATATTTTTAGGCATTTATTTTAAACCTTGACTTTTTTTTTTTATTTAGTGGTATAATTACAACATTTTACCAATACAAAGTGTTTCCATCCCTTTTTTTCCTGTGAAGACATGTACATCCCATTCTATTCCTATATTTTCAGCAGTCCATGTGTTGGAAACAGTAATTGTCATGGAGAACAAAATCAGGACTTTTTGGTACCAGGTCATTGGGGTTATTTCTCATGAGGTAAGAAGTGTTCATTATAAGAACATACCAGCCCTTGGACAAGGGAGAGGAATTTACATGTATGGGCTTTGGGCATAGGTATGTGTGTATTAGTGACTACTTCTAAATATTTCTGTTTAGCCACAAAGTGCCTTAAAACTCTTGTCCAAAACTCGATAATTCTCTAAAAAAACTGTATTTTTAGCTTTTTTCTCTGAAACTTTGGTATTGTAATCTCTCCACTCAGCAGAATTTAAACCTCTGCTTCATCCTCACTTCCTGATTTACCCTCACTACATTCATCCAATAAGTAATCAAGTTATACAGTCTCATTGTGGCCATATTTTTGTCATCAGTCATTTCTTTTCAGTTTCATTGATGATACTCTTGGAAGGGCTTTCATTCCTTTTTTCATATATATATGAATATGAATATATATATATATATGAATATATATATTTACTTAATTATAACTTCTGGGATTTTATGCCATTAAACATTCTCCAGATCATACTAATATCAAAGATATTTTAATAAGTAAAGGTATCAGTTTCACCTTCCTGTTGTATTCTGTCTACCCCAAAATTCTGAATTTCTTTTGTAAAATTAATGCTTTCAAATACAACCTCCAGCCCTATTCCATTGCAGAACCATCAGAAAGCAAATATAAAGGGATTATGGTTTCTCTAATTTTCTTTACCCTACCATATCACAGAACACAATTTTTGTCCCATGCAAGTTCTAACATAAGAAACCCTCAATAAATGTTTGTGAGAATAAACTATGACTTATTTAACTATATTGTATTAGAGTTTCTGGGCATTGTAATTGAAACCCACTTCATACAAAGGTATAAGGAGAGCATATGAAAAAGAAAACATTTTATAGTTCTGGGCTTTAAGCTACATATGTTTACTAAAAATACAACACCTGAAAGTATACAGAAGAACCAATTTGATAATTATATTAAAGATATCCATGAAATGTTCCATATTCTATATACCTATATGTTTCATAGATTAAATAATGAAAATAAAATTAGTTCATAATCATTAATTGTCTTTCATTGAGGACATATTTCTTGTTACAAAATGATTTCTTAGATATATTAATTCCAAAATTAAGACTTTCCTCTATCACACAGGGACCAAAAACATCTTGCAGCTGTCACCTCCCTACCGCATGCCTCATTTACCAGTGTAGTGTCACTGATGCATTAGGAAGTCTCAATGAATATGTTTTTTTTTTTCCTTTTACTATTTTTAATAACCTCGATGTTTAATATTAGAGAAACGGTTTTTGAGTATGATAATATGGTTTCAGTTCTCTGGCTGTGATCTAGCAGTGTGATTTTAAGAAAGCCATTCAAGTTCTCCAAATCTGAATTTCCTCTTCTCTAATCTGGGGATCATAATAATGCCTGCCACACACTCTCATTGTGAGGATCAGATTAAATTGTAGGTAGAAGAGTTACCTGAGTGTTAATGAAGGTGTAGCTTTACCAGTTACTTTCATAATTGTTAGAATTTTAGCAATTTTTCAACTTATATTTGATGTGACAATGCACATAAATAAATTCGAATGAAACTGTGAGCTGAATAGCCTCTCGTTCCTCTCTGCCTCCTCCTGCATTCAAAAGTTCACCTAAGTATGACAATATTAAATTATTGAATGAATTTTATCTTCCAAGCAATGTGGAAATAAAATTAAACATTGTTTTTCCTCTTAGTGCTTATAGTCTAGTAAAAGACAAGTAAAAAAATAATGTAAATAAAATAAGTGCTAAAATATTTTTATGCACAGTATATTAGACATTTTGGGTGGGGTAGGGTAGCATTTCACTTAATTTATGATTAGAACAGTTTCCTAAAAATGACAACTGTGTTGAGTCAATAATAATTAGAGTTATAGTGAAGACTGGTAGGAAGGATTTTCTAGGCAGCAGGTATAATAAGGACGCGGAAATAGAATTTTGGACAAGTATACAGTAGAAATGAACCTACAAACAGTTCTTTACTCTGTGAAAACAAAGGAGGAACAGGGACTCGTGAAAAATAAGGTTGGAAAGGAAGAGTGGTCATGGGGCCCTTTTGATATTACCTTTTGTTCTACGCAAGTGAAAGCATAATCTATTGGGACTAGAGTATTGGCTAAATCCCTGAGTTAACTGCTGTGAAAAATGTAAAAATCAATAGAGCTTGGCCATCACGATCATGACTAAAAATGTGATCTCTTTGTGTATCACCTGGGTTCAAATCCTAACCCCAACACTTTCTACTTAGGAAATTTCGGAGGCAGTTTATTTACCCGCAGGAACATTAGTTTCATTATTTGAAAACTACATGTAATAGTTAATATTATCTATCTCTGATTGAGCTCCATGAAGAATAAATAAGCTAATATGTTAAAGCATTCCATAGTAACACTTAATAAATGCTATTATTATTGATACTGTCAATAATACAGTTAGGAGATGATCACAGAAGTTCGGCTAAAAGATAAAGGCCTAAATTAGTGCAAGGATGGAAGGACATGTCTTGTACCTGGTGTCTAGTAAATGGTGGGAATTCAATGTATGTTGAATAATATGTAATAGATATAGTAATTAGGTATATGGTAATCACATAACATAGTTATAAACATAGTGTTTCTTTTGAATTAAAAAATAGCTACAGACAGAATCGTCCCATAACTAAACAAAAATAAAAATAATGATCAACTTTGATTTTTGTTTTCTCATTGAATTGGCAGGGTTGGCATTTGAAAGCTTTGTCCCAACTGTGTCTTTCGCAATTAGCCTAAGATTTATAAGATGCAAAAGATAGAGGTTAAAATATATATATATATTTAAACTTTATATGTTGCATTTAAGGTATGTAGTGAATTAATAGGATTAGAGAAAAGTGTGTGATTGTCTGGTCCAATCCTTTCTTCTTAGTTCTCATTGACAAAGTAACTCATGATAGAAAGCTGCCCTAGGAACTGCTGGCGGCACTGCAGATGCAAGGGAGAAGTTCCCCAAACACACCAGCAGGGGATTTCCCTCAGTAAACTTATTGTACTTTCAGTTGTGGGGCAGATGATCATACTTTTTAAAATTACATTTATTTATATAAATAATTTCCATATTCCGGATTCTCTTTGCCCTCATTTTTTCCATAAATGAAATTGTGAACAAATTGACCATGTATATTCTTCATATAATAAAGTACCCTATCTTGTTTTAAAAAAAATATTGTTAAGTACTTGCCATATTAAAACACTATGAAGTGATAAAGAGTAGTCTGTCTTTTGAGTTGCCTATATAATTGGATTGGGACAACGTCCTTCATAGTGAATTCTTAAAAGGCAAAAACTATATTTAAATAAGCTTTGTATTTGTCTCTATCAGATGTTGGCATATCAGGGACTCAGTCAAGATTTGACAAATGAATGATTATGAATTAATGGGGAAAATGGTACCACAGAGTTAGAGGTACAGAAGATAAGAAAGAGTTCCAAGTAGGGAGATTGTAAAAGTTTTACTAAAAAAAAAAAAAAAGTGGCATATTAGCTGAGCCTTAATTGATGAGGAATTCAGCAGGGCAACTGTATGGAGTGAGAATTTGCTAGACTAAAATAAGTGAAGAAATCCAAGTAGGACTAAACATGTCATAACTTTCAGGTATTGGTAGCACAAAGGATAAATGGAAAAAAGATATGGAAGAGGAACTTGGTAATGCAGACAGTTCAAATTGTTCTTGGTCTTTAAAAAACAAGCAAAAAGACGACTTTTTTCTGCTGTCAATGAAAGGCCATGTTTTGAAGAAATGCAGGAACTCACCTGTTCTGTACCTTAAGATGACTTCCCTCAGAATAATTTACTAATCCTGTAGAGAAACGAGGAGCAAAGCAGACAACTGTGCAATGAAAAGTTCTTGATTATATAACACACACAGAGACGCAAATGCACACACTCACACATGCTCATGCACAGACACACTCATACCCATATACACACACAATACATACCTACATTACAAAATAAAATAAAGTGGATCTAAAGTTAACTTACTGATATAGACAATATATAAATTTGAAAACCTAAACCAACATTGACCAAATAATATATTTTTACTCTGTAACATAGAGGCAATGCTCAACCTTTCACCTTTTTTTTTTTTACCACAGGACAAAAGACTGTGGATGATGTTCTAGGAATGATTCTCCTATGGCTGGGTTATGCTCAATTATCAATGTACTTTTTGTAATAATGTTGTAATTGCCATTCCCATTTCATAAAATATATTAGAAAGCAAGTAAATTAGAAGAGATTAGCATAGAAATATCCTTGCACTATCTCTGGATTTTTTCTTTTGTATTTTAATGTAAACAAATGCTTGTAAAATTATTAGCAGGAAAAAAAAAATTCTCTGCACTTCATAGATCGGGAAACACCATTATCCCTTGCATGAGAACCTTTGACTTACAGTACTTAAAAAAAAAAAAATTATTTTAGGGGAAACCCAACTTCTCTTTTAATGTGATTACTGGGGGGGAAAAAAATCCTATTTCCTGAAAGCATTAGACAACATTTTAAGAATGATTCTTCTAATCAGAATAGAACTGGTTATCCCAAGTCACAATAATAGTTAAGTTTCATTTCAGTCATTGTACAAACTCATGAATTCTTGAATCAAGTACAGTCAGGTTGAACTTATACTTTTTGTCTAAGTGGGTAGATATCAAAATTAAAATACATAGAATGAGCATGATATTATCAGTAATTTTGTGTTTTTCTGGTTTTCTGAAAATAGGAAGACTAATTTTTTTTTTTTCCAATGGGGGAGAAGACAAAAAAAAAAAATGTGTATTGGAGCCAAAAGCCTTATTTGCTGTGAAAATTGCAAATGTTTGCCTGGAGCAAATATGTGAAAATTTGCAATTTGTTGTAGGTGTGGAATTTTGCTATTTTTCACAGTGGAAGAACTGTTCTGTGTAGTTTGCTTTTTTCTCTCACTATATGTGTGATTCTTAGAGAAATTCTGAGATCTATGCATTTGCATGCCAAAGATGGCAAAGTAAACAATTACTCTCAACAATAACTCAAAATTATGCTATGTAAATCAATGAAATACCTTTGTTTTCAAAGTGGAATGGTAGCACTTGTTAGAAGAGCAGTCCCATTATTGAACTTTCAAGTAGTACAAAAATTCTGTATTAATGTGTTATAACACTTTTACACAGGATTATATTGACATGTAAAATTAAAGAGAAAAAGAGTAGGTAGATTAAAAATCCTTTAAACTTCTATAACATAAATAAGAGATCTAAAATTCTGATGTCAATTTTACGTATTCAAAACTAGATTCAGATACCACATAAAATTGAATTAATTTACTAAACATAAATATTTAACTATTCCAAAAGTATGTAATAATAAAACATTCTAGAATAATAAAACATTACTAGAAATAAAATATTCTAGTAAATATATAATGCACATTTCTCTTAAAATTGAAGGTATATATTTTGCAGCTAGATAAGATGCATTAATTGTTTAGGAAAAAGGAAATAGAGGAGTACTGTATTTTCTTCTAGTCAATGTGATACTATGGCTTCCACGTTTCTTCTGTCTAGAAAAACTTGTGAAATACTGTATTTGTATTGTCTTTGCAGCCACTCCCTACGTAACATTTGCTTAGATTAGCCTCTAAGAAGAAATGCTGACAGCTCCATACCTCTCCTCACCCATGCATGAAATTTTCTGTCCCATTTCTCATGCCATCAGGGACATCTCCCTTTTAATTCAAAAATTACAATTTGCTCCTTTCATTAAGTAACCTATGTTTTAAGAGATTTCCTAGGGCGCTCCTTTTCTTCCTAGGTAACACGTGCCTTTTAGAGTTCTTCCAAAGGAAATGTAGGACATTATATTTCTCTGGGTTAATGAAATTCTCTAACATGCAGAAAGCAAAGCTAGATGGTTTGTTTTACAGTTAGTTATCTTATTAATCTACTCAATTGAAGTATTTTTTAATTAACAATGTAGTATGTATACAAAATTCTGAAAGGCCAGCTTACCATTGTAATAAAGTATATACATTGACTTTCACTTTTCAAGTATCAAAATCACTAGAAACTGAAAAACTTTGAAGACTATTTGTGCATCTCACCATGTTTCCTGGAATGCTACATGAAGATATTTTTAGATTGCTTTGGCTTTAGTAAGACTCAGAACCTTTAAAGCGTGCCTTAATATTATATAACTTTAATACAGGTAGCTTTTCTTAGGACTTTTTAAAACCTCACAATATGTATTGATTTTTCTATGTGGCTAAAGAGAAAACCCACCATAAAATGATTCTCAGGGTATGTGCACATAGGGTTAAAAATGGTGGAGAGGTAGACAAGGGAATCATATATTTATAGATATGCTACAGTTTTCTTTCCTTTAAAATAGCAGCTTAATTGAACATAATAATTGAAAATAACTTTAGTCAAAATGAATTTTGAAAGATTACCTATAAAACTAAACATCAATTATAATGTAAGTTCAGGCTAATAAAAACAATCTAAAATTAACATATATCAAAAATAACCTTTCCCTTAAAAAGAAAGAAAATCAAAACTGCAAGTTTTTTGGTATATTTTTCACTGTGGAGAACATTTTTTTGAAGTTTAATTCTTTAGTGAATTCCATTTACAGCTCACCCTTCCAGCTAAGCTTCTACTCGCCAATAAGCCTTGCGGAATGTCTCCTTTCTACCTCCAGATCATATTGCTACCCCTTTTTCTTATCGGCCCAATTAGCTTTATAGGCCTTGGCTATCACCAGCCTAACTACCTTGGAGCTCCTAGATCAAAGTTTCTTATCCTAGGCTGTTCTATTCATCAGGAATCTAGCAAAACTTAGGTTTGAATAGTTTCCTATGAAACACCTCCCACTCAACTGATTTGTGGTCCCTAATGAACCATAAGCTGATGGACAATTACTCATTTGGCTGAGGCTCATGGAACATTTAAAGGGTACTTGGGATCTCACAAGGCTGCATATGTGACTTCAATTTAACTTTAGATACAAGATTTTGACACAAGCAAGAAATATAACAAGACTTTAACTGGAATCACCATTTAAGAGCAACTTGACTTGGAATCTCAAGTTCCCTGTGATTGGTGTGCAGATAAACCAAAAAAATAATAAGGGTAAAAATTTCTTGCATTTAGAGAACAATACCGAGCTGCATTAAATAGAAACTTGGTAGTTCTAAAACATCACCATGATGTATATTGTAACTAGGAAGGGGTTGCATTTTTTAAGACCACAATCAACATGACTTATTTTTTTGAAAAGATTTAGACTCATATTATACTTTAAAAGCTAAAATATCCAGGAGGAAAAAAAGGACAATGGAAATTTCTTTCTTAAAACAGAACAAGAATATAGCTTGCTAAATCTTTTGATTTAAAAAAGGCCATTTAAACTTAATAAGCACATTGAGGCACACTTTCCATTAAGCACCTTTTTAGTAACTGCACAAATCATTAACAGGTAACTAAATAATTAGAAATATTCTTAAGATAGGAAGATGTATGTTTAGTAATTGCCTGGGGCTACTTTTAATATCATGAGATTCAACATCCCTGGTTAGTGTGTGAAGCACAAAGATGAACACATAGCAAAATAAAAGGCACCATCTCATAGGTTTAGTATACTCCCCCCAAAACATCCCCATCCATCCCAGGCAGACCACTCACTGAAGAGTTTCTGGGCACAGATACACGCTAAGGTCTGACACAGGTGCTTGGTCTCATCAGCTAAGAACAAGGGTTGTTTTGTTATTTTTATTGTTATTGCTTTCTGTTCTGCAGTTAGGAGTGTGAGGACAGTACTATTGTTTAAGTCTAAACAACTTACTACAATAATGTTTATTTGGGGGGATCAGTGAATTGAAAAAATATAAAACTTACTTTATATTTTCATATTAAGCTATCCTTCACCATGGTCCGCCACACAATTAAATGCCAATAGTTAATAACAATGTGTATTATAGCAAACAAATTTATAAAAGATAAAGGAGAACAAAAGAAAGAAGAAAGTGAGATAATGAAAAAGGCCTATAATTTTTAAAACATTCTTAGTTAGATATTTATTTTGACTGCTGCAGAGCTTAAACTGTGGAATAACTTCTACCTTCACACAGAAGTTTTAAACAATATAGAAGTTCTGTTTAAGGATGATGCACGCAATGAAGCAGTTTGAATAGTCAGGGGAAGCTTTAAAGGGGGGTGAAGAGGTGTGGGCTGTTTCTAAAATCTCAATGACTATCCTTTCCCCAGACCCCATTTTTAAATTACTATCAGATAGAATGGGCTGCTTCAGCAAACAATTATAACTACCATACATAATTGTAATACATCTTACCAACATATTGAATTTACTTTTTTTTTTTTTTGGTAACATTGTAATTCATTTCCACTAAGTGACTGTGCTGATGTTACTGATCATTAAAACATATCTATTTTTGTAACAGCCTGTGTGAAATTTATTCAAGTCCTCTTTTTACTTATTCATTTCTCAGAAAATAGAAAAAACTTTGAGTTCCTATAAGAGCTGTATTGTATGGAAAGTATTAGCACTATGCACAGTAATATCTTCAGAAGACCTCATCTCCTCAAAAGTGGTATCTACACTATTTTAATAGGGCAATCAAAAGAAGCTATTGTAGTAAAATAGAAATTAGAGGCAGTTATTGTAGTAAAGCTCATTCTCATTAACATCCTATATAACAAAAAGATGGCCTATAGTTTTACTGAATTGAGAAAATTAATGAATTATGCGGAGTTTATTTACTTATATATTTGAATTTGCCTATGCCTTGGGATTTTTTCTTTTCTTTTTTTGCTTTGTTTTGCTTTGTTTTTGGTTTTGGTTTTGGTTTGGGAGAGAATGTACTCTTTCCTAGATTTGGTAATCTTGACTATCTGGTGTTACATAACTGACTTAATATTTAATGGACCATAAGAAATAGCCCTTTTTATTTGCAGATAAAAAAATGGTTGACTATTGGCAATTTTATATACAGCAACTTACTTCTAGGTGGTGTGGTCTAAGAGGGAAGGACTGGATAATGAGTAAAATGGAATCTGGCTAATAATTTTCTTTTTGAGTTTTTATAGTACCCTCTAATAGTATGGTTGCCCAGGTTTTCTTCAAAGGTAATTGTCAACATTGTTCAGTTATAGATGTTTCTTTTATTGACTCTTAACTCATATATATTGTAAAACTTGTAGCAGAAACTTATAAAAAGTGAAACAAAAAGTTGTGAAAATCATTTTCTTTGGCTCTTCTTAAAATGACAAAGTTGTGGTATCAATAAACTTGCCTGGATACAATTTAAATGTTTTCAGATATTGGAGAAGCATAACAAAATTAAATTGTGCTTTAAAATATTACAGTGATTTAGAATCTTTCATTTTATGTGAAAACATATTGTTTTCCTTTAATGCCACTTACATTATTATATGAAAAATAGAAATGTTGTTCTTGGAAATTTAAAAATGCTTAATATGTAAGTAAACAAAAGTCTTAAAATAGGCTAATGAATGTAAATCTTCATCTGCTAGCCACTTAATGTGATGTAAATGATTTTGGGTTTCTAGGCTGAGTCAAGTCAACATGCACAGAAAATCAACCAATCAAGACAAATACAAAAACAAAAATCTAAGTTCCTATATGACATTATACCTATTTAATGAATAAATTGGCCATTCAATTAAAAATATAAAATCTCTATTTTTATATTCAAATATTATTTTGAATTATTCACTTTTGGGATTTTTTTTAGTATTAAAAAAATTTTGTTTTAAGACATTCTTTTTAATGACCACTCCCTAAGCTCTTGAAATAGCTCATATGAATCCCTTTCTTTATCATATTCATATCCTGGAGATAGTATACCCAAATATCAGGTATAATTAAGAATGTGGATGCACCTTTGAGCATGGTCTGGTTTGTTGACTCAACGTTCTTTTAAACCGCACTAAAAGCCACTAAGGAAATGCTCAAACAAGCTGAACCTGACCCATAATCTCTCATGAAGAGATAGAAAAACACCTGAAGCTATAGTGTTTTGCTAGTTTTGTTCTGATGAAAAAGACCCAGGGAAGAATTACACATATAAAAAAGGTAAAGGAGAAACTCCAGAAGGCTCCTATTCCTAGTTTTGTCCCTTTCCCCTCAATATCAGCCTGTTTACCCCCAAATAGAAAGAACGAGTTTCTTAACACTTCCATGTGTCATTATGAATGAAATTGTACTCTCAGGAAAGAAGATAAAATGACAAGTATATAACTTGCAAATAGCTCTTTGCACCCATTGTATATGTTAATAAAAATAATATTTTGAGGAACATTAGCATCCCCAGTATCAAACGAGGACATTGAAGCCCAGGTAGATGATTTACTTCATCCAAAGTTTTACAGAGATTATGTGGGGAGGCTAAGATTTCACCTTAAATCTTGTGATTCAAAATTCATCATTTTTTCTATGCTAAAATAATGCCTAAGTAATCTATTTACACTGAGAACTAAAAAGATTGATAAAGATTTAAGTAGTAATACTAAAATTACCTTGAGAACTTAAAAAAAAAACTGTAAAGATTTTTAAACTTCAGCTTAATAGATGTTTTAAAAAGTCTAGATGTTTATAAGGTGTCTGGTTTTGTTTGTTTCTGTTTTTGTTTTGAGTTTTCTCTAGCAATTAGCTCCTCAGTTAGACTTGGGAATGTTTTAAAAGTATTGAGATATCCTTACTCAGGAATGTATATGCAGGAATATTTACATTTTTTCAAAGGAAAAAATATTTTAAGCAAAACATTTCTATTCAAAGAAAGATACTTTGAGAAGGCATTTTGAGGAGGGAGGTCTTCCTGACAACCTGAAATCATGACATGAATGTATTTTTGCTTTCACATTACATGCTTGGACACTGGTTAAGTCCTAGATTTGAAAAAAAAAAAAAAAAAGTCAGTAGGCTGCTTATCATGTCTAGTAGAACACAGACTACAAAAAAAATAAAGCTGTTTCAAATGTTAACTTCATCTCCTTTGTTAGCAACTAATTGCTGATATTCATATGTATCTCATGAGGTTCTTCCAAGAATAAAACATGCTGTTGTACAGTGTTTGGCTTAGTAGGTGAACAAAAAAAATCTAACAACATTCACTGAAGAAGAACGCAGTCTTTGAGCAGCAACCTTCTGAATCAAAGCTCCTTCCCCTTTGTCAGTGTTCTCTACCTTGTGTTACATTAGTCTTCTAGATGCTGTAAAAAAATAAGACTCTATAAACAAATTTGTTTGGAAAATTCTGAAGAACTCATTGTCATTTAGAAATTCATAATAAACAGATAAAAAATCTTGAGAAGTTTTCCATGAAGACTATCATTATTTAACCCATCATTTCTATAAACATATGCAGCTATGGAGGCCTTATCCTCATGGGACACCTATTAATATTCTGAAAATATATCGCAAAAAGCATGTTTGAGTCAAAAATCTTTCTTTTATTACTAATGTCTTAACAACACATATAATTTTGCTTTGAGGCAAATTGAGATTGGGTAAAATGAAATTTCAGAATTTAAAATTTAATTACATGTAGGTATTATTTATACTCACATTATGGTGGCATGGCAGAATGAAATCTCTCTATAATACAGATCACATGTACAGCTATAGTGCAGACACTTTTTTTCCTGTTTGCATGTAGGTAGAATGTGTATGTGTGTGTGTATGAGTACATGTTTATATGTGTGTGAGCTTGTGTGTGCAGGTGTAAAATTTGGTGTGTCTGCACATAACTACTATATCAAGTTTTGAATAATTCATGAAATGTAATTTCCTATTAAAATAAAAGGTATAATTACTCTTATGCAGTTTTAATCTTTATCCCATATGAATATATATAACTTTACTAAGTCTTAGCCTATTAATTTAAACATCAGACCTGAGTAAAAATTTTAAATAATAGATGGTTATCAGACTGGGATTGTGATCACTTTGTTAACTATATTAATGTTAACTATATAATTATGTTGTACACCTGAAACTAATATAATATTGTATATTAACTATATTTTAATAAAATAATACAATAAGGTCTTTTAAACTCTGCTCTTTTAAATTCTAACCTATTTTCCCGCATTCTGTCCTGTTCCTCAGAGTTTATCTCCACTGGCTGGTATTTTTTCAGATAACCAGTTTATTTAGCAAAAAACTGGAGAACTGAGCATTATGTTGCACACAAAGCAATATTTAGGTTCTTTCAACATTTGAAGCAAATAAAAGAGGTTTGATTTCCTCTAAGACCAACTTAGGGTCACTGCTTGTTTGTTTTCCTTTACATGGGCACTCCAGTGTTCCTTAACAACCAATTTGCTTTCAATCAGTAGGTTTTTAAAAGACAGGAGTCGTCCAGCCAAAATAAGCCATCCTTCTGCCAGGTCCAAAGTCTCCTTTCCTCCTACTCTCTCTGGGTTTCCTTTTATAACTTTACCCTTCACTTAGTTCCATGGAACTTGCCCGGGCCCTCTGAGGGACATTTAAATTCAGGGAGTTGTAACTTATTTTAAACAAAGTGGTAGAACCACTGTTCTTAGAGAAGGCAAGTGTTGGCAGAAAAGCAAAAAAATGAACACAAGAAGAACAAGCTTTGTCTTACTTTGTCCTTGTTCATAATGGCTCTTCCTGATTCTGAAAATCTGGGTTGCTAGAAAAGGGATCATCCCTTACCCATTTATATACATATCAATAGATAAATAGATAGATAATAGATAGATAGATAGATAGATAAATTAAAAAATAATAGGTATATATGTGTATTTTTTAAAGTATGAATTGATATAATACAGAGAAGGTCAAATTCATAATCTAAAAAAAAAATCATTTGGCATGGTAATTACTGCAGAAAGCAGTAGAAACTACATCCACCATTTAAGAAGCCACTGCTCTCTGCCCTTTCCTTTCATTCCACTCTCTAAGCAACATGCCCAGATTTACCCAACTCCGATTTGTCTGCAAAACTCAAGTCTTACAATTTTTCTGAACACAAACTTTAGTAAAAAGGACTGTTATTCATGCTGTCTATTAAATTGCGCTGAAGACATTTTAACTCACTTGGATTTAAGCATCTAACTGAATGTACCTTGGTTTTCTTTTCTGACTTCTCCCCTCTGACATCCCTTTCATTTACCAGGAACCCAAATCACCTATGGCAATCATGAACTACAGCATTTAGGAGTAGGAAACCTTTTCCTCAAGATGCATCTAAAAATGATTTTTTTCTCATATCAAGAGCCCTTTAAAATTCTTTTTTAAAATAACACTTTGAAAAAATAACATCTGTTTAAATCCTTTTATCATGATTTAAACACATTTTCAGTTATCACATTTTTCTTTTTTTTCTTTTTTTTAAAGTTCTTTTATACCTGTTACCATGGACACAATGTTGCTTGCCTTAGAGTCTAATTAAATGGTTACTTGCTCAGCCAGGGAATTAGAGAATAATCACGTGTTGGGGGAGTGGTTTTCAAATCTGAGGAAACTATTGTTTTGGGCCTCTTGATAGAAATTTTTCTCCTCTATCAAAATCCTCTTTCTATTTTACAAGAAGTGTTTTGACCAATAAATCACTAAAAAGACCCAACATATACTGTTTAGAAGCTATAGGCCAGATTTTAATTTTATATACTTCTGGTCTCTGGGCAGGTTTCCATGGGTTATAAAACAAGGATCTGATATCTGTACATATGTGTGGGGTGTGGGGGAAAGCAGGTATAGAAATAAATCCTCTTCCTGCTAACTTATTGAATATATAACATTTGGTCCAATATAGAATTAAATATATATATATATATATATATATATAATATATATATATATATATATATATATATATATATGAAGATTTCTAAGTTTTCAATTCATCTTCCAATAAATCATCCTCCATCTGTTTTTATATAGTTGATTGTCTCTTTTTGGACCATATGTCTTTGTTGTTGTTTTTGTTAAGAGAAAAATCAAATACTTTTAAATAGTTAAAACCTTTGTTTAAATTTAATTGTGATAATGGGTTTAACACATCATCAAACAGCATTTTAAAACTGGATAAGGCAAAAAATAAATTCTTATTCTTCTTCTATAACAGTGCTTCTAAGAGCATATTGACAACGTTGACTACCAGGGTACTTAGAATAGACAGTATTAATGCATAAAGTTACCATGGTTGTCCAGCAATGATATAAATCAGTATTAAAATGTCCAGGGCTAGAGAAACTTTACTACATTTGCCATTTTAGTGTAGTCTCTATATTGTCCAGCATAATACTAGAGTTGAAATGTCTTCAGAAGATTATTTAATATGAGATCCCTATCTTCAAATCTTTCACAATCTTTATCTGATAAGATGATTTGATTATGCTATAGTGTTTTTTCATTAAATAAAATACATAGAAATATGAGATTCTATTGAACAGAAATGCAATAACGAGTAGTAGGAAATCAGTGTAGAGATAGTGAGACCAGATGGTATGACAGAAAGTCAGAACTCAAAGGTAACTTCTGGTGCTAATAAACTCTAAGGCACTTTGCTGAACAATTACTTATCTTCTCTAAAACAGAAGGAGTGGATCCATAGTCTCTCAGTTTTCTTCCAACTAAAACAATCTGATAGACTGATTTTCCACTAACATCTAAATCCTATCTCTCAAACTGCCAGTGACAGACTGGCAATCAAGAATCACATTTCCCTTCACCATGATTTTACTTATAGATATGGGGAATTAGTTATTGACAATTAAGAAGAGAATTTCACAATTGACAAACAGAATCTCCATAAGTTTTATAAGGAACTATGATATTTTGTAAAACTTAATTATGGTAGATAGTTTGGGTTTCTAACCACAAATATCTGAATGTTCAATTCCTTTGTCATTAAGGTAACTTACACAGAAAATGTTAAAGCTTTTTTGATCTAAGGTTCGTCCTTGTGAAAAAAAAATACTTTTTATAATCTATGGTTGCCAGTTACCTTTTCTAAAATTTTAGTTTGTAATTATTATTTGGTTAATTTTATTTAACTCATTCAACAAAACTAGTGGTTTTTCATTGAAACAGAGTGCTTATGCTTTTAGACAGACTCTTAACACTGCTAAAAACAAGAAACTTACTAATTTACTATATTTTCTTCAGTCAAAATTGCAGTTTTTTCACTGAACCAATAGGAAGAAAAAAGAACGCAAAAAAAAAAAAAACATGAAAAAAAATTTGCTTCTCATTTACCCCCTCGGTTGTTTCTTCTTTGATCATTTTGCTAATGATTTTATCAAACAATATGCCATCACCTGAATGAATGATTCTTGGTCTCTCCCACCACATAGTTTAGAACCCACAGAGGCAAGAAAATCTTTGTAAGGATGTGAAATGACTCTGACTCGATCAGAAACTAAAAAAGAAAAATAAATAAAAAGAAGAAGTACTTCCAGAAAGTCAAGTTTGGCCTTAATCCTGTTACTTTGAGAATCAATTTTAAAATGTAAACAGATATGCATTCACTTTTATCTAAATCTATTCTTTCATGGTTGAGAAGGACATAAGAATAAGGAAAAATAATTCATGACCTGTGTTGTCTTTGTTATACTAAATATATGTTCTTACTTAATCATTTTAGAATATTTAAGAAAAGTTCAAAATTTGAAAATTAAATATAATTTCAAAAGACCACACCAAATCTAAAAGATGTTATAATTCACACATAGATACTTTCAATCTAAATAGTGTTTATTCATCGAAGGACTAGTAAGCTTTTTCTATGTGCTGAGCACCCTTCTGGGTGGTTTAGACATAGTGAGGAAGAAGACAAAAATTATTCTCTCATGGAGTTTGTATTCTTTTGAGAAATGTAGATGATAAACAAGTAATTTCAGAAAACAATAATATGAAAAAAGTAAAAAATAATGTGGGTAATGGTCTATTTCATTAGATTGAAAGTGCGTCGAGGTGATATTTAAGCTAATAATAAAATGACAAAGGGAAAGAAAGCATGTGAAAATGTGAGAGCGAGAATTCCCAGAAAAAAGTCTGAAAGGCCATGGTCAAAAGTTTGGATTTCTCTATTTGTGGTGAAAAGCTGCTAGAGGATTTTAGACAGATGAGTGTCCTACATAATTAGATTCTTACTAAGTAGTTCCTGTTCCTTGGTAAAATCTCAGTTCCAAATCATTTTCTTTAGGAAGCCTTCTTTATCAACTAGGATACTCTGTTAAGATTTTGATGTTATAAACTTTGTCTGCTCTTGTTCATCTGGTATATTCCTATTCCTAGCACAATGTTCTATAAATACATAAAATTATGCATTCTATAAAATGTAAATACATGAATAATAAATTAATAAGTGAACAGAAGTTTAAATTAAAAAATTGAAGAATTTAGAATTCTAGATATTACAGATATTGAATACTCCTTAGACTTTGAAAAAGACCAAAAAAAAAAAATAGGTAAATCTATTTCTTCTTCCCTAATCCACCTGCGCTGTCATGAGGAAGGATAATCTCAGAGTGAAAAACAAATTAGGTCTGCTCTGGAACCAAGAATACAGATATAAATGGCATTGATATTCTTTTTTCTTTCTTTCTTTCTTTCTTTCTTTCTTTCTTTCTTTCTTTCTTTCTTTCTTTTTTTTTTTTTTTTGTTCTTTGAATAGCTATGGACTCAGTGTGTCCATCTGTCTCGAGTGATTCTACTCTTTGCTTATATTATAGATCTTCCTGATAGTTAATGATAGTAGATCTTGGGAAAATGGAACAACATATTATACTTGCTATGTTTTCTTCATAATAGGTGAGTTTATATTTTCTGGGAACAGGTCCACTCACTAAGTGGACAAAGAATTTGTTCTGAGTTCAACTCTTATAACTAGAAAAGGAAAAAAAAAAAGTCTTTAACTATACTAAAATACAGAAGCAAATAACCCTAAAATAATGGGAAACATTGTAAGAACCAGAATGCATGGTTGAAGGATGAGACAGATGTTAGACCATGCAAAGTACTGTAGACAACTTAAAAAAAAATCTTGTCTGTGTCTTAAGATTAATGGAATTTTGCATAGGAAGGGGATGGAACAGGTCATGGCATTGTCAAATTTTATTTTGAAAATACAACTCTGTCTTCCTTATGTGAATAATACAGGTACAACAATAAGTGGTTATTCAGTGCCCTAGGTAAGAGATGGTGGTACCTTAGACTAGGGAAGAGATAATGATGAAATAAAAAAATAAATGCATTAAAGAAATGTTTAGAAGGCAAAAGCTACTGATATTGGGTGGTAGTGAGGGTAGTGAAGGTAGTCAGTCTAAGAAGGACTCCTAGACTTCTTTTGAATCAATTTGGATGATAGTATCATTCATTATAATAAGGACACTGGAAGGAAAAAAGTTTGAAGAAGAGGTCTTGATTTGGGTTTTACGTGATAAAATTGAGATTCCCCTGGAACTCAATTGGTAAATTCAAATAGACAATTAGATATAAGAGTCTAGAGATTAGAAGAGAATTCTAGAACTGTACATTTAAAAAATATTAGCATATGGATAACAATTGATATATGTTTTACTAAACTTATTTACTAGAAGGAAAGAATGTAATGAGAAGAGGACCTGGTACTGAGCCTCGAGAGACTTCAGAAAGAATAAGATAAGCCTGTAAAGAAGACCAAAAAATGTGTTGTATCATAAAGCTAAGGGGAGAGAATGAGCCAGCTTTAGTATAGTTTGCCAGTTTTATTCATCTATTCAATAAATTTATATATTAAGCACTACAACATAATATTACTGTAGGTGTTAGACATTCAAAGAAAAGTGAACCACAGTTTGTAATAATACTGCTTTAATAAAAGTCTAAGTAGTTTTTTAAGAAAATCAAGTTTGAAAACAAGAAAGTTGACATTAACTTAATTAAATTCAAATATTCATTATATGTATTATATTCTTGGGTATGCTTTATTTCACATAATTTCTCTATTTTTATGAGAATATATCATTTGACCAGGAAAGAGAAGACCGTATATAGTTTAAGAAAACATTATGTTACTTTGACCTTTTCGATATTCTATATTTTGATTGGCTAGATTGGAATATCTCATTGTCCATCCAAGTAAGGGCAAAACTATAAACACTATGAACTTGACTAGTGAGCCAATCAAATTATAGAGTGTTTTAAAGGTCAAAGCAATACAATATGCTACTATAATTTACATAACATATGTGAAGCATTACAAGTCCAATATTTCATCCTTCAGACATGGATTGAACAACATAAAAAGCGTAAAGTGAATACATTCTTTTGACAATAGAACTGGGCACATTTTCTTGAGATTCCCACAATTACTAATAGTTTTTTTTTTTTAATGGAAAGAAAAAGATACTTATTAGTTGAGTTAAAGGCAAGAAATAGGTAGTAGGAAGTCTGTAGAGAAGTTCCAAGAAAGTGGAAGAATGGTAAGAGATAGGTGGTCTGAAAGTCAAAAGATGTGGATTCTATATTCTGTTCTGCTACTAATTAGTTACAAGACTATTAAAAGTTGTAGGATTTCTTAGCACTCATTTTATTATCCTTTAAAGGAAAGATATAGCCATAATTATTGATTTCAATTATATTAGGTGAAAAGATTTTTAAAAGTATACAGCAATAAATATAAAGTTGTCCCTACCTTCAAAGTACACACAATCTGTGGAGCATAAGACAAGTAAATAAGCAACTAGTTAGGTTAGTTTAGGTAATGATACAAGGAGCATCTTAGCATAGACCTTCCCACAGTCTGTCATCGTTCTCTGCTTCTGCCCTTGTGAAAAGATCTATATGTATATATAAGATGTAGAGCATCAGCACAATTCCCATAAATCTTATGGTGTGGGGTCTTAAACTCTAAATCAGAGGAACAGTTTGAGATTCAACAATGAGGCAATAGAAGGTTCTACATAATGATGCTACAAATGATATGATTCACATTAGGAACCTACAAAATCAGCCCATAAAATCTGCCTAACATTATAGGAAAAAAGTAGCCACTACTATTCCATTTGACTTTCATTAACATTTTCTAGGCAGAATGTGATGTTATAATTTTTTTAAATGCTACTATGGATGTTGAAATAAATATTCATTTAATGTTGAAAGGGCAGGGAAGGGCAATGCACCCAATATGATTTTTAAAAACCTATACTTTCTAGATCAATCATAGAAATATTGATTTCAAAAAACAGAAATAAGTTGTAACAGTAAGTTATGAGAATGCTAAGTGAATTTTCAAAGGAATAATACATTTTTGACAGGTAACTTAATTTTGTGACTCATAATTTCACAAGCCAAATTAAGAGCAAAAATATTGAGTGACAAATGAGAGAATATAATTAGCTATCTCTGTTCAATTGAAATTATAGGAAAAGGACATTTAAAATTAAACAATTATTCCAAATGCTGAAAATGACTATCTGGTGGATAAAATTACTTTACACACATTTAATACACAAAATGGATTTGCAAGAGTATATTTAAAATCTCTTTTGGTCTTTTTATTTTGTATTAATTACTTTAAATATGTACATAGAAAATATGACCCTTTTAAAGTTTGTGGTTACTTATTGCTCATTCTATATCAAATCTTCACTTAGGGTATAATTTTGGCATCTCTATTTTCACAACTTCAGTAATTTAATTCAAAAATTATATCAAGGATATAGGATTTCTAAAATATAAGAATTAAAACCATTGAAACAAATGAAATTTATCTATACATAATGTATATGTATATATAGAAATGAATTTAAAAGGAGATAGACAATGATCCCCAGAAAATAAATTTTTAAGAATTTCTTGGGTTGGAAAATTTTTTGTGATTCAAGGAAAGGTAGCTCCCTTGGACTCACATCCTTAACTCACCCAGTTAATAAAGAATCGAAGTAATCAATGTAAAGTTGGCTAATACATTAAATGCTTTTCAAAACGTAAAGTCTTTGATATGATTTAATAAAGCAATTATTTTATTTTACATATGAATACATTGAAGTGGGGAAAGGATACGTGACTTGTCCAAAGTCACACATTTAATTAGCTGCAGAGCTCGAAATAGTCTGAAAACTTCCCATCTCACTCAAGAAAAAACCAAGGGCCTTACAGTGGCTTCCAGCAATTTTATCCAAGGTCCAGGTAGACGCTGATGATACACACAGGGCTTGATGGAAGACAGTATAGTAATTGGATAATTCACAGAGGTTTGAATAAGGTTAAGGAATCCAATGATGGAGGTAAAAAACCGAGGGAAGAGCAACAGTGAGAAGCCATTTTCACTCACAGACTTGGGGTGGGACGGGGAGGGCGAGGGGGATGCGAATGAAACACTTTTCAGCTTCTAGAGGTGAGGCACTCCTTGGCTTCTGGCCCCCTTTCTGCATCTTCAAAGCAAGACACTGCCCTTCTATGACCCTTCTTTCACTGACCACAGTCAGGAAAGTGTGTTTCCTTTTAAGGACTCATGTAATTTGATTGGGCCCATTGGGATAATCCAGGATTATCTCCAATGTTAAGATTTATAAACTTAATTATGTCTGTTATATTGCTTTTGTCATGGAAGGTGATCTATTTATAGTTTCTGGGAATTAGGGTATGGACCTCTTTGGAGGGTGCTATACTGTATACTACAAGTTTAGAGAACACATTTCATTGCAATCATCACAATTTGTTTCAAGTTTCTCTCCAAACATTCCCCATCTTTTTAATTTCCTTTATAGCCAAACTTCTGAAAAATTTTCTATATTCACAATCTTCAATTCATTCTCTTCTATTTGCTTCTAAAACCAAAGCAATTCAGACTATCACCTCCCCACTCCACTGCCATAGCCTCTGTCAGTATTACCAAGATCTTACTGATAAAAGGAGCATCTTTTAGTTCTTATACAATAGTATTTGTTATTATTAATACACCTTGCTTAAATGCCCTCTTCTCTTGACTTTTTCTGATTTTTTTCATTACCTTTCTTTCAGTTCCATTTCAGCCTCCATCCGGAATGTTGCTTTTTCTGTCTACCCTTTAAATATTTTCACTTTCTTGATCTTCTCATAGGCAAAAAGTACACATTTTAATTTTTTTACTTAAGACCCAGCTACCCATCTCAGCAGCCTGTTTTATTTTATCCCAGTGAGGTCTTCCTACACTCCTATTGCTTTGCAATCCAGAAATGCTTTGGGAATAATATCTATTGAATATTTTTGTAGCATATTTTTTATACAAATAACCTCATTTAATATTCTTAACAATCTATGAGATAGGTGCTTTTAGTATCCCTGTTTCACAGCTGAAGAAATTGAGATCTAGCAGGATTAACTAATTTGCTTATGGTAATATAACTAAGAAATTATTTGGTAAAGAGGAAATAAATAATGTTCCCAAATAATTTGTTGTTTGTCAAAATAGATTATAAGAAAATGTTTTTCTTTGTTTTCTTTTCTTTTCTTGTCTTTTCTTTTTTTTGAGTGGGAGAGAAGAGGAATCAAAATGAAATTTTAGGTAAAACCTTAAACAATCCCACCTTTGTTCTTCAATTAATGTACTGTCTCTAGGAATGCAATAGATGTAGAGGTGGATAGAGTTACTGATTATAACCCTGTCTTCGGTTTAGTCAGTAACTCAGAAATGTGGATTAAATGCACAGTCTATAATGGACATTGTGACTTTAACCTGACTTCAATTATGGCTTTGGTAGTAAATGTCCCCAGCCTGAGTTCTAAATAAACATAAAATAATGATTTTTTCCCCACTGTCCATTAAGTATGGAGATTGAAATAGAGAGAGTAAGATCCTGAAGCCTTTGGGCAACCATGTGGAGAGGAAGCACCTGCCCTCACACCCTGGGCAGTCGCCCTGCACAGCAGGTGTCTGTCTACCTTCTGGCCCCGCATGACCTGCTTTATTTGCTCCGTGTCTCTCTCCCTGTCTATATTGTTCTCTCATTTATTTTCTTTCTCTTCTCATTCCACTTTTTCTCTTTCTGTTTTCTCTTCCATTATCTCTCCTTTCCTCTTCCTTTTATTCTCTGTGAGGAGAGTTTCAGTTTCAGTTAGCATTCAGAAAGAATTTTACTTGCCCTAGTCTGGTCAATCCATCCTGGCTGTGAGGTTCATACAGTAGTAGTGTAAGGTGGTAGAAGGATTACAGAGTAATAAGAAAACCAAATAACGTTGAAAGCTGCACTGTCAGGGGCTGACGAGCCAACTTAACCTATTTCAAATTCAACGTTCTAAAAAATATGTTCCTCACCTGGAAAACATAACAAATTTCTTATAGGGAGTTTTAATATTATTTGGTTATATTTTAGAGGATTTAAAGCTTTTACGTATTCTGCCTGGGTAGCATGAAAACCCAAAACAAATAAAAAGAATTAAAAACTCAAATTGAACTGTTAAAATGCATGTCCGTGGCTATATTCTTTCCACAGAGGTATTTGAAGAAGATATTTCCAAACTGTACTTGTTATTTTACCCTGACCATTATAATTGCAGAAGCACCTCCCAAAGCAGTAATCCCTAAAATATGTCATATTTTTAATTTATTGTACCATCTTTCTCTCTCAGAAAGCATCTTCTTTGTTATTAATTTATTTAATATCTGCCTTATCCATCTTTAAAGGAAGCTCCATGAAAGCAGAGAAATTGTCTTATTTCATCCCATATCCTTGGCACAGAGCAATTATCTAGCCTACGGTAGAGATAAACAAGTTAAGGTGATCCTTCAGGACTCAATCTGAAATCTTCTGTCAGAAAACTGAATTCGATGGGTGTTTGCTATCACCCTACTGAGGTCTTCGTGGTGAATAAAGTGAATGAAAATGAGCAAATTGGAACAATTTACTGAGAGTTCTGAAAGTTTGTCAGAAAAACATTATCCATTCATAGAGGTCAAAAGGAAAAGTGCTGCTGATTATATATTTCCTAATATACATTTTAGAATTTAAGAGACTTTAAAATATGGCAGATATTGTTTATACACTTTCAGCAACAAAATTTTTAATTTTACTTCTTCATTCTTATAATGCAAAAATAATTCTTATTGTGTGTAAGTTGTCATATTAGACTGGGAGATGACACATAGCTCCACTTGTTAGAGGGTGTGATATTTTGGAAACACTACTGTAGGTATGATTGACTTCCTTTGCTTCTAGAGGCCCTCAAAATTAATATGGTCCTAAAGACCTTTCTTAGGCCTTTACTTACCTCTTTCACTTTATTTCACTTTTGTCAGTTTCTTAAGCTCCAATTGCTCTTAATTATCATAGAAAACATATGCTTGTGACCCAGACAAAACACTATTTCTTCTAATCTCTGCTAATTAATTTTCATTATTTCTTCTTATCTAAAATACTCAGAAATGCTTGAGAAAAACACTTGTCCTTTCTTGCCAGGTCAAAAATGTTATGATATATTCTCACTACATGACACAAATTTTTATTCTAAATACAGTAGCTCTTTTACATTTATTTCTGTGATAATTTAATTCAGATCTGTCTCATCACTCTACTGCAAGCTCCACTATGGGCAGAGAGAGTACTGAAAGATATTTCTTAAAAAATGTAAATGCAGAACCAATAGACTCGATCTCCTAATGGTGATCTGTTGACTGCTACTGGACTTTAAATTCTAGATTTAGTCCATTTAACAGCAACAAAGTAAAGTCAAACAAACAAAACAAAAACTGAGAACAAGTAGGTTTTTTTGTTTGTTTGTTTGTTTTACAATAAATACTTCACGCTATGCCAACATGCAGAGTAGATTATATTTTTAATTTAGTCATGAGTGTGTGGTGCTATACAAATACAAATATGGCAATAACCTATCTCTTATGTCTGTTATTCAGTTTATCTCCTTTTTTTCTTTTTACTTTTTCTAAATTTTACCCATTCTTTCCCTCAATCCCATGCTAACACCTAAAGATTGGAAATAGTAGAAATCAGTAATAAGGTGTAATTCAGTTCTAATCATTCAAAGCCTTGAATTCATTCATTCATTCATTCATTCAACCACTAACATATTCAAAAATCAAATATTTAGCACCTAGAATACAAGTTACCATATGGGTAACAAGAATATCTTGATATACCAAATGTATAAAAAGTCCCTATTCTCCTGCATTCCTTAATTTAATTTAGAACTAAGGATAATCACATAAATAGCTGCAACAAAGGCGAATGTGATAAGAGTCATGCCAGTTGTTTAAACTAAGCATGAGAGAATTTCAGAAGGGAACATGGCTTGTAAGTTATGGGAAAGGAAAGATATCAAGAAGGTAGCATTTGCATTGTACATTAAAGAACTGGAGGAATATTGTTAGATTTAAAGAAAACAGAAAGAGAGAATGGCATTAATAAGTAAGGAGGTCAGAGGTTTCAATGGGGAGCAAAAGAAACCTGTTTAACTGATGTGTAAGAATACAGTGTAAAGCAATGAGAGGTCAATCTGGAGAGAAAGATTGAACTCATTTGTCAAAGATCTTGAATTAAGGTGACTAGATATTCTATTTGTCTGTGATTTTCCTGTTTTATCCTCTTGTCCAAGCATCCCATCTGGTTTGGTATTTGAAAATATTATTTCCTAGATAATTATGAGTAGAACTGCTTTAAAAGTCTACCAAATATTAGAACCAATTTATTAGTCTTTAAATACTTTAAAACTTTTATGCTTGTGTACCTTTAGTATCCCATTTTGCTCACAAATGGGTCTCTGCTTAGAAGATAAAGTATATATTAACTCTAGTAGCCTAGGTATTTCTATAGTTGCTTATTAGATTTGAAACAATGAGAAAATAACCTCTCTAAGTTCTAGTTTTCTCATAGTATAATACCCTATACCATGTTTGGAAATAAATATAAAAATATATAGAGTAGTTGTATCTAACATAGGTTAGTTTTTTTTTTCTGATTTTCATAATTGAAGAACCTAAGTTCCTATTATTTTTTCTAATTCAAAAATTAAATCATTTAATACATAACATAGCTTTCTTTATAACTTTTTGCTGTATTTATAAGGATAGAATTCCATGGTCAGATAAATTCATTTAAAATGTATTTTATCAAAATTTTTGTGTGGGCTGAATGTTTATGACCCGATTCCTATATAAAAGCCTTTCCCCAATACAGTGGTGTCTGGAGGTGGCATATTTGGGAGGTAATTATGCTTCAATTATGTAATGAGGCTGGAATCCTTGTTATGGAATTAGTGCTCTTGTAGGCAGAGGAAGAAAGAGATTTCTCTCTCCATGCTTGTGCTCTGAGGAAAGGCCATGTGAGTATGTGGTAAGAAAGCAGCTGTCTACAAGCCAGGAATCTGCCCACACCTTGATCTTGGCTTCTAAGCCTTCTAACTGTGAGAATAAATATCTGTTTTTCAATCCATTCAGTACAGGCTATGGTATTTTGTTATAGCAGCCAGAGCTGACTAAGACATTCTTGGATAAATTTATTAGAGATTCACAATGAACATTACCCTATTAAAGGTTTTGAGATGTTTTGCAGTAAAAATTAAAAAAAAAAAATAAAAAGGAAATTAAACTTTTTAAAACCCATTTACCAAATTTATTAAAGCATGGTACTCTTTTATCAAGCAAAATAGAAAGATATCATGTAGGAAAAAAAGTACCCTAAATTATTGTGGGAATTATTACAAGACTTATTCTAATATTGATTTCTATTAGTATAAATAACCATTTAATTGAAGATATTAGTAAATAGTCATGAATGCAGGTGATTATTAGTGTTTTGTTTCTATATTCTAAGTAACTGTGTGGTTTTCGGTCACTTAGTAGCCATCTCAGTTATCAGGTTGATTGTCATGGTATTGCAGTGTTTGTGTTCAAGTAACCCTTATTTTACATAACAATGGCCTCAAAGCTACTTATATAACTTATTCAGTGCAGGCAAATCTCGAAGATATCTCAGATTTTGTGCCAGATGATCCACTAAAGGGGGAATGTGGTAGGTGAGATAATGCACCTCTAGACTTTATGGATCATAACACGATAAAGCAAATATCTAAAATACTCCAAAACTAATAACTGTTTTCATTTCTCACAGCTATTTAAAGAAAGAAAATTTCCAATTGCCCATTTCAGCCTAATCTGTTGATATCCTTCCCCAGGTTCCCTCAGTTGAGATGTTCTTGCTAAAGGTCCAACTTGACTCTACTGATTTTATATGAGTGTATTTCTATTTCTTTATGTTTGTTCTGTCACAGGCACCCATAACAACTGCTGTGCGTCCTTCTCATGTTTCATATCCTTGATGACATTTTAGGTTTCCACATGCTTGGATTTTACTCGACATTGGTTTTGTTTTATTTGGTTTTGTTTTGTTTTGGTTGATGTGAAGGAAAGAGAGATGGCACTTATATTTCATACTCTACATTGTTTCCAGCTCTATCTAAAACATAAATTGATAATGTCAGTACCTGCTTAAAATCCTCTAGTGATGTCTCACACCCTTTAAAATTAAATTGAACCTTAACAATGTAAGCCAAAAGACCTCAAATCCTCTGTCTGTGGCTGGAACTGGAGTGGAAGTAGACTGTTATTAAGAAAAACAAACTAATAGCTGTAAACAGATGGGTGGTAACCATAGACGAAGAATGTAGAGAGAGGGAAAAATAGGTAAAGTAGGGTCAAAGATAGTAACAGAAAAACTAGATTTTGGTGAGCATTCTACATTATGTACAGATATTAGATTGCAATGTTGAACACCTGAAATTTACACAATGTTGTGTACTATGTTATGCAATCCTTTTGTGTTATGTTGTTTTCTCTGTCTAGAATGTCTTTCTCTGCCTTCTTTAGGTTAATGGCTACCCATTCTGTAAGACTTAGCTTATATTATAGTTAAATTAAACTTCCTCTTTTACTGGTGCCCATCAGGCAGAGTTGTTGACACCTCCTGTGCTGTCTTATGTTAGTACTAATTTATTTTGTTACTCTTATAACCCTGAAGTATAATTATGTATAGTAGTGTCCCCTTATAAGATGAGGATACTACTCATCTTCCAGTTTCAGTTACTGACAATCAACTGCCGTCTGAAAATATTAAATAAAAAATTCCGGGAATAAACTGACAAATTTTAAATTCTGTGCCATTCTGAACATCATGATAAAATCTTGTACCATTCTTCTCTGTGCTACTTGGGACGTGAATTATCCCTTCGCCTAGCAAATCTACACTGTATATATGCTCCCTACCAGTTAGTCACTTAGTAGCCATCTCAGTTATCAGGTTGATTGTCATGGTATTGCAGTGTTTGTGTTCAAGTAACCCTTATTTTACATAATAATGGCCTCAAAGCTACTTATATAACTTATTCAGTATAGGCAAACCTTGAAGATATCGCAGATTTTGTGCCAGATAGTCCACTAAAGTAAATAGTGCAATTAAGCAAGTCACACAAATTTTTGGTTTCCTAGTGCATATGAAAGTTACGTTTACACTATACTATAGCCTATTAAGTGTGCAATGCCATTATGTCTAAAGTAACAATGTACATACCTTAATTTAAAAATACTTTATTGCTAAAAATGCTAACCATTATCTTAGCTTGTTGGAAAAATGATGTGTGATGAACTTGACACAGTTACCACAAACCTTTAATTTGTAAAAAATGCAATATCTGCAAAACACAATAAAGCAAAACACAATAAAACAAGAGTATGCCTATATATCATTATAATGTTCTATTTTATTATTAGTCATTGTTAATCTATTACTGTGCCTAATTTATAAATTAAAATTTATCTTAGGTAGATATATGTAGGAAAAAACATAGTATATAGTCATGTATTGCTTAAAAATAGGGATACATTTTGAGAAATGCATCAAAAGGTGATTTTGTCATTGTTGACACATCATAGAGTATACTTACACAAACTTAGATGATACTTTTATACGACTGGCAGTGCATTAAGTTTCTTTACACCAGCATTACCACAAACACCTGATTATTCTATGTGACACTAACAGGGTTATAGTATCATTAGGTGATATGAATTTTTCAGTTCTGTTATAATCTAATGAACCACTGTCATATATGTGGTCTGTCTTAATAAAAACATTGCACAGTGCAATGACTGTATGTAAGGTACTACCTGCAGTTTCAGGCATCCAATGGAGGTCTTAGAACGTATTCTTCATGGAAAAAGGCAGACTACTATATTCATCTGCATTTTTCCTCTATTGTGCTGTAACAATGTTGACGATAAGTTATGCTTAACCCATAATTTTAATAAATGATAGAAGATAAAATAAATGGATTATTTTTCTCAGAAAACTGGAATTCCAGGTCTAGAGTGACTATGGCAGCTTTGATGACACCTACAGAGAATAGACCTATTTCCCTAGAATATGGGCTTTCATCATCATCCTGATTGCCTAGTGGTTACAAGATGGCTTCTTTATCTCCAAGTGTCACATCCACAGACTCAGCAAAAAGAGAAGGGAAGAAAAGGAAGGAGGAGGTGGGGTTGGCAACAAATTTCCCTGAAATACCTACAATACTTCCACTTACATCTCACTGTCATAGTTGTATCACATACCCCCCATTACAAGAGAATTTGGGATGGTGAGTATTGAGTACTGGACATATTTTTCCCAGTAAGAAAATAAAGGGTTTGGTAGCAAAGAAGAAAAGTAGATGATGTAGGTAAATAGTTAGGTTTTTTTACACTGTCTTTAGTACCCTGAATTATACTTTCCACATACTAGGTATCAATAGTTATTAGATAAATGAATATCAAAATGACCAAGAATAGTTTTTAAAACTACATATTTCCTAATTTAAAATTCTCTAAAGCATATGTCTGCTTTCTACCAAGAGTTCATAGTTTTGAAGTTATAGTTTCTGGCTTTTCTTTTTCCTTTTTACATAATTGTATAAGAAAAAAGATATCTTCCTCTTTTTAGGCTTTCTTCTTATTAACCTTGCAGAGTAAAAACTTTGAATAAATAACTGTCTGTGCAACTATAATTAAAAATAATAATTTTAAACTTTTTATTGAAGAAATCCATTTTATCACTTCTTAATGAAATGACACTGACTTTGTTATATGTCTAAAAAATCAATAATTTTATTAATAGTAATTTCTGAGATTCTAAATCATCTTATATATTTTTTCTTTTTGTTGTTTAATATTTCTTTTTTTTTTAATTAAAGTAAAAAGGGGGAGTCTAGATATACTTTAAAACACATTCATTCTGTTAAAGTCAATATTTGGTTAGGCCAAAGAACACAAGTGAAGTATATTTTACTCTGTTCTCTATCTTCATTTTTTTCTAGAGACACTCCTAAATCCCGTTTATCTAAAAATATTTTTTCTAAAAATATTTATTGAGCATGTACTATGTGGTAGATACTGTTCTAAGTGATTGAAATATATATACTTGAATGAGTGTATAAAATGTAACACTATTTTAGATAATCTTTATATAAACATACTCTTGTCTAGGTCACTTTAATCTCCCATATTGCTTAACCCTGTGACCGATCTCTGTCCTTATCTTATTTGAGCTGTCAGAAATATTTTGACACATAGTTGATCATTTTTCATATTAAAACACCCTCTGCATGTGGCTTCCAGGACACTACTTCCCCTTGAAGTCATCCTGCTTTGCTGTTTATAACTTCTCAGCCTCCTCTGCTAGTTCTTTCTCATCTCTCCAAACACACAAAAAAATAAATATTGGAGGCCTAAAATACTCAAGTTTAAGACTTCTTTATTTTGCTTCATTTATTTACTTTTTCAGGTGATTTCATGTAATTGTATGGCTTTAAATACTCTTTAAATGTTAACAATTCCACAAGTTCTGTCTACTCTAAATTATGGTCTTATATACCCAACTCTCTGCCTAACATGTCTATTTGGGTGTCGATAAGACATCTAAGATTTAACATATATAAAATCAAATGCCTGATCCTTATTGACTCATTTCAAATATGTTTTTTTCCATTGTGATTTTTATTTCAGTAAATGGCCATTCGATTTTTTTAGTTGCTCAGGCCTAAATGCATATACTCTTCCTTAATCCTTTATTTCTCTCATACTAACTCTCATCCACCAGCAAATCTTATTGGCTTTAACTTTCATTGTTCAAATTCTAGCCATTTCTCATATATCTATTGTTATTTCCCTGGTCTAAGCCATCAATATAATTTTCCTGCATATTTTAAAGGTTTCCTAATTGGTCTCCCTGATGCAAACACTGCCCACTGTACATGTTCATACCACATGTGAACATGGCTGTCACAATAATCTTAATGAAAATGTATCAGGTTTTTAAAACACTCTCACTCCTAAGAAACGTCAAAGCCCTTATCATGTCCTTTATGATTTTATTCTGTTATATTTCTGACTTCACTGCTATGCTGACTCTTAACTTAATTCAAGAACACTGATCTTTCTTGTTTCCTGGCCCTTGAGAGCCCAAGAGTCATCACTTCAAGGCCTTTTCAATCTTCATTTCTTCTTCTGGAATATCTAAATACCTAACTGGTTCCTTTCTTCACTTTCTGTAATTCCTTGCTTAAATGTCACCTTCTCAGTGAGGTCCCTCCAGATAACCCTTATTAAATGACCAATTACCAACCCATCCTAAACCTGGCACTCCTTATTCTCATTCTGGTTTATTTTGCTCCATTGCACTATCTAAAACCCAACCAAACAATGAAACATATATTTATGGTTACTGTTGTTTATTGTCCATTTATATATTTTAAATGTGAATTTTATAATGGCAGTAACTGTGTCTGTTTGTCCATTGCTATATTCCCAGAGGCTAAGATGGTGCTTGGCATATAGTAGAGAGTCAGTAAATAGTTTCATTTAATAAGAATGGATGAATAAACCAAATAAAATATATAGATACATTATAATATTACCTTAACAAAAACTACAGAACAAACATTCTTTTGAGTTATGAGTATTTAATTTTTGTACATAAATGATTCAAATCAAAAGATATCAAAAGCCTTTCAATTCATATGTTTCTTAAAGCTTGTAGACTACCTTTCTCTCTCTCTCTTTTTTTTTTAGTTGACTGAGACTCAGGTTCACAACAACATACAAAAATAGAATCTGTATCTATTAATAATCAAAACAGAACAATGAAAAGAAACATGTGCTGACTAAATATGTCTTTCCTTCTTACAGTGTCTATCAAGCGTAAATACTACTTTAGTTTCTATGGTCTCATAGGATATAATTTTCTTTTTATCAGAATAAAAATTTTTTAAATAGCTCCTTGAAAATGATGAGAAGGTATTTGCTGATCATTTGGAATAGCTTACAGAGATAAATATGTTAAATGGTTTTCTATTTAAAACTTATATAGAAATCACTCTCAAAGACCAGACAATAATTACTTGTAATAACAAATTAAACTATTACCTGTGTCTTTTCCACTTTTTTTTTTTTTTTAGTTTAAGTATGGTTTAAAAAAAAAAGAACTTTATGAAAAGCAGTGTCTTCAAAACTGCCAACTTGCATGTTTTGGTAAAGAAACTTCAAAAAAAATATTTAGGGAATGAAATTGCATTGAACAAACTGGGGTGAAAGCCATTTCCAATCATTCAATTTGAAAAATAATGACCATGGAAAAATACTGGCAATTCTGCCTTTTACACAGAGAACTTAAAGAGACAAAAGAATTATATGTAAGGAATTTCATATGAAAACCTTTTGTTTTTCTTCTCTTCAAATTTGTTCCTCCTACACAGAATTTAGTCTACACAAAATTATGAAAATATAGTTTCAGTCCTTTCATTTAGTTCATT
This sequence comes from Eonycteris spelaea, assembly GCA_003508835.1. Taxonomy (NCBI): domain Eukaryota; kingdom Metazoa; phylum Chordata; class Mammalia; order Chiroptera; family Pteropodidae; genus Eonycteris; species Eonycteris spelaea. The sequence goes on from PUFA01000088.1 coordinate 4,265,384, forward strand.
TTTGAAAACTGTATGCATTTTTGTAAGTTTTTTCTTTTACTTTTAAATTTCTTTCATGTTTTTCTCATTCCATTTATTAGTCACCTTTGTAACACTCACAGCTAGTGGAACAAATGTGACAAGAAAGAAAAATTATTAAGTACAGCCAGACAGCTTCTATTTGTGAATGGAACCCAGCATGCTGTTGATGTGAGATCATGACATGCTCCCAGAAATTTCCCTTTGGTGCAAATAGCAATCATACAGATAGATGATAGATGATAGATAGATAGATAGATAGATAGATAGATAGATAGATAGATAGAGATAAATATATAATAGATAGATAGAGAGGAGATCCCAACCATTAATTTATTCTGGATGCAAAGTTCAGACCTAGGGCCCCCATGGGATGCACAAGGAAAGCTGAAAGGAGGAGCAAAAGGATTTATTGACATGGCTAGAGAAAAATATATCTAGACCAATAAAGCAATAAGTTTAGACCACTGCGAATCCAAGGATCATCATCAGCTTGCTTATATGTGATTAATGAATTATCTAAAGATGCATTAGACTGGCCCAGGTAGAAATGACCTTTCTCTTTTCAGTGCCAGAAATGAATAAAGTCACTGCATCTTTTGAGATATGTAGCAGAATCAAGCAATAGAAAGAGAAAATATCTATTGTGCCAAGGAATCTGGAAGAAAAGTGAAAATGTTAATGTTATATATTTCTAAATGCTTATATAAGTAAAATAAATAGATATTAGTCAAAAATATTCATATTGAACATGCTGCTTATCACCAAACTGATCCACAGTGTTAGGGTCCTTGAAAGGTCTCCTTCTGAGGGCTACAAAGTCAGCTATTCTCCTTAGAGCATTTTAAGGCTATATTTTTCTGCAATGCAGGTACATTTCCACAGACTTTCCTACAGCTGTATCTTCCTCATAGACAACATCTTCCTTTAAAACAGAGTATAATTTTAGTTTTAAAAAATGTACTCATTGAGGCACCTAAAGTTCTGGGAAATCTGACCTTTTCCCAGGTCATAACCAAGCCTTTGAAACAATTAAACTGTCAGCTTTCTGAGAGCAAAGACTATATCTTCCAGTTTATACTCTCCCCACAACTTATACAATGTGCCACATGCATTCTTGAAAATTCTGCTTGCTTGAGAGCTAATTGATTCCAGGATAGCCACATAAAATGCATTTCTAGGACATCAAGATTACCAGGGTTTGATTCACACATACTGAAACCTCTGACATACTGGCACAAATAGAATAAAGCAGAATCTCTTTTCCAGTCATATCTACACTTGCAGAGCTAAAATCAATCTTTGTAAGAGGTTGGAGTTGATGTAAGGTCTTTTTCTTGCTCAAATCTCTTAAATTTGGATTTTTAGGCTGCCTACTTGAACTTGACATGATTTTAGCAAGTCAGAACAACTTTGCAAATATTCTTTCCCCTACAGCCTTCTTTTGAACATTCTCTCACACCTAATGCTGTTTAATAGAGCAGCACTTCCAGCCATTAGGGGTAAAGCTTAAAATGCAAAAGCAACTGGGAGAATATAGTAGCTTAATATCAGCTTACTCTACAAAAGATATATTATCCATTTCCTAGGTAAGCATCATAATAGGGGCAAGAAAAGTCAGCATGTGTACTCCTAATAATAGGCATGGCATGTTGTTATGGTGTTTTATACTTTTTTTTGACTCAACTGTTCTTGCTGCCTTGAACCTCTATTATGTCCAGGTAGTCTAGTTGAAATTGGTTTGAATAACCTAACACAAAAAGAGAGAAAATATTATACTGAACTAACTCCTTTAAATTCCAATTCCCTTTTCAGGATTGCAAATGGTTTAAGATAATCCAATTCAATTCACCTTGACAAGTACTTATTGAGTGTCTCTTGCTATTGTTTTGAGAATATACCAAAATCAAAGACAGCCCCAGTCTTTAAAGAACCTTAACTCTAAATGAAAGTAAGAACTACAATAAAAGAGCAATTTCAATCGCATAATGAGCATAATCTTATGTATTTAATTAAATTTTATCTATTTATAAATCAGGAAACTGAAGCTTAGAAAGTTAAGTGACTTCCTCAAGAAGCCAAATAGTTAATGACAAACCTAGGTCTAAGACTCAGGCAAACCAGAAAGAAAAATACATTATGATTAATGGTGAATTATTTTATTTACTGTTAGTTTTCAAAATACATTTATACAGACAGTATATATTTTCCTTTATGATAGCGTTCTTGTGAAATAGTTATTTGGCCACTAAAAAATAGTTAATATTTTACAAAATATTTTCCACATTCTATGTGCTCTAGAAATATAACTATTGAATAAAATTAATAAACGAGGAGTAAAAGCATTGTTGAAAATAATATATCAAGTAATTGCTATTTTAAACATGGAGCTGAATATAAAGCATTTTGATGGTTAACCGTATCTGGCAGCAGGACTTGTGTTTATATTACTGTATACAATTTGTTTTGCACACGTACGATTTTGTGACCTAAATTATAAAATGCTTGTGAAACTTCGCTATCTGTATCCTTTCTTATTGTGCATGTGTTTATATTAAAAATGGGAAGAAAACAAATATACTGTCCATTGACAAATGACAGAATGTAGCAAAATGAATTGGAGAGGGTATGGTAGTTTTCAGCTTTCCAAAACCACATATACATCTCCCTGAAATGCATGTCAGGCTACCTCAGGTTGTTTTGTGTATTTTCTCTTCTTTAACTTTGAAAATCCACCCTGTTGCTCTTGAGTTTGTTTTTGGGTGGAAAAGGAAAAGCTATCTCCATAATTTGGAGGAAAAAAAATAGATTGGAAATAACAGAAGGGCATTTTTCTTCAGTGACTAGACATTCAGTGAACAAGCAGGTTGTTTTGACAGATGAGCTAAAGGTCTGTCCATCACAGACGTGGGAGGCCCTCACTCCTCTGACTGCTGAAAGAAAAATGCTGAAAAACAGCCAATGTGTAGATTGATCAAGAGAAAACATAGGCAAAACTGCTCAAGAAAATGTGATCTAGGCTAGAGACTACTGTTGATAAAATAAATATTAAATGTGAATAAATGTATATTTACATAACTATATTACTTATAATCCTTCACTGCAGAACACTTAGTTTCAGTCAGCTTGGTATCATATTAAACATATACCAGGTTATAAACTTGGTCCAAGAGTCAAGGTGATATTCAAGTTCTTGAGGTTGTTCAGATCATTTCTCTCTCCATGTCTTTGGCCACAATCGTATCCCACCCATTTCTCTAGATCCCCCACCTCCCACACTCTCTTTGCTCTAGGTTCTTCCTCAATTCACTATTAAATAGAACTCCTTAGCTCTTTGACTTCAGGCAAATAATTGAATATCGTTTATTTGGTTTCTTCTTGGGTAAAATACATCTAGTTTAAAAAAAAAAAAAACTACTCTGCTGACTTAGAGAGGCTACCTTTTTTCCTCCCAAATTTATTGAGGTTTATTTGACAAATAAAATTGTAAGATATTTCAAGTGTACAATGTGATGATTTGATATACAAATGTATTGTGAAAGGCTTCCCCCGCAGAGTTAAGTAACAAATCTACACTTCACATATTCACCTTTTTTGGTGTATGTGTAAGAACTTTCAAGTTCTATTCTTTTAGCAAATTTCAATGATAAAATACAGTGTTATCAACTATAGTCACCATGTTATACATTAGATTCTTAGAATTTATTCATCTCATAACTGAAAATTTGTCCCTTTCACCGTCTCCCTATTCTCCCAACCCTCAGGAACCACTTTTCTGTTCTCTGTTTCTATGAGTTTGACTTTCTTTTTAGATTGCACATATGTGATACCATGTGGTATTTATCTTTCTCTGTCTAGCTTATTTCACTTAGCATAATGACCTCTAGGTTCATCAATGTTGTCACAAATGACAGAATTTCCTTCTTAAGAGCTGAATAATACATTATTGTGTGTATGTGTGTGTGTATACATATAATATTTTATTGATGAATTTATGCATCAATGAATACAGGTTGTTTTCATATCTTGGTTATTGTCACTAATGCTAATATGAACATGGAAGTACAGATTATTTCTTTGAGATAACGATTTAACTTCCTTTGGATAGACACCCAGAAGTATGATTGTTGGCTCATATGGTAGTTCTATTTCTAAATTCTTGAGAAACTTCCATGTTGTTTTCCATGATGATTACCAGTTGTTATCTCCACCAACAGTGTACAAGTGTTTCCTTTTTTCCATCCTCTTGTCAACATTTGTTATTTCTCATCTTTTCACTATTAGGCTTTATAACAGGTGTGTTTCTATATACCAATAAATATCAGACAGATAAATTTTTTAAAATTCCATTTACAATTGCATAAAAGAGAACAAAATACTTAGGAATAAATTTAACCAAGGAGGTAAAAGGTCTGTACACTGAACACTGTAAGATGAGAAAAACTGAAGAAGACACAAATAAATGGAAAGGTATTAGTAGATGGGAAGAATTAATATTGTTAAAATATTTATACTACCCAAAGCAATCTACAGATCTGATTCAATCTCAATCAAAATTCCAATGACATTTTTTATAGAAATAGAGCAAATAATTCTAAAATTTGTATGAAACCACAAAAGTCCCTGGATAGCCAAAATACTCTTGAGAGAGAAAAACAAAGCTGGAAACACCACACCTCCTGATTTTAATTGATACTATAAAGCTATAGTAATCAAAAACAATATGGTATTGGCACAAAAACAGACACATTCATCAACAAAACAGACTAGAGAGTCCAGAAATAAACTCATACATATATGGTCAATTACTTGATGACAAAGGAACCAAGAATATACAATGGGGAAAAGATAATGTCTTAAATAAACCATGCTGGAAAAGCTGGACAGCCACATGCAAAAGAGTAGAACTCAATCACTATCATACACCATACACAAAAAAATGACACAAATGGATTAAACACTTGAACTAAAACTGTAAAGTTACCCCCAAGAAGACATAGTCATTAAACTCATTAACATTAGTCTTGGCAATGATATTTTGGATTTGATAACACAAAGCAAAGTAAACAAGTGGGATTACATTGAACTAAAAACTTTTTGCACAACAGAGGAAACTATCAATACAAAAGGCAACCTTTGGGAAATACTTGCAAGGCACATATTTGATAAGGGGTTGATATCCAAAATATACCTAGAACTTATACAACTCAATAGCCAAAAAATAAAATAAAATCACAAAGAAAGAAGAAAGAGAGAGAGAGAGAGAGAGAGAGAGAGAGAGAGAGAGAGAGAGAGAGAGAGAGGCGGGGGGAGGAAAGAAGGAAGGAAGGAAGGAAGGACGAATGAACGAACGAACGAATGAATGAAATAAAGAAAGAAAAGAAGGAAGGAAGAAAGAAAGAAAGGAAGGAAGAAAGAGCTAGCAAAGGACTCAAATGGACCTTTTTTTTCAATGAAGATACCTGAATGGCCAACTGGGACTTGAAAAGATGTTCAGCATCACTAATCATCAGGGAAATGCAAATCAAAACCACAATGAGATGTCGCTGAACACCTGTTAGGGTGTCTATTATCAAAAATGTAAGAGAATATCTTAATAAACCAAAAGTGAAATATCTTGAAGGGCTGCGGATGCCTATGATAGAATAAAATACTGCATTATATAAAAAAATATATACTTATTATTTTAACTGGTTATTTGGTAATAGAGAAAGATTACACTGAATCACCAAGGCAAATATTAACAAGCTTGTTGAAAGTAGGTGTTTGCCTTATGTAAAATTAAGCAGCAGAATTGGGGCTGCATTTAGTGGCTAGAGAAAAGGGAAGTTTACCAGGTTACAATTGGGGTAAGCCTAGAGTTTGTTCTTACTGACGGCAAGCTCTAGCCAAGTGAGTGAAATGGTAATACAATAAAAAGTTTCTTAAACTTTATTTTATGTATAATGTACCAAAAGCGGAGATACGCAGTGACTTGCTCAGATGCTCAGAGTTACACGATTATTTATGAGAGACATTATTGTTAAAGGAATACACAAGGGAGCAAAGTGACTAGATTCTTCAAAAATGTTTAAACACAATAGAGTATTGGTGAGGCTTTTTCCCTGTTGCTCTTATTGGAAGCCCAATCGTAATCAGCTTAATTTTTTCTCTAAAGAAATGAGTTGGTTTTTATAACTGGGTGGTCTTAATGGTGATTTCATTGCCAAGCACAACTAGATCCAGAGCCCAAATTAATATCCTTGAAATATCTGGATTTATTCTTAAGTTTTACCTGAGACAATTTTGTTCAAGGCTAATTTTATATCATAGGTAACAAAACTTTCAAAAGTTTAAAAAGTACTTTCCCCCCCCCCCGCCCCCAGGTAATTTAGGCTTAATTTTCTGTAAGGATTCCCACTAACTAGTTTGGGCTATGTGCCCAGTCTTGAGCTAATTATGGTGACCAGGTAATTGGCATATCCTGATTGGCTGAGCCAGATTCAAATGCCTATTTCTGGAGCCAGGGAGTGAGGGTGTCGCACAATAAATACATAACCTGAGAAAGGAAGACTGATGATTCTCAGTGATCAGCTTGTCCCTTGTTAATTGTAAAGCTCTTGATCCTCTAGCTCCAACCACCACCAGCACCTCTAAGTTCAGGGGATACTTATGCGGAATTTTCGTCCTAAAAAGAAGAAAAGAATATTTTAGTAGACATTGGTGGGTTTCTACCTTGCTCAATATACCTGTGTTATATTCCTTAAGGGGGTCAACTCTATATAAACCTAAATAGTTGCAATTTCTGAGCTGGTTTTTAGCAACTCTTAGAACACTCATTCCAGGGTCATACACATAGTAGATAATCAGTGTATAGAAATTTGATGGAGTCATTTTCTTGAGCCAATGTATATAAATTTGATAGAGTCATATTTGTTGAAGATTCTTGGAGCAATAGCTGTGTGTCTGTATATAACAGAAAAGGACAAAAGAAAAGGAAAATAAAAGCTATTTTTACTATAAAACTTATTAAAGAATAAAAGGAAGTTCTAAAGAGTGAGAAAGTTTTTATCATCTCGAGTAAGATATTTAAAATCATTGCTATGACTCATTAAGAAATTATAATTTCGGTGGTCATAACAATAGCTTAAATATTAAAATATGAAATAAAATATTACAGAATAAAATAGAAAAGAAAGAATAAAATCGAGTGCATCATTCATAGTAAGGATGATTATTATTCCATTGGATTTATTTCATTTGTTGTTTGTATATCTGTGTATTTACTAGGCTTTGCTGCAAAATGTTTTTTTTATTTTAATTTCATTTCAAAAAAGTTTGAACAACACCGCCACCAGAGTGATGGTATGTGTTTGCTTTGTCAGTGTTCATGGTTTATGTTGTCAGCTGGTAGCAGATCAGAGAGCAACATTGACACTTAACATATAACCATATTTGGCAGATGAAGACCTTGGAGAGCATGTGCCACATATGAATCCAGCTTAGGCAGGTTTTCAATTTGTCCATAATGCGCTCATTGGTTTGGAACTCTATGAATGTACATGTCCTTTGGTATGGATGGATTTGTGTGACTTCTTGTCAAATCAATGTTTATTGACAAAAATCTATTTTGTTGTTTTGTTCCTGAAATCTATATTGGCACCATTCCCTGTGGATATTTGGCTAGTCTGTGGCAACCAGGGATGCCAGCTAGAGTTTTTACTGTTTTTATGGTGCCAGCTGCTTTCTTGGCTTGGGTTTCTTTTGTTCAGATTGTAAATGAGGGCAAGACACCCAAATCCACCCCAGTGTGCTCAGTGGGAAATGACAGGAGCCCAGTAGCTTAAGGCTAAGCAGCAGGAGTTTTCATGAATGAGGGTCAGATATAGTGGTGGCTATAAATGTGGAACCGTGCTAAGGGATGTCATGCATAGAAGTACTGGAGAAGTGTGTATGAGAAAGAGAGAGAGAGAGAGAGAGAGAGAGAGTGTGTGTGTGTGTGTGTGTGTGTGTGTGTGTGTGTGTGTGTGTGTGTTTGTATGTGTTTGGGAAAGGTTTCTTTTTGATTGTAATGTCACTATTTTTAACTAGATGAGATGATTTATTTTATTTAAGTGCATAAGAAACTAGTGAAATTACAGGGGAAAAAGCTCTCCTCATAGTTAGGGTTATAAATAAGTGATTTTTTGGAAAACATACACAAATCAGTACTCCATTGGGAGATTATTTAGGATTCTGCACTTTTTCTGCTATTCCTAGTGTTCACATTTTGGTACAATGAAGGAAACAGAAAAACAGAAATTTCATATCCCTTAAATAATATTGTTTGCAGCTCTTATAATATTTGGGAGGATGAGGGATTGAAGATTATGCCTAGAACAAAGAGTTTGAATTATCTGTTTGCTTAGTGTTCTGGGCTTTCAGGTTCTTGAATTCTAAGTGATTGAAAATAGAGGAAACACAGAGGGTGTTTCTTAGACTTGCAGTGGTGTGAGAAGATTTCTGGCCAGGTCTAACAGATGGCCCCAGAGAGAAGGAGGAGCTGCAGTAAGCCAGAGTGGAGGGCTAAGGAGAGCTTGCTTCTTCTGGAATGACCAGCTTTCCACCGGGGAAGTCAATGATTCAGTTCCACTTACTAAAATGCATCGAAAAGAAAGTAGGTTCATATCGAAAAGCCATCACCGAAGTCTGTTTAAGGCCAGACCTTGCAAACGGATGGATTCTGATTGAGCTACCTCTTAGGGAGAACAGAAGGGGAAAAAATTGAAAGAAAAAATACTATAATAGCAGTAATTTAATAAGACCAATATCTCCTTTTGGATTGGTAGAGATATGATGCTCAAATGAAGCTTTGATCCCTAGCATAGAAAAGTTTCAATTTCACAATTTTTGATGAAGTTGCAACTTTGTTTTAGATACATCTAAATGGCTCTAAATACCTCTAAATATATTTCTCTATAATAATAAACGATGGAAATATGAGAACTAATGCATCATTTTCTATAAGGTATATGCTGGTTACAAAGAATAAACGCATGAGTCACTGGCTTATGTCCTGATTTCTAAGCCACATTTTTTCTGTCAATGACTAACTAAAATCTTGACCCCCAACACCAGAACTTCCACATTCATTTGTTTTTCAAGCCTCAATTATTTTGGCTCTTGTTTATTTTGGCCACCCAGGTAGTCTCTTCAAGAAATGTGCTGGAAGGTTAATGAGTCTGATGGGGGGAGGGGGAGGTCCCCTAAAGTGGTAGTTCTAAGTGCAGATACAAGGTGTTAATGGGCAAGCACCCCGGCTCCTTTTACCTCACCACAGCTGCCCTACAAACCCTCTCATCTTAACACCTTCATTGTCAATTTTGTAAAAGGTTATCAAATCCAGTTTGTCTCCTGACTTTGACTCTAGAACAGATTAAAAACGATTTATGATTGCCCAGAAAAAGTTCACAATATACAATCTTCTGGGTACTCTTTTCCTTTTCTATATCTAATAAATGGACTTCCTCTGGAAAAAAAAAAAAAAAATGACTCCACCAAAAACAAGAAGAGACAGAGGAGACACACCCTGAGCTCCACCCAACTCTCAAATCAGATGAGAACTTTCTATTTTTTAAAAGAAATAGCACGATAATTACTTTACTGCTGCCTTGCATGAAATCATGAGACATGGAAAGTTTGCCAAATAGTTCTAAGCCTCTTAACGTGATCAGCTACATGTGAGTAATGAAAAGGGATTCAGGAGGATTCTTTCAGTATTGAGATCACAGATTTAAAGAAAACTAAGAAATCAGCCCAATACCTTTAAAGAAAACATTTCTAAGAAAATCGGTGAAGAATAACAGCATGAATTCTTCTCACTTAAATATTTAGGGAAATATACTTATGACCGCAGAAGCTTATGTAAAAACAAGAGCGATGTAATATTTAGACAGTAACTAGGACAGGGACACTTGCAACTGTTTTTTTTTTCCTAGCAAATGTCCAGTTTAGCTCACATGTGAATTAAATAAACCATTCCAAAAACTCTCAAAATATATGGTTAGGACAAGAATCTATACACAAAGTGGCAGCAAAGAGAAAGGAAACCTAGCAATAACATTACTTAACCAGAATGTTTTATAAAGGGTTGCTGGCACTATTTAAGGTGCACTACCCTTTCAATTCATTTACAGGCCAAAACCAAAGCAATGTTTGATTCTATTTAAACATAAACTCACGTTCTATCTGAAGGTCTAAGGACATAGAGAAATTGGACCTACTACTAGTTCACAGTTAACCCTTCGCCTTCCCTCAATATTCTCCACATTTAGTTAAATAAAAAAGACAGGGCATATGTCACCATAAGACCCATATATTGTAATCTAGGTCTCCAGGTTCCTGGTTATAGGTTCGGTAACATGTGAGGTCCCAATGTATTACCACCTGGAGGGCAAAACTGTAGCTATATTGCTCTATTATGGCAGGCAAGCCTGTAGCTATTCCCAGGGGGGCCTCATAGATTCATGTAAAACAAAAAGTCTGCCTAACCTTTCTGGGTCATTCAAATAAGCAGAGGAGCACAGGGTCTCTGCTCTCCAAAGTGTTCAACTCTCCTGCTTGTTTATTTGGAGAAATGCTTCTTTTAGCTAGGGCTAAGGATCTCTAATTTATCTTTGTTCTGGATCATTAATAGAGGGAAAATGCATGCTGACATGGAAGGAAACAGTTGTCTTGCAGGCACTGAACGAATGTATTGCAATGCTGTTTTCCAGGAAGTTTGAGAACTCTCTAGTAAACTCCCAAATCAGAGCAGAGCTTGTTAGCTATAAAGATCTTGAAGAAAAGGCCTGGGAGATTTGAGTGCATTTTACTTTTTCTGAATACGAATTTAATATTAATGGAGACAACTGAGTTCAGTTCAGGAAATAGTACCATTGAGTTTGTCTAAGAAGAAACAGAACCAGCAGGGTTACATAAATATACATACATCCCAGTGATACAGCATTTGTAAGAGGGAATTTCCTCCAGCAAGGGGATGTGAGTAATGTAATATAAGAAAATGACTGGACAAGCAATTCAGAATGTGTAAAAAAATACTTCCCTGGAAACTATGTTTAAAGCAACCACAATCTTCTGGAAAAAAACTGAATTCAGAGGTGGTATTGGCATGTTCAAATTGTTTCTAACTATAAAACATTCAGATCACGTACCTGATTTCCTTTTACCTCCTGATAAAAAGAACTATAAAAATTTTATTTATTTTTTTCTGAGTATTAGCAGAGACACACAATGAAGTCTGTCTGGATTCAGGCCTAATTGTCTTTTAATTTATACAATGCATTTATATCACTGTCCTCTAGATTTGCATTTAGAGATTATTACTTTACTTTAAACATTAACATTTTTCTGCATATTTTTTTCTTCCAGAAAACTGGCACTGTATTAAATACAGTGCTTTTGTGTTCTACTATCCTCTTTGAGTGGAGGGTGATTGCGTAATTAAACCTGGCCTAAAATCAACCACATAAGGGTTGAATGACGACCAAGTCCAACTGGGGAGAATTTACCGTATGAATGTTACTTTCCTAAGACTAAAACAGGTTAGATTTCCAAGTTTCAGAATATTGCTCAATGAAAGAAATATGTTACCCATGAGAGAAAAATAAATCAAATGGTGGTGTAATCTATAATCAAAGGCACTAATGGTCACAAAGCATTCAGAACAAAGGTTTGCTAAGCTAGCAAAGGCATGGAAAAAGTTTAATATATAATCCATTCTAAGCAAAAGGTCTTTATTACCTAAAAGAACAGGAATGTTTGTGGTTTGGAGTATTTTCTTGTTGTTGTTATTTTTATTGTTATTTTTGCTTTATTTTTAAATACTTCCGAGGCTAGCACAAATAGATTAACTCTTACTATATAAGGGAAAGGCTTTTTAGAATATGAACTTTCTTGAGAAATAGAATAACATCCAATATGCTATTTTTAATTCTAGTTTTATAACCCAAAATACATTTCAAAAGGACTTTAAATCCTCTCATCTTAATTTATCTTTATTTAAGACTGTCTGCACAATTTGCCTCCTGGGTTGCTTTTACAAGAAGAACCAGAAGTTCATCTCTGCTTGTTTGGTATGTGGAATCGCTCCTACATCAAACATTTGATAGACAGCACCAGTGCTGCAAAGGCATGCATGCCAATATGTGCTTATCCTGTACTTTATACAATAGGAAAAAACAAAACAAAACAAACAAACAAACAAACAAAAAAAAACAAAAAAAAGCAGTGACTGTGTGGAGGAAGAAAAAAAGAAATGTTTTATTTATTCTTTTAGTCACAGGTAGAAAGAGACAAATGATATTTATATGAAAGCAGATACGCTTGTTTTTATTTTGTGGCAAAAACCTTATTCATTACTCAGTCCTAAAACATTAAAAAAAAATGTGTGTGTGCACATGTGGCTTGCATACCAGCATGTGAGTGGGTGGTGAACAGTAAATCTGTGGTATTAGCAGCAGACGGAAGAAAACGGCTAGAATGCAGATTTAAAGAGGCATCTAAGAAAAGGACAGATAGATACATTACTGATTGTTTTTGACCATGACAAGAAAATACATGTCCTTTGTCAAAGTTCTGTTCTCCAAGCAAGAGAAATAATTAAGTTCTCTCAGAAGGAAAGCAACAATATTTTAATATTATAAACATTTTAATATTACAACCCAAATGAACCATGCCTACCTTCTATAGTGGGCACCTCAACAACAATGACATATTTATTATTTCTGGTGTGTAATCTTGTTCCTGCTCACATGCTCTGCCATGACAAATAGAGTTGAATATTCTTTAAAGAAGGTGTGCTGTGCTATTTTTATCTACAAGTTTGCCACTCCCGAGTGTGACTGATCCTAAAATAATGATTAATTGAAATGCTCAGGGAACAAAGGGAGTCTGAATTATTTAAATTACTGATGTTACCCCTCAAAGCTTTTTTCTTTCCATTCTTCTTTAAAATTCTGTTGAGTATCTTTCACTTCCCAGTTATATAAGGATTTGTGTATTAGTTTGTGCCTGTTTCTAGCCAACACAGTAACGTCGTGAATCAACTAAAGCTGCCTTTCTGTAAAATGAATGGTGGTAATTACTTGAGTTTAAATATTTCAATCAACTTTCAGAATAATCCATGGGCATAATTCTCTACTAAAAGTCCTACAAAGGAAATAGTTTCCTTCTCTGGCAAATTTACACCTTGACCGTTGATGTACCATTATCATGAGCATCAATTTCTTTGTGGTGCTGCTGTGATAGTAGAGAGTAGGAAGGATTAAAATCAATGTGTATTGACCCAGGTGCTTTTTCAAATAGAGACATAGCTATAGTAAGGGACAGGACACTTTGTTTCTACAAATAAAGTTACCCAAAGCAGAACTAATATAAAGTATTGGGACACCAACCAGAATTTGAGAAAACTGAAATTATGGCATGAAAAGTCTTTACAATATAAAATGAAGATTTCAAAGAGAAGTGAGAGGAGTTGGAAAAATCTCAATTTTGGTGGATTTAACTCTGTTTGTCTAATACAAGTAAAAACGTCAAGTATGTGTCCCGAGGTTCATTTACAGTTGTTTGACTGGGCATCTCTAAGGCCTGCTGAGAGTAGTGCCATGGAGCTGGGAACTCAACTCAAACAGCTTCCCATGTCATACAAGATTCTTTTTATATGTATATTGCCTTGTTGTTCGCTCGCCACAAGTCTCAAACCAGGCGCTCATGATCGTCACTTGGAGTTTAAAGATTCTTTTTAATGTATATTGCCTTGTGTGTTCGCCACCCAAAGTTAAGTTTCCTTCCATCACCAAATATTTGACCCTTTACCCCATCTACCTTTCCCCTTCCCACTTTTCTCTGAAGGGTTTTTTTTTTTTTTTTATAGTATATTTTAAGAAATGAGTATGGTAGATAGTATATAGGAGGAGTACTGTCTTGAGACTTAAGATGTCAGAGTTTAATTCTGGTTCAGTTTGTAAGTTGCTTTAGCATCTTGGAAATTTAATTTCACCTTTTAGGGTTTCAGTATAATTGACAGAAAGAATTCATAATATCTAAGATCCTATTTCAATAGTTAATGTTTCTACGTATCTAGGATTCATTCATAAAAAAAGGTAATATAAATCTCTAACAATAGTAGCTTGTCCTTTGGCATTTGCCTCTTCTACCAAACAGATTGCAGTAGAGTAGAAGGATGCCTTGCTTGATCAAGGGTTCTGACACAATGATTTCCAGGTAAACATGGTTTAATGTTCTCTGCTATCTCGGGCTCATACTGGATGTTCTACATATGAGGGAGTTATTCTTGAAGGTGAAAAGAAGTAAACTGTGAGTGAAGGGTAAAGAGATTTGAAGGAGAAAGCAGGCACCAAGCTGTACAGTTCTTATAGTAATAAGACTCAAAACAATAAAACCAGGAGTCAGAATGGGATTAGATAACAATCATGGTGGACAGAGTTCAGTGGATTAAAGACAGGTACTGAAGTAATGCAGAAAGGAGTCCAGCAGTCGCCTCGGGCCACAACAACAACAACAACAACAACAACAGCAACAACAACAAAACTGAGAAAGAGATATTATGAACTACTAGTAATTTAGCCTTGACCAGATACTAAATTGAACTTGTCTCCGATATTACATTTTTACATATTTTCTATTAACACTTGAGGTATGAACTAAATATTTAAGCCTTTTATGCTAGTCATTTAGCAATTTGAAGATGGCATGTACAGGAAAAGGAGCAGCCGATGCACTTTCCTAGATGGTCTCAGCCTTGTTTTGAGCAAAGAGGGCAGAGGTGGTAGGTAACACACACGTAGGTTGTTGAAAAGACCTACCTACACCAATAATTTTATCCTAAAAATACATCAAATTCCTTCATTTGCAATAATTTATTTTAGCTTTACAATAATTCTTTAGGGTATAGCCTTTTTTAAAAAAATGTGAATATACATGGATGTTCAATATACATCATGAACACCTTAGTATAAAGCAATTTGATTATAGCTCTCCTGAGAAAAAGACAGCATGAAAGCACTTGATATTTGGGGAAGGAGTAAAATAAATGGGGGGGGGAGCAGAAATGGGGTGCTAGGGAATATATTTCCAAAGGCAAAAATCTTCTCACTTTGTTCTTTTCTCCCTGAGCATAAAAATAATCGGAAGGATTTGGACTTCCTAAAATGGAAAAATGAACACCTAGAGGCTTCAGATTTAATTTGATTCCTTGCTACATACATAGACTGCCTGTGTGGCCTTAAACTCTAGAGGGCCTAGTAGTTCTTTTTACTAGTCTAAAAGGAAACACATCCTTCCCTTAGTCTAATTCCTTTGTTCTGGAGCAATTCTCTGGGATCCTTGGAAGAAAGGTGTTGTGTAAACCATAAGGGTGTGGTGTGGACTTGGAGCCCTGGAGTGGGTGGGGAGCCTGTGCGGTCTTGGATAGAGGCTTGGTTTCTCCATGTGCATTCAATTTTGTGTGGGGTTTTTTTGTTTGTTTTTTGTTTTGTTTTTTGTTTTTTTCAAATTTCTGGAACTCACTCAGGAGGCTGATGGTGCATGTTAAGTCTGGAAAAGCACATGCACGGAACAAACAAATAAATAGCTGCCTTCTGCCGTAGAAGTGTGCTCCTTCCTCAGAAATGAGTCAGTGCAAAGCAGGCTTTGTGCAGATCACTGATAATGTCCAACCTTTCTGGCAGGATTCGTTATCTCCCTCCAACTTGCTGGGAAAAGGGCAGGTGGAGAGTGTGAGAGAAGGAAGTAAAGAACATTTCACTCTTCCTGGTGGAGCTTTGTGTTATGCTGAAAGCTCTCCTACAGGAATAGGGACAAGCTGATCTTTCTTCACTTCAAATTATACTTATTGACTCCAAGATTGAACAGTTAAGGGTCACCCTTTTATTTACTTAGTATTTTGCTGAACGAAATAACCCTGAGATCATGGCTCGAGATTCTTATCTACATCTGAAATTATTTACTCAATTTTCCTGTGCAATTCTTTATGTGATTTGTGTTAAAAGAAAATTAATTACTGTGTGTCTTTACTGTGATAGTTATTTAAAAGTTCACTCAGTGATGAAAATTAAAAATGCAGAATGCCACCCGAAATTATCCAACTATTATCAGGGAAGAAGGAAAACTTTTAAGAATGGCATACCTGTTCTATAATTAAATGTTGTACAATTATATATATTTAAGAACAGGCTTTCTACTAGAGATATCTTGAAAAGTTTGAGTCATATTACTAATATTTATAGAAAAGTAAGTATATTAGAAATACACAGAAGTGAAAAAGATAAGTATTTTAAGAACTATTCTTTTTTAAGTTCGCATTTCTTTAAATTGAGATTTTCATTCTTAATGTGAAAAGCCTCAGGCAGAAAGTACACAAAAAGTCCCTGTTCTACCAAATTTAGAGAAATGAGATACAAAATAGAAAAAAAAAAGGGAGTTCATTATGTTAATAAAGAAGATAGCAATGTATGCTCCACTGAATATACTTGGGTCAT
This sequence comes from Eonycteris spelaea, assembly GCA_003508835.1. Classification (NCBI taxonomy): domain Eukaryota; kingdom Metazoa; phylum Chordata; class Mammalia; order Chiroptera; family Pteropodidae; genus Eonycteris; species Eonycteris spelaea. The sequence goes on from PUFA01000088.1 coordinate 4,281,919, forward strand.
ACTGTAGGTAATGTTACAAATAATGTGATTGTTTTTTTCTGTGTGTGTGTATATATATATATATATATATATATACCCTTAAATGCATTAAGAAGTGAAGTATTGAAAATGGCTATGTTACAAAGAAATCTTCAGTAACTAAACAGAATAAAAAGATATATTGAGGCATTTCTCTAACTTCAGAAAGATACCCTCAGTGAGAGTAGCTTCAGATTCCTGAAAATCTAGCTTGCTTTGGATCACCTTGTAATCCAATTAAGTTTTTACATATTCACATTTTTAGGAAAGTTTTCTCCCTTTTACTTTCTAACCCCAAATCCCATGCTCCAATCTGAAAGCCAGTTTATCTCTGTTCAGTGACAATGGAGAACTCTTACATAATGCAATTATTTTCAATGTTCCTCAAAAGTCTGTTCTTCGGACTACCAGAATCAGAACCACCTAGGGTGCTTGTGAATTCCTAGTCCTCAACCCAGAGTTCTCCATTCAGGCCTTGTGGGATTTGCCTCAAGAAGCTATAGTTTTGTCAGGCTCCATAAGGCAATTTTATACACAGCAAAGTTGGAGAACCTCAGCTAAGCCAGCAAGAAGATATTTTCAGAGAATGTCTCTAGCTGCTTTAATTCTTAGCCATTTAACTATAATAATTACATCTAAGGTACAGCAATCCCTTCGTTAGACAGTTTCCTTGCTGTGAAACAATCCTAATGAGCCTGCCATTGGCGAATAAAAGGAGTCTGATAGAGGAAATACCATTGGATTTTTGGACCCATGGCATAAAGCCTCTGAAGTAGAAGAAGACACAGGAGAAGTAAATTTTTAGTGTTTATCATCGCACGTATAGTTGATTCAAGGAAGCTTATGCCCTACTTTTTCTGTAAAGGTCCTGATAGAAAATGTTTTAAGCTTTGTGAGCCAGTCATGGCCTCAGTTATTCGGTTCTATGAAAGCGGTAATGCACAATATGTGAACATGTAGGTGTAGTCTGATTCTAATAAAACTTTGCTTATTGACACTGGAATTTGAATTTCCTATAATTTTTATCTGTAATGAAATCTTCTTCCTTTTATTTTTAAAAATCTTTGAAAAATGTAGAAACCATTCTCAGCTCCCTGGGCTGTACCAAAATAAACAATGAACAGGATTTTTAGCCCAAGGGCTGTAATTTGCCAATAACTGCCCTAAAACAGTTCTTAAGGTTCTACATCACCTGGAGGGCATATTTAAACATAAACTATCAGACCTCCTCTGCAGAATTTCTGATACTGGAAGCCTGGAATAGGGACTGATGATTTGCATTCCTAAGAAGCTCCTAGATGGGTTCCAACCATTCCAAGTGCTGGGCTAAATAAATAAGACGGTAGCTGGGAACTACCATCTTATCTTGTTAAGAACAAATAAAGTTTGAGAGAATACTTTTGCTGGGAAGTTGTTGAGAGACTGGTTTAGATTTATCAACAACAGAGGTGGAGATGTGGAAGGTTTCTTGGCAAAAGAAACCCGGGAGGAGAAGAAAATAACAGAGAAACAGGGTGGAGAGTCCTAGTTAGCATTACATTAAGAACAGGTTCAGCTGATTCATACTGACCTTAAAGCAATCTAATAGAGAGGTTGAAACCATTCCATGTGAATCATTTTTTTTTTTCTAAATTCCAAACCATTATTGTTATTTTTATTATGGAGGAAACAAAATTATTTTGTGGTCAAGTAACTGGTTGACAATTCAAAGCAACTACAAAAAATTAAAAGCCCAAGCCCTTGTTTTCAGCTTATTCGCTTCTCTGTATTAGATGGAATACAAGAAGCTTCGCTTCAGGGGGCTTCAGTTTGTGTCTATAGATCAAGGAAAGAGGGTAAAGAAGTAAAATGATGTCTATCTATCGCCTTTGTGTTTCAGGGTTCTAGTTCCATTCATCATTTTTACTTCCTTTGGGACCATGCCTTGTCAAGTGTTATCTGTCTGTCTCTTTTCCAATCTCTCTCACTGGCTCGCACTCTCTCCAATCTTTTCTTTACGCTGACTTCTGCATTTTTCCTTTCAAACACATAGTCATGAAATTTAACCCTTTACCCAAACGTTATTTCATGAGGCTTACATGCTAATTAATCTCTTTCAATAAAAGCCAGTATTTAGAAATGTGGAAAGAAATGAATGCTCACCAAATGAGAAGGGCTAAGGCCGTTTATGTTAAGCAAGGAAGTCAGCCACCATCACTTGCTTTTTGACAGAGACCCAAAGGCAGGCAGGAGTGGGAAAGATTTTTAGTAGAAAAACAGGAAGGCTTCAGGTACGCCCTGATCAGAGGCTATTAGCATGAGGAAGTGGCAAGTGGGCTTAACTGGAAGTTTGGCATCGTATCCGATTGATTAGGGGTGAATTTTTTACTTTCTCTTATTGGTTCTAAGTTGGAAGTAGGGACAAAAATTAGGGAGGCTGTCAATTATTAATCAAGTCCTGGCCATTTGGAACCTATTGGTACTGAAGTTATTGTTTTGCTTCCTGGATTGTCACTGGAGATAGCAATCAGGCTTGCTTCAAGCCATACATAGCAGTCTAACTTTCCAGGTTTATTGTGGATAAAGGGGGCAGTATCCAGGGCAGGTAGACCACTGTCTTTTTTGTAATATTCAATCTCTCACAAATAAATAGTTTACACATTTATCTCCATTTCTTTACCTTTCTTTCCACTTTTAACTTTCCATAATCTGGTTTCTACACTAAATATGCTCTTTAAACATTTCCCAAGGTGTTTTCCTCAACATTCTGGCCTCACAGGACATTCAGTATGAAGAGTTCAGTGGCAAACAAGCTAGGAAAAGAGATTCTATATCCACTCTATCCTCTGCACTGTGAGCTCCAGAATTTATACAGGCATAGTGAAGTTCTGAGAAGGAATTCAGAGAGGAAACTGTTATTCAGTTTCTCAGAAATCCTTGATCAAGAAGACTCATCCTCGCTTAATATATTTTAAGTAACACCAATTATACAGTTATATTTAATATAAATATTAAATTATTTCACAATATTTATCATCCAGCTATACTCATAGCTAATACTTTTTAGGAAATACTACTCCAGGAAAACTGCTAGCCAAAAGTTATCATCACCCCTGAATTGTCAAATCCAAAAGTCCAAAGGTCATTTCTTAGACCTCTTTCACCTTTACCTTTGCATCATATGACACTGTTTGCATAAACCTCTTGTGCTATCCTTCCCTGACTCCTGGTAAGCACATTATGTCTTTGCTCAATCATTGATTCCTTTGTTAACTTCTCTCTTATTCACACTCACCGGTTTAAAGAACAAATGAAGACTAAGCTCTCTATATTTTCTATCTTCTTATTTTCCAAATAAGTTGTCGTTAGAGAAACAATGCACCTCCTTTCTCTTCTTTTCTTTCTCTTTTCCAATTAAGAGGTCTGAGGCTAAAATCGAAAGACAAGGATTAGTTTACCTTTCCTAGAGTTGGGATTTACAGAAGGTCAGAATGGTAACAGTATGTAATCACTTTTCACTGCATTTAAAATGTTAAGATCTTAGGTTAGATTTGATAGCTCCTCTACCTCACCCTTATCTTGAATGCTTAGATCATCTCTGCCTTTGGCATTGTAGCTAAGCACTCTTTCATATTCTTTGTCTCTGACTTCTGTTCCTGCAATACTGGAACTGTTTTCCTTGGTATTATAGTTAAGATTGGAAGTTCCAATTAAGAAGGCTATGAAATTGACTAATTAGACTCTCTGGATCCAATTAGTTCTGTTAGTTACTAAATATATGCATTTGGTGGGTGTAGGGGAGCTAGAAAAAAAAAAAGAAAAGAAAAAGACATAGTAGTAAGGATTAGTTTAGGTAAAGATCAGCTTAAGTAAGGGTATCTATTACTGATTCCAGTCTATCTTCTGGACTAGGGTTGGGTTGCAGGTTCCTGTTACTAAGAAAATGTCATTTTACCTTCTTTACCAGTTATCCTCTTGAATACCTTACAGGGAAGAGGAGTGGACTAAGCTAGCATGCATATGTTACTAAGTCCCTGGCCTAATCATATTAACACCCTATTCCTACCATTCCCTATATCCAATATTTATATCCTCTTCTCCACTCTGAATACTGTCAGTACACCCCTCAAATTCATCTAATCAGACTTGCTTATACTAAATATATCATTGTTTTCTTAAATTAGCTTCCATGCTTAACATATTTACCTATCTATTTCTCTCAATGATATTATTTTTCCAGGCCAAAGGACTTCAGATCTCCTTATTAACTTGGCTTCTTTTCTTGCTCTCTTCCTCCAATAACCAAGGACCCTCATTCAGACAGCTAACAAAGCATAAGCATGCTGATTCTTCTTTAATAACGTTGATAACATCTATTCTTCCTTCTCCATGTAAACTGCTCTGAACCCAGTCCAGACCTTATACTTGAATTTGCATCATTAGAAAAGTTTCATAGTAAGATCCTAGCTTCCAGTTGGCATGTGTGGACATTTATAACTTTATACTGGAACTCCTCCCTCTTGTACCCAAGTACAACACCACGAATTAATCATAGATTTTTTTTACCAGTCATGATTATCATGGATCTGGAGAGCTATCGAAGAATATTTTTTAAATATAGTGTTCCAATTAGGCAACCAGGACAAATACCATGATCCATAAACTTGAAAAATTTGATAGCGTTTAGCAGCAAAGTATGCAGAAACTGGGGAGAGAATCTCCCAGAGTTGGTAAAAGAAAAACAAGGAGATCTAGGTAGGACATACAGTGTTCACTTCAAAGGACTATCCCCTCCCCGCCCCACCCCATATTATAAACGAGTTAACTGAACAGAAAGGGTAATAATTTTTTTTTAATCTGCCAATGCATGTTGTTTCTCCCTGAGGGCAAGAACTTGTCTGTTTGGTTTGCTGCTATAAATCTAGCTTCTAAAATATTATAGGTATTCAAAATATTTGTTGAATTACTCAATAATGAAGCTCATTTCTCCATTATGAGATTGGATTACACGTTATAGATCTATCTGCATGCATTGAATCTTGATTTTCATCAAAGTTCAAGTCTTGCCAACTCCATTAATACTTTCTTGATCATTTCAGACTTCTATAATTTCTCATTCTGTAGAATTTTTACTGTGGCAGTCACTGATATACTATCTTGTAATTGTTGTTTTTAATTTTCACATGTCAATGTTTTGTCTCACTCAGATCTGGGATTCTTGAGACAAGATTTTTTTTTTTTTCAGTTATATCACAGTACTCAAATATCCTGAAATTAAAATGTATTTCTTAATCATTTATTATTAAATATTAAATAATAATCCCTAATATTAAATATTATGAACCAGAGATTGTACTAGCCTCTGGGTTCATAGTGACCTATAAACTAGACTGTGTCCTCATAGAACTTACAGGCTAGCAAAAGAAAATGGCATTAAACCAGCAAGTGAACAAATAAAGATCAATTATATACTGTAATCAGTGCCCTGAAGGCAATTGAACAGGATGATGTCAGAGACAGTAATAATTTTACATTTAGATGTTGGAGAATGTCTCAGAAGAGATGATATTTAACTTAATTTTTTAAATTAATTCATTATTTTTTTGATTAAAAAAAAGGATCTAAATTTCCCCCCGCCCCATCTACCTCCCCCCATCCTTCTCTCTCCCCTACCTTCTGGTAACCACTAGTCTATTGTTCATGAGTCTGTTTGTTTATCTTGTTCATCTGGACATTTAGATTTAATAAAGATAAAATGGATAAGCTTTCCAGGCAGAGGAAATGTCTTGGGCAAAGGTCCTACGTGAGAAAGAGCTTAACAAGTTTGAGGAAGTAAAAGAAGAGCAGTGTTGCTGAAATGTTGTCTAGAATAGGGAAAAATGGTGAGAAAGGAGGTGCTTACTGAATATATTTAAATGGCTGATGCTGTATAGGGAAGGTTACAGATCAACCACACCCCAGTGACACTGAACTTTTGGGCAGTAAAATATGTGAATGGTAACATTTTTCTCTTCTTTATTTTATATTCTCTTTCTTTCTCTTTTCATAAAGATGTCTTAATGATTAGAATTTGGGCTTTTAGCCTACATTTTCAGGTAATCCTTTAGATGTCTCAAGCTTTGGGACAGAGGAAATTAAATTGGAAATCATGGAAGCATAAACTCACTCTTTTTTTACTGGTTTGAAGGAAAAAATAAATAAATATGGATGAAAAAAATTATGAAAGGTCAAAATGGAGAAAAACCTGTCAATTCTATGCAATATGTCTCAAATTATTTTTATAAGTAAGTAGGGATATAAATTTTTTTTAAGTTAAATTGTATGGATTAAAGCTGAAAATTAGATTAGTTATATCATCCAAAGCAGGATGTCAGATCTCATTTCTCTGCAGATTTAGCTTAAAAGTTATGATTTGGTTTGGTTGTTTCATTTAGATTGGAATGTCAAACATTATTTCCATATACACTTAGGTGATATTAGAATTACACCCTATTTTGATACATAGGGTCAAATACTTGTGCAACTTTTAATTAAATTCAAGCACATGATAAAAAACAAAAATGATATATTTTTTCTGAACATTTATTTCCACAATAGTATATCAAACTATTGTTATCACACAGTATAAAATTAGACCTTATAGAAAAATATTCCTATAAAAAATAAACAGTGAGCCCTCTCTCACAACCTTTCTACTCCTTACAGTTGGTCTATTAGCACCATCACGTCCCATGAAATGAAAATAAATGAAATCAAATAGGTTCTAGAAATCACACATACAAAAAAGTTGGAATAAAAGTGTTTATTGACAATAAAAATCTGCTCTATTTCAGAAAAAAAAATGGTTTTAAACTTCTTTTTAAAAATCAGGAGAAGTACTGAAATTCCTGATATCCCTCTCTTTGAGCCAGGATAGTTTCAAGCCTCATTTTAAAAAAATACTTTATGTCAAATATCTTGCATTTCTAGAGTAATGTTTGCTGAGCACATTCATAAGTGTTTTAGGAAAAGTGATAGGCCTAAAGAAGACTGGCTTTCAAATAGGTCAATATATAGACATTCATAATTTTCTAAAGTAGATGGTTGGATATCAATAAAAGATAGCATTTTTTTCTGAATATAGTCACTAAGTTCAGATTAGTTAATTGCACCATAAAATTACTATGATCTGCAGTATAAAAAATGCGTTATACATTGTAATTTCTAAACCAATACATTTACTCTGTCTCACCTCCACTTACAATGATTTACACACATGGCTCTATTATTATAAGCAGGATTTACCTACAAACTTCCTTTAGTAGTTAAAGGAGAACCTAACTCAACAAGATCATTTCAAGCTTTTAGATAGAAATCAGGGATCAGACAGACTACCCAGAGCTAGAGAATGTCAGTCAATATGTCACATGTCTAGAGAAGATGAACACAGAACATGTTTATACCATAATTTCTTATGTTCAGTGCTTAGAAGAAAAAAAAATGAAATGAAATAGCTTTACTGAAAATACTTTCATAAGGCTCTAGTGACCTTCAGCTTACCTCAGGTAGAGTTTTTCTCTTAGCTCACGTGGGATATACTCAACGAAAACTTCAGCCAAGGTCATTATTGTTACAGTTTCTACTCAAACACATTTTTAGTCTTTTTACTTAGGAAAAAGACAGAAGGGATCTCTTAGAGGGAAACAACTTGGAAAATAAGAGCGATCTATAATTTTAGTTTACACAGCTTACAGTAAAGCTTAAGGTTAAAGCAACAAAACATAGCAAAACCCAACTTACATCAACAGAGGCAATTGCTTTAAGGTTTTATAAATGAAGAAGAAGAAATAACAGATCTAAGTTTAAAGTGATCCCAGAACATGCCTGAATCTACTTGTTGGTAGACTATAAAAAAGAAAAGTATGTAAGGGAAACACTAATTAAAACCTTTTGTTTTCTTGAAATGTTTGTGAGTCTTCTGTGTACCAGGAGCATCACACTTTACCCTGCAGTTGGCATCTGTACAGATTCATAAGTAGGTTCCAGTCGGACAGACAGACTCATTAATTTTCCCTTTATCACAAACCCAGAACATCTGGGTATTGCCCTTTAAAACAACATCAGGTTAAGAAAACAAACCATTTCTTAGACCTGACTAAAGGTTTTGAGTTACAGGACGGACCGTCTTAGGGTGAACAAGCTAATATGTTTGGGCATCATATACAGGCTGTTTAGAAGCTGATTCACAGCTTTATGAAATTCTTAATCCCATGCTCTGCCATTCTCTGTTTCCATTCTTGTTTTGACTTTGGCTAAAACTAAAAATGATTGTCATATTTCAGGGAACAAATAAATTTGAATAAATTAAACCTAATCTCAGAATATTTGGGATACGAGTTAAGGACCTCAAATATCTCATGTCAACTCATTCCTGGGGCAACACTAACCTAACTTATTAGAAGAAGGGATTGGTTTGTTCTTGCTGACACTGAACATCCCAGGAACTTTTAAAAATTCTGAGCTATTATAACTCCAAAGCTTAACCTAAAGGATTTTTTTTTTGTTCCTGTTTGTTTTAAAGATACATCATGCCTTCTCCTGAACCATCATGACTATTACAGAACCAATGAGATAATTTGACTGTCATACATGTGAACAAATTTTCCCTGAGTATTACACATGGGAAAAAATGTATTTTTTTATTTAATGTTTAGAGCAAAACAAACCTCAGAGACAACCAGTAGATACACAGCTTTAATGGAGATGATGGACTCACTTTGGATCTCGTCTACAAGTGATTTCACTGCCTTAAGAGAAATAGAATGATGTTATCAGATCCAAATTGACTAGACTTAGGAGTGTGTGTGTGTGTGTGTGTATGTGTGTGTTGCTCACTCCTCATATGTGAGTTTGAATCAGCCTTCCAAAGTGTAACAAATTTTTAAAAATTTATTATAAGTAGATTTTCACATACTACTTTGATAAGATTATAAATTAAAGTTTCCCTTCAGATTGACAAAAAATAACGTCATTGGGCATTTTTAGATTAGATTGTACCTGACATCAATTGAAATTTAAAGTTCCTTGATTTTCCAAATGTCAATGATGTGTAACAGGCCTTCCTTAGAGAATCTGTGATCTAAAACTTCATTTTATAAAGACCATATGCAAAAAAAAAAAAAAAATAAAAAAAAGTTTTAATATATAAATGAAACCCCAGAGTTGCTTTATTTTAAATGTGCAGTTGTTAGCACTTTTAAATGCAAAGGGGACATTAAAACACACACATGCACCGACAAGTTTAATGTTTTCATTTCACCTCTTCCCGTTTTATTCTTTTAATAGCAATGCTACAAAGAGGAACTTTAGATAACTCTTACCAGCAATGCCCAATGTTGCAACACAGTTAACTACCCCCGAGCTTCTATTTAAGGTTACCTGGCATAGTTAGCTCTGCCAGATGTAGTTTTGCTATTGGATAATTTGATTTGCTGACAACGTTCACTGCCTTAAAATAGGAAGTGCCTAGGTGACTGGTGTCCAAATCACACATATTCTTTTGGTTAAAATGAAATGTGAGTCTGAATTTAGCCTTTAATTGCATTTCCTTCCCTACCTCCAACAAACAAATTTTTATAACCTTCCAATGAAAAAAGTCATATTTTGTGAATTACTACTTTGGAAGCAGCCCAGGACCAAACATTACTTAGGAAATTTTCTATTATTTGTATTAATCAAAGATGTACATGATCTATATTTTCAATGGCTTAATCAAATGGCTAATGCCTGCCTTGGAGCCCTGGTGGGCCACAGGATTTCAGGCATTTATCTAAACTACTAACTGGTAAATTGAAATTACTCTTGTAAGACCCTAATGCAGAATAAAACAAGCTATTATATATGCAAAGTAATACAAGAGAGCTTCTGTAATATCTCAGGCACTTGGACTGGCTCAAAAAGAATCTTAATTTCAGGGATAAAAATACACCCTTATCATGTAAAAATTAAACTTATCATGGGTAAGAAAGGGCTTCATGTCAAAATGAAAATAAAATAGTATTGCTTAAGCAAAGCGTTCAAATTAGGCATTCCTTAAATTATCTCCTCTAATAAGATGTGTCTGTCATTTTTCGTTTTGTCTTCAGCCTTGTGGAAACTGCATGGTTCCATCAGGATTGTTCTGTCAAATGAAAAACCTGTCTACATTTTACCATGTGCTTAAACAAGCAAGAGCAAAGTATTAAATCTGAGGGCTCTGTACTTTAAGAAATGTTTTTACAAGTGGAAAGTTATTCAGTTTAGATAGTTCATCCATTTTCCAGAGCCTTTTAAACCTGCATAATATATTGAATGTCAAAAAGCTATAAAATCTCTTTAAGTATTGATATCTATTTGTAGATAGCAATATAAATCCTGCCATAAATTTGAATAAGTAAATGACTTTATCTAAACAAAGATTTGGAGCATCACTCTACTGTTACAGATGCCTAGGCTTCATGTTATGCTGTACACCAGTGAGCTTGGTTTTTTTTTTTGGTCATGGTTTCTAAATGATGGTCATAGAAAGTCCATATTGGATGCTTTTTCTTAAACAAAAATTGGTTTAACTCTAATATAAATGTATCTGCTATATACTGTTTATATACTTTAGGAAGATGCCTATAACTACAGAAATACTATGATAAGTATGAAAGGAAAAAATTATAATGTCATGGTGGATTTACTTCAGATAAAGTCACATATTAGTTAAGGTATTGCTAGTGCTCACATAAACAAACCCAAAAGCTTATGTTTTGCTGATAAAAAGAAAATAAATACCTAATTTGGTCAGTTCTTTTACACATGGTACTTCAGGGACATAGTCACTGTCCATCTTGTATTCTTGTGCACTTTTAACAGATGGCTTCCAATGTCACCATGTAAGTTTCTGTGTTCACCATGGGAGGCAAACAACATGGAGGATCACATGGGCTTAGTCTGGAAGTGACTTGCATTATGGTTCCTTATATCCCATTGGCTAGATCTCAGTCACACAGCCACCATAAACTGAAAGGGAAGATACACAATTTAGTCTAGATCTACACTCAGAAAAGGAGGAAACAGGTTTTGTTACTAGTTAGAAAGCTTCCAATACAGTCCTATTTAGCATGCCCATATAGTAGCATAACACATCATCATCTTCCTAATCATTTCTAGATGATCACTTAATTCACCATACCCATTCATGACCATGTCTCCATACCAACAGCCATTGCTTATGTTCATGCCCTCTTCATTTCTCTAATGAGCTTTTAGACAGATTCCTAGTTGGTCAACTTGCATATCATCTTTTTCCATTTCTAATTTATGCTTCATATCAGGGCTAACATTTGAAAACACAAATATCATAGATTATGCTTCAACAGTGCTCAATTGCCCCCAAGGTAAAGCCTTGAATATTTACCTTGATAACTGATGCCCATGATTTGGCTTAGTTAGGTTTTCCATATTCACCTTTTGCCAGTCCCTGTATTTCATTTCAATGATACCAAACAACTTGAACTCTTTGAAACACATTGCATACTAACCTGTCTCCCTATGTATGTATATGTATTTAACTCCATCTAAAGTCTTTTCTTTCTTGTTCCATATTGGAAAATTCTATTGATTCTTTAAGACTCAACTAAAGTCTTAACTTTTCACAAAACTTTTCTCAGCTTTTTCAGGAAGACTTAGTATTTATCTCCTTAAATATAATCTAAACACTCTACTATTCATAGCACTTACACATACCTGGGACTATTCATTTATTCTTCTATCTCTTCCCCAGGATTGGGAGATTCTCCATTTTATGGATTATGTGATATTCTCTTTGAATCAGAATCTAGCATAGAATCTAAAAGAATGAATAGAATTTAATCTTTACCTTGAGTAGCTAAATTATTTTGACTGAATGAATGATAGTCAAAGTACAAAGAGGAAGGCTTTCATGTAAATGTAAATATATTTCATATGATAATTCAATGTAAACTGCATAGTTCAGAATTAAATTTGTTTGGTCAAAGGGTACCATGCCAAAAAAGTTCTATTAGCCTAGTTAAGCTAATCTCAAGTTATTTTACAGATAATTCCAATTATTTTTAATCATATACTGTCACTTACTAGGACTTTGTGCCACAAACTTTAATCAATAGCCATAACATTTTTGCAGACTCAACATTTCTAAGGGATATTCTCTAATTAAACCTGCCCTTGCTTTTCACTCTCGTTTTGACATTCATTAAAATTCTGTTTTAGTGTTTAATCTACAATGTCCCCACTCCAGTAGTCACATAGAGGTGGTGAAGAATGGGGGAGGGCTTTAACCCCCACCCCTCCATGGATATCATCAGCTTTACCACACAAGCTGCTACAAATAAATGTTCAGTCTAATTAAGAAGGAAACCAACATAGTTTGCTTGCTATGCCACTAACTTTACAGTAAACTGATTCCCACCTACCAGCAAATCACCATTTGAATAATTCCTATACAGACATTTTGAAGCCATTACTGTCCAATTCAAAGACATTATTAACTATTTGAGTGAATAGAATTTATTTTATCCTCCAAATAATTTAGTACAATACAATGTAAGCAGCAGACCATCAATAATAACTTGTTGAATGATTTTTTGAATGAACAGAACATGTATTTTGATACTTAACATTGTCACAATTTATACTGACTATGGTTACAATATCAAGTCATGAATTTGATGCATTTAATCACAGAGAAAATTAGCAGAACAAATTTTGCAAATTAATTGATTAATACTGTGTATATAAAGGAGAAAGTTTTGCTTAAATAAACACTTCACATTTTAAGCACTTGAGATTGATTAGAGATTCTCAACCCAGGATGACATTACATCCCATGGAACATTTGGCAATATCTAAGACTTAAAACAAACAAACAAACAAACCAAAAACCTACGGCACCTGGTATTTCTAGGTGGTTTCCCATCCAAGTATTAACCAGGCCTAACCCTGCTTAGCTTCCAATGTCAGACGAGATCAGGAGTGTTCAGGGTGGCATGGTTGTAGACTGATCTGAGATATTTTTGCATGTTACAACTTAAGAGGTCTTCTAGTGGGTGGAGGCCAGGGATATTATAAAAATCCCACAACGTACAGCAGATATGTCCCCCCACAACAAGTAATCATCTGCTCCAAAACTTTAATAGTGCACAAGTCGAGAAGCCCTGGTTAAACCATGGACTCATACTTAATTTGAAAGATATTGCTTTTTTATATGTTCAATATTTCTCTGGTCTCTAATGTTTGCCAAAACTTCCTCTATTCATGTAAGCAGTAAACCTAAAACCTTAAGTTTTTGATGAGCACAGAATGATATCAAAGAACCATGACTATGATATTTAGTATTACACTTACATGCTCACATTGGGAACAACTCACTTGTAGTTTTTAAGTAGAAATAATGTAGGCAGCCCCTAAAGTAAGGGGTTTTCCAAGTTTAAAAACTAAATAAAAAACAAAACAAAAAAAACTATTGATCTGTTTGGTTTTTTGTGAGGTTATATAAACAAAACAACAGTTTTGTTTGTTTGTTTGTTTGTTTGTTTGTTGTTTTTATGGACTGAAGTCTTTATGTTGGCTCACACAATTGAGGCTTGATAAAAGCTATACACAGATTGCCCTATACATTTGCCATATCTAAATCAAAAGGTCATCTTCCATCTTTTGGTTCTTCCATACAATTGCCACTAGCACTGCCTTTGTTGAAGCTCTCAGCACATTTTTCTGATGAATTACTCTTTTTGCCTTCAGATGCAACCTCACACCCATTGCTGTCATATAATTAATTCATCACCTTGTTGCCACAGTGACTTTGCTAATCTATAAAATTCATCATGTATCTCTTTACACTGGTTGCCATTTTATCTCCACTATGGGTCATCATTGAGTATTTTTTTGACATTTAGGCTTAGACACCTAAATAAATGTAGACACCCATGTGCTAACATATGTTGCCTGCTTTGATTGGAATTAACTCATGGTCTAAGTGGATCTGAGGCTAAAAGTTAGAATCCGCACCATGAAAGCTCTACGGTAGTGTAAATTCTAAGCTCTTTAGTCCATAAGGTTTTTCATGATCAAGTTCCTGTGTAACTATCTAGTATTCTTCTCCCATATGTCTCTCACATTTGCCTTTTGATTTTACTATATCAGATCATACCTATCTCCAAGAATTTTGTCATGTCTTTTTCATATTGATCAATGCCTTTTCTGTATTTTCTTTACCTGATAAACACTTACATCAGGAATTCATCTAGAATGTAGAATTACAATATAACACAACAATTCCACTCCTAGGTATATACTTCAAAGAACTGAAACATAGGTATTTAAACAAATAATGATATATGAAAGTTTTTACCAGTGCTATTCACAATAGCCGAAGTATTGAAACAACCCAAATTTTTCAAACAACCCATCTGTTTGATGACTGGATAAACAAAAGGTGAAATATCTACACAATGGAATATTACTAAGCTATAAAAATGAAAACGTACTCATGCATGCTACCATATAAGTGAATTTCAAAAGTAAGTGAAAAAAGCCAGACAAAAATTCATCTATTATTCTATTTATATACAATATCCAGAATAGATAAATCCAGAAAGATAGATAGCAAATTAGTGGTTATTAAGGCTAAGGGTATTGAAGGGATAGAAAGTATCTGCCTAATGGGTTTCCTTGGGGGAGTGGAGAAATTATTTAGAAACGCAGTAGCTGTAATTGTTGTACCATATCATGAATGTACAAAATGACACCAAATTTTATACTTTAAATGGTTAATTTTATGTCATGTTAATTTCACATTAGGAAAAAAAGAATTCACATGTCAGCTCAACCTTCACATTGGGCAGGAAGTAATTACTGACCTTAATTCTATTTAAAATGTCCTTCTTCTTGGTTCCAAGAGAACCAATCTCTCTTTTCTAAGACACCACATTTATTATACTCTAATTGTTGGTTTTCATTTGTGTCTCTTCCAGCTCCAGCCAAATTGTGAATTTTGATCCTTTAATCCTTATCATTGTCTTCCTAAATTTTATTTGGTTGAGTCTATAACTAAAAATAAATTGGCTTCCTATACACTAAAACTAAAATGTGTCTCTTCCAGCTCCAGCCAAATTGTGAATTTTGATCCTTTAATCCTTATCATTGTCTTCCTAAATTTTATTTGGTTGAGTCTATACACTAAAAACTAAATTGGCTTCCTAACTTGAGATAACTTAATAGGAAATCTCAGTCTGTTTATCAATAAATAATAAAATCTATTTAATCAAATTTAATTATATGTTTGAAAATGTTTTGTTATTTTTGAAGATGTGCAGCATAACAATAGGTTTTTAACAATATATTAATTTTGAATTTTGAGTACAGATGGTTGGTATATTTGAGATGGTAATTCAAAAACACAATGAATGAGTTAATTAAACTTACACATTGGTGGAGTACGTATCGAGTATTCAGCACTGAACTGACTACTTTATGTATGCCTTATTCACCTCTCCTTGTTATTAGTGACTTCATGTAATTCAAATTCTGTTTAAATATCAACCTCAGGCAGGTCTTTCCTAAAAAATCTTATCTGAAAGGGCTGCAAATCCATTGTGTAACATATTTGAAACATTTTTCCTATTTGAATTTGTATTACTTACTTTTTTAGTTATAAATATAATTTGAATCTTCCACATCAACTCCCTGAAAATAAATTTCCTGAAGATAAACTCCCTGAAGGCAGGACTTCAAAATAGGAGTCTCTAAAACACCCATATTAATTTTTTTTCTCATTTTATATTATAGGTAAAAATTTGACTTAGGGGCAGTGGAGAGAATTAGCTGACTTAACTAAAAAGAAAAATATAAGTGTGTTGATCAACTTAAGGTAGTATTTTTTCGAGGCCCTGTTATCTACCTTTCTCCATTTTTTTTTCTTTCTTGGTATATTGTGGGCATAAACATATACTATACCATTGGTTATTAAAAGGATTAAATGAGATAATATATGTTTAGGCTTAGAACTCATAGTAATTAATTTCAATTCCTTGTTCAGATAGTAAAGCAGTCACTTTTAATGAGTTAAATGAGTTCATATTGGTGGCCAAGGCAATCTTCTTGGCCTCTGTAAACGCTACAAGAAGTTCTTAAAATAGATTTGAATGAATGCTTCATTACATGAGCAGTTTCCTCACTGATCAGTCAGTTCATTGAAAAAATATTTATTCAATGCCTACTATGTGCCAGGAACTCTGCTAGGTGCTGCATATTCAGAAAGAGCAACTGACCACACAGTTTCTACTTCTCATTTGATCATATCTATAATCCAAAGAATAGGTTTTCACCTTTTAAAGTCAAAATAGGTTAAAAAAAAAAAAAAAAAAAAAAAAGCACACAGTTTTGATTAAGGATAATGAATTAACATTAAATTTCTTTATTGGGGCATTACATTATCTTAAGGAACTTCCAAACATCTGGGTTATCTGAGATACCAGGAAAGTACTACTGGTTTAATATATTGGGACCTGAGACACCACATTCTAATCTCCAGTTCCATTAACAAAGAATTGTCTATTACAACATACAAAGCAGCTCTCTTCTTTGAGAAACACTGGAGAAAAGTATGCTATTTGTAGATGATACTAAATTAAGCAGGATGGCTAATAAATTCAAAAGTTAAGTTCACTCCAGTCACCGTAGTTATAGAGTCGCAAGAGTTTGCTTTATCTTGTTCATGTTTTTGAATTTATATGACTGCATCTCCTGATTTGCTTTATAGTACCCCTGCTAAAATGAGTTTCACCTTGACCTCAAGTTTATTTATCAGTGATCTTAGTGTCTTCAGATCTGTTATCTTTTGCTTGTTACAAATGATTACAAAATTTAGTGACTGAAAACAACACTCTTTATTTAATTTATGAGTCCGCAGTCTACAATTGAGACTAGGCTTAGCTGGCCAGTTTTCTTGGTCTCTGCTGGTTCCCCTAGTTGTGTTTAACTAGTGACTCTGTTTGGAGTTGGCTTGAATAACTCAGTTTTCCTCCATTATTTCTCATCCTTGAGCAGATTCACCTAGGACTGCACATATCACATTGGCAGAGGTCAAGAGAGAGCATGGAAGTGTGCATTGCATCAGCAAAGCAAGTGACAGAACCAACCAGATGCAAGGGGTGGAACAACAGACTCACTTGTTGAATGAGAAAAGTTGTATAGTTACATTATAAAAGATGTGGATACAAGGTAAACTGAAGAATTAAAGATACATTTGTAATTTATTACAACTGGTGCAGAATCCATATTCAGTTTAACAACTGCTTAGAGATCTTGATTGCATATCTCATCTTCAGATTCTATTGCTTTGAATGTAGGTATTGGCCAATCTTAGATTTATCCTTCTTTTTAAGATAGTCAAACCTGGGTTGTATGGACTTTGCACAGAGTAAGTAGTTAAACAATAGGCAAGTTCCATATTCCTGGTTTCTTCATGTCACCCTCCTTTCTTTCCTTTAGCCTCTGCATGTAAAGTCTTATAGTTGATCTTACTCAAGATATTACAAGTAAAATTATGTCCAAGTGATTAAGAAAAAAGAATGATAAAATTAAAAAAATAAGACAAATATCTTGAAATTCAAGGTTAATGACATTAAATTGCAGTCATAAGAATTTCAATTAGACATTGGAAATACTTTCTGATTATTATAGTTTAAGATATTGGTAAGTGATTTAAAGGAAAGTAATATTCTCTAAGATTAAAAAAATGTAGATCACTATATTGGTGAATGCTTTTCATGAAATATTGCCAAGATATATTGGGCTATATCAGGTGACCATTTGATCACAGGTAATTCAAAAAGAAAAAAAAATTACCATTATAATATTTCTAGCTTGAGTAGGAATACTGTATTTAAAATAATTATGCCATAAAACAAACAAACAAAAATACTGTAATTATCCTGCTCCCTTGGGAGATATGGAGTGTCTTTAAGTTTAGATTCTGGACTGACATTTATTAATAGAGCCTCTTGACACCTCTATGGGAATACCTCAAATAATCACCCTCAGTTTATCCAGGTGGAAGAATTTTAGCTAAATAAGACTAGATCAAACTTTCTTGGCTTACAATATATCAGCTGTTAGGGGAGGCTAAAACCTAAATCCCCAAATCTTTTTCTAACCTTACTTGTTTACTTGGCACCCCAGTTCCTCTTCTTTCCTCTGTCCCTCATCTCATATCCTTCTCTCTTTCTCTGCTGAAAACTGCAATGAACTCAGTTAAAAAAATAAATGCAAAACTAAAGGAATGTCATACCATAATCCACTGGTCCAAATTGAATGACTGAGAAAATATGCTTCATTACTTTAAATAACCAAGGAGATTTATTGTGGAATTTCTATATTTCCTCCTTATGAGAAATAAAGGTTTATGAAGGGTTAAAATAACACAACTCCACTTTCATTTTAATGCTTTTTTAAATGTAAAGTTAGCAGATATAAAAGTAGTCATAATGATTTATCACCCAGCCTTAATAATTACCAACTCAAGACCACTTCCTTCTGCCATAATAGTTTGAAGCAAATCACAGTCATATCATTTCATTTTTTATTAGCAATGGCAAATGTTTTTAAATAAGGGGATAATCAGCATGACTGTGCCAGACCAATGGACTTCTCTTTGCCAGTTAAAAATTTAAGCTACTTACTGCATTTCGTACCTGCAAAGCACTGTGAACGTAACATTCTGTCATTCTTTGAAATAGCAAATGGAAGTCATTTAAACCAGATGAGGACAGCTGGGGAATTGGCATACCTACAGCACAGGATACAGACACGCCCTATTTTCAAGGGAATGAAGAGTGGTGGCCGGAAGAAAGAAACTCTTTTCCCTATTTAACCTGTAATTTGGCAAATCTGTGAAGAATTATCTCAGCATTGCATCATAATTGTTGTATACATCAATCACGAGGGAGGGGATATTACTTGAAATAGATGTTAACAGCATTATAGTTCAACGACATGAGAAGCTAAAACTGAGAGGAATGAGATCTGTAAGATGGTGCTCAATTAATCAAGGGGCTAGGGAGACACTAAATTGCTTAATAAAAAATTAGGCACTACATTTGCTTATATAAGAGCGTAAATTCTAGAGATCATTATTAGTCATATTTTAGGCATTAAAAGTTGAGTATTTCTAAACTTTTGCGTTATGATGACCCTATGGTTTTCTAATTTTCTTTCATTATTATTTCAGTAAGAGTAATATCAATTTGAACATTTTATACAGAAATTGAAAAAAAAGCAACATAAACACAGATCCTCTTCAAATGAATATTATTGATAAAATGATATATTCATAGTTTTCCAGGAAATTGAACTTTCAATAAACCTAAATGCATAGAACTGTCTCAAATTTGGCAGCTAACAACTGGGTAGCATTGAATTACTGTGCCTAATATACTGAGAAAATATTTATTGGCTTATTGATTACTGCTTTATAGCCAAATACTTCTTCAAAATCAATTGCCTATATTACAGTTTACAAATATTCTGTATATTACAGTCTAAAAAGAAATCTCTTCAAAACATTTTCTTCACTGTCTTCTATGAATTAACCCTTTTTCTGGTTTTTCTCCTACCATTTAGGCTGCTTTTCTTTAGTTCTGCTTCTTATTCATCTGCATCTTTTGAGATCTTTAATATAGTAATGCCCTAAATGTACATTTTCAGTTTAGACCTTCCTTGAACTCCAGGTTTATGTATTCAGCTGCTGATGTGTGGTCTCCACTTGGATACCTAAGAGCAATCTCATACTTAACATGCCAAAAATTGTGTTCCTGGTCTGTTGTCAACACCAAACTTACCACTACTACAGTCTTCCCACTGGCATAAATGGCATCTCTGCTCTTATAATTACTCAATTCAAAGACAAAATGAAGTCATTCTTGACTGTTTTTACTCACATTCTACCGAATGTTCTAGCAGCTCTACCTTCATGAGATATCAGTCTATTTTTTTTTTTAATTCTATAGCTACCATCTTATTCTCCCCAAACCTCTTAACTTTTTGTCTGAATTATTACACTAACCTTCAAAATGATCTTCCTATACCTGTCCTTGCCTTTCTAAATCCATTCTTAGGTAGTAATAAATGTGATCCTTTTTAAACAAAATCAGATCTTGTTATTCCTCAGCTCCAAATGTCTTCTCATTTTCCAAAGAGTAAAGTCAAAGTCCTTCCAATGACTTAAAACTATTTCCCATGCTTACCCATCTTCTCCTCCCTTCACTCTTTACTATTCCTTGAACACACAGGCAAGTACCCACAAGAGTCTTTTGCACTTGCTTTTCTTTCTGGAGCAGTCTTCCTCTTGCTATCTGCAAAGACTACTCTTTCACTTTCTTCAGGTCTGTTCCAAATGGTACATTCGTTGAGTAATCATCCTCACTCTCTGAAATTCTACCACGCTAACAATCTGTATGTCTTTTCTCTACTTAATTTTCTTATTGTAGAACTCATCAACAGCAATCATCACCATGCAATCATGGTTTATATTCATTTATTTTATTTACTCTGTTTCTCTTCATTTGCTATAACTTGGCTAATTTATAGCTACGTGATTGACAAAAGCTTAGAAAATTTGGTTAGAAAAGATTCAAATAGATTATCATGTGATTTTCCATAGTTAAAATAGTAAACACTATTCATATGTTACTACTTTGAAATGTAATTAAGAAAAAGGAGGAACCCTAGGCCTTCAAGTACATATAATTTTGCACTTATATATGTCTCTTAGATATGGATGGGAGTTGATGGAGAAAGATTAGGATAATCTCTTTTTCTATCTCATATTTATCTCATTCTATTTATGTATATGTGCCTTCTTGAATACTGTTTTGGTGAAGCAAGAAACACAGGTTATTACCATAATTCTTCCATCAATCTCATAGCCAACCTTTTTTTAAGATAAGAACAATTACCTAAACTATTTTATAATGGTTTAAAGCAATTCAATAATTAATTTATGGAGGCTATTTTAAATAGAGACAATATTTTAGGCTAGTGAATTTTGAGGTTCACTACCAATATCTCCTCCTTACTTCAAGACTGAACATTCATTTCCTAAGCTGTCAGGAATGTTGGCTGATGATGGTTCACAGCGATTCCCTTTCTGGGAACTGCCTTTAGGTGAGAAGGCTTCCCACCCACATTCATGCTTCATTCTCAAAAGTATATTACATTCAATGACTGAGCATTGAAGGGCTACAAAGGCTCATAACTTTCCCTCTTTAGGGGGAAACTCTACAGAGATATCCTAGCTCCAGCACTTTTTTTTTTTAAAAAGATTAACAGAGGCTTTTGTTGCAAGTGGACTACAGTTCAATCTTCCCTCTGTTCAGCTCTTCATTCATTCCCTGTTGTGTTCATTCTGGAGATACCTACAAAAGCTACCTACATACAAATCTCTGCCTCAGAGTCTGTTTCCTTGGATTGTGACCTAACAGTGGGTGGCAGAGGTGGTTGAAGGAATTAGACTTTAAAAAGAAATTTGGATCTGGAACACCAGCTTCCAGACTGCCATAGAGACTACTAAAGGCTTCTAGAATAGCAGAGTTACTAATTAGGGTGAGTGACATCTAGATAAGTGGTTTAGAAGATGATAGTGAATATCATTGCAGATTTGAGATCAGCTGCATTAATAAAGACTGTATGTCATTCTATTGATCTTTATTATAAATCTCCACAGAAAAGGTGACCAGCTAGAATCTTGATAGAGCTAGTCTTAGTTGAGATGAACTTATTATAAGAAGCAAGTTGGTCAGAGAGATGCAAAATGTGAATTGTAGTGGATACTGTAATTTGCTGCCCAGATAAATACTTGAAAATTGAAGTACTTCTCCCCTCAACCTTGTAGTATTGGCTCCTGGTGCCCAAGAGCAGAGTCTCCCCCTAAGGTTTACCGAGGCAGAAGGGAAATACCCCACCTAAGGTCAATGCCCCTCCTTGAAAACAAGGCCACATCCAATGACTAAGTAATAACAATCCCCTTGCTTCAATCTGAGATAACTCTGCAAGGCTATTAAGACCCCAAGTTCCCTGTAGGACAGGCCAAGTCTTCTGTGGTGACACCATCATAATTTAACATCTCCTTCTGCACAGGTCTGCTTTTTTTCACTTCCTTATGAGTGAAAAACATTAAGTGAATTCTATTTGTTCTTGCAAACAAATTCCTGTCTCAAAGTCTATTTCCTTGAGAACCTGACCTAAGAAATACAGTGACAAGCTGGTATCAATTCCTGTTATAGATACTAATATTAATGCTTGTTAACAAATTCGACTATATATATATAATTTAACTATATATACATACATGTGTACATATACACCTAACACATATATATGTATGTTTATGTGTTCACACACAAACATATATGCATAGAAATTTTGCACATAAAGTTTGCTAATATTGGAACTGATTTTTATAAGTGTTGGTGGAAAATAGATGGAAGTCATCTTTATCACCCTCAAACAATCATCCCTATCCAAATCTTCGTATAGTCAAGATGATTCTTATTTCAAAAAGTATGACATTATTATTACTTTCAATAATATTAGCTAACATTTAACGTTTGATTACTATGTATCTGGCAGTACATTGATCAGTGCCAATGGCAGTAAAGAAGGATAGAATTGGGGCAAATCCTTGCTCATAAGAGACCATTTTAAGGGATAACATAGTTTTGACAACAGCAAAGCACAGCTATGTATAGCTCAGAAAACACACATACCCTGGGGTTCTGTTGCAATAGAGTAGCTTTAGAGTAAAACAAATTCAAATTTGATATTATTGATTTAATATCTGCAGTGTGTTTATACTTGAAAAATATAGCAAATACAAAATTTGAGCTCTATATATAACCATTCGTTTGGAAGCTAATCAATTGAACAAAGAAATACCAAGTCTTAGAAACATAAAATCTAAAGCCAAAATATTAATTTGCCATGTAAAAAGATTTTGAAGTAAAGATACATATTCTCAAGAATACCAATAGTCTGTTCTGCAAGCCTAGGAAGGAGAATAAAGGAAAATGTTAAAAACCCCCAAAATAAAGATCTGAGGAACCCTTCTCTGTTAGAACTCTGGACGTGAGAAGTGGTTGTGTTGCATAGGTGGTCTCTACAACAAGTTTTAATTAAATTGAGTAGTAAAAAAGCAATGCCCTTTATGGTGAGAAAGAACTCATAAAAGTTTTGTACAAATGCCAGGTAATGTCTGCATTAGTGTCCATGAGGGGTTTCGTTTCTGCGGTTTTGAGCTCTGTAAAAAGTTCCCCCTAAGAAAATAATGAAGATCCTAGTCTTCCTTAAATGTTTTGTGAATTTAGGCTACTTTACAAGTTCATCCTTGATAACTGGTAATCTAAGTCCATCACGTACTAGTAGGAAAACATTAGGTGAATTCTAAAAATTCAAGCCAGCTTGTTAGTTCTTCTCTGAAATGAACTACATTAAAAATTTAGTTGACTAGGAAAATTTTAATCAACTTACTATTTCATGAATGATACATTCTAAAAATATCTATCTCCTAGAAATTTATTTATCTCTTCAAAATATGCCATCTTTTCATTCAAATATGTCCTTCACTGGACATGCAAGTTATTTCTCTGAAACCCAAATTTGATCATGTTGCTCTTTCACATAAAAATATTTCCTGAATTTCCACAACCATAGGCTGAAGTCTGATCTGCCTTATCCTCATCATCTACCTGTCCTCCATGTTTCCTACATATTCTAGTCACAAATAATTATTGCTTTTTGTGTGTTGTTTTATCCACCACATTATTTGCATGTTAATTATTCTCTATAAGGAGTGACCCTCTCCCGTTGTATATCTGGTTTCTTGTTTGTAGAGATTTGAGAGTCCAGGGCACAACCTTTGAATTCAAAATGATGTGGCTTATAATCTCAGTGTGCTAGAAATGTGACCTTGAGAAAAAATTTAAACTATCTTAGTATTTTCATTGATAAAATGGTTATATAAAACCTACCTTACAGGGTTGTGATGATTAATAAATAAAGCATTTAATACATGAAAACTTCCTGTTGTAACTTAAATATAATATGTGCTTAATAAACAGTAGCTATTATTATTTTTATCATAAAAACATAGCCCTTCTGTAAATACTTTTCTGATTTACCCATAGCCCCACTAGCAAGTCAGAGTTTCTTTAGCACTCTATATAAACTGGTATCACAAAACTTATAACTTTTGCATGTCTTCTATATTTCCTTTGTAGCAAGTTTCTTGAGTTTGCTAATTTTAGAAATCTTTAAATAATTTCGTTCTCCCTGTTTTCAGTCTACTTTTGATATAACTATTAGTTAAATCATTAGAGAATAATAGAATTATCTTTTTGCATGTTTGTTTGCCTCAAATTGTTAAGGATTTTGAGGTAAAATTTTATAGCAGAAGCTGTTAGCTGATTGCTATTTTTTTTCCCTCTTAATCCTTGTTTTAAAGTAGACTGTATTTCCCAAGGTCATCTGCAGTTATGTGTGGCTACAGGATAGCATTCCCACTAAACCATCGTAAACAGGATCAATGTGCATCATATATCCAGGTCTGCTTCACGAAAATTTGTTCATATGTTATATACTATGTTCCTGTCCTTCCAGAATGCTAGAAGTCTCTAACCTTGTTGGCATCAGAATGTGGTCTATAAGAATCTAAGGCCTAATGATCTAAGGTGGAGCTGAGGTGATGATGCTAGTGCTGGGGAGCGGTTGCAAATACAGATGAAGCTTCGCTGGCTGGCCTGCTGCTCACCTCCTACTAGGCCTCTGACTGGTACCCAGGTACAGCCCAGGGGCTGACGACCACTGCTGTAAATAAACACATTAACTATGGAAAACCATGTTAAAGATGGCTCCTGAGGCAGGAAACAAGGGACTCTATGTCCCTAATTGCTGCTTTGAGGAGAGACGTTTATGGATCAAGGACAACCATTTTTGTAAATAAAAATTTAAAATTCTATTACATTAGGTGAGGGGACAGCAAACTTTTTCTGTCAAGGGCCAGATAATAAATATTTTCAGTTTTGCGGGCCCTATACTTTTTGTTGCAACTACTCAACTCTGATTGCAGAACAAAAGCAACTAAAAACAATGCATATAATAAGTGCAACATGTTTCATTAAAACTTTATTAATGGCAATGAAATTTGAATTTTATATAATTTTCACATAGCATGAAATGTACTGTTAGTTTCTAAAAACCATTTTAAAAGAACACAACCAGAAGTTCCCATCAAGTTGGCTCAGTAAGTAAACACTATGCTGGCTTCCTCTCATACCACATCAAAATTACTACTAACCTACAGAACAACAATCAATGAGAATTGCTTAAAGTCTAACTGAGCAGAAGTGAAACTAAGAATATTTCCTTAGTTATACACCAAGACTGGTAGGAGGTACAGAAACTTGAAATGGGTGGGTCCAACATCTACATGTGGTAGCTGAGAATTGGGAGGACTATCTTAGCTGTGGAGGTTCCTGTGGAGGATCAAAGTGTCCCAGCCCTACAGTGAGCTCCCCAGCCTGCAGCACCAGTGCTGGGTGTTGGAATAGAAGTCTCCAACTTCTGGCTGTGAAAACCATTGGACTTTATGGCCGAGTGAGAGAAAGGGCTGCTGGAGTTCCAAGCATTTTCCTTAAGGTGCATTTTCCCATATGAACTTCCTCGCTGATGGACTCACTCGCTCTGAGCTCCAGCGATAGGGCCACAGCTTGAAATGTGCCAGAGACATACAGGAGAAGAACTGAATTGTCTAATTTCAGGGAGCTTCTTTCTCCCAGACAAACCCCAAATAAATAGCATCTGGCCTCGGCATGTCTTGTACCTCTTGCTAAACAGCCACAAGGCTAGAACTAGTGTCAACGAGCCTTGATTCACAGCTCAGCATCTCCGACTGCGCAATCAATTTCAGCATGAGTGGAAGACATCTATGGATCATTTTGTGGTTCATGCCAGGTGGCCCTGGGCAGGGAATAGGCAATAGCTGAACTTGGCCTGTTATGGGACCCCTCTCAAGAGGCTGTAGGGCCAGCATGCCTCCTGGCTGCTTCAGACTGACGCAGAGCATTACCCAGCCATCTCCAGAAATGATAAACCTAAAGGGCAGACTGGACAAGCACAAGAGCCCTGATAAAGCAAATCCTGCTCTGTAGGGTCAGCCCCTGCACAACAACTTCTCCACTATAGCCACAGACAATCCTCACAATCAATTAGCCTTGGAGTGAATCTCTGCATTGACTTTCAAACAGCAATCAAGGCTTAACTACAAAATGAGGGTACACATAAAGGGCACACACCTAGAGCATCCAGCTCAGGTAAACCGGGAAACTGTGCCACTGGATCCTATAGGATACCTACTACATAATGCCACTAAGACCAGAAGACATAAGAGCTCTACCTAATATGTAGAAACAAATAGGGAGGCAGCCAAAATGGAGAGACAAAGAAACATGTTCCAAATGAAAGAACAGAACAAAGCTCCAGAAATAGAACTAAACAAAATGGAGACAAGCAATCTACCAGATGCATAATTCAAATCCCTGGTTATAAGGATCCTCAGTGATCTCAATGAGAACTTCAACAAAGAGATAGGAAACACAAAAATAGAGATAAAAAAAAGGTAAAAAATGAAGAATGCAGTAACTGAAATAAAGAATATATTTGAGGTAATCAACAGTAGATTAGATGAAGCAGAGGAATGAATCAGAGATTTAAAAGTTAAGGTAGCAGAAAACACCCAACCAGACGAGCAACAAGAAAAAAGAATAAAAAATATAGGATAGTTTAAGGGGCCTCTGGGACAACATCGAGTGTACCAACATTTGCATCACAGGGATCCTAGAAAGAGAAGGGAGAGAAAGCAAGGAATCGAAAACCTATTTGAAGAAATAATGATGAAAAATTTCCCTAACTTGGCAAAGGAAATAGACATAAAAGCTCAGGAAGTGCAGAGAGTCCCAAACAAGATGAACCCAAAGAGGCCCACACCAAGATATATCATAATTAAAATGTCAAATGTTAGAGAGAGAGAGAATCTTAAAAGCAGCAAGAGAAAAGCAGTGAGTTATCTACAAGGAAGCTCCCATAAGACTGTCAGCTGATTTCTCAACAGAAACTTTGCAGGCCAGAAGGGATTTGTAGGAAACATTTAAAGTGATGAAAAGCAAGTACCTACAACCAAGATTACTCTATCCAGCAAAGATATCATTTAGAATTGAAAGACATATAAAGAGCAGAAAAGAGAAAGCTAAAGAATTTCATCACCACCAAGCTAGTATCAAAGAAATGTGGAGAATTCTTTAAGAGGAAAAAGAAAAAAATTAAAAAAAATGAATAACAAAATGGCAATAACTACATATCTATCAATAATTAGTTAAATGTAAATAGATTAAATGATTCAATCAAAAGACATAGGGTGGCTGAATGGAAGGGGAAACAAAACCCTTATATATGCTGCCTACAAAAGACTCACTTTAGATCAAAAGATACACACAGAGTGAAAGTAAAGGGATGGGAAAACATATTTTATAAAAATGGAAACAAACAAACAAACAAAGAGCTGGGATAGCAATATTTAAACCAGACAAAGATAGACTTTAAAACAAAACAAAAGCTATAACAAGAGACAAAGAAGGACTCAGTAATCGCACTTCTTGATATTTAGCTGAAGAAACCTAAGACACTATTTCAAAGGACATTTGCATCCATGTGTTCTTTGTAGCATTACTTACAATAGCCAAGATATGGAGGCACTTGGGTGCCCATCAATGTGTGAAAGGATAAAGAAGTGGTACATATATACAGTGGAACATTACTCAATCATAACATGAATGGTCCTAGAGGGTATTGTGCTGAGTGCAATAAGTCAAACAGAGAAAGACGAATGTCATATGATTTCATTTATATGTAGAATCCAGAGAATAGGATAAACAAACAACAGAAACAAGCTCATAGATGCAGAGAGCATTTTGATAGTTGTTGGATTGGGAGGTAGAGGATGAGTGAAGAGGGGAGGGGATTAAGAGGTACAAATTGGTAGTTACCAAATTGTCTCAGGGAAGTGTAGCATGGATAATATAGTCAGTAGTATTGTAACAACTATGCATGGTGTAAAATGGGTAATGGATTTATCGGGATGATCGATTTGTCAGTTATATAAATGTCTAATCACTATGTTGTACACCTGAAACTAATATAATATTGTATGTCAACTATAATTTTAAAAAAATAAAAAATTAAAATTAAAAAAAAAAAAAAGGAAAAGATCATTTTTAGCTTAAAGGGTATAAAACCCAGGCAGGGACCCTTGAGCGATTATGTGCTCACTCCTGTTAGGCCACTAAAATTTTAGAACTTATTAGCTACAGAAATAATCATTTGTTTACAAATACAAGAGCCCTAATTTATTCAACCCGACTCTATCTTTAGAAAATCATTCAAAGCAGAAGACATGGCTACGCAAATTGTCAAAATCTCATAGCTCCTCGATGTTGTGTCAAGTATTCTGAATATTTTACCTAAATATTTGACAATAATAAAAATGCATTTGAATTTCAACACATTTATGAAAAATAAGATTCAGAACATATAAAGGAAAGTATATTGCATGTGTCAATATGAAACCCATAATGATAAAAGCTAGACTTTCTTCTGATAATTAATGCGCTAAGATATTATTATAATAAAAAATTGTTATCAGTGTCGATTGTAACATTATCTTAAAATCTAAGTCTCAAAGAAAGTATGATAGATACAGTTAAGGATTAGTTGTTCTCATTCTATCCCAGCCCTTTCTTTCTAGCATTTACCTTGATTATAAAACACTCATTATTATTTTGTTACTACTCCATGCATGCTTCTCAATTAGATTTTAAGCCACGTGATGGCGGAACCTTGTCCATTTTACTTCTACATTCTCAGCTATTAATCCATTTCTTAGCACCTGGCAGATGCTAAATGAATATTTGTGAGTTGAATGGATAAATCAGACATATTATTTTGTTAAATTAAATTAATTCATAAAGGAGAATAGTTGAAAGAATATATATTATGAAACACATGAAAACTTTATAAAAGTCGAGTATACTTTACTTGGCATAGTGCCAAGTAACTCCAAAAAGAAAATATCCACTTTCTAAATTCAGAAATAAAATCCCTAAATTAATATATATATATTATAAACATGGCACACCATTATATATACATATACATGTATGTATATATGTATATATATATGAATAAAAATGCTTCTTACATCTTTCTAGTAGAGAAGTAATGATATTCTTTGTGAGAAGCAGCTATGTCCTTTCCATCATATATAAGAGGAAGAAAAACAGCTGTTGTTGAAATAGGCTCAAGGAAGTCTGAAGCCTTATAACAAATGTAGTGGTCACATTTAAGTTTGCTCCATAAGTTTAGCTTGCCAGGTCAATAGAAGACATCAGAGAAACTTCAAAAGCCTGAATCACCTAATCAGGCTGGCAAAGAATGCCATTTTTAATCACCTTAGGTCGATTTATGAGCCTGGAACTCTCTCAAACATCTAGCAATTCCCTGAGCTTAATTCAGGTACATAAAGTTCCAAGCTCATAAGATTTTAGTCTTGGTGTCATAGAATCAGAACAGAAAATTAAAATACTGCCATATAAACAAAGCATAGTGTTTCAACCACACATCTCCCTTTTAAGAGAGTATATGGGGACATAGAGAAGGAGAACAATTCTCAGATATATAGCCCACCTAGGTAAAGCACTTTCAAATGTACTTCATTTATTTATTTTAGGCCATTTTTGGCTCAAAATCATGCAAAAGTACTGTCTCTAGTTTCATTCTGCTCTTTTGAAATAGTCCAGATTTTGCGCTAAGAGTTTAAAGCCACAGCAAAGAGCTAGGCCAAGAGGGAAAGCTTTTGAAGAGTTCTCACAGCTGTGAAAACACAGGCCTCAGGCTGTGTGTAGAGTTACTTCAAACAGCTGCTTCAGGTGACTAAACACCTTGAGTCTCATTCATCAAGTGTTGTTTATACTGGCTGACAGACCAGACTTGGAGAATTAACTCACAGAAAAAAAGATGTACTACATACCAAGTATGGGAAACGAACCTAGTTCTTTAAATGTGAAGCAAAGAAAAAGAAAAAAAAAAAAAAAAAGCCAATAACCTCAGTAAATTTAAAATAAAGCAGAACAGGACTAATTTTATTTTATGTTAATACTTCTTAAGATACCCTTTGCATCTTTACAAGCAGAGGTGAAACGATACTGATGGTTTGCTACTTTTGTGATTCCACGAATAAAATTGAGATTGACAACTCTATACGCAGGGAAACACCTCAAATGAATGGTTACAAAACTTCTCATTAATTATCAGTGTGCATAATATTGAAAGAGTAAGTATAAATAATGCATTCTCATTTTTAAAAAGGAAAATATGGCTTTGTTCTTGCCTAGATTCATTCCTTTATTGGAAACATTGTCACATTAAGCCTTGGCCATAGGGTTCATCACCCAGCGTTAAAACATTCTTTCATCTAATCTATTGAGAAAGGTGACACGATAATATATGTTAAACCATGTAACTATTTGCATGGATCAAAAGAAGAGTGAAATAAAATGACATGAGTCAGTGTCAGGCGAAGTGTTACTAGTTAAGTAAGCTTTAAATATTGAAAGCTAGTTTTAATATTTCCTTTTAATCTAGAAATATGTCACTTGGTAATTTTTTTTTTTTTTTTTTTTTTTTTTTTTTAAATATAACATCAGGGTAGTTACGAACAACATTTTCCATGGCTTCATTCAGCACTAAGCAGAAAAATCTACCCGGCCCTCTCCTTTGTCATGGCAGAACTTGTCGATTGTCACTTCTACTGGCAATTAGTTTATAATTTACATTACATCATTTTTCAAAAGTAAGACCTCTTTTGAGCCCCCATTCACAAATTTATGAATGATATTTAAATACTGCCTCCATTTTTCTGATCTTTTCTCCAGTTCAAAAATGGCTTTCCATTCTTTTAATTAATATGCTCTAAAGCAGTTCTCAAACTGTACTGTGCATAGAAATGCCCTGGGGATCTCATGAGAATGCAGATTCTGATTCACAAGGTCTAGGTAGGGCCCGCTAATCTTCATTTCTATCAAGATCCTAGGACCACACCTTGAATAGAAAGGCACTAAAAAAATACTAGCTTGAAGAGCAAAAGGGAAAAACAGCTTTTTTTCTTTAAAGGCTAATTTGTTTCTCCACTATATGAGAATAAAGGCAAACATTTGTTGTCCAATCATTAGGCAAAATAATGATGAAAAGTAAGGTTATAGAGTCCGTATGTTCTACTATTTAAATACAGGATTAAAGATTAAAGATCTATATTTCTGTGCATTCAATGCCAAATTGTACAAAATAGGTCAGGAACATTAATCCAAATAGGACCCAAATGTGAAAAATTACTTTTCATCTTTCAATATTATAGCTAATGATAGGTGAAGCCCTGTGTGGGAAAACACCCCTGGGAGCGGAGTGCTTGCGACATCTGGGCAGTAACAATGAGGTTACATAGAAGGAAACGTAATTTTCATTAGCAAAGAAATAGAAGACTCAAGTTAACAAACAACAACGTCAGGAACTAGGAAAGCAAAATAAATTAGGGAAAGCATAAAGAACGAATATTTATTAAGGATCTACTATTCTACAAATAAGAATTCTATGATGCAGCCATTACATGTATTTTATAGAAGGCAGTGAGTTCCCGTAAAATTAATCAGCTTATTTAGGTAAACGCAGGTAATAGCTGGCAGAGAGATTTGAATCCAATAAAGTCTGTCTGTCTACCACAATTCTCTCAAAAACAGCACAAAAGGACAATGTTGAAGAAACAGCTGATAGCAACAGTGCTCAAAAAAAAAAAAAAAAGAAATGAAAAGAAAAAGAAAAAGAAAGAAACTTGAGAAATTGAGCAAAGGAATTTTGAGAAATGTAAAAAGCCCGCTTCAGAAGTATAGTAGAAATGTAACGTGAATATGGAATAAGTGATGAGTAGTGGGAGATGGGCAAAGAATGGTAAATGTCTGCAAAATGGATAACAGACACTGGTTACTGAGAATTAATTATACAAGGTTTAGCACAGGCTTTTCAGATCTAGGCCATTAAGTATGTCTCCATTTAATCTCAGCTACTTTATATAAAATATCAGACCAGTTCATTTAAATTATCGAGTAATTACTATCTACTAGTTATTGTATTGGGGATTGAGTTAATAAAACTTTACATGGTTCATCAAAGTATATTTGTATAAGAAAGGTTGGCAAAGAGATTTTGGGGCTATTTAAATAGCTTCACAAAAAATGCTTAAAGATTGAATCATTCTTTCAGATCAGTTTAAGAATGGACAATGGTTCTGGGTCACAAAAATAGCAATATTTTTCTTGTCTTGACTTATAAGACAAAGGTACAAGTGTTATGTACAATACAGAAATATGATTCAGAGAATTAAATTATAGAGAGAAAGCAATGTAAATTTAAGAATGACCAAGTTACCCTACATAAAATTTGTCTCCAAGGACAAATCTCTTCCTGCATAGTTATGGATATGAGCAAGGCAATAAGGTGTTAAATAATCAGAGTTAATCAGCCATGATGATTCTATTACATAAAAAGTGGGAGAAGGGCATGACATGCAAACCGGACAGACAGAAAGACAATAGAACTACTCATCGTGACATTGCAGTAAGTATGGAATAATATTGCTGAATAAAGAATGCTACTGGAAGGTAGTGCTTGCAGCCACTGTTTTGTGGAATCACTGGTGTCTCCTTCCTGAGGTTGTCTCCACATTTCAGTATTTGCAACTTTCACGAAACCCCATACATTTTGTTTCCTTTTGCCAGAAACAGAAAAAAGAAAATAAAAAACAGAATTCTACTATATCTTATTTATTTCTCTAACGTTTGTGTTGATCTCTGTTCCTTTTACAAGAATGAGACATGTGTTTTTCAAAGTGAAAATGTAAGCTGGAAAAAGAGGGCATTCGCAAAAATCCTCCTAAGGTAGAGTCCCTAAGGATCAGACAGTGCTCAGCGTCGCCCACTTTTATGTGCTCTTCTTTCAGCTCATCGAAGGATTTTTCTTCTGCTCTCCTAACCTCTATATATGTGTCAGGAGGCAAATTTGTAGCCCTATATTCTCTTCATCTATTTAAATTCTCACCAAAAGTTAATTTGCTCAGAGAACTAATAGTCCACAAGAGAGCTTGTCTCATGAGGTGCTATTACGATCACCTGCCACTGGAATTTTCAGGAACTATAAAATAAATAAAATATCTAGGAATGGATATTTGTGAAAGCAAGGAAGATTTATTACCATAATTTCTCCACCTAAGAAACAATTTACTCAACTTTATGAAAAGTTGAGTTCCAATTTGTATGCAAACTATATGGCATTTCTTTCTCTTTCCTTTTTTTTTCCTTTCTTTTTCCTCCCCCTGCCCCCCACCGCCCCAAGAATACCCTGTGAGTACCACTAAGTAAAACCTCTAAGGCTGCTGTGTGTATCCTGTAGTCACTGACGCAAAAACAGATTGGCAGCCAGTAGCTTACATGTGCTTCTGATTATGTTAATGAATTGGAGGTCAAGCCCTTTGACTCTTCAGTTAAAGCAATCTGAATTCAGTTAAAGGTAAAATTAAACTAAAAAGAGTTTTTGGTTACCTCATAATCTCACCAAAAATAGCTCATTTAATAAATAGTGAAATCTGGCATAAATGAGAGTCTCTTCTTTGATCTATGTACAACAAAGCTAGAAAATATAATTTCCTCAACTCTAAGAATGATAATAAAATATATATTTTACTCACTGAAGTGAAGGCAATTACTCACATTTTCCACCTAATGCATAGTGGTAAATTCCATCACAACTTCACAAGGTGAAAATGGTCAAATATGAACAAACTTGGCTCCAACTTTTAATCTGCTCCTTTGAAAGCTCAGAAAGACAGCTGCCTAGTATTCTAGCCACCTCATGTTAACACATATCAATAAAGTGTTGGGTAGAGTACTATTCCCTAGAATGGGATTCTGAGACAAGCAAGGTTTACTCACATGTCAAGAAATCAACACTTAGGGGCTATTGGTGGTTCTCATATTCAATGGAAATATTTTACATGTGAAATTCCTTAATTCAACATAACTGAAATACAGAAAAAAAAAGAAGAAAAAAGAAACATAGTCTTTAAAAGCTTTAAGCAGCTGGTTATATACACATTGTCCTCTCTCACGTTTCTCAGGGCCGAGCCCACTTGTCCAAATTCGAGAGATGAAGAGAGAAGAGGGTATAAACACCTTAATTTTAGTCATAGGAGTGCAAGTTAAAGCAGATGGGTAAAGCCAGTTTCTTTAATAAAATTGGTTCAGGAAAAAATGGTCTCATATGAAAAGAAGTGATAAGGTATAGCATCAAAATAGAGATTTATATCTAACAGTATTTTCTTTTGAAAATCAGACTATCTTTAAAAAGATAACACATTAATTTTCCTAATCATGAGAACTATGATGAAATATTGTACAACAAATTATTAGTCGAGCGATCATATACCAAAATCATACCAATTTTGTGGTATAATTATATTAGTCAAGAGTTATTAAGCACAGCATTGACCTAAGTGCTTTATATGTTTGAAATACTTGATGCCTACACTTAATGAAGCAATTACTATTATTTTCTCCATTTCACAGATGAGGAAACTGAAACAGAAAGGTTGGTTAATTTCTCCCACAAAGTATAACTGGTCGGAAGAAGAGCCATAGTTTAAACCTAGGGCAGTTTCAGAGTCATCGTTTTTAACTATTAAACATATTCTGCTTTCTGAACATCATAGTGACCTAAATCATTTCTTCATGATTTTAGTTTACATATTACTACTTAAGACAGGGAGAATGGGGTCTTAAAATTAGATGAAGTTAGATCTTGAAATTAGATGGTGGCATTGCCCAGACACTACAGAATTTTGGCAGCATGTAGGTCTCAAACAATGAGCGGGTCACTAAGAATGGCCACAAAAGACTCCATGATAGCAGAGCCTCCAAAGGCAGGGGAATAAAAATGGTTACAAAAAGGTAACTACTTAAGCGCTTCCAAATTTGTATTTAGCCATGAGAAACTTATCAAAACCATTTGTGATATCTTTATCCAGTGTTCACTTAGTTTAGCCAGAACTTAATTTTCCATAATTTCTTTTCCTGTAGGTGCCTGGGTCAGAGTTGGTCATAAGAAAAATTGGTATAAATTTATAAGGCAGAAGTGAAGAAGCAGGCATTTTATATGGTCTAAGACTTTGTAGAGAAGGCCTTATTGCTACTCACTTACATGATTGCTGGTGTTCTCCCTCACTTTGTTGTAGACTGCAGCCAGCCTTACTGGACCTCTTCCTTCAACTCCCTAGAGCTCTAGGCACATGTGCAGAAGGGGTGCCAGCTGACCCTTCAGATCACCTGCATCATTGATACTGTAGGCAGTGAAAGACAGGTGTGGTTCCAATCTGCCCTCACAGGTTCCTGTTATTCTTTGGTTCCCCTGACTTTATGTCTATTTGCCCTTCCCAGCCGATGACTTTGCTGACCTTAGGCCCATCTCCAGATGCTGGTATGGCAGGCTTATATTGACTGCTCATCAGAATTGTGTAAAGTTTAATCACTTGACTAAATTCCATATTTTCTATCACTTCTAGTGGATCCAGTCCTCTGACTGAACCCTGACCAGTACACTATTCATTCCTTTTGGACTGCTCTTAGAAAACTTGGAATTTGGTGCTACAGATGCTGCCAGTGATATCCTGTCATGTCAGGAAGACAAAAATGAGAAAATTTTAGTTATTTCCATAAAATTAGATGCTGCCAGTGATATCCTGTCATGTCAGGAAAGACAAAAGTGAGAAAATTTTAGTATTTCCATAAAATTAGATTGGGGAAAAAAGGAGGTCAAGTAGAACAAAGAGCATTAAATATATGAACAATTAAATAAAATATGTATCATTTATCAAATGGGTTATACTTCTCCCATACTATCTCCATTCTACATGTCATATGGTTTAAGCATGCCATAGTTTTGTCATGGCAACATGGAATTCCTGAGGTAGAAACTATCTTGCTTATAGGAAAAATAGAGATAACTAAGAATACCATGTACTTAGTGATTGAACCTGGCTACAGACCCAGCCTCCATGTGGGCATACTTACATATTGAATAATAGCAGCAAGAAATTAAATGTGATGTCATAAAACTAGCTAAATTCCATCTGCAGGGACTCTCAGGAAAAATTAAATTTTCTTAACACCACCTACCCACAAGAAGTGAACAGAGTCTGCCTAAGGCAGTTGTGTCCAATTTAGGTGCCAGAATCAAACTATATATGGTGACTAACTAGTTGTGAAAGAAAGAGAAAAAAAAACTTCAAAGAGTTTAGAAACTCAATGTATTAAGCACTTTCAACTCTGCAGAAGATCCGTAGCAAATTTCAGTATGGCTGGATTAACCATATGGCCTGGTTTTCCCTGGACACTAGTCCATGTTCGCTTTACCAGAGTAAATAG
Source organism: Eonycteris spelaea (assembly GCA_003508835.1). NCBI lineage: Eukaryota > Metazoa > Chordata > Mammalia > Chiroptera > Pteropodidae > Eonycteris > Eonycteris spelaea. The sequence continues at coordinate 4,318,584 of PUFA01000088.1, forward strand.
TCCTAAACTTCTCTTTCGTTCTCAGATATGTTCCAGTTTTGACAAAATTATCTTGTTACACTAGTAACAAGCCAATCACATGGATATTGAAGACCAGATGAAATAATACAAGTAGCTAACTTGTACAGAGTACAGTATATATACCAGGCATTTGCTCTTGGGATTTAACATAATACCTTCCTTACTCCCAACAAAACCCCTCCCAATATGAGGAAAGTATGATTAGCACCGTCTTTGTTAGGGAGTCTGAGCCACATAGGAATTAGCAAGTCGCCTAAGTCCACATGGTTGTAAGTGGCAGTGCAGAGCAGTCTAAATAGTGGAGTTCTTAATAGCTTTTATAATCTATAGTAAGAGTCCTAAGATAGTGGATTGAGACCCCCTGGGCTTGCCTAGAGAGGATCATTTATAATTTCTGCCCCTCCAAAGTGCTATAATTTCCATACGCATTAACTGGTATTCTACGCCAAAACATGTAATGATTTAGTTTTATGTGTTAACTTGGCCACGCTCTGGTGTTCAGTTGTTGGGTTAATCTCTACTCTACATGTTTAGTCAGTTGAAGGTCTTAAGAGCAAAAACTGAGATTTCCCAGGTAAGAAGGAATTCTGCCTCAGGACTGTATCATAAATATCCTTTCTGAGTTTCTAGTGTTTTGGACAGCCCTATAGATTTAGGGCTCAAGACTGTGACTTCAACTTTTTCCTGTCTCTAGTCAATAAATACCCTATGGATTTTAGACATGACAGCCCCAGAAAAATTCTTTCTTTCTGTGTATGTGTGTGTGTGCATGTATGTGTGTGTGTGTGTGTGTGTATCTGTAGTACTGTGTGTGTGTGTGTCTACACACACACATACATACATGAGGGAGAAGAGAGAGAAAGAATACCATTATTTTCCCCACTTTACAATCCGGAAAACTGAGATGTTAAGAGATACTGTGTAACTTATCCTATTGATGTTACACAGCTAAACGGTAGGGAAAATGAAATATTAATTCAAGCTTATCTGACCTCAGAGACTCAGTGCTAGGTCATTAAACTCTATTGCAATTTACTGGCTCTCAAGTCCAAAAGTCAACAAAGTAGGATGAGAGAAGTTAGGGCCTTGACATCAGGGCTCCTAAACTTTAAGTCAAGTTTTAAAAAGCTACCAAGCAACTGTCCACGAGCAACTCACTTTCCTCTTTTGATTCTAGATTCTCTATAAATAGAATAAAGAGCTGCCGGTAATCTTGATACAAAGATAAAAATATGCCAACATATGAAAATTAAAGCATCATTTTTATTTTGTTATTGTCCAAATGAACTCATATCCTGAGCTCTTCCACTGACCACAAAATTTCCTTATTTTAATGAACATTAAAATGTTCACTAAACCTTAGATACAGGACTCAGTGTCAACCCAATCACTTTTCATTTACCGATATTAACACAAAGACACCAGAACATTTGATCAGCATAGCAGCTTTGGGATGACACTAAGACTTCTCTTAACCCTTTAGATTAGTTTGTATATATGTGCATGTGCATATTCATTTAACATGTCAAAAACTGAAAATCTGAAAAGTTATGAAAGGATAATAAGGAAAAGAAGACTAGGACAGAATGGGTAAAGAAATTAGAATACAAAGAAAAAAACATTTAAAAAAGTAATGAATAGTATAAACTGATTAAACATTAGTGTTTAGTAAAATGAAGAGCCAATTTAAAACAAAAAAAATAATACTATGTTGGATACTGTGGTAGAGTTAAAAAATCTTACCAAATTAAAGAATACCCAGACCCCTTTAAGGGAAAATTTGCCAAGTGTCATTACAAAGAAAATATTTCACAATGCACTTTGTTCAGAAAATTTTGAGCATATGTGAAAGCATTCCCATTATTCTTATAGTAAAAATTCAGTAGCTTCATTGCTTAAACAGTTTTGCTTTTATTTCTTGCTTTAATTGAGCAGCAGTACAGCCTTAAGGTGTTTTTATACTCAGCAGGAAGGAAGGTAAGAATCCAGAAGCAAGAAGAAGGATAAGAGAAATAAACAGAAAAAAAAAAAAAATCAAAGGAAACACAGGAGAAGCCAAAACAAAGAAAGAGGGAAAGCAATTTATTTTAGCAATATGGTGAACTGTGTGGAAAAAAAGTCTCTCCAATATGGCAACTTATGGAGACAGATCCAAGTAAGCTTTCTGAGTGATTTTATGTGAAAGTCAAACCATAACTTTAATAAATTCAAAGCACTTAAGTCCGTTTGACATATCAACTCTGTGTGGCAAATGAAATTGTCTGTTTTGTTTCCCTAAGGTCAAGATAGTTGGGAGAAGCTTAGGTGAAAGGCCCCATATACTAAAGGAGTTGTTAATTTTTTTTACTGGTACATTGAGTCAATGCAGTTAACTATGTAGATTCAGACTATAGACTCCTCCATATGCCCTCACATCATTGACATTAATAGGAAAAGGGTATGTAAAAAAGATAGATGAGAGTTAAGCTGAGAAAGAAAATTCAGCTTTGTGTCTTTGTTCTTAGGACAGAATAGAATGATATACTAACTAGTGTCCTCAGCTCATTCTGTAGTAATGTTTTTCAGACCTTAGCTCTTTCCTCCCTTTTCTACTACAAAGGGAGCATATGGCGCCACAGCCTTGCACAAAGAAAAGAAAACATGGTAGTAAATTATCTTAAATACACCTGAACTTATGATATCCAGAGTCAGCTTTCCCTAGATTTTTTTTTTTCACATAATTCTCGGTTTATTTTGCCATTTAAAAGTTTATTTTGGCTGAAGTTGAAATTTAATTTGTTCTTCAAAGAAACATTACAATGGAAATGCAAAGAGGAAGCTTTTGTTCACTCTCTGGGAGTTCTGAAAAGTAATAATTATAAAATGATAAGATTCTAAATGAAAATGTCGCTTGGAAAGGTTGAGGTTGACAGCAGCACAGACCTATGTGAAGTGAAAAAAGTCACATTATATTCATGAACATAAATATAACCAGATGATGTAATTTTATATCTTTTGATGATTTATTATATAAATGTTTCATAAATTTGAAATAAAATCCTTTCTAAAAATAAATGTTCATTAGAAGTTTTAGGAAATACTACTTCTTTTGAAGACTAGTACTCATAAGATCGTATTATTATTATTAAAAGAGAATTAAAAGTGGATGGATAAAATAATAGAAAAATAAGAAAATTGATAAACACATATGGCACACATTGAATCAGAGAATAACACTATTAATTATTTCAGATATTTTTATTTATTTCCAGTCATGTCATTTGGTCTGTACTGAACAGGTTGATCTGATCTGGCCATTGCCCTATGATTTTACATGTTTCTTGGAAATATAAACACAAGCACACATGCTCACACTCACCCCACCCATATTACACAAACATGACAACCACCACTGTAATGAATACAGGTTTAGTATTTGAATAAATCGAATGTCTGTTTTATAATTATAGAGGCTAAGTAAAGATTAGGAGCCAACTTTTGCCAAAGACTATGACCATAGGGTCTTTACTCACTAGTAGTTTCTATAACGTTTTCTGTGTGATAAAATTAAGCAGAGTTCAGGAGAAGAGCTAACTTGCACAGATATTTTTCAACTTCTTTTTTCTAGACTCTTAAAATATGTGTCTTTTTCATCTTTTTTCTTAGAAAAATTGATGGCACATTCACCTACCATACATATGCATGCACATGTGCACAGATGTGTGTGCACATGTGCACACACACACACGGATCTATGTCTTAGAAACCAACTGTGGTTTCTGCACATATAAACTTCCACCAAAACTCCACTGGAGTTTCATAAATTCACAGTGCTAATTTGATGTTGAAGCAGCAGGAGAGCTGATTCCAAAATCCTGTCATAGTTTTTAAAGTTGTCATTTAATATCTCTGCATTACATGACTGACATGGGGATGTTTCTTCTAGTCTGATGAGTTGATAGATTTTCTTATGCTACAGAGAGACTCATGTTTCTATATATTTCTTTGATTTCTCTCATTTATATATAAAACCTTTGACAAATCAAGACAAATACATAGGTCAAACTCTTCCAATTTGTCTGTGACCCTCAGTTTTAGTTGCTCTTTAAGATAATAATATACTTTCCTTGCCTTTGAGGTCAAATTCATAAAATCTTCTTTAAGTCCAAGGTCCATGAGTTTAGTTCCTATGCTTTCTTCTATGCAATTTATTGTTTAAGGTCTTATATTCAGGTCCTTAATCCATGTTGAGTTAATTTTGGTATATGGTGATAGATAACAGCTAGTTTCATTCTTTTGCAGGTGGCTTTCCAGTTTTCCCAACACCGTTTCTTAAAAATGCTTTCCTTTCTCTACTGTATGTTTTTGACTCCTTTGCCTAAAATTATTTGCCCACATAAACATGGGTTTACTTCTGTAATTTCAATTCTGTTCCGCTGGTCTGTGTATTTGTTTTTCTGCCAATACCATGCCATTTTGATTATTGTCACTTTGAAGTATAATTTGAAGTCAGGCAGAGTGATGCCTCCATCCTTGTTCTTTTTTCACAGGACAAATAATAACAAGTGTTGAAGAGGATGCGGAGAAAAAGGAACTCTCATACACTGCTGGTGGTACTGCGAATTGGTACAGCCACTATGGAAAACAGTATGAAGTTTCCTCAAAAAGCTAAGAATTGATCTACCATATGATACAGCAATCCTCTACTGGGTATTTACCCCAAAGACTTGAAAACTCTTATCCAAAAATATATTTGCACACTGATGCTCATAGCAGTATTATTCATGTTGACCAGAACATGGTAGCAACTGAAGAATCCTACAACAGAAGACTGGATAAAGAAGCTGTGGTACATATGTACAATGGAATATTACTCAGCTATAAGAAGAGATGTAATACTGCTTGCTATTTGCAACAATGTGAATGGACCTTGAGATAATCATGCTAAGTAAAAAGTGATAATCATACTAAGTGAAATAGGATAATTACACTAAGTGAAATAAGCCAGACAGAAAAAGTTGAAAACCACATGATATCACTTATATGTGGAAAATGAACCTAAAAACAACAAATGAACAGAACAAACAAGCAGAGACTCATGGACATGGACAATAGACTAATGGTCACCAGAGGGACGGGGGTGGGGGAAAGGAAAGAAGTAGATGGGATAAAAGTGATCAAATATGTGGAGACAGAAAGAAATCTAACTATAAATGGTGACCATACAATGCAATATTGCATATATTTCAATATATATATCTATATATGCCTTACTGTTAAATTGTATATCTGAAACTTATAAGATTTTATTAACCAATGTCACCATAATAAAAAAATTAATTTAAGATTAAAATTTAATAAAAAGATGAGAATTCTAGTTGACATTCATTGAAATTAGCTATAAAGTTTAAGAAGTATTGAGAGGATATGTTGTGAAGGCAAACTTCCTCATGCTCCTCAAAAGCAAAGACCAGTTAATAGAAAGAATGTGCTCCTTCATAGTTGCACAAAATCCCTAAAATTTAGGGACCTAAACCAGAGAATTTTTTGCATTCTGAATGATGTCTACAGGAAATGCACAACATTATTTTAAGAAGGAACATAATTCTGCAATTTAACACTTTGGACACTTAATTGAATTTTTCATGTTATATCCTTTTAAAATTAATATATATATGCATATATATTTATGATAGTATATAGAATTCATTACAGCTAAAGGAGTATGAGTAGAAAAACACATAATTTTTATTATACATTTTCAGTGTATTCTGACGCTGATTCTGGATTTGCCCTAAATCAATTATTCAGATCTGTTTTTATGACAACTTATTAAATAATCAACATCTATATATGAACCAGTTCAATTTTAGTCAATATATTTCCTTGTCATGTAACTACTTCCTTCACATAGATTTTTGGAGCAAATTTTTAGATTATATTGAATCTATTTTATTCTTTATCAATAGGAGTTTTGTTGTTGTTGTTTTTAGACACTATAGCATCTTAGATATTAAGAACTAAAAGAGACCTCAGTCTCCATCTCATAGTAATGCCTCTTTTAATCCATGAAAAAGCTGACAACTGGAAATTTGAAGTGATTTCCTTATCCTTATAGCTAACTAATGGCAAGATCAGACCTGGAGACTTGGTTCCTGTTTCCCAATTCAAAAGCTCTTTACATTACTCCATACTTCCTAAGTTAATTTTCTTATTTTTGTACCTAGTACAAATTAGAAATATTCAGAATGTGAGGAAGCAGTGGATAAGTGAATTGGCATATATATATATACAGTTTCCAGTTGGTTCACTATGGATGATGACTATTGACACTGGGCTACTTATTTATGTCTCTATTTCTATTTTGCTCATCTCTGGAATGATTATAGTAAGGCTTAATAGGGTTGTTACAAGAATCAAATTGTACTGTGCATTTAGACCATTTATTTATCTTAGTGCCTGGAAAACAGCAAGTGCTCAATAAATGTAAGCCATTAGGACAGCCCAGGTGTTAGAAAACCTTTTCTGTAAAAGATTGTAATGTTTTAGACCTTTCAAGCCATTGTAGGGGAAAGGCACCCATAGACCATATGTAAATAAATTAGTTGTTATTCAATAAGATTATATTTACAAAAATAAGCAGTGGGTTAGATTTGATCTATGAACCACAGACTGACAATTTCTGGTATAGTTCATAACTGTCAAATCAGGCTTACTAGGATTAATCAAGCAATAAATGGTAAATACTGTACAATTCCTTTATTTTATTTATTTTTTATTTTATTTATTTTACTTTATTATTTTATTTTATAGAAACCACATGAGAAAAGATGAATACCTTGACAGGATACGTGTAAAAGATCTAAAATCAATTATGTCATTACTTCTCAAGGATGCATTTTATGTGTTTTATGGTTGTGATTCAACCTGTTGAGAAAAATAAATAATGGACAGAAGTTCATACATTTATCCATATACATATGCAAACATAGAACTCACTTAAAATTCCATGCTTATTGTTGGTCACAAAATTAGCATAGATAGATGTATGACACATGTTCTGAGGACTGGTTTGTTTTTTATCTGTTTCTCTTTGACAGAAGTGTGATTCAAACATGTGATCTTCTGGTGTACATCCTAGTATAAAAGAGGGTTCAAAGGAAAGAAGATCAAAATTCTACTTTGCAATTCTAAGCCACTTGAAATAATCAATACTTCCATCTTAATACAAATCACTTACATAGAGCACATAAAGAATTCTAAGAAAAATTTACCAAACTGTCCAGTATCCATCCCTCCTTCTTTCAGTGTAAGACAACAATACATTTCCCTTGCTTACAGTATTGTATTCTGGTTGGCTTAAGCCAATCACTGAGGAGTTTTTCTCTAGCCACAGGAATTGGTTCGAAGATATGTCGATCCCCAGTCAGAGGGATTAAGACACAGTTGGAGTTTCCTAAGATGTCTGGGAGGAAAACAGGTGTATGACTTCATGCAAGAATATAGGGAATGGAATTGCTGCTGCCATCTCCCTTCCATATACTGTGGGAACTGTGAGGACAGTGTTTGTCACCCTGGGACCAGGCAGTCATGTTAGGCATTGTATGTAGAGACTTAAAATAATAGTAAAACCTACTTTAAAAGTGCCTTTTATATCACAATTACTGGCAATTTTGAAAATGTCAATGATAGAATAGTCTTTCCATGAGAGTAGACTGCCTCACTGACCACCCCACCCCCACCCACACAGTACCGGTTGCTTCCATACAGAGCCTGAGATCTCCAGATGGAGGCAGAGTGTAAACGAAATCTGGTTGTGATGACATCACGGAGCTCTGATTCTCACCATGCCAAAAAAACAGCATTACCTCTGGATGCTCTATTCCATAAGAACCAAAATTTCCTTTCTGCTTAAGTCAGTTGAGGTCCTGTTTTTAAACACCTGAATCTAAAGTTTTTGTTTGTTTGTTTGTTTGTTTCTTATTTTAAATCAAAACTTTAAGACGTTAAATTTATTGATATTTTACATTGTAATGATTGTTAACTACTTATCAGCTCATTGTAGAGTGTTTATATATAGCATTTACTGAAAAACTGGCATTCCAGGTATAGAACACATGGTTATGCCTTTTATTAGAAATGTCTTGTTCAGCTATTGTCTAGAACATTGTTCTTATATATAAAGGTTTTTAAGTCTTTAAAAATATAAATAGTAATTTTTAACCCATTTATCGCATTGAACAACAAATAGCTCCAAAACAGATAAGGACTCACACATTCAATTAATGATTCTATACACCACACACACATGAGTTCTGACTTGATCAGAGATCATAAACTTTTCTAAGGCCACTATAAACTTTTCTCTAAGCTAGACACAAGAATATCCTTCAAACAGAATTATGTTACATTCTTGTTTTGTCTAGGCATCAAGTATAAAAATATGTTCCATTATGATTTTTGGCTTACATTTCTGCAGATATTATTGGGAAAAAAATCTGTAATAATTCTCTGCAACCTCTAAAGTATACTCTTAGTGACGTATCCTGAGTACAGGAGGAAATGTGAGAGATGGTCTGTTATCTCCCCAACCGCTACATTTTAGTATCAACCTTCTAATTGATATCTTCATACTGAGGAAGCTTGATTTTAAGTTTCCCTTTGAATCCTGGCTGATGTATGACTATTAGCCTATGCCTTTTGCCTAATATTTGACTTTCTCCAAAATATATATATCAACAATTAATAGCCTTCACAAAGTGTGATGAAATTAACTTTCTCATTATGTGATTTAATTGCTACAGTGCTCAGATCAAGTCATGAGTATTGCATCTTAGCGAGGATAAAAGGGAAAGTGACAACCTAACCCAGAAAGAGATGATCTGTATCTTTACAAAGCCTGAAACAAACACAGTGATTTCACATATATCCTAATATTTCTAATGTTTATATTCGTAGGTATTCTTTAGATTGTATAATGAAGATAGTGTGTTAGAAACTACACTTTTGTTCACAACTATAACAGCAAAACTTATGTGATATTCCCTATGTGACAAGAACTATTATAAGCGCTTACATATATAAACTAAGTAACTTACTGAAAAAGAGATATTATTATTACTATTTTTTTTAAAAGATGAGAAGACAGACAGAAAAATTTCAAATAATTTGTATATTATCTACAGCTAGTAAGTAGTAGGGTTAGCATGTGAACTAAAGCAGTCTGGGTTAGAAACAAATGTATGTAAAAATCACTCTGATGCCTATCAGTAAATATTTTAAAAATATACAGTCACACAACTGCATTAAAGAAAAGTCTATTGGGGCTATTTGTCCAGGTAAGATGGTGTAAACACCCTGTCTATGACAGAATAGAACTACAAAACCTGCATAGATGTATGAAGCTACTATTTGATAACTCTAAAAAGTGAAGAGTAAAAAGCATACTAAGGAAGAAATGAAATAGCCAAGAACTGACAGTGAATTTCACATTTCAATTTTCCTCCAGTATTTTCCAACCTGCTCTTAAGGGGCAATGCCAAGCCAGTGGTGGGCACTATGCACTAGCCAGAGAGCTCTAGGAGAAAGCTTCTAGTTCCGGTTTGAAGAGTAAGAAAAGAAACACCTAACATTCAGAGCACTATAAATATCCCTCATTTTTGTTTTGTTTGTCCTTTTTTTTCTCATATTTTTTAAAAAATTATCAATCTATTGTGCACCAGCTCCCAAGCAATCCAACGATGGCAGTAACTGTAGCAGCAAGGGAAGTCCACTGGGGCCACAACTAAGAAAGGAAGTCTTTCTCTCTGATGAAGGGAGCTGTGAGGTAGCAAACTCTTGATGCTTTCAATCTCTTTTGCTCTCTCTCTCTCTCTCTCTCTCTTAGCCCAGATGTGGACACAGCCTCAAAAGGGCACAGCAGAGGAGAGAAACCAAATCTTCTGATGATTGGTCAGACGATCAAAGAGAACTCCAAAACCTAGAGATTACTGGGAAGATCATGAGGGAGGAGCTCAGAGAACAATTCTATGAAGTTGTTTATAAACATATCTGCTCACCTCCAACTTGTGCATGAATGGATCTGATTCTAATCATTGTGACAAAATATGTAAGAATTCATTTAACAGGAAGACCACAGCTCAGACCCCAGACTGATCAATTAGTGGTTGACACTTGGGATAGATTCAAATTGAATTTGAAAGATTTGAACACTACTCTGAACTTGGACCCACTACTCATAGAAGGCAGGCTAGAACTTAGTAGTCTTAAACTAATCATGTTAATTTCTCATAAAAAATAAATATTTTTTACAGCATATTAACAAGGCTCAGAGACTGATAACACAACTTTTTAAGTATCCAGGATACAATCCAAAATCACTTGGCATGTGGAGAACCAGGACAATCTCAACTCATATGGGAAAAGACAATCAACAGATGCCAATGCTGCAATAAAACAAATTTTAGAATTAAGCTATAAAAATTTTAAAAGAGCTATGATAAAAGTACTCCAACAAACAACTGTAAATATCTTGAAGTCAAACTTAAACAGGACAAAAACAAAGAAATACATGCCCAGAAACATAATGAAACTGCTAAAAAGTAAAACAAAGAAAACATTGAAATAAGTCAGAAAAAATGGCATTATTAATAGGGAACAACAATATAAATAATTGTGTTTTCTCATTAGAAATCATGAAGGCCAGTAAGAAGTGGAAAAGTATTTTCTTTAAACTATTTTTAACTATAGTCGATACACAATATTAGGTTAGTTTCAGGTATATAACATAATGATTAGACCTTTATATTCCTTGCGAAGAATATTTTTAAAGTGTTGAAAACAAAACAAAACTATCAACTGAGAATTCTATAGCCAGCAAAAGCATCATTCATGAACCAAGGTAAAAGAACATTTTCTGATGTTCTTTTAGGAAAGGAAAACTAAGAATTTGTTGTTAGAAAACTTGCTCTTAAAGTCTTGGTAAAGAACATTCTTTAACAGAAGGAAAACGATATCAGAAGAAAATCTGGAACATCAAGTAGGAAGGAGCACACACAAATGGTGAAATTCCAGATAATATAATACACTATTCTTAATTTCTTATAAGATGTTTGATCATTAAGGCCAAAAAAAAAAAAAATTTTCTGGTGAAGTTTTAAATTCAAGTAGATATTTTACATATATATGTATGCATATACATATAATATTATATGTGTATCTTGCATATAATTATAACATAAAGAAAGAGGGAAAAATAAATCTATATTGTGACAGTTTTCTATAGTCAATTTGAAGTGAATGTAGAACTCAACATACACCCTAATAGGTGCAAGTAGGTGCAAATATATAAAGCTAGTAAAAATTGATAAAATAAACTAAAATACTATATTATATTCAAACAACACGCAAGAAAACAAAAAAAAAGAGGAAAAAGATTTGAATATAGAGAAAAATGTGAAAAACAAATAATAAAATGGTAGATCTAATTTTAAATATGTTAATAATAAATATAAACATTTAAAATAAACCAATTAAAAGACGTAGTTATCAGAATGGCTTAAAAGGCCGCAGTTAATTGTACGTGATCTATGAAAAATGTGTTTCAAATATAATATTGGTCTGGTAAACAGAAAAAGATGGATAAAGTTATATCATACAAATACTAATTGAAAGAAAACTGGAGGTGACATTAGTAAAATGGCAGAATGAGGACCTCTCATAATTCTTTTCTCCATAAATGCTATGAAAAAAGTGATAAAACTGTAATAATTAATTTTTCAGAATGCTGGGAATTGACCATAATCGCATTACCCCAGGGAGTGTTTGTCCTAGATTAAAAAAACTAAAACAAACAAATCAACCAAGCAACCAACCAAACAAAAAAAACAAAAAAACCTGCTAGATCTCAGTAAGAGCAGCAAGCTCTGTAGTATTTTAAATTGCCCTATTCCCCTACCTCTCTCCGTCTTGGCGGATGATTGCCTTGAAAACAAAGGCAATCACAATAAAAACCAGCCTCATGGCAAATACTGAAGAGGGTAGAATAGGGCTCAAGCTCTTTCCAAACTTCTTTCTTAGGATTATTATAATTTGACCTTTCAGGTGGTGCCCTGGAAATCCCCGCTTGTGAGGCTTTTTTTCATAACCTGACTCTGGGATCTTCCACTGTGAACAGGCTTTTCTCCTGGGGGCATTTGTTAAAAGTAATTAGATGCAATTGATAAAATGCATGGCTTCCTGAGGAAGTGAACAACAGTTACACGGAAGTGAATAACCCCCCAAAAAGTCTTTAAAAACAATGCTAGAGAATGAAATGACCACGGTGGCTTTGATGCTTCAACTTATTACTGGGAATATAGAAGACCACATGTAAACATAGGGGTACATGCTCAGGGCTATATGAATCTGCAGAAAAGATCTGAAAAGGTCCTAAGCCCTCACCTTGAGTTAACCCTTGAAACTCTGCTCAAGTAGAAAGTAAGATATATCAAAATCAAACTATTGAAGAAAAAAACAGAGAGAACCATGAAAACAATTGAGAGAAGCAATTCAACATTTACTTGCAACCAAGATTAATTCACCAAAAAAATATGGCAATTTTAAACACGTATAAATGTAACAACAGATCTTAAGACCACATGAAGCAATGACTTACATAACTGAAAGTAGACATAAAAATCTACAATTTTAATTAGAAATATCAACATATCTGTATACTTTCCTAGGGCTAGCATAACAAAGTACCACAAACTGGGCGATCGAAACATTTATTGTCTCACATTTCTGGAGTCTAGAAGTCTAAAACTAAGGTGTTGACGGCGTTGGTTCCTTCTACTGGCTATAAACGAAAGTATGTTCCATCCCTCTCCCCTAGCTTCTCGGGATGTGCTGGCAGTCTTTGCCATTCTTCGGCTTCTGATTTCTTCACATGAGATTCTCCCTGTGTGTATGACCAAATTTTCCATTTTAAAAGAACACTAGTCACATTGAATTAGGGGTCTACCTTATCTGGTGTAACCTGATTCTAACTAATTATATCTGCAATGGCTCTATTTCTAAATAACATCACAGTCTGTGATATGGCGGATTAGGATTTCAACAAATAATTTTGGTGGGACACAGTCAAACCCATAACAATTTCTAATAAACAGTAAACAGAAATTCAACAAAGGATCTATAAGAAATGAATTAAACCATTCAGCAAACTGGATCTAATTGACATTCACAAAATATTCTTTCCAACCACAGCAGAATACATGTTTTTTTACAAATACAAATAAAATTTGTATTTGTAAAAAATATGTATTCATATTTTTTCATTAAAAAAATTTAAATAACGCATTGGTTAAAGAGAAATCCCAAGAAAAATTAAAACAATTTTAAACTGGAAAAAATATATATATATAATAGAAAAAATCTTATGATGCTGATAAAGTAGTGTTTAAAGAAAATTTTATAGTAGTGAATATTTTTTTAAAAGAATACTGCTCTCATGTTAATATTCTGACCTTCCATGTAAAGAAACCAGAAAAAGAGAAGCAAAAACAAATCTAAATCAGACAGATAAAAGTAATAATAAAGATAAAAGCTGATTCATTAAACAAAAATAGAATAAATAAATATCTAGCAATATCAACCATAAAAAGAGAGAAGAAACGATTTACCTATATCAGAAATGAAAGATAGTATCATTTCATTACTTTTCCATTACATTAAAAAGAAATAACTACTATGAACCACTCTAAGAATATAAATTCATCAATTTAGATGAGATTTATTAATCTCTCAACAGATTCAATTTACCAAAAACTCACAGTTTGAAATAGGTAACAGTATTTCTATAACTATTAATAAAATTATATTTATAATTTAAAAATTTTCAAGGAAACTATCACCAAGTCTCAATAATTTTGCTGGTGAACTTTACAGACTTTAAAGAAGAAATAACATCAGCTCTACACAATCTCTTTCAGAAAACAGAAAACATTTTCCAACTTATTTTATGAAATTTTATTACCTTGATATTGAAATGAGACAAAAACAGTAAAATCTTTTTTTTTTTTTTAACATACAAACTAATCCCTCATGAACATCAGGATGTGACCAAGTGAAGTTTATCTTGAAATGTAAGAATGGTTAAATATCTAGACATTAATCAATGTAATCTGCTATATTAGTAATCTAAATTAGAATGTCCACATGGTCATATCAATAAATGGAAGAAAAATGTTTTTAAATTCCATGATCCTTTTGTGATAAAAACTCTTAATAAATTAGGAATCAAAGAGAATCCTCAGTTTGAAAAAGGAAATAAACAAAAAACTTACAGATAACATTATGCTTAAAGATTAATTTTTTCTTGCTAAGATCAGGAACAGGCAAAGATATTTCTATTCTCACCAATACTATTCATTTATACTGTAACTCCTGTGTTGACAGAAATTAAAAGTCCTCATGATTAGAAGGAAAGAAACAAACTCATTCTTATTCACAAACAACATTAACATTAGGGCCTACATGTAAAATTTCAAGAAAAATACACAAAATCCATTAAATTTTCAGAACAATTATATAATCTTGGAACTGACATAAATATACACACACACACATACATGCATATTTGTATATATGCAAATATACATATGATATATACAAAGTTCTAACATTTATATGGAAAGGTACTAGAACTAGAATAGCATAAATAAGAAAAAGTTGGTGAAATCACACTACCTGATGTTAAGACTTACTGTTAGACTAAATTGGTCATGACAGTATAGCATTGGTGAAGGAATAAACATATAGCTAAATGGAACAAAATGGAGAGTCAAGAAACAGACCCATACAAACCTGGGCAATTGTCAAAAGTGCAAAAGCAACTTAATGAAGTTAGAAATTTATTTTCAACGAATAGTATTATCCTTAGAAAAAAGTAGGAAAATATGTATTTCCTGGTGTTAGAGAAAGAGTCCCTAGAAAAAACTCCAAAAGCATGATCCATTAAATAAGATATTGATAAATATCTCCATTGAAATTAAAACCTTTTCTTATAAAAGACATTGTTAATTGAATGAAAAAATAAACAACAGACTGGGAAAATATTTACAAATCAAATATCAACTAAAGACTTTTATCCATAATAGTAAAACTCAACAGTAGAAAACAAACAATCTAACTGAAAACTGTACAAGACCTTCCTGACCCAGAGAATATACTACCTTGAGTGCCAAAGATGTATCATACAGGGGATGCCATCTTCTATTCTAAACAATATATTCTCATAAACTCTGAATGCGCACACCTTCTGTAAACTGAGTCATCATCCAATTGCCTCGAATGTCTTTGCTAGTGTATTAACCAGCATATTCATGACAAGAGCTGAGAGATATCAGCTGTGTCCCTCCACTTATAAGTCATGAACATAGAGGGCACTCAATAAAGAATCATTAAATTACCAAAAAAACAAAAACAAAAAACAAAAAAATCTGGACAAGAAACATGAATAGAGACTTTAAAAAGAGGATATGCAAATAGCAATGCATAAATAGATGTTTAATATTATTAGTCATTAGGACAATTCAAATTAAAACCATAAGGAGATATATTACGTATCAATTAGAATGCCTAAATAAAAAAAATATTGATAATGCAAAGCTCTAGTTAGGATGCAGAGCAACTGGAACTCATATAGTGTAATGGGAAAGCTAAATGATTTCTCATAATTGCTCTGGAAAATGGTTTGACAGTTAAACGTTTGCTTATCATATGACCCACCAATCCCACTCCTACTTACCTTAGAGAAATAAAAATGTATGTACCCACAAAAACTTGTACACAAATATGTACAGAGACTCTATTCATAATCACCCCACACTGAAAAAACTCAACTATCTTTCAACAAGTGAACAAACAAACATACTATGGTACAGTCATGCAATAAAAACAAGCAGAATACTTATACAATACTAGGATGACTCTTAAAGGCAGAATACTGAGTGGAGGGTTACATACCTTTTGAGAATCATATAATTGACTCTTGAAAAACATGGATTTAAAATGCATGAATTTCACTTATATGGATTTTTTTTTTCAATAAGTACAGTCTGTTCTTCCTATCCTTGTTTTCTCATCTGCAGATTCAATCAATCATGAACCAAAACCAGTATTTTCGCATTCCCAACCACAGATCAAAAATACTGTTGTCAATCTACAATTAGTTTAAACCAAGGATGCATAAGGCAGATTGTAAGGCCAAAGTCAGGTGGATTTTCTACTGCAGGGAGATGTGCTCCCCTACCCCCAGCCTTGTTCGAGAGTCAACTGTAAATGCTTCCATTGATGAAAAGACCAAACTATAGTTACACAGAGAGAACTGATCAGCAGCACCAGGGATTGGTGGGGAGAGGGGGCAAGGTGGGCGGGAGGAAGTTAGAGTTTGACTATTTAAGAATGAGGGAGTTTGGGGAGACCAAGAATTGCTCTGTCTCCTGATCATGTTGGAGTTACATAACTCTACACATCCATTAAAATTCATTACAGTATATACCAATAAAAAATCAATTTTTATGTATGATAATGAAGATATATTAAAAAATTAAAGAGGCTATGATCTATTCCTAAAGGAAAGAGAAGTTTCTGCCACCAAAATGAGACACTACTATAAAACAAAATAAATATTCCTTGCAGATTACACTATGAGTATCAACTCTATGTGATTAAACAGCTATTAAGTCACAAACACATTCTACAGTAATAACATTGAGAATTTCAACATTTTGTAGGGACCCCCACACATATATAAGCACGCATGGTCAATCATAAAATTCTATGATTCCAAATGTTGGTTTTCTCATCCACACTAATTGAAAGAGCCATAAAACAATATCATTTTATTATAGAAGCATAAACCTTACCATCTGCTCGACGTACCTTTCAGTTGAATTTCTTCACTCTGCTCTTGCTGTCTATAATATCATTCATATCATTTGGTGGGAGAATATAACATCTCTCATTTTAGAAACTTCTTTTAAAAGTAAAATTACAGTTATGAAAATAATTTTAAAGGGATTAATAAAGTTTCAAGTACGCCAGTGAAGTCAATGAAGCAAATCTTGTCCAGTTAGAGTTGCTAGATTTAGCAAACAGCTAAATTTTATGTGTTAGTTAGTGAGCTATGTCTAGATTAAACATTGTTTCTGAGTATGCCTGTGAGGGTGTTTCTAGATGAGATTAGCATTTGAATGGTAGATTTAGTAAAGTGGATTACCCTCCTCAATGTGGTGGGCATCATTTAATCAATTGTGAGCTTGAACAGAACAAAAGGCGGAGTAAGGAAAAATTCATCCCTTTACTTCTTGCCTCATTTATTGAGCTTGGATATCTCATCTCATCTTCTCTTGCCATAGGTCTGGGATTTGCATCATCCATTCTCAAGCCTTTTGACTCAAGCTGACTTATATCACCAGCTTTCCTGGGTCTTCAGCTTTGGAGACAGATCATGTGATTTCTCAGCCTCCATAATCACATGAGTCAATTTCTCAAAATAAATCTCCATATATATATACATGATTATATATATATAATATAATTATATTATATATATATATAACCTTAATTCTAATATAAATCTTGTAATAATATGTAATAACATTTTTTGAAAAATCAATTTATTTGCTCTAGGCTTCTTTAAATTGTCCTATTCCTAAGAAATATAATAACTGCATTTAGTTATCGATAATAGTAAATTCTTATACTGTCATCCATTTGACTACTTCTAATAACTAATCTTTGCCACTTTGAATCATCGAAATTCCATTACTGGAGGATGTATTTAAAAATGTCTAATCTAACTGTATTATTTTAATATGTGAGGCTATGCACATAGCCACTTTACAAAACAGTATGGAGGATCCTCAAAAATTAAAAATTGAACTATCATGTGACCCAGCATTTTCACTTCTGGGAATATATCCAAAGGAAACAAAAACACTAACTGAAAAAGATATCTGCATCCCCATCTTCACGGCAGTATTATTAACAACAGCCAAGACATGGAAACAACTTAAATGTTCACTGATAGATTAATGGATAAAGTAGTTGTGATTATATATACATGTGTATATATGTGTGTGTGTGTGTGTGTGTATTTCAGCCATAAAAAATACACACATATATATACACATATATATGTGTATTTCAGCACACACACACACACACACACACACAATAGACACATGCGTAAAAAATGCCATAAAAAAATGAGAAACTCTTACCACTTGTAACAACATGGATAAACAGTGAAGTCATTATGCTAATGAAATAAGCCAGACAGAGAAAGACAAATACTATATGATGTCACTTATATATGGAATCTAAAACAAAACAAAACAATAAACAAACTCACAGAAAAAGAGATTACACTCCTGATCACACCAGAGGTAGAGGGTGTGGGAAGAGGAAACTAGAGGAAAGTAGTCAAAAAGTACACACTTTCAGTTATGAGATAAATAAGTACTTGAGATGTAATGTACAATAGGATGACTATAGCTAAAACTGTTGTATGATATATAAAGAATAAAGAAGCTGTTAAGAGAGCAAATCCTAAGAATTCTCATTACAAAGAGAAATTTTTATTTCCTATTTTTCTTTTCTTTCTTTTTTTCCTTTTTATTGTATCTGTATGAGAATATGGAAGTTATTTGAACTTTTGTGGCAATCATTTTACAATATTTGTAACTCAAACCACCATGCTACACTTTAAATTTATACATTAATGTATGCCAATTATTTTTTGGTAAAACTGGAAAACTATAAGAAAAACAGAGTCTAGAAATATTAAGAAAACTTATCCAAATTAGGCCATGAATTTATATATTTTTCAAATTTAAATATTCTCACCCAGAATAAAAAATTTCCAGTGATCTTTCTTTTCTCCTTTTCTCTATTTTATAATTTATTCCAAACTATTTCCTAAAAATCAATATCCTTTCTCCCTGAAATACTTCAAAAACCTGATTCCTCAGGGTCCAATGACACATATGTTTATTGTTTGTTTGATATTTGTCTTTCTTAAATTTAAAAGTTTGCTACTGAATCACTTGATATTGAATATACTTCAACTTTTTTCTCGAGTGCATAATATTTTTAAAGGTGATCATAAGCTCCTTAAAGACAGGGATTAAACTGTACTTGGTTTGGTTATCCCTCTGTACATAGTATTATGGCCTTGTAGAAACTGTTTATCTAAAACATTCAGTAATGCTTGTTAATTTTAATCTACCTTCCATAATGATGAAATTTACTTTTCATTATTAAAAAGTAAATTCCAGAATAAGGCATTTTTAAAAAATACATATGTGAAAATAAGTCTTGTAGGTAATATATTGTTACATTTGTCTTAAAATAAGCCTTAGGCATTCTCCCACACTTTTCTCACCATTATCTCCATCTGTAATAATAAAACATATCTTCTGATTACAGCTATTTCTGTTATCTCAAGCTTGAATCTAATTTATTTGCTATTCGACCTTACTTTTCCTGTTACAAAATTTGTTTTTCCTGTAATGCAATCCGGGGTTTTGATTTAAAAGGTAGAAAACATTTTTTTTTTCCAAAGACGTGGTATTTTAAACTGAAGGGATAAATAACTTTAAAGTGGGTTGGGAGTATTTTACAACAAAAAAACAACAAATTTGAATTTGAATTTAATAATTTTTATTAAATGTGTTTTGGAACTGATGAGTCCTTTGGGGAAACATGACAGTATATACTCTGCCAACAAGTAGAAATCCGAAAAATGCTTTCCTAAGAAAATTTTGAAATACTTATTTACAGAGAGGAAAAGTTTTCTTAGAAAGCTTGTGGTATTTCTAAAGTTGCATTGTATTTCCAAAACTATGAAATATGATGTTCCTTCTATGACACCATCATTAAAATTTAAAAGGCTAATTTAGAAACCACAAAACTATTAGGTAGATTTTCGTAGAGACTTGTTCTCTGGATACTGTCATTTGCTGGTTTACTTATTAGCAGAAATATAAGTTTAATTTGTTTTACCGACATACATGCTAATACCACATACGTGGCAATAAATCATGCTGTTTTCCCACTTGCATTTTACCCAGAAGGCAATTTCTCAACTTCTATTTTTCCCCCAATGGTTACATTGCTATTTCTTCTCCACATACAATACAACCTTGATTGCTGGCTTAAATCGCCTGATGAAATCATACTTTAAGGCAGATATTCCACACTCTGGAATTTGAACACTGATGACTTTCTTAAAAGATCTGACATTGCTATTTTCATCTTTACAAACAGATAGATTAAGTCAATCTCTGGAAAGTTAAATGATGTGTCATTAAGGGCATTTAAAAACACAAGTCAGTGTCCTAATTCAGAGATTTAGAAATTAAATGCATGGCAGAGAGGTTATTTTTTAATCCCCATGAGAATGATTAATTTGATTCCCAGCCATAAACTGGGCATCCAAATATGAGGTAACACACTCATTTTCTCTGTTGAGAAAAAATTAAATTTGACTAATTTTTCCTCTACTTTTAAAAAAATGCACAAATCAGAAATAAGAACATTAAAAAATATTTATGGAAAAATGAAACTTTTTTTTTTTTTCATGAACGCTTTACTCCTAAAAAGTCTTTTAATTTGTTATCATCATTCTTTGGTATGTTAAAGAGTTTTTGTTTGTTTGTTTGCTGAGAGTAATGTTGAATTGCATTTGTTTATCCAAATGAATTGTTAAACCTGTAATGGGAATCGAATCTAAAAAACTAGTGAGAGAAGAGATCTTTTTCTTCTGAATTACTAACTGATCTTTCTGCAATGTTTTCCCTAGAGATAGTTGGGTTGAACTTTTACCTTAAGTAACTGTTCTAAAACCTCAGTACACTCACTTAAAATAACTCCGAATTAGGAAAATAGCCAAAGGCACAAGAAAGTACTTTACAGACTTAGAGAATTAATCTCATTTAGCAAAAGAAAGCAAATTGAACAACAAAAAAGGACTAAAGTGTACACATATGAGTTTCACTCTCACCAGAATTCTCCTTTTTTTGTGTTACATAAATTTGGAAAACAACCAATAATTTTTTCTAACCATTTTCTTTCTTCTTTCTTTCCCTATTTTCTTCCAATTTATTTGCTCAAAATAATGCTGTCTTTTCTATTACTATTCACTTCTCTCTATTTCAGATTTAAATACTTCCCTATGCTGTTCTTATTCCTTACCCTCTGAGACAAGATAGCCCCTTTCTATCCTTATACTTACCATAAATCCTTTCTCTAGAGAGTTTTCTGTTAAAATGGAATTAAGATAAAGTACTAGAGAATCCCTTTGGAATATAGGAGTCTATTTACTACCTCTTTGCAAGCATGTGTTTTTGTGTCCAGATGTTTTTCTGGGAATGGGAATTTAATATTCATGTACTAAGCTACCCCATCTCAAAGAAACAATTTAAAATCTCTGAATCATTTGCTTCAACATCATCTTTGTAAATGTCAAAAGTATAAAATTCTTCTTTCTCAGTGAGGTTAACTCCCCAACTACTTCTAGCCTGTTGGTAGAGATGACTTTCCTGGGCAAGATAATGAATGAAAAACAGGAACACTTCATGTTTTAGATCTTAAGTCAGTAGTCAACATTTGGGAATTCTAAGAATAACAGAGTTTAAGAAAATCAAACACAAGTATTATTTCCTATCTATAAAGAAGCTAACTTTCAATAGAATACTATCAGTTAACCTGAGCTGAAGGAGTTATTAAAAAAAAAAAAAACATTATGGGAAAGGGGCTAGATGTCAACCAGTCCTACTAGGAATATATGTAAATGTCCATATAAATCTTTATATCTCTACCTTTATCTTGAAGTATAAATATAGATATTAACAGATAGATAGTCAGAACTCAGTGGAGAGACAAATCACATCAATTATTTTAATAGAGACATTTTAATATAAAATATTGTTAACCACCTATAACATTGATCACCGGATAACTAAAAAGCCAAAAAGAGAGTATGAAAGTAACACAGTGGTAACAACTGCAGAAAGCAGGTAATACCTGCATCTTGTGCAAAGAGTAGAAGTAGAATAATGCATTGTTCCCCTGACCAGGATATTCCCCCAATATGTATTGATTTATCATGTTACTTTTGTAATTGTTTTTATTTTAAATCCTAGTTATAATCTTTTTTACATTGGAAATGTGAAAAATTATTGGGTTAAATATACCCACTTTTATCATTTTCCATAGCAAGGGCAACCACAAATCACATATATTAGATGAGGACAGAAAATGAGGAATAAGTTACATGTGTGGAAATGGTGTTTCATAATAGTTTATTTAAAGACACATACTCATTATTTTATACAATCATGACAATGGGCTCAGTTTAGGGTTGTGTAGTCATATTTCTTTTTAACCCTTCTCTCCTTCCAGAGAATAGAGATAATGCCCTCTTTGATAGAAAAGCAAAAATAAGAATGCTTATCTGATTAAATTTATGGGAAGGATTTACTTTTATTTTCCTAACTCGTACACAAAAGATAAAGTCACAATGGAACTGTTTCTTCATAATGTATTCTGAGCTAAAACCAAGGCTTGAAACTTGGTAATCCGGATCTTAGTATCAAATGTTACTAATTTAGCAATTAAGAAGCACAAGCAAAGTATGGCGAGGTCTGGAAAACCCATGTGATTCCTCGAGGGTTTTTCTCTTCACATTGACTATCTACTCTCTGTCTCAGAAAAATATATTCTCTCTCTCTCTCTCTCTCTCTCTCTCTCTCTCTCTCTCTCTCTCTCTATATATATATATATATATATATATATATATATATATATATATATATATATCATTATTAACAGATGAAGTCCGTAAAATGTTCTTGTAATCTCACACAGCGGGGTGCACGTAAACTACAAAAAAAATCTGTATTTTATCTTCATCATATATCACATTCTCCAGTAATTATGCATTTTCATAAACATATAGATTTGTAGGTGTTTGTTGTTGTTGCCATAAGCAATTTGTAACCAAAGACATCCCACTCAAAGCATCCCATAGGTAAGATTCTGTTCCTAGTAAATGCCTTGGTCTATTTGCCTAGCATCCAGGTCACTTGCTTCCATTTTTCTTTTCACCTAAGAATATCCTCCCTCCACTCATAATTGCGGATAGAATGAATCACATTAACCAGGTGTTTTAATTTCTTCTTCCTTATATTTAGACAACAGTGGTTTACAAAAGAAAGAAGAAAGTTTGATCTATGCTCTGTTGAAAGGAAATATTTATAGTCCTATTAAAAATAAAAGGGAGAGTTAGCACAAGTTGGTTGTTAACGCACGTTGACTGCTGACTAAGCAACTTTCCTTGACACCACATAAGTTTTGCTCTCCATGGTGGAGGCAGTATTGCTATGAAAAAGCGTGGAATGTATTCATTGGAAAAAATATCTTTACTTTTTAAGAAGGACAAAAACGACTTCTCAGAAACTGTAGCTATGGCTTTAAGGAGGACAACATTTTTTTTTTTCTCAAATATGTAGAAAATGTGCCACTTTACGAAGTTTTAAAAATTAAAGAATAGGCATTTTAATGTTAATAAAAAATAGTTGAAGACAAAATATATTGGTCACCATTTTAATGATGCCAAATGTGTTAATTTATTGACTACACCATTTTTGTTAGTTAACTTCAGATTATTTTATTCTAAATCTTGAGGAGAACCTAGGATTCCTAGAGATATTTTTTCTATTTTTATATTTTGAATCATTGGGAATACAATGATAAACATTTGAATATTTGGAGTGAAAAGAATTCAGAAAATTAACTTGGGCAGATATATTCAAAATAATTATATTATTTTACTCAATTTACATCTGAATTAAACTAAGAGAAACGAATAGATAACCCTGCCAACATAAAGCTAGTTATTAGAGAAACGGTGGGCAGAGTTCAGTTTTATCTTTTCTATTGCTAGAAGAAAAATAAATAAATTTCCTAGCAATTTCTATGAACCAGGGACTATGCTAAGTAAATTTTTCATAACCTAAAGCCCTTAATTTTATTATTCTTTATTTATAGATTAAATGTCTCTAAACCTCAGAAGGTTAAATAAAAGATCTATGATCACATAGTTATTAAGTTATATATCTTGGATTCAAACTCAGATTGGATACCAAAGTCATACTCTTTTTCACCGGAGCCACAATACTTTTTTTCCTCAACGTGCGTTGTATTGACCAAACTGAAGCCTCACCCGATAAACTTTTCATACAACATTGTTCAATAGAAATTTGCTGAAAACCAAAAATGCTAGCTAATATGTAATTTAAAAATTTCTCATACTTGAATTTAAAAACTAAAGTCAAGTTTAATTTCAAAATTATATTTTATTTATATAAAATTATCCAAAATATTATCATTTCACATGTAATATAAAATTATGAATGAGATATCTTAAGTTCTTTCTTTGGTATGTAGTCTTCTAAATCACATGTATATTTTATACTTACAGAATATCTTCATTCAGATTAGCCACATTTCAAGTGTTGCAATAATTACTGCTAAAACAAATAAACCTGCGACTAGTGACTACTGATTTGAACAGTGCAGTTTTAATGCATCAGGAAAGTTTGCCTTCAATTTAGATCAATGTTTTTTTTCATTTTGTTACTCTGTAGGGCTTCGACTTTCACGTGTATATTTGATAAAGCTCACTGGCCAGGGGCCAGAAGATCAGCCAGAGTCAGGTGCTGTGCCAGCTTCGCCATGCAGTTCTGCCAAAATAGCTAGAGCTTAACATGCCACCAGCCTTAATCCCATTCCTCATCCTCTCCTGAGTAGACTGCCAAAAACAAGATATGATGCCAAATCTGATAACCAAACTTTCAATAAAGATGCTTTGGCAACAGTAGATATTCTATGGTAAGTGAGATAATAACCAGAATTTAAATTGAAGTTTTCAAAGTTATTCAAAATGTCTCTCCATGTTATTTGTGTTCTGATTTGCCTAAAATAGGTATTTATATATCATTTTATGGTGACATGGCTGTCATCACTTTTCTGTGATTTTTCATGAACAATCTACAATCTAAAATCTTTCTTAGATGTAACTACTCAACTTGTTTCCATGTGTATACAGTTTCCTGACTAGCTGTGATTATATATTTTTATATCTTGCTTATTAAACAAGCAAGTGCTTGTATCTTTATATTCATAGGACTTTGCCAATAGAAAGTATTTGCTTAGTTCAATTTCAGTAATTTTGTATCATTGCTGAGAGGACAGCGCAATACTGTAAAACAGATATCTCACAATTTCCCAAATGAAAATAAAAAATAATTCCTCCATTAAGTTCAAATTTTAAATATTTTGTTTCTTCACATACACCATGCTGTTCTCCATCTGTATGTTGCAGAGACAATAATGGCAAAAGTTGACCTCTGAATATTTCTTCTTTAATGAGGAGCATGTGTGACTACCAGTATTTGTGGCCACACATGATTACTGGAGGAAAAGGCAAATGGCATTTATAGCAATGGTGCTGACTCTATGTGAAATAGATCCATAAATCCACTTTTATGCGAAACAAAATAACCATGTCTGGATACTGTATTTTGAATATACAGATATTGTCCACAAAAGTAAGAGTCAGGACTTAAATTCTTCTTCTCCCTTATAATACCTGCTACTCAGAGATGCCCAGGATCCTCATGCAGTAATCAGATACATAGCTTTCCACACCAGTCACCTACTTATTCCATTTTCTGCCCAATATGTATCTAGACTGTGCTAAATTCTTACCTTGAGCTTACAACTCCATCCACCAATTAAATTCACTTGTCTTGTCTTAACCCCATGGCTTAAAGACAAATCAGCTCATGTCACTGTCTGAACAAAATCTTCCAATAACCTCCCATTACACGTAGAATAGCATCCAAAGTTCCAAGCCCTAGCATTTTCTGACTTCTAAGTATATACTAATTTTATTTCCTTTCATTTTTTATCTCCATTCTTATTTTTAGCCACACAGTCCTTGCTTTCTGCTCAACCAAGTGTACTCTGTCCCCAGTGACTTGTCCCTTTATTTGTCATGTCTTTGTGCCAGCCATTAGGTTTTTCACCCTTCATTTCTTTTAGATTACTCAAATGTCTTCTGCACAGAAAGTCCTTTGTTCACCATAGCTAAAATGGGATCTCTTACAGCTTCACAACTTTTTTTTTTTTTCAGAGCAAACATCATTAGATGTATTATATACTAAATAAGCATTTGTTTGTATTTTACCATCTATATTTTCCAAAAGCTCATAGGAGGAAGGCAACATGCATAGTAGTTGCTTGAATATATGTGATTCCTAGTAATGCATGAATCTTTTTTCAATAATAAAGATAATCACTATTACCATGTATTGAATGAGACACTTTATCTCATATACTGGATTCTTTAAATGTAATTTTTCAACAACCCTACAAGCAGATATAATATAATCCCCATTTTATAGATGAGTATATCAAGGTTACATACAAACCGTCTATTTTATCTATTTCAATATAAGGCCCTACAAAAATCTTTTGCTATCATCATAGTCACAAAGGTCCCAAAGGCCTCTCAGAAATGTAGCTCAGTGGTAGAGATTTTAGGCCTCATGATAAAAATACAGAGTGTCTTTAATTACCCAGCAAATAGCATTATTTAGATAAAGGCTTTCTTAGTCGGGCCACCTATAATGGTGCCTCCTGAGAATAGCTTAATTTTTTTATCTTAAATTGTATCCTTTTGGTTTCAAAAGGATTGTGTTTGAATCTACATCCTGACATGCCTGCATCTGAATCTTTATGCTAAAATTAGTTTTCCTTTGTCTTATTGTCATTGTCACTCATAAGTCATGGTTTCGAATGATTTCAATTGTTCAGGTTGATTCATTAATCCTGCACACGGATTATCCTTGTTAAAGTATGTTTTGGCTCACCTATTATATAATTTGTCCTTACCCTTGAAACACTGCCCTTTGACAGTATATTTAGAAAATGGCTAGGATGTCAAATATTTATTACTTTAAAAAAATTTAATATGTTCTCCTGAGGCCTGATTACAGAATATTTTAATGCTACAAATATATTCAGTGGCACAGTACTAGTTTGTTTCCTAAGAAACAAATGCACTAACACTGCACTGCACACATCCTTAATCACTAAATTCTATAATCTCTTTGTGAATGGGTAACTTCTAAAAAGTATTTGTTTTTATAGGAGTTACCAGCTATAGTATCACTGCAGGTAAATTTCCAAATATGTTATCAATGAAAGAGTATTTCAATTTATCCTAAAATGTGTGAGAGAGGTTTCATGAAGTAATCTTAAGATGAAAATACATATTCTTTATAGCTGAGTTACATGGATAAATATGAAGTGAATGTGAGAAATGTATATACTTGCTTATATTGTTATTTCCAGTCTCACTCTCTTTTTCACAGAATATAGAGGTTAGATATTTCTCTATTCAAGAAAGTGATTTGGATTTTGATGTCTTTTTCTTCTAACTAAATATTAATGAAAAGTTAGTAGGAGTCCACAGAAGGGACAATGCATTTTTAAAGTGACATTTTAGCATTCAAGCCATTCATATTCCTCAATGCAAATATATTTTTATCTAAATGATTTCAGAGGAAAATTGATTCATTTGACTATAGTGCTTCTAAAACCAGTGGGAAGCTCATCATCTTAATATTGAATCTGTAAATCCTTTCCACTAGGGATGATTAACAGCTTTGTCAAGTGTTTATTTTACTTTAAGAAGAATATGTAATTTCCTGGTATAACACAGACGTATTTCAGTCTATTTTTCCCTCAACTATATTTAAACCATAAGCTCACATGATCTAGCTTACCTCTATTAGACTTCTATTTTGCATGTTAAGATGATAGCCTAACAAGCTTTTATAGTCTAATGAACATACATCAGTCTGTTCTATGATTCATTTATACTTGATTTAAAAAAAAAAAAAAAAAAAGTCCTCAGCAGTCCTGATAAGAAGCAATAACAGTGAATTACTTCCAGATGGCATTTTTGCTATACTACACGTGTGGTCCGAGCTACCCATGGGACAAAAACTTCTATTAGTTTGGTGATGAGCTAGTCATATTACTTTTTGTATTCAAAGTATTGGTGAACTATACTCGCGACAGCTTCGAGTGTTAGGCACATGAGAAGTAGGTAGCTGTACAAGGACATCTACATATTTGGTTTGCATATGTATTCCCAAATCAACCAGGAAAAAAAAAAAAGCAAAACTAGGAGACAATTTTTGCTCATTATTATCAAGAAGAGATTTGGATGGTTTCCTTGAGCATCAAATTAATTTATAGATCCATAATTAGATGGAATTCCCCAATAAAAAGTTATAGAAAAATTCTAGGGTCCAAACTTTCTATTTTCTTAAGTGACAGTGAAACAAAGAACATCTCTTGCCTTTTAAAAAATTAACTTAAGAATCTAGGTCATTACTATTGTTAACTGTAATATATCTATTTTTGGTCACTTCAGTCACTTTTTTCATTAATCTTGGTTAAATAAATTTCAACCAATCAGATCTTCAAATAACAATATTTAAGAAAAAGTTTTCTATACTTTTTTTATGAGGAAGAAGCAACGCTCAAGGAGAACAAGCTGATTCAGGAGTTGTTGTTGTTGTTGTTGTTGTTATTGTTGTTGTTGTTGTTGTTTCCCATACAGTAGCTTCTCAATATCTTCAAGTTGCTG
Source organism: Eonycteris spelaea (assembly GCA_003508835.1). NCBI lineage: Eukaryota > Metazoa > Chordata > Mammalia > Chiroptera > Pteropodidae > Eonycteris > Eonycteris spelaea. The sequence continues at coordinate 4,347,361 of PUFA01000088.1, forward strand.
CTTTTATAACCTAATCTTTCTCATCTAAGTTTGGAAAATTATAATTTATATTTGAGATGAGGACCCTAAAAGACAATATAAAAAAGAAAAACAATGAACCACAGAAAAAAATTAAAAGTTTAGTATATTAAGGTAGAAAAATAAACAAATATATAGCTTCACAATTATGATTTAATCTTATCTTCACCCTAATTTGATTCCATTAACCAGAATGCAGCCTAGAAGCTAAGAATTCTGTTTACTGAGATTTTACTTTTTGTCTTAAACTTCAGATTGAAGAAGACCATACATACATGTATTTAAATTAAACTGTTGTCTATGTGAAACATGAGAGAAAATAGAAATTAAAAAAAAAAAACATAGTCAAAGAGCTTATTTTGTTCACATGAAAATAATCATATTAGAAGAAAAATGTAAGTTGTATGCATAGGTCCAAACATTCGCCTTATATACAAATCTAAATACAAAGGTTGTCCTGGTATTTAGAAATGACAAGCATTTACTGAGTGACAACTTTCAAAATACCATTTACTTAGTGACAAATCACGTTGAATTCGTTTTCTACCAAAAAAAAAATGATATAAACGCAAATATCTTAATAATCTAAGTAGCATGATTCTACCCCATTTTGAAATAGCATCAAGTATTTTCAGATAGTAGTACGTGTTATTTCTTTTTAATATCTTGGTCCAAGTCTAGTATAAAAATTGCAAATTATAAAATCCTTTGAGAATAGAGTTCAGAAAGGGATCTGTTTCAAGGTAAGTTTTTTGTTTCATTCATTTTAATGAGCCTTTGTTAGAAACCAAGCAAGCAAATACTCTGGACTGAAGGGTTACACGCATGTTATATTTTAAAGAAACCATCATAAATCAGAACCTCTAACTATGTGCTTATATTATCAGGTTGACACAACAACAGCATAGACTGGTAGCTAAATGAGATAGCTTTTATTAAGAAAGAAAATGAGACTTCTCATTTGAATATCAGCTTAACCATTAGGTTTGAAATAGGATAGAGACAGTCCAATTGATAATACATTTCTATTTAAATTAAAAATTGACGTGGTTCTTCAATATATGATGTAGAAAGTGAATTGAAGAAAGTTTATTTTTAAATGTGTAAATAAATTGATGAGAAAGCATGCACACACGTGCACGCACAGGACAATACAGGACAATAGTGGGAAAAATATTACATTAATTGAAGAGAATTAGATGAGTCACTTGAATCCCTAGGAAGCTTGAAGGTAAAAAAACAAATTTTAGATTCAAGGGACTGATTTTTTTAGTACTTGCTAACCTTGGGATGTCTGCTTATAACTATAAATTGTCCTTAGCTTGAAAAGCCAGCCTTTTAATATTTAAAATTATTGGTCTATGGTATCCATGTAATTTCTTCAGCCATAGGGCTTTATTTCCTTTATTTCAAGATTCCAACTGATATTACTGCTACTCCTGCTGTCTCTTAGCCCTGAGAAAAGTTTCTGTCTCTCTAAAACTGATACCAGTGATTGGTCTCTAGCTCTGAGAGAAAATTTTATACATTTGTATAATAGTGAGTCTCAGACAGATATGCTGTTCTCCTGTATAAGGGACTCCACATTTAAATTTAATTGATATTTTATCACTTTAGGTTTTTCATTTTTCTCTTGGATTCAAGGTATTGCAGCAACAAGTGTCTCTATAAATAAAATCATATTGCTTCCCAGCTTTTTGGCTAAGATCAAATATAAATAAAATCACATCAAGATCAGAGGGAATCTAGGCAGTTTCAGAACCTCCTATATGATTATATAGTTCATATATATGTACACACACAGAGAACCAAGTATCAGAACACATTTGCAAAGATGAGAACACTTTATTCTCTGTTACTCAAATATTTCCCCTCCAGACAAATAAGAAAACTTCAGGCTTAACCAGAAAAAAAGAACAGCATACGTAAAAATGTAATAATTGATAATGTTACATGAACTTACTTTCAACTGCATTTTGAATGACGTAATTAAAAGAAGTTGAATTTTAATAGCTCTCAAGTGATTCTAATATATAAGATTAAGGTAGCTACTCTTATTTGTATTTTAAAAAATTATTTCAAGTTTTCACTCCTTAAAACTGCATTAAAATAAAAAAGTTTATATTTTTCACCATAGATGGCTGAAATAATAGTTTTAAATCATCTGTTCCTGATCGGTGGCTGGAAGGAGCTAGAATGCAATGAAAATATTTATTTTATAGAGCACTTTCATGTAGACACTTTTCAATATACTTGACATTCATCTTGATTTTGGAAAATGAATATACCAAACATTTAAAAAATTAATATACTACAAACAAGATTAAAATTATTTTAAAACAGATTTTGTATATTACATTACAAATAAAAACAGACTGATTAAAGGATTTCTAAGTTAGAACCATAAAGAAAACGCAGTTTGGTTCCACATGATCATCAGGTGAACTTTGACAACTCTAGTAATGCTCTGCCCCAAGAATGAAGAATTGGTCGTAATGACTTTCATCAAATACAAGGAAACAAAGCCTTCAATCTCATAATCCAAATAAAACCCTGAAGAACTCGAAGATGCCTTGAAGTCAACCCTTCAGCGGACAAGAAATCAATGGATGGATAAGATTGCTGTGATAACTCTGGTGTCACTTCATTTTGAGTTAGAAAAGGACTGGAACATTTTACACCATCTAGTGAAATGATTGCTAGTAGGGACAGCAATCAAGATTTAAATAACCAGTGTTTTGGGGAACAAAATCAATAAGTTATTCTGCATATCAAGTCAGGTAATAATAACATAATATAACTAACATTCAAATTTCTATAGCACCATTTTCCTAATAGAAACAAGGGATAAAGAGGAAGTTATGAATAAAATTTCATAACTTAATAAATTCTTTTCATAAAATAAATTCTTTATATCTGTTATTTATATCTTTATATCTGTTATTTTTCACAAATATGTATAATTTAAAAATATTAATACCTTTTATATATATATGAAAATACTCTTGCAATCAAAAACTCTTTTAAAAGATCTAGTAAATTGTAGTCCTTTGGCATCAATCTTTTCATCAATCTTAACCTATAAATTCTCCAATAAAGTTTTACTTTGTCAATCACTTTTTTAAGAAAATGGACCTTAGATATTGTTTCTTTACTCTTCATTGTGAAAGCTAATATCTGTTGTGTTCTAACAAATATTTTACCAACCAGTTTTGTGGAAGGGAAAGAAAATCTTGATGTGTAGTATTTAAAATTTTCATGGTATAAATATTCCCACCATTACTACATTCAAACTACCAATGGTTTAACAAATAGTTTGCAAAATTCCTGAAAATGTTAGTAATCAGTCCTTGAAGTACAAGTCAGCTCTGCACACCACTAAATAATCCCTCATATATTTAAAGATATATATATATATATACACATATATATAATATTCATATTATATATGCATATATATATATAATATCAAAATACTTGATGTATACTATTTGGTAAGTTTGGACATATGCATATACTCATGAAACCATCACCATGATCAAAGAAATAAACATCTATCACCTCTAAATATTTCCTAATGTTTCTTTGTTTTTTGCTTTGTTTATGCTTGTGCTAAGAACATTTAATGTGAGATGTACCCTCTTCAATTTTTTAAGTATGTAATATAGTATTGTTTACTATTGATACTATGTTGTACGACAGATCAGTAAAATTCATCTAGCTTAGTGGAAACTTTATACCCATTGAACAATGATTCCCCTATTTTCCCCAACCACCAGACCCTAATAAACCACCACTCTACTCTTCCCTTACATGAATTTTTATGTCTATAAGGTCAGAGATATAGAAGTCTCAAAATTTTTATTTTGAAGTGTCTGTTGCTCTTCTCTTTTTTGGTCAGTTTTTGCTTTATCTATTTGCAATATCTTCCTAAAGCATGGATCCTATTGTCATTATAAAATGTTCTTTCTATCTATTAATAATTTTTCTATTTTGTCTAATATTAGCATAGCACTCTAGCACTCTTTAATGAATAGTGTATCTATTTTATACTTTTATTTTCAATTTATTTTATCATATGACATTTTTTATTCACTGTCATTATTGCCTTAACTAGAGTTTTTAATAGATTTATATTTAATGTAAATATAATTACTGATAAATATGATTTGTGTTTACTATTTTTCTATATATTATATATTATTTGTTTCTTTATTCCTCCATTACTGTATTATTTTGTTGTAAGTGGTTTACTATTGTATTATTTTAATTATCATTCATTTTATTTTATTTTTCTAGTGGTTTCTCTAGGTCTTACAATATACTCTTAACTTGAAACAATTTAGTTTGTATTAAAACTATGGCCTCAATAGAATTCCATTTTCTCCCCCATTTTGTACTTCTAGTGTGATACAAATCAAATCTTGATTTAATATAAGCTTATCAATATAGTTTTATAAACATGCTTTATGAAACTTTTAAATCAAATGGAAAAGATGTTATAAAGTCAAGTTTATACTATTTTTCATATTTTATAGTAATTTCTCTATTGTTACTTTATTTCTTCATATGGATTCGAAATATTGTTTAGTGTCCTGTCATATCAGTATGTAATTCTCCCTTTAGTACCTCTTGTGGGAAAGGCTGATAGAAATTAATTCTCTCAGTTTCTGTTTATCTAGACATGTCTTAATTTCTCCTCCTCCTCCTCCTTCTCCTCCACCTCTTCCGACTTTCCCTTCCCCTCCTCCTTCTTCTTTTCTGGAAAATGTTTCTGCTGGATGTAGAATTCTTGGTTGAAGTCTTTTTTTCCCTACCACTCATTATGTTATCCCAGCCTAATCACCTTAATAGTTCCTACTGAGAATAAAATACTGTCTTCAGATTTTGACAATTTGATTTTGTTTCTTCTATTTGTACATATTTTTGAGTTTATCCTAGTTGGAGTTTATTGAGTTCCTTGGATAATACATGGATGTTTTTCATCAAATTTGTGAAGTTTTTACCTTTTTACAAAATATTCCCTTTGCCCTTTCTTTTTCTCCTTTACTTTGAAACTGCCATTATGCACATGTTGGTATTCTTCATATTATCTCACTGGTTTTTGAGGCTTCTTTTCTTCTTTTTTCTTTCTTTCTTTTTTTTTTTTTCTTTTTTTTTTTCTTTTTTTTTTTTTTCTGTTACTTGGGCTGGATAATATAAATTGATACACCTTAGTTTGGTGATTATTTCCTCAGCATGTTTAAAATTTCTATTTAGCCACTCCCCCCCCCCTTTTACAAATTCTATTTGGTCCTTTAAAAAATATTTCTACCTCTTTACTGATAGTCTTTATTTGGAGAGACATTCTCATACTTTTCCTTAATTTTATTGTCATGATTTTCTTTAGTTTTTTGAACATATCAATTATAATTTAAGTCTCTGTGTAGTAAATCCATCATCTGGGCTTTTTCAGCAGCAACTTTTATTTTTCTCTTGCATATGGACCATATTTCTGTTTCTTTTCATGTCTTACGATTTTTATTGTTGTTGAAAATTGGAGATTTAACTAAGTTATTTGAGAACTCTAGAAATCAGATTCTTTTTTGCCCCAAAGTTTGTTATCACTGTTTATTGTTGATGCTATTGATTGTTTTTGTTTGTTTTGTTGTCGTTGTTATTTTGGTTTTTTAAGTAAATTCCCTGGCCTTGTCTGTATTATTTCCAATGTGTCACAGAAGTTTCTGCTCAGTTAGCTTCATGGTCATCTAATGACTGGACAAAGGTTTCTTTAAATACCTTGAATCCTGCTACCCCTATCATTTCCAAAGGCCTGTGTATGTTTTGAGACATGTCTTTGTTGCTCTGGAAATTCACAGCTCTGTTTTAGCTTTCACTTCTGCTTTTGCAGTGTGTCAAGCTCAGACAGAGATGAGAGTTTAGAGTTTTCTCTAATCTTTCTTAGACATGAACAAAAACATGCATGTGTAATGGTCTTCTAGACCCTCAGCAATATGATAGAACTCTTTAAGCTCTTATATACATATCATTCCTCAGATATTCTTTTTAATATCCAGCCTCTTGCATGCTCCCAAATATATTGCTTCTTCAGGTAGCTGCAATGTTAAATAATTACAGTTTTTTTAAAACAAACAAACAAACAGACAAACTTTCCTTGGGATAGAGCTTTTCTTATTGAGTGAACTCTGAGTCACAACAAATAGAGGTCAGTTCTATAAATGGGAATTTTTCAATGAGTTGTCATATAAGTCAAATAGTGACAATTCTCTGAACCTAGACATTTTGAGATAGTTTTACATCCATTTTGTCTCATCTGGTGGCTAGTTTTTATAGCTACTCTTTCCCCAGCGTTTCTGACTTTTAAGGCTACTTCAGCCTGTGGAAAGGGGGGGATGAGAATTGTCCAAGCAGAAAAAAACCAAAAATCTCAGTTTTTACTGAGATTCAACTACTTTTCTTGAATAACCTACTTTTTATGTTATTATACACTTTTGGCTAATTTACAAAGTTTTGATGATGTCTGACAGTGTTATGTTTGTTTTCTTTTGGAGTATCTGATTTTTTTAAGTTTCCTACTTTACCTTTCAAGAAGTATTTTTTCTAAACACTTTTTTAAATAAGAAGTATTACAGAAATTCAGACTAAAGTAAGGATTGTTCCTGATTGGAGTTCTTGTAACCAGGTCAAATTTTTAACATGGTTTTGGAGAATTCTGACCAATACTTTTCCTGCCCATTCTTTCTTCTTATTCGGGTATTCTACTGAAACATAGTTTACGCTACTTGACTGTTTTCTATAACATTTATGTTTTGTTTTAAAGTTATTGTTGTTATGGTTATTCACATTATTTTATTTCTGCCTCTTCTTTAGATCTAATATATTTTTATTTTTGTTGACATCTCTTCACATTAATTAAGCCTAATATCCATTTAATTTTGAAAATCAATTTTTGTAGGAATATTCCATTATACATATATATATGTATATATATGTATATATATATATTCTTGTGTTCTCAGTTTAATATTTAAATGATCTAATTTTTGCTTTTTTCCTTAATATTTGTCACATTTACCTGTCTCTTCTGTAAAGCTTCCATGATTTTATTCTTTATTCTTTGCCCCCATCCTCAGACTTTTGTGCCAGTACGACACTCAGAAAATGTCTCATAGGGAAAACTGTTTCCAAGTTTAGAGATCTAGATTTCAGCATGCCATGTCATCACATGTGGTTATAAAAGGTTCTACTCTTTTTTTAATTTTTTTTTCCTCCATGATAGAATCTTTGACCTAACCCTAGGTGAAAATACTTCAGAAGAAGGGGAAAAAGAAAAAGAAAACCTGCCAGAGATCTCGACTAATCTAAGATGGGCTCCTCTCTCTCTGAAAGTTCAGTTTGTACAGTTCTATTTATTTACACATCCCATAAAGCTTTAAACACACTCCCCCCCCATAAGTTGTGCAGCAATTTCTATGATATGCTGCATCTATCATCTTACACCTATAAACAGAAAACCTCAAAGAAAAATTCCTAAATTTAAATACATGGATGCTCATTAAAGACCCTTGTCACTACTGAAATTATATTCTACATGTGAGAGCATTTGCATTTTTTGAGATGAGGGTCCATATATAAGAAATACTAAATTAAGTTGCTTTGAAAATTTTCAGTAGGCTAAGAGCAGAACTTATAAAAGTATGAATAAATATTCTCTGAAACACAGAAAAAAAATAAAACAAATTAAGACAATTTAAAGAACCAATCTAGTTACATATAACAGAAGATAAAATATAAAGAAATAAGTTAAAAAAGTATATATTTATTGAAATTATAGAATGACAATTACAGACATAAGACCAAATTTATCCATTATAACACTAAATAGAAAGAAAACCAATTTTATTATTAAAAACAAGGAGTGTCCAAATGACTACAAAATCATATTGAAAAGTGTGTTACTTATAAGAGACAAAAAAAAGTTAAATACAATAGAATTTTTAAAGTAAAAGGCTAGGGAAAACTATATAAGGAAAACTCAAGCAGAAATAAAACAAGATTCACAGAATTTTCACTAAAATTGTTCATGAAAATCATGAGTCAAGACTAAAAGGATAATTTCATTTTGATGAATTACAATTCAACATAAAGATAAAATAAGAACAAATCTTGCTTTATTAATAAAACTGATGTTCATCTGGATGAAAAAAAGATAATAGATTTTTAAAAAACATGTTTGACAAACTAAAAAATATAGAATAGACCCACTATATCAAATACAATATAACTATAAAAATGTAATATAAATAAATATATCTATTATTATAGAACTGCTTACAATAATCAAGGACAGTACACTGTCACAAAAATACAAAGACAATTAATAGAATAGAAACAACCCAAATAATTTAAAATATAGTGAAAGTAGAATTTTTATTCAGTGAAGAAAAAAATAATTTTTAAGAGTATACTACAGAGACCATTAATTATTTAAGGGAAATAATAAAAATAGATCACACTACAAACCTACTTAATTTCATGAGGATTAAATATTAAATACAATAGGAGCCCTAAAATAATATCAATTTTAAAATAAAGTGAATATTCATATAAACTTGACGTATGAAAAGACTTTCTATGTAGAATATAAAAAGTAGAAGCCATATTGAAATAAAAACATGATTTTAAAAACTTAAAGATGTTAAAACACGTATCCTATTCATATATATATGAGCGTATATATTCAGTCATGGACAGCTTCTGAGAAATGCATTCTTTGGCAATTTTGTTGTTGGGCAAGCATCAGAGAGTGCGCTTGCACAAACCTAGACGGCATAGCCTACTACCTTAATTGCATGTGCTATACTTTTACACATCTGGCAATGAAGTAAATTCATTCACACTGGCATCACCACAAACATTTGAATAATGTGCTGCACTACAACTTTACTATGTCCAAAACATCACTAAGCAATGGGAGATTTTTAGCTCCATTAATATATAATGGGACCATCTTCGTATATAAAGTTTGTTGTTAACTGAAATGTCATTATATGACACATGACTATATATTAAATTTAAATTAATATGAGAGTTGAATAACTTCTAATTTAACTTTTTGCAACATATATTAGATATAAAATACATATTCTTAATGTATAAGTATCACAATTTTAAAAATAACACCTGTGCTGCAATAAAAAAAGGATTTAAGGCCATGGACAATTAATTTACATAAGCACAGAAATGCCAATGAAAAAAATTAAATACTGCATTTTCACTTTAATCAAAATAATTAAAGGATAAATATTGAAAATGTAATAATCAACAATGTCAAGAATAGGAAACAAAATCTTCATGTAATGCTCTTGGAGCTGTAAAATAGTAAAACTCTTGTAATAATATCAGTCAGATGATGAAAGAGAAACTATACAATCTTTTCAACAGAGGAAGTTGAATATAAAGAATTATTACCCATAAAAGTAAATTGGCATAAGGAAGGATTGGTAGTAAAGAATGGTAAAGAACATAGGAATGACAGATATATCTATGTGTGTGTGTGTATGTGTATATCTATGTGTGTGTATGTGTATATGTGTGTGTGTGTATATATACACATATATATACACACACACACATATACACACACACACACATAGATATACACATATACACACACATATATATACATATATGTGTGTATATATACATATATATGTGTATATATACATATATGTGTATATATATACACACACCATTATAAAAGTAGATAACATAATAAAAATAAATATGTAATATGTGTAATATATGACATGCACATTATGTAATACGAATAGTAAATATAATCTAATGTAATATAATGCAATATAGCTACAACCCACAGCAATGTGACAGCACTCCTCCATCCTAGGGCTGAGATGCAGATCTCATGAGAAAGGGTTTATATGTAGCTCACTCTATGGTAGAGTTTTCACTGTGATGCTGCATCTGTGGAGTTTGTTGGACCTTACTAGAAATCCAGCTCTAGGGTTCTGGGGAAAGATTTTTCAAAGGGCGTTGTCTCAGGAGATACACATAATCACCTGAGGGAATTTCTGAGGGATGCTATTGGCTGCTGTGCACAACTAGAGCTGGTTCCTGGAGAAGTAACACTGTAAGTGTTACGTGATACAAGTGTGAAGTAATACTGGAGAATCTGTATGCACTGCAGAGCCTGGATCTGGATTAGTTGCCCAGGCTGAAGAAGCACAGGGTCCTGCAGGAGACTACCACATAAGCATACTATAACCAGGGATCAAAATTCTTTCTTTCTGCAATCTCTTTCCAGGGCCTTCTACTATCCAAACCTAATATCTGGTCAACAGACAGAGAAACCTTTTTAAAGAGCCAGGTCCATTTTCACAAAGCAGTAAAAATGTTGAATTTGAATTTGGAGTTGAGAGGCAATAAATTGATAAGTGGCACACCATTGTTTTAGATGATTTTGTAATTATGTTTAAGAGAGTGCATTAGTGCATAATGGTGAAAACGCAGAGGTATTAAAGACAGAATTTTCCTGCTTTCCCAGTTTGCCTGAGGCTCTATGCCTGATACAAACTTGTTACCTAATTCTGCCTCTATATATCATTGAGGTCATGTGAGTTTTCTTTATTCATTTTGCATCATTTCTTATTTAAGTTTATAACTACCGATTTTTACAACTCCAGGGGATGCTATGCAAATTGTATTCTGTGGAGAACATATACCTTGGAATCACATAATAATCCGTGGGGCCATATATGTTGGCACTGTTGTCATAAAGACACATACCTTCCTTGAGCATTAACATTCTCTTAGATAGTACCAGTGGGTAAGAGTAAATGACCTCAAAACCCTTAAATTTTGTACCATTTCTGATTTTTAATGATGTTTATAGTGACAAAGTTACAGATGACAGTTACATATAGACACACATCATCATCATGTATTATAACAGTTTCCTTAAAAGAGCTACCAAAAATAAATGAAGTAAAACTGCACATTTTAAATAATATTTTTTTTATGATCCAGTCACATCACCACAGAGAACATTAAGATGCCTTGAAATTCCCCTGTACACCCCAAGTTGCTTATTACTGGTCACGACCCAGGCTTGTTGATGGTATCCAGTGTTCACATGAGCTCAAAGAATATACAGCATTCCATTGGTACTGTGGTTGTCTGCTAGACGGCAGAGGCCACTCCCATAATTTAGCATCATATGTTCTGGTCACCCCACATTTTTAATGTCTTTCAAATTACATCATTTAATAACTGATGTGGAATTCCTTTATGTCAGCTCTGGCTCATATTAAATATTTTCAGGGACCATTAGTTAGTTACACCAAGCCAAAAGGAATAAAACAAACAAAGAAAAGAAAACAAAATAATTTGGCTAATTTTAACATTTCACTAGTGCTTCACATTTTAAGAAAGAATGTATCTAGATGTCTAAGAATCTTTCTATTTTCTATTGAAAGGTTTCAGAAGATATTTATATATCTGTGTCACACATACCTTCTGATAATTTTATAATTCTTTATGTTCTAACTTTAAGACATACTTATTTTATTCACTGTCATTTTATTTGCATATATAACCTAGTATTAGGGATTCAGGAACACTTAGGTGCTTAAAGAAGACCCAATGTATAATTTTGAAAATTAATATAATGACCCGATTATCATATTATGGCAAATTCTGTCCTCATCCTAGGGATTGCTAGCAGAAATTGAATATGAAATAGCAAAATAATATTTTCCATTAATAGCATCCTCTGATCTTCAAAATAATCATCTAAAATTGTGAAATATACTTTAAAATATTGGAAAAATCATCATTCCAATAAAAATAATATTTTTGGCTGGCACCTGTTTGTATACCTGTTTCCTAACAACTTTAGTTTTCTGTATATTTAAAAGATGGGTTTAGCAACTTCTCTTCCTCACCTCTGGGAAACATTACCAAGATTTTCCTTACTTTTCAAAATAGATTTGAATGTAACAAATACTTTTAGTTTGAATAGTGTAAAAATATTGATTTCATATTCGTAAGCTTTATCATTTGAACTTATACTGAATAAACCATGCATATATACATAAATAATCCACTAATGAAGATATGTGTAAATTGATTTACATTTACACAGCTACAGAGAGATGTTTGCCTTTCTTTATATGGCCAACTGTGTCACCTTACAATGGTGGATATGCAGTTAAACACATGACTACGTATTGCCACAAGCAGTCTAGAGGCAACAGAAACAAATTGATGGAGACAGAAATAAGAGAATCCCACCCTGTCAGAAGATGAATGAGCTGAACTTGCCTGATGTGAACCCTGGCTGACAGAGCAAGGTGGAATCAGAGTGAGCAACTTTTGACAAACCATTCTTCATAGCCCTGACCACGGTGGATGGCCGTGATTATCTCTAGACAAAATGACTGTGAGTAAAAGGCTTACATACACTTAAATTAAACACAGCAGGGCTTTGGCAATCTCTATTTGCATTTTACTTTCTGTTAAGAAGGAAATTGCTTGGACTTGGAACATTTCATTTAATGGCATTTTTAGTTACCTTTTGTACTCCTAATGCCATAGTCTAAATTCACTCCAAATTACCCACTAAGACATAGGAAACTTTTGTCCTTTATTATTTATTTATTTATTTATTTATTTATTTTAAATTGCAGTAGCTTCCTTACCAATTTTACTAAATTAAATGTGTTTTAAAGCATCTCAGTTCTTGAAACTTAATTATCCCAATCTCTGGGTAAAGTATAGCAAACAATACAAACCCCATTTATGTAATTTATTTTGCAAAAGAAAATAATGGAATGCAGTTGTGCTAATGATATACATGTTTACGTATTTTTTCTCTTTTCAATAACAACTTAGCAAAACCATGTCATTTTGAAACAAAAGCTATAAGGGCTCTTTGGGTTTTGGTTTGTCTATACACTGCTTTTAGGAGAAGGAAGTAAATAAACTCTGTAATACTATGTGCATTTGGAATATCATGAAAGATTTTGTTTTGTTTCCTTCATGTTATCTTTTCATCAGTGAGTATCGTTGACCATCACTCATAATAAACTGTGAATAAAGATTATGGCTTGTAATTGTAATGTATATATAAGAAGAAAAATATGTAGGTACTTCAGTAGCTAAAGCAGCATTTGTTATATCCCAGCAGAGCAAACTTTAATTGTTAGACCACATAGTGTCTAGAAAACTTTGGTTTAGACTCAAACATAATACGAAAATCTATTATGTTCTTTTTTTGTTTAAAATCAGTGTTTTGAAATCTCTGACTCTATTATTATGTATTATTTAATATTAATCTTTATTAATTCAATTCATTAATTGTTCTCATTTGCTTATTTTCATCTGCTGCATTAATTAGAAGTCAATTAATTGGTATATGTTGTACTTTTGGAAGGTAGATAAGTACACTCTGGCCCCAAGATTGCATTGCTAAAAGAGCCGGTGAGTGGTTGAAGGATGCAGTCGCTCAGCAAGTTGGGGCACTGAATCGATTTAGCTCAAGTCAAAATAGAACGAGTAAAATCAACTGTCTGTACAAAACAAATCCATGAACAAACCAAAGCAAAAATAAGGATAAAGAAATAACTAAACACTTCAAGCAAGATAGCTAAGTATAGGTAAATATGCAGATATGTAACATCTTTCAGACTATATATCAATATAGCCACATAAAAATAAATATTATACAGTCACAAAGATAGATAAGTAAGTAGAATGAGAAAATTTTGAGTTATTTAAAGGCAGAAGTCTAACTGGCTCATAAATCAAATTTAAGTTGCAGTAGGAGCAATCCAAGTGCCCCGCAAAGGCAATGAGTTTTAGGGAGGTGCCTATTGTGTTTTGAATGCTATGTTACTATTGGGCAGAGTTGTGATCCTAGTCTCAAGCCTCCTAATGATACAATAGAAATGCAACTGGGAGCCTTATATCCCAACCCTCCATGACCCTTACTGTTCTTAGTGACCCAGGTTTATGACTTGGCTGTGTGGCTCCCATTCTGTGGGAGCTGTGGTCATGAACTAATTACTACGTATCTGTTGAGCAGCATCACCCTAGACGTGTGAGGTATTTCAAGTTGCTTCCTAAACACAGGTAACTCACTTTGACAATCAAAAGTTAATAGAATTATTTTAATATTGACTTGATTATCCCTTTTCTTCCCTGACCCACCCTCTACTTTTAATACTAATCAATCGAGAGCTAATTATATAAGTTGTTATCCCACAATATTTTAACTATTACAAAGGCAATGTAGATATTCCATATACTACACTTAGGAAACAGAGTTTTGATTCTTTATTTATTTCACAAGAATGAAATATTTGGTGAGAGACAGCACACCACCTTGTATCCTGAGCCTCTGTTTCCTTAGAGATAGACTTGTCTACAATATCATTTTGAAAAAAGAAAATAATTTGTCTACTTTCAAAATATTTATTATAGTCTTTTTATATGATTATAAACAAGGAGATAGTCAGCATATTAGATACATAGTTTTTCATACCTTGATCGTTCCCGAGGTTGTTTGTTGAAGAAGGAACTCCATCTCGGTGACAAGAACCTGAAATGTCTCCAGTGTATAAATCTGAGCAGGGAACACTCAGGGTGCACAAGATTATTTATATTTTAGTGATGCTTTCCTGATAATGATATCTCATTTGACACACTTACAAGCTGTATCATATTATGGAATTTCACCTAAAATTTCACTTTTACCTAGTTTTATAAGTGAAATTACAATTGAATCAAGAAATTTAAACTTTAAAATTTTATGAATTGGCTACACAAAATACAAACTGTCTAAATATGAAATGTGATCATGCTCACACACCAATATATAAAAGCATATACATAAAATTACGAGTATAAATATATACACATACTATATATGCACATATATTTACCAGAATTAAAAATTATACCTAGAATACTAAATTAAAATTAGTTTCCCCATTAGCTAACACATTTTTATTTATGCAGAACTCTGAAATTCTGAATTTTGGCTTATTCTCTCAGGTTTACAGACATTTAAGCATATTATTAGGAACTGTGATTATTCGGCACACCAACACTCAGGTATCACCCAACTTCATTACTACCTGATTAATTAACCTGTTTAAAGTGTGAAAGTTGTCACCTTGTCATTAGAATTCATGAGAATAACTAATGAGAAACTATGAAATAATTTGTTCCTCAATTAAAAAGCCTGAAAGAAAAGGTTTTATCTCATTATTCTTGTTTCCTGTTATCACCTATACAAAGCCAGGAAGATTTTGCAAAACTTACTGTCTAAGGAGAACAGACTATGTAACATCTCAGGGAATACTTCACAGATCTTTAATAAAATATGGTGTTATTCAACAGCAAAAGGTAAGCCAAGAAGGTTCCTGGGATTACATATTCATTATAGAGCATCAATGTGAAAACAAAGTATGTTCATCTCATACCTGGTGTTCAGATTTAAGTAAGGTTTATAGATAAGAAGAGAGAAGAAAAAGTAATCTAGTTCAATTTTGGTTTGTCTAAAGAGATTCAAGGAAAAATATCACAAGAGGTAATTAGTATTAGAATGCTATTAAATTACGACATTTCCATATATTAAAAAAACAGCCTCAAGCCCAAATTTCCTTCAATGTGACTGATTTTATTCAGTGACTACATTGCTGCAACACTCAAATAGGAAAAAAGATAGTAAAGATATTAATTTCAATTGCTTTCTGTTGTCTGTATTTATGAGATCATGCATATCACATAACAATGCTGAAGTATCAAAGGTACTTTCCTAACCTGGAATTTCTTGTAATATTTATAGATTCATCCTCCCCACAAGTTATTCATATATGTCACAAATGCCAATGAGTAAATGTCTCTTGTTTAACATTAAAGAAGCCAAAAGTTTTTCCTGGAGGTAAAGTGAACAATCTTTCTCATGCTGATTATTTTACATCCATCTTTCCAGTTAGAAAGAGTGCTCTGAACCATGGCAGAATATAGACTATAGAAACCATCAACGCAAAGCTAAGCATAAATGAATACAGATGTTAATTAATTGGATACCCCTATTTAAATTCTTTGAAATATATTCTGGATCATGTCTCCTGCTTCCTTGTATAAGTTTTTAAGTCTAGGCCACCCACATTTAGCTACAGACATATTCAAATTTTTAAAAACCACAAGCATATTTTTCCAAAATCAAGATTTGTAAAGATAATTACAAAGTTTGAAATAACAGAATTTAACTAATCCACTTTAGAAAAAAAAGATCTATATCTATTTTCTACAACAAGCTTTATAATTTTATTCAGTTGTAAAATAAAGAACAGGCTGTTGGTTGGTAGCACATTCTAAATATCTTTGCTTTATTTCTTGAAAACATTTCCATTAGCACATAATTAAAAACGTAGAGTTAAGTCCATCACATATTTAGTATTAGCTACTATTTCTTGAACATCCATGGCATACCAAACTGAATGTTAGTTATTTCACAGGAAAACTTCATTTGTGTCTTACCATTATCAAGAGTTTGTATAATTATGTCCTTTTACAAATGAAGAAACTGAAGTCCAAAAGTGTTTAATATCTTATCAAATTTTATATTCTGACACTAAAATCCATAATCTCACTTGCTACACTTTGTTTCTTCTAATTACCACATAATATAATATGGAAAAATATCGTCATATAATAAAACTCATTAATAAATACCTAACTATACTACAACATAGGATTATTTGTTTTTAGGAACATGAAACAAAATTTAGGGGTTAAAGTTTAATAGAGTCAATTATAAAATAAAAACAGTAAAAGTATATTCATAATCAATTGCATACATTGTTCAGAAATTGTATCTGTCATTGCTTAGCATTATTGACAGATAATACTGTGAATATTAAAGTAATTAAAATTTGCCAAAAATAAAGAAGAAAACAATTTGCTGAACATAGAGACATCAGG
The DNA here is from genome assembly GCA_003508835.1 of Eonycteris spelaea. Taxonomy (NCBI): domain Eukaryota; kingdom Metazoa; phylum Chordata; class Mammalia; order Chiroptera; family Pteropodidae; genus Eonycteris; species Eonycteris spelaea. The sequence goes on from PUFA01000088.1 coordinate 4,364,392, forward strand.
AAAAAACTTCATTATCATTTTAATAAGATATATCCTGCTAAGTAAAACAAGGAAAAAAAAAAAGGTCAACCTCTATCTTATTTGTGTTAAGATCAGCTGTTTAAACATTCATGCCAGTCCAAAGTGAAGGGTAAGAAAATAACATAAAATTTTAAAAGCATCAATATCATTTCAGGGAAAATAGCAGTTATGTTTAAAATGATTAGAAAATTATTAGTGCTTTTTTTGAGTAAAAATTTAAATTTTAAAAAATCAGTGATTTTTAAAAGACAATGCTTCATGAACAAATACTCTGATTAATGGAAGATTAAAAAAGTAAGTTTGAAATTAGATGATAATTCTTAAGCTCAATGATGTGTCATATGAAAATAATAAATAATAAGTACAAATAAAACTGTATAGACTCTAAAAATTGAAACAGGGATAAAAACACATCTTAAAGAAAGTAGTAGCAACTTAATAATAAAAATAAGTAATGTGCACAGCATGATGTACCCAATCACTACATATATTTGATACTAACATATCTTCTATATACTAATGTACAACCCCTCAAAGTTATATAACCTTCATCCTACTGTGTTCAGTAATGTATTTGTGTTTAATAGTACTCATGACTGTCTATTATTAACTACTATAAAACACTAAATGAAAAATTCCATAGTTGCTAATTGCCCAATGTCATTATCAATTTTCATGTATAGATGTTCTGCTAGCTTTTACTCCGCCTAAGACTCATTCTATGGGGGCAATAGTTATGTTGCTGCATTTTGATTCTTTTATTTACAAGTCTCCAGAGTACCAGGAAATGGATGTCTCTATTGGAAGTATAACTGGGGAGTTCTGAATTAGTGGCATTCCTGGCAATGTTTTCAATTTATTTTTATGTCAGTAGTGAGAAGCATTACTATTGTTTAATCTTATCTCCACTTCAGAACTAAAGGGAGTGTACTATGTGACTTCCTTCCTTTGTTGTCCCCAGGAGCAGGGGTCAGGTTCTACCTTATTCAGCATACATGAAAAAGAACACAAACAAGAGTAAATCAAACTAAAAATAGTCAATCATTGCGTCCTCACATCACTGCTTGAAGTCCAACCAAGCTTCTCCCAGGTCGCCTCACTACTGTGCTAAAGAATGATGTCTGATACCTCTGTAGGAGGCTACATTATCATCCTAGAGTCCTTGACATGGTCACATTCACCAACTGCAGATGCTAATGCTTGAAATTCAACTTAGCTAATATGCAAAAATGAACAATGAGTAGCATGAGAAACTCCCTCAAACCTGTCTCCACTATCAACTCACATAGAAAATACTGAGTTGTTCAGTTTATATAGAGAGAAATCCCTCACCCTTTAAAATACTATTCAAGAAACACATTGCATACTACCAAGAACACAACCTGGGAAATTGAATCATGATTCTAGACTCTTAAATCAGTCACATGGGAAGTCCTTATAAATGGTATTCCTTAAAAGAGGATTTCACTCTATTAAAGAAGCTATAATTATATTTAAATGAAGCAGGGAATATGTTTTAGAAGTGTTTTAAAATTTAAAATGTTCAGTAGGTTTTTAATCATGAGAGATGTAAGTTTATAAAATCCTTCTTTATATTCAGTTATCCCAGGTCAATTTCTACTTTTTTATAGAAATAACATGTTATCCTACCGAAAGATTGATTATTCCTCTTAAGAAAATACGATAATGCTTAAGAGTTGGTGGCTTCCTAGATTGTATTAATGATAACAGGTATGATTATGACAAATGTCTAAATCACTAACAGTACTTTGTCATTGTGTCAGGTTACAAAGTGTGGGGACAGAGTTGAACCATGTTTAAGTAGCTTAATTTATGCTACATATTTTACGTACTTCATTCACGTTTCATGACACTCTGAATGGTAGGTAGAAAGTATCATCCCACTAAATAAGTGAGAATACAAAGTAGAGGAAAAGTAAGTATCTAATTTGGGAACATAGATATTATTGTTGAGCTGGTATTTGAACCCTCCACAGTTGTCAATTCTAGACATCACATTTGTTTATTTGTCAGCTGTTTTTCTCTCTAAGCCACACATCAGTGATGTATGAATAGCAGATTACCTTAAGGAGAGAAACTCTCAATCAGGCCTAGTGAGTGAAATGGCAAGTGTGACCTGATAGAGTAAAAGGGCTTTGTGGACATCATTGCTCCTCCAGGTGCATCATAGGAACACAGGGGTCTGGAAATGCAATTAACTACTCCAAAGCTTTCTGTCCATTGCTGCTCTGACATTTAAGATTTCTGACAACTTGTTACATTTCTCTTCTCCCCCTGAAAGGCTGTTTACCAAAGGAATGTAATCCTAGTGTCTAATTCATACTCTACTTATTAAGCAATCATGGACTTGTCACTAGACTATTAATTTAAATGTAAAAGAAAGTTATTTAACTTTTGTGTGTCCATGTCTTCACTGATGAACACAAACTTCAAATCTTTTATTTATTGATGAGACATTATTTTCAAAGCTTCCAAAGTGTTTTCACTTTTTTTGCAAAAAGTAAAATATAATTTTTACCTTTATAACAATGTTTATATTGTGAATGTATTGAATCATGGAGAATTATCATATCCTTGATAAATTCCTATATGTAGATTTCCTTTGATGTAAGACTATACCTTTCATTTTAAGTAGTGGAATCTCCAGATAAATTGCAAAACAACTCAATTTCCAATAGATAAATGAAAAATGTGCAAAGAAACTAAAAATATCCTCTACTAAGGTGCTAGTTGGCTGTGTTGCTTAGCTACCCATGACCAAACAGGCTGACAGCACTATGAACTCTCCTGCTGAGCTGGGGGTATAATTACCAACCAAATTTCCATTTCATTAAGTTTTACTTACAAATCTTGAGAATTTTGAAATGTGCATATTTAGAAGATTTCATAATGATAAATGAGAACAACATTTACTTCTTTTAAAAAAATGATATTCCATGGTGTGTCTATGTGTAACTTAACTAAAACTTTCAAAGGTCAAAATAATTGATAGCTTTACAGGCAAAATTCTATTTTTAAAGGCAATAGCTATATTCAAAGCGTGAGGGGCAGGGAATAGTATTATGGTTTTATCATGAAAATTGCTTTTTATTTTTGTTTTAAATACAAATAAAATTATGAATGAAAAACTTAGGAATGCTTTACCTTTTTGAAAAGCTACAAAGAAAACATTGATTTTTCTTTTCCATCAAAGGTAATCTTTTCATGATTTGTCCCCAATTCTAATATTTAAATAGAGGTTAATTTCTCAAATATCTTAGATGATTTAGCAGTCTTATGCAGAGAACACAGTAATTCAGTTCATCAGACAACAAAGCCCATTAAGAGATATTACCAAGTGACTACTAAAAGGCAAGGATATAGGAAATACAGAGATTCATATCCCTTCATAATTAACACACAAAGCTTTGAGTGCAGATTACAGTAGGATTATGGTGAATTAAAGAAGTACTTTTGATGCTCACTTTATAGATTTCTTATTGTTCATCATACTTATCTGAAATATATATGCATTCATTTAATTCCATAAGCATATAATTGAAACAAATAGCTGAAATCCATTTATATCGTCTGAAAGTAAAAAAGATTATGTTTCAAGCATATTTGCATCCACTGACAATCTAATAAACTGGGCAATGTTTTACTGTTCCATTTCCTCTATTCTCTGTAGAGACAGAAATTTTGTTCCTCTGATCTTGGCTGAATTTGTTTTTATTTAAAAAATAATTTAAAAATATTTACCAAAATAATACATACATAAGGTAATACATTCTGTAGTACAAATCAGTTTATGGTGAAAAGAAACAGTCTCTGGCTTCTTTCCTTTCCATTCCAGTCCTGCACTCTTTGCTTTTTTAGTAGTTATGATATTTTTATTGATATGAAATTTACACAACATTAAGTTAACCATTTTAAAGGAAACAATTCAGTGTCATGTAGTGCATTCACAATTTTGTGCATCCACCATCTCTATCTAGTTCCAAACATTTTCATCTCCATAAAAGGGAACCTCATACCAATTAAACAGTTGTCACCACGGGCCTCTCACGCCAGTCATGGCAACCACCAATCTGTGTTCTATCTCTGTGTATTTACCTATTCTGGATATTTCATATGAATGAAAAATACAATATTTAACAGTTTCTGTCTGTTTTTTTTTCACTTAGCATAATGAAATAATTTTGACTTTAATTCTTCTGGAAAGTATTCTCATAATTATTTGACGATATACTTTTATTTCTATGTCGGACAATAGCTAGTGATTTTTGATTTAAATAAGAGCATTCATCTTATAATCACAACTCTTCCTTCTCATCTCAGCGTTTAAAGTACTTTATTATTTGTAGTTTTTCCATTGGTTGCTATTATAATTTAAGTGATGTGTTCAAATTCATGCTTCTTTTCTCTATTACAAACATCTTCTGACTCCACACTTTGCAAATTGAGAGTATTCAAACTGCTAAGTTTTCCACTTTCTCTCTTTGTTTTGGGTACACCTATTTTTCTCTCAGTTATACTTATACTTTTCATCTGTCAAAAATGCATTTATTTATTCTTCAAATATTTATCGAGGACTTGCATTTATTATAGACATAGTTTATTTTAATTTACTTTATATTTGGACTGTGATTTTCTTATATATTTTCTTTACATGTTTATTTTACTGGCCATTTGTAATTTTCTTTTTATCTGCCATTTGACTTTATCAGACCTTCAATTTTTTTCAACCTTTCAATCATGATTTTTTGTTCTTCAGAACCATGGGTTTTTGGGGTTTTTTTCCTCCTCTTCCTCCTCCACGTCTTCCTCCTCTTCCTTCTCTGCCTTTTTTTTTTTTTTGTAAATCGAACTTTTCTTTGAAGGCTCTATTTCTCCTCTCATTTGGAACATTTTACCTTAATTTGTTATAAGGCTTTCACGCTCATGTTACCTTTCATAGATATGCAGAATTGCCCTCATTGTTTCCTGGATTACATAACTTCATCTTTTGAAGTTTTCTCCTTTATTTTGCCATACTTTAGCTTTTCATACCTCCCTACAAAAATGCATCGAATGTAAATTTTCTATGGCCTTATATGTTTGAAAATCTTTATACTTTTACTTGAATCATAGTTTGGGCATAAAATTTGAACCTTTTTGCTCCTTTTTCTTCTATCTTCCAGTGGAAGATATAATGCCAGTACAATTTGTTTCTTTTATAAACAACTTTTTCTCTTCTACAGTTTTCAAAATCTTCTGGTTATTTTTAGTGTTCTGAAATTTTACAGTAACCTGTTTAGTCATGAATTCTTTTGTTCTCATTGAGCAATCAGGGAAAACTTTCATGTTACCAAAACATAAATCTTCCCACATTTAAAAAAACTTTTTTTCTGTTTATGAAACAAATTGAATGTTAGACTACCAAATTTTGCATATTTGTATTTTGTTTTTGATTATTTTCCTTTAGAATTATATTCTTTTTTTTCTATTTCCTAGTTATTTTGAATTTTTAACAGTTTTTGTTGTTTGTTTTTTAATCTCTATGAGCTTTCTCTTTATATTTGATGCAATTTTTTTTCTGGTATTACATTTGTTTCCTGGTGTAATATAGTCTCTGTTGGTGTATTAGCTATTTGCAAAGTCACTTTCCCACTTTGCTTAACATTGAACAGTAGTCATTTGTGCAGGTTTTTGGGCTGCAGCCCCATACCTATTAAAGTAAAAGGGACATTATTTTAGGACACAAAATTGCAATAGAGTAATATTAGCTATTCTCAGACTTTTTGTCTAATTTGTTTAAGGAATAGATATTTGGTTGTTTACCTGTGTATATATTACAATCTGTGGTCTCACCTCTATATCTATCTATCTATCTATCTATCTATCTATCTATCTATCTATCATTCACCAATTATCTATCTTTGATTGTGTGTACACATACTGAGGAGAGAGAGCTGTTGTGAGGATTTTGCCAAGTACTATTGTTTAATAAACCCCCTGCATCTCTACTGGGCTTTCTGGCATTAACTTAGAGGCCAGAGCCTCTTAGACATTTTATTCAGAACTTTTCCCAATATTGGCATGATTTAATCTCTTACCTCCTTCAATCTGTTGGTCAAATTTTAGCCTCTCAGTCAAGATTACATCAGAACTAAACATTTAAAATTGCAATTCACATACCCTCCAGATTCCTCTTGTGCTGCTCACTTTTTTTCTATTTCATGTATCGCATTTTAATATACTGCAGTATACTTACATGACTTATTATATAACTTATTTTAATGTTTTATGCTCCCTCTTTTTCTAAATGAATGGCTTTTTTTACATATTTGAATTAGTATATGTTTTAATAGGTTGATAAATTTTTTAGCTATCAATTTTACTACTAGAACAATTTTAATGGAAAATTACCAGTTTTCAATCCACAATTTAGTGGAACAAGAAAACACGTTAGGACCTTTTCTCTTTAGCATGCTCTAACTAGAGAGAAAGTAAAACACCTTGAATTTAGCTGCTCAAGAAAGTACAGCTCTTGTTCATATTCATTGCACATCCCTTGGTTTTCTCTTGGTTCATGGCATGCCATGATGATTTTTTAATTGAACTTTTCTGGTTACTATTTCTTTGGGATACTATTTTTCCATGTTTAAAAGTACCAAGATGCATCCCAAAAAGAAATCTTGGAATTGGATCAGTTCAATGGTTTAACAAAATATGTTAAGAGAAGTTATAACATCCTAATGGGATTACGTAGAAAACCCCAAAGTATTTATATTTTTTAAAGCCAGCAATAAGGAAATCTTATTCTGTCAGCTAAAATCACCTAGGAGGGAAAGTAAAACCAGGTTCTATGTGTCATATACCCTTATGGGAAAAATGAATTAATTACAATCCCTCACTTTAAGTCAAAGAAATTGAATTTCTGTTAAATTATTGGAAAATGTTAACAAAATGTGCAAGGCTATCAGTTATTTCCAATGGTTAATTTATTTTCAAGAATTAGGTTAGCTATTTTATAAAGCTGAAGAATTTTGTTTAAATAGTACATGTTGATGGTTTTTAATCAGCATCATTTGTTTCAAAGGGTGCATATTAAATGATATTTAAGTTTTTATGAAAAATAAGATGTCTTCATATTGTGTGTGTGTGTGTGTGTGTGTGTGTGTGTGTGTGTATCAATACTTTCAGGAAAATCAATATATTTTTAGTTGAAAACAGCCTTTTTAATTTAGGAAAATGTATGTTTTCCCACACATTTTCATTCTATATTAAGCAAAATTTCATCCACAAAAACAGTAAAATGTTTCATTTCATTGCCCTTCCTTTCAATTTTCAGTGTTAAAAAACAAATTAGGTATTGCTTTCCTTTATTTGGCATCAGAAACAAGTGAAAGGTGTGTTAGTAATAAGAGGAAAAAGAGTAATTATAGTAGTCTTCTGACGGATGAGCGTAACAGCAGATAAGCTTTTCCTTACCAAACTGACCTAATCAAGCACCCAATATATGCAGAGTATTGCCCTTGCTCCTTGCATTTTTTTTTTAAGAAGTTAGACACTTTTTGCCCTCTAGAGATTTAAAAGTAGATAATTAAATAAATTACTTTAGTTATTATAGTATTATCATTTTATTTATTGTTAAAATAAAATAAATGAAGAAATAGGAATTCCTGGAAAGTTAAGTTCACTCATCTTTCTCCAGTTTTATATTCAGTTTTTCCTATCTCTTCTTGTGTCTTTCCTGCCCCTACTCAAAGTTGACCGAAAAATAATTATGTTTATGACCTGAATGAATAGTGTTTTCAGAAAACCATGGATGTTGCAAGCACCATCACTTGCATAGTTGGTTATATGTCCCTTATTGCTTCTCATGGGATCGCAGAATGAAGTGAAGACATATAATAGGGCCGCTTCTCTAAACTGCCTCTTATCCATGCTCAAGTTATCTCTAAAGTTCTTCCCACAACAGGAACTGCTTTTTATAATGGAAATGAAGGTGGGAAACTTACAATAAACCAATAAATCTAAGCAACTAGGAATGAGGATATAGATAAGAAACAACAAAGAAAAATTTCTCCAAACCCAAGGCAAGTTCAGTTTCTGATAAAAATTTTAAAAAAGTAATTAAAAAGCAAGCCTTCAGTGAATAAATGATTTTAAAATTTAGAGGTCTACATTTTTGAGTTTAAATAATTTTATTTTTGAGATATTTTTGCTATTTATGACCAATATAAGTTGATAGTAAATCTTTAAAGTACATTTCTAAAAAGACAATCCTATATAACATTTTGTAATTTGCTTCAAAGATTATTTATCAGCTAACATGTAGTAAGTGTGACTCAAGTCATTTACATATCAGTTATTCATTTATCTCTGAAATTGTTTTGTGTAAAAACATTTAATGAGTTTATATTGTGAACTTTAAGCAACATGAATGAATTTAATAATCATTCCATTAGGTTTCCTTGAATGTATATATGTATATTGGGGGAAGGGGAAAGAGAAGAAAAGAGCTTTGCAGGAGAAGATTGCCACAATAAAAATGAAATTATTCTGGGCTGCTTTCCCACATGAGAAATTAAGGGAAGAAATAATATCGATAATAATGATAATAATTAAAGAAGGATGTGTAAAAATTTACTTATGTGCAACAAAAACTGTTAAGAAACTAATAGGATGAAATTACTCATTTCTCAAGAGAACAATTGTAATGAATATGAGAAAGTGGTAGTGAAACAATTCTCTTAGAATCTTCATTTTTTTAAACATGTGATCATCTTTGAATGCCAAAATCTAGTCTTAAACCTCGAATAAGCACTTTTTTTTTTTTGTGGAAAAATCTATTAGTGGTAGTCTTCGGACTTTCTTTTTCTTCAAAATTAAATAAATGCCAGTGAGCTAAGAAAAATAGTGACTAAATTGATAACAGCATTCAAGATCTTGAAAGAGATTTTGGTTACACAGTTGTATGCATTTGACAAAACTCATCGGTTTATGTATCTATGATTTGAAATTTTCATTGTATGTAAATTTTACATAAAAGTATAAATAAATATTGAAATCTAGCTAATGATATAGTGCCAAAGTGTTCAAGAATAAGTATAGTAAAATCTGCAACTTTGAAATGTGAAAATATAATAAAATAGATTGATGGATGATTGAGAAAGGGTTGATTAGACATGTGATAAAGCAAGTATAGTAACATTAATTGTACGATCTATGTGTTGATATATAAAATATGTTGGAATATACAGAAAATTCTTTCAACTCTTCAGTATGTTGACATTTTTATAATAAAATTTAGAAAAAAAGGAAAAGTTTCTAAACATCCACTAATAAGCACATTAAAAAGGTTTCATGTTCACATATTTTGATGTTTAAAAAAATCTTCCCAATTTTTAAGTACAGAGCTTTAAATGTGAAAATAAAAGTCCCAGTGAATAATTTAATTCACTTTTTGAATTGAAGGCAGTGAGCTTAAAATATGTTTTACAAATTGTGATCTAACATCTTTCACAATCAAGTCAAGAAATCGACACATCGTTGTGTGGCGGGTATGGTGTTGGAAGATATTGGGTGGGACAGAAGGCTAAGGGAAAGTGGAAAAGACATAGCATGGAGCTCTTTCTGTGGTGAAAACCCTCCATAAGACCTGAAGCCCTGAACCACCAGGGCAAAGTGGTCATGTGGTGGTATCGTCACAGACAAGCCATAATTTCACAGTGGAACTGAGTTGGGTTGCACATAAACTAGTCAAATAATAATTTAAAAATAAATGCAATTTTTACAAAATTAAAATGTTCTTTTGAGACTTGAGAAAATGTATTATTCTGAGCTAGTATGTCTCCAGGTGTTTGCTTGTTTGTTTGCTTGTTTGTTTTATGAGATTTCTGGAATCGGAGCTGACATTGACACATCACAATAAATATATCTGCGATGTATATTACATACTAAGGTAGATTACACAAATCATGACATAACACATCTGAAAACTATCCTAATTCATGTTTCTTTAAGGTATATGTCTAAGATATTATTTACAAAAACTTTTTATTTTCCTAAGTGTATAAATACACTAATTTCCCAGGAGTATTTCTTTATGTTACATAAAGATGGGTAATAAACCTGATGGAGATGGGAAAATTTGTGAGTTTGATCAATGAACTCAATTATGGCCCCATTCTAAGGATTTCTTTTCTTCATTTACAATGATACATAGATGCCTACACACCTAACACTGTTCTCCAAATCTCTTCAATAAATAAGAAGGATACTTCAGAGCATGTGTGTATACTCTGCCTTTTTGTCTGCTTTCTTTCTCTCTTTCATTTTACAGCTCTTCTGGGTCCCCAGCTGATTTTCTTCGCAAGGTTAGTTGCTAATACATTCCTAGCACCCATGCATTATTAATGCTCACCGCTCTCCAAGGTGGCAGTGACAAATAGGAAGTAAAATCTACTGACTAGTGGGGAATGTACTCTTTAGTCATGCTTGAATTTTTCAATTCATTCTGCTTGTTGAGGATTTTTCAGTAGAGGTTCTGTGACAGAATGTGCTTTATACCTCTCTTCTTCCTTCACTCTCTTCCCATCTTTTTTGTTTTTCAATCTAAGAGGCATTCAAGTAGCGAGAGGACATCTTATGCATCAGGGCTTTGATGGGGAGTAGCGCAAAACATATCTTTGATGGTTGCAATAGCAGAAAGGTCATTGTTTCTCTTTGCATATGTTGTAAGTGGTAATTTTGACTCCAAAAGGACTACACACAGTAGTCAGGTAAATTATACTGTTTTAAGCATGTTATGCCGGCTATAGTATTCCCTGTAATAGTACCAGTGTGTAACATGAGAATCATGGATATTTTTTAAGATGAAGATTTGTTTTTTCAGCTATAAACCTTATTCATTTCATAATATAAGAAGGAATCTGTCAAGTACATTCCGAGATAGTTATTGAGTACTATAAATCTCATTAGCAATTCTACTGCATTTAAAATATCATATCTTTGTGCATATAATGATGAGCTTTTAGAAAATTCTTTTTCAGTGAATAAAATCATAATTTACAAAGAACACAAGAATTGGAATTCTCGCACAAGTAGAGGTGGAAGAAAGTCTTTTCTACCATATTTCCCCAATTTGAGGATGGAAATAACAATCCTCAACATCAGATAGTCAATTACAACAACATGTATTGTTTTTAATAAATATACTATTTATATCTCGGTGATCACTAATTCTCAGTGAAAGAAATTAATGTTTGGATAAATTAAAAGATAGCTAGAACTAGAGAAGCAATGATGGCACCATGGGCCTTTATATGTAATTTTAATGTCTTCTAAGAGGAAAGTACAATTTTTTGACTGTATATTTTTGATCTAATATTTTGTTAGGTGCTTTTAATATGTTATCTTAGTTAAATATAAAAAATATTTTATGATGTAGTTATTATTATATCTACTTTACAGTTAAAATAAAAACAGATAATATAAATAATTTAGAGATCTAGAAAGTAGCAAAACTAAACCAAAATAAATCCTTTTGATGTTAAAATCCATGATCTGTACACTACACATTACTGCCTTCTTAGACTTTGAACTCCTGCATAATATCATTACATTTGATTTATTTAGTTGCTGAGTAATGGTAATGGCATTGAAGGTTTGGAGTTATAGATATGTATCATTGACTTAACCCAAGAGTTTTCAAACATGGATAATTAATTCAAAACCATGATTTTTATAGCACAAATCATATTAGAACACATATATTGAGCTATAAAATAATTTATTAAAATAATTAGAGCTCTCTTGAAGATGAATGTTAACTTAATACCTGTGTATAAGCACAGAATTAGATATTTTACAAGTGTTGGGAATAATAAGGAAAATCTATTGTATTTTCAACCATGTGAAAAAAGTAAGTTGGGTATCCTAAAGTGAATAAATAATAATGATAAAATAATTAATTACATGACTCTAAAAGCCATTGTACTACTGGTTCCCATGATTGATTTAATGCAGATATCACAACATATAGCCACAAATCTTCCTCATACCATACAGTTTAAAAAGAATATCAAATAAAGCCATCTGTAATCCACATATACAGCAAAAACAAAGGAAATAATTTAGAAAATTTATATAATTGCAAGAATAAACCTGAAACCAGCAGTGTCTCTGATACTCCAGCCATCTTGAGTTAGGTTTATGTTGCATAGAAAAGAGAATATTCCTATAGATAGTGGTCATACATCTCAACTAATTAAACCTAATTAGTTGGTCCTATCCTTAATGGAAATACTAAAATCATGAATAAGTCTGACACATCATGAGTTAGAGCTCTGACTGCTTGAATGAGAGGGGCTTGAAAGTATATAGACTCTAAAGTAGTAATTCTGAGCAAGGAGGCTTCTAAAGCAGATGAAAGCAATTTGGAAGGAGGTGACATACAATGAAGATTTAGTGAGGAAAGAAGAAAGCAAACAATGGTGATTGAGTGTCCTACAGAAACAAAAAATAGATCATAGAATCAGAAGTTGCATCAATCCATTCCCAATAGCTAAAATTTATTTTAAAAATTGAAATTTTTTACACCAATAAAAGAGAGTTCAACTAAAGTAAGAAACCTGGTATTTTACTTAGACCCTTACTCTCTCTTTACATTTCACTCATTATTGCAGGTCCAGGAAGCTCTATTATATTTGAGAATGAGCAACAAAATGGCAAGAAACACTAATGCAAATTGATGAGACAAAATAGAAAGTGATAAAGTTATTCAACTGATCAAAACAATGAAAACTTCAACTATAAAACAGAATTAAGCTGTAACTCAATACACTAACATAATTAAACAAACAGTGTTTGACAGATATAAGGTACACACCAAATCAGAAAGTTAAAACTCAGAATAAAAATGCTTATAAAACTAAAGATATAAAACAAAGTGATTAAAATCATTTAAAATTTCAAGAAAAAGCCACAATTATCTCATAAATGAAGACTAAATTACAAGCTGCTCATGGAAAAATAGATCTGACTAAAAATATAGTAAAGACTTTGAAGAATAAGGCAATAAACATAATGAAAAACAAAATAAATAACATAAATATATAAAAGAATGTAATAGAATAAGAGGAAAAGAAAATTATTTCTAATCTTTCTAGTCTAGTCCCATGTAGTCTAGTCCCTTGTTCTAACAGATTTTTTTCCATTTCCACTAGCTGGTAAGCAGGGAGATCTAGTGCCATCGAATAGGGTTTTCCTGGATCCGCAGCTGGGTCACACTAAAGTTGAAAATGACACCATTATTAAGATTAACTGAGGTGAAATTTAGAAAGGTGAAGACCTACAGTTATCTAAGCACCAATTGCACTGAACCAAGTGACATAAATTGTTAAAAAAGCAAGATTTTATTCTCAACAGTTTCAAGTCTCATAAGGAAGATGAAATGAGGATACAACTAAAACATCGCACCAAAGTAGTTCATTGTCTATGGGAGATATTAAATTCTGCAGAATCAGAAGTGGGGGAAACCGTCACGTCTGGTGATAGAATAGATTACCTATTCCTAAGACATTATAATTCCCTAAAACTTTTTGAAACTCCAAAATTAAAAATGTTTTAGAGTAAGAGCAAAATTATTTCAGTCATGTTCTGACCAAAACACATATTTCCTTTTTTTGTTCCTCTATATTTTTTGCTAGATGAGACTTCAAATATTTTTATTCTTTTCTTAAAAATCAAATCCACAAATCACAGTAATTAAAGAGGCTATTCTTTGAGGTACTAAATGGTACGCTACAAGCTCAATACCTCACAAAAGAATTTTCAAATTTGTTATTTTAAATAGCAGCTTTGTGGGAGTAATATGGATATTGTGTCTAATGGTTGTGATTCACAACCCCACACTCCACATGTATATTTTAAATTTATCAGATTATAATCGCACAAAATATGAACTAAATAAATTCCTGAGAGTGGAACCTTCCTCCAAGATACCATGTGTCTTGACAGTCCTCTCTCCAACCATTGCTGGAGCTGTTTCTTTAATATAAATAAATAAATAATAAAAGTAAATAAGTAAATAAAAATAAATAAATAAATATATTATGATATGTTTATTTTATATATACACACACACACACACACATATATATGTGTGTGTGTGTGTGTGTGTGTGTGTGTGTGTGTGTGTGTGTATTTAAATCATGCCTGGACTAAAACCCTCTAAATGCTTACAGTGAAATGTCACAGCTTCAACATGCTACATGAGCAGGCTCCCACCTAACACCAGTCACCATTCCCACATCTTTCTTGATATTTCATGAACAAGCCAAGCTTTATCCAGTCTGAGAGCCATTGCCCCGGCACTACCCACTGCTCATGAGGCATTTTACCCAGATCTTAATATAGTTGTCACTTTCTCTTTACCAACTATTAGGTAAAAGTCACCTCCCCAGAGAGACCTTTCCTGGTCATTTTACCTACAGTTTACAATTCTGCCCACCTGTGTCCTTCTGTTCCACAAACCCTGTCTATTTTTGTCTTATTTTATTGTTTTCATAATATCTACCACAAGCATATTTGATTATTTAACATCTATTTCCACCACCCTTAAACTGTTAAGTGCTGTGTTTTTTTTTCACTGCTATATCTGCAGTCCCTAGAATATATTTGTCAAATAAATATGTGAATCAATGAATGAGTGAATAAAAGAATAAATAAATGAATGAAGGTAGTAAAATTTGATACATCGCACTCAACTTTTCCTCTTTTCTGGTGGTTGTAAGAGATGAGTAGCTTCCCTGGGGGAAGGGAAAAGTTCTCAGTTTTTCCTATTTAGTACTCTTGGCTTGATTACAATTGGGAGGGCAACTAAGAAAAAGTAGTTTAAAAATGAAATGAACTCAATTGTCTAGTGTTTAGTCTTATGTTACCTAACTGACATGTTCTTCAGTTCTCTTCCTCCAACTAAATATTCACAGAGAGTTAATTAACTGATGTTAAAAATGAAAGAGGGAAAAAGTACATGGACACCATGTGTGTACAGTTTCGCATTCACTGGTAAGTAAAACCTGCTGTTTTGCTACTGGTAAACAGACACAGGGAAACCAAGGAATGTAGAAGTTGTTTCAGAGTAAAATGACAGCTGGTGGCTATTTCCATAAGATGGATTTTTAAAAGCCATTTTCAAAGTTATGCTACTTTTTTTCCTCTAAGTTACAGAGGCTTGAATTTTCTTCAACTCAAAGCAGAGTCTAAGCAAAAGTAACAGCTACTAAATAAAGGGAGACACAAAGTTCAAGTTTATAGAATAGCAAATATAAAGACACATATTTTTATGGTTCTTTGTGTGAGTGGATTTTCTAGCAATGATTCAGACATTAGGTAAGAAATGGCCAGACATAGATAGAAATGTGAAATTAAAGAACATAAACAGAGCTAAGTATATTCTTTTCAGACCTTGAATGTTTCCTTTATTTAAAGTTCTCAAATATTAGTTATAAATGCTGCTTTTTAAAACACTGCAGTAAAAAGTCCCTGATGACGGCCATGATGCTGAGAATGAAAAGCAATTGATTTTTTTCTTATTGTTTAGTGTGTGTTTTAGTTGTAGGTACAAATGATTTTTAATCCAGAGGCATGAAACCTTGAGGCTCCTTCTTGGTGCCTCTCCTGGAGAAAGCAGTGAAAAAGAAAGCTTTGAATCAAAATAGCAAAGACGTCTACACTCAAAAGGATTAGAGAAGACAAAATATTGATTATGGATGGTATAAGCTGCCTTACCTGTAAGCTGTGGATATCTGCACATACTTCTGAATGTTAAAGCCGTACATTTAATTCTAGTGAAAGTTTTGTAAGAAAGCATGCCAGTTGTTGGTTAATGCCTCTTTTCATTGTCATAAGATATAATTCCTCACCCAGGCACTGTCAGTTTGGTTCCTGGATAGATTCACTTAAAAGCTGAAATATTTAGGAGAGAAAAAAGGAAGTATGGAAGGAAAGAAAGAAGGAAAAAGAGAGGGGTGAAAGGAGGAAGGGAAGAGGGGAGGGAGTGAGGGAGGAAGGAAGGAAAGGAAGGAAGGAAAAAAGGAAGGAAGGAAGGAAGGAAGGAAGGAAGGAAGGAAGGAAGGAAGGAAGAAGAAGGAAGGAAGGAAGAAAGAAGAAAGAAAGAAAGAAAGAAAGAAAGAAAGAGAAAGAAAGAAAGAAAGAAAGAAAGAAAGAAAATTCATTAAAGAATTGGTAACTAAAAGAACATGAGTTTATGAGAGAAACTAGTCAAACTTTTGGGCAAATTTGCTAGTCAGTTTAATGAAGTAGCTTGATAAATATTTATCCAGAGAGTCTCATTCTATTGTCTTTGAATCCACTCCTAAATCTTTGAAAATGTTATAAAACTTTGCCTAGTAGCTCTGTCATAACACTGTGTGCAGACTCACACTTTTAGGAAAAGAAGAATATCATGATATTACTTATAAGGCTGATAAGTGTACCAGTTAAATATTATATAATCTCCTATGTTTTTCTTTTATTTTAATTTAATTATCTTAAAACCAAAATACTAACAGGGCACAAACTATCAATGGAAATGTGTATTTAAATATAAAATCTATACACACTATGTGGTTGCACTTATCTTTTTGCCTTTTCTTTGCACCACTGGGACTCACCATTACTATCACATGCCAAGATTAAGTACCATATTCCCAGAGCCCAGCTCCATTAGGAGCACATAGACTCTTTGTCACTCTAGGTCAGCTGTGAAAGTAAAGGAGGCACAAGTGCAGAAAGGCCAAAGAGTTCTCTCTCCCTAGGTAAAAGATTTTATGCCATTTTTATCATGCATTTTAACCCAATGATTTAGCCATAATCTCTGGGGAAGGTTCCCATTTACTTAATAAATTATTTATTGGTTATACTATCTACAACACAAAATAATTCATTTATATACACAAGCTTCTGTGCTGGTGACCTTTAATTGAAGCATTTAATGTACTTTTTAGTCCTTTCTGAGTTCTTTAATATAGTATTATTGAATATTACTGATAAAATTATATAGTGAGTTTAGGTGACTTGTTTCAGTTCAAATAGTTATGTACAGTCACAATACAATTGAGATTATTTTTCAAACTTCAGGCTTCTATTGACATCACATTCAATGTTTGGGCTATATTCAGAGTAGTCATATAATTTATGGTCCAGGCCACACAACAACTTTGGAATAATAGAGGACATTAATAATACACTAAGAAAACAGTCACTAAACTGGGTGTGTTCCAGGCAAATTGAGTATATGGTCACTTAATTATCTAATGACACCATCATAGAAAGCTCCACGGTTTCAACTAAAACCTGGTTTAATTACTGAAAAATTCACAGTTCAAGGAAAATCAAGATGGGTCAACATAAGTTCACTAGGCCCCAGGAGAGACTCTGAGATGGAAAGAGGACATGTGAAATTTATTCTTTTTATTTAAAAATTTTACCTTTTTATTAAATGTAACAATACAATCTTACAATTTTTCAAAATTATAGGATTATTACATTTTTAAAAACTGTGTGAATTCTCTATTAAGAAACATTTGCTAAGCTCTAGAACATTCGTTTATGCAATCTTACATTCAATTATTGACTAACAATTATTAATACTTTAGTCTGTCCAGACAAAGTTACAAGTGCAAGGGTTACAAATATAAGTAAGATAAAGTGACTGTCCTCAAGAGGTCACTTAAGAGCAAGAAAGCCAGTAGCAAATAGTGTAACAGATATACGACAACAATGTTAAAATTTTGCATAACATATTATGGAAATTTCCTGAAAAAAGACAATGGCTGGCTGACACTTTTGCATGTTCTGAGGTATAAAACAAGGAGACTCACAGGTACATGGTCTTTCCTCATGGAAATTATGACCAAAATTCAACTTATATAAGGGATAGAGGGAGAAGATAGAAAACACAAATAATGAACTTGGTATTGAATATGTGAAAAATTTAGGGAATAATTAGAAAAAAAAATTCTATTTTAAAAGTAGGTAATATAGATATCAAAAAGTGAACAAAGATTTTTCCTTTCCAATGTATTTCTCAACATTCACCTGAACTAGCCTAATGACTTCTTGTAATAAATAGGAGGCAGAAGAAGCGAAATTGTTCAAGTTTTAAACTTGGGCTTTCAGAGACCTTACATACTTCCTCTGGTCCTGGGGACTCCTGATGTTTCAGCCAAGTGACAAGACAGGGATCACTTATTAGAGGATGAAAGACTATATGAAAAGGAGTTGTATGCCCTAGTCAACTCTTAGCTGCCCCAGTACCTGATGGCAGAGGCAAGAGTGAGCTCAGCAGAGACCAGAAAAACATCCAGCTAAACCCAGCACAAAATGCTAGAATGCAGTCAAAAACTAAATAAATAGGTTATTGCAATGTCACTAAGTTTTTGAGTAGTTTGTCATTCAGCAAAAGCTAATTGATTTTTTGTGTATATATGTATGTGTATGTAAACATATGCATATATAATATGTATATATCATTACATGCTTATTTAAATAATTATGTACAGGTGAATATATTTAAGGTTTTATATATTCATGCATATTATATATACATTTAAATAGATGTATATGTCTATATTCATGAATGTAGAAATATGTCTATGTATATGCATATAGACATATATAATACATGTTTGTAAACATATACGCACAAAATATACAAACTACTTCAGTGTTCTTGTTGAAATTTTATTCACAAATTACATTTATTAAAATGACAAATTAAAATATTTTTGTAATTGTTTTATAATTTTGTATTATTTTATAATTATAAATTATGTAACAAATTATTTGTTTCTTGTTCAATCACATGATTCCCTAGCACTTCGAACTCCTTATTCCAGGGATCAGCTTGATTCTGATGAAGCAGGCTGAAGTTTAAGGAGTGTGAATTTTAACATGGCCCCAAAGTTCTACATTCACTTTCTTCTTGAAACTTACCAATAAGAGGTTCAACCGAACACTTGCATCCCCAAAATAGCATAGGTAGGTGACAAAGTAGTTCTTATTTTCACTATGTGAACCTGCTTTTGGCTGTGTTGGTACATGGAGTATAACTGCTAAACTAAGGTGCCTAGGTATCTATCACTATTACTCCAACTGATGTGAAATAATACTCTCTGAATATTAAAAGGAGAAGAAGAGCACAGTGGAGGAAAAAGTGGGAGGTAGTGAAAGATGGGCCTTTAAAGATGTACAGATTGTTTTTTTTTTCTTCTAGAAATTTAATGGGAAGGGTTTGCTTTCATATATTCAAGTTACCTTAGATATATTTGGGTTAACACGTATTTCTTGAAAAAGTGTTTATGTTACAAAGTCTCTGCAAAAGTTTTGGATTGCATATCTAAATTCTATGATTTGAGGAAGTAGGAATTTTGACAGGAAATTTAGGGAGAAGAGAAAGGAGAAAAATGTTGTGTATACATGAAGTAAATTACCCCAGGTTAAAAACTTCCTATGTGTTCTAACTTGGGAGTAAATGGGTATATTGAGACCATGAGGTTGGATATTTCAAATGTATAGTCAAAGATGAATTGAGATGGCCTTGAAACAAAAACATTAAAAATATTAAACCAGTAAAGAAAATATATGCAATATTGGAATAATGAATAGCAGAACCTTAAGCTCTTTTCCCTTCTTTCTGTCCTCTTACTCCATGAAACCACTTTTGTCTTTAAGTATTTTTAATTGACATGACAGTGACCCTCAAATTTATATCTCTTAGCCTGGAATCTCTTCCGATCTCTGTTCTTCCATATTCATTGGAATATGTCACTTTTAAATGTCACAAAGGCCTCATAAACTCACTGAGTCATAAATCAAAATTATCATCTTTATATCCAGATTTAACTGTATTCCAGTTTCCTTTATTAGTGAATAACCATGGTGTCCATCTAGTCCTGTGTGTCAGAAACCTACATATTATCTGGGATACTTGAATATTCCCCACCCCAGATCCAATATTTTATTGGATCCTATGAATTTCACTCCCTAGAACCTCTGAAACACATTCACTTTTCTCCATCTCCATTTCCATTTCCCTAGGCCAGCTCTTGATTTTTTATGTCTGTATTACTTTCATGGCCTCCAATTTTTCCTTCCATAACCACTCTCATTTCTCTAATCTTCCCTTCCCACTGCAGTTAAAGTGATCTTGTAAATATGCAAACATGATCATTTTTCTGAATAAATATCTTCAATAGCTTTTTTTTTTTTTTTTTCTTGTCAAGACAAAATGTTTATTATGATCTGGAAAGCTCTGCGTGAATTCCATTCAACCTACTTCTCTAGTTTATTCTCCAGCTCTTTGAATTTAGATGTTTAGGTGATTTAAGCAAAGTAGAGAATAAAATAAGTTTGCAATTTACTCAGTGATAATGTTGATACTAGATAAAGGTCACTCCTTTTTCCCCATTGTCTTGCTCACTTTGCATCTACCCATCCCCTACTTGCCTCCTCCAGTTTAGTCCTATTTACTTTTCAGATCTTAGCTGAGAGGTGACTTCCTCAGGAAAACCTTTCCTGACCATCACATTGGAGCTAATAAAGATTTCCTGCTTGATTTTAACTCTCATATTATTTTTCTCAGAATAATTGCCACAATTTGTAATTAAATACATTCTTAATTATTAGATTAATAACTGTCTAGATTGATGCTGACCAATATGGTAGTCACTAATCACATATGACCACGTTAATTTGATTTAACTAAAAACTTAAAGATATAATTCTTCAGCCATGTTACTCACATTTAAAGTGCTCAACAGTGTTAAAGAAAAATCTGAGCTGGACAATAGTTAAAAATAGTAAGAAGATTTTAATCAGAACTACTGCAATAGGAGAAAAGAAACCTCAATACAGAACAGTGATCGATTCTGATTGCAGCATGGGGAAATGGGAATTTGCAGCAGAGGAGCAGGATGAGGGTCAGTAGATAGAAAATTCATGGCTAAACTGACCTAGCAGGATTCTTGCGGAAGCAAGCCAATAATCAATGGTCATCTAAAGAAGGTGGAGGATAAATAACCAGATTAGATGATAAGGGTGATCTAATTCAGAAGATGGGGGAATTCTAGCTAAATCAACCTAGCAGGATTCTTGCTAAAATTGGACAGTGCAAAGGCAAACACAGAAATTTAAAAGTTGAGGACTACTTGAAAAGTTCAGGGGAGCTTGAGTAGAGTTTGGTCAAGGAGAGAATCTTTGTCAAT
This sequence comes from Eonycteris spelaea, assembly GCA_003508835.1. NCBI lineage: Eukaryota > Metazoa > Chordata > Mammalia > Chiroptera > Pteropodidae > Eonycteris > Eonycteris spelaea. The sequence continues at coordinate 4,385,673 of PUFA01000088.1, forward strand.
AGTCACAAACGGTTATTTGCTACTATATTGGACAGTGTAGTTAAAAAACATTTCCATTACTACAGAAATTTCTATTGGGCAGCAAAGGTTTAGATTGTAAGATCTGTGAGAGCACAGTCAATACCTATTTGCTCAATATTAAAATCTGATTTTTGGGAGAAACCCAATAAATATCAGTTGGCTGTTATTGAACTCTTTCCTAGGTTTCATTTCAAATTTTTTATTCTACCTTATGAAATCATTTAATTAAAATTTTTCTTATTGAGTGTGTTTACTTCCTAAAACATTAAATATTTGCTCATAAGTTCATGTTATCATGTCTTAATATAACTCACATTGATGGTGCCATCTTCAATACAATATTGTCCTATAGCTCACTTTCCCTAAATCTGACCGTAGGTACTAATGATTTAGTAACATCTCAAGATTAAGAATCTCTGTGGTTTAAGGGCAAACAATTCTCTTCAAGGGTTGCTAAATCATATCTGCCTATCCTTTTAAATTGCAATATCACCTTTTTGTGTGTGTGTAGATTGATTGTTGGCCAGTTGGCCTTCATCCATGTCTTTAAATCAACTATGCACTGCTAAACCTGGCAGGTTGTAGAAGGAATTAGAAACAAAGCCAATGAAGCTATTCCTGTCATTTTATTTGTAACCTTGAGTCAGGATACCTTTCAGTCTGTGACCTCTGTAGGAGGGATTGGAGGGGTAGCTCCACCTGGAACTCACCATTCTCTTTGATTTTACTTCCACTTTTACCACCATATCAAGAAGTTTCCACTCAAACTTTGTGGACTTAAAAAAAAAAAAAGAAAAGGAAAGAAAAGAAAGACAATTATTTGTTTGAGTGTAGAATCCAGATTCCTGACCACTTTGAAATAAATTGAACTGTCAAAGGGGCTCTGGAGGGTTTATATCTGATCCACCACCTAAGGCTAAACACAGTCTGGCACCTTTCATGGATTGATGTTAGAGCCATGGTAAACATTCTGAGTGAGCCTCAGACATTCTCTGTGTTGCCGCAGAAATCTAAACAATTAGAGTTTGTAAGATGCCAATAAAAAAAGATTAACTTTAGAGAATAAAACTCTACATATCAGTGCCATCAGAGGAGGTAAAGTTTCAGAAAGATGTATTGGGAGCTTCATTAAATCTGTATAACACAGAAACTCTTTCTGGACCAGCTATAAATAGAAAGTGTTTATTACCATCACATCTTAAAATTATCCTCAAATTATTTTCCCTTTATTGACATAGAGAAAAGCAAAAAGATTAACCAGAAGATAGGCATAGGGACTTAAGGAATATCAGGGCCACTCAAACAGGAAAGCTAATCGTATTGAATTAATAATATTAATAGGTATTTTTGTATATTGGAAGAACTTTAGTACTAAAAAAGAATTTTAGACAATCACCATTCAAGAAATATGTAAGCTTTCTAATTAACACTATCTTAATTAAAGAAAAATATCATCCTAGTATAGATAACATCAAAGTGCTTTCAGAGTATGAGATGAGTAGAATGTATATCATAAAACATTGGAATTCTAATTCTAAACAGAGAAAAAATTGTATGAGTTTTGTTTTGTTTGATTTTTGTTTTGTTATATCTTTAGTTAAAAGGATTGAGAGTTAATATCAAGTAGTTAATTTATCTCAGCTATATAGAGTCTAAATTAACCAACACCATTGGTTATTCTACAGTGTTATTTCATTCATTCTTAATTTGCTTTATAAAGCCTGAATTAACCAACACTGATAATAAAATAAATTTTAGGCAACCCTTATGTAGTAAATACACAAAGTATTATCTACATCAAGCAGGGATAGGAGAAAGAAAAAGAGTGAATCAATGAAACATGTAGTCAAAAATCTACTACCATTCAGCTAACCACCACTCTGACAATATGGTGCCATAAGAAGCTTATTTATTTATTAATATTTTACACGAACCAACAGGGCAATAGGTAATGTTAATAATATGGACTTTTCCCCACCAATCCTTAACAACCAACGCACTGCTTTTACTTGTTCAATGTAATATAGTTGGAATCATATAGTATGTAGTCATTCAACTTGGCTTTTTTAGTTTGTAATATGCATTTAAGGTTGCTCCATGTCTTTTAATGGTTTTGTAGCTCATTTCTTTTTAGTACTAAATAATAATAATCCAGGGTATAGATGTAACACAATTTATTTATACATTCACCTACTACTGGACATCTTGGTAGCTTTCAAGTTTTGGCAATTATGCATAAAGCTGCTATAAACATTCACGTGCAAGTTTTTGTGTGGACACAAGTTTTCAAAACCTTTGGGTAAATACAGGAAGCACAAATACCGGATTATATGGTAAGACTATGTTTGGCTTTATAAGAAAATACCAAACTGACTTTCTAAATGGCTGTACCATTTTGCATTACCACCAGCCATTAATGAGAGTTCCTGTTGCTGCATATCTCCACCAGCATTTGGTGTCATCAGTACTGTGAATTTTGGCCATTTTAATTGTTTTCATTTGCATTTTGCTGATGCCATATGATGCGAAGCATCTTTTCATAGACTTATTTGCCATCGGTATTTCTTCTTTGGTAAGACGTCTGTTAAGATCTTTGGCCCTCTTTATATTGTTTTCTTCCTTATTGTGTTCTTTGAATATTAAGAGTTCTTTGTATATTTTGGAGAACAGTACTTTATCAGATGAGTCTTTTATAATGTTTTTTATTCTCAAGTCTGTAGCTTGTTATTCTCTTGACATTGTTTTTTGTAGGACAAAAATTTTAAATTTAAATAAACCTGTTTATCAATTTATTTTTATGGATCATGCACTTAGTGTTGTATCTAAAATGTAATTTCCATACGTAAGGTAATCTAGGTTTTCTCTTATGTTATCTTCTAGGAGTTCTACAGTTTTGCATTTTATATTTAGTTCTGTAATCCATTTTGAGTTGTGAAGGGTATAAAATCTGTGTCTAGATTCATTTTGTTGCATGTAGATACACAGTTGTTCCAGCATCATTTTTTGAAACATTGATTTAGCTTTGTCCCACTTGGGCTTACTGTGTAATCCTTTTAATACACTGTTGAATTATTTTGCTAGTACTTTGTTGAGAATTTTTTTGCATCAATATCATAATAAATATTGATTTTTAGTTAAAAAAAAGAATATTGACTTTTGAATCAGCCAGTACCAGCTTAAAACTTCCATTCTACAGCGAACTAAATAAATTAAAAAACTTTTTCACTTTTTCTACCTATAAAATGAGGCATTTCCCAGTGTAATTGTCAAGACTTAAATAAGTTGATAAGTGTAAAAGCAACCATCAAGTTGTTGGTTCATAATAGGCACCCACTAAATGAAAATAGTATGTCTAAGAAACAGAATTATGTTTTCTTATTGGAAAATTATTCAGTAACATGAGCATGGCTTACAATCAGATGACTACTGAAAAACAGGTAGTCAGCATAGTTTAAAAAATACTCAGGAGGCAATATCTCCTTGAATACCATATTCATCAACCTCTTCACATCCAACAGATTTGGTCAATATCTGAATATTTCTAAAGATATTCACAAAATATGTGCTTCTTTAAAATCAATTTTATTTTTGTTGTTATCTGGATTTTTGAAATTATGGAGAAATAATTTAGTGGTATATATATCAAATATGAATGAGAATTAGTACAATTTTAAGGCTGAGGAGTATTTTCCAATTTTAATAAAGATATTTCTGGACCCATTTTACATTTTCAAAGCCTGAAATCATTGTTTCTGGCTAAGATCTATGCATTTAGGAAAGGCTAGAAATAAATAAAGTAAAATTTTTGTACAAGGATATCATCAATAACTTTTTAAAATTACTCAAAATCATATATTATATTTGCTGTTTCTCTGGATTGCCCAAAACTTTATATGTACTCAGAGCAATAAACAATAATGAATATTTAGCAAAGAGTTGAGAGTAGCTCCAAAGCAGATGAATTTTTGTATAGATCATTAAATACTTTCTTCTTGAGATTCTACATATAAGTGAAATCATATGGCATTTATCTTTCTCTATCTGACTTAATCTACTCAGCACAACATTCTCTTGCTTCATTCGTGTTGCACATGGCAAGATTTCATTCATTTTTATGGCTGAGTAATATTTCATTGTATACATATACCAACTTTTTATTCATTCATCCATTCATGGACACCCAAGATTTTTCCATATCTTGGCTGTTGTAATTTACGGTGCAAAGAACGTTACTAAGTCCTTCTTTGTCTCTTGTTATGCCTTTGTTTTAAAGTCTATTTTGTCTGGTATAACTATTCTACTCCAACTTTATTCTTTCATTCCCAAAAAAGATATTTCCATTTAATGAAATATCTTTTTTCATCCCTCTACTTTCAGTTTGTGTGTACCTTTTGATCTGAAGTGTGTCACTTGTAGATAGCATATGTAAGGGTTTTATTTTCTTATCCATTCAGCCACCTTATGCCTTTTGATTGGAGCATTAATTTCTACATTTAAAGTAATTGTTGATAGATATGTAGTTATTCCATTTTATTATTTATATTTATGATTATTATTTTTCTTATTATTTTCTGGTTATTCTTTTTAAAGAAGTCCTTTAAACATTTCTTTTTATATTGGTTTGGTGGCAATGAACTCCTTTAGCTTTTTCTTGTCTGGAAAGTTCTTTATCTGCCTTTTGATTCTACATAATAGCTTTGCTGGATAGAGTAATCTTGGTTGTAGGTCCTTGCTTTTCATCATTTTGACTACTTCCTGCCAATCAATACCTTCTGGCTTGTAAAGGTTCTGTTTATAAATCAGCTGTCATTCTTATGGGGACTCTCTTGTAGGTCACTCACTGCTTTTCTCTTGATCCTTTTAAGGTTCTCTTTGTCTTTTACATTTGGCATTTTAATTATGATGTAACTTGGTGTGGGCCTCTTTGGGTTCATATTGTTTGGTACACTGTGTTTCCTGGCCTTGCATGTCTCTTTCCTTCACTGACTTAGGGAAGTTTTCTGTCACTACTTCTTTAAATAAAGTTTTTAATTCCTTGCTTTCTACCTTCTCCTTGTGATGTGAACATTAGCACATTTGATGTTGTCTTGGAGGGTCCCTGAATTACCCTCATTTTTTTCAATTCTTTTTCTTATTGCTGCTCTGATTGTTTTCTGCAACCTTATCTTTTAAATCACTGATTCAATCCTCTGCTTCAGCTAAACTTCTATAGATTCCCTCTAGTGTTATTCTTCATTTCAGTTATTGCATTCTTTGATTCTGTTTTGTTTTTATTTTTGTTTCCTATCTCTTTTGTTGAAGTTCTCACTGAGATCATTGAGGGTCCTTATAACCAATGATTTGAACTCTTCATCTGGTAGGTTGCTTGACTCCATTTTGTTTAGTTTTATTTCTGGAGCTTAGTTCTGGTCTTTCATTTGGGACATGTTTTTGTCTCTCCATTTTGGCTGCTTTCCTGTGTTTGTTTGTATGTATTTGGTAAAACTGTTATATCTCCCAGTCTTAGTAGAGTGCCCTTATGTAGTAGGTCTCCCATGGGACCCAGTGGCAGAGTCTCCCTGGTCACCTGAGCCAGGTGCTCCAGGTGTTCATTTGTGTGGGTTATATATTCCCTCCTATTGTAGTTGAGCTTTGATTGTTGTTTGCATCTCAATGGAGGGATTGACCTTCAGACATTAGTTGTAAAGACTGGCCATGACCATTTGTAGGGAAAAGCCACTGGAAGTGGCTGGGGTGGGCCCACGTGTTTGGTGGGATGGGGTCTCAAGGAATCACTAGGGCAGGGCGAATGATGTTAGCTATATTGATAAAACTATTATGGTGCCTGACTGCTTCCATACTCTGAGTAGGGGGAGAGCTCAATAAAGGGATAATGTCTTCTGCCAGCACTTCTGTTTGGGAACAAGCTTCCCCTCCAGCTCTCATCCTGAAGCCGGACAATTCAGTTCCTCCCCATATGTCCCTGACACCTTTCAGGGTGCTGCCCCAGTGCTAGAGCTCAGAAATGAGTTAATCAGTGAGTAAGTCAATGCCTGGGTCCTTTAAGAAGAATTCCTGGGACTACATCCTCCTTCTGTCTCAGTCATACACAATCTCTGCTGGTTTTCACAGCCAGAAATTACATGGACTTCTCTTTCTGGCATTTAACCCTGGTCTGGGGATTCTGGTGTGAGAGTGGGGCCCCTCACTTCTCAGGGGGGACATCCACAGCTGAGCTATCCCTTCCAATTTTTAAACACTACTCATGGAACTGGGACCAGCCTGTTCCAAATCACCACCCCTCCTACCAGTCTCCAGGTAGCTTCTTCCGTATGCCCTTAGTTGTAGGACTTCTGTTTAGCTAGACTTCATGCAGGTCTCAATGATGGTTGTTCTGTAGTTTAGTTGTAATTTTGATGTGCTCGTGAGGAGGCAAGCATGGCATCTAACCAAATCTGCCATTTTGACTGGAATCAGGAAGCTTTTTGACAGAATCATATTATGCCCCGAAAAGTTTAGAACAAATATTTATAGATTATATAAAACATAAATTACAATGGGCCTTATCTATGCTGAGAAAAGTATCATGCCTCATGTGATTTCACAAGAAATATACTGTGTGATATATTGCTGGGAAAAGTATTTTACATGAAGCACACAAACTAATATTGGTACTAAAAAGTGGTTCTTTAAGAACTTCCTGTTTACCAAGGCCCCAACTCAAATAGAATAAGATATTGGCAGAACAATAATTTGTGTTTTCTAAATGAAGCCACTTTGGGCCAATTAAGTTTCTCTTCTTTCTTCTTTACTTGGTAATTAACAAAGACAGAGTTCATTTTATGCTTTAAAGGAACGTTGCTAATGGCTTGAGATCTAGCCCACAAAGTATAGTTAATTTGTCAGTCACTGATACACTCAGAAAATGAGGGAATGATCAGTAACAGGAATGTTGACAGACCGCAATTGTGATACAATTCTAATTTATCTGCCTTGACTATTTTCTTTTTTTATCTATTAGACATAGGTCTAAATCTCTCTACTTTTGGCTGTCAGTCTCTACATATTCGCATTTGCTGCCAATGTCATGTCATCTATCTATGACTATGGTTTTCTTAGGGGGGTTATTTTGTTTGTTTGTTTGTTTTGTTTTGTTTTTTGCTCTTAATCTCTAATTTGTAGAGCCAAGTCCTACTCTCCAAGACTTCCACACCTACAAGTCTGCCACTTACTGCTGCTGTGGAACCCTGTTAAAAATGCTTTTAAAATGAAGTATTTCATGAGAAATTATGCAGTTTGTTACAGAAATATTTCTATATTTTATTGATAGAATTATTATTTTTATGGCTTTACCTAGAGCCATATATTTTAAAGGTGAACAGAGTAAGGATAAGGTTTAGAGGCTAGATTCAAAAATAAAAAGAATAATGATGCATATTGAGATGAATAAATTGCTAATATCATTAGTAGGGAGAACTATAATTCACCCCAGGGTTACTTTTCTCTCTGGCAGTCCCTAACATCTATTCCTATGTGTGGACCTTCTAAATGCCCACATCCTATACATGACATTGACCAATTTTGTTTTCTTTAATGGAGGAGCGGATTACTGGAAACAGTGAGGATGTTGAGAGTCTCTCCTCTCTTCTGTCACAAAGTTATCCCCCTCAAGAAGAGAACAAAGGTTGAAAACAATATTTTTGAAAGGAAATATCATGGATCAAGAAAATCTATAAAAGTGCATTTCACAAAGTAATGGCAAGACAGAGAATGATCAGGAAGAAAAAATAATGCAAAGCCAATCTATGAAATACTGATAATATCAATTCAAATAAAAGTGAATGAAATGAGTTACTTCACTTATTTTATTGCTTCTTGGCTACTTTGAAATTTACTGAATTTCTTATAACTATGATCTAAATTTAACACTATTTCTGCACCATTATTTGAATATAAGTTCTAAGTTTTTAATCTTGCTGTCTTGAAAACAAAATTATTTTGTAGAAGCTTTTTAAGCAGGAGCACTGTAACTCTCATAAAAAAACATGATGCAGCAGAAAAGATCAAAGATTTATAGGAAACTTCTTTTCCTCTTTTTGAAAGCTGATGCCCATGGCTTTCACTAATTGAAATTTTTCTTTACAAAAACAGACCTGTAGGCAGTCTATTTGCAGCTGCCAGCATTAACTGCACATCGCTGTAACTTCCTGCTTTTAGAAACTTACTAAGAGATCAATGGAACTGGATGCTGACAATTTAAGGTGAACTTCACTAATTTCTAATGACCTGAGTGTGCAGAAACACAAGTAATTACCTAGCCATTGTCTTTCACAGTTTCAAGTGATACGACTGAAAATTATTATCTATGAATAAAAATAAGAAAAAATTCTGGTGGTCATTAACATGGAAAACACTTATGGTTTATTTTACTGAAGCTTTTCAACATAATAACTTTCATGAATTAACTGTGTGTATGTATGTTTGTTTGTGTGTTTGTGTGACATCATTGCTGTCAGTGTTACAACACTAAACCCTAAAAACCTTCTTTATTAGAAATATCAAAGATGCCGTTAGAATCAAACGTTTAATAATATCACTTCCAAACATTTTATCTATTCTAGTCTTTATGAATCTGCCTAAGACACCAAAAATATGATAAAAGGAATGTACTATTGTGTTTGTGCTTGGGAAAAGATTTTATTTTTACTTTTATTATCTGAACGAGAGTTTTAATTATTATTTTTTTAAATTTTTATTATGGTGACGTTGGTTTCAAGTGAATTAGAATTTTAGAATTTGTGAATGTCCAAGGTTGAGAATAGTCACAGAGCTTATTTTTTCAATAAAAATAATTGCTTTATTTAAAATAGTAATGAATATCAACAAATTCAACTCATAAAAGTAATATTAAGAAGAAAAACAAAACTCTAACCACTTGAAAATAGCCATAGAAACACTTTGGTGCAGTTCCTTCCAATCTGTTGTCTAGGAAGAAGGCGGTGCTTCTATTCTCTCCATGACAGCTGGAGAAATTCTTTATACCATATGGAAGCACATGAGTCACACCCTCCTCAAAAACCCTTGTTGCGCTGTGGGCCATTTACAATTGAAACAAATTCCAATATTTTTTCCTCATCACATGAGGCCTTGCATGATTTCCTGGCCTACTCACCCTCTGACCCCAAGACTCCTACAGGAAGTCACAAGAGTATCTATCCATAGTCCTATAAACTAGCCCATCAGTTTTTTATCTCATGATCTCCATTCCTCTTCTATGGCATCATCAAAGATGATCAAGTTGCAGTTTTCCTGGGACTATCCCTGTTTTAAATCTGGAAGTCCCGTATTTCAGGAACACTCAGTTCTTGGCAGACAGGTTGCTCCTAGAATAAGGGTATTAATTACACACTTAACATGTTAGTCATTTTAAACATACTAGCATTTGAATGATAATTGCTCTTAAGTCCATTACTCTTAAGGTGTGTTTCAGTACAATGTTATATATTCTCCACAAGTTTGGAATGTCATCATAACTAAGGAAATCAAGGTGAGAATTTTTTAGGCTGTTTTTTGGCTATATATTTTCATCCATTAATCTCTATGTCTATATTAGTAACCATGCTTTTAAGTAGTTGTGGTTTTATGTTATGTTATAATATGTAGGAATAGAAATGTTTCTCACATTATTTTTATTTTCAATATGCTATTTTATTTTTCAGATGAATTTCAAAATATTTTGGAATATTTGGGCTATTGGAATAATAATTGGATTGCATAGAATGTACAGCTTAATTTGAGAAAAAAATGCCTATAGAAATAATATTAAAATTCTCCATTTAGAAATATATATACATAATTTTTCAAATCATATTGTGATTTTTTAAATAATGTGTTGAAGAATCTTTATGTAGATTTAGGGCTTCTATACATTGAATTTAGTTTTGATTACCTTCCCATTGATCATTTGAGCTGTTTTAGTGAATAATCATCTTAATGATGCTTTATTTTTATGTTCAGTACTTATATTTCTATCTTATTTCTTTGACTAGAATTCCAGAATCATGTTGTTAAACAATGACCATAAGTCCATCTTTATAATATCTCTCTTTTTTGTCATAGTAATTTAAAATCAACCAAATCACATACAAAGACTGAGAAAGTAAGAGTTGTGATTTTCCACTTAATTACTACATATTTTTAAGTTATCTGTTTCAAAAGGTGTTTCTTTTTTATGTATCATATTTTTATGCAGAAACTGCTTTCCTACAAACCAAGGTACACATTTAAACAGCATATCAAGAAATTCTTGCTGGATTTAAAATCTCTGCTAATTTAGGTTAAAAATTCTACTGATTGGTATAGCTTCTCATATCCTAGCCTAGCCACCTTCAAATTATGCTTTTTGTTTCTGTGATTGTTTCTACTTGTCAAGGAGGAATAATGTTAATCCTTCAGAAAAAAAAAAAAGCCTCTGTTTTATTGGTACCTTTTTCCTTGCCAGCTCCACTGAGTACCTATCCATGCCATTGGATACTGGGCCATCTGCTCTTGAATTCTATTTGCCTTCCTAAGGGAAATGACTTCCTACAAACTCTCCCAATAAATCTTCTGAATTTCTAATATCATCTTAGTGTACGTTTCTTGGAGAATCCAAACAAATATGAGTAATGTTGAGAGTGTTTTAAGACATTATGATGGGGCTCTGGAATGGGCTTGTCCAATAGCTAAAGACTTTACCTGAGGTGATCTGGAAAAACAGCCCATTGGAGGGAAAAACTCTCATAGGTGTGATGATTCAAGTATCTGAAATTTATGAGGAAACAATACTTAACAAAGACAGTAGAGTTGGCTTCTTTTTACTGGGCTATTTTGATGCCCTGCAGAGGGGTAATAAGAAACTGAGGGCTATCAACAAGCAAAGACTAGAAGAGCAAACAGAATACCTAATATTTTCAGATGCAGAGTCCTAATGATGTTTAAATACTCAGCCAAAGTAGATTTGCTATGCCTAAGTTGGGTCCATGTTTGGGAAAACCTAGGAACATGAAAAATGGAATAAGTACAGCTGGATAAATGCCTCGATGGTGCTAGTTTTGGAGGCTGCCAGAAGCCTCAGTATTTGCAGAAATTGTCCATATTTCCCTAGTTAGAGTTAGCTCTTACCATATACCAGAAAAAGTTCTAAAGCCCCTCCACTGCCAGGCAACTGGTGCTTTCCTCAAGAGCTATTTTCATGATCCTCTCTGAGCTGCTAGATAGAAACTGTCCTTGGGAAATCCTAGGTCTCACATGGGAGGGGAGAAATATACACGGTGAAGGAGCTGCAAAAAATTAGCTAGCATATTCTGCAAGGAGCCAGAGGAGTTACGCTGGGATTAGACTTTAAGGGTGCTTGATTAAAGGGGGTAGAATATAAAATTTGATAAATGTAACTTAAATAACTTAGAGACACTGTCTCAGGATATGGGATTTAATACCCTGGCAAGAACCTCAAAGGACTGTGTAAGCTCTAGATGAAGGTGGCTTTTAAGATCTGAAAAAAGTGATGGCCAAGTGATTATGAGTGAAGTAGAAATACTCAAACTGCCTTAAAAGATGGCAGAGTAGGGAATGTAGCGGGTCTGCTGGAATAGATATGCTGTATAAGACCAGGAAACCAATCAGAGGACAGCTCATTAACCAAGGCTGATGAGAATGCACCAGAATTTCATTGGTGGCTCTGTTCTACAATCCCAGGTTTGAGATAGGAGAGGCAGTCACAGAGCTAGGCTCATTAATCTCCATAGGTATAATAGGATACCAGTGAAAGAGGCCAGGTGGCTGTGCTTAAGTTTCAGGAGTGAGGTGGGCCACAACAATCATAACAGTTGAAGAGTTGATAAGCTAAGAGGTGTGACTAAGGGCTGCATGGAGTTGTGAAGATGGTTAATAGAGTGTGGTGGCCCTAGAACTAAAATTGCCAAGGGAGTAGCCAACATGATTGCTGCCTAACATCTATAACCAAACAATTAGAGCGTAGGAGTCTCCCCAAGAAAAACTCAGGATCCCTGTTCAGTTTCAAGATCCAAACTAATTTTCAGACCCAGAACCCACTGACTGAAGTGGTAACCCTAGGAATACCTACTGGCATGTATACACAATGATGATTTCCCTAGTTCTTTGCAAAGCCATTTATTTGGGAGACTACACTGGGGAAAGAGAATACTTAACATTAGGAGAACTATGAGATATAATATCTGAGTCAACATCGATACCCAGAGAAACACTCCCCGGGATAGAGTGCAGGTAATACATGGGAACAAGTAATACATGTGATCCTGGCTTATGTTCAGCTCACAGTGGGCCCCAGTGTTATTTTCCCAGTAAAATTGGAATTTTTTTACATAGTTTTGTCAATTGGAAAAAAAAATCCCATATTGTATTATTCCTTTAGGAAAGACTAAGTGGAAACCTGTAAAATTGACTTTCACTCCTGGCCAAGATAGAAATTCAAAACAAATACTTCATCCCCAGGGTAAAAGAGTTGGGGATGGTAGAGATTAGAACCAAATGAAGACCGAAAGGATGCAGGGGTAGTGGTTCTATCATATCCCCACTTAATTTTCTATTCCGACTCCTGTAGAAACTAGAGAATAACTATAAACAACTTCACACTTAACCAAGTAAGAGCCCCTCACATCCACTGAGCTGGATGTGGTATCATTGCTAGAGAAAATTAATAAAGCCTCAGGTTCCTGGCATGAGTCCTTTTATCTGGTAAGTACATTCTTTTCAATTTCAATCAAAACTGAGGAATCAATTCATATTCATATGACAAAAATATTCATTTACAGTTTATTTCAGAGATCTATTTGTTCCCTTCCCCATCTAATATGAGATCAGACATCCTGGTCATCCCTTCAACTCTCACACTGACCTGTTACATTAATGACATTATGCTGATTGGACAAAGCAAGCAAGAGTTGGCTAGTATGCTGGCCAACTTGGTAAGACACATTTACTCCAATGGCTGGGAGGTAAGCCCTAGGAAGATTGAGGAACCTATGAGTTTTGTGAGTTTTTAAGGTCTTGCTGGCCTGAAGATATACCGATATATCCTCTCCAGAGTAAAACAAAGCAAAAACAAAACTCCTGTACCTTACATTTTCTACTACGAAGAAAGAAGCACAGTGTCTGGAAAATCTTTTGATATTTTGGGAACCCTGAATTTACCATCATCTAAAATTATCTTCTTTATATGATTATTTACTTATCATCTGAGTCTACCGTTTAACTATGAACATTATGAGAGAGGGAAACTGCTATACTTCCAGTATCTAAAATTGCATCCAGCTCAATGGTACACCAAGGGTGAGGTAGTAGAGCAACTTACCTTGGTTGCAGACAAAGAAAAACATTTAAAATTTGGAAACAAAAATATAACCAAGTTATTTTCTTTCTATTACACTTATGCACCAGCAACTGATACTTTATTATTAACTAAAAACTATAGTTTATTCCGATTGCCTTAGTTTTTATCTAATGTCTTTCCTGTTTTAGAATCCCATCAAATATACTACATTACATTAAGTTGTCATGTCTCCTTGCCTGTGACAAGGAGAAAGAGGTACTTTAAAAAATGTTCACAAATATACCAAGTGGACTAATGGTGGTCAGCTAAGGTATATTTCAAACTATTTCCGAGGAGATGGGAAAATCTTCTATTAGCAAATTTTAAAAATATTTTTAATATTGGAAGTTTTAAACACATACAAAAATAGACAAGAGTATTATTTCGCATACTTATCAAATACAATTTTTAAAATTTCTCTAAATTTAAATCTAAATATAAAAACTATAACGTTTTGATAGAAAGTTTATTGCAAAGTCAGATTATAAAATTTTACAGCTCTTAAACAGTCAAATTCCTCTACTTTTCTCCTTCCTACCACAAAGAGATTTAGCCTTTAAATTGCTTTTCTTTTCTAGTTTATTTCTTTTGCTATCATTCATACAAAGGGTTTTCTTACAGTACATAAAAGGTGAAATTTTGATTTCCAAAAAATGCGTAATTATGGCCTATCAACTTGACTGTACAGGCATCAATAATAATAATTATAAAAAACTCTATAGCAGGGAAAAGAGGTTATTGATTAATCTTAAACAAAGTAAACAATGATAGCAACTGTGCAAACATATACTCTATATGCACATAAATAAACTAGAGGGAAACAGGAAAAAATAAAATCACTGTTCCTGTTTTATGGTGTATTTGTAGTTGATGGATTGATTGATTGATTTTTTTTTTAATTAAACAATTTATTTTGAGGTAATTGTAGATTCACATGCTGCAAGAAATAATACAGAAAGATCCCTTGTGTCCTTCACCAAGTTCCCTCAAATATAACATATTTTAAAACTGTATACCATCACAACAGGAAAACATTGATACAGTCAATATACATTTTTCTTCGAATGCCAATTGTTTCAAAACTAAAGATGAATAAAGGAATTGATGATTATTAATGATTTCTCTATATGCATCACTGAAACCAATTTTGCTACAGAGAGGAGGAGAAATGTCCATCTGGATTTCCGAAATGCTAAGTATGCACTCATCTGGCCTTTTTAGACAGTTATAAAAACCCAGAAAGTAGAGCATTATGCTCATAAGTAAATCAAAATGCATATTACCACTTTTCTCTTTTCAAATTGAGTTAACAGTTCTCAATTTCTCATGAAAAAATGGATACTGATGTTCATTCCCTCTTGAGTGCTTTCCCTCTAACTTTTTAGCTCCGTGGTGAATGGTCCACACTTGATCTGTATGTAGTACTTTGTGTTGGCAACCGACAAACTGGATTCTTTCTCTGACTCTTCATCATGTTTCACTCTACTTTTCTTTCACCTTGAACAAGGAAATAAACCAATCAGTTCTCTAAAATAAAACTCAAAGACAACTTGCCCTTATGTACATTTAAGAAATCATATGAAGATTCAATTAATCTGATTCTTAACAATCTGAAAACAGATGGGCGCTAAATAAATCAGGATATTGCTGTATCGTCAATCACATTAATGGAACTTGAAGTTGTTGATTTGCTTCCCACTTTTAAAAGAAATACAAATTAAAATGCAAATTAAATGACAAATGCAAACCCATTGGTAAATTAAAATACTACCTATAAGGAAATAAAATAAGCTTATAATAAGGGAGGCAAGATGTTAGTAGATGTTTAGGCTCATTTGGTCTTTAAACTAATAGTCACGATGATAGGCTTGAATTCCCCTGTTGAACACCATAACATATATATTTTTTAATGTCCCTCGGAAGTAATACAGCATAATAAAAACTATCATCATCTTGTACATTGGGTGAACTACATTCAAATTAGTCAACATATATAGGGTTGACTAAGAATTATATTTAAAAACTGAATGTCATTTCATATAAGAATTATCATAAGGCAATTGAAAAGTAGTATTTAAAGAGATCATCTTAAAGAGGTCATTTCTAAATATGCAGTCAAAGTGGATTTCTTGTGAAATAGAGAGGGTCAAAATTCTACCTACTACTAGGTTTGAAGAGTTTGGAATTAATACATTGGATAGACTGTGGGGCTACAGAGAGAAAAAATTAAAAATAGTAGAACTTTAACAAACTTATCTGTGGTTTCTTAAGAATTTCATAGATTTTTTTTTCAAATAAAATTCTAAAGAGTATAATTTGAACACTTAGTATTCTATTGTCAAGTTTCTTAGTCAAGTAACCTAGAAGTAATTTCAGATTTGTAATTTTTTAATCTCTCTTTTTTGATATATAATATTATTGCTCTCTCATCACATTTAACTTATGTTATTTCTAACTAAACCATACTTTTGGAAAGAAACACCTGTTATTTACAACATCTGTCTTCTACTTTACATTAAATGAAATTTGGAGGTGGTATTTTATTTTTGTTCTAGATGTATTTTAAACTAATAACATCAAAAACATTTTAATTTTAAGTTTCTATCTTTTAAAAAAAGTTTCTTTCAAATATTTTAACCCTATAGTTAATCTATGTTTGAACTGAAGATTAATCATGAGTACTCTCAGAAATGCCAGTCTCTAAAGAGATGTAATTGCTAATATCACAGATATACACAAATTTTAAATGATCAGGAATTTATCCAGAGAGGATATAAATAACTAGGAATAAATTTAAGAAAAAAGGTGAAAGACCTATATATTGAAAACTATAAGACATTGATGAAAAAAATTGAAGAAGACACAAATAAATGGAAATATATGTCATACTCATAGACTGAAAGAATCAATATTGTTAAAATGTTTGTACTACCCAAAACAATGTACAGATTTAATAAATTTTTTATGAAAATTTCAATGGCATTTTTTAAAGGAACAGAACAAATAATCCTAAAATTTTTTGTTGAATCACTAAACCCCAAATAGCAACATGATTTTGAGAAAGAAGAACAAAGCTGGGGGTAATGCTCCTTGATGTCGAACTATATTAAAAAGCTATAGTGATCAGAACAGCATGATAATTAGCATACAAGACAGACACACAGATAAGTGTAGCAAAATAGAGAGCCCAGAAATAAGCCCACGCATACATGGTCAATTAACTTATGACAAAGATGCCAAGAATATACAAGGAGAAAGAGTCTTTTCGATCATGGTGTTTGGAAACTGGACAGCTGCTGCATGCAAAAAAATGAAATTGGATCACTATCTTACACAATTCACAACAATTAATTCAAAATGAATTCAAAGCTTAAACTAAGACCTGAAACCATAAAACGCCTAGAAGAAAACATAGGCAGTAAGCTCCTTGATATAGGTCTTGTTACTGCTTTTTTGAATCTGACATGCCCCCCCCAAAAAAAAAAGTGAAAAAGCAAAAATATATAAGTGAGACTGCAGTAAGCCAAAAAGCTTCTGCACAGCCAAGGAAACCAACAACAAAAAGAAAAAGTGACCTACTGAGGTGGGAGAAAATATTTGCAAATCATATATCTGATAAGTGGTTAATATCTAAATTATATAAAAATTCCTACAACTCAATAGAAAAAAAATCTGATTAAAAATGAGAAGAATATTCAAATACAGATTTTTCTAAAGAAGACATGCAAATGGCCAATGCATACATGAAAAGGTACTCAATAGCATTAATCATCAGGGAAAGGCAAATCCAAACCACAATGAGATATCACCTCATACTTGTTAGAATGGTTATTATCAAAAAGACAAGAAATAAATGTTGGCAAGAATGTGGAGAAAATGGAAACCTTATGCATTGTTGGTGGAAATGTAAACTGGTGTAGCAACAACGGAAAACAGTTTGGAGGTTTCTCAAAAATTAAAAATAGAACTACAGTATGATTCAGCAATTCCACCTCTAGATATTTATCCAAGGAAAATTAAAACATTCACTCAAAAAGATATATACACCCCCATGTTTATTGCAGCAATATGAAAACAACCTAAGTGTCTCAACAGATGAATGAGTAAAGAAATTGTGAGGTCTATATAATGAAATATTACTCAACCATACAAAAATGATACTTTGCCATTTGAAACAACATGAATGTAACTCAAAGGCATGTGTTAAGCAAAATAAGTCAGACAGTGAAAACAAATACCATTCGATATCTTATACATGCAGAATCAAAATAAACAAACAAACAAAAAAAGCAAGCTCATAGATACAGAGTACAGATTGGTGGTTGCCAGAAGAGGAAATGAGGGGGTAGAAAAACATAAAATAAAAAAAAATGCAATCTAACTATAGTTTTCAAACCATCATATATCTATATCCATATCTATATTGACTATGTCTCTACTTATATCTTTAAGTCTAAATCCTGGATTCATTTTTTTTTAATTTATTCATTATAATTTTTGAGGATTTACATAGGAGATTCTCAACAGTAAATTAAGAATTATGCAGTATTAAAGGAAAATGAACAAGGCTGACTGTTATGGTATTGGGAGTTGAGGAATATACACACCAAACAAACAAAGAAAAACAGCAGGAGAAATCTGGAAGTTATTAGGGTGAATCAAGGTTTTAGACACTAAGCAGCTCTGAATCCTTAAAAAGATTGTAAATACATAAGCATTTAATTTTTTTTTAAATCTTCATTATCTGAAAAAAATTTTAATATTTAAATGCATATCTTTAAATGAAATTGAAAAGAGCCCTAACATGTCTTAACTAGCTATCTGTGAGCCCACATCCCTAATAATATTTATTCTTTTGAATTACAACATATTGAAACCACGTAGGTTAAATGTTATCTAGTGATACATTTCCATACATTGGTTTGTCAGATTAACTAGCCTTTATCAAGTAAAGGTCAGGATGAGTGAATGAGTCCCAGGCCTGGAATTCTTTGCTACTGGATGAAGTACAGATATATTGGGAACATGGAGACCTTCTGAAGCTATCAAATGAGTTGGCCTTGGCATTCAAAGAAAACCATGAGAGGTTTTGGAGTGATAAACTTGGGGTCAGGAAAGAAAAAAATTATTGTAAAGTGGGTGTTGAAAGACCCTGAAACTTTACCTGCTTCATGGATATGTTCAAGGCCAGTACTAACTGTTAACATGTTTCCCCAAAGAAAGGAGTCTGCTGTGCCAGTAATTAAAATGACTCCTCACTATCCAGTGAGTTTGGTCTAAATCAGAGAAGAGAAGCTTAACCCTTACCCCAACACAATCCCTGACATGAAAAGTGAGATAGTTCTTTTACTTTATAAAACATTAATCTTCAAAAACTTTTTTTCTTTTCTTTATGGAGAGAGAGAAAATAAAACAAAATCAATAAATATGAAGTGTTTGGAATTACTAGGTTGAAATTTGAGAAATAACTGAGAAATAGCTAGTAGAGGTGTCAAATTCTGGAAGCAGAAAGATATGTTTTCAAATCCATGCTCAACCTCTTGCTATTAGTATAACTTATATTTGTAACTTAGTTTCTCTCAGTTATAGTTACTTCATATATTAAAATAGGATAAAAATATTATGTACACATAGGTATGGATTTAATAAAATAATATATGTGCTAGACATGTAATGCAAATTTTATAAATATTAGCAATTATATTCATAATCATTATAATTATTATAAAATCCTGTGAAAAGGCTAAAGATACTCGGGAAGAATATTTATTTTTTTGGTGTCATATGAAAATTAGAAAGAGGATAACACTTTCTGTGGTTTTGATCAACTAAATTATATATATATATAATATTCGAAAATGCACTTTAAATATGCGCAGTATATATGTACGCATTGAATACTTTGGCACACTCTAGAAAAATGCATATTTTAAGATATTTTTATATCTACACACACATTTGGAGACAAAGTAAACTAATTTGTAGGTTACTTCAAGTATGAGAAAGTATGTAACCTTTCTACTTTCTTTTTATGTGTCACTGTGTTTCCAATATCTTATTCCAAACCTGTTAAATAGGAAGGAGATGAAGAGAAGGAAGGAGAGAGAAGAGAAAATTTAATTTAGATTGCAATAAATTTACCAGATTTTACTCATAATATACCTTAAAAATGTAATTTGTAAAGTCACTTTAAGCATACATCACAATCTAATTGTGATTGTCATATAGCATTAAATTGCAATTAATAAAACACCACAATAACATTCATTAATTCTATTTATTCCTTGTTACACTTCTTAAAACACATTTATTTTATTCTCCTTTATTTTTCTTTAACTGTTGAACTGACCTGTAAACAATTGTAGATAAGGTATAACTATTGTTGCTCAGTAATGCCTCAGGGCTTTTCTTCACAATACATAATGTAATAGTAACCCACAACTGGGTTTTTATTACAAGTAGAAGATAGAGTTGTCTTTCTTATCAGGAAGAAACACCAGAGAAGAAAATACAGAAGTGAAATGGTGATTCATGAAAAAGGAGTGAGAGAAAGGCCCTAGTCTAGGTCCACATTTCTTGATATTTAAAACCGAGTTAAGAACTCGGGGCAACCATTACTTTATTTTCAAAGAGCAGGCTTAGTTCAAACAATTTCTTAGATTTCATCCATATCTATTATTTTGAATGTCTGTATTTTTATTTTAAAAGAGTAGTTTCTTTACATGAAGTATCAGAGATGTCCATTGGTTAATTCAGTAAATTCTAATTGAGCACCTACTATGTGTGAGGTACCAGTGAAACAAAGGATAAAATACTAGACTTGTAAAGTTCATAAACTTTATAAATATGATAAATTAAGTCATATGGATAAATCTTTGTAGTAGCACAGGGAAGAAATGCTTAAATTTACTCTACAAAAGTCAAGGAAAATTCATGTAATGAATGAATTAACCTGGGCCTGAATGATAAATATTGCTTTAGTGAATGAATCTACTAGCTGCAGAAGTCATTATCGGGAGCGCTCCTTGACTTCATTCCCTTCCTCTTCCTCACATCCTGTCTATTTTTTCTTTAATTATCTGAGAATTATGCACACTTTTCTCTCTTTCTACTACTTCAATTCAAGTTCAATCTATTCTCCTCTCTCCCTGGACTAGGAAAATGGCCTCCTAATGAGGTGACCTGCTTCTGCTCTGACCCTGCTCCAATTTTCTATCTGCAACCAAAGTGATAAAGTGCAAACCTAATCACATCACATTCCTACCTTCCAAGGACAATGGTTTTTCATGGGTATTTGGATAAGGCCAAAATGTCCTTGCCAGAGTCCACAATGCCCCTGCTGGTCTAGTGCTGGTCTATCTCCACTCTTCATTTGCATCTTGTACTTTTTCCTCCCAGTTATCTCTGTTCTAGAGAAAAAAATAATACTCTCCTACGTTTTACGTTCTCAAACATACCGAGTTCTCTCCCTCCGCAAAGTTTTTGCACATGCATTCTCTCTGCTTTGGAAGTTTTTCTTTTCTTTTCCCATTTTAGCCAAGTACTCTGCTTCTCATCTTCATATGTTAGCTGTAAACATCATTTTCTCAGGAGAGATTTCCTTTATGGACCCTGCCTCAATCCCATCACCAGTCTAAGATAGATTGCCTTATTATGCATTTTCATGTAACTATGTTTCTTTTAAAAAAATAAAAATTATCTTTATTACACTTATGAAGTTGTTTAATAAATATATTGTTTATCACTAGACCACACTTTTTTTCTGGCAAGGGGTGTCTGTTTCTGCTCAACACTGAATCTTCAGCTCATAGCAGATTACTTGACTCAAAATAGAAGCTAAAGCAATCATTAACTTGTATAAATAAGTAAATTAATAGAATATTAGATGGATGAATAGATGGATAGGTATGTGAATGAGTGGATGGATGCATGGATAGATTGATGAATTTTACCTGATGGATAAAGGAAGAGAAACCCAGGCACCTTATAAACAAAGGCAGAGGAAAATAGCAGTTTGTGGTTTTGCTTTGGATGGGCATAGAGTGTGTGGGATGCAAAACTTAAAAAAAAAAAAAAAATGAGACTGCAGAAGTGGGTTGGAGCCAGACTGCAAATTCATTGTTTGCCAAGTTAAGAAGCTTAGATTTTTTTTTTTTTTTTTTTTTTTTTATCCTGTGGGCATTTTACAGTCAGAGGAGGATATTAGGAAGACAAACAGTATAATTATATATATTTTTTATTAAGATAACTTTAGTAGGAGTAGGGGACACAGTGCTATATATAAGGAGACTATTTACAGGGAAACTGGTTGTAAGGCAGCTCTGATTATAAAGAATCTGCATTCAAGCAGGAACAATCAAGGGGAGCAATAGCTCAGAACCCACATCACATAGGTTTTGTCCAAGGGGAAGCCCAGGGGGTTTGACATGTGGGATGAGTGAAGATCCTAAATATCAGGGAGGAATCGAAGGGTGTGATTGTGAAGTATTGGGAATGGCAGGTAAGACATTCTTTGATTGTTCTTCATCCTTGCCTTAATTTGATTATTGTTTGTCAGTAGCATTAGAGATGCCAGTGACTAAAGTATGGAATGAAAATATTTAAAAAGATGATAATGCAAAGGAAGTTGCAAGTTATTAATTTGTCAAAAAGATAAAGAAACAATGAAAGTTTCCATGTATGTATTTTAATAGGTGAACTCGATTTAAGAACTAGTGCTAGGGTTATAGTTCAAAATTATTCATAGTTTTAAAACAAATTTTTAGACATTAAAAATGTAAAGTTTCTAGAAAAATTTAAGTTAAACACTAAAGAAAATGTTATATAATATATGCCCAGTTCATTTACAGGAATAAATTTTTTAAAAATACTCTGTAAACTGGGAAGAATATGTATGAAAAAATTATTTTATTTTTTGTGTGGTTTGTCAGATGTTTTATGTGGACATTGCCTTTTCTTTGCAAGGTGGATTATATTCTAGAAATGGACCATAAAAGGCAAAGGTGTGTTGCCATTTGAAAGCTGGGATATTATTGCTATCCAGATAACAAGTTAGTGTGTGTGCTTATTGTGGCCCCTACCACCTGACTTCATTCATTATTCTCTGCCCTCCTTTAAGATCTGAAATACTGACTCCTAAAGATTTTATCCCCAAGCCTTCCTTGTCATGTGGCTTCTAGTAGAGTACAGCTAATGGGAACACAAGCAGGAGACTGGATGGTGGAAATACAAGGTCCTGGTGCCATACCTCTGCCCTTGATGCCATATCTAGCTTCTTTCTGGATGTGTCTCCTCATAGCTCCAGCTCTCACTATGCTACAATAACTATGTCCTTTGCTCTCTTGCCCAGTTAGCCTCACGGGTGCTAAAGGCATTCTTGAGAATCTCTAGGTCCCTCCCTATCTTTTACTTCCTTTGAACTTGGCTACATATATGTAGGTTATCTCTTTATTAAAGTCTCTTTCTGAGATAAATTCTATTCCCTTATGGGACCAGGCATATTCTAAAGTCAGACAGACTTGTTTCCCATAATTGCTTTAGTCTTGTTACTTGTAGAGCTAGAGTAAGTTATGAATTTGAGTGCCCTTGTCTATAAAATGTATGTAATGATATGTACTATCTAAAGGCCCTATAAAGATAAGATGAGCGAATATATCTAAAGTGCCTTGCATAGACCTTAGCACTTATTAATCACTGAAATAAATACTAGGGAAAAATTAAAATAAAAATAAGGTATTTTTATGAGATCTGCCAAGGAAAGTTCCTACATTCTCTTTTGGGTGTCTTGAGAGGGTAGAGGTCCAGTGGTTGCTCTATTCTTCACTTCTTAATTAATCTATTTAATTGGAGAAATAATGTTAGGTCAGAGTAGTAGTTTAAGTCTCTAGAATTCCAGACAGGGTGTAGCCACTTCTTTTTATCATGGAAGGGCATAGAGAACTAATTATTTATACCATGAACTCTGTAAATCAGGTTTTAAAAAATACATTTTAATACTCACATAGTGTTATTTGCAGATTTTTAAATTACTATATTAAATAACAGCATACGTTCTTAAATTTTACTGCCATATTAGCATCTCATATTTGAGAAAAACATTGTACATTCTTTCTTCTAAAATCACTAGGAAGTTACACTGGATGTATCACTTAACCTCAGTGCCTAGATTTTCCAGCAATGTGTAAAAGGGACCAAGAATAACTCCTAAGTTAATAGACTAAGTTAATAGACAATTCATCAGAAATGAAATGGAGCAATACAATGTGGACGAAGCTTACAATGGAAAAAAAATGGTATAAAAACAATGTATTCCAGAGGCCAGAATCAAAGTTTGTTGATGACAACAAACTCCAAGAAGACTACATTATATAGTGGTCAGGAAAGGCAAGGGAAAGAGAAAAGTGCTGTAAGGAATGTATCAGTTCCTCTTGAGCCGTCCATCTACATCGGATCAATAGCTCTTCCAACCATGGGACATTCAAGCTTTCAGCTTGAGAAATTGAAGTTCTCAAAATAAGTCAGGGTTGCAACACAAGTCCATCATGGTGTGTCACAGAAATGAAATGAGTTGTCTCCTGCTCGATTGATGACTGACATCAAACCAGGAGGAAAAAAGAAGAAAATAAACGAGACATGGGTTTTGAAAAGTTGTTTCAGAGACTTATGTGGAAAAGTTTACACTTAGGGGTCTGGCCTCTGCTTGAAGCATGTGCATGACTCCCGTTATAGTAATGGGAGTTCCACCGCGTGCCCAAGAAGCAGTGAGGGGAGAGTGCCCAGGAGAACTGTTTACTGCTGTGATGTTTTTATACACGCTCTAAATAAGAAAACCAAAACCTTTCTGACTGGGGTGGAAAACAGCTGTAGAATGTCCAAAGATTGGCAGAAAACGAGGAAGGCGAGGATGGAAACGGATGATTTTTCAATACAAAGTGATGATATAGATCTTACATAATGACTGGCACGGCGCATGCTGGCAATGGCCTATCCTGTAAAACAAACTTGTAAGGGAAAAAAAATCAAAGGTTGTTCAGCATATGTCTGTGTTGCACAGCTAAAAAGACCCCTGTAGTGCCTACAAACAAGCCAGCAAAATCAATGTTTGGTGCAATTGCTAACTGAGCTTCATGTTGATAAAAAGGGAAAACAGCAACAACAACTTTGTTATCCATGCTACAAGTCCTCCTGCTCTGCTATTATCCAGGCTTTCAAAGTGATTGAACTAAAAATACTTTTCATCAGTGTATACAGATGCCCCGGATACATTAGAGACCTGTGAACTGCGATACCTTATATGTACTGCATCGGCTCTTCTTTCCTTAGCCACTGCCAGGAGCAAGAAAAATAGAGTGGGAAGCACTGAGCATCTCCGGCACCAAAGGTGAAGGAAGTTACGCTCGGAGGTGAGATAGCTGGTATTGCCTCATGCGATCTCAGTCAATACCTTCCAGTTAGCAGCCGTTTTCTCTAAGAGACTCTTTACCTTTGACACATACTGGCAGGCCAAGGTAGAAGCTAGTTTAATCAATAAGCCATGATCTATCTTCTCTTCCTCTTCATGCCCTTGATTTAATGTTATCTGAATACGTGATTTTTATTTACCATTACCTCAGTCAAATCACCTCTGAAATGGACCTTTCTGCTCCTACACAAGATGACAATGGGATTTTGGAGCTTTACCAATCAGCATGTGAAATGACTGACAAGAAATTCAAGGATTCGACTTTAAAATATTAATATATACAAACTCCTCTCTATCGTGTGCCTGCCATGCAGAAATCATGTGCAGCTATGCAATGTTTACCGAATCAGCAGTCACTCTGTTATCAAATATATAATTACGTACAGAATTTCTGAAATATATACAGTATTTACATCAGTGTAGCAGGAGAAAGTTTGAAGTACAGCTGTAAATTAGTGTTCTGAAAATTGCAGTTAGAATATAATGGGACACACTTGGAAACACATACTAGTAACTCTATCCCCCTAATGTGTTCACAGATGTGATTATATACATGAAAACATGATTTTAAAAAAAGCGTTTAGCCAACTCCCGATATTTTGCTTGGTCATGGAAATTAGAGCTAGGTGTTTTTTATATACCTTTGATTCACATAAAATGAATGAGTTGCTATCTCTTATCTCTTTATTACCAATGATCTCTCTCCCTCTCTCTCTCTCTCTCTCTCTCTCTCTCTCTCTCTCTCTCTCCCCCACCCCTCAGAGACAGAAGCATATATTATTATATATGACATTTCTCCACAAATCACTACGATGTTAATGTTATAGAAAATTTGGAATGATATTTCAGATATTAAATTCATATCTTTAAGTTTATAATTTTAGAATTCTACTTAAAAAGAAAAGATCTTTGCTGATAAACCCCTTCTAGCCCCACACTTTTTATCAATTTATTTATTTACACTATTTATGTATTTCTTTACGTAATGTGTAGTTGAAAAGATTAGCTTACAATAGGCAACATTTTTAATGGCTTAATTCCTTGATTGTCTAAAAGGAGAAGCTCAACATCTTTTCCTCAAAGAAACAATTCCAAATTGTCTTTAGGCTTTGTGAAATTAAAAAATGCATTTCAGAACAGAAAGGTAATCCAAGACTATGTTTTAACCTCAGTGATTCTCTTCATTTCTTCCCCATTTGAGCACTGATGAGCAGTGCCTAGGACAGAGTCCCGTTAATAACACATGTGACTATTTCTTAGTTGTTGAATTGGGCAGAAGGTGGCCAGTTTCAGGAGGGAGCTAATCTTCTGTGAGTTGCAGATGAGACTTTTGCCTTACCGGTCTAGAAACAAGGTAATTGGCTTAAAACTGAGAAGGGAAACTGGTTTTAGGCTAGTGAATAAATTCTTGCTGTTTTAGTCTATTTTGTTAAAGTTGTTACTCTCTTTTAAGTGTAGCTTATAAAATATTAGAGATTTGTCATCACACTCAGCAATAACATATTTTTAGCTGAATCTGTACTATCTGAACAGGTAAATCTGCACCTTCCCAGATGTTCTTTGGATCTCCTCAGAATCTAGGTTTGTAAAACTTAGAGGATTCTTCATCTGTTCTTCTCATTCCCTTGATAGAGATGAATATATACAGGGGACTCTCATTATCTAGTGATAATTGGTACCTAAAAAAATGTCAGAATGAATTCATCTGAAATGAGAACATGATTTCATAAGTAAAATTAACAATTGTACTTTAGATCTATTTAGACTTTACTGATGCAATTTTTTTTAAGATAAAATGACACTTCTATATTTCTAACAGTTGCAGAAGAAACTACCTGAAAGTTGTCAGCTCACGTTGATTTTTTTTTCCCTTCAATCATCTCAAATATCACAATTTGAGATTAGGTCTTAATTTTCCTTAGAACAGGGAATCATCTCATTAACTTATTATTTATTTTCTGTAACTTCTATCCTGTCAGCATCCAATTGGCTGTCAGTTTGTTACCCTAATACATGGGTTCCTGCCAACCACCTCCAGTAACTGCTATTTATTTTTGGTCGTATGAAGCTGCACCAACTTTTCTAATGCACCCCATCTATTATATGCACTACTGCCTCTCTGAATGCCTTTCCTTCATATCCCATCATCCATCCTCTCTTTTTTCTTCTTAATTCTCCCAAATCCTGCATTTTATAAGGTTTTCCAGAAAAAACTTTCATGATCTTTCCCACTTGCTATCATGGATAAATTGGCAACTCACCTCTTTTCTGAGCTCCTTCTTGTATTATCTACTATACTCTATTAGTACTTTTTAATTACTTATTTTCTCTAAATAAACTGTAAGCTCTTTGAAGAATGAAACCAAGTGTTTGAGATTGACAAACCATCATCTGACAACATGTCTTTCTTGGAGTATTTGTTCAATGAATGTTTCCTAACTGTGTAAATGAAGACATTACCCACTCACCCCTACTCTTTCTCCACTGAAATCTAGTCAGTTTTAATAAAGTGAACTAATCAGATTCAAAGGGATCTTTTAAAGACAGCAATTTTCTAAATAAACATATAAGAGCAGGCAGGCACATACTAAAGGCTCAAAAATATTTGCTGTGTTAATTCAAAATGGTGCTTATGCATTAAGCTGATTTTCTACCCATGTATAAGTTTTCCAGATGTGATAATCACAACAATTACTTAATAGTCTTTGCAGTGCTCTTCAGAACTAGAGATGATAATTAATCTCATGATGGTATAGAATCATAAGCTAAATGAAGAAGAATAAATTTCAATGCCTTTCAAAAGTGCTCGTGCTAAAGTTGGAATTTTGAGTTTTGCATAGGTAGTTATTTGTTCAATAGATTATTTTAGACTGAAATGATGTGAAGTAGAAAGTTATAGGGAGATAGAATGGTTATAGGATAAGGGGTTAAAAAATTGGTCAGTGTGAATTACTTAATTTTTTGCACTTGTCTCTTTTTCTGAAAGATTCTTGTCCAGTGGATCAATTTGTCATCAAGAAGGTAATCTATATTTACTTTGTAGCAGGTACTGTAGCTCTTAGCTCTGCATTTAGCTGATTCAGCTCCTACCCAGACCACTTTGACCTCAGAAATATTCCCTGCTAACTATCCCCTGTTCACTCCAATTTGTACTGCCTAAAAACTAACTGCCGAGTGTCCCTCTGGCCATCTTGAAAGGTGTTTCATCACACTACAATAAACGTGAAATACTGATGCACTCAAAATGGCGTACACATGCACACACACACACACACACACACACACAATGCAGCTGGATATCGACATGGGACTGGACAGGGGCATTTATTACACTTTACTCTTATACTATTGTCTACCTTTGGCAAAGGAAGATTGTCAGTGTCCCTGGTGGTCTCTGTCGATCAATACTACATGGGAGTTAAATTAGACCTCAAGTCAAGCACATATCTACGTTGGCTGAGATACCTTCAACCTAAAATCCCTGGAAAATTTACATTTTTCCACTAAGTTAACCAGTAATAGAGTGAAATGAGTGAGAAAAAAGCAGCTGTCTAGTTTGTATCTCACATCCCTTCAAATAAATCCGGTCCAATTTTTAATCCCTGTAGGTGTTTACAGTAATTAACCTAACAGTTTTTCAACTTTTCAGTTTACACTGTTGATTTAATGACCAACCTTCGCTAAGAAAGACAAACCATCACGACCCAAAATCTCAAGTATTAGACATTCCTAATTTATTATCAATCTCCCCAATATGTCCAAATTCAAAAATGTCTTCTAAATTCTGAAAGTGAACTGAAAAACAGATGCACTTTTTGACAACAGAATTAACAATTCGTATGAATTAATTGTTAATTCTGAGTTACAGAGTCAAAGGTAAATACAGGTGAAGTAGTCAATTCTGCCTCCTCTAAGTAGTATTTATTCAATCACTTTGGTTATTTGTGGGATTTACACATCATCTGGAAAACGTTTACCCCTGACTACAGACTACACCATTTATCTTGTGATTTGTCCCACTTTATACTTTGTAATTTTTGATAAGAATATTTTTATGTTTCAATGTATCACTTTTATCTTCTTTTAGGATTAAAATTATTTTCCATAGAAAATAAATGAATTCCTAAGTATAGATCGAGCCTTCATTTAAAATGAATATCGCAAGAAGTGTTTTGCCCTAATTTTAGATAATCAGAGGCAGTTTCTGTTTCTGGCCATGGTGAATAGAAATAAAACAGGCCTCTAAGTGGGCCAAATTTCTTACAATGGAAAAAAATATATATAAAATAACCCTGGTAACTGATTTAATAGGACTATTAATAAAGGATTTCTGAGAAAACTGACATACTTTTAGACAAAAACAATAAGGTGAATCTACTGAAAATTGTTTCAGATTATTTTCTGTAATATGCTAGTAAACGTTTAACAACCAGTACTTGGGGGAGGGGAAGGTAGATTTGTAGTGTTTTTCATTTTCTATAGCATGAGTCCATCCACTCATGGCTAATTTCAATCTGCCAAAGTGATATCACTAATGGAGAATCAGGAAGAGATGCCTACATATGGCTCTCATGTGCTGGTATGAGTCGGCTGGCTCTAATATACCACTAGTTAGTTATCTTGAGAACTTAACATCTCAGCCTCAGCTTTATAACTGAGAAATGGGAAAACAGCGCTCTGAAATGTGTGGGAAGGCAACAAATAAAAGTGTTATGGAATGCTAGCTTGCTTTCTTTAACTCATACTACTTAGCTAAACAACATTTTATTTTATCATAAATTTTCCATTATTTTTATATTTACCTTAATTGCCCTTCTTTATATTTAGAGATGGTAGCCTTGATTTTTCTCACTGAATCATGATCCAGAAGTATTTGGTTAAATCAAGAAGAAACATAACTTATGCTAGCTGAGTGTTTACTAAATACATATTATATATGTATTATTCCCCAGAAATCCACATGGCTATTTCCTTCCTTCATTGGTGTCTCTGTCCAAATATTTTCTGAAGTACGCTCAGCTTAGCTACCCCACTTAAAATTGTCACTAACCCTTTTGGTACTTTAACCCCTCTTATACTGCTTCTATTATTTTCCTTAGCACTTTTATTTTCTAATATTACCAAAACTTTTACTTACTTATTTTGCTAATAATATATTCTCTGTCTATATGTACAGCATGTTTTTTTCTGTTTTGTTCACTATGACTCTCCAGTACCAAGAACAGTGCCTGGTATATAGTAGATGCTCAATGAATATTTAAAGAATAAATGAGCTGATCCCCAAAGTCTGATCAGAAAAAAAAAAAAAAAACTACAATGCTTAGGAATAATTTTCTGGCATTGCTGGTTACTTATTTGATTAGTAAGAGATTAGAGAGATCTCAATCAGCAATAGCTTTCTAAGATAGCCTAGATACTCATTTTTTCTAAAATCATTTAGATATAGTCCTATTTAAAGACTGAACATTGCCCAGTCCAGTGATTTTTAGGGTCATTAGAGGCATGTCAAGACCCCACAAAGAGAAGAGAAGGGGCCAAATGGGCGGGACTCAAGTCTCCACTCTAGTTTCATGCAGAGGAGTCTGCTTTTATTAATTCTGACTGTATAGGGAGAGGAAAGAGCAGGTGTAGTGGGTGGAGCTGTGTTATAACATTTTATTTGAATAAAGGATTTTCATGCTAAAATTTGGGAAACACTATTTTAGATTAACCACACCTTACAATACTGTATTTTTCTTCTGCATTTCTAATTATTTAAATTCTTATAACTAGTTAATAAACAGAAAAAAAATCCATCTTTCCTTTAAAGTAAGTAACAAAATTTTATTTTATAAAATATCACCTAGCAGACAGGGACTATAACCTTTAAATAAACTCTTCTCCGTTTTTCTAAAATATAAGATGTGTCTATAATACAATTGTCCATGCATTTGCAAGTTGATTTTGAAGAAAATCATATACAAGATTCAAGAGGATATATTTTTAAAATACATTTTTTAAAGACTAAACAATCTACTAGCAACTAGTGTTGAAGAAAATTATTTTGAAATATGAATCAGGTAGAGCCAGATGCATTCCCCTTGTAAGCAATTTGAATTCAATTTGTGGCAGAAAGTGCAGGCTCTCCTGGATCAATAGGATGCATTCAGCACAGCCGACATACTACACCTGATCCAGAGCCAACCTGGCTGGGGACCTATTAGTCATACCTGAGGGATTTTCCGTAGCTTTTATCTCGAGGTGCATCTCCTAGGATTACAGGTACTTGAGGCTAATTAGGTCTGCTCTATTACCTGCCATGGAGGGCCTCTGTTTCTACAACATCCCGTTTACCTTACAATTTCAATGAGATAATCAGGGTGCCTCAGAGTACTAAAGGTAAAATGATAGCCTAGCATACACCCCTGACTGCCTTTATCTGTTAATACCATGCGCTGGCTTGCGATGCATGCAAGCGCACACAGGCGCACACACTGGAGGGCTAAAGAGATAATAGCTGGACTGACCTGTTATAATTTTACCTTGTTTGCTTTGTTGCTTTTGCTCAGAAGTCAGTCCCCCTTCCAATGTAATTATGTAATTAGAGCTAAAGACTATAAACAAATAGAGAATTGTCCCCTCCCCCAGAGCTCTGAAGTGAAGCCTTTTCAACGCTGAGCCTTTGGAAGCCTACACCTCTCTGTCGCTTGGAGGCAGACCTGAGGCGTCCAAAGCGTGCCACATTCCTTACTTACCTGCTCCTGCTCCTGGGCTCAGTAAGTAAAAGGAGAACAAATCGACAGTGGGGCCCATGCTTTCACGTCGCATTTGTTCAAGTTTTAGGAGATAATCAAAGCGGGTTTTTTTCCCTTCAAATCAGCATTTTATTTAATTGTGTGTAATGACTTAAACAAAGAGATAAATGGAGGCAAGCACACACAAAAAATGAGTTTATTTGAGAATAGCAAAGGAGGTTACAATTTGGGATAAGCAAACTGTGGCAAGCCATAGACTAGTCTGAACAGACAGAGGAAAGGTTAGCTTTTGCTAGGTTTTAGGAGGAAATTGGAGAGGGGTTGTTTTGAACAAAAGTTCATTGGAGAAGAACAAGAGTTTGAGGTTGATGAGATCCTGGTGGTTTCTCATTGACTACAAGCGTTGGTTAGCATGGTGTTGCTGGGGCAGGGAGGGATCTTTCTTTTTCTTTTTCTTTCTTTCTTTCTTTCTTTCTTTCTTTCTTTCTTTCTTTCTTTCTTTCTTTCTTTCTTTCTTTCTTCCTTCCTTCCTTCTTCCTTCCTTCCTTCCTTCCTTCCTTCCTTCCTTCCTTCCTTCCTTCCTTCCTTCCTTTCTTTCTTTCTTTCTTTCTTTCTTTTTCTTTCTTCTTTCTTAAAAAAGGGAAATGACATTCCCATGTGAAAATGTCCTCCCTTTTAAAAATAATTATAATCTTTTTTTTCTCCTGGTTACACATCCTGCAAGGAGCAGTACACAAGTGAGAGGTCTCCCTTCTTGGCAACTCAACTCCATTTTGAATAAGGTTTCCTTATCAATTTTTACATATTGGCATATTCATAGTGTCATAACATATTAAGACTGTGAATCAAAACAGAAAATTTGATAATATTTACTACTCCTCTATAAAGATCCTTCATTGTTTAGACAACCTCCTTGCTTATTTGCTAACTACAGAGCAATTATATCTGAGTAGATGGTAGGATATCTAAAGAGTATGTTCTATTATGATGAAGTTTTGTGAGGCCAAATCATATTTTACCCCCCAAATTAATCTCCCAGCTCACCTGGGAGCCAAGAAATTGCAGAGAATGTGTGGGTCTACTATACCCTTTGAGTAGAAATGCACTTGCAAAGATTAACCGTAACAGTTAGCAATATTATTGTGTGCTCAGGCTTTGCTAACCCTTTGTCATTCATTAAAATATCAAAGACATTTCTGGAGAAATTTCAGTCTCCTTTTATTGTGCTCAGTTTTGACCACTGTTTTGTGCCTCCTTTGATTCTGTTCTGTTTCCAGCTTCCAACCTACAATACTCCCTTTGAAAGGATCCATTCTGAGCTGCAAAAGTGGCTGTGCGAGCCCGCAGCTATACCTTCAAATCCTATAAGGACCAGGCAATTGACATGGGTGGGTATAGAAGGCATGTTCTGGGCTGTTTGTGTAACATTCTACAGATTGTTTCTTTTCCCAATTTTTAAATTTTTTTTGAAATAATTTGATTATCTCAAATTTTGTGATTTGACAAATGTTATACAAATGAAATCATGTGGTACGTAATCTTGTGGTCACATACATTGACTTTCATATACGCAGATGTATAAAATAATTCCTATGGATGCTATACATACTCCACTCAGTTTCCTCAATGATAACATCTTGAAAATTGCAAATTTTATAAATATCACAACCAGGAAACTAATGTTAAATAATCTATCATTCTTATTTATATTTCCCCAGTTAACACGGACCCCTGTGTGTGTGTTTGAGTATTTAGTTCTATGCCATCTTATAACATGTGCAGGTTTGCATATCACCACCACATTCAGGTCAAGAACCAAAGCTGTTCCATCATAATAGGATCCTTAATGTTGCCTCTTTATAGTCACATTCACCTCAGCCCGTACCTCACCTTCTCCTTCTCATCCCTTACTTGGGAAAGCACTCATCTGTTGTCTATCTCAATAATTTTGTGATTTCATGAAATGTTATACAAATGTAATCATACACTATGTAACCCTTGGTCATATACATTGACTTTTTTTTCACTTTGTATAAATCCTTTGGAATTCATACAAGTCATCTATATCAGAAGTTCATTTCATTGCTGAATAGTATTTCATGGTGTGGGTATACTATAGATTATTTAATCATTCATTCATTGAAGGATATCTGGGCCATTTCTAGTTTGAGCTATTACAAATTAAGCTGCTGTGAATATTTGTGCACAGACTTTCTGTGAACATAAGTTTTCATTTCTTTCTTTTTTTTTTTTTTTTTTTTGCTTTAGGCAGAACTACACACAGAAATATTTCTCTACTATAAGAAAAATGACCAAACAATTGCCACAAAAATTGGCAAGTGGTGCTCAGCCTCGATGTGATGGAACAGTTGTAGGTGCTGTGCCTACCTGGGCAGCATGTGTCCCAGCAAAAAGTCAGATCCTAGATCCAGCAAACATTGTTATGTGGAAATGTGAGCCCACAATGTCAGATATGTCTCTTTTGAAAAATATCCTGAAATATAGAAATTTACATGAAACATTCTGGTTTATATATTTCATATATAGGCTTTCATTTTTTGAAATATTGTGACAGCCCAATGAAATACTGCAGGCTAGATTCTTTAACCATAAGCTATTTTTTAAACTCATATAGACAAAGAACTCTGATACTAACCTTACGAAGCCTATTACTTCACAAAATCTACCTGCGTATTGTCATTTTTTATCATGTTGGTCTCATTTTTGAATTTTTGTTAAGAATAAGTTTAAGAGAAATGAAATGCATTTAATCAGCTACTGAAACCATTTATTTATTCAATAACTGTGAAAGGCCACCATGGGTCAGTCAGTTTGCACTGTGGATATATAGTGGACTGGAGTAAAAAAAAAAAAAAATGGCTTTTTCTGCTCTTACAGAGTGTATAGCCTTGTATACTGTTTACAGATTGGTAGCTGAGAGTGGATCTGGCCCTAACACTGTGTTTTTCTGACCACAAACTTTATCAATAATTATTAACCTTCTACATTTATATATAAGGTGATATCTAATTTTAAACAAATCTAGATTTCTGGCTTTTTTTGAGAAACCAGAGACTCGGTTATAACTGTGCTCACATTCTAGCATGTGGATAGGTCAGTTGGAGATGAAGAACAGGGGAACCCATTATGCAGGGCAGACACACTCTTGTCAGCCAGAATCCCTCAGGAAGCCTCACTCATTTATACGATCTGCCTGGCCTCTATGAACATGTGAGTTTGCCACCTCTGGTTTAGTGAGAGATAAAGCATTAAGCAAATAATAAATGTACTAAATTCTGGCTTCCCTTAATAGCCACTTGTTCCTTCCAGGGAAATTATCACTGAACTTGAGTTATTACAACCATCATAGATAGATACATAGAGACCAAGGATGTTAAGTATATTGTGTATAATTGGGTCATTGCATTTACCTACTTCAATATTTAACTCCCTCATTCCTTAGTAAAACATCAGTCTTAAATTAAGACTCACAATAAGTAAAATCTGAACATACAGAAAACCAACAGAAATGCATAATTTTAATTTTTACCTATTTATCATACAACGTGCTGGCTTAGAACTTAGAGAAGGCTTCTTGGGAGATCTTAAAGTTCACACAATCAAAATGATCAAGAGCATATGTAACAGCTATCTCTTTAGATTGACAAGGAATATACCTGTTGCTATAGTTTAGTATTTGAAGCAAGGGTACTACCTAATATGCCAAAGTAACTGTGACTATGGAAAAAACCACATAACTTCTTCCAAAAATATTAAAACATTATTGGCTCTATAAAGAGATTTTTTGGAAGAGATGTCATAATGCAATATTAGCACATACTTTTATTTTTGAATTGGTGCACTGCTTTTTCAGACCATCATAAAATAGTACCAAATGATCAAGTCCCAGGGCATCATCAATGAACTTTGTTCCAGATTCTGTGGCCGAATTTCTCATGTTTCATAACATTCTGAAGTTTATAAACCTCAAGAGAGTATATTAACGGTCTTGATTTTTCTTTAACATAAGATGCATAGAAACAAAAAAAAGGAGGGGTATATTTTTTACAAAAAAAAAAAGGCAACTTGAAATAAACTGCTTGATTCACATGTGAACTAATCTTGTAAGGAATATTTGTTCTTTTTTGGTCATAACCTGACCTTATGACAAGGGTGAGGAAGAAAAAAAAGTTGCCTAAGGCATTTACAATCCCTACAAAGACTTTATTAAAAAGAAAAAATACCCACAAATTTACTACTGATCCATCTAGATCTTTTACTGTGTTGTGTCAGCTCTTATGAGGGACCTGTAACTTGAGATATTTAAGGGCAAAAAAGACACAAAAGCAAAATTTACAATGCAAAGAGTAAACCATTTAAAGATATAATTTTTCCTCATACATACCTGAGAGAAAAATCAAAAGCTTCAGAAAAATTGAATTCGCCTTTACCAAGGTCAATGAATGCTCAGTCCAAATGGTCCACTAAATATTAATTAAAATCACAACTGTATAATATATATTTATTATAAACTATATTTATCATGTAAGTAAGACTTCCAAACAAAGGAAACAATTTTCCAATGCTGCTTTAAATTATCATCAGCAATTTTAGATAGTCAAGAGTTGACAACATGTCTCAAGATAATTAAGCCTGCTAATTGGTGTGTCCCCTTACTCCTTCATTAAATGCTGCACTAAGTACCCACCAAAGTGACTTAAGAACTTGAGGCATTTATTGTCCCTATTTTTTTTAATTCACAATTTTAATATTATTTCACAATTGATTTCTGCAGTTAGACTGATGTACTGTTTCAAACACACCATACACTACCACCCATTCCACGTTGTTTCAATTACTGTAGTAGGGTATTAAGATGAATCCAGAGATTTCCATCTCCTTATATATATGTCCTGTGCAAACTTGTCTTATTGAATGTGGATAGGATTTGTGAATATGATTGGATTTCACTCCCAGTACTAATCAGACTGACTAATCTATGCATTTGAATTAATTAAAAAGGAGATTAACCTGGATGGGAATGATTTAGTCAGGTGAGCTTTTAAAAGAGAGACTAAACTCTTCCTGAAGAGGAAGATTTGAAGGAGCAAATCTCCTGTTGGCCTTAGAGAAGGAAGCTACCATGTTATGAAAGTATCTATGGAGAGAGCCACATGGCAAGGACTTAAGAGAGGCCTCCAGGAGATGACAGTGGACCCTAGAGAACTGCTGGCAACAAAATGGGGACATCAATCAAATAGCTGCAAGAAATTGAATTCTGCCAACAATCATCAGTTTGGAAGATGACCCCGAGCTATAAATATTAACATCTCTTTGGCAATACCTCATTTGAAGCCTTGGGAGACATGAAGTAGAGATAATTCCAGTCAAGCCATGCTGGACACCTGACCAATAGAACTGGGAGATAATAAATAGATGTTGTTTTAAGTGGCTGAATTTGTGTTGATTTGTTATGCGCCAAGAGCAAACTAAAACAATTACTACACCCAAATGTCCTTGACTGTCCTTTTTTTTTCTTAATTCCTATCCATGTTTCTAGTCCCACCTTCTTCATGGAGCTTTAAATGTAAATAATCTCTTTGCATAGTAATCTCCCAGCTTTGGCAAATATTGTCTGTGCCAGGAATAGAGCATGCAACATGAACACTTAAAAAAATCTTTTCATCATATCATATCTTATCTCCTCAGTTATAGAGAAAAGTCCCTCAGTATAGAAACCATCTCCTACACTTCTTTTTATCTCTTACAGACCCCAACAAGTCACTAGCTATAAGAGATACTGATAAATATTTGACAAATTACTAATAGCTTTACTTATACAACATAATTGCCATTATACTACTATTCAAACCATTCCGTGTGGGCTCTGAATTAAATGAAAAAAAAAAAAAAAAAACCTAATATTCTATAGCCACAGAGTCAACTGGTAGGAAAACATTTTGGATTTCAAAATATTGCATCAGTGAAGCTCATTTACGTCAATTCAACGGAAGACTCAGCAGGGGGGAAAAACATAACAAAACTTCTGGACTCAAAGCACATAGAATCTCATGTAAAATTTTCTGGCCATTTTATTTGAAAATGGAGAGAGAGATTTGTAATTACAACTTTTATGTCTGCAGATGTAGAAGATAGCACAGAAAGAAG
This sequence comes from Eonycteris spelaea, assembly GCA_003508835.1. Lineage (NCBI taxonomy): Eukaryota > Metazoa > Chordata > Mammalia > Chiroptera > Pteropodidae > Eonycteris > Eonycteris spelaea. The sequence continues at coordinate 4,423,426 of PUFA01000088.1, forward strand.
CTAGGTCAGAGCACATATGTGCCATTGGAAGGCAGGCACATGCCACACCATCCATTGCCCAGGTGGCCATGTCTCCTCTAAAGCTGTAATGGTGAGTCAAATAACCTGTTGAAAAACCCCACTACCTCCTAACCACAGCCACCTGGCTTATAATTATAGACTTTATTATAAATAGGTATAAGCTGAGAGTGATTAGTTATTGTGTACAAAGTATTCAACCGTGGACCACCTGATTTTCATATACTGCTGTACCTTCTTGTTCCTTTTATACATCCTAGTTATTAATAGAAAAACACCTGTTTCCTGATAGCCTTCCAAGCTATAGAGACATACATTTATATAGAAACAGCTGGGAGAAAGGTCCTTGTGAAGGACAACCAAGCCCAGTTCTTACTATCACAAAGCTTTCTCCTGTAGCCACTGATAGATGCAGTTAAGTCTGTCTTGCATCACTTCTGTACATGCTACAACAAACAAAGTGAAGCTAGGGATAGTCTTTAACTACTGTGGGAAGATTAAGAAAATCCTACAGCGGTAAGTCTAGGATTTTCATTTGATCCAGAAACAAACAAACAAAAAATATGTTTCTAAAATGACAGGTGAATAACATAAACTGAAAGCCAGGAGCTAGGTTGCAAGCATTCATCGACTGCCTCTCACATCTTTTTCCAGCACCTGTACATACTTAGTCTTCTCTTCCTGATACATAGTTGCACAAGGCATCCAGCTTTAATAATAAACTAGGAGAAACTAAAGAAAATGAATAATGACAGGAAATGAAAGTGACAGTGACAGTTTGTGGTTGTTTGATAACTTAAATGCAATGAATAGTGGCCACAGAGTTTCCTGTCAACAAGTATCTGTATAGAAAAATAAGAGGGCAATCAAAATGCTAACTAATATTTCAGGGCATTTCAGAGAAGACCAGGGTCTCATGCTCAAGAAAACCATCTGTTTAGTATTCTTGATAGGACCTACCTCTCATCCTGAAAGGAATTATCAGGATAAAGCTGAAGTGGGTAGACACAATGCTAGCTCAGGATTTTAACCTCGAAGGGAAGGTGGGTTAGATGATGGAAGGCTAGACTAAATAACACCTATAATTGCATCCAATGTCTAGAAACAATGAAGAATGTTGGGTTAGGATATTGGCTCTAATGAAAATTCCATTTGCAACTTAATTATGTGACCTGAAATCAGTTCATTTACTTCTCTATGCCATAATTCCCCCTCGTAAAAAAAAAAAAAAAAAAAAAAAAAAAAAAAGCATCTTTCTCTTGCCCTTAATCCAGGATTCTGCTGGATGTATAAGGTACAGCAAAATGATCCATAGTGTTAGAGGTATTGGGAATCAATATACCACAAGTATGTACCTGGATAAAGAGAGAAGGGAGTACTGAATGTAATATTGAGTAGGTTTTCTTTGCTGAATAAACATATTCACATTCCACCATTCCACCTTAGCTTCTTTTCATCTTTCCCCTTCGACTTCTCCCACTTTCAAGCCAGAGTACTTGCCATTTTCTCCTTTGAATTTTGATCTAGACTTCTTAATTCGTCCCACTCTGATTTTCACTCTCACCTACTCCTGCCAAAGGCCCAGCTTCTTCTTCTCCAGAATGCAGCCCTGCCAGTTGCCTTCATCCCAGTAAATTTCTCTCCACTTAGAAAAATGTGAACTTATCCTGCATAATTCAGCCTTTCTCCTCAAAATGCTTCTCTCTTTTTTTCTCCTTAAAAAAAAAAAAAATGAGAGAGAGAGAGAGAAAATGCTTTAGAGAAATATGACTATAATTAACAACTGACAAAAATATCTGGGCTTGAGCTGAAGTGGGAAATCACAGAGGTTAGTTACTTATTTTCTCATGCACTTACCATTTGTTCTCTTTTCTCAGGGAATTTGAAAGACCTGAGGTTCAAACTTAATAAGGCCCCATACTGTTTCTAAGAGTATTTACAACATGCAAAGTATAAGCCAGTACATTGCTTATATTTAAATTTGTTTTCACTCATCTGAGCTATTACACAGTATGCCATCTCTAAACCTTTTATAATAAGAAACACACATTTCTCAGCCACGAAAGGGAATGAAATGTTCAGCAATTTCAGCTCTCTAATACTGGGAAGGTGACAAAACATTTATATGTTCTCAATCCATTCTAGTGATCTGGCTCCAGCATTAGGAGGGACTGCCTCGGGCAGAGACCTTTTGCTATATACACATTCTTGGGAATAGCAGGTGAACCAAATGGCCCATAGTGATGACAGCAACATCTTTCAAAAGACTCAACTTTACGAAATGGATTCTCCAAATACATTTTCTCTTTATGAAAACAACATTTAAAAAAAAAAAAGTTTAATCTATAGTACAAATATTTGTTACCTGTTTAAAAAGATGAATTCCTAGAACCCAAAGATTAAGCTATAAATAATTTCCACTCATATAAGAATGGTTGTACAATCTACTTTTTATGAGGTATCTTCATACTTTTCACTGATTTTTTAAAAAAATTTCTGGTCCATGGCAAGTTGCTCTAGAAGAATAATATGTTGGGGTAGTCATGGCCTGGAACTCAATATTTATAAGACTAGTCCTTTCAGATGCCAACTAAGTAGAATGGTTTTTACTATGTGAGTCATTTTCACTCTTTGAATTGGGAGGAAAGAGATCTCAAGATTCTCATCTTAATTTTTCAAATAAACAGTTATTCTATCTAGAATAACTCACTTAATTTTTTTGGAAAGGTTTTTTTTATTTGTATAATGAAGAGTTTAGTAGATAATTCTTAAGATCCTTTCATAAATTTTTGATTACATAATTTAAAAATAATTTCAGTATGCGCATTGAAAAAATATACTTTCTGGGTTTAAAAGAAAGCTTTACTTTCAAATTATGATTGTAGTACTCCTTGTATTTCTTGTGTGCTTGTAATACTATAACCACAATTACTCACATAAGAATAACTTGTTTAATGTTAATAAAAGATAGAAATACTTCACATTTAAGTAATATATTTTGATTTTTAAGTATTTTACATCTATTAGTGAGCAAAATAGCTTTATGTGGTCAATAGTTTTATTTTGGGTCAGGAATAATTATCACTATCCTAAGGATCATTTGTGCCCAAAGACATATAAGATGTCAGTGGCAAAACGTAGAAACTGACTTTTTTTACTTTGAGACCCACAGTTCCAATATACTTTATAGTAATGTACCATTCAGATAGCAGCTATAGCAGTGACAATTTAAGAAGCTATCATTTTGAACAGTCCCTTTACTTTCAGCCATTATGTAGAACTGACCAAGAGGTGTCTGTGTGCCATTTTCTGCCCACTGCATTCTTTCTGAATCATGAGTATGTTTTTTCAAGTATCCAAGGAAAACTTGAATGTATGTAACCATTGGACATCTCCTGAGGGAGGTAGGACTTCTTTTAACACAAATATGCTTTTTACTTTATATACATTTAGAAACTGAAAAATAAGTGCTGACTTTTTAAATTTCAGTATGTATGGGAGTGACAAAAAGTAACAAAAGAATAGTATTAAAAAATATCTTCCATATTATCACTTCCCAGCCACCACCCTGCTTTTCTCTGTTGTCACCAAAAGCAATGCATTGTGATGGCCTGGGCAAAGAGGCTGGACTATGAACTATATTGAGATCAAGATATTCTTTCTTTTGTTTATATTATACTCCACAAGAAAATGCCTGACACTGTTCTATGGTCTTTGGGTGATGTCCATATCACTGGATAGGAGATCAGCTTATAGTCAGTTCAGAAGCTGTGAGGTTATTCTAGAATGCATACTACATCTCCCTCATGGAGCATCTCTAGTATTTTGGAGGTGGCCTGACATTATTTGTCTTTGGTTGTAGTGACCCAATAAAATTGATCAGATATGGAATTGGCCAGAATATTTTGTTTACTCTATGAATTGCTAAGAACTCAGATTAATCTATTCTTTAATTTATTCCATAAATATTTATTGATTTCTTAACATGTTCAAGGTACTGTTTTAGGTACTGATGATACACTGAGATATTAACTGTTCCTATGGAGTTTACATTGTGGTTGAATAAAAATATCCTCAAGAAAGCATGAGTAAAAGGTACTTTCAGAGTGGAAATATGTTATAAAATGTGATAATATGACAAAGACTTTGTTGGGTTGCGGAGAGGATAACATTATTTAGGAGGGTAAGAAAGTATTCTACATGGAAGCTTACCCATTATGAGAAAATAAAACATAAATAAAAATCCAAGATATGTAAATAACCCAATCAGTGAACAGAGAAATAAAGTTGAGAGTGGTTTCAGGAAAACTCCCCTTCTTCCACGGTAGTGTATCCCCAGAGTCTATTAAAATATATATTTTTTAATTTTTTAAATTTATTTTTCAATTATAGTTGACATTTAATATTATATTAGGTTCAGCATAGTGGTTAGACATGTACATAGCTTACAAAGTTATCCCCCAAAAAGTGTAATACCCACCTAATACCATACATAGTTATTATGATATTATTGGCTATGTTTTCTATGCTGTACTTTTTACATACATGTGACTATTTTGTAACTGCCAAATAATATTTCTTAATCCCTTTACCTTTTTTACCCATCCCCCAACCTCCCTCCCATCTCACAATCATCAGTTTGTTCTTTGTAACTATAAGTTTGTTTCTGTTTTGTTGTTTATTTTGGTTTTTTAGATTCTACAAACAAATGAAATCATATGGATTTTTCTCAATTTGACATTTTTCATTGCATAATACCCTCTAGTTTCATCCACATGGTTGCAATTGGTTAGATTTCATTCTTTTCTATGGCCAAGTGATATTCCATTGTATATATGTACCACATTTTCCTTATCCCATTGTCCATCAGTTGACACTTAGGTTGCTTCTATATCTTGACTATTGTAAATAATGCTGCAATAAACATAAAGATGCATATCTTTTCAAATTAATGTTTTGAATTTCTTCAGATAAATATCCAGAAATAGTATTGCTGGGTCATAAAGCGGTTCTGTTTTTAATGTTTTGCAGAACTTCTATACTGTTTCACATAGTGGCTGTACCAATTTGCAATCTCACCAGCAGTGTACAAAGGTTCTCTTTTCTCCACATCCTCATCAACACTTATTTATTGATTTATTGATGATAGCCATTCTGACAGGTGTGAGGTGATATCTCATTGCAGTTTTAATTTGCGTTTTTCTTTTGATTAGTGATGTTGCACATCTTTTTCATATGTCTATTTATGTTATCTGCTCATTTTTAAATTGGATTGTTTATCTCTTTGGTGTTGTCATATAAGTTCTTTATGTATTTTAGATATTAACCTCTTATCAAAGGTACCATTGGTGACTATCTTCTCCCATTCGGTAAGTTGTCTTTAGATTTTGTTGATGATTTCTTTAAATGCTGTTGAAGGGAGAACCATATTAAGTCTATTCTCTCAATCTTACTCCAAATTGTCTTAACAGATTTTTTTCTACCAACAATTTTTGGGGCAGTACCTGGAACCTGGTAAGTAGCTAATATTTCAAATATAATAATGAATTGATTGACTATAAAATAACTTCCCTGTTGGCAAGTTTGTAGTACAATACTTCCAACAGGTTTAAGCTTTTTTTTAAAAAAATGATTTTTTCATATATAAGTATGCTTATTAGCTAAACAACTTTTTTAAATGTTGCAGTTCAGTTCCCAGTTTAGTTACAATCATAGTACAGGTAGCATTTTTCCTGGACACAGCCTACATACCAACTAACACAGGCTTTCACAGAGCATCTTATGTAGATATCTGTGGATTCATTTCTGATTGATACACATGTCATCAGTCAGTACTGGGCATTTCACAAACATTGGTGAATTTTTAATGTATTGAGGTATAATTTAGATGTGTAAAATATTACAATTATTTATTGTGTAATTTGTTGAGTTTTAACAAATGTGTACCCATGTTACTATTACCTAAACCAAGATATAGAACATCTGCATCACCTCAGAACTTTCCCTTATGTTCCTTTCCGAGTGTTCCTTACTTATCTTCAGGGACAATCACTATTCTGATTTAGATCATCTTGGGTTAGTTTTGCCTGTTCTTAAACTATAGACACAAATTGATTTACATAGTATACATATATGTGTCTTTCTTCTCTAGTTCAGCATAACATTTTTGAGGTTTGTTAATACAGTTTCATGTATCGGCAGTTTATTTATTTTTTAATGTTAAATAGATTGCACTTGATGTGGGTAAAAAAAAAAAAAAACACAGGTACTGTGAAGCGGAAATTTGAAAACAATGAGACACAGTGGTTCTCAAAATGGGCTCTCTGAACCAGTAGCATCAGCATCAATGAGAATTTGTTAGAAATATAAATTCTTTGGTCCCACCCCAGACATAATAAATTATAAACTCTGGAGTTAGTTCCAGCAATCTGTTTTTTAAAAAGACCTTCAAGTGCAGCACATTAAAGTTCGAGAAGCAATGAGTAGGAGAAAGCGTAGACAGGGAGTAAAATTTACTTTAAAAGATTTGGAAGCCATAGAAGACAAAATATGTTTGCTTTGCTTTTCTGTTATACCCAGAAGAACTTATGAGGTTCAAAGAAGGGAGTTCCAAGGTTCATGGAAATAACCTTTGCAAATCATCTTTAGTGTAAATACATATCTTTGCTTCAAGTAGTTTAGTGATCAGTTCTGATTTAGACTCTGAATTACCCTTCCATAAATCAGCCATACAATACATGCAGGCAACTTATAGTAATTAATAATAGTATCCAAAAAAGCACACTAATCTAGTCTTACACACAAAAGAAAAATGAATGACCCAACTCATCTGGACTTTTTATTTTTTTACAAGTACAAGTAAAGAGAAATCTTATAATGTAAGACTTTTGAAAAAATATTTAATAATACAGGAATATCTTGGTAGGAAATTCATTTCCCAAATCTGTGTCAAAAAAAAAAGAGAGAGAGAGAAGAGAGAGAGAGAGAGAGAGAGAGAGGAGAGAGAGAGAGTGAGAGAGAATTAACCATAGGGGACGGTCTTGCAAGAATATTAATTATTGGATTGAAATTAGAAATAAAGCTCAGCAATCATCATGAGAATTTGAAAGAAAATATCACTCAATTCAAATCAGAATCAAAATCAAGTACAAGGAAGTTCCTGGAGAACTTAAGTGTCTGTGACAAAACCTCTATTCTAAGGAGACCTTGACTAAAGTTATCTGACACCTTGGTTGCTATTAATTTAGTTTAATTACATTGTCGTTAGTTTTATTTCCATATATTCCCAGGAATAATGACATTGAAATAGTGTCGGTATAGTATTTTAATCTGGAAAGACCATATACATACCTATTTTCTATGTAAGGGGCATAGTTGTCTAAAGCACAGCTGTTACGCTCAAAGTAGAAAGACCAGACAATAAAGCAGAACTGAAAGAGAACATGTTTGTAATAAATAAACTTTCAAAACACTTGTTTAAGGCTCATTATCAACGTTGAACTATCAATTTATATGTTGGTCATAAAAGTCATTTTCATTTAAACTGAAACATAATAAACCAATCTGGTGACTGGTTTTACACTGTGTGTCCCCCAAGAACATGTCACATAAATCTTAGAGGATGCTTCCTAAGTCCCTTAAAAATTCCTTCATCGGGTTAACCAAAAACATGAAAAGCAGATGATCAATATGAGAATCCTGGAAGTCAACACTGAGAGTTTGAGTAGAGAAACTTTGGTTAAAGAGTGAGAGCCACAGGCACCTCCAACATCTGGAAATAGTGACGGCCATCACACTAAAGGGTAGTTCAATGTTTGTGGGAACTAAAAGAGATTTCCTTTTGTCCTTTCTGAAGTTATCAATTGCAAAAAGGATAACAAAGAATGGAGAAAGTGCATGTGGTCTTCTGTAAAGCACTAAATCTTCAAAGGACTCATTTTTCCAAAAGACTTGAGATACACACATGCAATGCTCCCAATTCAAGGCACACTGAATAGGCTACACTTTTACTATTCAGTGTTCAATGGACGATCAGTGTCCACTGGGAGCTTGGTTGAAATGCAGAATCCCAAGCCCTAGCTCAGAACTAAGGAGTCAAAGTCCGCATTGTCACAAGATATTCATTAATTTGTCTGCACATTAAAATTTGAAACACATGCTGTGGGACTTGAAGCCATTTGTTTCTCTCCAGAGTATTGTTTTCTCAGGTTTACCTGATTAATGCACTCACCTGAGAACATGTTAAAACTCAATCAAGCCTCAACCCAAAATGACTGAATTAGAATTTCCATATATTTTTAAAAATGTCCTAGTTTCTTATGACCCAAGTAAGTTTTGGAAATGGTTGTTTAGGCAGTCAAGCAAGGGCTGATTCCACAACTATAGTCTAAAGTAATCCAGCTGACACATGACATGGTCTTTTTTTTGGTTTCACTTTACTTAAATTTTTAGTATGTTTGGCTGTAACAAAATAAATAAATGCCAAGTATAAAGCAGGAGAAATAACTAAGGAAATGGCAACATTGGAAAGATGGACAATGAAAAGCATGAGACAGATTGTGTGTGAGTGTACTTGAGTGTGTCTTTAATGTTTTGCCTACATAAAAACACCTGGTCAAATCAGTGAACCAAATCCATCTCCAGATGGCTGGGTATCTTCCAAGGTGTTTCAGACAACGAAGGTTAAGAAAGATTTTTTACTTTCAATTAATTGTGTTGCCCTTATAAGCATACAACCTATGTTTTCTCTATTTTATAGTCTGAAAGTCTGTATTAAGTAGATTCTCTAGAGAATAAATTCTAAGCTCTGTGTGCAGGCTGATCTTTGGATCATCCTTTTAGGAGGTGAAGGATATGAGATTGGTTGAAGAGAAGAGGTGAATTTGATGTAGTCACAACAAAAGCCATTCCAGAAAAGGGACTCAGCTGGGAGCTGTCAACCACCACCCACACTTTGCAGTTGGAGGAATAAATGCCTCCATCCTGAAGGGGAGTCTAGGCAGCACTTCACAGCATCCATTACAATGGAAGCCACTACAATGGTAACTAAATTTTCCATTTTTAAATCTCTAAGGGGCTGTCAGAAATATTTTATGTCTGTCTTTATCTCAGAATTTTACTTAAAGAAAAGGCAGTGCAATTTTGTTTGTATCCTCTAGTTTCTTCTGCTGGTTGACAGCTTTAAAATAAATCCTTCCACATACTGATAGTTTGGAACTTCAAAATACAGAATTTTTTTTAATAGCTACTTTATTAACAGGTGAAGACATTTTTTTATGTAGTCTGAAAAACATCCTCAAAGGTGTCACAAATTATAAGCTATTAACCAAAGTCCATATCATTTAATCTTAATTTTTTTGTGAGATTATATAATTCACATTATAATTTTCTGAAGGTGGTCACATTTCTGATTGTATTATTAATTTGTGTTTTCATAGACACTATGGTATAATGTTTTATCTTAATTAGTATTTTTATGCTTATAATTCTAAATATGTATATAGCCAGTTTTTATGCTGTTTTCCTTTCTAACATAACTAAAGTTAAGTGTTTTCTTTCAACAAAGGAGATTTATATTCAAATTAAAAGTAATTACAGATGATTTATCAAAAATAAAGCAATTGGTTGTTGTGAAAATGGACATCTTCTATACGGCAATAAAATGCAGACAGGGTAACCTTTGAGTTTATGGTTTTGATAATGTTTCTTCTACAGGAAAAAATAAAATGATGTTTTATGTATAGAATATATTTTCAAATGAGGAAATATTTATTTTTAATTCTTAGTGATATCTTTCTTTTTTCTTTCAGGAGAGAAATTTGATTGGCCTTCATGCACACATTATATCCAGAAAGTAGATCTAAAACATATGAATAGATTGTATAATTGATGTAATTTGTCCAATTAATTTCACAATTAATTGAACAGTTTTAAAACCATGCACACATGTAATATGCATTAACTATATTCTTTTTGCTAGGTACTATGACAAGTGTCAGAGCTACACAAATAAGTAAAACAGAGTTCTGGTCCACTAGGGGTTCAAAATTCTAGTGAGCAAATTGAATTTAGTTCAGTTATTAAGAAAATCAACAAAACTGAGCAAATGTTCCATTTTCATCACCTTGGTTGTCAACAAGAAACTATGTAGCAGCTATAACCTCAGAGATATCCTTTTAGACATCAAAATATTCACCAAAAAGATAAAAATTTAAATCCATATTTAATTGTTTGACTAACAATGAAAAAACTTATTTAATAATTTTTTTTAAAGAAAGTAAGAACATTCTTCTTTTTTTTTTCTTTTTCCTGGCCCTGACTCTGTATTCAAAGTTTTAGAAATCTGAGAGACAGACTAAGAAATGGAGCCCTGATCTCATACTGTCATCAGAGTTTAGCAATGCCTGTACTCCAAAGTGCTTAAGTAAAATACTTAATATTCAAATATAAGTCTAGTCAAATAAAACTTCAAACTGCATATATATTGAATCTAAAAAACAAAATAAACAAAACAGAAACAAATTCACAGATAACAGAGAAAAAATTCATAATTGTCAGATGGTAGGGTAGTACGGATGGTTGAAAAAAGCGAAGAAATTAAATACAAATCACCAGTTATAAAAATAGTCATGGGGATGTGGAATACAGCATAGGGAATATACTATGTGTGATATATTGTAATAACTATATGTGGTTTCGCATGGGTACTAGACTTATCAGGGTGCTTACTTTGTGATTTATACAAATATCTAATCACTATGTTATATACCCGAACCTAATATAATATTGTATATCAACTGTAACTGAAGAATAAAAAAAATAAATTAAATTAAAATACTGGTGGGGAAGAGAGGGAAAACACACAAAGGTATATAATGTGATGTCTTTTAATTTGCTCTCATGGCCTTAATTTTCTCATTGGTAAAAATGAGAGTGCCTTTTATTTATTTATTCAAAAATATTTATTGTATGTGTGCTAAGTACAATGCTATGCATTAAGGCTACATTTCTAAACAAAAGTAGCACATTGCCTACTTTTACAAAGCTTGCAGACTTGTAAATCTATCAAGGGGAAGATGGAAAATTCCAATGTGGTATGTAGGTACTAGCCTGAGTGATAATCAGTATATTAGAGGATTGCATATAATGAATATACAAATGGATTTTACAGTTTAAGTAACCATGAATTGTTAGCAGGTAGGGGAACAGAATTGTTAGTGTTATACATTGGAGGACAAATATGTGTAAAAGGTAGAGTGAGCATGGCTAAGACAGACAGAGCTTGGGGCTAGGATGGGGAAAGAGTGACATAGAGGATAAAGGTGGAGAGAGAAGCAAGACCTTGAAGATAGAAGTCATTAATGAAAGGTTTCCTAATTGAGGGAGTTGCATGGTCATATTTAAGTTTTAGAAATATAATTGAGCAATGTAGAGAACAGTTTGTGGAGAGGGCAAAAAGTTAGACAAGAGTGGTTAGAAAAGAGAGTAGAAGCAGTGCCTCTAAGAATGTTCTCAAGAAACTTGGGTATTAAGAAGAGCAGGACAATGTGGCATCAAAGCATTCTTCATTTTTCTAATATAGGATATATTTCACTGTAATCAAATACAACCAAGGAGAAGAAGTTGAAGATAAAGGACAGAGGGGAGGGTAATGAATAGAATAAGTAACTGGGTGTTAAGGGAGTTTCCATCTGGTGACACCTGTGTTTTTTGTAAAATGGGAGTTGAGTTCATCTGCTGAGAGAAGAATTAAGTTTCTTGGACAAAGTTTTGAAAAAGGGATAGTAGACTTAAAACATTTCTGGAAATAAGAGATAGTAGATATAGAAATATTGGGTTTCAGAGCAGGACACAGGATAGGCTAAGGATGGAAACCATAGGATTATAGCTGTGATCAGTAACCTGAGGTAGACAAGGTATAGGCAGACAGAGGATATAGTCCATGGTAAATATTTTGTCTGGAGCAGCCATAAAAAGATGAGAATATTGACAAGAATTAAAATTATGACATATGCCACTTTAAATGAGATAGGTACATAAGCAAGTGTGTGGTTTTATTGATTGTTTTATAACAAAGCAAGTGATCTAAAATAACATTTAATTTTTTTTTTTAGAAAATCAGCAGTGTGGAATATTTCATAACTGTTTTACAGGTCACTATCTGAGGGTCCTGACAGGCTAATGAATCAACTTGCAAGGTGCCTCACATACAAGTTATTGTTGGGAAGTCAGTGCTGGGAGCTTCTAGGGCAGATGATTAATGGCCTCCTTCCTCTCCATGTTGGCCTCTTCCAGGGGCTGCTTTTGGTTTCCTCATATCATGCCACTGGGTTCCAAGAGACAAGAAGTAAAAGTTAATAGTTTCTTGAGGCCTGGGCCTAGAAACAAGTATAGTATCATTTTTGACTTATTCTTTTGGTCAAGCAGTCATAGAGCCTGTCATGATTCACATGAAGAAAATGTGGAGTCCTCTGCTGAGAAGGGTGTCAAAAAAATATGCCACCATCTTCAACTTAATTTAGCAAGGAAAGGCAGAAGAAGGCCGATATAAGGGTGACACAAAAGGAGCAAAGAAAGCAGAAGTTGTAGCTTATGATATGGTACTCTGTGTAGTTAGACATCTTTTTCTATTTCTTTGTACCCTACTTCCTATTTATGCTCTAAATGTAGTGTTGTGTGGGAGAACACCACACGAAATTCATGAGATGTAGAAACATGAGATACCTCTACTCAATAGAAGGAGACCGTCCTTTGGGGAGAGCCAGATTTTAGACGAAAGAGTGAGGGTAGAAAACTATCCACTGGAGGGGCTGAGGGTGTAGCTGTGTTTGTTGACTTAAAGGGGTTTCTGAGGACATAAAGGAAAGGTTTGAGAGGAAGAATAGGGTAATATTGTGTGACACAAGAGTAGAAAACTGTGGAATAGATTATGAGTATCAAAGTGGACAGATGAATGAAAGATAACGGGTTTAAATTGACAACTTGATTGCTCAAGAATAAGCCCCTGATGGATGTGAGTAAAGGGGAGGTGTCTGAACTCTTCCAGAGTCCCCCAGAGCCTGGAAGGAATCTATCAAGTCTGGATTGTCTAGGGGATTTCTAGGGGTTGTCTGTTATCATCCAATGCAGACGTGCAATCATGCTCGATGAGTGTGTGTGTGTGTGTGTGTGTGTGTGTGCGCCGCGCGCGCGCATGCGTACGCTTGTATACATCTATTTCAGCTTGAAAGCATAATGAATGAGTTCATCTCTTATTAAAAACTGACCTCATGAATTTTAGACTCCCATCTTTAACTCACAACAGAACATTTGCTAATTTTACACTCTAGGTAATTTCTCTGCCCTCCCCAATGTTCTGAAGTGTCCCAAACAAGATCATACTCTCATTACCTCTTCTCTCTTTGACCCCTGTTCTCTCTCCCACTCCCACCCACAGAAGCCTTTGGTTACTCCTATAATAGAAAGGTTGATTACTTTTAGGAAGAGAGCTCTTCTTTAATTCAGTGATTGAAGAAGAGGTAAGAGTAACCTTTAGATTATGAGATCTTTGAGTGGTATGCAGCTGTGGATAGTTTTAGGGAATGGATTTCTAGATAGTCAAATTCCAATAAAGTTTCTTCCAGAAAATTGATTCACCTAAGAATAACCCTACCTTCAAAAGAGTTTTTAAAAACTATTTACAGAAAAAATACACATCTCTATTTCATCCTATCTTAAGATGGTGGATTGCCTAGAGGTATAAAAATCTTCTAGTGCTAGTCTTCTAGTGTTAATCAAAAGGAATATCTTCTCAAGCTAGACAATGCACAAACCAAAACACTAGGTTTGAAGCAGCTTTCTTTGCAGATTAATCAAAACTTTTCTTTTCCTTTTTATGCATATTTTGATTAAAAATGAAGAATGGCATTAAAAGCAGTTTGTTTGGCCAGTGTTGGAATGTCCTAAATTCCAACTGCCCAAATGATATGTTATTGACACTGATTATTTTAAATGTAATGGAATTTTCCAAAGCAATTAAATTTTCCAGATAACATTGAATAAAGCCAAATTTATAAAAGTTTTGTGTGATTTATTTCAAATTTTAGTATATTTCATTTATTAAGTTGTTTAAAACCTATTTTATCAGTATGTAGAGATTTTATTCCAATTATAGCCAAACCTCATCGCATTTTGTATTCTTGAAAGATAGTAAAATATATTCATAACTTTTATTTATCTCAAATTTATCATAATTATAATTTTAATCTAAACTTTTACATGTCAACTTACGAATAGGCAAAGAGGAACACATAAACTTCAAATTTATTTTATGAGCTACCTAAGTACAAAAGTTTGAAAATAGCAGTTTTTATTTGTTATAATTCTTTTTATTTCTTAGAGGCTTAGACCCATGTACTCCTAGGAGATTACCAATGGTTCTTTTTTTGTTTTCCATATAAATGTGTTGTGTTGAACATAGGCATGTGCAGATAGCAGCCTTGTTTTTGTTCTGTCTATTTTGGGTATGTTTCTCTTAATGATGGAAATTACTTTTTTTTAAAAAAAAATATTACTTAATAGAATAGAGGTATTTAGAAAGGCATTGTCTTGCAGGATCCTATTATAAGCCCTTTAAGTTTACCCTAGGGAAGAAATTCTGTATGGGAGCATAAAGTGTCATCCTCCATCCCCTTTATTTTTTACTGGCAACGAAGGGAGGATACGTGCAGGCCAGCAGACAGTGTGCTGACTTCATCTGACCATTCTTAGTTCCCTAAAATGTTCATGTACTGAGGGAGAGAAGTGATTAACCATCAGAGCTGTGCCCTCGATTCAGCTAATATTTCTACACTCCAGGTGACAGGGTTCATAATATTATACAGCCAGTCTTAGGGAGAAGATTTCAACTAAGTCTTTGTCATAAATAGAAAAAAGCTCTCCTCTCAAGAATATCTATGAAGAATTTCTAAATATTAATTTTTGCACATTACTCCACTAAATTTGGATGTGTTTCAACAAAAAATTAATAACAAATACGCCTGTGCTGGACCAAAGCTTAACTTTTTAGAAGCTTGTGTAAGAGCAAACACAGTATAAACAAGATTGCATTAGAACTCTTTTAAGAACATTTTCCAATATGGAGTTTTATGAGCATATAGTGGTAGTAAGAAATAGTTTGTTTCTATTTTTTTTTAAAGGTCCTGGAGAAACTCCCTTTAGAAGCACTTAAATTTTATCATATGCACAGAATGTAATTGTTCCATATGTGGCCTTGTAGCTCTAGTTCCTAACAGAAATAAACCAAATAGAACAAAAACAAACCGCTTTCAAAGATTCTAAAATTAAGAATTTTTATAACTTCTTTCTAGTTAAATATAAAATAAAATTGAAATTTTAATGACTGAGGACACTTGCAACCAATATTTAAAAGCTTGCTTTTCTGAGAGGCAAAATCATATAATGATTAAAACCAAATTCTTTGCATCCCAGTTTACTTAGGTGCAAATTCTGATCTTACCACTTATTGGCTGCAACAATATAAAAATAGCAATATATGTTAGAAAAATATACCCTCTTTTCTTTTCATTCAGATGATCTTTTCCTCCTTTGAGCACAGAAATATCCCAAGCATGGTTGATTTTTTTTTCTGTTCTAGTAACAGTCACATCTTACTTGGAAACATTCTTCTCCATTCCTCAGACACCACTGCTTCCTTTCTGCAAATTCAGAATAGATTTCTCTCCTCCTAGTGATCCCACAATTCTTTTATACATTTATTTTGGTTTCCACAGTTTCATCAGAGATGCGGGATAAATATGAGCCTTAAAAATTGACAATATTTTCATTATTTTCCTAGATTTCTTAATTCTCCTTTTAAACCAGTCATTGTTAACACATTGAGGAAGAAGATGAGATAAAGGGGCAGGGAGGATAGAAGAAATAGTTTCTTTGTTTACGACCATAGTCCTGACTTACATACAAAGAACCGACCAAATTTTCCAAACAAAGAACAGCAACTGTTTATATATTGTGAGATTATTAGAGATTAGGTAATTTCATATTTCCAAGAACTTTCTAAAATGGTCATGTATTTTACTAGTAATTTATTTTCTCTTAACAAGGCATTAAATTATTAGTGTTTTCATTCTATCCTCTAACTCCTGGTTCCTCTTAGGTGCCTCTTCCCTTTTTCTCTTCTTAGACATTTCTGACAAGAAACAAGCAGATTAAAACTATATCTGAGATGGAGGTTATATGTAATATTGATTACATAAAACATAATTTACTATATATATTGTTAAGCCATCAAAAGGCTCCAAATTAAAATTCTGGTAAAACTTTTTATAAGACCACAACATTGATATTTCAATATGAAAAAAGTTTATATTGAGTGATTGTAAACTGAGCGACATGATGAAAAGAATTAATAAGAAGGAAACCCAAAGATAATATTATAAGGCTTTCCACAGTTATCAGACAAATGGAGAACAAGAGAAAAAGGGGACAAGCATGGAGAAAAATGTTCCCTTTCCCAAAAGCTCTTTTTGAAAATTACTTGGAGACTTAGAGCTCTGTTGACTTTAATTAAGTGCTCATTAGATTGACAAACTTTTTAAAAAAGTGATCCTGTTTGCCATGTGGGCTTTCATATGCTCTCCTGGCTTTCACTCTAAATTACTTTAGGACCCTTTCAGAATAACTTGTTTATGCAAGGGAAATCACTCATAACTCTTTAAAGAATTCAGATAGATTTTTATGTCCTGTGGTTATTGCTTTATTATTTTTACACAGTTTTATAATTTTCACTGAAATCTCTTAACTCCTCCATGCAAAGTCAAAGTCTTCCTAAATAGGACTTAATTCCTCTGGTACCAGTGGGGAAATAACTTATAATCTTTGAAATCTCCGGAGTCAGATGTCAACTCAGACATAATTGAATAGGTAAAGTCCTGGAGACTGTGACTGTATCCAAATAAACAAGCGAACAACTCTTCCAAACATTTATTTCAAAAGAAAATAATTGGTTATTTGTTACTGTGTAGGCACATTAATGCTAACTTCTGATTGGATATTTTACTTTAGAAGTAATTTCGATAGGTTTTTCATAGCCTTAGTTTACCAAGTTACTAAAAAAAGCCTAACATTAAAAAAAACTGTTCATAGAAGTATTAGGACATAATTCCAAGTCTGACACTAAAACATACTACTTGAAGACAGTATTACTTTAAAAAACATCAATATTGATTGACTATCTTAATTATTGTCTGTTTACTTGGATCTTATTTTCTTTGTTTTATGTATCTCTTTATCTCATTATAGTATTAAAGATGGAGTAATCATTATTAATATGTAAAATAGAGTGTTATTTAAAAGCATAGGATTTTGAAACCAGCTACTGACAATTCAGCTATCTTATACCCACTGTCTTTAGATCTTTTGACTAGTATCAGTGTCAACGTGTTGTTGAATGAACTCTTTCAACAGGCTGAAAGTTATGCCTTACTACTACCACTAGTAGTATAATGTGTTGCCTAAATATATGGTTATAATTTCTTTTTATTCTTGAGAATATATTATTTAATTCAGAACTATGAACCTCCTAATGAAGGAAGAAAATGTTAAGTTGAAATAAAAATAATGGGGAAAATTAACATTCTAATAATCTTTAAAGCATGCATAAAACATTTTATTCCATATCTGTTACTTATATTATTTTGATCAAAATGCCTCTAACATATATGAAGCTATCTTTAGCACTTCAGCAAAACAATGCTTATGAAACCAGAATGAGATACCATTTCACACCAACTAGAATAGCTAAAATAAAACACTGACAACACCAGTTGGCAAAGATGTGGAACCAACAAAGCTTTCATATATTATTGGTAGGAGTGTGACATGGTACAACAACTTAGGAAAGTGTATGCAGTTTCTTATATATACATATGCTCTACAAGCCAGCAGTTTCACTCCTAGGTATTTACTAAGAAAAAATGAACGCATATGTCTTCAAGTAGATTTGTATAAGAATGATTTATAGCAGCTTTATTCATAATAGCTTGAAACTGGAAACAACAAAAATGTCCATCAAGAGGATAGATAAATTGGGGTGAATTTATGCAACTGAGTGCTATTCAGCAAAATAATAATTAATTAATAATAATAATAAATTAGCAAATAATAATAATAATAATTATTATTATTAATAATAATTATTATTATTAATTGATGCCTGATATGAACAATAACATGGTTGGATTTTAAAGATATAATTTCAAATGAAAAAAGCCAAAGACAAGATTATATACCATACAAGTTGATTTATATGAAGTTCAAGAACAAACATAGCTAATTTATGGTACTAGAAATCAGAACCACTATCGCTTAGCAGACTTAGAATTGACTGGAAGAGGCATAAGGAAAAGTGTTCTTTATCTTGATTGGGGTGGTAGCTAGATGAGTATAGCATTTGTTCCTAACCTTTTGAATTGTACACTAGGTGCATTAACTAATTACATCAATTTACTGAAGTATATACTTATAATCTGTATGATTATTTAAATATACATTTACCTCTACCTAAAAATATTTTAAAAAGAAAATAATTATTATATCCAATTTGTCTTTTCATTTATTGAAAATATAGACTAGAAATCTACTCTTCTGATATATGGTTTTTAGAAGCAATCAAATAGATTACTCTTATTTTTATTAATATATTAATAAATATGTAAGAATTCTAAACATCAGATTATGAAAGCTTTTTAAAATTATGTTATAACACAGAATTAGATTTCAGTCTATATTTTACTACTCAATCTTAAAACCAAACAATACACAATAAGCCATTTTAATATAGTGTTCATCAATCATACATCTTGGCATATGATTAATTCAAAATTAATTTAATTGTATGTGATACATATTTGTATAGTAATTTAAAATTTCTTTATATGTTATAAATACAATTAAAATTGATCCTTTAATTATTTTTAACATACTCCTTCAACAATATAGTTCTAAAATAAAAATAAGTGCAAAATTAATTATTATGGACTATTCTAAGTTGAGCATGTGATTTAAAAATTTAATCATTTGGATATATATTGCTATGAGACTAAATAATTTAGATAACTGTGGTGTAGATAGAATTAATGTTTTCTTGTCTATTTTCTCTGCTCAGTCTCAATGCTTTGTGTTTCCCTTCCCAAAAGGGTCCTTGGTGGTTTATCAAGCAATAATAGTGATATTTTATAGCTATGGTTAGAAAACTCAGCACAAGTTACCTAACTTCACAGTCCAAATTCCTCATCAAAGATATTGAAATTAAATCGTCCTGAAATCATGACTCTGAGGCAGAGCTTCCAACCACGAGATCAGATTAGATGTTCACAGTGAAGAATGGCTTTACCTGTTGACATCTCCAATAATATTTTCATCTTTACAGAAGCTATCATTTTCTTGTCTCCAGACATGATAATTTTGGAAATGCTATGGAGGGATTTTCTTTGTTAGCAGAGTCTCAAAACAATATATAGAAAACAGTCTTCTACCTAGTTCACAATTTAAGTAATGCCACCTAAATAACACTCTAAACAAACATATCAGCCACCAAATTGTTCTGTGAATCTCCAATATCTGTTGTAGTTGGCACCATCAAAATAACTTTTTCAAAGACCTGGAGTCAAATCACCCATCCATGCCCCTGCTTGCGTAGTTTATCATTGCTAACTCAATTAAGGGTATCTCAGCTTCCCAGCTGACCTTGGTCCTTAATGCTTAAGTGCTAAAGTTTCATTGAACCTCCACATATGTCCATTTATGTGGTCTCATGCAAGACTGTAAGACTATCAGAATAAAATATCCAAACAAAATGTGAAGCCATCAAATAATGTGGTTTTCTATAATGAACTCACATTAGTAGAAGGCAATTGTATCATATTTAGTTCATAGTTAGTTTTTGATTTGGCTTTTTTGTTTTTCTGAATTACAAATTTATTATTACTACTGAGTTGCCAGGCTTTATAGTACAAGATAGCTCTTAAGATGGCCAAAAAAGCCATATCAACCATTTTGTGGTCTTTTATGTTCAACACAAAGCCACAGTCTGAAGGAAGTGCCAAGTGTGTGTATGTGTCCTTTTCCTTTTCAGTACAAACTGATAAAAAGTTTACATGAGATTTTCATACTGACAGCTACCACTGTAGGGAAGGAAGTTGAGGTGGGTAATAACTTATACTAACATGCCTGGTAGACAGAAAAGGACCCGTTTTCCATAATTCACTCAAACTCCAAAGAGAAACTTAATTTTCTTTTAGTTTTCAGTTTGAGATGCACGGCAGGGATCTCTTCCCCAAGCAAAAGGCAATATGAGGTGAGAAGAGGAGCATGCTGCCAGCACAGGTATAGGCCTGCATAATGGAGCTGTGGCACTCAGAAAGAGGCTTTTCATTTTAACAACTGTGATAGTGAGGAAGGAAGCATAATGAAGATGGCATAATTGAAGTGGGAGAAGAAACATTAACCATACATCAAAAGGAAGAGTTTAGGGCTTATTTAATTTGAGTTTCCTTCTTTGATCAAGCATTAAAACTGCCTGCGAAGTGAAGAGACTCAGAGAGGTTAGCACCTAGATCACAACAACCCCTGGATTCTGGACTGTTTGTCTGTTTTTTTGTTTGTTTTTAATTATATGAAGTCAAATTGTTCTATTCTGTACTGTTTGTGTTTCCTTATTTTCATATGTGTGTTGACTCTGTGATATAGACACTGTGACAAGGATTTAAGTTATACATGGGTTTGATGATGTCCAAACACATCTCTTTTTTGATGCATGTGTCTCATTTCCCATACAAAATTAAATATCCTGCTCAGAGAAAAATAAGAACAAAATATTTGAAAATATATAACAGAACATAAGGAAAATGAGGACGTGAGGAAAGATGAAAGAAAAAAAAATGTGTATATATACACCCCAAAGTACAAAGAAAGCAAGATGAGCAAATAATAGGCATAAGATTTCAAGGGAGATTAAATTCCAAGAGATTCTAGAATCATACTATCAAGTTTATAAATGTTACACAAAGTGAAAATTATAGAAAGTTATATTTGATTTTTTGAGGCCAAATAATTTCTCATTCAGACAAAAGTCATGTGATCATTAATACTCCTATGATTGAAACTTTACTTATGAAACTTTACTTGTAGTTTAAAAAGCAACTGTCAAATTCTTATTAGAAAGAAATACACATAAAAATAGTTATGATATTTTTCTATGGAAGAGTTATAGTTAATTATTTTCATTTCTAACCAATAGGTTTTCTGAACCTGCCAAATCTTCAACAGTTCTTAAGAAAAACAACCAACACAATCGAATGCACTGTGGACTTCACTCATGTTGGAGAACTCCTGAGGCATGTTGAATAGGAATAAACAAGAGATCTCTAAAGAAAAATCTTATTTGTGTTCTTACCTACAGGAAGCTCATGAAGAACTCATTGAGGTTAAGAAAGTCACTGTTTGTTTTATTTAGACTCTTATGTCTTTGACTCTATTGATCAATACCCCTGAATAGGTTACTGTGGTGTTGAGGCTTTGCTTGATTCAATAAAAACCAAGTTTCTTGGTCCCTCCCATTTTTTCAAGAAATGTGAGAAAAATACTTTTTTTAAAAAAATCCTTTGTTTGTTTGTTTGTTTGTTTGTTTGTTTATATGCCTTGAGAGATTCTTCAGCTATTGCTTTAAAGATACGTGAATGCTTTTGAAATGTATCTTAATCTGATCTGGCCATAGGCTAGAAAGAACTTAAAATCATTTGTTTAGCTCTAAAAATCAATGTAGAAAGAAATATAGCACTCATATAGGTAGCAAAAAACAAATGTTCTTTTATGCCACACCACATATTTAGAAACTAATATTTTAAATAAAAAACACACACATATATAATACCTAAAATCCCATTCACCCGCAAAATTTGCCAATAGCCCTACCAGTACACATTCATTTATTTTTAAAATTTATTTAAATATCTTTTGTGCATCTATTACCCTGGGTTCTATGCATCTATTACATTAGGTTCTGTGCTTAATAAGTTTTCTATACAAGGTCAAGCCATAACATTCTTGTAATGCTATAATTTGATATGTCTCATGAGGTATAATACCTGAGGATTGAGGATGAAATAATTTTACTTAAAACTCAAAGTTATGAACATGTAATTTTTATTTTAAATTATAGAATCAATTAATTAAACTGTTAATTATAATGTTAAGCATTTTTACTATATTTTAGTCGTGGGAATTTGGTAAGACAAGTAGGTTATATAGAATAACAATATTTAGTCAGAGCACTTTTTTCCAAATTATTATGAATTAAAACTGGCTAACATAATAATTTCTATCATTTGTTGAGTACTCATTATGTATTAAACAACATAATATATCTTATATACTTTTGTACAACATTTTACATTAACATTTCTAGGCCAGCAGGGAAATTATGTTTGCTATTCTGAACATTCATAATTTTTTTTTTGTTATAGTTTGTTTATTTTATATGCATCATTCATTGACTATAGAGAATACCTAGCTATATGGTAAGGCTGTTCTGTAATCTAGGTTGATGGAAATGGCATTGCATTACAGCTTATCATATAACCCTTCTTTGAGTTCCTAAATAATATTCAGAATTGGTTCATAGATAGAAGCCCTGATAAGACCCCTCTCAACCCCATCAGTACAAACTGTCTCAATAGATGTCTAATAGGTAGACTTATTTTTCAAACTCTCAATCATTTCTAAGTAATTAGGATGTGT
Organism: Eonycteris spelaea; assembly: GCA_003508835.1. Lineage (NCBI taxonomy): Eukaryota > Metazoa > Chordata > Mammalia > Chiroptera > Pteropodidae > Eonycteris > Eonycteris spelaea. The sequence goes on from PUFA01000088.1 coordinate 4,446,238, forward strand.
CGTGTATTTCTATTGCTAATAATCAAATTCTGCAGTGTGTATCTGACACCAAAGACTGGTATAATTATGATAATTAGTTTTCTGCAAACAAATCACATGATGAAAACAACTCATACCTTATTCTTTTAGTGAGAAAAATATAGAATTATCTGATCCATAAGTTATAGAATATATTTCTAGACCCAATATGAACCATTACAAGTGTTGCAATACTCTTCCCTGAAGTCTTGGAATAATTTTTCAAGATTTAATTCAAGAATATTCTTCAGCTTCCTTTTCAAAGCACTGCTCATCTCATTTTTTTTTTTTTTTTTGGTTTGTTTCACTCTTGAGATCATAATACCTCAAAGTCATCTTCTGTCTTTTTTTTTTTTTGTCTCCTTCTCATGCCATGTTGCCATGTTTTTATTCTTGTCAGAAATTTTGTAGCCCTCATCCCACCATTTCCCACTTCCAATCCCATGATATTAATCCATAACTGTACCACATTATCTCTACATGAAATATGGCACCAAATTTCTGTCAACCATTCTTACTATCTCTTCCCCCGCATTTGATTTATTGTACACCCTATTCTTTGATCGGTATTCCTTCAGACTACTGCTATGCAGTTAACTTCCCTGAAAGTTTAAAATTCTTATTTAGGCAATGAAGACCATCTATGCTTTATTTTTTCTACCATTCTAATCTAAAATTTTACACAAACTATTCACTTAACGAATATTCACCATGTCTTATGCCAGGATCTGCTTAAGGCATGGGTGGCTACAGCAGGCAAAGTCCTCACCTCATGGGCATCTCATTCTAGTGGAGACAGCTGGTACTACATTGCTCTGCCAAGATGTCCTGGTCAGAGCAGACACACTCACCCCGCCAGCTTAGACTCACTGTTTCTACTTGCATCATGACTGAGAATCATTCTATCCTGCACAAAACTCCCTTGGGCAAGGTCCCACTCTATTTTAGGAAGATGTTTGCAGCCAGTGGCCATCAGGTATATAAATACAAAGGCCTTGTCTCTTAGCCTCAATTTAAGACAATCCTTAAGGGTCTGCCAAGCTCCAGAGCTCCCTGGGAGTGAACTGAGGCTTCATTTGTAACCATATTAAGTCATCAATTCTCTCTGTTCAATCCTGACTTCTTCACTTCCATACAGGTATATTTCCAAAGAGCACTCCTTTTATGCACACCCTTTTTCTGCACACAGGCTCCATCTCAGAACATGCTTCCAAGAAACCTCATCTAAGATATGAAGTGAGATGGATAGTAACCAAGCAAATAACATGTATAATGGCACATAGTGTGGATGATTATATAAATGATTGCCAAATATCCCAATGCCATGTCCCTCCCTGTGGTGTATGAGAATTATATTCATCATCTCACTGGTATCAGATACAACTATATTTCTTGCTTTGAACACTATGAAATGTATGTAAAAGAGAGGTGTGTCCATTCCAGAAAAAAGTTTTAAGAGTCAGCTTGTGGTTCACCTTTTTTTAATTTCCATCTGTCAAAACAGCCAGTAGTGTTCCATATAGACACTACTCATTATCCTGGGACCCAGGGAGAAGATTACATACAGTGGAGTCACAAGTAACTCTTAAGGACTTGCAGTATGTTGTTGTAAGTGCCTCAAGTTTGAGGGGCTCTAGTTATCACAATAGGGCCTAGTCTCGCCTGTTTGAAACAGCTAGTGTTATGTGCTATCAAGTAAAGTAAAATGGGACAGAAGAATAAGGGGCTATGGAATAGAATGGGTGATAGACTGCTTATTTAAGTAGGGGTGTCAAGGATGATTTAACTGATAAGGTGAGATTTGGGCGGAGTCCTATACTAAATTAGAGAGCAAGCCATGGAGAAACCAAGAAGAAGAATGTCCTAAACAGAGAGGGTTGTAACGTAAAAATCCTGAGGCCACAGCCTGGTTAACATAAATAGAGAAGACAGTGTGGATAAAATTCCTAGAGAAGTGGAGAGTCAACAAAGATGAACTGAAGTAAAAGAGAATCCAGATCGTGCAGGATCTTATTGGTTATCAAAAAGTGTTTAGCTTTTTCTCTGAGTGACAAGGAAAACCTTTGGACTTGTAAACCAGTGAAGAGACTGAGAAAGTTGAGTTCTGGGTTTATTTTGAAGTTAGGTTGGACATATTTGCTGACAGGTTAGATGTGGGTTATGTATGAAAGAAAATCAAGAATGACTTCTTTTTCTATTTCTTTCCTTTATATATATATATATATATATATATATATATATATATATATATATATATATATTTTTTTTTTCTGACCTGACCTACTGGAAGCAAAGACTTTCCATTTCTTAAGAGAACAGCATTGCTAAAAAGAATTTTACAAACCTAGTGCGCCTGTCATTTTTTTTTTGCTTGTTTTGCTTATATTTCCTACATACTTTCTGAATTCCCATTACTTCTGTATTTTTACCTTTACTATTCTCCAATCTGCATTGTGTCTAAATTCTACCTAATCTTCCAGTTCAATCGAGATGTTCTCCATGTTCTATGAACATGTCCATTTGAAGTAGGTTGTCTTTTTCTATCACCACAACCTTTTATTCATTCTCCCTTAACCACATTAATAAGTTTCCCTCTTGTTTTATATTATTTTTATAATTTTTAAGGTTCAGTCAAATAGAGATAAAGTTGTTATTTTTATTACTAGTTCAAATTGATTTTAGAGAACTATCCTGGTGAGATTATTATTTCATATCTGTGTCAAATTCACCCTATCACATTAACAAGTATATCCCCCTCCCACATACACACACACACTGTCTTACAATAGATGCTTTCTCTCCCTTGTGAAATTCCTGAATCCTAAAGTAAATAAAGAAACATTTGGATCTAAGGTATATTTGTAGCTTTTTTCCAATTTCCAATTCATTACTTAGATAAATCAGCTTTCCTCACCTAGGAAGTTATCTCAGTCCATTTGGGATGTTATAACAAAATACCATAGACTAGATGGCTTAAACAGACATTTATTTCCTACAATTTGGGATACTGGAAAGTCCAAGATCAAGCCAATAGTTTCATGTCTGGTGACAACTTCACATCCTGATTTATAAAGAGCGACCTTTCTCTATAGTCTCACATGGCAGATGAAGCAAGTGAATCTCCTTTATAAGGGCACTAATCTCATTTATGAGGGCTTCACCCTCATAACCTACTCACTTCCCAAGGGCCCCACTTCCAAATACCATCACATTGGGAATTAGTTTTTAATATGTGAATTTTGAGGGGACAAAAACATTCAGTGAGTGATGACATGATTTGAAAGGCCAAGTATTTATTCTATTGAAAAATAACTATCTGTCTTCCACACACACAACACGTACCCTTTCTGTCTTACTCTGGTCTTTGATAAAATATACATATATTTCAATTGAATATCCTCATAGATTCCAGAATAATACTTCGTACCCATAGAGGATTCTAAATGTTTCTGAATGTATGCATCCTATGACATCTTCAAGAATAAATGAAATAAAAGTAATAATGGTAGTGCTAAGACCATGAAACACCATAAAATCGGATTTGGGGAACTTTATAAATAAATTCAGCTCCTATTTTTACTACTAGATATTTATATTCCAACATAAAACTTTAATATCATTTGCCTACTTATCATGCACATGCACTTGTGTTAATTATAAGTGTTCCACTAAATGAAAATCACCATATGTATGTTATTAGTATTTAGAGTCACAAAATGTTTATATAATACTTTAAAATTACAGTTACATTTCAACTATCCTTATAAGATTTGCCTTTGAACTAAGAAATAAAGTATGCCTTTGATTTTTTAGAAGTGAACGAAGAGATCATATTGGCCATACATCCTCTCTCTGTATATTGGTCATTACAGTGTCTTTGGAATTTGGCCAGCCTGCTTCATGAACACAAAGGAGAAAGCAGTAGAAAAATTGTAATATGAATTAAAAAAAAAAAACAATGAACAAAAGAAAGCTTTTCCAAATTAATTGAAATAAAGAGAACTAGGAAATTCATGACTCAGAACCCACTGGTAGCGTTAAGAATCTGGCTTATGGTCTAAATACACAGATTCTATGCTTCATTTTACAAGATCTCTCTTTTACCCCCATTTTTGAATCTGGCCTAATACAAATTTTCAAGTTAATTGGGCTCAAGAAACCCAGAAATTTCACTACTACATAAAAATTAGTAGCAAAAATTGACAAAAGGGAGTGGTTTCTCACACACACAAAAAAACACTTAGCTAAAATGATCTGCTATACTGATCTAACAGTATATCAGTATGTCAAGATGTTGATATGTCAAGATCAACAGTTAATTTTTATCTTGTTTGCAGACAACGAAAAGAGAACTTGGCTCAGACTCCAGAGCCTTTCCTTGCTCTGCAGAATCATGTGAATTTGGAGAAGTTACTTGGTCTTCCTGAGTCTCAATGTCCCCAAATAAAAAAGTGTTACATTGAATCATGTACTTGGGTGCTCAATGATCATTGTTAGATTCTTGATCTCATTTCCATAGATAATGTAGTACATTACAAATTTTATCATTACATGTCTAATGCTTATCAGTGTGTTTATCACTGATATATATTTTAATAATTTTTTATGAAATTATTTGAGATTGGAAGAATATGTCCTATGCCAGTTAAAGACTATATTTAGTATACACCATACCCAATACTATCTTGCTAAATCTGTTCAGTGCTATTAAAAGTTTTATCCCCATATAAAGACAAGGCAGACATTATTAAATGATGCTGGTTTCCTCTGCAAATCGTCTTCTGTGCTTGCACTTAAATTCACTTATTTTAACTTTCCTGACTCAGTAACAACCATGGTCTCATTTTTGTACCCAGTTATTTCTTTCCATTTGTACCTTTTATACCAGAACATTTAGAGTCCTTTATTTCCTCAGTCTACTTCAAATCTGTGCCATTTAAAATGAAGTCACCTCTGTTCTGTGCTTTCATTTCTACCCCCATTGTTCTATATTGCACAGCTATTCCCACAATCCATGTAACTGTGCTGTATTTCAAGGATAATTTGACATTATTCAACTTATTTTATGCAAATTTTTATTAGAAAAAAATAAAGTTTTATCCTGATAAAACTGATTTGTGTATTGCATGCATCATATAACTTTATGTAATTTTTTTTCTTCCATAAAATAGAATACATCATAAAGTCATAAAATAAGTTATAAGGTTTTGGGTTGAGTTTTAAAGAGAAAAATTTCTTAAAGCAAAGAAGCAAAATTATTATGAATAAATCAGAAATAAGTCAACAAATTTATTGAAAAATATTTCTAATCCTAGACTTCAAAATGCAGCCAGATTGGAATCTGAGCATCTTTGGAATCTATGATGACTCACACAGGACACTTGTGTATGATTCAGTCTTGACGTGGTGCCAAAACAACTGGTCACATCAATCAAAAAAATTAGTTGAGCAATTCTTCCATGCCATGTAGACAATGGCCCAGTTGGTTGTATTTTTTATTTTTCTACTAAATCTTTTGGCAGTATGTCCACATGACAGCAGTTTGGCTGTGCCTGATGAGTGTGATGCTGTGTGTGTCATGTTTATGACTTCAGACTCAATTCTTTGATGAAGCCTTTCCACAGAAGCTCTGAGGACTCCCAGGTATTCAAACTTCATGCTTCTTAGAACTCTCAGATTTTTGTATATTCCTCTAGCAAGCTATGATCCAACAATCATGAGATCATATAGCACAAAGAGGGCCTTGAGAGAGACTGGCCCAGCAGTTGATTGTGTATATTTATTTTTTAGAGTCACTTGTGTATATACCCATATTTATGTTGGTGCTGTCTTCCATTATTTCAGAAGGTCTTTAAGGACGTGCCCTGTTTTTCTTTCTTCCTTCCTTTCCTCCTTCCTTCCTTCCCTCCTTCCCTCCCTCTTTTCTTTTTCTTTCTTTCTTTCTTTCTTTCTTTCTTTCTTTCTTCTTTCTTTCTCTTTCTTCCTTTCTTTTCTTTCTTCTTTTCCTTTCCTTTCTTTCTTTCTTTCTTTCTTTCTTTTTCTTTCTTTCTTTCTTTCTTTCTTTCTTTTCTTTCTTTCTTTCTCTTTCTTTCTTTCTTCTTTCTTTCTTTCTTTTTCTTTCTTTCTTCCTTCCTTCCTTCCTTCCTTCCTTCCTTCCTTCCTTCCTTCATCCTTCCTTTCTTTCTTTCTTTCTTTTCTTTCTTTTTTCTTCTTTCTTTCTTTCTTCTTTCTTTCTTTCTTTCTTTTCTTTCTTTTCTTTCTTTCTTTTCTTTCTTTCTTTCTTTCTTTCTTTTTTTCTCTTTTTCTTTCTTTCTTTCTCCATAGTCCAGTAGAGTATTCTAAAATAGTGTTGGACTACTCAGATTCGCCTGTGAAAAATTCCTATCATGCCAAATAACTAGGCAGAATTTACAATGATAGCAAAAACCTTGGTTCTCTCCTCTCACCAGTAAATATATATCCAAAATATAGGTCACTTCACAGCCACCAGATCTGTTTTTCAATGCTTCAAGATGTTCTAATTTTGACTTCAACATAGGTTTCACAGTTACTATTGGCCAATTTGTATAGATTTCAAATAAATGTTGTTTGAAAAAAATGTGCTTATTCAAATAGTAATAGTTGGAAGCATGGTTGGGGTCTCATAGCTTGACTACATTAGGACATCAAAGCTAGACTTTAAGTGGTGAAAGGGCTGGGGTCAGCTCTGTCCTACTGAATCTATATCCCTAAATTCCTGATGTATGGTAAGTATTCAGTTAATTTTGGTTAAATAATTACAAAAGTAAAAGAAAAAAAATAAAATAAATTTATATATTATTTCTTCCACTAGAATTAATTATTCCTTTGACTAAAAGAATAAGAATATTGGTTATCTTTAAGAAATATAAACTATTTTCTTTTTTTTTACTTTTAGGTGTGTTTTATTATTGACTTTCAAGATTTCCTTAAATCCATATTTTATTTCTAAAATATTGTAAATAATTATTACTGCTACTAAGAAATTTCATTTGTCATATAGTCAGACACTGAGTAAAGAACAATCCTCCCTTATTGAATGTTGTTTACTTTTTTATGGATTCAAAATAACATATTAATAGAGTTGCTCTTATTTTATAATAAAATAACAATATTGTATAAGTGCTTTTTAAAAAATTCATTATAATTTGAGATATTTAGAGTTTGCTGAAGTGTCAAAAATCTCACTGAAAAAGAAAAAGAAAATCATGCTGTTTAAAGCTATTTTAGATACCAATCAACTTAAATACCTAATTTAAAACTAACATTTTTTAAATGTAGTATGATTCTTCTGATTAAATGAAAATAATGTTCAAATAAGCATTTCAGAGAAAGTCTAAAATTACTGTATATCTTAATATTTGTCAATAACATTTTTTTTCTCTGATCACCACCTTCTTAAGAATAAAGAAAAATTGAACTCATATAAATAATCTTTTGTGATTGTCTAGATATTACTAGCCTTTTGAACTCACCTTTATTGGACAGATGGCAGTTAACAATCTGATCTCAGCCAATATAATCTGTCAGAACAGTCTTCCATGAGCAGGTGTCAGATAATTATCTAAATGAACTAATATGTAATGTAATAAAAAAAAACTAGAAGTATGTACAGAGCATGGAACTTAAGCATCTAAATTCCAACCTAACCTTAAGCCATACATATAATACAAGAATTAGCCAATGCTTAGGATGAAGTATAATTATGGACAGCAGTCTATTTTCTTTTACCTAAATTTTGCTTTGTGAAAACAAGTTTTAGATTTTCATTCACATGGAACTCTAGTTACATAGTTGTGATAAAACAACAAAATATAAAGTTTTTTGTTTATCAAGTATCTGTAACCCATATTATAAGACAAAACAATAAAAAAGTTTGTGGTATTTAAAGTAATTGTTTAAAAACATTATACATAAACATAAAAAATATTAAATGCACATACCTATACAATTAAATAATCAAATAACATACAACTATATACACAAAACACTTTTAATTTCCTACTGAGTGAATAGTTCTACAAATTATGAGTTATCTCCATATATATTGAATTATAGATGTATTTGCAAAAAATAGAAATTACCTGGAGTAATTTAATGAAAGGTTAACAATTGGTCAATATGTATTTGGACAATTATTATTAGTCTACACAGACATTAACATTGCCAGTCTTAATTAGAGAAATTATCTTTGCTGACCTGGTCAGTCATTTTGATTTTTGCTAATTTTATCTCCATAACTATCCTGCCATTAGCAAGTTTCATGAGTAACAGCACTGTCCGTTAGGTGTAACTTTATGGAGAGAAGCTTCTTCTATTTACAAGTTTTCTCTATTTAGGACAGGGTATCTTTTGTCTCTGAAGAGTCACTCACTGTGACATCTTGCGTATGTAAATATAAGCGACATTAGGCGGCCACTCCAAGTGGAAAAGATGTATTATAAAAGACCTGGTGGCTTCATCCTAATGCGTCTCTCAGAGTTGGACACTCAGAAGAAGTGGCCACATTTCATAAAATGAAGGACTCCAGAGAAAGTATTCCATGGACCTCTGACCTATTTGCAATGGCTCTGAGCTCTGAATGAGCATTTCCAGGAGGCAGTGATTCTCAAACACTAGGCCTCAGGATCTGTTTAGACTTAAGAGTATTAATGCCACCCAAAGAGTTTTGATCATGTGAATCATACCTCTCAACATTTATCATATTAGTTCTAAAACTGGAGACATTTTTAAAGTATTCATTTATTATTAATCAATTTAAATTAATAATGTTATATGTGTTAACTGATTGTATATTTTATTAAGAACTAACTTCAAAATAAAAAAAAAATTATATGAGTGGCATCCTTTACATTTGTCAAATATCTAATGTCTGACAAAATAAATTCATCAGACAGATGAATTCTCATCTATTCCTCTGCAATCAATCTGTTAACATGTGTTATTTCTCTTGAAATAAATGAAGAAAAGCTGACTTCTCACAAATATAGTTGGAAAACAGGGGGTAAATTAAAAGTTTATAAACATAAATTTGGATAGATTCTGATATACCAAAACTCAATAAATGGTAGTTTCTTCAAAATGAGTTGCAATGTGGGTCTAAAGCATTATCAATGAACTTATTGTACTCTCTTACATTAATAACAATTGTTCTATCATGCATTTTGAATGAATATTTATGATTTCATAATATCATGCATCAGTTATTTTGAATGAATATTTTACTTATAATTTTGTAACATTATACATTACTTTATTGAGTCATGTAGATCTCCCAAATGCACACTAGAAAATTCTACTGTACTTTTGTGAGAGAATAAAAGTGAAAAAGTCAAGTGATGACGTAGCATTATTCCTGACATAGTTTTGGCTTCACAAATACCCCCCAAGAGGTTCTCAAGGCCCCCAGACTCTCCAAACTACAATTTTAGAATCGGTGTCATGAAAGAAAGGACGATGTGATTTAGAGACCCATCTTCAACACCAAGAACCAGATCAGTGGCAATCACAAGTCCTGGGATAATAAATACCATTGAAGAGAGTGAGTGTGTAAAACCCCAGTGAGAAGGCAACTGCTCTTCGATTGCCTTGTAAGAATGTGAATCACTTGTCTGATCTCTTCTTTAAAGATAAACAGAAACCTGGATTTTTATGAGAAATCTCCTCATTTTCAAATGTTGTTCACTGTATGGACTAACACTTAATTGGCCAATCAGAATGCCCTTGGATTCAGACCATAAGTTGGCCAGGAATGTGTAGGAAAAGCACTAACTTTTCATTGTATGTTGCTGAAACCAGAAGTCATCTATGGAAATCACGAATGAGCAGGAAAAGGCAGATAAAAGGTTTAAGTTTCCATAAACTTGGTACCCTAAGTCTGGAAAAGTTTTAGTTAATCTTTAGTGTAAGAAGCATGAGGTGGTGGAATCAACCTTTCTGGATCTGAAAAGGCATCACTACAGCAGTAAATATGAGTACTACAAATTGTGTTGGACCAATTTTCAATAAGGATGTGTATGCTCTGGTTGAAATAAGCATGGCGGAAAACTGGGCCCAATGTGTGGACACATTATTTCTTTGTCTTTCCCTTGGTTTTTCAAAATAAGACAGATTTCTTTAGACTAAGCAAGCTCTGGGAGTTCATGGACTATTTGAGAAAGAAGAGGTACTAAAATATATGGGTGCCCTCTCAGTTTAGGTAGGGGCGAACCTGCAAAATTTATTTAAATTAATTTTAATGTTAAAAAGAAGTGAGTCCTTAATTATTCCTCAAGCTGGTGAATCAGGTTATACTGGTATAATCATTTATATTATATTATTTATATGTATTTTACATAACATAAATATGTCATAAGTATATTAATTTAATGTAATGACATAATTATTTATTTAATATTTTACATTTATTTATTTAAAATTTATTTAATATTTATACAATGATTATTTTATAAAATATATTAGACATATCTTATTATATATTAATATAAATTTACAATTATATGTAATTTATATTATATTTGTTTATATATACTTTATTATAGTTTTACTATTAAAGTAATATATTTTATTTTATAACTATATAATTTATATTATATGCAAATTTCATATTACATATATAATTTTCTGCCACTTTTAGGGAATATATATTATATTGTATATACATATTTATATATTTATGTATTTTTATATTTTTACAATATGTACTATATATATAAATATATATATTCCCTAAAAACAGCAGAAAACGAAAGAACTGTCATATATAATTTTATTGGTTTAGTAGCTTATCTCTAAAGAGGACCCCAAATAATTCTACCTTTCCTTCTATATGTATTCCATTCCTCACATCAAGAGGTGCCTCCTCTTATTGAAGCAGAGCTGGCCCAGCAACTGTGGCAGTAATGATGCTGCAAGTCTGCTGAGACCAAGTCTTAAGCCTTCAGTGTGTACCTTCACCCCTTGGAATATTTACTCTGGAGGAAGTTGGGTGCTCTATACAATGTTTGGGTGCCCTAAGATCACCATGCTGTGAGGAAGCTCAATCTAATCACATTGAGAGGACACATGTAGATATACCTAGCCAGTCTAAGTCCATTCTGGACCTCCGGGCCCAAGCACTAGACATGTAAGTGAAAAAGTAATGTAGACTATTTTAGTCTCAGCCAACACCATGTAGAGAACAAATGAAGAAATAAGCAAACAAGCCAGATCTGAGGGCATATGTATGGTCCCAGTCAGGTTATCAAATTTATCTTCATCTGTTCAAATCATTCAAGCTGAGGCCTCAGGCATCTTGGAGCAGAGGCAAGCTGTTCTCTCTGTGCCTACCTGGATTCCTGATCCACAGAATCATGAGAATAATAAAAACAGTTGTTTTATGCAGCTAAATTCTTGACTGGTTTGGCACACATCAATAGATAACTAAAGCAATTATGTTTCAATGAGTACTTACCATATACTTTACTTAAATCACGAAAATTCATTCAGAATTACTATAATATAAATATGTTTATTCCTACTTTAGTTTTGTGGGACTGATAATCAGAAGTTAACTCCTATCTTGGGTTAAATTACCTGTAATTAACCAAAAGTCACACAGCTAGAAAGTGGTGATTGGAATCTAGGTTTCTCTGGGACCAATAACCCAGGCTTTTTTACTTAACTCCTTCTGTAATCAGTTTCACACTCTTATGACTGTGCATCTCCCTTTCATAAATCTTAAACCTATCTTAAAATTATAAAGTCTTTGACATTGAAAAATTACAAGCCAGCCATTTATGCAATAGGTACAATTTAATTTCCATTTTATGTATTTTTTTAAACAAATAAATATCTTTGTTTAAAAATATGGATGAGTTTGGTAAGAGTTATCTTTAGTATTGATCAAACTGAGATCACTTGCATATTAAATATGAGTAAATGGATGATTTCTAATGCATACAATGGTGTCTATATGTTATATTAATGAGCTTGTTTGTTTTTCTTCTACCATTAGTCTCATAAAATGCTATAAGAGCATTTGACTCTAAGATCAGTAATTTCTTTCAAAAAGGAAAATTAAAAAAAAAAAGATTTCTTGACTTTACATTGCTGGTAACAAGGCTTTTCATTATGCATAATGGAACAGCCCAGAAAATTTATCTATGTGCCTTGTAGAGGAAAATTTCTGCATTTATTTGGAACTGCTATTTGGGTATATTGATTTGGCTTAATTTAATTTGTTTTACTTAGAGAGGTATTTGTTCACCAAAATATTTTGTTTTTCCTTCATAGTAATAAAAATATAGCCTCTAGCTGCTCAGCTAGAAATTGCATTTGCCGGCCTCCTTTGCCGCTACTGGTAACCATGAAATTAAATTGTTAACAATGTAAAGAGAAGTAATATGTGTTACTTCTAAGTCTGGGCCTGTAAACAGTGATTACGTGTCCTCTATGGTCTTCTTCCTCTTCCCATAAACATGCTTATGCCAATTTGAGCCATGCAGATCAAGACAACAACTAGAGATATGTAAACAATAAAAGGCAAGAAACCATGGAGGACCTTGAAAAGCAGAATGGAGTAGAGATGTGCAGCCAAACTGAATTGTTCACATAGATTCTACTACATAAAGGGAAACAAAATTCTATTCATAAAACATTGTAATATGTAGTCCCTTTCTAACACTAGCTGAGACTTTAGCCTAATTAATATGGTTCCACGATTCTTTCTAAAGGAGCTAAGAAAATATCTGCTTGGGTAACATATCTATGTAGATACAGTTATTCAAGTAATAGTCTTTGTACATGAGCTTATTTATCCACGTGACAAAGATGGGGCAAATTTACCAATTCTGATACATTATTAGTGAAATTCATTAGTTAAAAACTAGGCTAGTCTGTGTGGTTGTTTCCTTTTTATTTTTATTTTCTTCATTTTGTGTGTGTGTCTCCATAGAAAACTATAGCTATATATACTGATGTTAACTCTTTTCAATAATTTTTTTTATTGAGTAGGATGAGTATAAGTGAAGAAAGATAAAAATAACTCAAGTATTTTTGTTTTATTATTTTCACCCCCTTCCAAATAAGCTTGTATTTAAAAGGACTGATCTGCATAACTTGGTGCAGAATAAATATCAAAACCTTAAAAAAAAAAATCAAGACAGAATACAATACTTTATTTTCAAAGCAAAGCTGACCAAAGGCAGTAAATTTATCTTTCTGAGATGGGTCTGATACTGAAAGATAAGGGTGTGTGCTGTTCGGTTATAAGAATAAAATCCTGGGAGTTTTTTCTCCCTCCCATTTTTAGTAGTCAGTTTTTCTTGGCTTACTGTCTTCACAGCCAGCTGATTCAAGTCTAAGGTAGTTCAAACTGAACGAGCAAAGGGACAGTCTGTAAGCATTCACTAGATGACTTGAAATAAGAATGTTCATTTCTATACTCGATAGAAAGAATTAGTAGCATTATGAAAGACTATATATGTTTGATAATATAACATTTTTAATTTAAAAGGATTTTCCAAATTGCTTTGTTCAACTACATGCTTGGGATTTTTTACCCTAACTCACAATTATACTTTTTAAAATTAAATAGATAGATAGATAGATAGATAGATAGATAAGAATCTCACTATGATTTGATGGTTTACCACATTCTCTCTGATTTACAGGCTTGATCACCAAATTCTATGAGGTAAGTATAATTCTCATTATACAGGCAAGTAAAATGAGAACTAGGTTATGTGACTTACCAAAATCATGTTGGTAAGATGGGGAGCCAGAATTGTGCCCCAGAAATGTATAGTGATTTCCACGCTCTTAGTTATTAATGAAAAAATAAAATCGATCCTATTCATCAACATCTTAAGTATACATCAATCAGTCTGTGCGATACTTTCCAGTATATCATATTGATTCTCAATTACTAAAAGAATGTACATTTAACAAGTTTCCTAAGATGTTCTCTACTCAAAGACTGCATTTTCATCAGTCTGATTCATTCAATGCACTCACATTTTCCGGCCCTCTTCCCACCACTGATTTTCAGTACCACTTTACTGTAGATCAAACTTCTGGAATTCCTGTGTTCAATTTTGTCCACGACCTCTATATATATCATGTTCCCACTTGCTTTCACTTCTCCAATAATTGCTTTCCTATTAAATAGTGACAAAGTCCCTTGATTATGCCATTTCATTGGTTGATCTTTCCACTCATTATCTAGATTCTGGGGTGCCAAACTAGAAAGACCCTCTCACTAGCTCTCAAAGTCCTAGCTATTTATTCTTCTTTAATGCCCATGGAACAAATCTCAGACATGGATGCGTTCTAAAATCAGCATTTTTCTTTTTCCTATATTTGGATGACAGGTCCTGCTACAGGAAACTTTCAAACTCTATAAATTGGTCCCAAATAAGTTCATCGATCTTGATCCTAGCTGACCTTTCAGCTTTACTAAACTCTTTGCTTGTTCTTGGTCCTGGTCATTTTTATTTATTTATGTTTTTCTGAGCATATATTCCAAATCTTCATATCTTTCCTCAGCCTTCTAGTCAATACTTTCTCTATAAGTCTCAGACTGACACATTTGATAAATTCAAAGCCATCATATGTGAATTACCTCAACTTTATGCATACAGTCCCCACTTACAAATACGTCAATATCTCCATTCTGTGGGAAGGCCACTCCTGAAATGGTTCCTAATGATGCCTGCTTCATGGTATTCAGGCCCTTGTCTAACCCTTTCCCCTGGTGCGTGGGGTTGACAGAATAAGTTGCCTTGTCTCTAAGGAATAGAATATGGCAGGAGTGATAGTATGTCACTTTTTAGATTATAGAAAATTTAGAATTTTCTGTTTCTCTCTGTCTCTCTCTGTTTTCCTCTTTCTTGGTTTCTCTCTCACTGTTTCTCTCTTTTTCTAATTAAACAAATTGCCATATTGTAAAATGTCCTTTAGAGAGGCCTACAGGGCAAGGAACTAAGCAGAATCTTTGGCCAGCTGACAGGAAATTGAGGTCCCCAGTCTAAGAATTCAGAAAGGACTAACCTGCCAAACAATCTTGTGAGGAGCTCACCTTTCCCCAATGGAGCCTGGAAGGCTGCAGCCCCAGCCCACACCTTGGCTCTAGCCTGCGAGAAAACCTAAAGCAGAGGACCCACTAAGATGCACCTGGATTCTAATGTAAAGAAATTGAGAATGAATCAACATTGTTATTTTCAAGCCATTAAATTTTGGGAAAATTCATTATGAAGCAAAAGACAACTAATACATAAACCATCTTTTTCTCTGAGCTTAAATATCTAGCTGTGCTCTAGGTTAACCTTTCTACCTAATCATTTGATGAGATGATTTTCAAACTTTGCTCTATTCAATTTTCCTTTTTACCTTCTTCAACCACTATTTTTCCATCCTCTCTCTCACTAAAATGAATTGCACTCTCTTCTTGTGTCCTTACTGACAGGAGCCTTACAGCTCTACTTTGTCATCTCAGCTAAACTTTATAAAAATTATAATACTTTTGCTACCTCTAATTTCTCTCTTTTAATTCAAGTAGGTTGTTAATCTTTTATAAATTGGCTTCCATCTCAATCTGAATTTACTCTGGCAAATCTCATCACAGACATTTGTACCACCATATCTAATGAATGATTTTCAGTATCCAGGCTTTAACCTTTTGCCTTTAAAAACCAATCAAGTGAATAAATATTATCTCTATTTTAAAAGTATTGACCTCTTTCCTTCATTATTATGAAATGTTTAAATACTTGTTCTTTTTCTACCATGCTGAAAGTCTGTTTCATAGTTTCTCTTTGGTTTCAGTGGTTCTAAACTGGAGGTGATCTGTTTCGCAGGGAACATTTGGCAATGTGTGAAGACATTTTGGTCACATCCAGAGCTAGCAGGGAGTGCTACTGGAGTCTACCGTGTAGAGGTCAGGAGTACTGTCAAATATGATGATTTACAGAACAGCCCCTCACAACAACAACAACAAAATGATTCAGTATAAGATGTCAGTAGTACTGATGATGATAAGCTCTGCTCTATCTAATACTTAAAACTGCCCTTTGCCCAGCATTTTATTCTTCATCCACTTTACCTGGGAAATCTGTTCTTGTGGTTTCACTACTGCATATATTCTTAAGATTGTCAAATTTACTGTTTCAGTACTGTCTTCTGTCTGATATTTTGAATCTAAATGCCCAATAAATACATTTAATTGGGTGTATCATAAACTGAACTAAATTAACATGTCCAAAACTTATAGAGATTTATCTTTCTCATCAGAAATCTCCTCCAATAATTCTACATCTGGCAATATCACCACCGTCACCATATGACTGACCAATCCAAAATCTGAGATTCTCTTACCTCTCACATCCAATCCCCAAGTCCTGGACATTTACCTCTTATGCCTTCTTGTGTTCCAAAATTCTTTACTTCATTAATGTCTATTTTCCTTTAAGTCTCTTCTAGGGACACTGCCTAGGACTAAGGCAGGGCCCAATGTGAATCCTCTAAGATCCCCTAAACACAAGACCTGCTCTAGTATAGCACTTACCATATAATATTGAAAGCATCTGTTTATGGTTTTGTCTCTGTGATAGAATTTAAGTTCCTCTAAATAACAGTCAATATCACACATGTTTGTTCAATAAGTTAAACAAACAAGAGCAAAGTTAAATAACTTGTATAAGTCACATTGCAAATAAATAACAGATTAGAATTTAAAAATCATATTTCTAACTCTAGAACCGGCCTTCTTAACCACCACATTATACTGATTCCTCTAGGATTATACCTACTATTCTACTCTGGTATGATGTAAATTAGTTTACTGTTAATAAAATTGATAAATATCATTCAAATTAATAAATTAACATATGACATATGTTGTATTATATATGATAATGTGTGTTATACTAGTATATGTTCATGAATACATCCTTATATATTGCTATATAACATTGTTATTAACATAAAATTTAATAAAATTATCTCTTTTAATATTTTTGAAGCATAAAAATTACAAAACTAAAATGTTTTAGAAAGGGTGATTTTTCTTTTCAATGTACAAGGTACTAGAATTGGTGTGTCAAATGTTCCCTTGGTTTAAGTTTGTGAGACTGGGATAGAGGGGTTTAAGATTTTAGGCAAGTTAGTGATAGGTCAGCAAAAATAGCAGGAAGATCTGTAGATTTAGACAGATTTTGGTTTTGCTGCTAGTAGTAAAGCACATAAGAGCTCTAAGAGCACCCTAGACTAATAATAGAATATGTTCCGCGGAAGCTGAAGGGCAGAAGAGGCCAGGCTCAGCATTCCAGGGCTGGAAGAAGGAGCACACAGGTGTTCTGGCTGCACTGAAGAACCAATCCAAATCCGTCTCAGGAAGGCCGTTGTTGGACCCATTTTAACTCTTTTAATACCACTTTCCAAGGGTGATTTTTTTGACCATGTAAATTGTTAAATTTTTTTTTTTTTTTTAAAAGCATTTAAAAAAATAAGTTCTCTGTTGTCTGGCAAAAAGAACTGGAAGCAGGAGGGAAATTTTGTTCAGGTTATCTAAGCCACTGCTACGTACCTGTTTCCTTATAACCTGGAGCAGAAGTACTGGGCCATTAAACAAACAAACAAATGAACAACAAAAATATTTCCATGGCCTCTTTAACCTCTTTTTAAATAATTAGGACACCATGGAGGGATTTGTCTTCCTACAATTGGCTTCCATTTGTGTACTCATTCTCTGAAGTGTGTGAGAAGTTTGATAAATGACTGATGCTCACAGATCACATTGGGAACTTTCCCCAGGGGACATCCATAACAATAAAACAGACTTGAAATAACTCAATTAATGTCTGTTCCCTACTTATGGTCCAGACAGAGAACCTTTAGGCTTAGAAATTGGGACAAAATGTCTCTGGACACTGTAGAGACCAAGGACCTGTTTGCAAATCCATGACATGCAATAGTATAGAATGGTTTATCATTTTTTTTTTTATTGCTTCTCTTTGGTTACTAAGTAAAAATCCTGAAGAAAAGTATGTAAAATAAAGAAAAGAATATTGGCTATAACCCTAGACAGAGTTCTTTCTTCAATTGTTTTAAACATTTCAATGCTGAATTTGTAAAATGGGAGAAAATAATATCTATTTTGTAAAAGATTTATAATTATTGTATATAATGCATGCACTGTGGCTATTACATATTGTATCCTCTTTAAATCAAAGCTACTTATTTTTTTGACACAACTGTATTTTTATATAGGCAAAGTAGAAACATCTCAAAGTGAAAACATGGCTATAAAAGAGAAAAAAAATTTTACTGTAAAAAAAAACCTTTTTATTATCTAAGTATGTACAGTTCATCAAAATAACTCATTAGGATATTTTACAAACAGATTTATTAACAAAGTGCTAGATATATATCATAGATGCTTAATAATGGTTTATGACTGATGAATAAAACCTGAAGAAGAATCTAGACTCTGCCTTTCCCCTTCGAGTCTCTTTTGCGTTATTTAAGGGTCAGAGAAGAGGCTATGAGGACATAGGATGCTTTGGGCCTTCTCTGACCTAGGTTTTGTTAGGGCTAAAATTATTGTGGCATGAAAAACACATTCTTTCTGGATTCACAGATCTTCTTAATTAAAAAAAAATTGCTACCGTACCATTGGTGATTATAAAAATAATAAATTTTGTTGCAGAAAATTTGGATATATAGGAGTATAAAGAATAAAATTAACTTTATAATCTCAACAGTGACAGAAAAATATTTCTTAAAATATGTCTTTATAAAAATGTTTTCTTCCTCCATTTGTATATATACGTTTCTATCTATCTATCCATCCATCCACACATACACGTAATTACATTACATGTATTATATATAGACTTCTAGTAGAATTTGATAATTTCACACTTAAAAATAAATCATGGAAATTCCCTATAATATTAAATGCTCCTTTAAGCTACCACTGAATTTTTCATAATATTTTATAGTCTATATTTTTTAGCTCATTCTGATTGCTTAATTTGGATATTTTGTATTCTTTAACACTGTCATTTACGCTGTGATTAATACCTGTATGAAAACATCTCTGTGCATATCTCTGAATATTTTCCTAAAATACGTTCAATTACTATATTAGAAGATAAAACTATTTAAAACTATTTTTTTTACTAAGAACGTTATGCTTTGCAAATATTTTCTTAACTTATTATTTACCTTTTAATTATTTTAATATTAAAAAGCTTTACATGTACATTGTCAAATATATCAAAATTTCCCTTTTAAAGTTCTGCCTGTTTTGTACTTAAAATTATCCTCCTTATTTTTAATTTATACTTATTTTACGGCTTTATAATTTGACTTACTTTGTAGTCTTGAATTTTACACAAAAATATCTCAATACACCTGGCAATGACTTTGGTATTGGTGTGAAAGAGTAATGCATTTTTTTTTTTTTTTTTTTTTTTTTTTGCTTCGGAGACCTACCTAATCAGTTTCCTCAACACAGATGGACTAGATCCTTCTTTTCTCATTGATTTAAACATCCACCATTATCATTCACTAAATGCTTGTATTAAGATCTCTTTCTTCTCATTGCATTCTATTCTATTCTATGAAGTTATCTTTTCAATATTTAATTTTTTGTTCACTTGCACACACCTAGCTACATAAGATTGATCTGCTGACCAGGAGCATTGCCATCATGGGAGCTTGTTAGAATTACAGAATCGCAGAGCTACTTAATCAGAATCTCTACGTTATTCATATGTGCATTAAAGTTTGAGAGGAACTGGTACTCAGTTGTTCTTTATAGCCATGAAGCCAATTCTTGTTTTGCTATCTGAATGAGAGAAGAATGTGCTGAGGCGAAGAGAATCTGTTAAGTTAAATTTTCCTATTGGTTCACTGCATTTTGAAAAAGGCATCCCACAAAAAAGAGATGCCTTTGCACATCCTTGATGTCACTCCAGCAAGTTCTCTTATACTCTAAGGCCATTTTTACAATAAAACTTCTGCCTCATGAAGCTTCTATTCTTTTTTCTTTATTTAAAACCAACTATACAGAAGAGACTAAACAAAAATCATAATTCAAGACATCAAAAATGTGCCAACCTAGGCACATAAATTTATAAAATGTTTGCTTTTGATAAAATAAAAACAAAATAGTAAAATAAAGTAAAATAAAAATTCCAGTCCAGTTTATAAAATAAAAGTTGTTTTAGACTCTGTAGGATTTAACAGTTTTTCAGTGAACCATTTTGTCTGCTACTATTGAACTGCAAGCATTAAAGCAACGTAAAAACTAACTAAACCCTTACAAAAAAAAAAAAAGAGAGAAAAAAAGCTCCCTTCTTGTCTTACCAACACTGCTATTATCACATAGTGTGTTTCACATGATAAGCCATTCATTAAAGCATCACCTACTGTTTTTTAACTCCTCAGAACCAGCTAGAACATGATCTGTCTCTGCATGAAGACGTTGGACCTCTGACCTTTTCTGTAACTATTCTAGGCAAGTATAATAAACAGAGTTCACTAGGTTTCTGTAAATCTCTGATTATGTTTACTGTGGAATCCAAGTGTTCATCTCTAGCAGAAAAATTAAGGTTGATTTTCAAATATTATGTACAAACTCTAGCTACTAAGCATTCCATAATGAGCACTTTGGCAATTTAAAGCAAATTAGGTTCCCACTAGGCAAGGATGACATGCACTGCAGTCAAAGAAAGATGGTATGTTGTTAATGGAGAATATTCACCGAGAATTTAAGATAAATTCAGAGAGCACTATTCATTGTAATTTGGGGGTGAAAATCTTATTACTCTTCATTACTGGTACTTCGTGTCAGTCTTAAACTCTCCTTTCCTGGTTTTCAAGTCTTATCTTGTTGAAAAGACTAATGAATCACAGCCTAGCTACAGTAGGTGGCTCTTTAGCTACCTGCCACTTGTGGGAAAAGGCTCACCTTCCACAGGATCATAACTGACTGAATAGTTTAACATATCCAACTATTGCCAGTTATTAATGCAACAGTTGATTAAAATGAGGAATCAACTTTTATTTTCACTCAAGCACAAAATCAAATCAGAATTGCATTGATTACATGTATCAAAGAACAAAGATTTAGTTACCAACTCATGATAGGCAAATTATTTGCATTTTTGATTAATTATATAGCAGTATACATATTATGAAAAAAGTTTAAAGCTAGAGATAAGCACAAAGAAGATACAAAAATAATCATTATTTCCTCTATATAGAGATGATAATGGTAACTATAGTCTATTTCATTTGAGAACATATGCAAACAAATCAACATAAATTGCATGAATATATGATAAATAAAAGTCTATATTTTTATAGTATGTATGTAAATGTATATAAATCATGTATTTGTGTATATACAAATAAATTAATTTGTATATACATACAAATTAATTAATATATAAATATGCACATTTATTTGTTTATGTGAGTATTAAATATCTTATGTGTAGATATATGTATGTATGTGTATACATATGTGTGCAAGTGCATATATGTGTATATATGTAGTTTCTGTGTGTCTGTGTATATATAATTTTTAAAAGTTTTTAAAAAGTAACATATCACACATATATATTTCTGTGTTAAAAGATAACTATTACTTTTAGTGATAGTCTATTGTATGAATTTTGTTTCACTATTATCGGACATTTACATTGTTTCTGAGTTTTTCACTACCATAAACAACATTGTAATGAATTATTTCTATAACTGTCTGATTATTTCCTTAAAATAATGGAATTACTGGGTCAATGACTGTTTTCTGCCTTATGACATACATTACTACATTATTCTACAGAAAGTTGGTATAATTTACCTTGTTTCTGGCAATGTTGTAAACTTTCATCCAGAAACAAAATAGATGATATCATTAAAAATTGTTAATCTGACAAACCCAAAACCAATATGTTCTTACTAAGAAAGTTGAACTTTCTTTCATATGCTTTCTCCTGTTTTTTTTCTATTATTTTATTCATTTTGTATTTATTTGATTATAAGACTTCTTTATACATTAAAGAGATTACCTAACATATATTAAAATTACAACAAATATTTCTCCATTTTTCATTTACCTTTCACTCTGTGGTGGGATTTTTGTTTTGTGTTATGTTTTGCCAATGGGAAGACAATTAAATTTTATATGGTCATTGTATCAATCTATTAATTTATGATATTATACTATTGAACAATATTTGTACCTTACAGATTTAAAAACATCAATGTTTTCATTGCTCTTCTTAGACAATAATTTTGACATTTAATTCTCATGTCTACCTGAAAATTAATGTGATGCCAGCAGTAAAGTAAGGATCCACAATTTTTCCAGATAGTGAATCATTCTCTCATTACTATCTATTAATCTCTCTTTATACCACTGATTTGAAATGATATTGTCATCTATGACATAGATATATATTCACACACACACACACACACACACACACACACACACAACTCTCTTCTCTATTCCATGGGTATCCCTTATTTACTGGAACCAGTTTCTCACTATAATAATTATTGTTATCATTTAGTATATTTCAATAATTTGTAATGAGATTCATCCACTCATTATCTTTGATTTTCAGAATTTTTTGTTTTTATTACCTCTTTTCTTTATATAATGTTTAGAATATTTTCCCAAATTGACACAAATTATTTCAAATTTGAATAAAATTGCATTAAATTAGGAAGAATTGATATCATGATCTTACTATACAAGAACATAGAGTTCTTTTTAATTTAATTACTTTCAATCTCTCAATAAAAGTGCATAGTTTTCTTCATGTGATCCCAGCATCCTCAATTAGTTTTATCTTTGCATATACTGTATATTTATGTTAACTAATATTAATGGACTTTTTTTTTACTTTGTCTATAGAAACAATATTTTTTGCCAAGTAAATTTCACATGTCATGTACAACACTCTCACCTTTAGATATAATTATTTCACACTTGATTTACTCAGAATTTCTAGTAACACTATGAGAGGTGAACTTTTCAAAGTATTAATAATCAGATATGTCAAGAATATAACTTTCATGTTCCTATACAACCTAATGAGAGATTATCTAACCTAATTAGTTTCTGGTAAATTCAATCATGTCAGTGTTTTTGCTTCATTTAGGTTTAAACTTATCTAACTCATGTTTTGCCACTTGCTCCACTACAGCATCCACTGTTGAGAGGATTCCATAAAGCACTGAGTAGAGGAGCAGCCCCTGGTCTGAGACATCTGTTCCCCGATGACACATTTTGGAACTTTCTTTCCCCATTCGCTGGCACTCTGGTTTTCACTTAAATGTTCCATATTCCCTTTGTCCTTAATCACATGGTGCATCCCTAAAATCTGAATGTGCATTCTGCCATGATAATACCTGGATGCCATTGGGCTATAGCTGTCTATTTCTCTCCCCTTTATCTCTCTTCCAGTCTCTCTCTCTCTCTACACCCCCCGCCCCACACACACACACCTTCTCTCCTTCCTTCCCTTCAAAATCTGCCTAGTCAACCACATACTGATGCCTTGATTACTTTCACAGCCTGGGGCAAATCTGTAAGGCCATCGCTCCATTGCCATATGTATAACTCATCAAATTTTATTTTTTAACTTATAATTATTAACATCAGTTTGTTAGGGAAAATTAATTTAAACGAATTGAACTTTTAAGATTGTAACAAGGCTATAAAAGAATTACTCAAATAAAATGCAAGTTTTTAAAAATATAATGTCTTACTATATATATAAAACAAAATTTTAAAGGTCTGTATTCTGAAATACTATGAACCATATTTTACTCAACTACAAAAAAAAATGTGTTTACCAGTATTTCATTTAGACTCTATAACATCATAAAAATTTATTTTACTTTTGGCAGTAAAGATAAGATCCTATAATTAAGAAGATCATTGACATCCCCCACTTTTCTTGCACAAGTGAATATTTTTTATATGTAAATTACTACTCTGGGTGCCAACTAATTACTACAGTTATGCATAACCAAGTGAACACTATTAATAAACTATAATAGTAACAAAAGCTGACCCCTATTCTCAAGCACCTAGATTCATATACACTGGACATGTTTCCTTTACATTAACTTACTAAATATTGACCACAAACCTGTGAATTTGCTTTTATTATCTCCAAGAGCAAATCCTGAAATAGCAAGTTAAGGTGTTTGCCAAAGGCACACATTTTGAGATAGGTAGAACATGGATTTATGATCATAAGTCATTGTTCTTTGAGTTGAGATTTTCCACCTAATCAAGCACAGGTTCAGGAGCAAGATTGGTTAGGTTAAAATTTCTGCTAACTCCTAACTGTGTGAACTCAAAGAGTTTACTTAAACCTCATGTCTCAATTTCCCCTTCTTCAAAATACAAATGATAGTTTCAAACTCCTAGACTTGGTTGAGGATTAAATTAGTTAATACATGTGAAGTACTTACTGGAACACAGTTAGCACTCAATAAATGTTAGCTATTAGAAATATAATTATATAACTGAAAGTATAACTATATAATAATTATGCAAATTACTATCATGAGCATATTATATTTATGAATATCGATGCTAATTCAGCAATTTTGTCATAGTATGGTTTCAATCATTTCCCTCATCTGATGGAATATTTACTAATTTTTCTCTTGTAATTCTTTTTAATTCTGTAAGATAGGTGTTAATCATAGCACATAGAAGTCACAATGGGTCCAGCTGTATGCTAAGAATATAAAGAATTTTTAAATAGAGCTTTACAGTTTATAACTCACTTTCATATTCTTGCAGCCATTTACCTATATATTCCCACAAGAAAATGTTGCAATGAAATGCTTCATGAGTGTGTTCATTTAAACTGAAAATGTACTTGAGACTTTGGGGCTTGAGAATTGCCTTTTATTTATTGGTCCAATAAAAAATATCATATTATCTACTTCATCTACTTTTCCGCAAGGTGCAATATTGTTATGAATATATTCTGCATGCATTTATGGATTTTATCTTTATCAAATTCAACTTAAATAGCAATTTAATCCAAGAAATCTGGTTCAAATGGGAAAAAATAACATGAGATCATTTTTATTTCTAAAAATCTGCTTCGCTTTATTTAGAAATGGTATTGTGGAAGTCTCTAAATCTACGCTATTTGTTTGAGATTATTCTGTCTAGGTTTTGATATAGATGCCTTTAAAAATGTATTTTATTAAGATGTTTTCTTTGTTTACATTTCACTGTTTCTAATAGCTTCCCATGTCTTATGTAGAAACGATCCTTTTTTTTACTCCCAAGTGCTGGTCTAATTTCAAGTTCGATTTTGTTAGTTCTTATTTTCAGTACCAATAGTTTTACATTAAGTAATCTGAGTGAACCTCCTCATTTTTGCAGAAGGATTAACTGTATTAATATGATTCAAATTGTAAGTCACTCTTTTGATGTGGGTGCCAATTATAATTGATACATAAAATTTTTCTCTAATCTCTAGCTTCACTGAGCCCTCATTATATGACAGAACTTTTAACATGACAACATGAGATTTAAAGTCAAATTTTGTCAAAGGTGGTCAGGAACCCATTAAGACCAAAGTTTCAAACTTAGATGCTGACAGATGCCAGTCCAGAAACTTAAACGAGTGAAGTAAGCATCTTACAGCTGCTATGAAACCCACTTACTTGCTGCCAAGCAATGATATGTGTTCACTATTGCCAGATATTATGATTTATTTTTCTGGAAATTTGGACTTTTTTAAAAGGGTGAAATCTCTCAATTTTTAAATGTTTGTAATCAATTTAATATTTTTAAAAACACTGTAGTTAATAAATGTGCCATTTCTGTGGCCATACCTGATACACAGGCATTTAATAAATTTGGTTTGGAGGCAATCTCATTTCTAGAGAGAGTTTAGGGTTTAACAGAAGTTCAACATATTTATAATTGAAACCCCTTCCACTTACAGGTTTTCCTCTCCTTACATCAAATAACATCAAATTATCTGAAGATTTCATGCAGGAAAATAAATGTATTTTAAAAGCCACGTGTCTATGATTTAAAATTTTTAATTTTTCTATATCTCCCTCTAAACATAATTTCTAATGAGAAACAACCCCCTTGAATATTTTACTTCCTATATGTGTCTCTTCAATCCATATTAAATGTTTTATTTGGTTCAGAAAAGAAAGCCTCATTTCTTCTTCATTCCTGCTTTGCCTCTTACCATTTTCAGATGTATAGCCGTATCAAAGACTAATTAAAAAGCTTTAGATTGAAATGCAACATTTCAGATACACAATCATGGACTTCATTCAAAAATATGTCAGCCAGCTATAGTGAGAAGTCCCAAAACAACTAGACTATAGATTCAAAATTATAGTTGGTCACAGCTCTTTCATCTAGCACACAAAAGTTTAGCTGGCAATTACCACACATAGCATCTAATGATGACTCTAGTGACAGAATCACACAGGCAGACTGGGTGCCTTTCAGATTACTATATTTTCTTTAAGATTTTGCAGGCCTAGAGTGCTGATTGAATTTGTTTGGGTGATTTAGCACATTGGTCTCAATCTCTTTTCCTATCAGTTCTTCAGCTTTTGAAAACATCTTTTTACCCTCCCTGCACCTCCCTTCCCTAGCTTTCTTACTGGTATAGTTTTGCCAAGGTTATTTCATCATATGTTGTAACCTAATTTCTTTCCAAGCTTAAACTCTCCCTTATCTGAGAAAAGCTTTCAGTTTATTGTTAACTCACTGGTTCATAAACTATAAAAAATAAATAAATAAAAATAAAAGCCATGACTAGCATCGTGGGAACATTCCAATCATTAGTACTGTTACCAGATTTTCCAGTTATCCAATTCAATATCTTAAAGTTATGCATTTCCCCCCTGGGTAAATTTTTTGGACTAAAGCAAAAGACACAACGTAAATATTTACTTTTCCTGTTAAATTAGCAATCATTTATAAAGGAAATAAAGCTGATTCATGCCTAACTTTTTAAGTCTCAGAACACAACTAATAATTCAGATGTTTGTTCTTATTTCAGACAATTAATAATACCTTGTATTTATCTAACACTTTCAAAGACATTCATATCCATGACAATATGTATTTTCTCCAACTATTGTAAGTGGAACAGAAATCATCACCACCACTTTCCTGAAAGGAAACTGAGGAACAGTGGATGGGAGGCACTGTAGGAAAAGAATCCCTGAATGTTGCTAGGTGAATAGACAATCAGCCACATATGTGCTCAAGGGCAAAGTATCTGGATGTTAAAAACAACCTTGAAAAAATTTGCAGATTGCAATGAAGTGGGGGATAGCAGCAGCTTACGGTAGTAATAGCTGCAAGGATGCTGGATTTGTTTATACCTGCAAGAATGTTGACGGAGATAGAGTTCTCCATTAACTATAGATCTACATAGGTCTCTCTTACTTACCTTTAAAACTGACACCCTCCCCCTTTTTCTTCCTAGATACAATGACACAAACTTCCCAAAATAGAGCTGTCATACTTTTTACCCTATGCTATATATATATATATATATATATATATATATATATATATATGATTAAGATGCATATCTATGATATTAAAATCAAATTCTTCTATTTCACACTAAAGAGGTAAGAACATTGTTCACCACCATAAGTTCCCATTTCAGTTCATTTGTTTGTTCATGTATCCACTTATGCAAATACCTACTGATGATTGATTATAAGTTAAAAATAATTGGAGTCACAAGAATAAAAAATATGAATAATGGCTATTTCATAGCTTTAAAAACTATCATCTCTATGGATCCAGGCTTGTCAATAGTTGATTACAATGTAAAGTTAGTGTCCTAAAAAAAAAAAATTAACCAGGTGCAATGGGAATAAAGGAGAAAATATTATCTGTGCTTTGAAAGAAAAAGTTCTACAAAACAATGAATTCCATTTGGGTTTTCTAGGATAAATAGAAGGTAGAGGCATGAGAAAAAAATCTTTACAACAAAGAGAACAACATGCCAAATGAATATGTTTTTAAAAATATGCCATAATTGGGTAATGATGAGAATGGGCTAGAGCATAAGGAAATGAGGTTCAAGCTGAAGGACAGAGAGGAAAGGAGCAGGCAACTAAGGATACTACTTAGGAAGATGTTGCAAAGAGATCACACCAGTCCTTATCAGCATGATTTTCAAAGCCAATCAGAATAATTATTCCCTTGCTTACAATCTCAACTCCCTTGTCTCTCTCCTTGTTTTATTATACTCAGGTGAATCATAGTAGTGGGTCAATTGTACCCTTTCCCTACTCTATGTTTGCCTTCGTCTGGAGGAAAACACACAACCTGCTTCTTGTTCTTGCCTTAAATTCATCAACATGAAACAATGTCAGACATGCTGTGATTTTCTCATCCCACTCTCCTAGATTATTACATTCTTTCTTTACCCCAAACTCCAATACCTTCCCAACAACCCTACATTCACCTGGTTGCCAGGTTTCCCAGTCCTCTGAGAAATGAAGCAGCAAGAAGAGATCTTTCGCCAATTCTTAATACCACATCTACCCACCTAACAGAAATTGAAACCATATAGTTCCATCAAAACAATGTATGTGTGTTATAGATGTTCATGTGTAGATAGAGTGATATAGGTATAAACAGACATAGACAACCCTGAGTTCCTATATAAAGCCAACCCCTCCATTTATTTACTAGGCTCAGTCTTCTCTTACCCCAATGTATCATATCTTCAGTCCTCTCCTACATTCATCAGTTTTTCCCTCTCCACATACTTCTATCATTATACAGACATGCTGTTATTTATCTATCTTAATTTCTCATTAAGCCCTACTTCCTTTTCCAATTACTGCTGCCCTTTACAGATTATGTCCTCATAAGAACTGTCACCAATTCCTCTATTTTCATTTTCTCCAAAGCCCACTTGAATAAGGTGTTTAACTTAAAACACCATAAACACTGCTTTGTCAAGGTTATCTATTATTTCCATACTGCTATTTTCTAGTTCTTAGTTTCTATCATGCTTGATCTGAGAGTACTTTGCTCACTCAGCTTCCAGGGTGTGACACTTTCTTGATTTTCTTCCCACCTCACTGTTTGCTTCTTCACAGACTCCCTTACTATATTCTCTTCCTCTCGCAACCTCATAATGCTGGATGTCATAGGACTATTCTCTCTTTGGCCCTGTACTCCTTCCCTTGAAGACCTCATTCAGATTCATGGCTTTAAATACGATATAAACATTGATGATTCTCAAATAGTCCTTCTAAAATTTTGATTCTACATTTCAAAGATTTTTTTTTAATTTTATTAATTTAAGGGGGTTGACATTGGTTAACAATATTTTAAGTGTACAGTTCTATAATACATCATCTGCATGTTGTGTTGTGCATTCTGAGATTTAATTCTGGTCTTTTGTACCTACAGATATTTATATCAATAAAAAAGTTGGAGACAGTTTGAGATAAGTAACATTTAAATGCCTACTAAATATTTGTAGTATATGCTAAGTAATTTGTATTGAGCCAAATTTTTACACCAAACTACTAACCTATATTTTTTCTTTACCAGATTCTAGTTATGTAAAAGAGAGGAGGTAGATAAAAGGAAGAGCTAACTTTCCTGGGGGAGAAAACAATTCCTTTCATATGATCTATTATTTTCCCCTTTCTCGAAAGGCTTCTACAGGAAATGGAGCAAAAGTTCTATACAAACCAACTTAAAAAAAAAAATAGAGAGAGAGAGAAAGAGAGAGAGAGAGAGAGAGAGAGAGAGAGAGAGAGAGAGAGAGAGAGAGATTCTCACAAGATACTCATCTGCTGACAATGAGTGGGGGAGGAATTAATTGATTGGTGGAGAATTCTTTGGTGAAACATTTATAAAGCATGAAAAATCTGCATAGCTGCTATTTAAATGAGCTAGATAATAACACTTTCTAAGAAAATAAATGAGAAAGAAAAAGCCTTTTTAACCATACGGCTGAATATACTTATATAATCTCCAAACTGCAAATCAACTATGAATTACTCATTATTTCAGTATCTATATATTCCAACAGATACTTTCTATTGCCAAAATGTCTGTTTCATATAGTTGAAGTTCAAATGTATTTGTCTTTCATATAGTTTTGCTGTCCACATTGATACCCATTGAAAAGTGATGACTATTTAGAAATTTTAAAGATTTTTTTTTCTAGTTTGGCTGACCAAGTTAACAGATGTCTCATATAAGACTTTTCATACTAATTCTCCCTGATGTTAGCAACATTTCAAATTAAAAACAAAATTACCCTTTGCCACATCTCAGCTTGGAGTTGCTAATTTCTTTTTATTCATTTTCTGCATTTGAGAGTTTTTAGATGTTCTCTGTTTCCTCACTGGGAAATGCCCGATATGTTGTCAATTTTAAGTAACTAATTCATAAATGTTTGACTTGATTCACACTTTAATGAAGAAGAGCCAAACAGCTCAGAACTTAAGCTTCCGATCTTCGTATTAATTTCTAACAAATTAACTGGTGGCATGTGTATGCAGATAGATGGAACCTTCTTAATAATTTAGGCTTTGTTTTCCCATTTGAAGATAATAAGATCTAATAGGGTTTTCCTGTTCCTCCTTCAGTTCCCATTTTCTGCTCACTTTTTGTTAAATTCATTAACATAACTAATCAAAGGAAAACCCCTATATATCAAAGTTACTATTTCCTTGGGTGTATTTATTAGAAGCTGACATAAAATCTTCAAAATAGGAAAGAGTTTAAAAATGTTTGCTAAAATGAAATATTATGACTACATAACATTTTAAATTATATTTTCTAAATTCCTATTCAGAATTTGAAGGCTTCTACTATCCTTGAATCTAAGTTGGCTCTGTGTTTTCATAGAATTCCATCTTTCCCTCAGGGTCACATTTCAACAATAACAAACCAAGAGATAAGCTACTTGATCAAGTTAACTACTTGATCAACCAAAGGTTTTAATTTGAGGACAGTGCCAAGTTATCAATTTCTCACCATTATCCCCACTTAATTGACTGATGAAGCCTAAATGGAGTAGTTTATCCAAGCTCAGTTAAATATTATTTGGGGCAGGAAAGGCACATTAATGCCCATGTTTTCAATAAAGCAGTCTAATAATGTAGAGAATTATTGTAGCCTGAGCTTATCAAAAACCACTGCAGTCTTCAACTATGGAATTCAAAGAGCTGCCATCCCTTTATAGGAAAGAAATAGTTAATTGGCCTCTTAATCTCTATGATCTTCAGAAGTTCTGAACAAAAACAAACAAGAAGAAACAAACAAACACGAGGTGATTATGAAATGAAAGTAAACTCATAAACCAATGTTCTCAGTGTCAGGAAAGAAAGATACAAGCAAATCCCATCTAGAAAAGGCTCCAACAGGTCTATTGATGTCAAGTCCCTCTGTTAAGATGTGTTCTACACAGGTTCCCTTGAGATTTCACCCCAACCAGTGTGAGACTTGGCCCAGAATCTAACTTGGACCCCAAACATTTCCATAGGACCCTCTTCATGGATGGGGAAATTAAATTTACTAAGATTATAAAGGATTGAGGGGCTGACTCAAGATGATAGGAAGTGGGACATAGTTATCAGCAGGGTCCCTGGAGATGGACTATAGTTAAAATCCTGGGTCTTCACTTCTTTGCTGTGTGATCATTTCTACATATACGAAATTGGAATGATAATAGTAAAATATATATCCATTTTTTCTGAAGATTAAATGAGATCTAGTCTATAAAGCATTTATCATAGTGCCTGGCATATAATACACCATCAATAAATATCATTGAGCCAAGACTAAACAAATATTGAGCTTCAACTCTGTGCCAATCAACTCTGTCCTTTAATCATGGGTATAGAATGTTAAATGAGACTTAGTTCTTGACCTCAAAAAAGACAAGACAAGCAAATAGACAATTATAAAGCATCAAGTTAATTGCTATGTGAGAGGTTAGCATGGCATCTTCAGGGGGAAGAGGGGTATAAGGGATACACACACACACGTGTGTGTGTGTGTGTGTGTGTGTGTGTGTGTGTGTGTGTGTGTTTAATGAAATTTATGCCCAAAACACAGTATTAAGTTCTGAAGATAGGCTCTGGCTCTTAAAGAGAAAGTGGTATCTAGGTAATTTAAGTCTCAACTCAGGCTCTCTGGTTCCAAGGTCACTGTTTTTTGCATAAAATATGCCTAAATAAGTTTTTTTCCCGTTCTCTCTCCAATCACCTATTCTCCTGTTTCTCTCTAAATTCTAGTAGCCGTAAAACAGTATCCTATGGAGAAAAACATAATAATCAGTAGTTAAGTAGTGTACAAACTTCTCATTTCTCAATAGAATCTCCTTCATGTACACACGAGTAATAGTTCAAATGTGGACCCAGTGACATCTGGAAGGAAATTCCACTGTGGCATATAATTTACTTACTGGCTCTAAAATTATTTTCTTTATATTTCCAATATCATTAATATATTAACCATAATTAAATTTTTATGAATGCAGAGTAGGTAAAAACACCTTGGTGCCTCTCAAAATTATATTTGATGAATAATGTGAAATATATATCCCCCAACACCTGCCGAGTTCCAACTATAAAATAAAACTGGTGGTAGCAATTTTAGATTAGCATTCAACAATTACCTTACATTTATTAGTTCTTTTAAATGTTTTATTAGAATTGAAACAACCAATATTTGCTCATGTTTCATTAAATCCCATTTTCAATGTTCAGCTCAAACCTAGTGATAAAGGAGAGTCCTCTGAGCTTAGTGGTAATATCATCTAAGCCTGAAAATAACGGGAAAGACTTCAGAGTCAACATCTCTTTGGTCTAAGGTAACAAGAATACCTGAATAATTACTCAAAATTATAATACTAATAAAACATGAATAAAGAACCACTTACAATTCATCCAGTATGAATTATTTTAAGCATGTCTAATAAAAGAAAGCTTTAAAAGAGCATTAGCAGAATTTATTTAATTGTGATGTGTGCAGGGCAATGTTATATTATGTACCTGTGGCTTTTCAGAATCATGCACCGTCTTGTGCTTAATGTGTATAATCAAACAAGAAAATAATAAAACTGGAAACTATTTTTCAATGGTAAATTTTTGCCCACTGAGCTGTCAATTGTGGATGAATTCATGATTGATCAGAATAATACGCAATGGCGTGGTGTAATTCTTTAGTGTGATGTTGTAAAATGGAGTATTGCTTCTGTTATTTTATCCAGTTTGCTTTTATATGACAGGGTTTATTGTGCGTTATGTTGTAGCTCATTCCTCTGTTCACAATGCCTACTGATGTGTAATTATGACTTGTCTGAACTGTAAGAAGGAGCAGTAAGTGAAAGGAAATCTGCAAGCACGCTTGATTTATGAGTCTTGATACTATATTACAGTCTTAATCTGCTTGCTTAACTTTGCTTCAGGCTAACTTACTGTACACCATGCTTACGATTAGCACTACAGCAAGTTGTAGAAGATTTGCTCTGAAGGAGCTACTAGACTTTTTTTTTTTTAATGATTTAGTCATTATTTAAGTTACAGGTAAGGCAATAAATTATTTCTTTTATAAAGATCTCATGTCAAGGAACGACCATTATGAAGGCATTTTTATGTCGCAACAAAGAACAGTGTGTGAAATGTTTTTTTCTGTATTAAATATCATAATGTAATTGGCCATGTTTTATGATGAAACCAGCCATATTCCTCCTCTCTTCTTCTTCTTTTTATGTATAGTAATTTTGCCTTGTTCTACAATTGCATGATAAGAATATTTTGATCCAGGGCATCTGAGTTTTTGCAAGAGTAGCCAAAAATAGAAATTACTATGGATGAGCAAATGAAAGCAAACCCATAAAGCAATGACCTCAGTGTCAGCAAGGAAAGATGTAAGCAAATTTGCCTTTTTTAATCACCATTCACAAAGACAGATACAGCTGGAGTTAAGCATCACAGTATCATTATTGAATCCTAGGATATTCAATTCACATGCTTTTAGTAAATTAAAGTTATAAATTACCCTTTGTTTCCTCGGATCTAATCTAAATCACCAATAAGAAAAATACTCTTCCCCAATGCTTATTGTGACCAGGTTTGTTAAATGTCTAGGAGGAAAAAAAAATAACTTTAAAAATCATTGATAGCTCATACTTTGGTATGAAATAAACAGCTTTGATTGTGCATAAGGACATGCAAGCATCTCTGAGTCATTACAGAACTATCTTTAAACAATATTCTAAAATTTAAAAAATTCTATCATTTATGTTATCTTTTTTGTCTTTTGTTTGGCTTTGTTTTTATTTATGGATCTTCTATTTTTATTAAACATTTCTACTATAATCAGCAAAAAATGGGTTTTGGGATCCAACGAACTGAAATATAGATTATTAACTGATTGCATCATGATAAAAAACAAAGTTCCAGAAGAGTAGCATAGAATTAATCTCATGGTAGACAACAGAAGGGCTGTGATTGTGAACAAGAATATCCTCAAGCTTACACAACTTTGGAAAAATTAGTCAGAACAATGGTCTTTTATAATGAACAATATGCCTTATTAAATTCTAGATTTGCAAGAAATGCTTTTGCAATAGTTTTGGTCATTCCATACTGAATAATCAGTTCATTTTTTATTTTTCAGCACAAAAAGTCAGCCTTATTTTGGACTTCTTGAGGTGAATTCATGCTAAGAACCCTGCAATTGCCATAATATCATTTAGTAAATGTGTGATTGACTAGGGGGATTTTTCTCATTTGGGCATCATTGCAGATAGTGTCTGCCAGAATGTGCAGATGATATTTACTGAACTAAAGGTCTAAGTAATGGGAGATAGCCCTAAATATGCACTTTCTCTACCAATTATCAAATTAAACTTGATTCTTAGCCATTTGAATGGATTGTAGTTGGAAACCAAAATGGTTTGTATGCAGTGCAGATTCAAGTCAGCTTCTTTTAATTTGGTGCTTATGAACAGTTTCTTTAATGGTTTAACTATCAATGGAAAATGAGGAATGGAACTGCATACCATTAGAATGAGCTCATAAACTATGTACTGTTCTCACTACACCAAATATTTCAAGGCTGGCAGAGCTCACACTCAGAATAGACAACAACAAATCTCTATGCAACCCTCCTAATCAGTAAGAAAATCGTTCTCTTGAATAGATGGGTCTAAAAGCATAGTTATCAGTTTTTCTGACGATAAAATCGTGAACAAAAATTAAAGTAAAAGTGCTCTGAGTAGGAACTGTTGGTTAGCATATTTTTAATGACAATATCTCCTCTTTTACACCCAATGGAGCTGCATATAGTCTCAAGTGACCATATATTTAACTACAACTCAAGGCATACCTTATTAATTTACTTGAAATAGTGATATATTTAGGACTCTGAAATCATTGATATTTTTCTGTCTTTCATGAGCAAAATATCCAACTATTGTCTCTGTACTCAAGAGCTTGAGTCTGATTTGACAGTCTTCACTCAATAAACTTTCTATTGACATCAATGCTTAACACAGTTGGATTGTCATACTGTTTTGGAGGCTTTCCTTGGTAAAAAATGCATACAAGATGCACATTTGCAATAGGCCTTAAACTGAGTCAAAAAAAAAGTTCATAAACAGACAAATTTGAATATTGCCCCAAGTTTTTCTTCCAGAGGATAATTAAGATATATTACCTTTCTTCTAATCAGATTTCTTGATAGAAAAATTTGAAGTATCAAGAAGACTAGAAGACAGCAAGGGATTCTCTGGCTGATAATCATATTATACAAGAACAAATGAATTACCAACCTTAGAAAAGTCATCTTACCCAGCTGCTTCATTAACAAGCATTGTTATTTTCTCTCCAAAAGAGCCTTTGATCGAATATCAGAAAGTCTGGATTTAGTTCTATTCCCCATAATATATTTCTGAATCTTTGACATAAATAAGTTTACATTCATTTATCTTTTAAAAAGCCTCAGTAATTGCCTTAAACACAAGATTTAGTAAAAATTAAAAACATTATGACTCATCTGACCTATAAGAAGGAGCAATAAGATCCTTCCAGCATAAAAAGTGGAAGACTCCATGATCACTACCCCATCTCTTGCCTATTTTTCCATCATCTCACTTGGCTTTTCATCTCAGATTGACTCTTAAATAAAGCTGTCATCACAGCATTCACTCACCTAATTTCCCAAATCCTAACTGAATTCACCTCAGTCACAGCATACACACAGTCACCTTGCTTATAGACTCCAGGTTCTCCCTCTAAACTCTCCCAAATACCTAAAATACCTAATTTTTTCTTCTTTATGGAAATAAACTACCATACCTGGAAGAGCCTCTTCAACATTCTTACTCAACTCCTTTAAAGTGGGATTTAAAATCTACATCCTTTGAGAAAACTTTCCCAATTAATAGAGATTTGTTATGCCATTTGCATTATCCCGTGCTACCTAATCAAGTCTAAGCCCTGTGTATAAACAATGATAGCAGCTTAAGAAACCAATATTATTTATGTTCCTTCCTACTCAGTTTGTTATTTGATACGTATTATAGTCATGCCTGCATTTTTGTTAAGTCTCAAAGGCTAAATAAAGAACTAAGACTAACCATGCTTGGGGAGCATGTCATATTACAGTGGAGCTGTATATTTCCATTAGATGCTATTTTTTTTCTTTTCATGATAATTACCTGATGGCAAGACATATTTATTAGAAAATAATTAAATAAGAAAAATGTATTAACCATCTCCTTGGGTTGACCTTTGCAAATGAAAAATAATAAGTTCTTCGCATCAGAAACCTACGATTTAACCAATAAGTTATGTAGGTGAAAATCTTTATAAAACTCTATGCAGTAGATGAATTTTTTCAATAAACAATTTAAAATAGTGTATTAAAAAATGGAGGCTTACATTTTAGCAATACAAAGTAAAAGTCAGGCTATTCCAGGAAAATGAATAAAATAAAATAAATCTAGTTACCTACACAGCAAACACTATACTATAATGGAATACATATATCATAGTTTTATACAGAAATAAAAGAATTACGGCTTTACAGTCAAGAAACATATAACATTTACGGTGAAGCATGTTTGTCATACAGTACTTATTAAGGATGGTGATCATTAGCATCGATGTCTCTCTAAAAGTAATACTGAGCGAAGTATTACTTAACAATGAAATAGACATTCTTATAATTGCTATTCTGGTTCTCAGTGCCTGCACCTGATGTGCTCTCTGCCTTTTGCATCTATTCCTATACACCTGAGCATCATACATGCCTTCTGGCCTCGCTTTGCTGTTAAGAAAAAGGCATATGCAATTATAATCCAAAATAGACAAGGAAAAAAGACTTTTGCAGTGTTGTTTTGTTTTTAACTTTCCCTCTCTCAAATAACTGCCCTTCAGGTTGCCACTTTACACCTAAACTGGGAGAAAATCTTTGCTGGATGGTGTGTATGTCTGTGTGTGTGTTTCTGTGTTTGTGTGCAATAAAACTTCTTTGAAAATAGGAATTGGATCGTAGTTATAAGGCCAAACATGATGACATTGCACATAGTAGGTACATGAAACATTTTTATTTAATGAATGCAGTAATTTAATCTAAAATTTCTTTCTAATTTATATTATGCTGACTTTGTTCCACACTAATAGTGTGAGAAATCAATGGCTGGTAGAACTGTTTATCAGCTCCATACTAGTGGTACAAAATGGTTCATGGTTTCTCTGTATACAGGACACGTTTCAAAGATTAAAACTTCCAACAGAATATTTTTTTTTGCCCATTTTATTTTTAAGGAAACTTATGAATCTAAATCTCTTCAGAAAATATTTAGAGTGAAATAAATATCTATATGCTTTAAAAATAATATGCCTACTCACGTATATTTATGGATATATATGAGATGGTTATATGAAAATGCTGATTTAATTACACATCTTATCATAGGTCTGAACATTATCTTTTACCAAGAAAGGCATATTTTTCAATAGCATCTCTTTGGACAATTGGTTTCAATAGTAAGCATGCTGAAATTATCTTTATATGTTATGCCATCCAAAATCTTCCCAAAGTCTCCCTTGATCAAAATATAATGTTGCTTAAATATGTTAGGCAACATGTACTCTACCTATTTGCATTATATCAAATGAACTGGATCATTCCAATATGGTGTCACATGTGCATGGAAGCCTGTAGCATTTTATAACAGGTGCTGAGGAAATGTACTTGACAGAGATATTGACAGTAAGGTCATCTGTAAGCATAAAAACTGAAAATATCAAGAAAAGTGTATAGTCATTAGTGGCATGAAAAGAGAAAAAAAATACATAAAAAGGATCAGCTGTGGTCTTCTCCAAAGCCTATTCCTTGTAAAGCAATAAAGTGTCTCATTTTTATGAGGTATTTTTATTCTGATTTTATCAATACATTATATTCTACTATTATTACCTTCTACATTATTTTTACAACATATTAAATATATATGCTTAGTTTATTTTAGAATAAAAACAAAAGATAAAAAACAAGGAAACATAATGACAAATATGCATATATACATATACATATTTGTGTATGTATTAGTTAGATATATATATTTTTTAAGACATTTATTTTGCCTCACATTGCTCTCCCTCACTTACTTACTCTCTCTTTCTCTCTCTCTCTCTTTCTTTCTCATTCTCAAATCTGGAGTAAGAGGCAGAGGTAGCTCATTATATGGCAAAAAAGTAAAATTTGCAAAGGCAGAGGGAATATATTAAACAATATAAAATAATTGTTTTCTTAATGTATTTAATGTATTATGTATTTATGAATGTATTATAATCTATTTATCTCCATTAAAATATTTAAAATATTCTGCTTGGTATTTTGATTATTGATATATATATGCTTCTCTCACTAGGTAATATACTTTCTCTAATTTATTCCTGAGTTCTTCATTAGAAATAAAATAATGCTGTTGAACATAGTATGTATTCAATAAATATATTTTTCTACAGAATCTTAAATTGTAATTCTAAGTTTGGTCAATCTACCAAGAAAACACTGATTTTGTAAAGGTTTATTGATGACTTAGGAAGGATATGTTCAAAGGAAAGATCTTAATTGTGACAAAATTTGTGACAGCATAGAGAATCAATATGACAAATTGTATCAGCAAAGAACCAGCAGAACTAGAATTAGTAATAAATTATACCATTCATGTCCTAAAATGTGTGCCTTTATATGAAATTTTAAGTATATAGTCATAAAATGCAAATAAAAGTATGAAATTAAAAAGTCTTAGATCTATTGAGTACAAATTAATTTTAAAATGTAGCTGCAAAATATAACACCACAATATCATAAAATGATTATATTTATGTATATATAAAAGTCTTTTCACTGGTTCTAAATATATTTCAGAAATGTTTTCCAATTCTCAGTGAGGCAAACATTCTAATTTTCTGCAATATTAGCAGGGGTAACTAATGATGGCTAATTTTTGCCTGTAGTATTTCCTTCAATCTGCTTGTGCACTTTCAGTTTCTCTGGCGGCAGCAGCATTTGTAAATTTTCTGGTCACTAAGCACTCAAGTACAATTGTAAGTGATCAGTTTGCAACTGGCCAACAAGGAGAAAATATAGAAAAAAAAGAATCCTTGCATATATTTACAAATATCCATAACAATCTTGAAATCTCTATGTGCACGAATTTATTTTTTGTCTACTACATTATTTTACTTTGAAAAACTAGAAGTTTATAAGAAAAACTATGTCTCTTTAGTTTAGAAGGATAAAACCACATATTTTGAAAGAGCTTTATTATATTCCGTGTTTGAGAAACATTTTACTCTCAGTGATTACCCCTTTCCTATTTATATTTAGATTTAATAAAAAGCACTACTTAAATATAGTAAAATACTTCTTCTCATTGTTTATTTTGCAAGTCAAATATTTCAAACAATACACATCAGAGATTAGAATGATCTTTTAAATACCTGATATTTTTACGACACATTTATCAAAACATAGCAGAGATGATATGAAAGTGCAGTTGCCCAGCATTTAGAAGTTCAAGAAATTAAATGTTTACACAGAGACTATTAAGAAGGAAAACTGTGTCATGTTTTAAGCTCAAGGAAAGCTGACATGAATCCACTTTAATCATTACATAGTCATACCAAATTAAATCATTGCCTATAAAACTTTACAGTGCCTTTTGGTGAGGCTGCAGAGGGAAAGTTTCAACTCCACAAAAGAACCACATTACAGAGCAACATAAGATGCACCTTTTGTAAAAACAGGCCCTGCTTCCTAGAGAATGGCTGCCATCTGCCCTGCTGGCCCAGTGCAGAAGACACTAGATTCCTCCATAAAGTACGCAGACTCAAGAACCTCAAAACCCCAGATATCCTAAGATAGTCAGAGACCATGTGGTGAATGAATAAATGAATGAATAAATGAGTGAATGAGAGATGTTCAGCTTCTGGATAATTCACAGACAGCTTTTATCCAAATTCTTTAACACTTTTCAAAGATGGCATTCCACATATATGCTTAGACTGTGTTTTTGTCACTTGCATTTGAATTTTGTTCAACTGAGAAATTGTGAGGGTGCATTATTCAGCTGAGAACTCTAAACTCATACGGCTTTGATAAAACTGAGGTGCCAAATTAGCTTTAAAAATATCTTTCATTAAGGCTTAATTTAATGTTTTCATTGAAGCCCAATCATGTTGGCCGCCATTCAATAGGCTACAAAAATCGTAGATGATGAATACAAGGATATTACAAATGAAGGAAACTTGCCAACTAAAAAAAAAAAAAAATACGATAGTTATTTTTTACCTAAGCAGAGTACAAATGTTCTTTTGCACTTCCTATTACTAAAAATTATATACCTTAATTCCCAAACTTTTCCCATTTGTTTGAAGGTTTTCTGTGTTAGTGCATATTTTATGGATATAATAAATAATAATCCTAACTTGACAGAGACAAAGCAGAGTTTCAGAGAGAATAGAATGCCCTTGGTGTTATTTAGAAAGAGGGTCTCTTCTGGGCAGCAGAGAGATTGCATTATAAGCACAACTCAGCCCTCAGAAGGCACCTTTAAAAGCAAATACATTTGTTACTTTTCATGAGTCAGGGGCTGCTCTGCCCCATGGTCTGGCAGGGGGAGCATTGTGTAGTCTGGATTTCATCCCTCATTTTCTCCCTCTGCTTAAAGATTTTTCTGCTACACAAAAATTGCACAACTTTAAAAGATGGTCTTGGAGACCAAAATAATTACATCTTCACAACAGCTTGCCAGTTTCCGCCTTCTAGTGATACTCTGTGATACCCAGTTCTGAGCACTAAAAGAAAATTGGAGAAGCTAAATTGATTACCATTAGAAAAAAATCAAGGTAAATCCAGGAAAAAGAAGACAAGAGAGAGAGGTTGGGGGGCGGGAGGGAGATAAAGAGAGAGACAGAGAGACAGAGACAGAGAGAGACGGAGAGAGAGAGAGAGAGAGAGAGAAGAGAGAGAGAGAGAGAGAGAGAGAGAGAGATTTTGGTGGAAAGGGCTCAAAGGTAGAAAAAGCATTTGAGAAAACAGGGAAGGGAATATAATATTGTGTACCTACCACCACAGTCAACATACTGAAGTTTCATCAACACAATTATCTCTCGTGTTGTCCATTTATAATCATACCCAATTCTTTGTCTCCCTCCTGCTCTGCCTCTGATCCCTGACGCCTACTAGCATATTCACCGTTGCTATAATTTTGTCATTTTGAAAATAGTACATAAATGAAACTATACAGTATGTAGCCTTTTGGGATTATTATTATTATTATTATTTTACTCAGCATTCTCTGAAATTTCATCCAAGTTGTATGTATCAATGTTTTGTTTCTCTTTATTGCTGACTTGTGTTCCATGGTAGGTATGTGACATTGTCTAACCATCCACTTGTTGAAGGACATCTGGGCCGAAACCACTTTTTTACTATTATGAATAGAGCTGCTATAAACATTTGTGAACAGGTTTTAGTCAGGTCATAAATTCTTACATCTCTGAAATAAATATCCATTGGTACAATTGCTGGTTAGTTGCATGTTTAGTCTTAAAAGAAACATCCCAACATTTTTGTACTTTTTGTGTTAGAAGTGAGTCACTAGATACACCCACACTAAAAAGGGGTTTATTACAAAAGGCATGCTGAGCAGGAGGCAGGGGTCAGTGAGGACATTTTAGAGGCTGCCCAAAACCTCTCCTTGCCATCCCTTCGAGGTTACCCCTCTTCCAGCGTGCACCAACTCTTTTTGTCCACGTTAACAATTGCAATCACACCATTGCTCTGCAGCTCCCATCTTCTCCAGGAAGCATCCTGTCCCACCCTGCATAATCCCAGAGAGGGTTTAAAACAGTAGTTTTACATTTGCCTCCCACACCCACTTCTCTAGTGATTTGGAGAACTTTAGTGCATAAGTATAGAGTGACAGTGTTCACTTACTTGTGTCTGATTCTGAACGAGGAAGACTAGTGAAAAGAGTCAAATTGTTTTCACCCATAGTGTATATATAACATAAATATTAATCTAAACATCACAATAAAAGATTTCCAATGTTATGGGATTGAGCCCAACATCTTAATGACATTCTTAATTTTTTTTTTTTTTTGCATGCCATGTCAAAGATAAATTTAGAAACAAATCTTAAACTCAAATGTGAACATTCTATTCCAAATGAAGATAAAACAGGCAACAGATTTTTTTTGTCTATTCACTTCTCTAATTGCTTCAGCTGGACGGGTCTTGACTTCACTAATGGTAGGTTCTCTTAAACCTTCATCATTCTCCAGTCCGTCCCTCATGTCTATGGCTAAATCTTCCATACAATGTATTCTACAGCACGCCTAATCTATTCCACAACATGCTCTAATCCTGATCTGAACATCTTATACCCTTACCACCCTCTGCTTTTGACTCCTATTCCTCTATTGATTATCCTCAAAAGATCAGACACCATGTAATAGGAAACAGTGGCGTGAATATGATGGGTAATAAGGAAGGGCAGATAATCATGGAAAGTCCTAGGCAATAAGAAAAAATTCAGACAGATACAATCCCATTTATAGTCCAGCCATCATGATTTTTACTTCCTCTAATCCACCATTCTTTTATGCTGTTAGATCTTCATATATGTGTTCCTTTTTTGTTTATATGTTCTTCTGCTCATGTTCACTTGGTTAATTTCTATTTCTGGCTGGTTTTGTGACTGAAGTTGGAAGTTTAGTGAGTGAAATGTGGGGACTGAAAAATTGTGCACAAAGGCATCTAAACTCACCAATATCTTTTCTATTAATTGGTAATTCTTGTATTCCTTCTTAATGCACAAAGGGATAACAAAGAAATAACCTCTTAGGGAAATATCAAACCTCACCCTCCCTTGACATTCAACTTCTACAGTTTCCTCTTCACTGCATCTCCAAAAGTTTTCTTATGTATGCATCATACATATCTTTTAACTAATGCATCTTTTCATTTTAGCAAAGTTACTGATTTTTAGCTTTGTCGACCTCTCAAATAAGTATGTATGACCACTCTGTGCAAAAGAGTGGACTATATGAATTACGCTATTGTGTACAGAAGGAGAACTTGCTGGTGATGTCAAAGATAATATGAAACAAATACTATTTTCCTATCTTTGGGAAAAGGTTGCCCCCATTATAACTGGCATAAAACATCTAAGCACTCTATGGAGGCCTCATTGAAATTCTCCAACTAATCTATTTTAACTTCAAAGTTTCCTTGTTGTTGAAATCAACTCTTAACATTATCTTGATAACTTTAATTTCCTTTTCCAAAACATCTTAAGTTAAAAGAATAAAAAGGGGAAGTAATTTCCCATCAACATGACTAGACCAATACAGACTAGATAGGAGCTCAATAA
Source organism: Eonycteris spelaea (assembly GCA_003508835.1). Classification (NCBI taxonomy): domain Eukaryota; kingdom Metazoa; phylum Chordata; class Mammalia; order Chiroptera; family Pteropodidae; genus Eonycteris; species Eonycteris spelaea. Next base: position 4,490,250 of record PUFA01000088.1, read on the forward strand.
AACCATTATAGTTTTTGTAATAAGATTAAATCAGATCTTGATTGAAGTACACAAGGCACTTTTTGCCAAATTATATTAAGCCCTTGGCAATTGCCACCATTTTAAAGGGAAGGATTATTATTGAGGGCTATTTTCCCATATTACAAATGCTACACTTTGATGAATCCTAAGTGCTTCAAAATATCTCACTGAATGTCTTTAAGAAATGAATCACTTCTCCAATGGTAGGATAGTTGGTTGTCAATTTTCCTGTAAGTTTTATACAGGGTTGTTAATTTTTTTAACTGAAACACTAATGATTACTTTTCTAGTGGTATTTTCAATAATTTCCTAAATATCAGGCAGTCTCCCTCTGAATCCTCCATTAGCCAGGCATTACTCTTATTTTCAAGCATTATATTATGTTCTGTAAAATCAAGATTTTTCTCTAAACCAAGAAAAATTTAATAATTGTTGCTATTTATTAAATAAAATAATATAAATCTCCTTATATATGGAATATATATAGTTGTCTATTAGCATAAATTCTTATTTTTATAAATGGAATTAATATTTTAAAATTGTTAACTATGACATTCATATCATCTTGTATATGACAAGTAAAAGATAAAATTCAGGTTTGTTAAAAACTCCATATGTCAATACTATCATGACTGTAGGTAGTACTGTATTTTTTAAAAAATCACTTTGTCTCTGGGGAAAATAACATGTAATTTGTATTGAACAGTTATTTTACAAGAAACAATCCTTCATTACCTGTTAAAATTTGCATATGGAATCAAACTTGTCAAAGACAAAAAAATGCTATTTAACTTTGAAAGAAATATTTTTAAAACTTGGCTATTGTGAAAATTTTATTTAGGACAAATGTAAACTTGCTCTCTGTACCAAAATCTCAAGATAAAAGAATTAAATTAAAAACATATGCTGGTATGAATGGCTTTTAAAGCAATACAATATTTTTAAAGTTTTAGTCATTTCAGGGTACTTTGTTAGAAAATAAGAGCACCAATTCGGCAGATGATCTCCATTTGTGAGAGAGAACACAAAGCACAGCCATAGAGATAAGGACCAGCTTTAATTTTTGGTGTAAGTTGAGAGTCCAGCTCTTTCTGATAGATCTTGCACTGCTGTGTAACCTGGTGTCAAAGGTTTTATTTTCTTGGTGCCTGGGTTTTTGCAGCTTCTTCTTGAAGTAGGCATGAATGAGATGTTTGGGGATTTTCACATCAATTTTGTTGGAGGTGGCAACGACAAATTTATTTCATGACCAACAAAGAGAAACTAAATTGAAGACCAGAGGTCAATCACAAGTAACATCTTCTTCGGCTACTTCAAGAAAATCACATTCACCTCAGTGGGGATGAACAGAATGGTCCTGGAAGTAACACTCTGTTTTCTCACATACTAACAAAGGGATTTTTTGCCGTGGCTCAATGACTTTTGAGATACATGTTCAGTAGAATAATAACTAGGCATATTCACAAATTTAAACACTTGGGTACCACTACTCTTGTCACCAGTAACTGGCTTGTGACAGTAGCAAAACCATCTCCTTTTTCTTTACAATCCTGGTTTTAACTGCTGAATCCTTCCTCTTGCACATGACTTTCCATGAATCTGGAATACTTGCCAATTCCTCTAATAGGATTTCAGATGTAGTAGGCTTTCCTTTCCTGGCATTTTGAGCCCTAAGGTTATTCTGAACCTTGCCACTGGCATCAGCTTTTCTTTGCTTGAGGTTTTACCTCCTTGCTGTCTGGTTTTTCAGCTATTTCTTACCACCATCTCATAAGACAAGATAGTGCAGTACAATTTTTGACATTTTTTTCTCTTTTATCAATTTTTAATATTTATACTTTTAAATAGTATGCTATTAATACAATGGTTTCCACTTAGTTTTATTTTTTTTCTTAGTAAAATGTAAGTTAAGCACATTTTATTTAGTTAAGTATTGACTTTCAGATCCATTCACTTTGTTTTATGTTCTTCTATCCAATCACTCTCACATTTCCCCCGTAAGGCTATACATATCCATATGATAAAATCCAATTTAAGAAAAGGAAATGGTAAAGAAAATAAAAAAGGGAGGGGTTACAAATTAGAAACAGAGTTTCACCACCTGTATTTAATGCTAATGCATTTCTTACAATTCAGATCAGTAAGATTCTTCACAATATTTTTGGAACCAAGACTTGTGAGCATACTGTCAGCATTGCAAGCAAACATTCAATGTGAGTTTCTAGTTTAATGTAAATCTCAATATGTACTTTATCATGTACATGTTACATAAAATAAATGAGCTTTGCTAGGATTCCTTTTCTGTCTATTTATAAGGAACAGGATTACCAATGAATAATGGAGTTGAATACACTGCTATTTATTTCTCATGGGAGTTTGCAGAAAACATAGAAAGGGCATCAAAAATAACTAGTGTTTATAGTACTTGGAAAATTTGTGATGAAATTACAGATTGTAAAATTAGTTAATTGACAAAGTTGTTATAACACTGAGTTTGCATTTTACTTTTTTAAATACACACAAACAAAAAGAAACTAATATATAAAATCATCATGAGATTGATATTTTTACCTATTATTAAATATACTTGAATGTGAGTCTTTTTTTCCTCCACATGTGTTATATTTAATGCTCTAGACTACCATGTAACCGGAAGGTTTTAGGAACAGAACTGCATAATTAGTATTCTAGTTAATTAAGGAATATTACATAGGTACTTTATTACAAGCAGATTGAGGAGAGGATACTTGTCATCGTGTGTACACTATCCCCTTATACATTCATTGTTATATGTATACTATTCCTTCACACATGTTTGCTGAATAAATGTTTTTTAAAGATTTAAATTTAATACTAAAATACTTTTAATGCTAAAAATGTAAAAAAAATAAAGGTTTATATTTATCTTATGATTCAGAAGATTCTACTAAATTTCAACTTTAAGCAATTACGTGCAATCTAGATAGAGCATTTGATACCATGGAAAAAAGACTTCGAAATAATCCTTGCTATCAACTTTTTTATACGGCATTTGCTTCTTTCTTGAGAATCTAAATTCAAAAACGATTCCAGTTTTAATTTTGTTGTAGAGTCATGAGGGAAAAGGGCAGTCATTTTTATTTTTCAATTCCCGGTTCTATAAACTTTGCCTCCAACACAAGCTAAACAAAAATCCTCAAAGACATCATCTGGGCCATTTATTAGTAAGGCTTTTAAGTCACAGAAGCGTGTTACCCACAGAGCCTGAAGAAAGACAGCATGGCACAATGGAAAGAGCTGGTGCCTTTGAAAATAGGTGTAAATCTTTACCCTGATATGTATCAGACACGTGTATCTGTGCAGGTTAGTCAACCACAGAGTTGCACAGTCAGCAGCATCCATGATCCATTTTGTCCCAGATGGTTCTACATAAAGAGAGAACGTGTGCAAAGCATGTTTCTGTTTGGTGCCAATCCATTGTTGTTGAGCCCAAGTTTTATTAATGTTTCCATAAGCCATATTTCTTACTCAAGAGATGGGTGGATATTATAGAAATCATGACATAAAATTCACCAGTTGTAAAAGGAGATCAATGTAGAAAAACAACAATCAAGAAAGGAGAGTAGATAATACCTTGATTACTTCATGAAGAGAAAATAATCCAGAAATATGGGCTAGTGGTGCTAGATTTATAGTCTCCCTGGGCCAAGTGAATTATACTCTCATGAGATAGATTTCTTTCTGGGAAACATTTTCCTCCTTAACTTTATTCTGTTAAAAAAAAAAAAAATCCACATCTAACAGACCTAGTTTAATGTTTCAGCTCTGTAGTGAATATTTTACACAGAAAGAGCTAAAGTCCTTACATAGTTTTTGTCATTAAAAAGAGATGTTTATAATAATGGCTTCAGGAAAAATTAGATTAATAGTAGCAGTAGCTTTATCTGTTCTCTGCCAGGTAAACACCAATAATACTCTAAAGGTAATCTCCTAAAGATAGTTCTAATCCATGCTGGTTTAGGTGGCAAATATTTCTTTGAATGAAATGACAGTTTGGGGTATAGAGGCAGAACTGATTTAAAAAAAAAAAACTATAATATAAAGTTATATAGACCTGACATTTCAGAAAGAGTGGCTGACTGTGGCATAAGTTTGACTCAAGGATTATTGCTATGTGCATTCTTTTTTTCCAAATGCTTCAAAAAGGCAAACAGCTTTTACCAGTAAAATGCAGCAGAGACCAAACATTTCTATTAAGTTCTTCATTTCATTAGTTAGAAAGTTGAAGAAGTAGTCAACTATGGTGACTTATGAAAAATGTTCTAGGATTTGTTCATCTTCCTCATGTGAGTTTAGCCCAGAAGTGAAGTCTAATCACAATTAAGTTGGCATAGACTTTCTGCCTTGAAAATAATCTAGCAAGTTGAAACTGATAAAATTGCACATTGGTTTTGTAGTTGGATTCTTCCCATGATGGAGTTATAAGACAGTTATATTTTTAAGCCATTAAATAACATGGACTATCAATAAGAAAATCACTATATTGAACTCAAAGCATTGTCGTATTTGGCAAAAGTGCTTCTTTTCTTCTTCTTCTTCTTCTTTTTATTTTTTACTTTTTTTGTCTAAGGGGCATTTTTTTTTTAGGTCATTTGGTTCCTTTTGGAAAACTATAATTTACCACTGGCATGTTTAACAATCAAGTGAATTGTCACATTTCTATTTGATAAAGTCATTTTACTTGTGAAAAGAGTTACTATTTTCCATTCGTCACAGTTTGCTTCTGAGGGTCATTTCAATTTCCTCTAATTGTACTTAAGTGTTTCTTCCCCACCCCCACCTCCTCCCATTTGGTGTTTGTTATTTGCTTTTAATGTGATTTCAGAATTGTAAATAGCTCAGCATACTGATAAGTGAATTTTTGAGGTTTTTCCATTTAGATCAGTGAAGTAAACAGAGTGGAGAGTGGCATTTCTTCCTAACAGGTTTTTATTAAAGCAGGTACTGAATATGGATTTCATCAATATCATCAACTTATTTGTGCTTGGACTAATATTTTCTTAAGATCCACATAGCTTTATCAGCATGGTGCTTTAAATACTATATTTGCACTGCTATTAAGGGCAGGGAATGCTGGCTAAAGATCTTTATTACCATTTTATTGATGGCAAGCTCAAATATTAACAGGGGTGAGGCAGGTAAAATAGGAGGTAAAAAATGGCTCATTGTAAAAGCATAAGAAATAACGGGGATGGACTGAAGAAGTCCCATATGGAGGGATCAGCTGTCATTCAGTCTTGACCCATAACATTCACCTCCTAGGTGAACAGAATATGACTCCAGGCAAACTTCAGCCCGCAGGCTCTCAGTCTGCAACCCTTGCTTAGAAATCAATTTGTTGAGGGTTGATTAAGTAATATAAACCAAACCAGGCTAGTGTGTGGCAAGGCTGAAGCATAGGAAGATGAACATCACATTGAGGGCTGACTTCATGGGTGTACAATCTTAGTAGTCATAAGAGACCATCCATTTAGAGAACCCCACACTTGGTTTAATGGTTTGCTGTTGTGGTCTTGAAATTCTTAATTATTTTTGGACAAGGACACCACAGATTAATTCAACTATCGTACAGTAAATTACGTAGCTGGTTCTGATCCTGCTCAAAGTAACATTTGAACATTTGCTCCTGAATGAGTAATATACCTCTCTGCCAGCTTAATTAATAATTGGAGAGTGTTAGAAATAGAAATCAGGATATTGTCATTTGCTCAACCTGGTTTCTTTTATGGATTTGAATGTACTTGCTCCTCTCTCTCCAATTACTATCTATATTACCTATCTCTCAAGAGAAAAACCCATAGCCTGATTTATCAGAAACTAAGGTAGAAAGTCTGTAGTTCTAGCACCAAAATTACTTGCTCAATTTGCTAAAAGATTTAAGGGTTTCTCAAAGATAGACCAGAGACTTCCTTTCTTTCTCTGAATTAAATATACCATTAAAAATATTTTTAAAAATTGATTCAGCCATCTATGGTATTGACAAACATGGTGTTCCCCCTCTTGGTTGTTTCTTGTTTGTATGTGAAATAAATGATCATTTAAATTTGTCATTCAAGTCGGCTACAATGAGTGATTCATACTCAATATCTGGTTTTGGAGTCATCTCTTTGCAATTTTCAAATAAAGTACGGCACAGACTTCTCTGGTGTTCACTAAAAAAACATCTAACCTTTTTGTAGATCCCTAGACAGCTATAATTCACCAATTGCCAGCTAATAGAAAAAAAGTACAAGCATTTAACTTTGAATCTTAGGAGCAGAACTCTTAGCTGGATTAATTTATTTTTCTTACCCATCAGTATTCTAGATTTATATCCACTTTCCTGTTATATTTGATGCCAGCCGGCATTCTTTGCTGTTGTGCAGGTATGACTAAGTACTGTCTCATGCCATTGAATAGGGCATCATTTGTCTTGGGTTCTACAAGCTGGCTACATACATGACAGCATACAGTGACAGTAATTTGCACTGATCTGCTCCTACTGCTAGTCATGCTGCTACAAATAGCAATTGATTATTATTCTGTAGTGTTATTGACTGTCACTATGAACACAAGCTTTATTTCATTTTTAAAGTAACATGCTGCAGATCTGTTTAGCTTATGAGGAAAACAGGGAAATGTTCATTTTTAAAAATTATTTGCAGTCACAGGGGTAACTTCAAATTCTGGTCATAGAATGACTAAATACCTTTTTTATCCTCCACCTGTCCCCTCCCCATTTGTAATGCTTTCTCTCTTCAAAAAAAAAAAAAAAAAAAGTTGAAATCTTATTTCATAGATATGTATTCCTTGACCTATCTTACTTTTTCCAGGGTCCTATACTATCTCACCCTTTTTACTTTTTTCCTTCCACAGACTGACCAGAAAGAGTTCTTACATTTAGAACTACAATTATGAAGATTTGTAGAGTTAATATTTATTAATGTCATATCAGTGATAGGTATATTTTAATTTATAAACTTTTCCTTCCTAAACTGCAAATTAACTTTCTAAATCTTTTAAAGCACATTACTAGGTAGCAAAACGGATTTATTTTATTATGCTGTGCCATCATGAGTCTTATATGCTTGACTACTCCAGCAAATACTATTTCTGTCTCAAACTACAAAACTGAGTTATATATAACACAAAGCTTAGAAAACAAAAATAAAACAAACTATATAAAACCTCAAAGACCTTATCGCCTAGTCTTTGAATGGCTCTCTGCTCTCTGAAGTTCACCCTGGGTAAGCAGAGTTCATGATGAAATGGGCCATTGAATCTTCACCTCATTCCTATGTAGAACAACCAATGGTGAGTTTTTGTAATTTGGGACAATAAAAGTCTTAGAGATACCATCTTGCCATTAAATTTGGATTTCTTTGGTGCATTTTTTTTCAAATATATTGTTATTATAAAATAAATACAAATCCCTCATCTAATAAGAGGTAACTAAAACATTAAAAACAATATTTTTGGAAAGGCAATTTATTCCCTGGTCTGAAGTGTGCTGTTGAAAGGAAGGTTCAGCTACATGTCATTAGAGAGTGATTTCATCATCTCTTCTTTCCACTTTGAGACCACCCAGAATCTAAAAATTTACCAAAGCAATTTTAAAAACATATTTGTGCTAAGATTACTGTTATCTATTGATAATTTAACTTTTCTCTGTATTGACAAAGGAGGAAATGTATGTAAAAGGAATTACAGAACAGAAAAAGGTACTGTCAGTTCTTAAGCTTTAAGATTTGTTTTAGATTTTAACATTTGTCTGTACTGAACAATGCTCAAAACCTACTTAGAAGTAGGTACACGCAAGCTGTAAATGAGAAATACAAATAGTCATGATTGGGCTAGACAAGGGCTACCAGGTATTGTAAAGGATTTCCCTTTATTACTTTTTAAAAAAATAATAATAAAAAAAACATTTACAATGTTTTAAAAATTGTAACTATCAGTGATCTAAAGAAAGTGGTCAGCTTTTCCAAGAACTGCTGAGACAATACAAAGTCCAGAACAGTAATCTTTCAAAAGGTAAATGGAAGGTATTATTCATTTCACAGCCATGATATAATTCAAATTAAATGCTAAACAGCCATGTATTTATCAATTAGCATTATTTTTTTCATCTCTCTCTGACTCTCTGTATTGTTCTAATTCCATCAAATAGTCATTTGCTTTTTTTATGGTAATAATGGCTTCACATTTCTTCCTTTCATCTGTATCCTTGTGTGCTATTTGTTATTCTGCTAAATCCCTATTATAGAGGCCTATGAGTTCCAACAGCTTGATGAATAATTGGAAAGTTTTATCCCTGAGCTTCAAAAAAGTGCTAGAAATAATTATGAGCAAACATCTTCTGTAGCGTCCCATATCAATCCAATCCCTGCTTTATGCTATTTGTACTTTGATAGAGAAGGACACAGCGAGATCTTGGTTACCAGCTCTTGCAGCATAAAGGGACAGATTTTCGGCTTCCAATGCTTTTCTTCTGTCTTCTCTGTTCTTTCTGGCAGCTTGGGCTGTTCACTACAATACGTTCCACAGTTAGTCAAGCCTGTAATTTCACAAGGTACAGTTAATTATTGATCAATCAAAAATGAACTTCATAATCCTTTTGGCAACTTATGCTGCACTTGAACTTCCCTTTGCCCATAAAATAGCTTAATGGTCTACAGGATAATGAACGTGAAGGATATGAACTAATGTTCAAAGAAGCAAACAAATCCTACCTTTCTGGCTCATGCCAATTCAGGATTATTCTTCACAACATACTACATACTCCCTGTTTTTCTTTAGCAAACCAGCCTTTCCTCATCCCCATCCTGAACCCAGATGCTGCGCTTTCATGTCTCCTCCAAGAATTTGATTCAATTTAAGGCATTTATTTAATATTTGCAGGTATATTTTTTATCTTTTAATTTCTTCCATATAAATTAATTTAGTCAGATAATAAAGTAGCTCTCATGAATCACAGAATCATGTTTTCAGTGCAAACATGTACTGTTTTTTCTGGATGAGCAATTTACCTATATAAGAAATGAACAGCATCATGCATGAAAGAATAATGACTCCCTTCCTTCTCTTAGTAAAAATACAAACTAAAGGGGAAAAAGTCCCCAAACTCTGGTAATTTATATATAATGTGTATGCAGAAGGATGTCACAGCTTTTCTAGCCACTTATCATTCAATACTTATTAAGAAGCCTACTATGTGCCAAGGATCTTGCTCTGAGAGACAGACACATAGAGAGTAAGATGGAGATTAGAGTACGAGAGTCTGGAAACGAAGCCTTGTCATAGTACATAATGACGTTTTCAATGAAAGGATTTCATCTCTGAGGAGAAGAGATGCTTAATGAGAAAAGTGCAATTATTAATATATGGGTAACCAAGTTTATTCAGTATGCCGTTAGAATGACAACCTCCTCTAAAAACAATCCAGGCAAACTTCATCCTATTTGTGCACCATATAGTTAATACCTCTCCCCACTGTTTTGCAGTACTAGCTTGTTCCCATATAAAGATGAATGAGTTTGTGTCATGACTCCTTTCTGCAGAGTTTTATATGATGCTAGGCTCAGCCAGTCAGTGAAGATGACTGCCATACCTACACCTGCATAAGTTCCTTTAGTTTCCAACTTTGTTTCCATCTGGGAAAGCTCAGTTATAGGTCTGTTCCTTGTTTCCCCTGGATTTTGGTGTGCAGTTTCACTTTTATACAAATACTAATAAGCAAACATAAACTCAAAAGATTTACGATAACTTGAGTGACTTTCCAATCCTTATAGACAAAAGAGGCTAGTCCAGATATGCACAAAAATAACCATACTCTAGGTGACAGTATGAAGAGACATAAAAGAGACATAAAGACAAAAGTGTTTTCAAGAAGAAAGACTATTTGTGATTGGGGAAATCAAGGAAGGTTTACAGATTTTATGGTCAGTCGAGATGGACCTCATGGAACAGGTCATTTTTAGCAAATGTTATCAAATTCAGATAGATGGGGAAGAGCAGATAGTAAAGAAGGAGAAAGGAACTTGGGAACAAAAAGCTCAGTGACAAATGTGAGGATGTATATTTAGTGTTCATTTGTTTTGACTGTATGTATATCAGGTTACACCCACCTGTTCCTAAAAGTTGTGTTGCATTTGATAAGTACATGTATTAGGGGATGTACGGTGCTCCCTTTACCACATACCCCAAGTACAGAGAAGGCTCTCCCCAGGATTCTTCATAGAGTAGGAAAATTAATCTGTCATTCACCCCAACTTTTTTTCCAGGTTTGGAGATGACAGCAGAGATTAACACTGAGTCACCACTACTTCCTCTGGCGGCCACTCCCAGAGCTGCATGTAGGATCAGCCCTTAGGGGTCTTTACCTGGCACTAACCTGCTTGGATCCCAGGTCTTTCTCCAGGTGACAAAACTCAGCCAGTTTCATGACCAGAGAGTTCTAGTGTATTTAAACCTTGGTCTCTGGTACAGCCTCCAGAGACCTGAGAAAAGACAAATTTCTCCCTCAAATAGTCTAGGGCACAACTTCAGTTTTACCTCTTCCCAGGAGGTCTGACAGGCCCTATGGGATACTTTTCATCTACCCATGGGAACATTTGGCCCCAAGAGGAAAATTAGTTTACAATGTAAGTGTCAAACCAGAAGCAGATTCACTATAAAGCTACGGAAATCTAAGATTTTAGGTTTGGAAGAAGTTCTCTTCCAAGACTCTGTACCTAATTTCATGTTTATAGTTTTCTATTTTTTTTTTTTTTCTCTAAAAGAGGGCCCTCCAAATTGTATGAATTTCAGGAATCACAAAACCTGAAACTGGCTCTCCTTCTAAAAACAAGACATTTTAGATTTGTTCATCTTATATTACACCACCCATGAGACCTCCCCACTCCAGGCTAGAACAAGCTCTCAACTCCAACCAAACCTTTTCTAAATCCCACCTCCATCCTGGGTTGAGGCTCTTTCTCATACCCTTTCTGCTGTACTGTCTTCAGGTTCTTGACACCTCCAGGATCTGATTAACAAGAACATAAACACAGAACCACAAACACACAGACACACACACTGACACATGGACACGCAGATACACATCCACACACAAATCATCTTCACAATCTCTTCGATTTATAGAAAAGACTGCTTAAATGCAGAGAAAAAATATATTCCAAAAAGGAATATAAACCCGCAGAGAAGTAATTCTCCCTAGCCTCTGCTATTATCATGCCGGTATATGTGAAGATGAGATTATTTTGCATTCGCCTAAAGGAATGGCCTATTCAGACAGGTTTCTTAAAAATAAAATAATAATAATAATAATAATAATAATAATAATATAATAATAATACAGAAGACTGACAACTGCTGGCTACTTTTAGCTTTAGGTAACAACCTCTGCCATTACACTTCAAAATCTTGACTTTCAGGCAACTTCCTTCTCCCCTCGTTCTGAAATATGTAGCCAAGGAGATGCTTGCCTGAAGGTACTAAGCATCTTAAATTTATTCCTTGTTTTTGGAAAGTTGGTGAGCAGGAAAGTGACCTGGTCAGAATGAAAGTTTTAGCAAAACTTGTTAACCATAAACATACTTCATGTTAGGAGGGCAGATCAAGAAGGTATGTCCTTTATTTTTAAAGCCTAGATCCCTGTAAGAAGCAGCTTTGATGACTCAGAGTCACTGAATCTCTTTACATATTACGGCAGCAGCATCTCCACTGATTGACTTCAAACGTGGGTCATAGGAAAATGAGCATGCTTAATCTGTGCTTGGATTCTGAAAATAAAAGCTAAACTTGGGTTATTCTTTCCACTCAATTCTTTCATGAATTACAGTAGACACCATTCTCTCAAGGTTTCATGCCTTGATGGATTTAATACACACAGAATAATGACTGTTTACCCAATTGTGCATTAGATTTTCAATGGAATAATCAAAGCTTCTGGGGCTGTTCTGAGAAAGTGCAGGTCTCTCTGTCCCTAATCCTTAGTGAAATTGGTATCCAAGAGACATAGTAAATCTGTTCAACCCAGGGATCTATCTTCCGTTAGAAAAGCACCTGATGATGTCAAAGGACCTTGATCTACAGACTCAGTATACCTGCTTATAACTCACTAGTTGAATGAATTCTGTGTCATTGTCTCCTCAACTTCAACCCTCTTCACAGAGTTGCAGGGATAGCAACTGAAACGTTACACCTAAAATACTTGATACTAAAATATTTAATAAATTATGGTTACTTCTACTAAGTTCTAAAACAGGTTGGAAAAGTCATCTCTCAGAATCTTTGCTTTAGTTTAACCTGAGTTATAATTTACATACCTGTTGTTCATTAATTATAAATGTGTAAAAGTTTAAATATATATATTTATGTAGAAATTATGGTATTACAAACAGACTTTTACATATACATATCTTCCTAAACATATAAAAAGTCTACATTTAGTGTAATGATCAGGATATGGAACCAACTCTTTGGAAAAATTAATTTTATAATGCTTTCAAAAACATATTTGTACACATGAGTCTAAAAAAATTGAAATTAAAAACATCTATAGATATAGATAGATATAGATACAGATATAGATATAGATATAGATAAGATATAGAACAGATATATACATTATCTGTTCAGAAGCAGCAATATACTTTAACCATTTCATGGTAGGAGGGGGGTGTGGAGTCAGACAAATATTTTTAAAAGAATAATTTATGATGCTGTCAGGAAATAAGCACTAGAAAAAATGTACAGACCTATGTTTTCACCAACTTAATATTTCCTGATATTGAGAACATTATATGAAAATGTAAGTAGAAATGACAATCCAATACTTATAGCTTTAGAAATGGGATACATAAAATACAATTATTACCAGAGAACAGAATGGTATTGGAGGGAGGAATTGAATTTCCCTTTGACTTAGCCCACATAAACCTTGTCCTTTCACAGTGGAAACTTATTGTTCTGAACAGGGTCTACAAATCTTTTCTGCAAAGGGCCAGATAGCAAATGTTTTAGACTTTGCTAGCCAGATGGTTTCTGTTGCAACAATCCATCTCTGTGATTGTGATGAGACAGTAGCCATAGACAAGACTTAAACAAATGAATGTGTCTGTATTTCAATAAAACTTTATTTACACAACAAGCAACCAGATGTGGATTATTGTCCTTAGCTTGTCAAGCTCTGTTCTAAAATAGTATATGACAAAAACAATAACACAAGACAAGGATAAAAGAAACTGCAGAAGGAGATGTTAAAGTTATAGAAAGTAAGAAACTGCAAGAAAAGAAAGAAAGTGGTAGTGAAGAATGGAGTTCATGATTTTTGCCCTTTCATTCACCCTTACCATTCTATGGCACAAAACTTGCATCACGGGATGTAACACTGGGTGTCTTGATGTCCAGATAACTTGTTTTATTGGAATTAAACAAGTTATCTGGGCATCAAGTTATTCTGAAAAATTATTAAAATTGCCTCAGATACTTCCAGGTGTTTCATTCAGCCCTGACCACCAAGATCCCAGCAACGTGACCTTTGAGAAAATTTCATGTTTCAGAAGAGAGATAAATAAGCATTTCATCTCAGCTTCTTTTCCAGTCAGCATTAAGACACACCACAAACTCCATGAACCTAGTATAAAGAGATACATTTGCTGCTTAACGCTACTTAGTTTGTGTTATTTAAACCTGGAGCCTGAGCTCTGTGAATTTGTGGTGGAACAACTTTGGCAATAGAAAAATAAACTTTGCCTCAGTGGAAGATTAGTCCGGGAGCCCAGTGGACGTTTCACAGCAGTAAAAATCCATGCAAAATGAATTTGGACAAGAATAGTCTGTCTAAGATATCAATTTGCCCAAATAATATATTTATAGACTATTATTACATCTAGGGGGAAAAAAGCACTAGATTGAAACTGTAAAATTTCACTGATAAAAATGATCCATTCTCAAATGTCAACCAACATTAAAAGGGAGAATTTGAAACTTTTAAATAAAAAATGATGCGCAAATTACACAAGAAATCTATGGAGACTCCTTTAGTTCTTTTTTTCTCCTCTATCCTGCTTTAAAACATGCAATAATAACCTTTTCAATTGAAGAGTTTTAATCTATGTGCATAAGGAGACTTAGAGGCAGTGCCTTGCCTTCCTGGAGGCTTGTGTGCAGGGCTTTTTTCAGATATTGATTGTGAAAGTGATTATCACACCAGAAGGTACATTGATATTGTGTTGGGTAAAGAAAACGGCAAAGAATCCTGCAGTCTAATCAAAGCTCTGTCCAAGCCCCACACTCTGATGAAATCTAATCAATAGAGACGATTAAATGACACATACAGAGTCATCAATATTAAATACACTCCATTTCCCGTACGAGAGCTGGATAACACAAAGTAGACAAGATAAAACTTGACTCTATAGGTTTTATTTACAGGATTTGTGCTATATTTAAATATGAGTATGAAAGTTTCACTCAGTTCCCATTTGCCTGACAAATCAAGGTGCCAACAGTGCATTTGCAAAACACCCTATGTTGAATAGACTATGAAGGTGAGCAAGTGCATAGGGTTATCTGAGAATAATCACTTAGAGGACATCAGTATTTGGCTTTATGATAGAGACATAAGAGGATATAAGAGTACCAATAAAAAAAAAAGTTTTCTTTTATTGAGAGTCAGCTTCAAGCCAGCCAATGTGCTAACTGCTTTACAATTATTATTTTACTTACAAATACTATCACATTATCATTTTTAATGTTGAGGAAACTGAGAGTTAGATGTGTTCAGTGGTACAGACGTGGAAGAGTTGGAAATTGAACTCAGGATTTCCTGACTCGGAAAGGTATGCTTTCTAACAGTATAGCCCAAATCCGTTGCTAATTGACTATGATCTTGGAAACTTAAATATGTCTGTTTCATTGAAGTCTCTTTCTTCCTTTGTAAATGAGAGGCTTGAATCAAATAATATGAAGTACCTCTGTTGACCTTAATTTCTAAAAATTGTTTAGCATCATTCCTGACTGCTAGGTATTTATTAAGTGTGAATAATATCACTTCATAAAATTGCTCATTTATAAGAAAGGGTATGTTTTCAAGGATTGGGAATTTTTTGCTTCTTGTTTTAACAGGGATGACAGTCTAAGAAAATAAGCAAAGGTATTTGGAGGCAAGGCTTAGTTCACTAGCTCAGTAAAGATTGCTGGACTTCCAGCTAGATAAACCTTTAGTGGTTCAGTGTGGTACAGATTACAAAAGAAACTGGGTAGTTCAAACTACAAACTACTTTTCTTTAGACTCAGGCAGTGGGCTTCAAAATTATTCCTCATCAGATATTCTCACTTTTTAATAATAAAATCAGTGTGTTATCAATTTAATCAAGTTCTAAAAAGTAAATTAAATATATACAACTTTATCTCTTAAAACATTTTGCAAAACACATGTAATGTTTACCATATGCAAGGAACTGGTTAAAATGCTTTATAAATATTAGCGTATCCAATGTTCACAACACCTATTGAAATAGATACCATTATATTATCCCCGTTTTATAGATTCAGAAACTAAGAGTAAATAACCTGCTCATAGTAACCTAGGTGATTGCAAGGACGGACAGCCAGGATTTGAAGCAAGTCATCTGGTTCTAGAAAAGTTGCCCACAACCTTTATACTCTGTTGCCCTTTCTGTATAAACTGCCACACTTAGGAAGAAGTTTTATGAAGAAGGTAGACATTTTAAAATATGTTTACAAGAGATAAATTTAGAAACCTGTTATGCTATTGAAAAGGCATGACAGGAAGGCAATAAATGTACAGAAAAATTTCCCTTGAAGAAAGATTAAATTCGTTCCTGGAGAAAAAACGGGAACAGGTATCATCATGAATTCATTTCACACAAGTCCTCAAACAACTGGCAGGCATTATGGATTTAGACTAGTGTTCACCACTCTTGACATTTCAGACACACAAGTGAACATCAGGAAATTCTCTTTAGAATTCAAAGTTTCAGACAGTACTTCAGGACAGTGGTTTCATTTAAGAAAAATCTTACTCGCTGATCATTCTCAGAGTAATATATTTTTATGCTGTTCAGAGCAAGAATAAACATTTCAAAAATCCACTTGTTTAACTCTGTATCGAAACTCTTAGTAATAGTTAATTGATGTTCTTTCTGTCCTTTCCTTAAGAAGCATCACACCCACCAGCTTCACCTATGTCCTAGTTGCTTTTTTATATGTCCCCCTCCCCTTTTTAGTGTCTCTTTTTCTCCTCATAGATAATCTCACTGATTTCCTTTGTCTAGTTATGCAAAATAACAAATGTCAAAGCTTGGGAAACTGGTAATTTGGCAATTTCAGACAATCGCCTCATAACCACATTTTAGTACACCTTTGAAGCAATAGAAGTTCAAAGGCTTTGAAAAGACTACTATTGCTTTGCCTGTTACTATGAGTCATTTGAAGTAATTGGTCTTGTCTGATGTATGTTTTGAACTGAGGAAGTAGAGCTTTATTACCACAATCAGATACAGGTTTTTAGCCAAGGAAGTAGAGTTTTCCTCGCAGATGCAGATGCATGTTTGATAAGGCAGAAAACAGGCAGATGTGCCTCTATGCACCAGGGAAGAGGTGTGGAGAAGGAACAAATAAAACAGTTGAGAAAATTCTATGAAGCTGCAGTGAAGTGCTTCTGGAAGCAGTCCCAGTTAGGAAATATCTCACAAGCAGAAAACTCATAATTTAGAGGCAGACTTTAAACTTTAATTTGATACCAACTGAAACCTACCTATTATCCTCATCATGTTAAAAGCGGGCCAGTGAATTGCATACAAGTAAACTGAGTAAAAGAAAGTTATCTTCTTAAAAATATTAATGTTATTTTTTAGTCTTCTTTTTATGAATATGGTTACTGATGTTAAAGCCAGTTTTTACTTTATTAGTTTCTTACAGTGAAGACCATTGTTTCAGATCTATCTCATGAATAATAAAAGGCAAAAATATTCAACTCTAAAGAAGACACCATATAGGTTACTTCTTTTGGCACCTTCCCACAATAACATTTGTCAACGGTTTTTCATGTGTGTACTTGTATGTAAAGAAAGGAATAAGATCAAAAATAAAATGAAATGAAATGAAGCAAACACACACATACACACACACACATTTCAAATAAAAACAGTTTGATTACAGTTTTAAATATTTGTCATGAAACAGTCAACAAATATTTTAAATGCTTGCAATTGGTTATTTACTGGGCTAGAAATTAGAATATATAGATCATGAGGATGTATTTTTCAAAGAGTTTACAATCTAGCAGGTAAAAAGGCTAATGACCCATGTACTAATAAGCATAAGTCATCAAAGGGAAGGGCGCACAGGAGAGAGCAGGCTATGGCTTCCCAAAGAAGTTAATTAACTACATGAATCTTGATGGAGTGAATGCCTAGGAATAGGCATTCCAAAAGGAAGAAATAATTTATGCTAAGGTACAGAAACATGAAAGGGTATGATTTACTCCAACCACCCACAGTTATTCTCACTAGAAGTTGGGAGAGAATCAGTGAGAAGATGAAGAGTAAAGGGAAAGGAAAAGTGGTAAGAAAGGAGATGGATCCAATTGGAATCACAGAGGCAAATAAGGGGTCACTGTCAGAAAAGCAAAAAAACAACAGGACATGTGCAAGATAAATAGGCAAGGTCACAGAATTGATGAGACATACCAGACTGATTTTTCAGAGTTTCAATGGTAGATAGAGGGTAAACTGTATGAGACAGAAAAAAAAAAAAGAATAAAAAAATCCTCAAAGATTTGTCTCCTCTTCAGAAACATTTGCCATTTTACTTATGTACATTTGTATGACCTTTTTGATTAAAGTCTGCTCACTTCCTCCCAGATTAAAGGCTCTTCAGTATATCTCCAGATCCATGAAACTCTGAAAACTCAGTGTTAGTTAAGTAAATTATTGAAAAAGTAAAAGACAAAATTCTAGGTTTATGACTTTTATGACACAAAATATTTTAAGCTACTTCATTGACACTCAGCTCTGACAATTTATACTTATAAAAAATAAACATTTGGCTGAAAGTCAACAGTTTAACATACTACTTGCTATTCACACCTTAATAGGAATAAGAGGTATGAGAAAAGGTCTGAAGATGAAGAAAGAGGAGAACTGAAGAGAGTTATCAATAAATCAATTGATCAGTAAGTAGAAATTGCCATGTAAGCAAGCTGGAATACAGAAGAGGGAAGGAAAAAATTTGTGAAAGGACATTTAGGCTTGAGGAGAAGAAGGGGACAGTAAGGAAGCATACAAGGGTATAGTATTTAGAGAATGATAGAAAAGTCAATGTGACTAAAACAGGTGATCATGTTATTCCTATTTATTAGCAAAGTTTTGATGATAAGGTGTTTTTTTAATTAAGGTAAATTTTATATGCAATTCAATGTGCACATCTCAAGTATACAATTCGAAAATTTTGAGTAATCCATACACCCATGTACCAAAATGCAGAATATTTATCATTCTAGATAGCTCCCTTTTGCTCTCCTACAGTCATTCCCCAGCAGTCATAGACAGTTACAGCACTGATTTTAATCAATATAGACTACTTTTCTTATATTTAAAACTTTTTAAAATTGCATCATACAGCATATACTCTTTTATGTCTGTATTCTTTCACTTAATTAGTTTTTTAAGTTCTTCAGGGTTTTTTTTTTTCATTAACCAGTGTTTTATTATTTTATAATGCTGAGTAATTCCTTCACATAAATATATCAAAACTTGAGCGACATTCAAAGCATAATGGAATGAGAGATGTCCCCAGATCTCTCCCTTTGAAACAACAATAACCTGAACATCTAAAACTAAACAAAAAACACCCAAACTGCACACCAGCATGTCTGAGTGTGCAATCTGTGCATAAGAGCTTCCACAGGTCAGAATCCTGAGTGTTGGGCAGTGGACTGGGAGAAATAAAGAACCTGCCTCTTTACAGTTGCCAGAGGTCCTTGTAAGGGCATCCCTGAACAGCCCTGCCTGTCAGTGCTGTGAGTTACACACAGCTGACAGCAGGGCCCACTCATCAGGGCAAAAAGCAGAAAGTGGGCAACAGAAAAACAACAGTGGTTTTTAACAGCTGCAGTTGCAAAACCAAGGCTGAGCCACAGCCCCCAACCCTCAACCAAAGGGTGCTCCCCCCATACCCTCTGAGACCAAACACCAAGGAGTCCCAGGGGAATCTGAGCAAATGCTACAGAAACTGTTGCTGACACTGATAGGTACTGAAACTGAGGTAGCGAGCATGATAAATATCTACAAGAAAATTAAAGCATTACATAAAGGCATTATTAAGGCTTTATATAAAGCAGGGATCCAAGAGGTTTAGACACCAACTGGAAACCAAATGAAAAACACCTTCTTTGCAACAAGCTAGGGACCATTATATAATAGATCTTATTTCTGGAGAGGGGGAATGTGGGGAGCAGAATACACTTCCATTAATGCCCACACGAAGAAATAGTCCATCAAACACCATAAAACAACCAAGGTGACAAGGCATCTCAGAAAAAAAGAAAAAAAATCTCCAGAAAATAAGCTTACAGACATAGAAATATGCAACTCAAATGACAGAGAATTCAGGATGGTACTTCTGAAAAAACTTGATGAGATCTGAAACAAATCATATAAACAATTTCAGGAATTGAAAAAATAACTAGATGAGCAGAATCAGTTTTTCAGCAAGGAGATTGAAATCCTCAAAGAGAACTGACTAGACCTTCTGGAGATAACACCACACACACACACACACACACACACACACACACACACACACATGCACACACACACTACAAGAGTTGAAAAATGAAATAACAGGCTTGGAAAACAGAGTTGACCAAATGGAGGAAAGGATCAGTGATATTAAAGACAAATCTAGAAATGAATCAAAAAGAAGAAGAGAGAAACCAAAGAATGAAAAATAATGAAAGAGAAATAATGAAAGAGAACTAGCTGATACCATCAGGAGAGAAAACATAAGAATAATGAGAATTCTTAAAGGGGAAGAAAAGGAGCAGTGATTAGAAAGCATTTTCAGACAAATAGTTGACAAGAATTTTACAAATATAAGAAATGAGCTGGAGCTTAGAAATCAAGAAGTCAACAGAACACCTAATTATCTCAACCCAAAAAGGCCTTCACCAAGACACATTGTATTAAAATAATCAAAAATCAATGACAAAAACAAAATTCTCAGGGCAGCTAGGGAAAAGAAGATGGTAACTTATAAAGGAAAACCCATTACATTATCGTCAGACTTCTCAGTACAAACCTTACAACCAGGAAAGTAGTAAAATCAAATATTCAAGTTATTAAATGAAAATAACTACCAAGCAAGATTAATGTATCCAGCTAAGCTCTCCTTCAGATGTGAAGAAGAAATAAAGACTTTTCCAGTCATATAAAAATTGAGGGAATTCTCTATTACGAGGCCTACACTACAGGAAATACTGAAAAGGGATCAGTTTACCTAAAACAAAATAACAAATATATATTTATATAATTAGTAGTAAAGTGACCATCAGGCAAATAGAATCAGAGGAGTGCAACCCTTACTGAGAAAAGGGCATTATAAGCTTAAAAATAAGAAGAGATTTACTATAGCAAGGTAGTAATGAACATTCAGCATACATAAGGACAAAATGAAACAATAACAACTGTAAAGGGGAGGATTCAAAAATCTAAATTCACAAAGGTGAATGGAGATAAGCCAAGTGCAGAAGAAAAAGATGACTATATATATATATATATATATATAATATATATATATATATAAAACTATCCTTTACATATTCATAATGGTAACACACATCAAAGATTCAGAACTGAAGTATATAACATAAAACAAGAAGAACAGAGGGAAAACCACAAAAGCCAAAATAAAGAAAACAGAAACACAAGGACAAGGAAGCAATGGAAACACCGAGCTACCAGAAAGCAAAGATAAAATGGCTATAAGAAGACCTCATATTTCAATAATCACCCTAAATGTAAATGGACTGAACTCACCAATAAAAAGGCACAGAGTTGCAGAATGGATCAAAAAACAAAACCAACCATATGCTGCCTCCAGGAGACACATCTCATCCAAAGACAAATATAGACTCAAAGTGAAAGGGTGGAAATGATATTTCAAGCAAATGGCATTCAGAGAAAAGCAAGTAGCAGTACTAATATGATAAAATAGACTTCAAAATAAAAAAGGTAAAGAAAGATACTGAGGGACACTTCATAATGATAAAGGGAATCATGCACCAAGAAGACATAACACTTATTAATATCTATGCTCCCAATCAGGGAGCCCCAAAATATGTAAAGCAATTACTAACAGAACTAAAGGGAGAAACAGACCAAAACACTATCATAGTAGGGGACCTAAATACCACTGTCAGATATGGACAGATCATCCAAACAGAAAATCAATAAGGAAATAACATCCTTAAATGACACATTAGACCAACTGGACATAATTGACATTTACAGAGCCTTCCATCCCAAAACAGCTGCTTATACATTCTTCTCTAGTGCACATGGACATTCTCAAAATCAACTCACATACTGGGACACAGAGATAGCCTCAACAAATATAAGAGGTTGAAATCATACCAACCATCACTCTGATCATAATGCTTTGAAAACTAGAGATCAATTGCAAAAGAAAGCAGAAAGAACCATAAATTCATGGAGATTTAAACAACATACTACTGAAGAATAACTAGGTCAGAGAATAAATAAAAAGAGAGATCAAGAAATACATAGAAATAAATGTTAAATGATAGTACAATATATAAAAATTGGGGACATGGCAAAAGTCATAGAGAGAAAAGTTCACATCACTATAAGTCTACCTCCAAAAACAAGAACAAGCCCAAATAAACAACTTAATGCTTCATCTAAAAAAAAAAAACAAAAAAAACAAAAAACAAAAAAAAAAAAAAAAACTAGAAAAAGAAAGAACAAATGAAGCCTAAAGTCAGCAGGAAGGAAAGAAATAATCAAAATTTAGGCAAGAAAAAAAAATGAAACTGAAAAAAAAAAATAAAGATAGAATAAATGCAACAAAGAGTTGGTTCTTTGAGAAGGTTAATAAAATTGACAAATCCATGGCTAGACTCAACTAAAGAAAAAAGAGAAAGAATGCAAATAAACAAAATCAGGGATGAAAAAGGGGAAATTACGACTGATACACCATCCGAATGGGAAAATATATTTGCAAGCAACACCTCCAATAAGGGCCTAATATCCAAAATATACAAAGAACTCATATGACTCAATAACAATAAAACTATAAACGATCCAATCAAAAAATCAGCAGAGGATCTGAACAGACACTTCTTCCTAGAGGACATACAAATGGCCAACAAATATTTGAAAAGATGCACAATATCCTAGCTATTAGGGAAATGCAAATCAAACCCACAATGAGATGCCAACTCACTCCTGTTTCAATAGCTATAATCAACAGGACAAGTAATAACAAATGTTTGAGAGGATACAGAGAAAAAAAAGGAACCCTCATGCACTGCTGGTGGGACTGCAAATTGGTACAAATTGGTTTCCACTATGGAAAAAAAATATGAATTTTCCTCAAAAAACTAAGAATTGATCTACTATATGATCTAGCTATCCCTTAGTGGGTATTTACCCCAAAGACTTGAAAACCTATATCTGAAAAGAATTTGGACACTGATGTTCATAGCAGCATTATTCACAATGCCAGGACATGGAAGCAACCGAAGTGTCCTATGACAGGTATTTGGCTAAAGAAGCTGTGGTACATCTATACAATGGAATATTATTCAGCCATAAGAAGAGATGAAATACTGGCCTTTGCAATATGGATGGTCCTTGAAATAATCAAATTAAGTAAATAATCAAAATAAGCTAAATAAGCCAGACAGAAAAATTTGAAAATCACATGATATCACTTATGTGTGGGTTATAAACCTAAGGGCAACAAATGAACAGGACAAACAAGCAGAGACTCATGGACATAGACAATAAACTAGTGGTTAACAGAGTGGAGGGGCTGAGGGAGGAGATAGATGGGAGGAAAATTTAAATCATTTATGGAAAAAAAAGATAGAAAGAAAGAAAGAGAGAGAGAGAGAAGATGAAAGAGGAAGAGAAGGAAGGGAAGGAAGGGAAGGGAAGGGAAGGGAAGGGAAGGGAAGGGAAGGGAAGGGAAGGGAAGGGAAGGAAGGGAAGGGAAGGGAAGGGAAGGAAAGGAAGGAAGGAAGGAAAGGAAGGTAAGGAAGGAAGGAAGGAAGGAAGGAGGAGAAGGAAGGAAGGAAGGAAGGAAGGAAGAAGAAAAGAAAGAGAAAGAAAGAATAGCATACTAAGGAAATGCCTATGACAAAGGAGAAAAAAAGCAGAATACACATGGCATTATGATTACATTTTAAAAGCCTATTGTGTGATATAAAAAGTTACAAAATAGCATTCAAGTCTGATAAATTTATTCTCAATTATTTATTTGGGCATTTATGTTTGCACTGGAAAAGTATGAAGATAAACATCAAGATGTTAATAACGGCATTTTTATTTTTTACAACTAAAAATAAAATAAAAATAGAATAAATAAAATAAAACAAAACAAGATAATAAAATAAAATACTGACCTAAACAAAATTATATATATATATATATAATATATATATCTTCTATTTTCTTAAGATATTTAGAATTTTTCAATTTGGGGCTACTCTGAATAATATGCTATGAACATTATGGTACACTGCTATTTGTGGGCACATACCTTTTTTCCTTATAAGTACCTGAGTGAAATCCCTGGGAAATGGGTCAATGAAGTGTGTTTAACTTTGTAAGAAAGAGCTAAATAGCCTTTAAAAATGAGTGTACTATTTTGTACCCCTATTAGTAATGTATTAAACTTCTAGTTGCTCTGTATCCTCACAAACATTTACTGTTGACAGTCTTTAATTTAGCTCTTCAAATATCCCTAAATGGAGAACTGTTCAGTGTGCTCAGTGCTTGCAATACCTTTTCATAAGCAGTTGTTCAATTTGTTTGCCTGTTTGTATTGGCTAGTTAACTTTTTATTAATGATTTATAGAAAATTTTTATGTATTCTGGATGCAAATATTTTCTCAGATTTATGTATTATAAATGTTTTCTCTAATTTGTGGCTTGCCTTTTATTTTTGTAACAGTATCTCTTTACAGACACTGGTGAAGTCTAGTTTTTTAAATTTAATTTTCTTTATACTTGTTGCTTTTTGCTTCCTTGCCAAGAAATAATTTCATACCACGAGGCCATAAAGGTATTTTCCCATATTTTTTTCAAAGTTTATTGCTTTAGATTTTACTTTAGGTCTACATCCCTTTCTAATTTTTGTTTATATTATAGGGTTAAGTTTAATTTTATTACATGTGTTTATGCAGCTGGTATAGACCGTTTGTTGAAAAAAGAATTTCCTTTCCCCATTGAACTGCTTTGGTCTTTTTTGTTTAAAATCAATTGATCACTTATGTGCAGATTTATTTCTAACTATTTTGTTCAGTTGACCTCTATGTTCATCCTTATGCAAATCCCACCCAATATTGTTTAGCTTGGAATAAAAGAATTCTTAAAGTCAGATAATATGAAATTTATAATTTTGTTCTTTTTCAAGATTGTCTCAAGTAATCTAGAGAAGTTATTTGTAAAATTTAAAATCTTCTTATTAATTTCTATAAAATAGCCTGCTGTGATTTTGATTGGGATTGTAGTAAGTGCATAAATCATTTGGGGAATAATGACATCTAAGCAACATCTAATTTTCCAAAAAGAACAAAGTATACCTCTCCATTTTTAGGTCCTTTCAATTTAACTCAGCAATATTTTAGAGATTTTGTTTAGAATTCTTTATATGTTTTTGGTTAACTACTTCTAAGGGTTTTTAAAAATAATTAATACAAATTATGTTTCATTTTCCAAAATATCTGTTAAAAATTTCAATTATACCTATTATAAAAATCCAAGTGATTTATTTTAGTGGTTTGTATCATTGCTAAAACCACTTATTATTTCTAGTAGTATTTTACAGACTCTTAGGATTTTCTACAACACAATCATATTATCTGCAAAGAAAGACAGTTTTCACTTTTCCCTTGTAATCATCATACTTTCTATTATTTTCTTACCTTACTATCCTTGTTAGGATCTCTAATAAAATGCTGAATAAAAATAGTTAAAGTAAGAGCATTGCATTGTTCTTAATCTTAGCAGAAAAGCATTATGTATTTTACCAATAAAAAGATGTTGATTATTATAGAGATTTTTTTAAGCAGATGTTTCTATGCCTAGTGTCCTGAACTTTTTTTTTTTTCATTATGAATGAGTATTGAATTTGGTCAAATACTTTTTCTGTATCTATTGAGAGGGTTGTAAGTTCTTATTTTTGTTTTTTTTTCTGTAAATTAATTTGGTATTATGACTTGATTGATTTTTGTCCCTTAAACCAATCTTGCATTCCTAAAATAAAGTCCACTTGATCTTGATGGATGGAAGTGTATAATCATTGCTGATGGGAATACAAAATGGTGCAGCTTCTAGGGAAAACTGTATGTCAGGTCCTCCAAAAAAATTAAACATAGAATTACCATATAATCAAGCAAATCCACTTTTCAGTATATATTCAAAATAATTGAAAGTAGATATTAGAACAGATGTCTGTATACCAATATTCATAGCAGCATTTTCATAATAACGAAAAGGTAGAAAAGGTATTATGTTCATGAACAAATGACTAGATAAACAAAATGTGATACATGCATACAAAGAAATATTATTCAGCTTTAAAAAGTAATGAAATTCTGATATATATTACACAACAATACAGAAAAGTCCTGAATCATCAGAAATGTGCCTTTGTTCTAAATTTAGGAAACTCATATCTACAGCACAGCTGAATAGGATATATTCAGCAGCAATTTGAGGAATTCAGTTTTTCACTTCAAAGTCAGTTTCCACAAATGGGACTCACCTTCTCCAGCAGGGCTTTTAACACAAGTCCTTCATTCATACTACTTCTGGTGGGCACTCTATATGGGCTCCCAAGACTGCCTTCTTCTTCTGTCTGCTTCACTTCTTTTGGGACTTGATCTCTCCCTGTGTGGCTTCCTTCAAAATCATCTTGTTTCTCCTCAACTTCACTTTAACTTAAAGAGACTGGCCAAAATACACTTCCAGAACTGGCTGCAACACCCAAATCATGGGAAGAGGGAATGATTTTCTCCATCTTAGTAAAAACTTAGACAATCCATCATCATTTTTATTTCCTTCAGTGTGTAATGAAAATTTTTATGCATTAGTGCTTTAATAGGGAGCCCAATGGGCGTCTTTTAATATTAAGTGTGGGTCCAGCATGTTCATAGGTTTGTAATAATTCTTTTAAGTGAGGGCTCTAGAATCTTGTGACATAGCTATCAAGATTCTGAGAAATTAAAAAAAAACACTTGTAAGAATAATGCCAACATCCTATCTACACAGGAATTTGATGGGAGATTTATGGACTATTTCATTTCCACCCAGCCATGGCCCTTATGAATACTGCCTGATCAGAACAGATCTGTTTATAAGGTTGTTCCTTTTAACTTGAACTCCTACTGGTTTTCCCACTTTATTTATTTATTTATTTTGGTAGAGGGGATCCTAATTTTTCTTTTTCTCACGTATTTAGCTGGACTCCAGCTTGAGTCCAAACAAGACTACTCTGAGTGTATTTGTTGCTCAGTTCCTCAGCTGATGAGGTCCCCTCATGATGGCACTCCCATGGCCCACTGGCTGGGATCCATAGCATTCCACTATTAGAATTGTTGTCAAAGGCTTTTTTTTTTTTTTTTAATGTGTTTTAAACTAATGCTTAAGGACAGGAGAGATGTTTAAGTGTATTAACCTTTGTTTGCGGTGGGCTTAGGTAAGATTCACAGGGCATTCAGAAAGCATAGGATTGAATGCCTTGCATTCTCTGAAGATAAAACAAAACAAAACAATAAACTTATTTCCCTTTTACATCTTCCCTTCCAACTCCCTCTCCCTTGGGAAAACATCAATTTTTCCAAAAGGAAGCCTCTCTTCAATAAAGGAGAAATCAAGTGACTAACGTTATTTCTTTTGCAAAGAAATAAAAATAATACACACACAAAGAAAAAAAATTGATTTCCTTTCCAGTGACCTTTGAACCTATCTCCAGACTTCTCTTCTCCCAAGATACAGTTTCTCACATCAGAGTTGCAGTAAAAAATAAAAATATTAATCAATTAGCTAATAAAAATAAGTCAAAAATGCACACTGTTCAGTGTTCTTTAAAAAGTAGAATCTATTGCATCCTCCCAATAAAGAATGACTTTAGTTTATTTAGCACAAGATGGTGTTTACAGTAAGACAGAGAACTATATGACATAGATAAAATGGGGCTTGTCCAATTGATGGACCTGTTAAGAATCTGAATATATATATTTTTTACTGGCATTATGAGAAAGAATAACAAGTAACATTTTTGGAACCCCTTCTACATGCCTAGCATCCTGCCAAGTTCTTTCTGTGCATTACTTCATTTAATCTTTAAAATAACTTTAATATAATTGAAGAGTTGGAAAACTTATCTGTATAAGCCAGATAATGAATATTTTAGGCTTTGCAGGTCACATAGAGTCCGTGTTACATAGCCTTCTTTGCTTTTGTTATCTCGTATTGTTTCTTTTTACAACCCATCACAAATATAAACACCATCCCGGCCTTCCTTCAAATACATTGCAAATCAGATTTGGGCTACAGGCTATAGTTTGCTGACTCCTGATTTGATCAAAGTAGAAATTGTGTCATTTCCATTTACAGAGGAAGAAAGTGAGATTTAGAGAAGTTAAGTAAATGGGCCAAAGTTATATACCTACTAAGTTGCAGAGGACTTTGGTTAACCATGTAGTCACTGGCAAGAATAAATTGGTTGCAGTTAAATCTGAGAATAAATGTAAACAGGAGATTATAGAGCATTTCTAGTAAACCCTATATACTTAACTACAATTAGAAATGCCACTGTAGTATCAGCTAGTTAGTAAATGCCTTATGGATATACTAACAGATGCATGTTATTTCCACCTATCTTACTGACACATATAATGGCAGTTGAAGATTATTTCATAATCACAAGTGAACAGAAATATTTTATTTTATTTGACTTTTAGAACACGATGATATTTCCAGCTTTTATAAATCGAGTTCAGGTTTTATTTTTATTTTTTCTATTCCTCATCATATTAGTTCCCTAAGTTAGAGACAACTGAAGTAAATATAAATCAAAGTTTCAAAAGTGCAAATTAGCATCACTGAAAAACAAAAAATAGAGTGGGTCTAAGATTATCTTTTTATATTCCTGAATCCAGAACTTGAATGTCAATCATTCTAAATTTCTACTGCTTATTCAAATTGTCAAAAAGAAAAAAAAAATAAAACATTTACTAAACATAAGATTTTTTAAGTAAAATTTGATAGCTCAGTTCTTTTTTCAAAAAATATATATAGTAATTTTGAATTAAGTAATTGAAATCAATGTATTTGAGGTTAAAATTGCTACTCTGGTATATGTAGATGTAGTGCTTCTTGGCACTAAGACTTCTTTTCTTCTCAGACATAAAATTATGTTAACTATTAAAGAATTAATCCAAAGACTCTACTGCAACTCATAAACAGTCATTGTTCATTATTAGGTATTTTAAAGCATTTTTTTTTTCCTAGATAGTAATGTTAACTCCAAACATTACAGCAGGGATCAGCTGAAAAATCTAAGGAATTTGTAAATGATAGGTATGTTTAAAATTAGGGGGAAAAGAACATATCCAACAGATAAGAGTCTTCTTATCTAATTCTTTTTAATGTATGTTTTTAAAACATCTAAATTCAGACTCATTGACCAGTAAAGTTGATGGAGTAACATATTTTGAAAAATTTTCTACATATATAATTTCCTCACTAGACTGTAACAACTTTTATTCTTTTGGGTGTCTAATATGTTTTTATAAACTGCCTGCCTATATGTGTATCTAATGGTACAGAGTGCTAATAATAAATAATACACATTTTATAACACCCCTGGTTGCTTTTTAAAATTTTTTCTTTGGAATAAAATTAAGCAAAAGGAAACTTAGAAGTAAACATATACAAACCAACAAAACACAGGAAATTCGACACACTATAGATGGAGAAAGAATTTCAGATTTCTGTAACAGCTCATTTTTCTGCATGTAACACTACAGTGTGTTGTCAAGCACAGGAGGGCCTGGGTGCTTAAGAAAACAGATGGCAGCTGGGTTAGGCCAGAGAGGAGAAAAAAAGGAAAGGTGTGGCCACCCAGGAAGTGCTGGTAAATTATGCAGCTTGCTTTTCTCGCCTTCGGATGAAAAAAAAAAAGGACTTAGGAAGGTGTGTGCCAATGGGCAGCACTGCAGCCACACTGAGGCAGTTGCGACTCAAGGTACAAAGCAAAGTATGGGAGACATGAGAGGAGTTGGAGTGTTCTCGAGAGAAGTTAGGAGATGATTATATAAGGTGCAGCAACCACCCTGGGACAAGCAGTGTCCTTGAAATAAAAACAAAACCCAGTTCAGGTCGCATATGCAGTTTTTCCTTCAAGAACCTAATGCTGTTTGAAAGATAGGTGAGATACAAGATGCTTTAGCGACGTGAACAAACACAGCCGTGGAGAGCAGCTGTTCGTGCTTCTCACCATGGAGTGATCAAGAAAAAATAAAGACTTCCAGAGAAGCAGGAGGAATAAAGCTGAGATTCAGAAATGCAAGACCTGTGAAACTCTGGGAAATGGTAACAAAGGAGATTACAGAATCACCTAAAGTATTATTTATGATAACCTCACATCTTACATCAGCATTATAAAAAACCTGGCTATTTTCTGTGTGGAAGAAAAAATGAATGTGAGGTAATGGCAGATCAGAAGATAACAATATGTCAAAGGAATTACCTTCACTCTTTGCACCAAACAGCAGCATGATCTATATTTTCTGTATTTCCTGTCCACCTTGCTTGTGTCACTTCTATTTGGTATAGGAGCACACTGCTTGTATCAGTTCAGTTCTCCTCAGTTTTGCCAAATTTTTGAGTAGCATTTCAAAAATTTCCTCACAGGGCTTAAGTCAGTGTTCTGCACAAAATAAATAGACAAGCAGGAGGAGGAGGAGAGGAGGAGAAAGAGGAGAGGCGAGGAGGAAGTCGTTTGAGTTCATGATTCCTGCACCCACTGACTTCACACCTGTTACGTAGCACCACCCATTCTCATTTGCTGCTGCACGGTAAAGTCATGTGAGGGCTGGCAGGGAAAAGGTATAAGAAGAAATTGTGGCGTGTACAAGAAATAATACATGAAAAAGCTCAAACGTGGGGAGGAGAAGGGAGGAGGAGAGAGAAGGATAACATGAAAGAGTTTGAAGAACTGAAAATAATTCAGGAAGGCTGCAGGTAGTAGGAAGTGAGGAGAGACAGAGGCAGATGGAAATAGTTGAGACTGCCCTAGCTTCACAAAGATCCTTCCAGAGGCTCTTCTAAACAAGATGAGGGGTGGGGTTTTGGCTTTCCCTTGAGGGCAATAGGGCCCCACTGAAAGATTTTAAGTAGGGAAATCTGAGATTAGAGGTGAATTCAGAGATGCTTTTTCCAGTGCAGTGGGAACAGAGGTTGGAGAAAAGTCTTGAGGCTAGGAGATGGGTTTGGAGGTTTTTGCAAAATCCAGAAAAGAGATGATGGTAAATTGCAACAAGATAGTAGAAGAATGGAGTAAAATGAACTATAACTAGGAGATTGGAATGTTTGTAGAGAAAACAGTCAAAAAGAGGGTAATGTCTACATTTGTGGTTTCGAACAAAGACCACAGCAATTAAGTGTCTTCTGGGGGAAAGAAAATTGTTTATCTTCTAAACTGTAGCTTCTGCTTGGATCTTTATGAAGTTACTGCACCTAGGATCCCCTACATGCCCTCAACTCTTTCACTAATTATCAGAGGATTCTACATAGAGATTGGCTATTTGTATTAAAATTGAAATGTGCAAAATACAAAATGCCCTACATTATCACAATCAGTGACTCTAATTGGTATTGATTAAGACTCCAAATTCTTCCTTATGTAAAATTAATCCTTTTCTTTAAGAAAATATTTTGAAGCAACATGAAAACTATTACTCTTGTAAAATACTGAAATGTTTACTAAAACATTTTTTTTCTAAATTGTACTTCTACTAAGTGGATCCTCTATCTGATATTTTATGTAATTGAATCATGTATACATTTACATATACAATACGCATACACAGATATAGGTAAAATTTATAGCTTTCCCAAATCGCAAATTCAATATTTTTGTACCAGTTCCAAACTTTGTATTCACTATTTAGAAGCCTTCCTGCAAGACACAAAATCCATTGTGCAATTTTTTTTTTTCCAGACTACAGGAATGCAAAAGTATACACTGTTTCCTTTAAAAATGGAATCATCATTCACAGATGTAGATGTGTACTTGTTATGCCAAGATGAGACAGATGTGGTTCTATTCACTCAGGGACAGGTGCTACAGAAAAAGAGATAAAACATTTGTATAAAGTGTAAGCAACTGCATCGCTGTTGCTAAATAAATAAACTCTCTGCCAAAAAACTTTATTTGCTTATTTCTCCTTATTTCTTCTGAACGTTTATTTTAAGATCTGGTAGAGTGAGCTCATTCAGTTTTATTTGCCTGTATTGGTCAAAAAATATACAGTGTGTACATACATGCTTGAATAGTTTCCATAAGAATAAATGGCACGAACAGCCCCCATGTGCCATCTAATACCGATATTAATTAATGTAAAGCAAGCTTACACCGTGACACACACTGACAATTCGACACACTTAACTTCTGATAAAATCACATCACGGTCTGTGTGTGTGTGTGTGTGTGTGTGTGTGTATATATATATATATATATATATATTATATATTAATATATATACATACATACTATATAAAGAACAGGTTAAAATGAGGGTCATGAAAGCACTAGCAGTTTGGAAAGAAAAACCAACTTTATATTATTTTTTCTAAAAAAAACATTTTGGTGAACTGCAGCCTGAAAGCAGTACCGGGAGTAGAAATCTGCAGCTGCTAGGCTAGGGCCAGGAAACAGAAAATGATTTTGATTTTAAATATTCGTATTAATTCTGACTCCAAAGACGGATTGGGTGGGAAGCAGCAGCTGGGAGAGGCAAGGCGAATGGAAAAGATGATTTTGATTTTAAATGTATTTAATCACAATTCAAAGTGGAGAACGAAAGAGAGAGATCTGCAGCTGGGCCAAGGAAGGCGGGGAGTTAGGCTGGAATATTGTCTTCCTTTTAAATACACGGCTTTGGGTTTACTGGGACAGGGGGACCAAGTAACTTGTGAATATATAGAAAGTTCCTACACCCTGAAAACTCTGTTGGCCCATGTTGACATTAAAAATAAAAGTGACAATGAAGATAATTAGTAAATATAATAAGATTCATCCCAAGATCAGAAAAGCAGCAGAAAACTCTGGGAAGCATCAGTTGTATAGTGCTGTGATAAAAATAAATATTGATTATCTGATAGTTACCCCACATGTAAAAGGTTTTTGTTATCATCTTTTTTAAGAATTAAGAAACCAAAAGTGCACGGACTATCAAAATTATAGTGAACATAATATACTTTTTTTTGTTGGTGATTTTGAAGGCAATTTAAGAGATCTCTGAACCTTGAGGCTTTATTCTAGGAGTGTAGTTGGGCGTGGTAATATTTGTGAATAAAAATAAAAATTAATTACATAAACAATTACTAACTTATATTTTAGATATGGAGGACTAAATATGTGCTTAGTCTATAATAGCCTCTGAAAGCTGTTTCGTACATTGGGATATTATTTTGTTATTTGTCTCCCAAACACTGTCAAGGAAAACCCAACTGAACTTTCTATTTTTGCATTGTGCATAATGTGAATTCAATGTGTGAAACTTCCACAGCACACTGATGATATTTAAGATACTATTTAAGAAAGTTAAAATATATATGTAAGTATATGTTGATAGTACATGTAATAGAGAAAAATGTTCAAGGGAATAATCCGAACTAAGGAATTATTTGCTTTTGATATGAAAATGAAAGCATAAAATAAATTTTATACTGCCAAATTGAGGGAATCTTCATTTTGCTTTGGGTTATTCACTAATTTTAGATATGTTTTTACTGAGACATGATTTATTTTTAGTTCTAACTCCTAGTTCCATAATGAGAAACCCCTGGATAGAATACACAACTTGTCTGTAACTGTGTAACTGGTCATGTCTTATTTCTGACAAATTTTAAAAAAAAATCATTTTAAAACCATATTAAAAGACTGTTTAAACATACACAGAATTATTGACATTCTGACATAGACACTGGTGGTGGTGGTTAGGTTGCAGTGTGGGAGGAGCCTTGCACAGGGATCTGTCTTTAATTTTTTTTAAGTCAATTTTACTCACCAAGTGGGGCCTTTATCCATGCTTTTCAAAGCTTGACCAATGAATCCAGCTTAATACAAATATTTCCCTTTGTAGGCAGAATAGTCAAAAGCTTAACTGGTTTAAATCCAGTAAGGGATTTTACTTTCTCTGAATGCCAGAAAGCATACAAAAAACAATTATCAAGGGTATAAAATTTGTCTTTATATCTATCATGAAACACTGAGTAGCAGTGAGTATCCATTGTTCAATGTCATTCTGTGTATTCTTAGCAGCTCTCTCTTTCTAAATATGCTATTTTATTTTATTTTTTGACAATTTCTGCCAATATAAAGCCCTTAAAGTAGGTTGTATTTTTCCTTTTCAGTGAAGTTGGAAGATGCAAGTATATAAAAAATACTGTTACTTTCTTACATTTATGTTTTGTACAACCCAGCATTGATTTGCTCCTTATTTAAGCAACATTTTCTTGATAAATTAAAAAAGCAGCAATAGCCATTACTGCAGGCTATATACAGCCTCTAATATCACTTAAGCATATTACAGAATATAATATCTGGTACTTAACGACTAACTTGCATATGAAAGCTCACATAATGTCTCATAAAACCCTTAAAATGGCTTCAGTTTAAGAGTCTCTTTAAAAAAAAAAACACCTTCAGGGAATATTGTAAATGAAGTAGCACTCCAGCCTTGGAAAAAAAAATTCACACACTTGCAGAAATTTTTAATATAAATTGAACACATTAAAAATTAATTTTGCATGACCATTTCGCATTGCAGTGCCAATGCATAGTTAAGATAAGGCCTTAACTCTTCTTTGTTTAAAGTAACATGGAAGCTCTTTGCTTTCTCTCTTTGCTTTCATCTGTACGTAATTATTATTTTCATTCATCAGAAAATGGACCCCCATTTTCCTATTCTGACAGCCTCAGCTGGAGTTGACAGAAACCCTACCTGAGTCACCAGGGTAACTTAACCATAAACTTCTAGGAAACTCATTAAAGAAAGGTGTGAGCTGAGAATTAACCAAAGCAGTTTCCATCATCCTTCCCCTTTTTAAACCGAATAGCTTTGGAGAAGAGCTTACTCATCAGAAAAGTAGTTTTGCCCTGAGAAGTAGACCTGTGCTAGCTTTACCATTACTCTCCTCTTCCCAGACCCCTGATTTGTCTCTTCTCACTTGATTTCCACCACTGATTCAGCTGTCTCCTTGAAGATTTGTTTATCTTCTAGCACTAGCATTAGGGAAGTAAAACAATGTACATTTTTCTGTGAAGATATGTATTCTTTGATGAGAATAAAAAAGGGGCATGAGTAACAACCAACTGCACCTTTTGTATATGTGCAGTTTTTTTTTTTTTATTAGTCTCATGGCCACAATTTTACAACAAAAATTTTCCCAAAGAGGGCGTCAGTTGCAATAAGACATTGACGAATGTCTCTCTGTGGAGAGCTGCCGCTGCATATATCTGACATGCTGTAGTTTTCTGCGGTTCTGACATGATCAGCCAGTGTGTGATGCCAGTGGGAGCGTAGAGGGAGTCACTGGGGTGATTCACAGATTACATCTCAAGTGATCAATTTTAAAAAGGTGGGGAAGGAGCTGACCTAAGAAAGTGCCCTAGACCTCAGGTTAAAGGTGCCATATAAATCTAGCAAACAAACAAAGAAATAAACCCAGAGCACATTTTCTTTAAATAAGCTTACATTCTATTCTTTTGTTGTTTGAATCAGAGCTTCTACTATGCAAATCTTAAAAGATGAAAGTAAAATGATAAACCTCAAGCTTAATTCAGAATTTATGGTTTAACTAACTGGGATCAAAATAGGAAGTTTGGGGTCAGGGAGACAAGTTTATTAACTTTCTTAGGCTTCCAGAAGATCCTGTGAAATATTACAAAATATATTTCCTAGTTCCCCCCCAATTCGTGTCCTTCATGTTCATACAACTTATAAAATACAAAACAAGGCCACTCCAAAGCTATTGAGAAGATATGCATCGCTGACTGCCAAAAAAGATATTAGACTGTGGTAGAGTCTTACCTTGAAAAAATTATTCAAACTATAAAAATACAGTGAAACCAATCTGTCTATAAGAATTGGAAAGAATTACCCAACTTTTTGCAGACACATGTACACCTTCTAACATCCTCACCCAACACAGTTACTACGTTACCCATCGAGCAACAGGTATTATGGATTTGTTTCCAGAAACCTGCTGCC
This sequence comes from Eonycteris spelaea, assembly GCA_003508835.1. NCBI lineage: Eukaryota > Metazoa > Chordata > Mammalia > Chiroptera > Pteropodidae > Eonycteris > Eonycteris spelaea. The sequence continues at coordinate 4,526,074 of PUFA01000088.1, forward strand.
TTATTTTCCATTGAAATGTTTCTAATCAGACAAATTTCCACCACTGATTTATAGCAAGGCAAGAAATGATTCCCTATATTGTAACTTCATTCATGTGAGTCCAATATGTTTCTTCCTTTTGTTTTTCTTCCTTCCTTCCTTCCTTCCTTCCTTCCTTCCTTCCTTCCTTCCTTCCTTCCTTCCTTCCTTCCTTCCTTCCTTCCTTCCCCCTCCCCACTCTCCCTCTCTTTCTTTCAGTTATGGCCAGGGTAAAGACTGTAAGTGATTACTATCTTATAGCCCTGGGCGAAAACAGAATAGTACTAGATCCCCAAACGTACCAAACTTAGATATGTGCAAAAGCAAGCAAAAGAATCTATGGAGAAGCATCCTCTTTTGTTTTAGCAATTCTCAACAAACAGGCATGTGAAATTCATTTCTCTCTCATCTTCTCAATCTCTCTCTCTCTCTTCTCTCTCTCTCTCTCTCTCTCTCTTCTCACACCACACACACACACACACACACACACACACACATACACAGAGCCCGTGCCAATCCATGAAGTCCAAACTAAGAAAAAGTCACATGAAATTATTTCAACATTTCCGGAAGATATGTTTTCATAATCAGCTGGTACTAAAATGCTCAGCTGCTACTGGAAGCAAAGGCGATTATATATATATATATATAAAATTTATATTTATATTTATATTTTATATATTTATATTTTTAATTATATATGTGTATGTGTATATATATGTGTATATGCAATTATATATGTGTATATATGTAAAGGTAAATTTTTATTAAATTATTATTCCTTTTATGGTGTAGAACCCATGAGAAAGTCGAAAAATCAAATAATCAAAACCTAATTGGATGCCAACACCCAGAATAATACAGTTTACACATAAAATTGAGGAAAAGAAAAAACCAATCCTATGGAATCGTTTTTTGATGTCTCTATGAAAAATAATTCCAAATAGCTATGAAGCTATTAAGGCAAAGATATGGCCCTAAGTTTCTAAATCTCCTCCCACCATGCAGCTTCTAGGATCATGAGAATTAGGCAAAAATAATCATGCGATAATCACAACATGTATACACTACTACCACATATCTGGATGCTTATATATGTAATTATAGACAAATATTTTTATTATGTAAAAATATATGCAGCAGAATTTTTTTGTCATTAAAATGCAAATTATAGTATTAAAAGTGACACCTCTATACAGACATTACAACATGTCCCAAGCTTCATTAACTTTCTTCAAACAAACTATACCTTATAGTCACTATTCGTCCTAACAAAGTATGTACTAGTGCTTCTCTTCAATTGTGAAGCAATTTAGGTCTTGACAAAGACCCATTTGGGGAAAGGAGAAGATTGAGAAGAGATGATAAAGAGGAAAAATACAGAGGTCATTTTGTAAATCTCCCCCTCCTCCATTTCTCTCTGATTCATAATTGATAGAAAGGTGTTATGAATCTTACTGTATGCCCCCAAAACTTCATGTGTTGAAGTCTTAACACCTAATAAAGAATTTGAAATAGGAAAAGGTTTATTGCAGTTAAGATAAGGTCACATTAAAGTTAGGATGGGCCCCTAATTCATAGGACTTGTACCTTTATAAAAAGAAGAAATTTAGGCACATACACACAGAGAATGTCATGTGAACATAAGGCAGAGAAAGGGGTGAGGCATCTATAAGCCAAGGAATATCAAAGATTGACAAAAAAACCACCAAAAGTTTGGGGAGTTATGAAATAGTTTCTTCCTCAGAGATCTCAACTTTGACAACACCTTGGCCTCGAACTTCTAGAGCATAAAACTATGACATGATAGATTTCTGTTGTTTTAACACACCCATTTTGTGGTACTTACAGCAGCCCTAGAAAACTAATACAGGGGATTTCCATCACTATGGATTTCTGGGTCTACTTTCCAGAAAGACACGAATGTAATGACGGAGAGTGATAGTAGGCTAAGTCTTTATAAAGGACCTCCTGTCCCCTTAAGCTTCTTAGGGGTGTGTCCTAATAGTGTGGTAAACATTTAAAGGAGCAATTTAAGAAGGTTAACTTAGGGTAGAGGAAGACAAACAGTATAGTAATAGTATAAAAATCAATTAATGGAACATAGGAACTAGTGTTTACTTTTCATATGGCTTTTATGTTAGAAGGAGCAAAAGTGTCTTATATATATCAGAAATAGAAGACTAAGTTTTTCACCCAGAAAGGACAGAGTCCATGCTTTAGTACTTAATAAATGCTTTTTACGTGAATAAGTGAATGAACAAACAATATCCAGCAAGTCTTCAGAGAGGAGGTAAAACCTCATGCACTGTTTGTCATAAGTGGTTAACAGTTTATTTTAAACAAAGCCAAATCAAAGCAAAAGCAACATTTTCCCGAAGCTTCATGATTATAGTAAATTTCTGAGTAGGATAAAGAAGGTTTAGAAAATTTCACAATCTTTGGAGCCAAGTGGTTACACAAGAAGTGTAAAATATGTTATCAATAGTTACCATATACTGTGGCCTAATTATACATTGTTAATTATTTTAAATTTTTATGAAATATAATAATAATCAAAACATAGAATTGTGTTAAATCTCGGAAAGATTCTCACTACAGAATAACATGAGGCCGATAGGATGTGTGCATTTATGTATTCTCTGGAAAGAAGAATGTTAATTCTACCAGAAGGGGTAGTATGGTTTGATTTTCCTTGCAAGACTTACCTGATCTTTGGTTTCTCTATAAAGGCAAATTATTTATATGTGGCACACACAGCTGGACATGCATGTGTAGGTACCTATCTATATGGATATTGGTAATATGCCAAAACTGCCTGGCACCTGCTGAGAAAAAAGGGATGTTTCTTAGGACTAATTCAGAATGTTTTCCCCACCTCAAGGAGTCTGCTAAAATTGAGCTCTCTCTTCTTACTCCAGCAAACCAGGTAAAGACTACATATAGTTATTAATAGGATCAACATTTTGTATTCCTTCTTGTTCCTTCTTGCTTTTCTCTTTTAAGGTCATTATAGATAAAGGAAAGGCAAATAAATCAACCCTCCACTTTAATTATTTAATGAGATATAAGAAGTTTCTTGAAGAGAAATATTATAAAATAAGTGGGTTGTGGTTGGATAGGATTCATGACTTAGATAACTGTTTCTACTTATTGGAGTTGTGTCACGCTCCATACTCTATAATACCATGCAGGAAATTTAATCATTGAGATAAACCAGGAAACAGCTATAGTACCTCCACACAACATAAAACATTCATATAGTATAAATAAATGATATATGGTATAAATATTATTGCTTAGTAACTAATGGCTGAAACTCAGGCTAAGTCTATGACCTATGTAAAAGATTTCTGGCATTTAATGCAAAATACACACCAGAGTATTTCCCTGCTTTAAAATTTAAAAAGTGTGTGCTCATTAAGCAGAAACAAAATAAAATTCAGACAAAAGTCAAAATATTGTCATTTTATTTTAGATTTTAGTTGAATTAAAACAGTGATATTACATCAATAAAGATAGAAACTTAAGTTATCAAAACAGACGAAGATAGAGAAAGAAGAATGCTTAGAAGAAAAAGAAATCACCTTACATAAATACACATAGAGTTACACACACACACACACACACACACACACACACACACACACACCAATATTTCTATAACTATGAAGCTCTGTCAGCTAACTGCCATGGACAAACTACTGGTAAATTTGCTCCAAAAAATGGAAGAAAGAAATATACTAATTTGATGAAAGATCAATGAACTATTGCTTAACTTTAACAAGTCTTATATATATTATTCACTCTGCAAATAGTGTCACAAACATAACTATGCCATAAATATTAAAACTTTAAGTCATTTTATTATGAGTTTATTTTTCCACCTCTTCAGAATTACAGAAGACATACCTTTATGAAAAGAACTTTTCATGTGTTAGTCTCATTGTAGATTTTGAACCACAAATTTAATTTAAGATTAATTTCAACAATCTTAAATAGAATAGCTAATTTTTTCTTAATTAAAATCTTAAATGATTTCTATGTGGCAAACAACAGACGTAGACCCATGAAGAAGCAATTTGAAGGAAAGCCTTAAAACATTTTTTTTTCTATATGAGACCAATTTAAAAATGAGGACTTATCAAGAACTCACTCCACTTGAAGATCTGTCTTCCATAGTTGTCTATATATAATTAAAATAGCAATGTCTTTCATACGGGAATTATGATGTCTTCTAAAATATGTCATCCTTTTGAGTTTCAAAGTTGCAATCTGAAAGATGGATGATGACTTGTGTCATCTCTCACCTTAGCTGTCTTTCTTCTTCTTTTAAAAATATGTTTGACACCTTACATTCAAAAAGAGAATTTTGAAATTTTAGGATATTTTCCCCCAAAACATGTTTTTGACTACAGCAGAAGTCAGGATTGTGCACACAGTGAACTATTGCTTACACACTGTCATTTTTAGGGTAAAAGGACTTGTTCAACTCTCGCTTATCAAAAAGACAGAGACTGTGCTCCATTTTAGACTGGGATGCAGAGGAGAATGTGTCTTAATTTTTTTCTCACTGAAAACTGTAAGCACTCACTGAAAGAAACATTTTAGGCCGAATTACTGGTGGAAACTAGTATCAAACTAGTATCTGCCTTCCTCCCATATCCTTATAAGGTTTGGGGGTTGGAAGAGAAGTAAAACGAAAATAACAAAATCAGTTTTGAAGTACTTATTGTCTATAATACAACCTCTAGAAGATCGCCTTATTACTTCTAACATTTGTTTTATCCTCTCCCTCCCACCATCTGTTCTAACAATAGACTCATCTACTTCAGCTAGTGACCCTCAACCCTGGCTGCACCTTACAACCTGAAGTACTTAAAAAATAAAGTAGGGATGACTACAGCAGGACTTAATTTGAGTTTTTTATTTTATTTTATTTTATTTTATTTTATTTTTTATTTATTTTTTTTAAATTTGAGTAATTTTAAAAGGCTGATTACAATGTTCAACCAGGGAGGAAAACAGCTTAACCCATAGTTTTCAGAAATGCTGATAACCAAATATACACCTAGGAGATTTCAAAAGTATATGGCTCTTTGCCACTCTATCCCACCTTCTTGCCTATCTATGAAATTGAATTAGAATTACCAAAGTATCTCGGGTTTGTGTTTATTAGCAGCTCCTCCATTATGTTGATGAATCTCTCCTTTGGGAACAATTGACTAGATATTATAATTTATCCAAAAAGGGGGGGGGGGAAGGTGGTTCTGCTAAAAAATCAATCTATTTATATTGCATTATAATGATACATCATTTTACCTAAATTTCATGGTAAAATCATCTATGTTCTCATGTATCCATTTGATAAATATGATATTTCTACCATGTGCTAAATTCCTACATAGGCTTTCAGAGTCTTACCTTTGAGAATTCCTCTGGAGCCTCCACACTGAGTTGGTTGTTCCCATCTCTTCACTCCATTCTCTCTTTATACCTAACTCTGCTATAGAACTTATCACCATGGATAGTTTGCATGTCCAACCTGTACAAATTCCTAAAGAGAGATACTATGTCTTATACATAATAGCAGCTTATTATGTGCTAGATTCTGAAGTGAGTGTTTTCCGTGTATTGTCTCACCTATTTTTTTTCCTAAGATCTTTAATTTTCTCATACACAAAATGGTCAGTAGGACATCTCTTTCTGCCAATTTAAATGAGCTAGTTCCAAAGTGATGAGTGACTTCTCTGCATCCACTGAAGTGTTATAAATAAACTGAGATCCTGGACCCTCCCAGGTTAGGGGGTGTAAGGAGAGAAAACAATGTATTAAGTCACTCAAGGGTCTCCTGTCCTCTGCATATTTGACAAAAGTATAACTGTTGAATATCAGACAAAAAATGTAAGCAAAGTATTCTACCAACTTAAAACAGAAGGGTTCTCACTTTCTCTCAAACCCAAATGGAACTTGTATTGTGGTCACATGCCTTAGAATTTGTGATCTATCTTGAAGACTTCATGAGTTCATGAGTGAAGTATTCAAGATAGCCAAGGAGCTAGTTAATTCAAAGAAAAGAGAGTTCATTTAGATAATGTTTTCTCCTTCTGATACCTGTTTTTTTTTTCATAATTATATTATTCATGCATATTTAAGATCACCTTTTCTATAAAAATGTCCATTTAGAAAATGTTGTTTTCATCCTATGCCTACGTGTTATGAAACAATTTTGTTCTAATTCCTCGTATGATTCTTTAACTGCAGTTTTTTTTTTCACAACTAGAACCACTTTTCAGAAAAATTAAGATTTCTGAAGCACCCCATCTCCACTGCCATCTAAGCTGCTTAAGATGCATCACTTTTAAATATGTATCATACAATATTGTTGGATATGTTATACTAAATCACTGGGACCATTTGCAAAAACATTTTCACTGGGCATGAGGTCTTACAAAAATATAGAGACCATGGCCTTATTAGCTGAAATTCTGATTAGGTCTGTGTTTTTCAGTTGAGAATAGGTAATGTGCTGGCTGGAGAAAGAAGAGGAAAGAGTGTAGCTTGGCCAATAGGAAAATAATCATAGGGAAAAAGTCTACAAGCCAGAGTTCCCTAAAAGTAAGGTTTCCAGTGACCTAAAACTAAGAAAAAGTGAGAAAACTCTTCTAATGAATCCATTTGATAAAAAGACTCTAAGATATTATTGCTTATAGATGCTTATAATTCATTAAGTATGTGGAACTACCTGGGTATATGCATTTCAAAGTCACCTAATTCTAAAAGAATCCCCAAAGTCTTTTTTTGCCACAACAGTATGATTTTGAAACAAGTGATTCTCAAAGTGGGCTGCCTAAAGCAGCAGCTTCAACAACACCTGGGACTTTTTAGAAATAAAAATGTCCAGGCCCACTCTTGACCTACTGAATCAGAATTGCTGTATGTGAGGCTTAGCCATGTGTGTTGCAACAAGCCCTCCAGCTGATTCCAATTCCTGAATTTTATGAACCGCAGTACGAATCATTCTGAGCAGATAGCATCTTTCACAGATTTATAGAAACATAGCAGAAGAGAAAGGCATAATCTCCGTCCTATGGTGAGTGCATTTTAGCACCTACTCAGAGCCTAACTCCATGCCTCGGCTATCTGAGCCTCTGCTCTTGCTATAGGTGCTTTCAACATGCATGAAACCATCAGCTCCTTATGTCTAATTGAAATGCTCTTTCTGCAAATTCAGCTTTCTCTTTGTTTAATTTGCAGTAGAAAGGAACAACTTATGGGTAAAATTAGTATGAAAAATCTTTGGTATTTAATGTCCATAGGTTAAGTCATTTCTAATTTTTTTTTCTTTAAACTTAAACCTCTTACCTTCGGTTTCTCTCTTGAACTATTAGTCTACTATTTGTTAGAAAAATCTAAATTAATTTTCTACTTTTTAAAATCCAGAATTTACTTTGAAAGAGTAAAACCATTCAGCCGCACTATATATAAAAATTGCTGCATATTCAGGAGACAAATACAGAAAGAAGCTTTCGAAGGGACCCAGGTAACTTCCAAAATATGCCTACTTTTCACCATTTCCTACTGTAGACTTAACATTATATGAAGATTATAGTTTAATACATTCACTTTTTTCTTTTTCTATATTTTGTTCATGTTTAGGAAAAAATGCACATTATTCTAATGTTTAGCAAAAAATGCACATTATTCTGCTAGCATCAACTTCCCTCTATTGGTAAAGAACCCTAGTTTCTGTGCTATTAACACATCACAATTCTCATTCTTGGGCTTTAAGTGATATTGATCTCAGTTCTATTCCAGGTGTGGATGTATAATTCAAACTGACCAATCAGATCAATGCCTACTCCTACTCATACTGCTGGATCAGGTATAAGCACTTGTTTTATTATGGAAGAATTGAGACAATAAGGTTACATTCCCAGACTTTCTGTTTGAAAATTTTGAGGAAGGGACATTTTTTTTTCCAGCTGGGATTGCTGAAAGGATGGTCTTTAAGTCTAGAGCTGTCAGTAGACTTTCGGCTGCCCTAACTGGAGAATTTACCTGCAATGGAAACGGCACAGAGAGAAGCAGAGCTAAGAGGTAGAAAGACTCCTAAGAAGGCCCAAGGATAGAATTTAAGCCTTAGAGCCATTTAGGACTGCATATTTCAGGTAAATAAGCCTGCGAATTTTTGTTTTTTTTTCTTAGCAACTTTAAATTATATTTTCATTTGCTTATAACCAAATGTGCAAGACATTGTTTTTAATTGGTTTATGTAAAAGAAAGGAGAAAGAAATCGACTCGGTTTCTAGTATAGGCAACTGGGTATGTGGTTGTTCTTTTATCTGAGATTTGACAAAGCTAAATAAGAGGTGAATATTGTGTGGGGTGGGTGATAGGGAAAGTGCATGTTTGGTTTTGAGCATTTTTACTTGAATACTTCTGAGGCATTTAAAATAAAATATCTTGTAGGTCTGTATCACCTGCAAGAATTCTAGGCTAGATGTGGTTATTGGGGAGCACTGGAATATATATGGTTGCAGAGTTTATATAAGAAAGCAGAGTTTAAAGGATACCCAACATTTATTAAGATGTTATTTCACCTCTGTAACATCTAATAGCTCAGGTAAAGTAGGATAATGAGAGAAAACTTTGTTTGACCTATTAACTAGGCCTCATCAGTGGATTGCACTGACAAAGCAAGGTGACTGTGGGTAGAGACGTGACAGATGAAAAAGAAAAGGCATAGATTGTTTTTTTCAAGAATCTTGGTTGTAGTGAAAAGAGTTTGATAGCACTCTTCATCTAAATGTATTTGGATAATGATGAAATAGAATCACTATTTGACTCATAACCCTTTGTATGAGTTCAGGGGTGCTATCACCATTTCTACTTTTGCTGCCGAAATTGTTTGTTGTCATTTTAATTTAACTTCACTATTAGAATGAGGGAGTAGTGTCCAAGCAGATGGTTGTCAGTAAACTGATGACTACAGTTATGGATTAGTGTCCAAATACAATACTCAAAACTTGATACACTACATAGTTTCCTGAATATGACTGCCAAAATAAATCTGGCCTGGAAAATAATTTTGAGGATTTTCTCCTCTAACTTCAGTTTTCTTAAGTATTTTAAAGTACAAATATCCTTAAAAAAAAAAAAAAAAAAAAAAAAAAAGCTAAGGCTATGCACATACAGACAAATCACAATATTACTTTAATGCACCTATAAATTTTCTTGATAAGTTTATTTAGGAGAAAGAATATTCCAATACAAGCTCTTATAAACTCCATCAATTCTATCCAACATGTTTTGTTTCTTCCAGGAAAAAATCTGAAACCATTGTGATTTAAAGTACTTGCTGTATCCATGTTGTTAAGTCAAAATAAATTCTCACTTGTATTAATTTTACCCCTTATTTGACAGTTTTGTACTCAATGACCAAAATAGGCACTAAACTATAGTGGCCCCCAAACTTGTTGGCAGCAGGGACCAGTGCTTCTATGAGAATCTGATGCCCATGATCTAAGGCAGAGCTGAGGTGGTGATGCTAGCACTAGGGAATAGCTGCAAATACAGATGAAGTTTCACTTGCTCACCCACTGCTCACTTCCTGCTGTGCGGCTCAGTTCCTAACAGGCCATGGACCAATTCATGGCCCGAGGGTTGGGACCCCCTGCACTGAGTATTTCCTGCCTGTTCTTTCTTTCCTATTCATAGCTTCTCTTTTGGTTTAGCTCTCACAGAAAACACATCAGCCTTCATTTGGGAAAGCTCTCACTGGGTCCTCATTTTCTCCAAAGACCTACCTTCTAGTCTTGCCTGGAAAAGCAAGTGGAATCACAATAAATTCGCTGTGTCCTGAGTATTTTCTAACATGTACAATCTCTATTACACCGTGGCCTTAAATCTATCAAATGCTTGATATTTATGAAGGCTTACCTGAAAGATAAGCAGTTCCTCTAAATCCTCTAAAATTTATTCAGGATTAAGTTAAACCAGCAAAGTGTTATATTCTTAAATAATAGTCTTGCACCCGTGCCTTTTCTAGTGGTATTTTCCTGGTATGATGTCACTAGACAATATTGAGGGTCACTATGGGAAATAGCCTGATGAAGCAGAGAGCTGTGTGTTAGTTGAAGGTGTCAGTGAGGGTGATTTTCATCCTATTACACAGTGTTCTTTTTATAAAGACTCTAGGGAGAAAATTTTTTCTGGCTTTAACACCAGCGAAAGTCATTCTAAGCATTTGGCTTGTTTTTATCTTGTGGACTGTCCCATTTTGGCTTTAAGCAGAACTAATATGTTGTCTAAGATACCTGGCGGCAAAGAGGTCAGAAGAAGGTCAGGCTGTCTTCTCTGCAGTGAATTAGAGAGATTCATTCATTATCTCCCAAGTCCTCATTAAAACAGCTTTAATGTGGTGACCATTTGATGGTAGACATACGCTTTAATCTTGTGAATATCAAACCCACCTGGGTTACATTTCCTGTTATAGACAGTTAGCACAAGCAGGTTAATACAATATTTTAACTCCTCAATCTGCATCACTTTTATAGGAACCAGGCTCACTAGTCACCTGAATTTGAGCTCAACTTGTCTATGTAGTATCCTAATTTATCAGGTTCTGTCTTCTAATCTCAGATTGCTTAAGATGCTTTTAATCATCTGTTTAATTTTTCACCTTATCTCTTTTGTTCTGATATATTATTTTTCAGGTTACTCTTTAGGCCTAGATATGCCCTATTTTTCTTTCTCATCTGACCTAGATTCAAATTTACACACTGTGAAATAGCTAATAAATTCCCATTAAGGTTGTAAAAGGTGAAGGTTCAACCAGTGTATAACTCATCAAATTCTCATGTAAAACTGAATGATCCTTGATAGTATTAGCTTGGCAAAAGTATGCTACAGGTTCTTAGGGAAAAAATATGAAAAAAATGACTTATGAAAAAAAAATTAAGTCCTATGGCTGAGGGCAACCCACCTACTCTAAAATGACTTGAGCATTTCAACAATTTCCACATCACCCAGGGCAAATCTCCCCTCTCCCAATTAATCCTAAAATGTAATCTTTTCCCTGGAATCCTGCCCATACTACTAACTTTACCTGTGCTCAGTGTACGATGTATCCTTTGTGTGGATCTGTCTTTGAGGATGGACATTAAAAGGGAAAGTTTCTGTTCCTGTTTGGGCTCTTGGAGTCCAGGGAAAGTGGGACAAGGAGCCCCACTGGGAGCTTTTTTTTTTACTCTGAACAAGCAATAGAGAGTATTACAATGATTTACAGAGACACGTTGAAAGTAAATTATGTTGTAAACGCCTGTCCCTTGGGCCAGCTAAGAATCACAGGAAAAAAATGCAAAAAGTTTGAAATTCCCAACAGCAAAGGTTGACAGGAAAATATGGTTTTGTTTTTCTACGAGTAAAAGTAACTTTTATGTTGTGTTTTCCCATGAGAAATTATAAACTTTCAAAGGAATTTTAGCCTCTTGCATGCACATATAAGAACAATTTATCTGGGACTGCCCCAGTGAAAACATTCTTAAGACTTTAAAGCTGTTAAAAGTGGGGCTGAATTTCTTCAAGACCGCTACTTCTTATTTGTCCTTGCTGTCTCCTCTTGTCAAAACATTTACTCAGACTTCGAAGAGTTGCAAGTTGGCAACATGTTAATAATATGAAAGTGCATTTGTGCAACCCATGGCTGCAATTTTTGAGTATATTCATCACTTCTTTAATGAATAATGAATTCTTTACAGCAGCTATGGTGACACAGGAGATGCAGCAAATTAAATGAGAACTTGTCACTATAAGACACTGTAAGTCTTGCCAGGTAGCTTTGTATCTTCTGTAGCCTCCTCGAGACTCTAGCAGGACTCCCAATCAGACCCTTGTCCTCTCACTTCCTTCCTCACCTAATGAACAATATCTACAAAACTCTACAGCTAGGTGGGTAATTTAAATCATTCAAGTTCATTTGGGGAGGGAGAAGGGATATTTCTTATTTCCCAGATATAAAGCTCTACTTTTAATTTGTCTCATTTTGTCCCTCAACTTAATTAAGAATTATTCAGAATACTTTGGTTTTTGTTTATTTGTTTGTTTTTTGTTTTGTTTTTAGAAATTCTTTTATGGCGTGATAAGAAAAATAAGTAAAAGATGCCCCAAACTTCTACTCAGCCTTCTCTGCAACTAAAACTCACATCATTAGATTCTTCAACAATGTTGTTTAGTATTGGCTTCTTTTCATCCAGGCATTCTTAGTTTGACTCTTTGTCCCTGCCCCCTCTCATAATCTCTCCTTTGCTGAAACTCCAAGTCTTCCCTAGTGTTTATAAACTCTTTTTTGTCAAAATACCAGATAGTCTGTTTTTTCCCTGACAGGGAGATTTATCCAAGGGACGTCATTTCAAGGACTATGAGCAGACATGGTAATTCTCTTCTCACTACCTGTCATTTCAACATTTGCATCAAAACTCAAAACTCGGGTGTACATAAGTAGGATGTATGCCTTTAGTCTCAATTCTAACAGAACACTCCATTTTTCAGGGACTTCATTCCCTTTAGTCCTCAGAATTGTTCTAAGGTTTCTATAAGCCTTGCCACAAAACCTTAGAAAAAAATAAACTTATAAAGTGCACATGAATTATATTGACTTAAAGGAATGACAATATCCATGTTTATATTATCTCTACAACTTCAGTAATGAATAGAATGAAAACTAAATCAGCATCCTCTTCATTTTCTCATGCTCTGCTAGACACACACACAGAATCCCTGCTGTTATGCATTGTTTCTTTCCCCACCCCTTCATTTTCTCTGCCTATGATAGACATATCCTTATTTGTGGATTAACAAGTACGAAGATCATGTCACTTTCTGACATAAATGATAATATACCTTTGCTTCTAGAGATATATTCAGACAAAAAAAAAAAAAAAACATCCCTATGAAAAGCATCAGATTGAGCTGTTGGCCAAACAGAGCTACTTAATTAAAATATCACAGTAAAATGCTCCTTGGTAAAGATAATGCTTAAAGTCAGTGCTTCATTCACGAAAAAGAAGGGAAAGAAAATGCAAACTCCTTTTCCTCCAGCAACTTAGATGCACTCCAATGTGACCAGATAGTACTTAACCTCAGATAACTACCTCTAATGTGTGCAAGGCATGGGGAGTCCTCAGAATCATCCTGGATATGCCTAATCAATAAAACCTATCGCTTAATGACTCCTTAGTCATTAACAAAGGGGCCAACTTTTTTTTAACCTATGTTTTCCTGTGTTTGACCATAACTAATCTAAATATACTCCCAGAGGTTAAAAGCGATTGTGTAAAACTACATCTGTCATTTTTATAATGAAGTACAATAAACTGCTTAAATTATAAACAGGACAACTGGATGAACATTCAAATGGATGATGGATAAATACATAATATAATATCAGATAGATTTGGTTGTGGCTCTTGGTCCTGGTACAAAGCTTAAATAATTTTTTGAATGTCCTGAGTGATATACGTGTCTTTGATATGCTAATACAGTGAGTCATGGCAGCATTCAAAGTAGTTTCACAATAGGATTTCCTCATCAAAAAGACCAAGCATGTGTTAAGAGGTTGGAACTTTGGAACACCCCAGCTTCCAGAGGAAGAGGGGAAGGAGGCTGGAGACTGAGTTCTCTCACATGGCCAATGATTTAATCAATCATGCCTGGGTAATGAAACCCTAATAAAAACTCTAGAACATGAGTTTGGTGGAGCTTCCTGGTTGGTGAACACACTGATATGCTGGGAGGGTGATGTGCCCAGAATCCACAAGGTGAAGGAATTGAAATTTTGCATGAAGACATGCCACACTCACCCAGACCTTGCCCTAAGCATCTCTACATTTGGTTGTTCCTGATATGTATCCTTTATAATAAAACTATAATCATAAGTATAATGTTTACAGTGAGTTCTGTGAGTTGTTTTAGCAAATTAACAAATTTGAGTGGATCATAGAACCTCAAATTAATAGCATTTCGGAAGTACAGATGGTCCCCAAGACTTGTGTCTGGCATCTAAACCGAAGGTAGTCTGGTGGAGAACTTAGCCTTTAACTTGAAGAATTAGGCACAAGAAATTTGTGTCAGAATAAAATTGCAGAACAGTTACTTGGTGTTAGAGAACTGATATTGGAGCAGATAGATAAAACTTATTTGTTTCTTGTTTTTGTATATTTGTTTCTTGTTTCTGTATATATAATGGTTCAATTTTTTAAATTGGGAAAAATTTTAAAAATTAAAAAAATTTTTTAAATTGGGAAAAAATTTAAAAACAGAATAATATCAAAGAAGGGATTCAGTTGTTTCAAATAATGGAATATAAAACACTTTATTAAGGTGCAAAAATACAGGTCTTTAAAAAAGTCATGACATATATAAAATATATGGTTGAAAGCCAATTTAAATTTATAGTTCTCTATATTTTATATCATATATAATAAAATATACATATTTTATATCTATGTTAATATTACATTTATGCTAAGGGAAATAAACTTCTTGAACTTCATTTTAAATGTGAGGTGCAAGATTTATAGAAAGTAATAAAAGTACATCAGAGAGCAAACAAATCTAGGACCTTATATGTTGTTAGAATTTCTCTATCATAATTGCATACTTTTTACAAGTGCATCCTTAAATTTTTTAATGACAAATAAACAGTTTTCTAGCTTATTACTCTAAATATTGGAGCAGTCACTTTTCATTTTTCTCATCTGTGAAATGGGAATAAGACTAGTTCCTTCTATTTAAGGATGTTGTGAGGATAAAAGGAAATGCTACTTTTCTGATCTTTAGAACTCTGCCTGTGGCGCTGGGCAACGTTCTTAGTAGCCCCACCTAAGAGACAGATCAGTTTCCTAACTCCATCTCACCACTTAGTCATTTCCTCTGGACTTCTGCTTGCTAATATCCTTCTTAAATGTCCTACCAATCATTAAACTAAAACTCTAGTTGTGTTTTGAGCAATGGAGAGAAGACCAAGTTGTCACCCTCATTCCCCAGAACAATATATTTCTCCAAATTTTGCCTTTCATTAATAATTTTTGAAAAATTCTATGACACTGTTGATCTACAGCAAGCTTGTGACAAGGAAATTTGCTCAATTCGGGACAATTATTTTTTAAATCTAAATTTGGCCTTTACATTTATTTGCATTGCAATTTATTTCTTCTGTTTCATACTTAAGTTTAACACTTTAAAGATAATCATAAAATTATCAAACTTTTTTTAGTGTTTGCTACATATGCATTTGGTAGCAAAGTTTTGTCTCAAAATGGATATGTAGTTAGGAAGAACACTGTATTTGAAGTTAAAACAAACCAAAAAAATAAAATAAGCAAACAAAAACACTTGTGTTAAATCTGGACTTACTAGTTATATCATTTAATGTAGTTTTGTAATTAAAATCTTAGACTTTTTATCCATAAAATTGAGATTATAACATCTCACTTGTTATATAATAGATGCTCTGTATAAATTAAATCAAAAAAGGGAAACTATTTTAAAATACTCTGTAAGCAATATTCAAATATAATGACTTTTTTAAAAAAGAATAAATTGGGATGGAAGGTAGAGTTCTTTAGCGTCTCATTGGAGACCCCTCTCCAAGCCCATTACCTTCTTTTTGTTTTGCTTGTTCTCTAGAAAACCCTATCACATATTCTGCTCCACAAGAGTAATATAAGGCTGTTGGATTAATTATATTTAAGACTTCATCCTAATGTTATAATAATTTTGGCCCAGTGTTCAACAGGCATTCTTTGCTGAGTTTTCCAGCTTCTGTCTTTGAAAACTGCAAGATGGACTATTAGGAACTCAGGGTGAGAAGACAAATAATCTTGGGCTGGACTCTTCAGTCACTCCTTGGTTAAGTAACCTTAGGCAAGTAACATTACAACTTTAAGTCTAGGGTTCTTCATCTATAAAATATTCTTTTCCTATAAGGAATGTTACTTTTCTTATAGAATTGGTTTACAGTTTGTCAGAGCTAATGTATATGATGAAGTATTCAGATCAGTGTCAAGTCCATATTAACTTTAAAAAATTGGTGAAAGTAAAAAAGAAATAAGAAAATGACAGAATTTTATTCCCTACCTTATATACTCCAAATCTTTCCCATATAAACATTATGTTCATTTCAATTCTATGAGATAGTGTTCAATGTCAGGTGAATTCAAGGAAGGCTTTGTGTGGTATTAAATATCTCAAAATGCAAATGAAGTGAATGAATCACAAAGCTTGTTAGTGAATCCAGAAGAGTGAATCTACTCTTTTAACCATCTTCTTAGAGAACTACACCTGAGACAGCAGTCACTACATGAAATGTTCAAGAAAACAAAACAACTTTGACTATAAAAATTCTTACCCTAAGCTGAAATCTCCTAATTTGTCATTTGTAGAATCTGTCATTTTTACTTTTAATTTCCTTGAATATGTTTACTCTTGGAAAACCAGATCAACCTCAGTTATCATAGTACTAATCTGGAAATCCCATACAATGTTTTGTTTGCTCATAGCACCTACATCCATAAATTTAAGTGTCATCACCTGAGCCTAGAGATGCCAGATAGTTAAACGTGTCTGGGTATCTGTGAGAAAGTTTCTGAAAGAGATTAGCATTTGAATTGGAGGACTGGTAAAGCAGATAGCCCTCCTCAATGCAGGTGGGCATTATCCAATCTGTTAAGAGCCTAAATAGAATAAAAAGTCAGAGGAAGTTTGAATTAACTCTGCCGGACTGATAAGCTGGAACATCAATCTTCTGCTCTTGGTGCTCCTGATCTCGGATTTTCATACCTGGTCTAGAATCTATACCATCACTTTTCTGGCTCTCAGGCCTTTTGTGATATTGAAATTTTTAAGAAAAATATATACTTGTCATTCAGATGGCCAAATATATTTCTCATATATATTTAGTCTTTCTCCATAGTCCTGGATCACAGCTCCCAAAATCTTTGGTATTTCCTGAGTGATAAGAGCAATGAGAGCATCTTTGGTTATAATCCTTGGACTCTTGTCCTCAATTCCTGAAAACACTTCTAAGTCATAAAGGTGAAATGAGTGTTCTGTTATTCACAACAAGAACTTTCTATATAATTGGGTTTATATTAATGAAAGTGAATTTTGCAAAGCATCTAAGGATGGAGGCTGGTGTCCAGAAGAACAAACTGAATAGAGGGTCATAACTTTCATTCTTACCCCTTGATTTATAGGGAGGGGAACAGGTGCTAGAGGTTGAATTAATCACAAATGGCCAATGAGTTAACCAATCAGGCCTCTGTAATTCAGCTTTCCTAAGAACCGGCAGGGAAAGGGTATAGGGAGTTTCCACAAAGCCACTATGCTGGGCCTCAAGCTTTGTGAGGACAGAAGAAGCTCCTTTGTTCATTAATCTCACCATTATGTATCTCTTCATCTAGCTATTGAGTCATATTCCCTAATATCCTTTGTAATAAATTGGTAATCTAGTGAGTAAACAAGTTTTCCGAAGTTTTGTGGGCTGGTCTAACAAACCAATTAATCCAAGGACGAGGTCATGGGAACCTCCAATTTATAGTGGGTTGGTCAAAAGTATAAGTAACAACCTGTACTCGCAATTGGCATCCTGAGTTATAGGAGGTACCTGGAACTTCCAATTTGTAGCTGGTCAGTTAGCAGCACAGGCAACAACCTGGGCTTGCCATTGGCCTCTGAAGTTGAGGTGGTCTTATGGGACTGAACTCTTTACCTGTGGTATCTGATTCTTCAGGCAGGTAGTGTCAGAATTGAGTTAAAAAGTAGGGTGCCCAAGAATGCTTATTGCTATGAAGAAACTTACACACACACACACACACACACACACACACACACACACACACACGTTGAAATTAACTCCAAGAACCCTTTCGCATTTAAACTATCCCACCAGCTTTCCTGCTTGCAGATGGCATATCTGGGACTTTTCAGCCTGCACAATAATGTGAGCCGATACCTTATAATAAACCCCTTGATTACACACACACACACACACACACACACACACACAAACACACACGCACAATTATATGTACATACACATGTAATTGTTACCATTTGTGGAGGATTTGAACTCCGTTGTCGCACCAGTGGTGTGGGGTATTGGTCACAGCACAGAAGTGCAATTCACGTTTTTATTGGTTCTTCACCAATGCAGCAAATAATTACATGTCAGTAAGATTTAGAAAAAGCAAGATTTATTTAAGTATGTTTTAGAAGGAGATGGGCCACGCTAAGGAGGGCTGCATCCCTGTGGAATTTGGGAGGTGAAAAGTTAAAAGAGTTTGCTCCAAAGAAACAGTGGGTTCTCAGAGAGTAGGGGTGCAATTATGCAGAAGTGGGAAAGTCTATATTATATTAGAGCCTCGATGGGTGGTTACAAAGACATTCCTGGGTGATTGACACGAGATAATTCTAATTGACATTTGGCTGTTATATAATTCTCTGCCTACTGCTCATGTGCTTACCCAAAATTCAGTCCATTATTAGATTCATGAACATCCAGGCATAGGGATGATAGTATAATGATGGTATAATGAGTCTGAGGTCGTGGGCTGGTTAGGGTAGTACCTTCTGCGCAAGTGTCTGCTGCCGGATGAAACCAGCTATAGGTTTATGGCCTCCCAGTCCTTTGTCTCTCAGGTTGCAGGAGGGATTCTTTAACTACCAATGGGGTGTGCTTTGGGTGGCCTCTAGACTAGGCCTCCATTCCTTTGTTCCCTGTTGTTCATGTCTAACTACCTAACAATTATATATAGATAAATAATAGATAGATGTATATGCTATTAGTTCCATTTCTCTGGAGAACCATAAATAATACACCAACTTATGCCCTGGGAAACTATTAACAACACCCCTCTCCCATCCTCCAGCTACTCATTCAGGAAAGAGTAGACAATTTCTTATCAATTGTAACTATTATTTTTTTCTGATGGTTTATAAACCATATATTTATATGTTGAAACTGACTTAAAATTATAATTCTACGATTTCAATAATGACCCCCCTTCTTACTCTCCCAACCAGTGAGATATTTTATATATTCTTTGGTCATACTTAGAATCTACGTTTGATTCCTCAGGAGAAAACTACAGAGACCTAGAGATTTGAAGTCAGATTAAACCACTAGATGTTGAATTTTTTTTCTCTTCAATTGCTCTAAAAATCTTTCTCAACTCTGATGTTGCCTGTGTTCTCTTCTAATTGAATTCTCAATAACTCCCTGCCCCCTTTGTTGATGTTAGGCAAAAGAAGATAAGTGAATAGTTACGTCATGGTGAATTTTGGATTAACCCCTCTAGGTAAAAACATGACCAAATAACTAGTAAAACATTATTTGTGGACACGTTTATGTGGGTGTTTCTGGAAGAAATTAACGTTTAATTCAGTAGGCCACGTAAAGAGATCCTCTTCTACCAGTGTGGGCAGGCATCATTACATTCATTAAGGTCTGAAAGGAATAAAAAGGTGAAGGGCAAATTCTGTCTTCAGCTAGGCTGTCCATCTTTTCCTGACTTTGGACATTGGAGCTTCTGGTGCTCAAGCTTTTGGGCTTAGACTGAATTTTAGCAATATCCCTATTGTTCTGAATTCTTTAAAATAAATAAAATTGTATCTTTTATTAAAAGAATGAACTATATCTAAAACTAAGAATCTCAATAATGATATTTTATATATTACTTTGTAATTCACTAACCACATTCATATAATGGTCTTAGATGCAGAGTTTTGGAGCCTCATAGTAGTTAAATCAGTTGCTTAAGTCACCAGCCAGTTGGTGATAGGTCAGAATGTTTTGTTTTTTCTCATTGATCAAATAGAAAATTATACCAGGATGTGATCTCAAAGTTTATTCCTCAAGCCTCTCATTTTACAGATGAGAAGACAGAGACATACTGGCAAGTATAGCAGAAATTCTGGTTCACAAGTCTTTCCTATTTTATCACTTTGCGTTCAGGTTTAATGACATAGAATAGAGATATTTTTAAGCAATATGACCAAAACACATGCCATACAAGAATCATGCAACCTAAAAAAAGTGATGTTAGGCATGAGAAAACAGGTATTCTACTGATGATTACCTAATCACCAACCATGTGCATTTTGAAGTTCCTGGAGAAATTTATAGGCTGATAAGTATGTTCATTAAAATACTAGTCACCAAAACTTGACCTCTTCCAACCATTCTTCAATAGCCCAGGTTCTCTGAACTTTTTATTTAGGTGTATAAAGCAGTTGTGTTATCATAATGAGAATGCCCTCCCCTAGCAATCCTCAAAGTTCTCCATATGACAAAAAGAGTATAAATGATTCCATATCACTGTTACATTTATAAATCCTAGATATTGTGATTACTTCTCTTCTTGAATTGAGAACATTTTATTCCTTTCATAGTGCCACATATTGCCAGAAAGCACATTTGCATATTATTATGTTTAAACAGTGTACTCTCAGTTTAGTGCACTCCATGTGATTTACTCATAACACCATCTTGAACAATCTTTTGGTGCTTCCTCATGCCTAGGATGGAACCTAGTCATTGCTCTTATGTGATTTACAATCTGTGCTCTATCAGTTCCACAGAGATATAAATGCCAAGCCAGAATGACACAAATGGAGAAAGAGCCCATTCTCCACCTTCAGCATGATTTGTGATATTTACTGACTAACCAAACACTAGCATGGGATCAGACCCAAATAGCCTTTCAAGACTGGAGTGGTGACAACTGGCAGTGGTTAGAATGGTACCAAAGCATGTACAATATTTGCAGTGTCATAGAACAAGGCTATTTCCAAAGAGGAAAAGCAGCATTACAGCACAAAGAAGACTGGGAGATAACGTGGGCACAGTCTACCTCCTGGGTATAGGAGGGAACCCAGAAATATCATAAAATTCCTCTTTGATCTGTTGTCGCTACTGTTGGTTGTATGGGAAATTAACATATTTAATTAACTGTCTGACCAAAGCAGCTGTTACCTTATATAAAACCTTGAACATTGGTGCCTGGCTTATTCCACTAGGTGTTTAAATGTGCCAGTGACATAAGACTGATGATATTTTTATACTTCATGGCACAGCATGACTCCTCTTGCAGTAGGCTCAAGTCAGGATCTTCTTTAAATTCTTTATGGAGAATAATAATGTTCCAGCCCAAATTGCTTAATAATGCCCTATGTCAGGCCAGCCAACAGGAAGCTCCATGCACAACAAAACGAACTCTGGCCAATCCAATCACTCCAAACTTCGAAAAAGGTCCCTGCTGCTTAGGCTTTGGCAAAGTCAGACATCCATCTTTCCTCTTCATCATCAAAGTGCTATTTTATTCACAATTCACTTCTCTTATGATATTATTTGCCTTCTGCATTTAATTTTTTTTTCTTGGCTGTAATATTTTTAGATGGAAAGAAATGCTTCCAAGTCAGAAGTTACTTTCATTAGTTTGCTAAGTCATTGGTCCAAAGCTATTATGGAGATCTTGTAAAATAAATTGAACGCATCTAATTTCATATGGTACATAGATTGCTTTGAAGAATTTCTGAGAGGAGGCGTTGAGGGACAGTAGTAGGTGGATTTTCTGACCATTGAAAAATGCTTCCTTTACTTGGTTTGTTATTTCATCCATTTGTGAGAGAGTAAGAATCAAGCATTTTCTATTTTGGAAGGTTTGAGCTGTGCAATGATGAGTTTATCTCTAGCAAAGATGGAGGCCAGAATTTTCAATACCTTTCTTGGGGTAATGTGGTAACACTGGTTATCTTGATTGCCTGTGCAGCTATTTTTCTGAACAAATTTAGTCTGCCATTGAATGTGTCTTCCTCATCATACCTTTACTACTAAGATATACTTAATATTTTTTCTTTGTGCAATTTTTGAAATTCTTGGAAAGTCTTGCAAAGTCTGCAATTTGGGCTAGTACCATATGTAACTTACAAGCATTTTGCTAGTTCAGCAGTTAAAGAGCTCAAAACCCTGATTGAGAGAGAAGCATCCATAAGAACTATGAGGGAAAAAGTTAGCCAGCAAGGACTTTTCTTCAGTATATGCAATATTGTATTTTATACTTCTAATAATAAAATGTATAATAATTAGGATATATTAACTTGGTATATGAAATTATAAAAAGCAATTAATGATTTTTCAAAAAATATAAAACTGAAGAAATATTTAATAAATATAAGAATGCCTTATTCTGAATGAACATATCCTTTATTGTATGTGTATTTGTTCATGCATAAGCACGTTTGTTATTTCTTGATATATCACATGAGAAAAAAACTCCCAGGGTTTAAGAAAATCAAAAGCAAATGGTGATTGGTTAGTTTATTTATTTTTTTACTAACCCATTGAAACATAACTTTAATACACACAGAATTATATATTTCTATCTACAATTATAATTTAATCTTCATTGAAACATATGAGGTGACAAGCTTATGGAACACTACATATTGGAGATCTTAGAAACCTATCTCATTGTTAAATTGAATTAGAAATAAGTTGCTCAGGTAACTAGATGGTACTCTCACTGCTGCTATATAAATGATTTTTGACTCTGACCAGTGGAATTCTGATTACTATATTTACATAGAATTCACCCAAATCATTCCTGTTGTTCAACAATTATATAGCACACATTCTGCTTGGGCACTGAGGAGAAAGTGAGGAATGAATAACTGAGGTAGCGTGGTTATCCTCACATTGCTTGTAGAATAGATATCTAGCAATGACTGTTACTAGAGTTTTTTTTATAGAAATTTTATGAATATAAAAAAAGAAACAATAAATATATACAAGTTACTATATAGCTAATATAAATATAATTACATGAACAAACTAGGTAATATAGAGTGAGGTTCTGATAACAATTTCTAACTATTTCTACCTTTCACTGACTTAAGTATTCTAAGGGATTTATCACATTCTCTCATGCATTCCTTATAATACTTATGTGAGGTAGCTAGTAATGTCATCGAAATTGAATAGATTAGAACATGAGATGAGAACTTAATTTCCAAGGAAAATTGTCACACTTAAATGGAAGAGAGGTTCGTCAGCCTATAAATGTTAGAATCAACTTGCCTACCAGGATGTTATTTATAAACACTTTGAATCTACACATCAATTTTAGGAGAATTAACATTTTAATATTGGGAACTTCGACATGTGTTTATGATGTATCTCTTCATTTATTGAACAATGTTTTATAAAATTCAATATTCAGGTCTTTTTGGTAATTTTTTATATTTATCCCTAAATATTTCATACCTTTATGCTATTATAGAGATATTTTTCAATTTCACTTTCCAATTGTTTATTGCTAGTATATAGAAATATAATTGATTTTTGTTTAATTAGCTTATATCCTCCAGTTCTGCTAAACTCATTTAATAGTTTTTTATAGATTCCATTGGATAATGTTCATAGAGGGTAATGTCAACTCTGAGTCAGTTTTATTTCTTTTTCTTTTTAATCTGGATGTCGTTTCCTCCCTGCATTATTGTGCTAAATAGAACCTTTAGTACAATGTAGAAGTAATAAGAATGGGCATCCTTGTCTTTTTTCTGATCTTCTGTTGGAAAGCTTTTAGTTTTTCACCATTAACTGATGTTAACTGTTCATTTTCTGTAGTTTTCCTTAATCAGTGTGACAAAGGTCCTTTCTATTCCTAGTTTGCTTACCATTTTTCTCCAGAACAAGTTTATTTTGTCAAATCCTTTTTCTGCATTGATTGAAATAATTATAAGTTTTTCTCTTTTTAACTTGTTAATATGAACTGCATTGAGTTCCATTTTTAATGTTAAACTAGCCTTGCATTCTAAGATAAAATCAAATTGGATATCATTCATTCTTCTCTTGCTATATTATTGGATTCTATTTGCTAAAAATATTGTTTAGTGCTTTTACATTTACTTTTTCAAGGTATTGTGAGTGGTCTGCAATTTTCTTTTTTAATATAGTGTATTTGTTGATTCAGTTTGAGAATATTGTCGACCTCAAATGAGTTAAGAAGTATTTCTTTCTTTTCAATTACTTGAATAATTTATGTAAAAATTTGTGTTTTTCCTCTGTAAATATTTGGAAGAATTTTCCAGTGAAGCCATCTGGGCTAGAAATTTTCTTTGTGAGAAGTTATTAAACTAAAAATTCTATTTAATAAATGCGACATATCGGTTGTTTCTACTTGAGTAAGCTTTGGTAGTTTTTCTTTAAGGAATTTTCTATTCCATCTAACTTGTTGAATTTATGGTCATAAAGTTACCTACAATATTAGCTTACTATCCTTTTAATATATATAAAATATGTAGTTATGTCACTTATTTCATTTATGACATTTATAGTTTGTGTCTTCTTTCTCTGTTTCTTGTCCATTTGGCCTAAGTTTAATTAATTTTATTAATTTTTATATAAGAACCAGCTTTTGGCTTCAATAAATTGCTCTATTATTCTTTCCTCCATTTCAATGACTTCATCCTTAATTTTTTTCATATTTTTTCTTTCGAATTTTTTTTTTCAAGTTCTCTAGCTTTGAACGGTTTGATGGTGTGCCCTGTTGTAGTTTTCTTTCGTTTCCTTTGTGTGTGTGTGTGTGTGTGTGTGTGTGTGTGTGTGTGTGATGTTGTGTTGTTCATTGAGCTTCTTGGGGCTATTAGTTACTGTCTTATCACATTTGAAGACTATTTGGCCAATTTTTGTTCAATTATATTTTCTCCCATACCTTCTTTCAGATACTTCAATTAAATATTTATTAGGCTCCTTGAAATACCATACATACTTGATACTCTGTGCATGTTTAAAAACATTGTAATCTTTCTCTGAGTTTCATTTTAGATAGTATTGTTATATCTTCCAATTTACTACTTATTTTTTCTTTTGCAACATCTAATATGTTATCAATCCATTGTTTTTTCCATTCACACATTGAAGTTTATATCTAGAAGTCCAATTTGGGTATTCTTGTATTTTTTATTCTTTCCCATTCTCAATTCAACTCTTTAAACTTTGGAATACAGTTATAATAAGTTTAAATGTCTTTGTCTATTAATTTACCATCTGCCAGTTTTGCTTGGGTTTCAATTATTTGCCTTATCACCATGTATGCTGCATATTCCTGATTCTTTATATGCATGGTTATTTTTTATCAGATGCCATACATTATAATCTTAATGGGTGCTTGTTATCTTTTGTGTTCTCATAAATATTCTCAAGCTATGTTCTGAGACACAGTTAAGTTACTTTCAGGTCTTACTTTTAAGATTGATTAAGCAGGACCAAAGCAGTGTCCAATTGAGTACAAGTTATTCTCTGCTACTGAGGAAATCCTGTTCTCAGAACTCTATCAATACCCTATGAAAGAATAAATCTCTTTAAATAAAAAAAGAAGAGTTTTATTATATATATGTTAAATAGCTTTAAGTAGCACCAGGAGTCACAGATGACTAAGTCAAGTCTGGCAGAGTATAAACATATCACTGGGGGAAAAATAAGTCACAAGTTGGAGTCAAGGGAAAGTGTGCAAAAAAGCTAAGATCTTAAAATCAGTACAATTCTGTGTGTGTGATGTTTGCATCTCACAAATGAAAACTGAAAAATATGTGTTGTCTTCATGTGGAAAATTTAGGAGTGTTTTCTTTGCTTTTTTTCCCCAATCTTAAATGCTTTTTGTCAAACATTCATTTAACATGTATCCTTCTGCCAAATACAATTTCCATAGTCATGTTAATGTGTGTATACCCTTTCAGTTTTAGTAGTTCACAATTTTAACTATGGATGAAACAAGACTTAGATGAATCTCCCCAAATTTAGAGACAAATGTTCAAAATGTGAAAAATGTACATCATTCTGAAACAAATAAAAAACGTAAGATAAATTTTAAGGAACTTTTCTGTTATAATGTAAATACCTAAGAGCTATTCGCCATAAGAAGAGTTTTAAAGAAAAGCACTTAGCAAAATGTTTTTGTATAATTACACAAAATATAGAGCACTGTGCATAGTTATGTTATTTTTTTAACATAAGCCAATATTCTTTCCTTAATTTGCTTGATTAAACCCTAGTAATTTAGTGATTATAGAACATACTTAAATAGGTAGGAAAAGAGCACTTCCCATCATCCACCACTGCTGTGCAATAAAATTACAACTTTTTTCAAGAAGACAAAAAATATATCATCAAACATAAAAACCTGGATAAACACACACAATATGAAAGTTACTGCCTTAATAAAATATTAAAATTGCATCAGAAACAATGTTCTGCCATTAAAAATAAACAATCACATTTCTTTCTAGATACGGTTTGCTGCAATTATTTAAAAATTAATTATTGCCTCTTTAAATATTTGATTAAATTAGGTTTTGGTGGGCTATCACTACCATAAAACACATGCTATTATGTGTAAATTCTCATATCCCAGTTTTTGATACACTTTGTCACATTATTTAATTCTACAGTGACTTATTTGATTTTTTTTTTTTGCCTTGTTAGGAAACGAACACAACTAATTTTTTTTTATTTTTTATTTTGAATACAAATATAGTATATTATTAAGAAGCTCCATAAAAAGTGAAAATATGAAATAATATTTGGTACTTTCCTATCATATGTTGTCTGACTACCTCACAAAGTCATTTGCAATTGCATTGATGAATTGTGTCCTTTAAATCCCATATAATTTTAAGGCAGGAGCCATACAGTCAGCTGCCCATAGTATATACAGTTTGACTGCCAAGACAAATAGTTTCCATTCTTCTATTATAGCAAGAAAAAAAAACACACACTTTTTTTCAAGAAAATAAACATATTTTATACCTGAGGTTCAATTTTCCTAGATTCAGAGTAAAATTTTGAGTCCATTATAAATATAATGATATGGTACACAAATGTAGTCTTGATAGTAGTATAGATATTGAGTTTACTAAGCCGTCATTTTTTTATTTCAGAGGACTGTTTTAACACAATTCGTTTTGTGCTTAAACTTGCAAGCCCATATCTATTGTTCATTTTCAAATGTTAATCAATGAGCTTTATAAGTTATGCTTAAGAAGACACCTAGAAAAAAGTTAATCTGGTTTATCTAAAATCTTGGAGAAAAGGAAAGGAGTTGATAGGTTAGGTTAAAGAGTCAAAATATAATGGTCCTTTTATTTCAATAAAACTTTCTTCCAGTCAATTCCTTATATGTCAAGGGGAAAATGTTGTGATCCAATGACAAATAACTCAATTTTCTACAAACTAAACTTATTGTCTCTCTTACAATGCAACACTATCCTATTCTCACCCTTCCTCCCCAGTCTAGTTCTTTTAATTTTCTAGTTCTGCCATCAGCACTACATATATTTTGTGATCGCTCAGCCTGGAAATGTTAGACTAACTGCCCTACTCCTGCTCCAACTCTTCAGTCTCCCCCATGTTCATTTTGTGCCAAGCTTAGCATAGCAGATTCCTCAGTGTAGTTACCCAACTCACAACTCTAATTTTTTGAGGATGAACTCTACAATCTGTCCTAGAAGGAGGAGAAATAGGCAGCCATGCTGTTGATATCATTACTCTAGTCATAGCTTATTGGATCAGGTATAGACACCCAAGATAAGTTACAACAAAAATATCTTCTAAAAAATGTAAAGTAATAGTGAAGTTTCATCAATCATTGTAGCTTATTGGAACAAGAAGACATTATATTTTTCCAAGTCTATAAAAGAAACTTGCAACAGAAGAAGTCAGTGTTGTTTCAAATGAGAAATGAAACAGAAGCATCAAGACTTAAAAAAAAATTTAAAAGTATGAAATTATGTAGCCCCAGAAAGATAAAAAGGTCAGTCTCAATTCTTAATTTTACAGTCCCTCGTGTCAGCCCCCAGTGGAGCCCAGATATACTTTCTGGTTTGCGATTTCAAGGGAATCCTCGACCCCAATGGCCAACCTTGTTGATTGAGCAGGATTACATTTGTGAACTACTATTCCTCACAATTTAAGGCCATGGCTTAAAATCTCTGCTGACATTTCAACTGTATTCTCTTTTCATGTTTACTGCTGCTTTACATTTTCAATATTTACTTCTATTCACTGGGTATCTATTTAACAGTATTTTGTTGAGCCCCACCTCAGAGCCAAGCACTCTTTGAAACCTAGGATAGTAATGTGGAACAAAAATGTAGTCCCTTATCTTTTGAATATATCAATTAATTATTATATTAAATTATTATATATTAATAAAGATGTAAAGGCTACAAACTAAAAGAGTGTATTTCTGTGAGTATTTATGTAGAAAGTTGATGTAGGCCTAGGATCCAGAAAGGATTCTGTGAGGAAATGACACTTCACATAATATTTGAAAGAACAGTGGGCATGGATTTGAAGATGGGGGAAGCTTGGAAATATTTTAAGAAAATAGAGAAGCTAATACACAATTCCCTAAGACACAGAGAAACCCAAATGATATGGGAACTAAGGTCAGACAGATTGAGTCAGAGCAAAAGAGTAAGCAGATGATGTAAGATGTTATTGAAGAAACGTCCAGATCTAGATCACACATTTAAGGGCATTTAAGAATTTGGAGTTTGTCTAAGAATAATGAAATACTGCAGAAGGAATTATAAGCCATGCCTTGGTGTCATATAATCACTTTAGTATTTTGAAAATATTATCCTGTCTACTATGTTGATACAGAATTGGTAAGGGATCAGGTTGGATGTGGTAGACAAATTAGCTGGCAATTATTATAGTACTCCCAGTCAAGCAATGGCACTAGTTTTAACTTGGGCCTTGTAGTTTGATGGTGGGCCTATAGCGATCTTTAGAAAACCCAAGTAAATAGGACTTTTTGGTAATTTTTATATAAGAATAAAATAAAGGTTGTTATTGTAAATGTCTTTGAGATTTGTAGTTAATGCAGCTAGACTGAGGAAGATAATGCTTACTGAGATATTTGAAGTTTATCAGGTTTGGAAGATATGTGTGGTAAAGGGATAAGTGGAGGAACATTCATGAGTTAGCAATTTGATATGTTTAATTTGAAGAACTTTTACATTTTGAGTCAGCAGCTGCTTAGACTTCTCACAGGAGAGGTCTGGCTAGAGATAGGGGTTGGGAAGCATCAGTATACAGAGACAGTCATTGAAACCACGGAAAGGAATGAGATCACTAAGGGATAAATTTAAAAATGAGAGGATAAGGGGTTCTGAGACTAAACCAAGAAAAATTTCCAAATTCATGGCCAGATAGATGAGAGTGAGCCTGAAAAGCATAGTATAGTGAGAGAATCTCTCAGAGAACAGTTAAGTCATACGGTCAAAGCAAGAAGGTATTCCCAGAAACAGGGTTTTGAGAGGAAGCATGCTAAAAAAAAAAAAAAAAAATGTGCTGAGTCGTATGATATTGACATGACTGCTGACCTTACTGAGAGTTGTTTTATAGTAATAAGGGCAGAGACTAAATTGGAAAAAAATGACAGAGAGACCAACTGGTACAAAAAGGAGGTAGAAAATGAGCTTTCTTTCTTTTAATTTCCTGTAAAAGAAGGGGTGTTGTATTCTAATGATCAGAGGAAAGTGGGCATCTATTTCCTTTAGTTGAATATATACTTGAATGTTGACTTTTTAAATACTCTGAATATGTGAAATTTTAATACAGTCATTTTGATTAAACTTGGAGGTGGCCATTAGAATATTTCAAAAAGGTCTTTGAAAGTAATGCAGCCAATGGCTCCTCTAACCCTACCCTTGAAAATGAACCTGTTCTTGAGTTCCACTCTACTTTCAAATTTGTTCCTTACCTTACTGAATGTTCAGGGCATTGCAAAACATCATTTCATACCTTAACCCATGATGGCACCCTGGAATAAAGTAAAACTACTTTTATAAATACTTATCATAATGCTGTAATAAGCACTCAAAACAAATTTGCTAACTTTAATTGCCTAATTACATAGGCAAAAATTTATTAATTTTCACACATCATCTAGAAAATATTTTCAGATTACAGATTGTGGAGGTGTTAGAAATCCGATGTTAATGAATAAGCTGGTTATCTAAAACATTCCACTTCCCTTCCTTATTTGTATGTATAAGGGATACATGTTACTGACCATGATTATGAAGAACAAGGACATATTTAGGTTGTCAAATAATATGTAATTTACTCCAGAAATACAGATAAGTGGGATCATAGGAAAAACTAAAAATTAGATGCTCAAACAAGAATTATACTGAATTAAAGAAGGTACTAGAGGCATCAGCCATTGGAGTTCCTAGAGCTTTTCTCTGGGCCCAGAATTACTCCTAGTTCCTTAGTTATTATTTTTGTGTCTATATGTTTCTCCTTAACTCACTTGCATTTTAGTTATTTTCTTATCTAATCTTTACCCAGTGTTTGTGTGCATGTGTATATGTGTTTTCTTTTCCACCTCATAACTCTTTGAACTTAATGTAATTTTTCTCTTTGTAAATTCTGACTGCATGATGGCCCAGTCAGAACCCTTCCAGTGTCTCTATTATGACTTTTTAATTTTAACTTTTAACTTTTAATTCACATGAATATCCTGATAGTTCTTTTTGTGTTTGATAATTCAGATAGTAGAGTGAGTGAACCTAATTGGTCCAGTTAATTATTCTGAGCCAAATCACAATGTAGGACTTCTGACATTCTATTGTTCAATTGCCCATGAGGCATCTGGCAAGATCATTCTTCTTTAGCAAGGCAGCCAACTGTGGAAACTTCTGTGTACTTAGCAGACAGTGTAGTTAACATTGATATTGGGCATGATTCTCAATAAATACTTGTTAATACATTAATTACTATAAGCCTATGGCCATATTCAATTTTTGACTGTATATAAGAATCACTTTGCAAATGTTTTAGGAACAGTAATTCTAAGGTTTCAATCTAGATGTTCTAGATCCAGAATTTCTAAATATTCAGTTTATCAATCTGGTATATTTAAAATGCTTCTTTGGAAAATCAGAGAGGGTAATGCTCCATTGACTGGATCAGTCACTATTCAAAGATATTTGTTCTCATGCGTATGTGGGGGATTGGTGTTGCCAGAGCTTCTATTTTTCAAAAGAAGCTGAAAATATAGATTTTTAATGAAAATCTCCATAAATTACATATACACACAAACACTATTTGCTGGAGAAACTCTAACCATATGAAAAAAACTGTCATTGTATCATAATTGTTCTTAGAGGGAGAATGCATTTTGAAGGAAAATACATGAAACTTTGGATACAGATGGTGAGACCTGAAAGTCATGGTTTGTGAGAAGAGATATATCATTCTGCATGACAAAAGAGGAATTTGAGTGGAGGATAGCAGGGAAAAAAAAATAGAACAGAAAGATGGCAACAATGTTGTAATCCAACTAAACTTTACAAAGAAATACAGCCAGTGGTGCTGAGATAAGATCGAAAGACTTTTAAAAATAATTTGTTTTATTTTTTTTCTTTTGTTGTGTTTTAATTCTATCCTCATCATCTACCCAAACATTTAGTAAAGATCCCTCCATATACAAATGGTTGATGTAAATTGCATGAAGGAAGATCAAGGAAAAGGAGTTAGGTCCATGTCTACATTTCAGTATCTAGTAAAGAATAAAAATAAGCCATGGAAATCTACATGTGTGTGGAAATAAGAGTTTGTAGTTTCTATAGCTGGAATCAATCAAAATGGGATCTTGAAAACCAAGGGCCCTGGGAATTTGCAGAACTTGGGAGGATGCCATTGAACTCCTCTAAATTTGGCATGAGGCCAAGATCCTATTCACCTTCCTATGGTAAGTCACCCTAGGTGCTCTAACGGCTATAATAATAAATTTCACGTGGCATTATTGTTGGCTCTCTAAACAGTTTATGCATCTTATTCAGCAGAGTTTTGTTATCCTTATCCTCACCTTTTTAAAATCTACTGAGAAACACATATTCACAATATTGAATCAAATTAGAAGGGTTCTATATAGACAGTGAAAGTATTCCTTTTTCCATGAAATGTTCTAAAATGGCAAAACAAGCAAACAAAAAAACAGGAGAACAGAGAATAACAGAAGACTCCTCTATTGCGACAACTCAAACAAGGACTTTAATAGTATGATATTAAGCAAATAATCATGTACAGTAATGATGGAACAGCAATGAGAAGATACTGCTCTTACTATGAGGTGGTAGATTAAGAAGATGCAGCAATTTTTATTTATTTGTTTATTTTTGTAATGAAAGATTTTTGAATAGAGACTGAATAAGTAAAAAGGATGTCGGTTCCATGTACTTATAATAGCAAATGCTTTGAGATGTGGAAATGAAATGTATAAGACAACAGCAACCACCAGACTTGATGTTGAAGTACAAGGGTGTGGATAGTTAACTTTGCTATTTGTAGTTTGCAAACCATGGAGGAATTATTTAATTCTTGGTTGTCTTCTTTACAAAATGGTAATATTGTTCCTATCCTCTATGGCTGTTATGAATATAACATGAAAGAATTTCTTTAAAGTTAATTTTGACTTTAAATTCTTAACTGCTAGTTAAGAATTGAATAAATTAATAAGGACAATTTTTGATGATTATAACTTAAAGAGATATAAAGAAATGTTGCAACTTGCTGAATGTTCATTCACAATGAAAGAAATTACTTTAACTCCTGACACTACATCTTCAGTTTAGAGTTCAAGCCTCTTTTGTAAAATATAAGCCAAAAGATATGCATCTTTTTGTCATTACTCTTTTATTCAGCAGTTAATGTATACCTATCTTCATGCTATACTAGGAATCATCACATGATTTGTTTTTATAAGAACACATTTACACTACTGTGTTTACATAATGCAGTGGAACAATTTCCATTTGTTTCTTAGGATACACTTTTACTCCTTTATCTTCTCAACGAAGCATCACAAAAGAATCAAAGATTATGTCCCTATGCCCTTATTTTTGGCAATGGTTTCATTATAACACCACAACCTCTTGCTAATGATCTGAATAATCTTCTGGACTACTTACTATGTGCTCCTTGGATATCATTGTTTTAAAATATACACATGAGCGGAATATAAGGGTGCCAATTGGAATTCTAACATTTCAATTCTGACTCTGTCTCTGATGTGGGAAATCTTTTGAGACTACATTGTCTACTGTTTTTGGTCACTAATTTTAGATATTGCAAGAATTTCAACTGTGAGCCTTTCCCTGTCATGAAACTTGGTTTCATAAATAGTTTAAAGAGATTCTCACTTCTGGCCCTAATTTGATAAAGCCCTTCTTCCAAAGCAGACCTCCTCTTCTTGGTTTGGGCTTCACAAGTGTTATACTTTAAACTAAGGTTAGAACAAAATCAACGAACAATATCAATTGGTCCAATAGTCATCTTTCAGAAATTGATGTTTTGACAATACTTTTTGCTAAACCATACCAATTAATAAAAGTAAACTTGTTAGTTATTTCTTCTGACAAATACAAATTATTCATGATGCAATATCAGGTCAGTTCAATATTTTTCTCAATAAATAAAAAGGAAAAAAGGCAACTCTTAAGTAAAACTACAGCAAATCATATTTAGTGGGACAAAAACAGTTACCTCAATAGATATGGTTCAAACTAATATATCTAAATACCTCAAAATACTTCGTTCTATTGCCTCATAAGAGCCTCAAGATTCATCTTAAAGTTCATTCTCTCTAGAAACTCCATCTAATTTAATTGACAATGTACCCCATGAAACTAGAATGACTATTAAAAATTAGGTAGAATATCCATATTTAAATAATTATAATTTTCAAACATTTCCCTATCCTGGGTTCCTTTTTATTGGAAAGTTTTACTTTTTTATAATAGCACATATCCAATTGAATACATTATATCATATAACATTTGAGAACCAATAAATTATAATTTCTTGTGTTTATATTATGCTTTCTCAGAGGAGTTCATCATATAGATGTTTAAAATCTTCCTGAAAATTATATAGAAATTATTATGTTGAACAGTGATAGAATTGCAAAGAGCGAAAGTGCACTCCAGCTGACTCTGCTCCTCCATTTGATCCTGACTTGAAAAAGACAGTACAAAAAAAAAAAAAAAAAAAAAGGTAATAGCTAAAAGTGAAGCTGATAGAAAAGAGAGCTTAGTAGATTTTTTTCCAATATTAGCATAAATCCATGAGTCAGAGATTATGGTCTGCAACTACTATACCCCTAGTAGTCATATACTTAAAGTAATATACTTAAAGTAATTCATTAATATTTTTTGAGTGAATACTTAGATTATTCAGTGTGATACTACTATGTCATACATATTCTCTTGTCATACTTGGGTTATTATACCATAGCCATACAAAAATAGATCTACCCAAACAATTATAGAGCAAATTTCCCCTATACTTCCAATTTTGCATATTTTTAAAAAATTAATACAAATATTATTATGAGTTATAAATTCATTTTTACAAGTTGGTAAACTGAGGTTTAACCAAAAAAAAAATGTGGTGATTTACTCAAAGCTTTAGGTATAGTATTTGGCAGTGACTGAATTCAATCCTTGGTCTTTATAGCTTCTAAATCTATTTTTTTTTTCACTGTGGTAGACTACATTCCTGATTTTTATTATTGTGATTTTTAATCTTATTTTTGTTTTTTAAATGCAAGTTTTTTTTGGTTTAGTAATCTTTCCCATTTAATTGGGTTGTTATCATATAATCACCATTTATATACTTTTTATATGAGAATTCTTACTAATAATTGATGTAGTAAAAAGAGGGACTATAAAAACTTAAAAACTCTAGAAAACACTCATTGGTCAAAACAATTCCCTGGAACTTCTCAGAAATTTACATAAAGCCCTAAAAAAATAGTAAGATGGTGCCTACAATATTTATTACAGTCATTCTTCAATCCTGTCCCATGAAGAAAACTCACATGACCAAATAAAAGAACAATAGCATGAAGGAATGAGACAAGTATTCTAAATGGAAGCAGGCTTGAGACTTCCTCCAGCTGTGTAAAATCATAAGTAAATGGCATGGAAGGGTGAGGAAGTGCCTCTTTATTCAGCATAGATGCTGGAAGTGCCCCTAAAATGATGGTAAATTGTTTTATTGGTAATTATGTTAGCAAATTAGTTATACAACTTGAAAAAACTCAAGAAACCCACTGCTAGGCCTGAGAGTTTGAAGCAGAGTCATGGCGCATACTTCTCCCTGACACTTAGTTTTATCAAATTTACACAGAGAAATCTCTTTGTAAGGACCTGCCATTTTCTAATATGCATCCTGATATCTATTTACAAAGTAACAAGGATTTATAAACAGAGTGTATGGATACAGCCCTGGATTTTTTTTCTTTTTCTTTTTCTTTTTTTTTTTTTTTTTTTTGTATTTGAGCAGAAATTAATAATAGAAAGTTAAAAGGTTCTGGTTGGTCAGCCAACACCAAAAGTGGACTTAATGTTTCTCTGTCTCCATATTCTAATAAACACAATTTCTGTGCTGAAGTATAAGGTATCTTTTTCTCCTGTAAAGTAACAACTGTTCTCAGTAATTCATTTGTAACCTTCATTATAGTTTCTATAAGGAAAAACATCACAGAAGCTGACAGATAAATCTTAGTAGATATTTCTTTATTTCATGACTATGTATAATATATTAACTTTTAAAAGATAGTATACATTAAAGAAATATGACCAAGGTATAGTTAAGTAGAATAAAGTAAGTCTAACTGGTTAAGACTATAAAACATAAAAACAAGAGATTTCAAAATCAAGTCAATGAAAATATTGATAACTGACATGGTTTCACATAAACAGTAAGACATTTTATGAATCTGGAGCCACTATGTTCTATCTCAAGTAGGGAAAAATTAGTATTTCTAGTCACCTTCAGTCCTGAGAATGTCTGCATTTCTATTACCTAATTTGGCAGTGATGCATAATAGATACTCAACAAATTTTTGAGGGAGGTTGAACAAATTAATTTCAAAGTTGATAACGATGCAGCTCCTGGTCTCATGAGCTTAGTATGTTATAGCAATGTATTTAGACAATAGATATGTATATCTGTGATATTTGTCAGACATTGCCAAGTAAACATTACAGAGCAGTAATCTCACATGCATATTGGAATTATGGTGATTATCTAAAAATATCAGTTTCTACCTCCACTCCCAGAGATTGATTCAATTACTCTGGTATCACATCTGGGCATCAGTATTCTTGTAATCTCCCCCAAGTTATTCAACTGTGCAGCCAGAACTGGAAACCACTGCAATTTAAACCAAGTTGCCTGTGCCACCAATTTAAAGCTTATGATCAACATCAGTAAGCAGATATCATCATTGAACCACCATTTCCAGCAGCAATCCAAGTAGACCAAATCTTTTGGTCACACTGATTTGACAATGGTGGGCATATTTATTAAGATAGACTTAATATGGACTCACCATTTGAATCTGATTTTTTATTTAACCAACATTTATTAAGTTCCTACTTTGTATAGGCAGTGTCCTGGCACCAAACCTGGTAAAGAGCAAGGTCCTCACTTTAATGGAAGAGAGACTATCTTTCCTCATACCAAAATTCTCAGGAGTGACCACACACACACACACACACACACACACACACACACACACACTCACAAATTGGTGCGCAATAGGAATATCTGATCTAGATTAGGGACTCAGGACATACTTCCTGGAGGGAAGACGTTAAATTGTAGGGACACGGGGTGAAGAGAGCATTCTAGGCAGAGAGAGTGCATATGAAAAAGACCAATAGTAGCAAAAAAACATTTGAGGTTAAGGAACTGAAAGAAGATCATTGTGGTTGGAGCATAAGTAGAGGGACATACTGGTTTTAGTTGAAACTGATGAACTATGCTTGCTCAGATCACAAGAATGGGGATCTATTACATTTAAAAGATTTAAACTCCTGAACAATGTTGATCTTTCCTATTTTCTCCATTCAATTCTCTCTATATCCTCTGTCACCAGCCTACTCGAAGCCACTCCATCTCTCTCGTTATTCCTTTTATCCTTACTGAAACCAACATAATCCTTAGAAGGTAAATAAAATTCTGATCATGTTATGCTACTGCTTAATTGTTGCAATGATTTCTTATTGATCAGGAAAATGACCCCAATACACACTTACACACTCTCTCGCACACTCTCTCCCCTCTCCTCTCAGATCATTCTACTGCTTGTCATTCTCCCATCTTGCTCTAGCCATATTGCATTTCTTTCAGCCGTTAGAATTTGCCAGACTCTCTCTCATAGGATTTCTTCTTTGCCTGTTTGTTATGTATAATTTAACCTGGTCATCTGAGAACTCAGATATGTAATTGCTTATTATTTTGTCCCCATTAGACTGTAAACCAAATGTATCCTAAGCCCCTCGCACTGAGAGTCTTTATTAAAAAGTCCTGCACTGGTCAAAGAAATGAGTTTTCTTCAAATAGCTTCCATTAGAAAACTGTAGTTTTTAATAGCAGCATGTGGTCATTTTTATTCCATGTATAACAATATATTCTTTAATAAAAATAGCTCATGATATTGTTAAATCAAAAAAAAATCAGGGACTTTCTCTAAGTTTCAGAAGAGATCAGAAACAGATGGGCAAAGAGAGGAGCACCTTTCACACAGCTCTGTGAGCACAGAACTAGTCATTTACCACTAGTAACACTTAGCCACTTCCACAACTCACTCTGACAAACCTTACCACAAAACCACATGCTCCTCCAATTGCTTGACAGAAGTTCAACTTGAAAGGATTCCTTCAGTGTAGATTTTTCTTTATGTTTCCAGTTAGTGATAGAAGTAAAGCCTGTCACAGTCTGTGCGGGCTTGGCACTCAAGGTATTTGGGGACACAAGTAAAAGACCAGGGGAGACATGGAGATGGAAATAAAAGAAATCAGGACCAGGGGAAACATGGAAGATGGGGATAAAAGAAACCATCAGGAGTCAGAAAGTAGGACAGCCTATATGACTGTTCTCCATGATGCAGTTTCAACTGTCCTTAGAGATCCTAGACACCATTACACATGGTCTCTTTTCCAAGGGAAATGATCTACTAGGTGAGACAAGGCAATTTGCTAAGCAGTAGAAATTCTCAAAACTTTAAGTGTGCAGTGCACTATGTTTTGAGGTGCTTAGTTAGAGGAAGATTGGATTCCTGGTAGCTGCTGAACTGTGGGAAGAGGTGAGATAGGAAAGGCTGTTTGACTTTTTCAAAGGCATCTGGACCAGTTAAATAATAAATTAAATGTCCAAAGCAATGCTTTGTTTCCACAGAGATGAAGTTGCTGGAATACAGTTGGAAATCAGGTAAATGTAATCATAAATAATTCATGATCCTAGTGGGGAACGATAGTGTCAGGCGAAGATTCAGCTTCATTGGCTGACAGTCTCTATACATACAAGTAATATTCTTATGGTGGACTTAAGTCTACTCCCAGCTGGTGATAGAGATGATGCTGTAATCAACTGCTAGGCTAGCTGTGGATTGTGGCACAGGACCTGAAAGGGCCAAAGTCTGTCTCCCAAAAGGGATTCAGTAGTTGTTAAGGCCAAACATAGAAGTACTTATGGGATAGGGAAAGTTGCCTAATCAATTTGTCTCTTTTGATTTTGCTCCCTTGATGCATTATTCTGGCTGCTCAAGTTGACTTCTCCAAAGTCAGTCCTCCTCTGTAACATGTCATACTTCTCATGTATCCTTCTCTCTACTAAAATACGTGAATTAAGCAGATGTTTTTTTGTGACATTTTTAAAACAATAACACTGAAAAGTGCAGTCCCTCAGGCAAGAGACAAAGAAGGAAAAGCTTCAGAAAAGAAGTAGCATGAAGTTAAGAGCACAGCTTCTAAAACATGATTGCCTTGATGTGTATCCTTACTAACTGCAGGATCATGCTAACCTCTGTGTGGTCTCAACTTCCTCATCTGTAAAATGAAAGCAATAGCAGCAGCATTTACCTTTTTGGGCTGTTATGAAGATTAAATAAAAGAATGCTGGGAATAGTGCTCAGTATAAAATAGTTTTCAAGAAAGCAATGATCTCTTTTTGTATTATTCAAATCATGACATTTTAGTAGCTCTCTATTCATCTACTGTGGCATGACAGTTCAGACCTAAGAGAGGTAAATACTTCTGGAACATTCAAACTGATGTACGTTTTCTTTGAACCCCACAGCATGAGATACTCATACTATGACTTAAACACCGAAACACTGAATGCTCAACTACCTGTATAAGTTTTGTAAACAGGATCCATTTTCTTTCTTTGATAGAGCTAAGCCGCCAATAGTAGCCTGAAGATAATAGTAGTTATTGCTACAGTTTAGCTGAATCTAACTTTTTTCTTGCCTTCCCTTTGACTTTGTAACATCTGAAAAAAAAAATCTGCTTTAAAAATAACCATTGTATCATTTGTTTTTCTTAATTTGGGAAGCACATTTTCCCCTTTCCTGCTACCTTCTTGATCCCTCAAATGAAAATTTCTGTGTGTAATAAATGTACATTACAGTTAACTAACATGCACACAGTAAAAGGTAAATGGTTTTCACAATCAGACTTACATAAAGCAATAAGTATATGAATAAAAATATCTAGCTTTTTGTTTTGTTTTTACTAGATGTTACACAATTATATCTGAAATCACAATGTTTAAACAAATGACATTTTAAAACTGCAGCCTGCCTTATTTTTGCACTGATATAATATGTAAAATTTTTACTATGTTTTGAACATGGATTCTGGAATCAAAATTTCACTTCGATCATTTATTGTGTGATGGGTAAATCACTTAAGTTTTCTGTGATATAGTTACATTATGAGTCTTGTGGGAAAAATAAAATTTCTTCCTTTGTAGGGTTATTTTGAAAATAATGTGAATTAATGTTAATAACATGCTTAGAACAGTATTTCACATATAGCAAGAGCTAAATAAATGTTTGTTTAAATACAATAATTGCACAAGAGTAAATTCAAATAAGGTATATTTTATACAGTAAAAAAAAGACAAACTGATAAATTTGTTTTCTGAGTACTCAGAGACTCAAAGGAGAAAACCATAGATAACTGGTGTGTGTGTGTGTGTGTGTGTGTGTGTGTGTGTGTGTGTGTGTGTGTACGCGTGCACGCACGCACACGTGCATGCAAGCCTGTATGTATGAATATATGTATGTATATGTATGTCTATTTTGGCTCTTTATTTAATATAGCAACTCAAGTTCACACTCCATTTAGCTAAATGAAAGATGTTTACACTTCCTTCAAAGTTGTTGCTCTTACAGTTTCTCTGGCAGCAGATATAAGAGAATAACATCCTGCTTTGGGTGGCCA
Organism: Eonycteris spelaea; assembly: GCA_003508835.1. Classification (NCBI taxonomy): domain Eukaryota; kingdom Metazoa; phylum Chordata; class Mammalia; order Chiroptera; family Pteropodidae; genus Eonycteris; species Eonycteris spelaea. Next base: position 4,566,469 of record PUFA01000088.1, read on the forward strand.
AAGGTACCTCAGCTGCATAAATGTTCTACTGAACATGTTTGGGAAAGTAAATGATAGACTGCTCTCTCAAAGACTATACCATGCTCGAGAGAAGTACAGCCTTTACTTTTCAATTTTCCATGCAGTTAGCTATTATCCTAAAACATTCCTGGACTCCCAGGATGCAGCCAGTAGCTTCAAGAACTGACAACATTGGTCACAAATTTGATTTTGTATTTTAAATGAAAACCTCATTGGCCATTTTAATGTATCTGTAATAATTTCACGGAAGGGATATTTATCTAAGATGGTTTCATAAAAATTAAAGGATTAAGAGGTGATCTCTCAACTTTTTCCAATTCCTCAGTGATTTAGCATTAAGGATGGTAAAATTTCTAGTATTTTCATTAGATATATAAAAATAAAGCTTCTTCCCTGACATAGTCCCAATTTTTTTCATAATTATTGAGGAAAGAAAGAAAAAGGACAGTGAGTTTTTATCAGTTAATTCACAATAATTATGTATTAAAGCCATCACAAATGCAGTAACGTATTTCTCAGCCACAATCTGCAGGTCTGTAAAGCTGGGCTGATCTCGGCTAGGCTCAGTTGGACTTGGCTCCAGTATATGGGTTGGGTGAGATTTATTCCACATATCTCTCTTTAGACTAACAGCAATACATGTTATTCTCATACTAAAATACAAAAGTGTAAAAACATAAACCTAACAATGTAAGCATATTTCAAGGATCACATCAGACTTTCTTCTAATATTCAATTTGCTAAAATAAGCCAAAAAGTGGGAAAGTACATTCTGTCTACCATGATACCAGAGAACTAAGTTGTGAGTAGGATAAGAAGGGAATGAATATTTATTGAAACTAATTTAAACGACTGCAGGAAAAAAAAAAAAAAAACTATGGATAACCAACTCAGTTTTCAGAATAAGTACCAGTGTAATTGTTTCTGGTGGTTTGATATTGTTCAGTTTGCTTTAAGACATATATACACATGTACTCAGTATCTTTTTGTGTGTTCAGACGGAAAATGAGAATATCATGTTTCCTCAAGGCCCTTGGCTCACACTCCCCTTGCCTAACTAGAAATATTTGGTGCCAGAAAATCATCCTTAATTTATGCCTCAGGCCTTGTAAACTTAAAGGGAACAGCATCTATTCTTTTCTTCAGATTCACTCTTTAAACTTCTGACTTCTTCTCACTCTTCATACCATGAAACTATAACCCACACAATTACTAGAAATCTCCAAATTGCCAAATTCGAAGCAATAGTATTGCTTTAAATCTGTAAACTCAAGGAAGTTTATAAGTTATTACTTTCTGAACCATAAACTGTGATAGATTTTAGAAATGCAAGGCTAAAAAGCACCATCATAATCCCTGTTCTTGTGTAAAGTGCACATAATTGAGTGTACAAAAAGATAGGCTATGATATAATATCACATGAAAACTTCTATGATAACAGGTGAGCAGAGCATAATAGATAATAGAAGAGAAGCATCAAAGAGAAGAACTGGGGTACTAACTTTAGGAAGATATCTAAATTGATACTTATAAGGTAAATGAGAGACACAGAGTGAGTTTTGTATATGTCAGTAAGTTAAGTTCTTTAGATTATAGAAGGCCACATGTATTGAACTCAAATGTTGAATGTTTGAATAGATTTTTAAAAACTGAATGTATTTGTTGGCTCAATTTATTATTTATTTTCACAAGTATTTGCTGGGTTTCTACAATATTCTAGACATGTTTCCAGGTATTGGGATTCAAACAGACAAAACATAAAACAAAACCAGGTTCCATTTTAAATAAGTTGGTCAAGGAAAGCCTCACTAAGAGGGTAACAAGATATGAAGGAGCAGGTATAAAAATTAGGGGAGAAACACTTAAGGCTCAGGGAAGAGCAAGTAGAAAACTTAATGGAATAGTGACTGGTGCATTCCCATTATAGCGAGGAGACTTGTGTGACTGCAGTAAAATAAGTGAGCAAAAAATGATGTAATTTGACTTATGTTTTAACAGGATCACTCCGACAACTTAGTGGAGAATAGGCCATAGGGAGATATGTTAGGTAGTATAATGTGACAAACAACCCCAAATATCAGGCTTAATAAAATATGTATTTATTCACACAAAACACAATGTGGATGTTCCTGGATAAGTAGCTCTCTTGGATCACTCTATTCTAATTAATGACATATGTATCCACATTCCTTTTATCTTGTGAGGCAATGGTTTTCCACAACTGGTCTCCATGGTTTCTGGGGGAAAAGGAGAGAGCATGAAAAATGAGTACTGCATAATTAACAATCTCAGCCTAAAAATGTGACCCAATCAGTAGCCTTCTGCTGGCTAGAATTATCCATATGGTTCCACCTATACTATAGGGAGGTTGGGAAACTTAGTCTTTGGTCAGGCATTCACCTTCAAAAAAATATACACATAAATATAGCCATTTCTACCATATGACACAAGAACAAATGCAAGAAAATCAGTTTGGAGGCTATTCAATAATCTATTTGAGAACAGATATAGATTAGACTAGAAGTGTAAGAATGGAGTGGCTATAATCTGGATATATTCTGAATATAGTACTGATAGGATATGTTGATAGATTAGATGTTGTATGAGAGATAAAAGATGGATGGGGAAGAAATCAAAATTGACTTCAAGATGTTTGGCCTAGGCAATAGAAAGAACTAAATGCTCATGATAAAGACATGGGAAAGTGTAGAAGGTGGTTTCTGGAAGGTACTGAGAGATTCTATTTGGACATGTTGAATTTGATTTGCCTACTGATATTTATGGATAGATAATGACTATGAAGTTGGACTTCTGAGTATGCAATACAAGGACAGGTCTTGATTGGATATAAACATTTAGTGATAAATAGACTAAATATAGTATTAGAAGCCATAGTCTAGAGAAAATCACTGGAGAAAATATAAGTAGTTCAAAAAGAAGTCTGGGGAAAGATGAAGAATCAGCATAATTGAGATAGGAGAAAAACTAGGAGATGAGATGTTCTGGGAGTCAAGTGAAAGTGTTTCAAGGAAAACATCATAATCAATCATGCCCAATGCCACTGATAGGTTCAATAAAATGAGTTCTAGGAATTAGCTGCCAGATTTAGCTATGTGAAGGTGATCGATGTCCAGTTCTGGTAGAATGATGAGTATAAAAGCCTGATTGGAATGGGTCAAAAAGGAGAAACATTAGACAGTGAATATAGAAACTATTTTAATGAGTTTTGCTGTAAAGGGAAATAAAGAGCAGAACTAGGAGTTGTAAGGCAAAATAAAAAGAAGTGCTTGCTTGTTTTTAAGCAAAGTATGGGGCAAATAAATGCATGTTTGTATGTTGTTAGAAATAACAAAGAATAGACAGGATAAGTCCATGATTGAAAAGAGTGAGGAGAGAATTGCTGGACTGAAACCCTTCATTACACCAGAGGGCATGAGCTCTAATGCACAAGCAAATGGTTTGACCTTAGCCAGAAGCACAAAATGTTCATCCACAGAAGGAAGAGGAAAGGTGGAATCGAGATGGTGATGAGTGGGTGAATAACTATGACAGTGGAGTCTCTAAAAGTTCTCCTGATTGCTTCACTTTTACAGTAAAATAGCAAGCAAGGTTATTATATGTGAGTGATGATGGGAGACCAGTTGTTGAAAGTTGAGCAAAAAGGAGAAGGTTATAAACAGTCATTTAGGAATGTGAGAGAATGAAATCACTAGGGGAAAGTAGTGTGGTTGCCTGACAACACTAAAGGTCCACTTGAGTTTAACCAAGATTAAGATTTTTGCCAAGTAAGTGCCACGAGGAGAGAAAAGGCAAGAGAAATGAAGGTATAAGTGAGGGAATGATTATGAAAATGGGCCATGGAACTAAGCTTGATAAAGTAATAAATTAGGATTTAGAGGAGTGAGAAAAAGTGAAAACATGGTAGGATGTTTGAATGTGTATGAAGAACTGTTGGAATAGAGAAAACTAGATGTAAGCTTAGGTCACAGTGCTGCAAGAGTGAGAAGCTTTATACTGATATTATGTAAGGAGTTGAGTTATTGGTGATAAGAAGGCCTAGCATTGGACCTTGAAAGTGGATGACTGAGAAAAGGCAGAGGTCAAAATTACTGAAAGGGTGAAAGCCAAGGAACAGAGAGACTGTTATCAGAAGGATCACCTGTGACTGTAAATATTGACAATCTCAGGAATTATGTTAGGAGTATTATTGAAGAAAATGAAAGCATGCTTACAAATTCAATCTATAAACAATGAGAGAGAGGGACCCAGGACATCAGTAAAGGACTATAACTTGTAGGGTTACTGGGTAGCATAGTTAGATGAGCTGAGACTCACAGCTGGGTGATTTTTTGGAGGGAGAAAGGAAAATGGACTAGTAGAGCAAAAATACACACACACACACACACACACACACACACACACACACACATGTAATGTACCATACCTTCATGCCCAGCAATAGAAGAAGTATGGAAGGTACTGCTTTAGAGGGCTTTAGAGGAGAATGGCCCTCAGAGGTGAGTTGGAATTCCTTTATAACAAGAAAGGTGAGGGAACGTTCAAGGAAAGGTTAGATCTATAAGACAGGCTATGGAAGACTAGCTATGAGTTAAAGAGCACCCAGTGAAAGGAGTTCAGAAGTCAGGAAGAATAGAAATGGGGGCAGATATGGAGACATATATGGATTAGAGAGGGTAGGGAATCAGAATCTGGCCTTATTATGATTACTGACATAAACATGATTAAAGAGCACAAGTAGAATTCTCCTGATAGTCTTAAGGCACAATATAGCGGTGAGCCTATGAAACGTGAAGGTTATGTAGAGTCACAGATTTTTCTAGAATATTCAGTGCACTGGGGCTTCTTGCTGAATTCTACCAGTGGCTGGGAAGAGGTGGGATTGCTGGGACCAATTAATGAAAATGAAGAGGGAGAAAAGTAGAGACAACCCACCACATTCCAGAAGGGAATTGACTCAATTCTCATTTCTTTTTAAGGAAAGCAACTGAAATCTCTTCTTATTGATGAATCCAGGAACCTGTTAGTCTCTTTTGCTTATAATTTTTAATATTTTCAGCTCAGTATTTTGCATTATGTATGCTTATATCAATATAATCTATCACAGGAGCATAACACCACACCACAGATGAGTGAGACAGATATTTTATGTTCAAAGTCCTGCCCTATGAGTGACCAACAACTGACATAACCTCTCATGTTTCACCTCTCTTTCAAGAAAAAGTGAGATAACAATACTACAGAGTTCAGGTGTAGTGAGTACTCAGTTAATTGTGTAAAATCAATGAAACAAAAGCTAAATAAACTTACACAATATTATTTGAGTTCTCAGGCATTTTAATAGTATAATATACATTACGAATTGTCAAGAAGGAGCTGTATTATCTGTAAAAAACAGAGAGATTTGAATTCACACAGGTATGCATTTGAATTTTATCTAAATTAGATGAGCCATAGTCATATCGTTTCTACCTGTGATCCTACTTCAGTGAAAAGAAAAATATCTAACTTCAGTGGAGCCTTTTTATTTTCCTTGATCAATGTGCCTAAACAGTAAATGACGTAATAATGAAAACAAACAAAAATTTCATTTTAATGGATGTAAATTTCTTTTTAATTAAATCCCCATGAACTCTGAAATGAACAACTGGTTTCTTTCTTCTTACAAGAAATTGTGTCCTAAAAATGTTCATCACTCTGTTTGCCTTACAGCCACTTTTTTATCTCCTCAAACTGCCTCTTTGAGCAGTGGTTCTATTCTACAATGCTTATGACAATGATACTAAGGAAACACTTTCCTATTCAGGAATTTACTTTTAAGGCTTTGATGGCTCAAGAGTCCAGGGAATGTTTATGAGATTTTTGACAGGACACTCAGCATTGGCCCCTAGTGGGACAGAGTTGTATAGAGCCTGTCCTTATTTTTGTACTGAAACTTCACCAACACTTCACATTTGAGTAAGATGAGGACATCTTTAGTTTTATTTCATGAAGTAACATGAATAATTGTCACGACAAAAATATAATGGCTCCAAAAAAGTAACTTAAAGCTATTCTGAAGAACTAGTTTTTATCTTTCAATAAAATAATCCTGGAAGGATTAGAGGTGAATTCTTTAAGACCACAGATGTTTCTCACTCATGTTATTGCTTTGTACTTTAACTATCTTGCTTGGAACTACACAAAGATGATTTGCGATATGGATAATGTATATCTTTAGTGTTCAATAATCACATTTATTATCAGATAATACATGTTATTTGTGCTTTATATTTTAATGTGGCATAGAAAGTACTGACTAAAGGAATTCATCAAAAGTGTTGACAAGATTTTTAATTCCTTCTGTTTCCTTTGATATTTTTCTTTAATAGAATATGTAAGCAATGCGACCCATACGTAAAACACATCGCAGTTTGTTTATTCTGCCTTTTTATTGCACATTTGAAAATTAATAATTCAATGTTCTAATATTAGCTGTCATCTTAGCTGTGATAAAATTAATAATTCATCAAAATGATATCAAACAAATGGTGCCTTTTTTGTTCTAAATGAGAAATAGTCTTTTCAGCATAGAGATACTATAATTGGTGAATTTCTTTTTATTTTAGGTCAAATAATATTTAAACATTTAAGCTATAATTTTAATGTTTTCATTTTAGATATAAAAATCCACTTATATCACAATTGATACTAAGAAAACAACCTTCCTCTTATTATAATTGTTTGTGCCTACCCTTACTCATTTCTTGCAAAAAAGCATTCTTCAGGAAAAAAGAAAAAAAAAATCATGTTTTGGAAAAGTTGAATATAAATAAAACGATTTCTTCTTTGCTTCTGGTCGATACTGAGCTCTGCCTTTTACAGGCTAGAATTCGCCATAGTGAATGATGAGTCAATAGTCAGAGAGTCTAAAAAATGTTTCTGAGAATAATAGTATATTTTCTTTAAGTCTATTTGAATACATTTTGGGTTAAAATAATGTGATCTTAAGTATTTTTAGTTAAAAATGTGATTTTAAAATACCTTCTTTATAATTTCTCTCTTTTTTAAAAAGACAGAAGCTTTATCTCTTATTTAGAGTTATTGTTTTGAGAGCTCCCAGGATTGGGAGTAGGAGTGATAGTAAACAAGTTTATTTAAATTTCACTCTTTCATTCTCATATTTTTCTTAGGTGAGTCACTAGGAGGCATTTCTTGTATAGAGCAAAAGCACTGCAGTTTGTATGAAGGCTCTTGCTCTCATCTTCACTCAGTCTGATTTTATGGACCATATTTGTAAAATAAGGGATTTATTAAACACCAATATATGTTTGAGGTTTATAATAAAATTCTGTATCAAAAATCTTGCAAATTTTACTGAATCATGAGTCCAACATGTTCAGGGATAGTAAGGAGTAAAATTGTCCTAGGCAACTGTGAAGTTTTACAACCTGCCTCTTCATGCTGAGTTCACTCTTATTTGACCTTTGCTTCAACCCCAAATTTCCCAACATGAATGTATATTGATATTATCTGGGATATTTGTTAAAATGTGTAGCCTTGGCCCAGTGTCAGCAATTCTGTTTGATGCAGTAAGACTAGAGTAGAGCCCAGAATTCACATTTTAAAATAAGGACCCCAGATAATTCTAATATAATTGGTCCACTCAGGGTAACAATCTCTTCTGGCCTGACTAGATCACCCCAGAATTGCTCTTAATACTAATAGTAAACACATTATTAAGAGTGCCCCCTTTCATCTCTCAAAAGTGTTTAGCTTTGGATGATAGATGGTATGGTCACTGTACCCATAGACCACACTTTGAGAAACACACAATCCTTGCCTTTCAGTGAATCATAACTTCCAACTTTGAAAGAAGCATCTTGATGTTTTGCACTAGAATTGCTTGTCAGATTAACAAAAAACTTCCTTACTTTGAAATGGCTGTCTTCTTCCTGGTCCTCCTTTCCCTCCTGATGAAACTTACCGATGTCTAATTTGCTGCATCTCTTCTTTTTAAAGATGCATTCAAACCCCATTAGCTTCTGTTTAGATTATTCAAATGAGCATATTCAAAGTTACTAGCACTTACACTAAAATGTCGTTTTTCACTGAGCTATAAACCTGAAAAAATTTGTTTATGTACTTGAAAGTAAATCAGCTATGTGCAAAACACCCTGATGAATCTGTCAATAGAAACAAAATAAAAGAGAATATATTAAAAACAGAAGAATTTATAGTTTCATGTCTTTTCCTCCTACTCTTCACAAATTAAGTAGGTGTCTTCACAGCAAAGAGAAGCAGTCCAAAAAGTTTTCCAACCTCAATAATTATATTTGTTTCATTACAATAACTTACCATAATATCTATTTAAGGATTCTACTTCAACAGAAATTAAGTCCCCACTACATAGACCTATAAGGAGTAAAATTAACATGTTAGACCTATAAGTATCAATAAAATATAGTCTAGTCTCTTAAAATGAACATAATCTAATATATCAGATAGATAAACATTTCTTTAAATGGTGATACATGTTATAATGGAAAAATGTATTCAGTACCACTGCCCATTTTATAATTGAATTGTTTGTGTTTTTTGATGTTGAGTGACATGAGTTCCTTATATATTTTAAATATTAATCCCTAATTGGATATGTTATTTATAAATATTTCCTCCCTTTTAGTAGGTTGTCTTTTTATTTTGTTGATGGTTTCTTTCACTGTGCAGAAGCTTTATGTTTGAGGTATTCTCGTATTTATTTGTGCTTTGTTGCTCTTGCCTGCAGAGCATATCCACAAAAATATTGCTGAGGGCAATGTCAAAGAGCTTATTGCCTACATTTTCTTCTAGGAGTTTTATGGCTTCAGGTCTTGCATTTAATCATTTAATTTATTTTTTAGTTTATTATTGTATATTGTAGAAGAGTATGGTCCAGATTTCATTTTTCTGTCAGTTATCAGCCCAATTTCCTAACACCATGTATTGAAGAGACTGTCTGTACCCCGTTAATACTATCATCTCTTTTGTAATAGATTAACTGATCATATAAGCATACTCTGGGTCCTCTATTCTGTTCCATCGATCTATGAGTCTGTTTTTGTGACAGTACCATGCTGTTTTTATTATTATAGCTTTATAGTATAGATTGAAATCAGGGAATGTGATACCCCTAACTTTGTTGTTCTTGCTCAAGATTGCTTTGGCTATTTGGAGTCTTTTGTGCTTCCATATAACCTTTATGATGATTTCTTCCAGTTCTGAAAATATCGTTGATTGATAAAAATTGCATTGAATCTGTAGATTGCTTTAGATAGTAAAAACATTTTAATGATATTAATACTTCTGATCAATGAGCATGATCTATTCTTCCATTTAGGTGTGTCTTCTTCAATTTCTTTAATATCTTATAGCTTCCAGAATACATGACTTTTACCTCATTGGTTAAATTTATTCCTGGGTGTTTTATTATTTTGGATGCAATTAAAAATTAGATTGTAGTCTTAATTTCTCCTTTCAATAATTTAAGTATATAGAGATACAACAGAAATCTTAATTTTGTATCCTGCAACTTTACTGAATTCATTTATTCTAATAGTTTTTTGATAGAGTCTTTAGGATTTTCTACATATAGAATTATGTCATTTGCAAATAGTGACAGTTTTACTTCTTTTTCAATTAAGATGACTTTTATTTACTTCTTGTCTGACTGCTGTAACTAGGACTCCCAATACTATGTTGAACAGAAATGGTAAAAGTGAACATTTGTCTTGTTCTTTATCTTAGAGAAAAAGCTTTCAGCTTTTCACCATTATTATATTAGTTATAGACGTGTCATATATAAGTTTTATTATGTTGTGGGATGTCCCATCTATATTCACTTTGTTGAGTTTTTATTATAAATTGCTGTTGAATTTTGTTAAATGTTCTTTCTGCATCTGCTGAGCTGATCATATGATTTTTATCCTTGGTTTGTTGATGTGATATGATTGATTTTCAAGTATTAAATCATCCTTGCTTCTTTGGAATAAATCCCATTTGATCATGGTGTACAATCCTTTTAATGTATTGTTTGATTCAATTTGCTAATGTTTTATTGAGAATTTCTGCTTCTATGGTCATTTGGGATATTGGCCAGTAATTTTATTTTATTTTTGTAGGGTCTTTGTCTGGCTTTGGTATTAGGTTTATGTTGGCCTTGAAGAATGAGTTTGGAAGCATTTCTTCCTCTTAAAAATTTTTTGGGAATAGTTTAAGAAGGATAGGATTTGATTCTTCATTATATGTTTGGTAGAATTTACATGTGAAAATGTAGTCCTAGATTTTTGTTTGTTGGAAATTTTCTGATCACTGTTATGATTTTGATGCTACTACTCATCTGTTCCAATTTTCTATTTCTTCTTGGTTCAGCCTCGGAAGGTTGTGTTTCTAGAATTGTATTCATTTCTTTCAAGTTGTTCAATTTTTGCATATAATGGTTTATACTATTCTTTAATGACCATTTGTATTTCTGTGGTGTCAAATTTTACTTCTCTTTCATTCTGATTTTATTTGTGCTCTTTTCCTCTTGGTTAGTCTAAAGGTTTGTCAATTTTATCTTTATTCAAAAAGCAGCTCTTAGTTTCTTTGATCTTTTTCATTTTTTTAGTCTTTGATTATTTCTACTCTGATCATTATTATTTCCTACCTTATACTTATTTTGAATAGTATTTGTTCTTTTGTGCTTTCTTAATGTGTAAAGTTAGGTTGGTATTCCAGGATTTTTTTCTTGTTTTTTGAGGGATGCCTGTATAGCTGTGAACTTTTTGAGAACTTTTGCTGCCTCTCACCGATTTTGGAAAGTTGTGTTTTGATTTTCATCTATATCAAGATTTTTTTTTATTTCCTATGATTTCTTTAATCCATTGTTTTTTAGTAGCATGTTTTTTAGTCTTCACATGTTTGCTTTTTTCCAGATTGCTTGTATTTTTCCAGTTTTCTTCTTGTATTTGATTTTTATATTTATACCAGTGTAGGCAGAAAAGATACTTGATATGATTTCAATTTTCATGAACTTATTGAGAATTGTCTTATGGCCTAATACAAGATCAAGCCTGGATAATGTTCCTTTTACACTTGAAAAGACTGTGTATGCTACAATATTTGGTATTCAGTCCGGGTGATCCATCCATTGATGTAAGTTGGGTAGTAAATTTTCCTACTATTATTGTAATTCCATTTTTTGGAATTACATTAAAAATTTGTCCATTTTTTGGAATTACATTAAAATTTTGCCCATTTTTTTCCTTTATGCCTATTACTATTTGCTTTATATATTTAGGTGCTCCTATGTTAGGTGCATAGATATCTATGATTATTATATTCTCCTATTAGACTGACCCCTTTATCATTATATAATGGCCTCCTCTGTCTCTCTTTACAGTCTTTAATATTTATTTTGTCTGATATAAGTATTGCTACCAAAGCTTTCTTTTTATTTCTATTTACATGGAATATCGCTTTCCATCTACTCAGTCCATATGTGTCTTTCATCTGAAGTGAATATCTTGTAATGAAGCATATAGATGTATCTTGTTATTCATACATTTAGCCACCCTGTCTTTTGTTTATTTAGTTTATTTACATTCAAATTATTAATAGGTATATACTTATTACCATTTTGTTAACATTTTTGAGTGTTGTTTTTATAGTTCTCTGTTCCTTTCTTATTGTGATCTCTTTCTTTGTGGTTTTTTCTTTAGTATTTTAAGTTCCTTTCTCTTTATTTCCTGTGTGTGTTTTGTAGGTTTTTGGTTATTATCATGAGGTTTAATATATCAATCTATATCCATAGTTTCTTTTAAGCTGATAGGTGTTTAAGTTCAAACACATTCAAATATATGGTAGCTGAAGGAAACTGGACTTTGGGTGGTAAACACACAATAGAATATACAGATGTCAAATTATCATGTACACCTCAAAATTATATAATTGCATTAACCGATGTTACCCCAATAAACTTAATTAAAAAAAATTAAAATAAAATAAGGAAAAGCACTACATTTTTACTTCCCCTCCATGATTTATGTTTTCAATATTTTAAATATTTTTATTTTGTGTATCTCCTACTTATTGTAGTTATAGTTAATTTTGCTATGTTTATTTTTTAACCTTCATACTAGTGTTTTAAGTTGCTGATTTACTCTATTTGTTTTACTGGTAAGATTTGTTTTCTATCATTCATTCATTCATTCATTCATTCATTTCTGCTTATGGCCTTTTCTGCTCAAAGAAGACCCTTTAACACTCTTGAAAAGCCAGTTTAGTGGTGATAGACTCCTTTAGTTTTGCTTGTCTAAAATAAACTTCACCTCTCCTCCAATTCTGAATGATACTGTTGCCAGGTAGAATATTTTAGATAAGTAGGTTGCTTTCTTTCAGAACTTTAAATGTATCCTGCCACTCCCTTCTAGTCTGAAAGCCTTATGGGGTTTCCCTTGTAATGTGACTAATTGTCTCTCTAGTTTAATCTTTTCTGTTTTAATTACAATATGTCTTCATGTGAACCTCTTTGGGAGCATCTTGTTTGAAACTCTGTACTTCCTGGACCTAGATGTATTTCCTTCCCCAGGTTTGGGGCATTTTTAGCCATTATTTTTCCAAAAATTTTTCTGTCCCTCTCAGTGTTCTTCTGGTAGCCCTATAATGTGAATATTCATATGCTTGATGTCCCAGAGTTCCCTTAAATTATTCTTTTTATTATTTTTTGCCATTGTGATTGGGTGATTGCCACTATTCTGTCTCCCAGGTTGCTGATTTATTCTTCTGTATTGTCTAATCAGTTCTTGATTCCTGCTAGTACATTTTTCATTAGTTATTATGTTCTCTAATTGGTTATTTTTTTCTCTTTGTTGAAGTTTTCTCAGTTCTACTATTCTACTCTCAAGTTTGGTGAGGATTCTTATAACTATTTTTGAATTCTTTACAAAGCAAATAACTTATCTACATTTCATTAGTTTCCCCACCACCACCTGGGGTTGCCCCCACAGCTCCCAGCCGCCTTCTTCCTTCATTTGGAATTCTCATTTTGCTTGACTTTCTCTGTCTGTTCCTATGAGTTAGCTAAAATAGCTATCTCTCTCAATCTTGAAAAAATAGTCTTGTGTAGAAGCAACTTCTCTGTGGAGTTGTGTGCCAAGTGATTTTGGCAGGCTGACTGGAGTGGGAGTGGGCATGTGTGGGGTTCTGCTTGTCTAGAGCCAAAGTAGACTTAGGATGTGGCATGTTGGTACATGCGCATGTGGGTCTGGCTGTCTAGGGTTAAAGTGGGCTCTAGGTGCATGCATGCTGCAGTACCTCTTGATCCAGTTGTTCATGACTGGAGTAGTCTCCAGGTGGGTAAGCCCAGTGCATGTATGGTGGTTCCTTGGCTCTCCAGGACTGGAATGTGTTCAGAATGGTGTGGCCAGGAATGTGATGTAGCAGCCTTAAAGGTCAGAGTATCTGGATCAAGCTCTCACCTATGCAGTCTAGGTGTCTGAGGAATATAAACTATGGTGTTCACCAGCACCGCTGATCCCAGAAAGTTCCTGCCAATCTTGGACAGCACTCATGGTTTTCCAACTCTCTACACAGCCTCCCTCTCCCTCTCCCTCTCATTTGTTGGCAGAAGCCATTCAGTTAGCCTTTAGATGTCTCTCAGAAGAAATTGCTCTATTTGTGGGGGGAGGGCAAGTTCATGCTACCATCTTAGACCCACCTCTCTGATGTATATCCCAGATTAGCTTTTTAACATAAGATCTTGCAGATTTGTCTACAAGCATTTTCCTGATAATTTTCTAACCAAAGTATTTCATAAGTGTCTGACAAAGATAACACGACTAATTCTTCTCTGTACTCTTGGGTTTTATTTGTTCATTTGACACAGACTAGAATATAGGTCTACTCCCTATTCAGTAATTCATTTTATTTAGTACTCACAGAGTCTCCTCTGATGTGACAACACTTTATATCTCTGGGTTTCATGCACATATTTTGCAATAAGACAATTCCTATTAACTACACAATGCATTCTAAACACTCTTCAGTGTCTGATATGCTCTGTCATTACGCATTTGATAAGGCAAGAACCTAGAGGGCAGAGATCCTATGTTTTGTGAATTTTCCTTATATCTTTATGCATAGGTGGCCTTCAAGAGGTATTGGATCACGTTTCTATTATCTGGAACTGGTTTGAGGGATCGAGGAGTCTCAAGAATCTGATGTCAGGAATTATGGAAAAAAATAAATTTGTTCACCAATTACAGATTTTTGTGTTTCAGCTTACCAGTGCCATATTTAAGTGTTTATAATCCCCTAAAATTCAAATATTGAAATCCTAATATCCAATGCAGTATTAATAAATAGAGCTTTGGGAGATGATTTATGTCTTTATAAAAGATACCAAAGAGAGCTCCATTGCTCACTTATACCACGTGAGACCATAATAAGACATTTGCAACGTGGAAGAAGGCCCTCACTCAACCATGCTAGCACCCTGATGTCAGACTTCTAGTTTCCAGAACCATGAGAAATATTCTTTTTTATAAGCTACTCAGTCTTTGATCTTTTGTTATAGCAGCCTGAACAGGCTGAGACAGTCAGATACCTTGGTGCATACAGGAGCTATAAAGATTAATAAGATACAAATTAACCAATTTATAGTTCTATAAGCAATTATGAACTATAAGCAATTATAGTTCATTCTTAGGAACAGCTTTCAAGTGACATTGGGTTGAAAACCGAAAAAAAAAATTTCTTTTCAGCATCAACCATTCTCTTGTTTCTTTCTCTTCTGAAGCAGATAAATAAAAGTGAAAATGAGAACAGAACTTTAATAACTAATATAATATCATTGAAAAATATTTGTTATGGAGACAGGAACATTGCACACATCTATTACATAGCTTAAGTTCTCAGGACTATTATTTAGAATTATATTTTTTCCCTGTATACACTTAGGGTATGTAATATCCCATATTTAAATAGCATCAAATGTGCTTAGGAAATTTCAAAATTATAAACTTTGATCAGGCTTTTTTCCTATCAACCACATACATTTATTGAACCTTATTTTTGTTGGTATCAAAATCCATTGATTCACAAGATAAATATTGACCTGACCTTGCCTTCACCTCAGTTTATATCTACTTCTTAAGTCAATAAATCTAGAAACTGATCTGACAGCAGTCAATATTAGTTTAAAATTCTTAAAATAGCAGCTTTGCTGTGAGGTAATAATTCAGTATTTTATAGATTCTGCCTCGAAGAAATAAAAAGTGATGTAGCTTACCAATTTGCTAGATAAAACTATATGTGTCCTTCAGTTTCAAATACAGGGATCTCATTCATGCTAAAAAATATCTCTAATGTCTATATATTTTCTAATCCCTGACTCAAGGTATTTGAAATACTTTATCCCATTTACTGATGGTAATTGAACACCAGTATCTTGCTTTTATTCAGATAGATAGATAGATTGATTGATAGATGATAGATAGATAGATGATAGATATATAGAGATAAAAATATTAGATATATATATTAGATATAGATATATTCTAATTACTATGTATATATGCACACACACATATGTTTATATATACACATGTACATGTGTGTATTCATGCATTCTCCACATGACTAATGCTTTCTGTTGGGCTCTGTTCCCTCTGTACTGAATTTTACCTGGAGGTGTAATAAATATAGTCAACAGCCATACTGCGCTTTGGAAGTTAAAGGCAATAATACATTTGTTACCTCATTAATCAGCTTGTTTTTATCTTTTCAAAGTCTAGGAGATATAAAACCACAGGTCAAGATTTGCATATATTTACTATAGATAATGGAGGTAAGCTTAGGGGCCTGGTAATAACCGAAGCAATGTATTCTACAATTTATTACTTTTTTAAGGCCACCACACTCATATTTTACTTACATTATTTCCCAGTGCTTTGGGGGATGGATGACATATTTATACTTCAAAATTCCATAATGAAATCTTCCAAAATGTATTTAAAAACTTTAACTTTAATATTCCATGTTAGTCACAAATAAGGATATTTTGTTTTGGAAATAATATATCCAGTTATGTTCTAAAGAAATACATTGTGATATTAAAATGTATATTTAATCAGACAACCACTTAGAAATTAAGTCTAAATGTCACAGGATTGGTAAGAGTCAAAACAGAAAATATGTTATACCGTTTTTATTTCATAGTTAATAGTATCCTATTATAGAACATTTCAGAGTGCAATGTGGGACAGGAGTTAATCGTCTCATTATAAGTTAGTCTATTTTTAATGAATAACCATCTAACTAGAAAACAATGCAAATTGGCCAAACCATGCAACAGACAAATCTTCAGGAGATACAGACACCTCACTTATAATCACATAAGAAAACCTTTTGAGTGACAATACATTTTAATATTTGTGAGGGAAGTTATCATATCTTGTTTATATGCACATCTTTACATGTATGCATAATATGCTTTGCATGAATGTAGCTCACAAATTCTTACACTTACTATAATAAAGTTATGCAAGTGATTTTTATTCTATCCTTATTAACAATCTTTAGTATTAATCAAATACTAAACCTAGATTTAGACGAGATTTAGTAAATACAGCAGTTAACTGTAAGTCTTGATCATGACATGACAGGTTTTGTCACATAATATGATGAGAGCAAGGGTCATGAAGAAAAGCCCCATACATAAATATTAGAATAATAAGGTTAGTATTATTCCTGCATTCGTTAACTTTTAAGCCCACTGCTTTTACAAGTTTTCCTTTTATCCTGCACTATTTTTTGTAATCTATTTCGGCTCCATGATTATGTGTTTATACTGAATTTAGCATCATAAGAAATATATAATACCTAATTGAAAACATAAATTACCCAAGATATTTTAAAATATAAAAATGCAATTCATAATTATGTAACTGATAAACTCTGATAGGATTATTTTGATGTTTTTAGTTTTTCTATTACTAACTCATGTCCAAAAGGTTTTTTTAAAAAAAGTTCAAAGGAACTCTTCATCTAATTATTTAGCTCTCTCTCTTCTTATGTATCTAAAAAACTGAAAATGGTTAGAAAGAGACAGTTATTTCCAGAGAAATGGGACTTGAAATTCAACAAAATGAATTCTCCTTTTACCTAGAATTCTTTATATTGTTCATACTTGGTTTTGGTTAACAGAGTGCTGCTTACAGTATCTCTCATTTGTGTAAGTGAAAAATAACTATGTTTTTATTACTTAAAATATTACAAAAAGGGACAATATGCTAAAAATATGCAGCGAACAAATATCATCTGTACAGACTGGAAGAGAACCTTCATAAATTAACCTTATTAGTGCATTACTGTAAGCGAATGCCAAAAAAGCTCCTAATTTGCATTAAGATAGATTTTTCAGGTTGGCTGCATGATTTAATTAAAGAAAAGATTAAGAATCATTAAACAAGCTGCTCTACCTTGCAATAACAGAATTCATATCTGATTCAGGTTAACGAAAACACAGATGGTGATTCAGTAACTGTTGAGTTGCTGTAACAGAATGAAAATGATCCCATTAGTTCTCTGGAAATGTGAGGGAATTTGGAAATTAGTATGCAGATACATTGTATGGTGCTAGACAGCTTGGTCTGCTCGGATCATCGCTGATTATACTTTGTTTGGGTTGGCAACACTGAACTTAATAAATGAAAAAATGTTCCAGTATACCACAGTTGGAAACTGTTCAAGGTTGAAATAGGTGTGCAGGCTTTCAAAAGGAGAGAGTTAAGTAAACAAATGTCAATCAATTCAGAGCTGGCAACTTTTTTCCCCCCTTTAAAGAATATGTCTGTTCTTGAGAAGCAAGTGTCATAAAAATGGAAACCATTTACTGGATACATATGTCCTTGTGGTATTTATTATTACAAAAGTATTTTAAATGCATAGTATCAGTTTGAGGGAGATGTGCAAGCATTTTAATAGCTTTTTTTTTTTTCTGGTAGAAATAGGAAAATTCAGTCACTATGAGGATGATTATATTTTTCACAAAAAGAAATCAATATAATTCTGATGGAAAATGTTATGACAGGATAAAAAAAAAGTGTAAGTATAATGGCTATTGAAAGTTTAAAGGTGTCAATAAGGACCACAAAGTAATCCTCAAGGAGCCTTCTGGGAAAGAACTTAAACAAGTAGCATAGTCAATCACAGCAGCTGACAGAAACAGCCATTGCGTTCAAGAGCTCAACTACACATGCAGCCTCCATTTTTAACACCTGGTCATGCCATCGGTCTGAGTGCTCAGTGCCTGACCCTTTGGAATGAGTTTCAGTAACTGTGCAAAAGACGCATCTGGACAGAGGTCCTCAAAGGCAGGCAGTAAATAAACCTCCCAATTCAGCTAACTAGTTACAATAAAGCAAATAGAATGATGCATAGTTCAAAGCTTATTTTATTCCTGTAATTTCCTAACAACTAATTTACAAGCCAGAATATTGATCATGTGGAGTACTCAGGGAGTTACAATAAAAATGAAGGCAAGACATTCTAGATTAAAATGTTCCCTGTTTATTAGATTTTCCAGAATATTGTACTGCACCAAGGTTTTTCCTATATAAAAACCATCTTAAAACATAAAAGAAAGCCTTACATTCTGTAGTCTTGAAGAATTTATACTTTCAATGTGGTACTACCAGTCACATGGAAAACATAATCCCCTTTTCAGAATTAGCACAATAAGTTTTTAAGCAGGTTGGCTTTTCTCTGGTCACTACTGTTCATTTTAGTAAACTTTTTTAAAAGAATTTATATTACCATTTTTCCTAAAACTCTCTAAAAATTAGATTCTACGAGGCATAATATCTTCAACTCCTGGCAACAATTAAAAGTACATGTTATTATAAACATGAGTGTCTTAGTTGTAAATGACAGCCCCATAGTTCCTCCATTACAAGCCCTTTTCACAGCTTTCAAGCTATATAGATCTCTAAGGAAACAATACTATTGAGAAGAAAACCTACAAAATACTTTCCACACAGTGCAGGATACAAACTCAGTGTCTATGATTATAAAGCCTAGGTACACTTTCATTCCTTTTAACCACAATGTGCTGTCTTCTTAAAAAAATAAAAAATAAAAAAAATCCATTAGTTTCCCCATGACACTAGGTATATGAATTGTACATGCAACAGATGATATATTTTAACTTGAGATGCTTAAGAAAGAAACTAGATCAAGTTGTGATTTGCCACTACAATCTAGTACCATTCCTGTTACAGATCTAATGGGAGCCACCTTCACACTACATGCTCAGTGATGTTTAAGCTACATTTAAATGGGATTATCTAAAGATCTTCAGTCAGTTCCCTTCCCTAACATTCAATAATGATTTCAACTAGATATTTTTTGTTCATGCGTGATGTCAGTTTTATTCATTATGTACATATCTGAATATTCTCTAGAAAAGTTTTAAGCCGATAGAATATACATTTTAGAAAGAGTCTTGATACATGTCAATTTTTAATGCTATTTAAAATTACTTAACCCATTTCCTTTAAAATAAGAGCCTATGCTGTGGCAATTTGGTAGTTACTTTTTTTGCGATGAAGCTATTTATAAATGTTGCAGTATTAACTTTGCAATGACTTGGAGAAAAGTTGATTCATAAAAGTAAAAAAATAAAGGAAGAAATGAACAGTAGGCTTCTTCATTTTATAAAAAGCTTCACCATAGGATTTTTCATTATAAAAAGCAAATTTCTGGTGGCTGTAACTTACTTTGCAAAGTAAATCAAACATTTATCTACATTTTAGGTAAACTTTCCTATATGACATAAAGTTAGGTAAATCTAGAATAAATCAAATCTCTCAATGTTTAAAGGCCATTAAAATTAAAATATAATTCTAATATATATCGAATATGTAAAAGAACGAAGGCTTGTATTGTTTTTAGTTGATCTACATATACTATCATTCCTTAACTCAATATTTAAAATATCTACCGTATTCCACATGATGCATTAGCAAATAAATAAGATTTACATTACTTATCAGTACTACCCTGTGATTTCTTTCATTTCACAGATTATGAAATCAAATTTAAGTAATTTACCAGTTTTCATAGCTAAACAGGTTTTGAACAAGGCACTGCTCATGACAGATTTAGCTATCTCTCTTTAATAAACATTAACTCTAATGTCACATTACAGTCCTTACTATTCTTGATTCAAAATAGCCATTTATTAGTAAATACGCAAGTAAGGTGCAGTTCTGTGTTCTATTTGTACTGTGCCAAGTTGATTCCCAATTGTTGACATGTTGCTTTGCAAAGTGTTTTGTAACTCCTTTCTCACATGTGTGGTCTACTTTTCTAACAATGTGTATTTAAGCACTGATCTCAGTCACCACTGTGCCCAGGATGGAGAATAAGTACCTCTGCCACGAGCATCGAAATCCATACAAAAGGAATTAAAGTCTCCATTGGAAAGAGCCTTTGTTTACTTATTCACAACCAATAAATTAAAAATATTTGTTTATCATTCACTTATCTGAATGGATTGTTTCCATAGATCAGTAGGGAAGAGTAATTATCCCAAATTCCTGGAGGAAAGCCAAGTCAGTTTAGAGAAAAGAAGGCCCTGAGCTACTTATCATTCAGCAATCAAGTTATTCTGCCTACCTGCCCTGGGAGAAATTCTGTTCTAGCTTTGTCTAGAGTAGAGCTGCTATTCTCCGTTCTCTGCTTAAGGTTGACCTGCTCTTAAATAGAAGGAATTCAATCTATTATAGAGGCAAAGTCTAAAAATAAATTTGTAGATGAAGGAGAAAAAATGTTTAAAGCACAAATCATGCTATCTATATTAGATGAATGGCAGCAGGGGAAGGGAAGGAGCTTAATGGAGGAGGAAAAGAAAGAGAGGGAGAGAGGTAAAGAAAAAAGGGGGAAGAGAAAATGAGGGAAAGGAAAAGAGGGAAGGGATAAAAGGGAAAAGGAGAAGAAGGGGAAGGAATAAGAAGAGAGGAAAGGAGTGGGGAAAGAGAAAAAGAAGAGGGGGAGGAAGAAGTGAATGAGAAGGAGAAAGAGAAGAAGAGAAAGAATCAATGTATAGCAAAAAATAGTGATTAAATTAAAAAAATGAAAAGAGGAAGGGGCAACATGTTGATGACAGGGGAAAACTATGATGATTCATATGCAAAAACTAAAT
This sequence comes from Eonycteris spelaea, assembly GCA_003508835.1. Taxonomy (NCBI): domain Eukaryota; kingdom Metazoa; phylum Chordata; class Mammalia; order Chiroptera; family Pteropodidae; genus Eonycteris; species Eonycteris spelaea. The sequence continues at coordinate 4,587,713 of PUFA01000088.1, forward strand.
TGTGATTCTAGAGCTGTCTTTTTCCCCAATCAATACCTGCCCCTTTCCTCCTATGTCTTATAAAAATAAATGGACTAAACTATGGATACTTCATCTGTGACAGGGTTCTTATTTACTTTCCCACCCCATAGACCAACCCAGTAGACAAGACACAACAGTAAGGTCATTAGGTCAGTCATTGTCCAATAGACAACGAAGTCAATGAAAAAATGGTAGCTATCCTTATAAAAGACTAGGTTAGAGTATGCCAAGGCAGTCTCTGTGAAGTCAAGAATGGTAAACTCTCAACAAAATAACAATATCTGGTACTTTTGTTATTTAGTTACCTTATCCTTCATAACTGTAATTCCCCAGGCAAAACAGGATATTTAAATAAATGTCTTCCAGTGCAGCTCTAGTTTAATAAAACAAACAAACAAAAATTCTGTGATATCCTAAGAATTTATGGAGTCTTTTGGCAACAACAATCATTGCCTTCACATGAGATGTCTCCTACCAGTGCAAGGCACTTTAAGGTGGGTTAATTTTGTTCTAAATTATGAGGAATGTTGTAGAAATTGATAGGGTTTTAAAAATATATAAATATCGAAGAGTAAATTCAACTGTACACTGTCACTTACTATTCAAGCAAGTTGGGGTCCCATGGTACCCAGTAAATATTATTTATTGATTACCTACTATCCATGCTTTTAAATTCTTAAATGGGCCTAATATTAAATATATATATAATATGTGTGTGTGTGTGGTGTGTGTGTGTGTGTGTGTGTGTAATTATTCCTAATTAAAAAAAAATAAATTAATGAAACTAAGAAAATAATAAGATTATTTTCATATAGGCTGCTCTGGAATGATAGTATATAGACACTCAGAATTTTAAATTTATATCAACCTAAATAGCTTCTGGTTCAACTCAATTATTTTGTAGGTGGTTACATAGAGGTTCAGACAGGTTTTAGTGGATTTTTGAAAATCATAGTGAAGTAGTGTATTAGCACATTTTTCTTAAGCAGCTAAAGGTCTATATTTTAGTTTAATAATTAGGATAAAAAACTTACATGGCCATAACAGAAGGTCAAAATGAGGGTTTGATATAGGCATCTAGATTTACCAATATCAAGTACCACTCTGGAAAAACCTTTAATTAGGACCCAATTGCCTGAGTCTTGAAGAATCACCTCTTTGGGATTTAAAACAGTCAAGAGTTAAAGAGTATTATGAGGCGAGTTTTTTAAAAAGCTACTGAACAGCTAGTTTACCTCTCCCGGGAGCTAGGTGAGGTAGACTACCTCAAGCCTAGCAAGCTCATTCAAATGGGGAATTTTCTTTGGAAGACCCAGAACACTGGTGTCTATGCTTTTTTCATAACTGTAGTTACCACCAGCAGTAGAGTGGTGACTGGTAGGGGTTGGACCTACATTCCCAAAGGGTCCTGAGGCAGACGATGTGAATATCTCCAGGACCAGAACATATCCAGAGAACACCACTACCCTTTGGGTTCCTGCAAAAGAATACCTGGCAGGGCAATGGACTCCAACAAAGAGTTCAGGAGTAGATATTGGAAGACCAGGAAGTGAAGAGTAGTGTTAGTCAGAGAATAAAAAGGTAGCATCCATGCCACATAATTTCAGCAGAGGGACCTTGCAGGCAAGAAATGAAAGTCAGCTTTCATTTAATAGCTGCCCACCACAGAATGTCAATGACTGTAGACATTAACCCCTGTTTCATGGAGTTATACTTTTCCCGTGCAATCTCTTTCACCCCTGAGCCTAGCCTATAAGGAGTGAGAAGTAACTGAATGCTGAAGGAGAATGAAAAATAGATGGCAAGGGAAATCGGAGAAGCCCTTACTGTCCTGCATTCTCCTACTGCCCCAAGTAGGCCATAGTTTGAAAGGAGATAAAAAGATTTAGTGCCAGATCAAGTTAGGATAAATTAGAATTATCGCTAAATATGAATGTTCTAGTTTCTGAACTAAAACTGGATTTGTGACTTAAAGCAAACAGACAACTTTTATTATCAATGAATGGCCAGAGGGAAAATGTACCTGTGAAATCTTTATCTAGTGACTGGGAACAGTAGCACCCAAAAATAAAGTTGTATTTTCCTTATGCTCCAAAAATCCTGCATGAGTTTATAGAACTATTCACTAAAGCAGATACTACGTACACACTTGTTGATATTACAGAATTAAAAAGTCATACAAATTTTCCAAAATAATTCAGTAAATCTTGTTATGAGACACCTACTTTTAGGTTTTTCTAACCCTTTAGCCTATAGTAACTAATTTGTCAACAGATTTAAATTTGGTTAGAGCAGTGATTCCCAATCAATGTGATTTTGTCCTCAGGGAATACTTAGCAATGTCTGGAGTCATTTTGTTTGTCACAACTGGGAGTTCCTACTGGCATCTAGTGGGTAGAGAGGATTCTGATAAACATCCTACAAGGCACAGGACAGCTCCCACAACAAAGAACCATGTGGTCCAAAGTGGCAATAGGTTCATGACTGAGAAGCCCTGACTTACAGGCATAATTATATAAGTATTGTAAGTTAGCCAGTAAGGCTGCTAAAAGATATGTGTAGCTTGCAGATTTAACAAATAAATCTGGATAGTTTATAAACTGTTATCCCACATTTCCACTAGCTACTTCTTATCAGTTCTATCTTCTACCACTTCCTTCTCTGATCTACTCTTAGAGTTCCTCAGAGTTCAATGCAACTTCTACTCCTGTGCCCTGAATTAGTATATCTTCTAACCACCAATTTGTAAAATAAATAGACTAGGTCAAATGATCATGTGGGTCCCTTCTACATTTGACAGTGCAACTTTCTTGTTTACTTTTCTCTTTCTTTCTTTCTTTCTTTTTCTTTCTTTTCTTTTCTTTCTTTCTTTCTTTCTTTCTTTCTTTTTCTTTTTTTACAGAAATTCACCAGGGTGGAGGGATGGGGGAGAAATAATGAGAGACAACTAGAAAATAAAGATAAATAATGTATAAAATGACTGGTAAAAGTACATAGGTATGGGATGTTTGACCCCAGTATTTTCCAAGTAGATTGATTTAATTAAATGAAAGCTATGATGGGTTCTGCCTTTTATTCTAATATTCTGAGTCAATACAGAGGTGAGCTTATTGGTTCCTGATATGGTACCTAAAAACTAAAAGGTGTTTAGTTTGTAACATAAAAGAAAAAATATTCCCCATTTGAGGAATGGTGACTGAGGAATCACCTTCTGTGAGTCTTTCTAGATGATACAAGTGCATTTTTACTTGGAGGTGGAGAAAGTTTCCTTCCTTCATTCTGAATGTATTCCTCAATAAGTAGAATTACTTGTCTATAATCTCAGCTCTGAAGTATTAGTAACTGGGGCAAATTTGTCAGTGAAATCAGTGGCTACTTTCATGAAATAATTGCTTGAACAACCTATCTGCTTGAAAACAGTAGCTTGGCTATATTGTGTAGATGGTCTGTAACTAGACAACTACCTTTCCTGTTAGAGAAGAACTGAATTTGGTAGGTGAGTACAGAGGAACAATCAAGGCTAATTCTAAACATACTTTCTGACTTCACATAAATCTACTAAAATCCTCTTCTGTTTACTTCTACCTTTTGCTTGCTTTTTTATATAGATAGGGAGATTTATGTCTTCTACTTTAAACATACAATTTTATTATGAAGTTTACCACAAGAAAAAAGATCCAAATTGTTTAATGTCTAAAGATACAGTCTGACAAAATGGAGAAATACCTTTCATTTGAGGAAATAATGGCGCCAAAATGCCCCCACTAACTGTAAAACTAAAAATTCCATGTATAATAAATCAAGCTTAATCAGAGAAGTGACAATGTAAGAACAATTGATGATTTCAGAATGTGAATTTTGTATAAAATTTACTTGTACTTAAACAGATGATGATTATTCAATCAAATACGTTTTAGAAATAACAATTTTCCTTGTCTCTTTCTCTCTCCTCCGCTTTCCCTCTTAACCTTTCATGTTTATCCTCTTTTCTTGCTATCATTTCTTTTACATTTCAGACTACATTGTCTCTCTAACCAGTTGATTAAGAACATGAATCCAGTAGCTACTTGATGTTATCCTAAATTGTTACAATTCTATGTATATGCTAGGTCTATAATGTACAGCCGTGGTTCTTTTATTTTTTTCCTATAAATGACAATAATTTCTTGTTTGTCCTTTCATGTTCTGTGACTTCGCATTAGAGGAATAGTGGCACATTACTGACTTGCACCATTCCAGTCAGATCACACATAATACAGCACAATTCAGCAGGAGTGATCATAAAAACAGAATTATTTCTCACCCTGGGAGTTTTGCCCTTCCTGGTAAAGGTTGAAAGAAATGTATAGAAGTTCACACTAATACTGTTCACAGCTTACCAGGCTGTGAATCCAACGCAACTTTAGTAAGGCAGCTCTATGGGCATTTTTCACTACGCCGAGAAGAGTATAGTGAGGAACTATAAGTAAAAAGTATCTGCCAGTAAAACCCATAGTGATAAAGTGCCATCAATGCACGAGCCTTAAAATTTCCGCATTTATTTGACTGCTAAAGCATTGTATAAAGCATTGTATGATAAAACACTAAGATTTAAAATTCAGAATGTGTCTTTTCGGTGCTTTTATTTCAGTGTTCCTTGGGAAGAAGATGAATTTACAAACATTCATTTATCTTAATAAGATTGTGCTTCCATAAAAACCTCATTAATTCTAAAATAAGTTTAGATGATACCTAAGGGTAAAGATAGTGGAGTAAAACTAAAACACGATATCTCTTTCCCACAATATCTCCTCTCTGCTCCAGGAAAAAGGGGGGAAAAAAACACTACCATGACTGCCTCGACAGTAATATATATAAAAAAAGGTAAGTGCAATATGGCAGCCAAGAATAGAAAATGGAAGATTCTGGTGTGGATATTTTTTTTTGCTGGGCTGTTATGCCTTCTCTCATTACCCAAATATAGTGCTGGAGAGACAATGTGAATGAGCAGAATTTTAAAGAATATTACCCAACTTAGAGAGAATCAGATTAGCTAAATGGAGCTGGGAGAAATCACAAAAAAAAAAGCTACAGGGAAAAGTTCGTACTTACAGTGCAGGATCTCAGGGGACAAGGTAGAAAGAACCATCTGTGTTCCAACCCCCTCATCCATTATATTGACTCTTACTTTAGGGCAGAGTGAAACCAGAATAGTAGGGGCTGATAACCAAACTCGAATGAAGGTAAATATTTCAGGTAATACAATAAAACTTACTAAAGAGAAAATAAATATCTTTTGAAGTAGAAAAAGTGGGAAGACACATGAAAAGCCCCAGATGGTATATGGCCTCCCTGCCCCCAGAAATCAATGGTGGCCCCAACAGCACCCTAATATATTCCCTATGTTAATTCGGATTCTGATTCAGGAAATCCAGGATGAGCCCCGAGATTCTGTCTTTCTAACAGGCTCCCATTTGATGCTTGTGCTGCTGCTGGTCCACAAACACTTCAAGTCACAAGGAAATAGAAGAAATTAACAAGTGAGCCTAGCTCCATGGTAGAAGCACAGGTTTTAGGTGAGAATGAGAGAGAGTGAGAGAGAGAGGATTGATTCAAATTCCTAGATTATTGGTCTCATTCCTCCCATGTTCCAACTATTGATAGGCGAAAATCTCAGAGGAGAGAGCAGAATCTATAACCTCCAATAAGACAGCACATACATAGTTCATCTGAGCTCTGCCCTCTTCCCTTCACTCCTCTGCTCACTCTCCTACACACACACACACACACACACACACACACACACACCACACGGCTTCTTCCAACACCTCAAACTACAGAGAAATTACACTATAGTTCTGAGGTGAAGGCAAGCTATCTTTAAAATGGAAAAAGGATACAAGAGAACACACCCATATCAGAACAAAATAAAAGCTTGAATAAAGATTCCCTGTTAAAACACTCAAAATAAAATGCAAAGACAAGTTGCAAACATAATTTGGAAAAAGCTGAAAAAAAAAAAAAAAGGCATGCAAAAAGCAGATGAAGACCAGAGCCTAAAAGAAAATATGATGTAAGGGTCAAAATAATAGTGCCATGAGTTATTCGCACTATGGAGGAATTTAAATTGGAGCAACATGAGGGCTCCAAGTTGAGTAACTTTTTAAAGAAAGAATTAGCTGTAACGAATTTTGCTGAGTTAAAAGAACATCACTACTAATAAATGTGAAAAATAAATGAAAATGTGCACAAGAACCATACTGCTATCAATGAGAGAGGCTTCATAAGATCTTAGTGATTTCAGAGAAAAAAACAAAGATACTGAAGAAATTAATAATGATATTAATAAAATAAGGAGCATATAGACAATATAAGAATATCCAGTGTTACCAAATTAGACATTGGAACATATGAAAAAGAAAAAGTGCTTAATGAGTTAATAGAAACTTCTGGTTAACAATATTTAATTATACATATAGATTTACTTGTGTTATTATCAACTCAATAAAAAGATAAACTGAAACAAATGAAATGCATATAATGGACATAGCTAGATTGTCCTACATATAAATTAAATATAACTATAAACAACTACAACTGAATGATTTACAGGCATAAACCATTAAAGACCAACAGAAAACAAAGCAAACATGAAATGATAAAGGCCATTTTAAAAAAACAGCAGGTGCTATATCCGCACAATAAGAACGGTATGCTATTTAAAACAAATATTAAAAGAACAATAAGAAAAACCCAGAGCTTCTAGAACGTAAGTATATTATAGCAGAAAAAATTCAGTTTAACAATAGGAAATTAACTTTGATGTATCTCCAGACATGTAAAAGTTTAGCTTAAATTATGACCTATGGCATACCCTTCACAAGAAGTTATTAGATGAGCAAACAGGAGAGTAATCAAAGACAGACATGGACCTATATACTTGTTTCAATATAATGCAATAATATAAGAAAAGGGAGACAAATTGAATCCTCAGGCAGATGATGAGGGGGCACTTGGATGATAGCTGTGGAACAAGTAGGAAGAGCAAGTATCTACTCCAGATTAGACAAGGTGATCAGGTTGAGCAAGGGATGTTCCAAAGATAAAACAGTTGAAAGACCACTGATTTGTATGGACATATTGAAATGAGTTTTCCACTAGGTAAGATTTAGGAAAGTATCGGTAATTAATTAAAGGAAAACTAAGCAAACAAGAAGAATTATTAACTCCATGGGAAACCATAAACTGTTCAAGAAATGTAATAATAGCCTCCTATGTGAATATTTTGTAAATAGCATTTACATAGTGAAAATATGAAATTTGAGACAGAGTTATACTGGGAGGGTGAGCCATATCAATAACGTTCATGCCCTTGTAATACTTTACTTGTATTTACTCATTTAAAGACTCATGGTAAATACCATTATTATCTCCAGTTTTTTTTGTTGTTGTTGTTTGTTTTTTTGTTTTTTTTTTTTGGGGGGGGAAGAACTTGTCTAACTTTGATATTTTTAACAATAAGGGAGTATTTTCTTGAAATACAGCAAGGCCCATTTTATTGCAATAAGTATGTAAGGAAAGTCAAAGCTAACATATGTCATAGTTAAGCTATGGAACTTTAAGAATTATGAAGGAATTTTTTAGGCACTTGAAGAGGAGAAAAAGCCGGGCTATCGGGATTGTTTATACAACATTCATTTGTTCATTCCACAAATGTTTTGGGAGCACTCCCTACATGTAGGACTTTGTTTCAGGTCACCACAAAACAAAACAAAAAAAAATTATCTTCCCTCATAGAGTTTACCTTCTCACTAATTTAATGTCACAGGATAATGGAATAATATGTAAAAGTTCTGAAAATATTAAAGGCAGACCATAACCCAAGAATAGAGAGACCAGAAGTAAGCATTTAGTAAATTCAAATGCAAACCTATGAGAATTTTATTATGAAATAAAATTATTATAAAGCTTGATATCATATGATTATTTATAGTTGTAAAAATTTAAGTCGAAAGAGATAAATGGAAAATATGCATCTTTGTTTTCTTCCTTTCATATCATGGCCAAAAAACTATTGACATTAACTTCTTAATTTTTGTAATAATCTTTTCCTTAAATTGAAAAGATATTTTAATAACTGGTATACCTAAGAGTGATTTAAAATGTATTTGGACTTCAGCAAGTTTTTCAACATTATTTGAGGTTTTCTTTATTCTTATTTTCAATTTAAGTGAAATTATATAGACACCGTTTTATACATATTTACATATACATATAATTTAACCTTTGAAATATTTCTTTTTCTAAATCCATATACCTATTCTACCTTTTTAGAACAATGTTCACCTTTATCTAATAATGGCCACTTGTAGATGTTGGTTTGGTGGTGTTTTTTTTTTAATTCATGCTGTTAATTTTTATAATAAAATGTATCATCTTTATAAAAAAATAACCTTTTTAAATGTAAAAAATATATTTTTTCAGGTTTTTGTTTGTTTTGCTTTTATTCATTTTTCTACATACTTTTACATCAAATTTAGAGAATTGCTAAAGTACAGTAAATTTCATCTTTAAACCCTAATTGAAAAATTTGTCCCATCATGAAAAGGATTGAGCTATAACTTACCCTTCCCAGTATGGCAGCAAAAACAGAGTGCTAGAGCTGATATAATAATCACACAGATTCCAGGTGATAGCTATAGGTCTGAAGAAACAAATGTATCATTTCCAGGAAAACAAGGGATGGATAAAAATCATGTCACAGAGCATTGGAGAACAAAATGCCTGGAATTTCAGGATAGTTCTAAAAATAAACTTTGAGCAATTACTAAAACCTAGAAAATGTGCAGACATTGGGGAATAACCTCTTCCTGAAACAGAAATAGAATCAGCAATTTCTCAAACACACAGCAAGTAGAGGATTTCAGATGGGTGCAAACTGATAAATACCATTCTTTTAATCACAGCTAGGAGGAATTGATGACAATTGTCAGTCATCCAATTGTAATTGTTTACAGTTATATTTAATTCATATGTAGGGCAATCTAGCTATCCCAATTGTGTACAGTTAATTTGTTAGTTCATCTTTTTTATAAATGCAATTCCGAATTAAAGGTCTTAAAGATATTTTAACAATTAATTAAGGCAACAGATTTTCTAGTAAGCATTGATTATGTGTTAGGCATTCTGCTAGGTGCTAGGGTTACAATATTACAGAAGACAGTTCTTCCTTTGGGGAGTTTAGAACGTAGAGAAGAAAGTCAAATAAATAGGCCAGTGTAATGCAAGGTGTTCTCTATGACTCTTGCAGTCAAAATTTTGGCACACTCATTAGCAAAACCGAAAAAGTAAGCTGTTTCCAGAGTACTGGCTTTCATGGGGTCAATTTACAGGCAGGTGTTCTAGATGTTACTCACACACCTTGGGTTCTTTTCTAACAAAACAGATGGCTCTAATCTCAGTAAGTCACCTGGTCTCACTCAGTTTCCTTTGTTACTATAACACATTTTCTGTAGATGACTGATGAAGATTAAGGTTTGGCACATATTTAGAAGGCCTAAACTACGATTCCACATTTAGCTTTAACTGCATTGTCACCTTTACCCCCACCCACCAAAATGCAGAGAAAATAGTAACGTATCACACTGTGACATGAACCCATTTTTTTTTTAACGCTCTCCCATATATTTCACAAGTATTACTTGAACAATACTACGTGGTAAGTACAGTCGACCTGCTTTATATTTCTGTACGTGCTTTAGCCAAACTTAATCCCTCGGTTTTCACACACTAGCCCTTCAATCTGCCCTAGTTTAAAATCTTACATTTCCCTCCTACCTGGAATGTCCTTTCTGATTCTGAAATATCTAATTCCTACTCTTTCTTCACAGCCTAGTTTAGTTTCCAGACTTTTTAAGCATCCTCTGATCTCTTCAAGTTACAAGATTCCTCCTCTACTTTCTAATATGTAAAGGATGAGTTTCTTGAACTAAGTTGATACTTTGTATGTCATGTTCAGTATTTCCAGTTAGCTTTCATTAAGCTGGGATTCCATAAACTGAAATTCTGAAAGTTGGGAACTGTGTCTTATACTTTCTATCTTTTGCATTTTCTACCCCAGAATTCTAAACCTGGTAGGTATTTAATAGAGCTCAGTGAACCTTTACTCAATTGTCATTTTCTCATTCCCTGAGTGTTCTTCAATTGAGCACTGTCACATTCTGTAAGAGTGAACGCCACTGTGGCTTCCCAGGATTCTTCTTTCAGGTACAAAGAAGTTGAATAAGGCCATTTGTGGGTTCTAGATACACATTTCTGCCTTTTCAGATAGACCCTATTATGTTAGTTTGAAAAATAAAATTACAAGAATCACAATCATGCATTGGCATATGGACACAGAGCATCAGTAATAGCAAATAAGAAGATAACAGACTCACAAAACAAGAGAGGAAAATTTGAATGGGATATTTAGGCCAGAGAAATAGATAGAACCTGAGCTCAAGAGTTCACATATTTTAGGTTTGATATTCCTAAATATATGTGCCAAGTTCTGTATTTCCAAAAGAACAAGTCTCCACTGGACTCCATTTTTATTTTTATTGTTTTGAATAATATTTTATTTACAAGTTAGAATAAAGATACAAAGAAAGACAATCCAGGGACAAAATGAGAAGATGACAGAACTGCCAGGGGCCTCAAATGGCACTCCAGTTTTAAAGGAGCTTCTTTAAAATACGTAAAAGGCCTCAGTTAGAAATACAAGTGCATGTAAAAACTTAAGGGGTCATGCAAAGAGAATGTGGAAAGGCAGTCTGAGCATAGAAGAAGAGGGAGAGGATGGAGATGGCATAAACAGCCATGGCACAGATGAGTTTTCACATCATTGTGTCACAACGTGAGGGAGACTCCCTTTCCCACTCTTTAAGGGTTTGTAGCCATTTGAGAGCACCCATGATCAATTTATGCTATCAAAGACCCATGCTGCATCATCACATTGCTGGTGGCCAAGAGCCAACACTGTCATCACTTGGGTTTGTGCTGCTCAGGGCAGAAAATCTGATGGTTCAGCAATATGTAATCAGCTTAAAACAAATCTGGAAGATGTTACCCAAAGACTAGATGATATCCAGGCCCTGGAATTTTGTGCAAAGAAAATGAAGGATTTGCTTTAAGATAAAAACTGTATCTGTGGCAAGAAATCTGAGACATTGGGACAAGATTCAAGTAAATAAGTTTAATAGTAAGACTTTAAGAAACTGGGGATTACAACCCAAATAAGCCAGGCGTGTCCTGTAGAGTAGTGAGAAAAGCCAGGTCCAAATTCTAGAACCAAAATTGTCTCCGTCTTCAATGCCTAGATATCACTTATAACATGTTTCTAAGAGAAGGTATGTACCCATGAGAAGTAAAATTACATTAATAAAATACGAAGATGATAGAAGTCTTAAGAGCTGAACAGAGTTGATTTAACTACTTATCATGTGACCTGTGAACTTGACTATGTCATTTCGTGTACATTAACATTTTTTCCTTTATTTGAAAAAGTAGATGGTAATACTAGTGCTACTAATAGTGTGGTACAAACCTTTTTTGTTGTTGTCTCCCTTCCTTCACTCTGCCACCACTCCTCCTGGAATGCTATGTAGCAGAAGTAGGGTTGGAAAAGGAAACAGAAACTCTTTAAACATAAAAAGTTGCAACAAAGAAATTAGCAAGGTTACTCCACAGCATGTAAAGCCTGCTTTCACTTTAAAAAAGTGCACAGTAACCCTTTTCCATCAGTGCTCTGACCCCTTGCTTCTTCACCCTCAGGGGTTGAAGTATGGCCTCTCATCCAAGGACTACAAGGAGCAGCAGAAATAGAGTAGTGTGGAGGTGAGCATGGTAAACTGTGGAACCTCAAAAGTCAGGCCCTGAATTCAATCCAAAGTCATTCACGAAAGCTACCTAGAAGCAATGTTGAGTAAGTCTTGAAAGGTAAGTGCAAATAATGCTTATTTAGTAGTTACTATTCACCAGATACTATTTTAAGTACTATATACATATATATTTTTAATCCTTATGACAAAATCTTGAGAGTAGCACTCTTACTCTCATTTTGCAGATGAAGAAGTTGGGGCAGGGAAGTAATTTGTCCATCACCTCATATAAAGTGGTAAAGTGAAACCTGTGATACCTGAACTGAGAGACTGTGCTCTATCCCATTATGATTCACTGTGTAAGTGTGGAATTGCCCAGGCAAAGAGGGAGAAAGCACCAATTGGGGACAGGAGTCAATGAACAGAGGTGGAAGAACATGAGAGTGTTTTAAACCCTTGGGGAAATACATAGAAATAATTATTTAAAATTCAGCTATATTGAGGTCTTAAATGATATGATTTTGCTGATTTATAAATAACTGAATCAAAAAAATAATTGGATAAACTTTTAATATTAACTGATGTGCTTTCAGTGGTATCGCCTTTTATCCTGATCTCTTCCTTATCCGCTGGGCCATGAGGCATCAGTTGTCCTGAGACCTGATACATCAAAACCAGAATATATTTTAAATTTACAAAGAGTTGTGGAATGCCAGAGAACATCAGATTATTATGTTTCTAAACACTGAATTACTTATGGCATAAAATTTTGACCAGAAAGGACTTGGATAATTCTAATAAGAGAAGGCCTCCACAGAAAATACAAAATATATATATAGGATTATACAGGTTGAAAGAAGGTAGAGCTGATATTAATCTTGGGCTGTGATGTCTGAGAGAAAGGTGAATGTGCCTCAAAATCCAGATCAGGTCTAAGGGCCAGCAAGATCCAGAGTCCCCCAACATCTAGCATTTAAGGGGCGGTAGCATAAAAATGGCTTCATGGACTATTCAGATAGAAAGACCTTGGCTGTAACATGTTTTCAGGAAATCCATAATGGAAGCAGCAAAATGTTTTCTGTGAGCTAGAAAAGAGCATGATATCTTCTGTGAGAGAGACCTGGCCTGGAAAGGCCTTGAGTTTGCAAAAAGGAGAATATAGCAATATGTACATGGGAGCAGAGGTCACATCAGGGATCTGAGTCTCAACAGATGTCAGTGTGGATGGATGCTGACAACCTAGACAAGATTTCTCTTGACCCATCCATCCCTTACCCACATTATCTTAATATTAGGTACTCCTTTCTCAAAAACTGAATTTAGGGATGGGAGACTGTTCAATGAGGATATAATTTTCAAAACATAGTGAAAGGAAGCTCAAAAGAGAAAATAAGTTTAGTTTTAGAAAATTAAATTTATTCACTTCAGTTTATGACTTGGCATTCAGGCTTACCATACACCAAAGTTTCTGTGTGTGTCAATGCATAAGAAATGGAAGGAATGCACTCTAAGATGGATTTCAAAGAGAGCAATCCTTTGGGAGAGAATAGGTAAAGCTAAAATGGTGAGGAAACAGACTGACATGGGGAGCTGGACCAACTCTTACCTGATAAGCAGATATTTCCCATAAATGGACCATATAGCGATTTTACAAATACATACTCATTTATTCTCGTATTAAACTTAAAATACATGTGTTTGTTTCCTTGTCATCCTTTCTGTGTTTGACGGCTGAAGGATATTCTTTTCTTTCTAGTCATGGGCTCCTCATCCCACGTGTGAATTTGCTCCAAGTATTTCAGCATGTTCTTGGACCAGTCCTGCCTATCCTGTCTTCTAGTTTATTCAATATTCAGATCTTCATTCCTCAACTGACCCCTAGCATTTCAGGAGGAGGCATTTTATTTTATATTACTTCTAAGCTCTTTGCAAAAGTGCCTCACACAATAATGTAAAATCTTGTTGCTATAATTAAATTTTATAACATACTTCTCTGAGGTTTTCAATTGTGTTTACTTCATTTAAGTTTCTCTAAATTTGGAAATATTAAGCAGGTAGTCTGATTTAGCTCCAAAGTGCAGAAACAGTACAATGTTTACCAATAGTGAATATCCAATTTAATTTGAAACATTATTTCAAATAACTATAACTTTGTGCAACCCTAAATTTTCTTTATCTTGCATTTTCATATGTTAATATATACCAAAATATGATAGCATTTTCCAATAACTATAAATACTTTCATATTATCCTTAGTGCCTCACCTCAAACTGCATTTTTATTATCCATATACTTTTAGCAGTATTTGAGTAATTATCTTTTTTCTGTGGTATGTTTCTAAATCTTATCCTATTGTTACTTTGCTATGAAGGGTATTCTAAGCTATTTAAATTGTCTAGACTCAATTTCTTCTCTCCAAAGCATAAATATTTAGAATAATTATTTATTTAGCTAATACATGACAATTGCAGTGTGCCTGGTTCTGTTCTAAACACTTTGTACATATTAATTTGGCTCATCCTTCTAAGAGTTCAATTAGTATGTACTTCTAGTATTCCCATTTTATAAAGAAACAGAAACAACAAAGAGGTTAAGTAACTTGCCCAAGGACACACAGCCAGTAAGTCATGAAATATGAGTTTAGCTCATATTCTTGACCATTGCACAGTGCTGCCTCTTCAGTTAAAAATGCTTAGACTCTGCCTGCATGTACATCAAGTTAAACAAACATGGTTTCTATTTTAAGATGCTAACAATTGAAGTCTTCACTGAAAGTACTAACAATTAAAGTACTGAGAATTTAGTATAGATGCTTACAATCAAATGATCAATAACATTCACCTGCTTCAACTGACCACTAATGATATGCCTTCAAAACATTGACAATACATTTAGCAGAAGCGAGCCTTATTATATGTGGGATTATTATAGCTACACACTAAAGACACTCTAAGAGGCTTGCTAACCATTTGTTAGTCCATAGGAAACTTGTCACTGGTCATATCGACCCATCAGTACACACCAGGGGTCTCAAACAGGTCTGGACCTATCTAAAACTAAAATATATGAGTTTACCTTTGCCAACTTCTATTCCATCTTTTCTCTTTTGGACACCTCAGGGAAGCACAAATAACTGTCTTAACCTCACTGTACTGAGAGAAATCTGCCACTTAAAGTAAAAATTAAAATTTGCATAGCACCTAACTACTCTCCAATTGGGTTTCTGACTTCAAAGGTGGATATCTGCTAACTGAAACCTATAGTTGGCACACTAAAAAGCAGAAAGAAACAAGCTAAGACCACCTTAAGGAGCTTTGCATTTCTATGTAAGTGTCTTGAACATTCTGGATTAAGAATTTTCCTATGTATTCTATATCTTAATAAAAGAGCCCTGGATAATAATCATAATAGACACAATTTTCGAGGACCTATATGTGTTAGGTACTGTTTTGAACACTTCACATGTTTTCATCCAACAAATCATCCTATTGGAGGTAGATATCACTACTCCACTTTTGAGATGTGAAAAATTGAAGTTGAGAGAGATTAACTAATTTTCTCAAATTCATATACCTTTTTAATGGCTGAATCGGTTTTTCTTGAAGCCAGATCTGGTTATCTGTCACTTCATAAGTCTCGTCCAAAAAACTTCGTGGCTTAAAATAACCATTTTATGTTATATATAATTTGGAGGGTCAGAAATATGTGAAGGGCTTCACTGAGTTCGTCTGATCCACATGGCATGGTCTGGAGCAGCAGGATCCACTTTCAAGATGGCTTCTTCACTCATTTATCTGCTGTCTCAGTGTCCCCATTGTATCTCATCATCCAGAGTCTTCCAAGTTGGCTTGAGCTTCTCACAGCACATTTCGTTAAAGAGTCTCACCTTTTACATGGAGCCTGGCTTTTAAGAGAAAGAATTCCCAGAAAGAAGGAGGAAAAACTGGCAGTTCCCTTACAAGTAAGCCTGGAACTGGCGTAGCACCACTTCTACCATATTCTAATGCTTAAAGCAGTCCAAGGCCAGCCTGAAATCACAAATAGGGAAAATAGGCTCCACCTCTCAATGGGAGGTGTTTGCTGTCATGTTTAATCAATTAAGATTTATAGCCAGGAGGTAGCTGGGGCTGGAGACGTTTGAAAAGCTTATTTGGACTAGTTAGCCAAGTTGGCTCCCTCATGTGATTGTGAATTGATGTCAGCTGACTAAGAGGTCAGATGAGACTGTTGACCAAGGTGCCTACCCTACACAAAATTCTCAAGCACAGTGGCTGCAGTCTTAGAGGAAGATTCTAAACAGATGTTATTAAAAGACACAGGCAGTAGCTGCAAAGCTCTGCCTCAACCTGTTGGTCAATTTAATAAGAACAGTTGAGTCATGAGGAGAGTAGATTCCAGCTCTTGGTATAAGGTGGAATGTCACCAAACTCCTACCATGGTTGTAAGGCTTTCTCAGAAACTTGTTTACAAACATGTATTACACTTTGTTTCTACATTTCCCTCTATCAGAAAGCATTGTTTTTTCTTGTTAATTATTGATTTTAGGCATCAGTATGGCATATTGTATTCAAAACTAAGTGATGCCTCCAGCTGAGGAAACTTTAGCAGAAATAGACTGAATCATGTGAATCATCATGTTCAACTAGCTTTGATTAACAAAAATTTCGATTTCATATTATTCAACTTATTATTTAATGTGTCCATCAGCATTGAGACATGTAGTAAAAAATAGATCTTATGTAAATATTTAGCAGATTCAGAAAGAAAGGTTTGCTATTCTAACTTTTTGAGAAAGAGGTCATTTTTATGCTAGGTTAAATTTGCCAGACCAACATTTATATTCTGGTTTCTTATACCCTTTAGTCCAGATCCCTGAGTTCCTTCCTGGCATTGATTCTGAGGTTATGAGGCCAACACTTACATTTGGTGAATATGTGTAAAGGCCTGCTCTCCAACCTTTTCCCCATGAGGGGGAATAAGGTCAATTCACTGTGTCAATAGCAATGAAAGTGTACTCCTTCATACCAAATTTTCTATTTTTCTTTATCACTTTCCCAGTGTTGCTCCCCACATGAAGGACCTATCTTACAACTTACTTCTAACTGAAAAGCTTTTCAATAATAGATTCCCCTGTGAAGCTCCCCATGGCTCTTAGTATGAGGGAAGGGAGCCAAACCTCAAAGCTCAAAGCTGAGGACTTGCTGAGATAGAATATTTTAGGAAGGGGTTGTTATGTGTCAATAACTCACTTATACTATGGTTTATATGGTATGAAACACTCAGCAAATGTAAATTAGTAACAGCAATGAGAGTATGACTATAATTCTCCTTTGTCTTTCTATTATTTATATAGTATTAATTGAAGCAAATATGTTTGCTATCACTCACACCTTAGAAATTTTAAATATTCAATGATGTGGTTAGAGACACCATTGTGTCTTTGGTCTCCAAGAGAACAAGTTTCTAAAAGAACAAGTCTCATGTCTTCTCGGTAAGGTTATAAATCTTAATATTGGTAGTTGAGGGATTTTACTTGCTTTTGGAAATGAGACATTCTGATAATAACATATCTGACTCCAGAAAACCAGGGTAGATGAAACGAAGTGGGAATTGGAACAAAAGAGATTGTCTCTGTTGGTTGTATCCTACAGTGCATTGCAAAAGGGTGTGAACTCGTGATATCTGATGAGAAGAGCAGGGCTGCTGACTAACATCAGACTAAGGAAGTCTGGGCCCTGCTTGGTGTTTGGGCTGAGAGACAAAACAATTTCTCTATTTTCCCAAATAGTTCACCCCTCCCTAATTATAGCTTTCAGACGAATGTTTTGTTACCACCGTAAAGCAGGCAAAGCAGGAAGGAAATAATCAGGCATTTTCACTTAGAACATTGAATTTTAATACCGTTTTTCCTCTTGGTAACAGACCTTTCAATTTTACTTCTTACATGTTTTAAGTATGATCAATTTTACCTTTCAAGATATTATTCCTCATCCATAAAATTACCCCAAAATTGCCATAAACAAGCTGACTGAAAAGGAACAATCGTTGTACATTTAAAAAAAATAACCTTCATGTTTATAGAAATAATAAAACCCATGCAGTACTTCTTTTAAAGATCTTGCTCTAAACAAACTGAATTATTCATGCATAGAATTGTACAGCATTAGAACACCTGTTTTCAATCATGCATAATGTAAAATCACTCATTACCTCACAAGAGCCTCTACATCTCCAGCAATCAAATGGCATTGAAACAGCAAAACAGGTGCCTGGCAGGTGGATGCAAGCAGATGTTTTGGGCTTGCATGCCTTTTCTTGTACAGGTGTGATGATCTTGTTTTCTACTGCATAATTGCTATTTAAATAGGTAATATTTAATTCTTATGTACTTTAATATTTATTTTTGCTTCTTCAATTCATCTCGCACTTTGCCACTGTCTGGGCTTGAGGTAGATCTGAAAGCTTTTGGGATTCTGTAAGGTGGAGAGATGCCAATTGAAGGCGCAGTTCTTATCTTAGATTTCATGGTAAAGGGACTTTTTGTTGAAAGTCCAGTTTCTGGGCGAGCATGTAGAGTTTCGGCAGCATGGCTAACTACTGAACAGGAAAGAAAGTTACTTCCTTTATTTGGTATCATCCAAAAGCCATATTTAACCATTTCTACTGTGCATACCATGAATTTTAAATTAAGTCAATGCAAATCTATGAGTGCAAATCAAAAGAAACATCTTTTTTCAGTTGCCAATACACAATTTATTGAACTTCTACAAAGATAGGTCTGTGTGTATCTTCCTTGTGAGGTATCAAAATGCAATTTCTTAAGCATGTTTTAGTAAAACATCTTTAAGTCTCAGCTGGAAATATGGTTTTCACTTTGTGCTAGACTTATCCAATATGAATTCATTCAAGTAGAATAAGTAATGCAGCTTTCGACAGGGGGTGTTCCAGGCACCTTATATCTCTGTCTGTTGGTATAGTTCTTCCTTTTTAAAAAGATAATCAAAATTTTAGCATCAGTGGAAGGTGCTGTATTAAAAGCTGCAAAGACATAAAACTTAATTTTTGAGTTCAGGTGCAGAATGAATTTCTATGGTGTCCCATCAATGCTATCATTCTCTGCAAGTTTTTGTACCTGCTTTAGCCATGAGTTTATAGTGAGTGAGGATGCCAGAGTGGAATTACAAATATCTTCTGCTGGCATAGTTAAGGGCTTGGACACCCGTACATCTCACAAGCTAAAGCCACTGTTATGCCAGGCAAGTAGGTTCGTGGAACATACCAGTAATAAAGTATATCTTTGATGTGTTACATTAATTCATAGATATTTTGAATAACCTATGAAAAATGCCCAAATAGTCCTATGTAAAGAAAAGAATGTTTTTAGTCATCCGAATCTTGCATTAATCCTAGTTAAGTATTGAGATATTTCTAAGTATCCAGGTATATGTGATCATCCACGTAGACCAAAGACCTGGAGCTGGCCACCTTTCCTTCCACTTTTCCCAAGTTGGTTTGGCTCTTGTAAAATGGCCATTATATTAATAATACATGCAGTACTCTTTCAGATGGAAATATTCTAAAACGAATGAAGAAAAAAATCATATTATAGATATTTTACCACTGAAAATGTTAGAATTGCTTAAACTAAGTTAACAGATTTTTAAAGTCCTATCAGAAAGTTAACCCATAGGTCTTCTCTTTTCACTTGAGTATTACTGATGACTTGCTATATTAGTGGTCATGACTTTCTATTGAGGTTGACCTCTATCATAAGTAAAATGAGAATAAAATGTCTGTTGCACTATATATTAAGCAAATAAATCCAGCTTTTTAAATATATTTATTCTGTTTATATGTTATTTATATTAAATTACTATACATTATTTACCTATTGGTTCTATATGAATTAAGATGTGACTTCATGTAATAATAATCATTATCATAACAAACCACAATCACTATTACCACTACACCGGCACCACCATTATTGATACTGCTTTGAAACATGATATTACATACTTTAAATGTATTTAAATATTATGCTATCCTTAAAGCATGTTATTTTTATTCTTTGAGTGTGATGAAAAATTCAGACCTACAAAAGGCAGAGAATATGAAATAGATTGTTAAATCTTGGTTTTAAGTTCTATTTCAATATAACTCATTTGAGTTTGTCAGGTAGAGTTCTGAAAACTTCAGTACCTCAGGAACTGGATATAAATTTGATATGACACTCCATCATATGCACTATGTCACACTGATAAAGGTAAGCTAATTCTAAAGAAGATATTTTTTAAATGTTTCCAAAAGTCTTCTCAAATGCAAATGATCCCAGATAATGGAACCACTCTATTCTTGTGTGTGTGTGTGTGTATCTCACATTTTTACAATTAATAGTCTATTTTTGTTCTTCAAAATGCAAATACATAGTTTAGTGTTTGATTAGCTCAATGCAAGAATTCAGGGTGAATTTTCTGTTGACTAACTTGTACTTTTTAATACAAATAGCAAATAGCATTCTATACGTTTATAATAAGGTCACAATAGCAACTTAAAGCACTAAATGAAAACATTAATTACAATATAATTTTTAAAAATCTACAATAATGAAGTAGAAGTCAAAGATATATATTTTTTTAACTTAAAAAGTACCAGCATTTACTTGGAGGCAAATTAGAATAGGTAGAAGTAGAATAGATAAAGCATATCAAAAAATCTCATGGGTATATGAAGCTTCATTAAAATTGAAATTTAAGACCACAGAAGACTAAAAGATCATTAAAAACAAGTACTACACTGTGATTTTAACAATAGCTCATACCATATTTTTTGGAACTTTCAAAATATCAGTTTGCATATTTCCTAAATTTGTCTTGAATTTTTCTACTGTACAAAAGTTTTATCATTCTGTAATCTACATTTTTCTACATATGTTAGGATCAACTTACACCAGAATGAATCAGTTCGAGCATATCAAGACTGATGCCCCTCAAGAAGGAGTGAGTGAGTTTTTATAGAATTCTGCCAAATGAAAGAAAATGAAACTGCACCAAAACAAAGCGATAAATAAATAAATAAATAAATAAATAAAAATTAGTTCAGGAATTAAATATTTAAATTGAACATCGCATTGTATTTTCTAGAAACATATAAGCAAACAGAAGAAACTTTTAATGAAATACTAATAAATTGTTTCATTTTCCAAGAAAATAGTGTGCTCGAATATATTTGGACATAGTAAGGATTGTCGTCAGTAGCTCCCACAAAATATCTAGTCTTTAAGGATTAGAAGGTAACTTCTCTACTAATCATTCTTGTTGCTAGAGCTTAAAACAGATAACTTGCAGAATAATTGTCTGCTTGATGTGATTCCTTTTCTACTAGAGTGTATTAAGGAATCTCAAGAACACCCTTCCTCTAATGAGATGGAGAATGACAGGAGAAAGAAAGCCAAGTGTATATTGAGAAGGTGTGGAAATTTGACATCAGCTGCACTTACTTAGATGGAAACCAGTGTCCAAAAGCAAGTCTTATCCTAGAAAACTAAGCAATACTGCAAAATAATCCATAAAGCATTGAGAAGGAGAAAAAATAGGCACAGAAATATTCAAAGAGATCTATTTCAATCTCTACAGAATCATACACTCTGCAAAGACAAAATATCACAGCATATTACCCAAAAAACAGCATTTCTGGAGAGCCATCCATCGAGAGGTCCATTCCCAAAGGAGACTTCATTAACAACACAATGCTAATTTTAATAGAATTCTATCCCAAAGTAAAATTTTCTTACAAATCTACTATTAAAGGCATGAAACATTTAAATAACAAAATTATCAAGTCTAGTTGTTATTTTTAAATGATATTAAAATGTAGTATATTATAGTTGAGCATATTTGGGGGAGGTAGAAGTTGGTGGTAATCACTAGACTGATACTTATGTGAGCTGTTTTACCCATCCTCAAGCATCTTGTGCTTTTATTGCCATGGAGAATCTCTTACTTGTGACAACTGCAATACAGGGTTGGTTTCCCATTTCTTTCCCTTGTAACTACACATAGATTCCCCGAGCTTCCCAAATTGAGACCCATCTCCCTGTATGTGGCTTCGAGGATAAGCTTCCATAGGGCTTCCTGCTTCATTATGTCTTTCACCTCCACATTTTGCATTTTTCATTGTCTATTCCATAACTCAGTTTTCCTAAAACCATGGCAGTTTTAGATGTTTTCTCTTTCTTGGCATATGATGGGTGTCTATGAAGTTGTACTGTTGGAACTGGGTGAATTTTTTATATAGAGAGAGTGCTACAGTTGTTGACTCTCTCCTATAGAGATAGAATCATGGTCTTTTCTATATTATTCTTATAAAAATATCTTGGACCATTAAAAAAGATCAACATTTTCTCATAAGAATTATTTTTTAACATCCATTCTCTAAAAACCTGTTTTTAGAATCTTTAAATTCTGGGGTAATCAGTTTTCCAACTTTAGAAGTTTGCTTTTTTCAGAGCTAGAGTGGCTGCAAAAATCTGCCAATAAACTGAAATAAGCTCCAGGACACAGATTTTCAGCATCAACCAGAAAGCCAATGATCTACGACAGCATGTCATGTCAAATTATAACTAATGTTTAAAGCTAATGTACACAAAATACAGTATTGAGCATTCTGAACCTATTTCTTTAAAATTTGAACCCTGTCCAGTTCACAAATGAGTTACTTTTTTCCTCTATCCCCCATTTCTATCATACCTGGATGTAAGGTGTTAGTTAGCTGTTTGCAAGTGATTTGATCATAGTGGACCATTTGTAATAATCTATACCCCATCGAATGGTAAATGATTGGAAGGATCAATGTAATATGAACATATCCTCTGTTTTACTCACATTAGTAGGGATTTTGTTTAAAACATTTTTATTTATTCCAAAGTAGATGGATAACTTTCAAATGAAAAGAATGAAATAAAATTTACTAATGTAGTAAAAGTAAAGTGTAATTAGATGATTCAACAGCTCTTTTATGATTTTAGAGTTTCTCAGAGTTATCATTTTGAATATCAAATCTCATTCTGTTATATATGGGCAAACATGAGGGTAAAGTGATTTTTCTCTTGGTAGAATGCCAAAGCTATATTTTTCTGCCTTTAACATTTTAGCAAATAATTAAATTAATATAATTAGTGTTTTCTGTCCTAGGCATTCTTATTCAAAGCTATCATTCAAATTCTGACATAAAATATGTTTCTGTATGTAGTTATCAGTCATTTTTACTATAGGTACATGTAAATTTTCTTCTCATTTTGGACTATTTTTGGCAGCATTCAATGAAAATAGTCAAATGAGTTAAATTTATAGAAAAAAGCTAATATTTTCACTTAAGATTGTATTTTATGTTATATTGAGTTAATTTTTAAAGTCCCATCAGGCCAAAATTAAATTTTAATACTTTATATAGTCAATAAAATAGACGTTATTTTGGAAAACTTTTCTTTTTCCCAAAGTGCTTTATTAAGTTTCATTTAAAATCAATCATAAATTGTTTAGCCTTATTTATCATTTTTTGAATTTTGTTAATATAAATATCTATAATCCTATTCAAAATATCTATAAATAATTTGTTTTTTTATCTTATTGCTTACAAATAAATTCTTGTATTATTTAAATATTTGAGACAAAACTTATTTCTCACATGAGACATTAAAGTAACTGTATATATAACTCAAAACTATAAAAACATTAATTATCAGGCATATTCACTTATTTAAGTATTCAAAGTTGTTCCATTTTTTCAAATAAGGCAGTAGAACGGGTTTCTTCTTGGAAAATGAGAATGGTTTTTAATACTACAATAATTAATTTCCTTAACTAAATATATAAATAAGTACATTCTCTTTGAACCTGAGAGAAAATATTAAATCAAAATAGCAGCCCTAGTGAGATGCTAGAGCTCAAATATTAAATGTTTTTATTAGTAAGAGATGATATAATAGCACATTCAACAGTCAGGAAATAATGAGTGTGATTGCTTTTGAGAAATCTTCTAGGCATTTAAGATATATTACTGAACAAAAAAATACCTCTGCCTTCATGGATCTTATACTCCAACAAGGAAAGACAGAAAATAAAAAACAAATGCAGTAAGTAAGCAAATTATGTAGTTTCTTTGAGAGTTGTAAGTGCTATGAAAGATGAAGAAAAAGTAGAGTATATTCAGAGAAAATGAGATAACACAGTGTAGGGTATACATTAAATAACACACTCAGTATAGGTCACCCCAATCAGCTGGTGACATCTGAAAGACGTAAAGGAAATTAGCGATGTGAAGACATAGTAGAAGTATTCTAGGAAGAAGGAACAGCTAGTACAAAGCCACCAAGGCAGGAGCAGAAATGCCAGTGCAGCTAAAGCACAGTGAGTAGAGGCAGCAATAAATGAGATCAGGTTTTTTAGGTCAAATTCAGCAAACTTTTCTGTAACAAGCCAGTGATATTTTAGTCTTTGCAAACTACACAGTCTTTGTTGCAACTGCTCAATTCTGCCTATGTAGTGTCAAAAGGCTGCTTTTGACACTACAAATGAATGGGAGAGGCTATGTTCCAATTCACTCTATGGACATGGGAAGTTAAATCTCATATAATTTTCACATATCATATATAAAATACTAAACAAAACAAAACTCTTTTAACCTTTGAAAAACGTAATACCATCCTTAGCTCATGGGCTATTAAAACATGGCAGTGGGCAGATTTGGCATGCAGGGCACAGTGTACTGACCCTTTATGTGACGAAAGTTGGCCATTGCAAGGACAGTAGTTCTTAGTCTCAGGGAAATGGGCTTCAGTGTGAGATTTTCATCAGAATAGCAATATGATACACTTTCCAAAGATCACTTAGGTGGCTGTGTTGAGAATAGATACTAAGGGGGAAGGATAGAAGTAGGGACACCTATTTACAGGTAAACAAAATTGCTGGCAAGAGATGATGTAGGCTGAGACCAAGGTGGTAGCAGTGGAGGTGGAGAGAAGTGGTCAGATTCTGGACCTGTTTTAAAGTGAGAACCAGTAGCCTTCTTGACCATTTATGTAAAAGGAATGTGAAATAAAAAAGAGGTGCAAAATTTGCCTCCTGAGTAGCTCACAGAAAAAATAAAGGCATTAACATCAAGTGAACCTTAATTCAAACCCCAGCTCACCATTAATGTATATCAGGTGAATTATGTAACTCTTTCATGGCTTGGTTTTCTAAGAGTAAAATGGGGACAATAATATACATCTTACAGAGCAAGTCAAAGTCATAGAGCAAATATCAGGCATTCAGTGGTAGCCCTGAACTATGTGACATGTGCTTCATACATTTGTCATGATTAGTTCTGCTACCACCCAACAAGGCAGGTTGTATCATGCCCTCGTTGTGGAGAATCTAAGCACACACTGCAGAGCTGCCCAATATCCTGGTGGCCATTTGTTACAGTGCTAGGTTTGTAATTCATTTCACCTGACTCTAGAATTCATGCTTTTAACCATTGTGTTATGCAGCCTTTCTGAAAAAGAAAAAAAAAAAAAAGATTCATTTTTTATAAGACCAAACAACCAACCAAAAAATAATTTATTTAACTATCAGAGCCTATCTTAAAGCTAGATATAGTAGGTAAGGGGTTGGAAAAAGAAAGCAATAAGAGTAACTAAGCAAAAAATAATATTAAGGAACTAAACAAGGAATAAGGATTGTGTATGGGAAAGACATTTAAAACAGAGAAATTTTAAGGCCAATAAAACTTCACATTGTGCCTTGGTAATCCATGAAGAGAAGCTCTCTTCCATAAGGAAATACAAAAATAGAAATCCATTTATCAACTGGATATTTGGAGTGCCAAGAATTATTGCAAAAACTTAGAAATACAAGCAAATAAGTTAGATGACATTTGCCCTCTTGTAGAAACCATCATTTGTGATTAACTGAGACTATTTTTAGTGGAGTTGAGACCTTCAGTACTGTTGCGAAAAAAAAAAAAAATCGGAATCACAAAAATGTAATTCAATCCCTAAGGAGAATGAGAGCAATTTATTAAAGTTGCAATTAGAATTTTCTGTTTGCTAATTTCCTAAAGAGAGGTTTCACCAAAGGAAAGAAAGGAACACTAAGTATTAAATTGATTGGATTTATTAGTCACTTCTCAACTAAAACAGTTACCTGTAAGTAGGTGCTTTATCTCCCAGACTGATAGAGCCACAAACATCAGCAGACACTGAGTGGGGGAGGAATCGGAAGAGAAAAGAACTAGCCAGAGTAGTGATGATAAAGTTCTTTCGCAGAGGGCATGTACTGACCCAGCTAAGTGTTAAATAATAGAAAATATAAATATCAATGTAAGAGAACATATAGCAAAAACTTGAGAATGATATGAGGTATGAAGAAATATACTTGTGAATCTTATGCATTTTGTTTTATTCGTAATCAAAATATGTTGATCTCTACATGAATACTGACAAGAAGAAAATGTTGAAGAAGAGTATCAAATCAGAGGCACCTGTACTGTAGAGATATCCACACTTTCAGCTAAATTCTATATTTTTTTCCTTAAAATTTCAAATCCTGAACCAGGCTTCTTTCCCTGCTTTCGGTGGTGCTGTCACCCCTGTGCACCTAGCATTGCCTGCTGGCTAGTGACAGTATCTCCTTGATGAGCAGGCCAGGGCCAGTCCCAGGCAGCTCCCCTTTCAGCCTGACAGCTGCATATCCCAGGTGGTCTGACATTTGAGATGGAGGCTGTGGATAAGATTGAAGGTGTTTGAGGGGAGAAGTAGGCTGTGAATAACACCAAGACTTCATCCAGATGGAATCACTCATGAGACAACCTGAGATACTCTATTACTGTCCATATGTCTTCTTGGTCTCCAAAGGCCAGTTGCCATTGATTTATTAGAAACTCACTATTTATGTGTTTGGCTCATCTCACAACAGACTACAGTAAAGAATTTATCAGAGATGCTGCTGTTGTTGGCAGTGGGTGGAATTTTATAAGTTCTTTAAATAAAACAGCCTCCATAAATATCCTAGTAAACATCAGACAATAAAGTGAATATTTGGGGGTGAGATTCAGTTTATTTCCTCTTAATATACACCACCTTTTTTACAAGTATCCTTCTGAGTGCAGCCCTATGGCAAAACGTTTTTACAGAACATACCTATTTTAAGTGAATAAACAAATACGTGACTCTACAGAAATCAAAATTGTTAGATATAACTATGCTAACAGTACTGTTTAAACACCATTTTTTCCCTTCCTGATAAAACCTTGGAAGAATTCTTTCATCATTTTACCAGCACAAACAGTTGTTATTACTTACTGTATTTTATTTATAGATGTTCTTTGAGGGACTATAGTAATATAGCAAAATATCCGTTATTTCATCACACTGGTGAATTTAATGAACCTGAAGGTGTGTGTTATTTTAGCACTTGCTGTAGCTCCTGTGAAAACCCAGTGGTGCTAAAATCTGTAAACCTGTCATTGCTTAAGTAATAACCTTGTTAAAAGCATCTTCATTTAACTTACTTTAGCTTCTACAGGATGCAGGTTTTATTTTATCAGTACAGAGAGTAGGTGTTTCAAACCCAAACCACTTATTGTAAATATAATTAATTGCAGTTCATTAATTTATTCTCAGTGTTATTGCTTTTATTTTAACACTTAGGTTAAATTAAATATTGTCTGGAATCTAGTACACATTTTCAATTTTTTACAAACTCTTAATTTATATTGAATCTGTGGTTATAGGAGTAAATTTTAATCTACACCAATGAAAATGTTCATTTTAATCTTTAATACTCCTTTATGTGAGGCACAAGAGACATTTCTCCCTCCCATATATACATTGTAGATGGGGGAAAAAGTACATTTTTATTACTCTACTTGGAATGGATTTGAGTTTATTTTTGTCTTCTAAAAATATGGAGAAAATTGAATATTGATGGTAGGTGTTCAGAATTATCAATTGATTTCTACAAGAGCACATCTACAATTATTGAAATGCTGACAATAAAAATATGAACTCTCTCCTATTTAGAACTTTTCATGAAAAGTGAGAGAGAAAGGAAGGGTGAGGGAGAGACAGAGACAGGGACAAAGACAGAGACCAAGACAGAGACAGAGGATGAAAGAGGATGAAAACTGTAATTTGCACAATTACAGCCTTGAACAAAAACAAACTTTCTGTAATTACCTGGACAGGCCAATAGCAAGGTGCAGAATAAAAGTTAAATGTTATCAACTACTTTGAAATCCCTGGCTAATTGCAATGACGCAGTCAGCAAATGCTGATGCATGTTATATAACCACAACTATAAAAACATTATGAAAGGTGTTGGTAACCAACCAGTTTCATTACTGAGTAAAATCAGTAAAACAGCTAGAAGCCTGATAGGTAGATTAAGATTTATACCAAATTTTCTTTCTCCAAAAGGTATCGATAAAAATACAAGATGGAAATAGTATAATGGGCTCATTTGGCAATAAATTGAACCTATCTAAGTAGTATTGTTTCTGAACCCATTGTTTTTAATACAACTTTTTTTATAAGGTCATGAAATTCTTTGGCTTTGTGTTTAAGTCTTGAAAGACTGACTAGTCTGTGTTGTTCATCTCTACAAGAACATAACAAACAAACAACACCAATTAATTTAAATTTTAGCCCTTTAAAATATAAGAAACAAATTATTATTATAATCTTCAATATATTTTTGTACAATTAAAAAAATGTAACCTAGATATTGGCTATTTTTTCCATTTCTCTAATTACAAATGTTGATTTTGTTTGGGGCTTCTGAGAACAAACAAAAGAAATACATCAAGAACTAAAGCAATTTCTTGAGTTATTTTCAATGTTAAAAATAATACTAATTTTAAACATTGTTTCTCTTTAATGATTTTTGTCTTTCATATGAAGTTATTAGAGTTATTAATGTTCAGATTGTTTGAAACATGGGTCATCTAAATAATAGTATATTTATGTATGAAAAAACTTGTTTCATTACATAGATGCAGTTACTGTTATTATCAATCTCTTCTTGTAACATATCTACTTCTAAAACTTTTAGTAATTCAGTTAATATTTATATGCTTTGAATAAATAACATTTCAAATCAGAATATTAAAGAACCATGTTAATTTTTGTTTGGTCGAACAGTTAGCATAGTTTCTAAATAATAGCCGGACAAGATATTACACAATTGTATTTTTCAATAAGATATTCTTTAAATGTATTTTCAAGTTAGAAAAATTGAATGAAATTCACACTTATATCAACGATTTTTTTAATTAAATCTATTGGTTGTTGGTATCTGTGAACTCTTAAGAATAAACACCTGCAGTGTTTATTATGTAAAAAGGTGGTTTAATTGCATCATATTTATCACAGACAAATCAAGCCCTATTCAGAAGATAATAATGACACAGTAATTGGATCAGTAATTGGTTCAGGATGATTCAATATTATACTAATAATCATAAATACTGCTGTCTTCTGCTTTGATACAGGACTGACATGCTAATATAGATTGGATTTAGAGCAATAAATATTAGTGAACTGGATCTAATATAATGTCTAGATCCATAGTTGGGCTATGCCAGCAGAAACAGGTATAAAACAGATATACCACTCAAAAATGTATACATTTTAAATTATAATATGAATTTAGTCAATGTACTTTATTGACTTTTCTTAACCATTCATCTCTACATCTTCAATATATGGAAGTGGAGGGGAATAAAAGTAAAGACATTTCTTTATTTTTCTTGTAAAAGGGATCGTTTTGTGGGAGTAATAGTTTTTACATTTGACCAAGCCTAGTTACCATGGATGATGTGACATGATGACCTGATGAGCAAAATTATTCACATGCCAGTCATGTAATGATGAATAAGAAAATCATTCCCATTTCCACACTGTGTTCAGCAGACACTTGGCGGTTAAACAGGACTATTTCCTAGCCAGTGTGGTGGCAGCCTTTCACTGAGAGCCAAAGGAGGGGGAGGCTCATTATGTAGGAGACAATGATCCTTATTCTCTCAACATGGAAACTTGCCTTACAAGAGCACATTGGACAGCTCTGGGCTGGAAAAAAAAAATGGCACATCCTCTTTTATCAATGGAACAGAAATCCAGGATCAACATGCCTGGCTTGGAATGCTGCCTACTGGTGATAGAAATGGATATATTCAGGCATTTGTTTATTTATGATAATTCTGTGCTGGTGGGTGCTTACTGTCTATCCCTGCTGGAATAGGTCTGTTTTGTGGGAGAAGTAGAAGGGATAGCTCACAGGTGCCAGTAAAAATGTAACTATGTAGTTATAACTCTAAAGTTATAAAACCACTGGAGATAACTGATTAGATCTGTAATGATTACCTAGCAATGGGAGAGTTGTTAAAAATAATTTTTAAATATAAGATGATGGTATACATTCAATCTATGTACAGGACCAAATGGACATTGTAAGATGTGGACCCGATGCTTTCTGGTAAGAACTCAAACATAATGACATATTTTCTAAGAATAAAAAAAGGCTAATGGGACCTATGAATCTACAGAAGATTTTGATTATTCCATTACTCATCGCTTGCCTTTGGGTTTTTTTTTTATTTGTAAATTGGGAACTTGAAATGGAATTTACTCTTCAAAGGTTATTATAAAGAAAATGAATACAAAGCTTTCAAATGTATTATTTATACAAATTGAGATTCTCTCATATAATTCATCTCTGTTCTAATTATTTAAAGAATCTTTGAAATGTAGGCAGAGAGTGAAGTGGTTACTTTCTCGTTGCCA
The DNA here is from genome assembly GCA_003508835.1 of Eonycteris spelaea. Lineage (NCBI taxonomy): Eukaryota > Metazoa > Chordata > Mammalia > Chiroptera > Pteropodidae > Eonycteris > Eonycteris spelaea. The sequence goes on from PUFA01000088.1 coordinate 4,618,394, forward strand.
AAGTAAGACAGAAAGCACAAGTGGTGAACCACGTGTTAGACCAAAAAAAAAAAAAAAAAAAAAAAAAAAAAGCCAGAAAATATGATCTCAGTGTTGTGGAAGAGATTTTGAACACCCCAAAGATTCTTATTCAAGGGAATGGGCTTCAACTTATACTGGTGTTCTCAGTCCTCCCTCTTCATGCAAAGTATGTATGACACAATTTTCTCAGCATACGCTCAGTTGAATCTTTTTAATGGCATCCATGTTGGTGCTATTTTCTATGTAGGCATGGAGGGATGTCTTCATCATTTGCAGGAGTCTGGGGTTACTGCCAAAGGCAATGGTCCAACTCCACAGGCAAGGGAAATAGATAATTTCAGTTCCCAAATCAGCATTGAGTCCAGTAACACCTGAGCAGTGAAAATCCTGTGGCGTCTTCATTCAAGAGCCAGGAAATTCCATGTGTTTATGGAATCAAGTTCTCTTCTAAGCAGTGTGACTGTTTATTGTTAAGTATCCATGAAAGGAAATCTGCAGTCAAATAGCAGCCAGACAGTCACACATTCACTGTGTATCTACACCCCAGTGGCTCTAGTTCTGAACCAACTGCTCAGGAGTTATAGGGTAACTAATTCACTTGGTGCTATATCTCCCTGAAACTCTACATGTAGTTGTGGTTCACTGGTTTAGTGACGTGAATGAAAGGAATTCACTGCACTTCAAATTTCTCATTACACCTTAATTAGGACCCCAGCTACAAATATTAATGTTTTAACAACTGTACCAGACAAGGTTTCTTTTCCTTATTTAATCATATATTGTAAAGCAGATTAAAGTAGTTTATCAGTGTTTTCTTTTTTTGTTTTTCTCCTGATTAAGAATCCATAGCTAAGTAGACTAGCATAAAAACTAAGACTGTGGTCTTTCGATTTTAATCTTCAGCTCACCAGCAATGCAGTAATAAATGATAACAGTAGTCATAGAAAATATATTATTAACCAGTAACAAATTTATAATTATTGTTTTTGTTGTTGAATTTTTTTTTCTGTGTCTGTGGATTGTTATGTTTTCTAACAGAAATTTTGCCACTAACACAAATTATGCTTTTGTTCATTTGTTGCTTAGTAAATTTCTGAGTAATTTTTTAAAAAAATTCTACACTCATTTTGACCTTAGAAATATGTCTTTGGACCACCAACTACCAACTTGAGGCATCTGAGTAACCTCCCCTGTGAGGTAGAGGCTTGTTGTAGAAAACTCATCTGAACACTTGTAACATCTGTATCATAAATAATAAAAACGCTTGTTTTTAGGTGTCAGTATAATAACAATCTGTGCAACAAAACTGGGAGAACATCTTGCTTTACCTATTTATAATTATTTAAATATTTACTTTCTCCCAAAACAAGGTTATGATAAATTTCCAATTAAAAACAAAATACAATTAAACCATACTTTAAAATTCCACCTTTAAATCAATGAAAGAAGACAAACAATACTAAAATTTAATCCATCCTCTGGGGAAGGAGATAGCTTACAGGTTCTAGTTGGCCAGCTAAATGACAGTCAGAAAAGATCATGTGACTGGGGTCTAAAAACTAATTAATCTCCATAAAGCTGTAAGTGAGGTAGGTAAGATGACTTGAAATCTGATTACATTATTGCATTTAAGGGGAGAAAATGCAGCATGTATTTTTCATGTTGATTTTAACCACCTGAGCCCTTAACGACATTTTGTACCTTGGAAAAAATCTCATATTTCATCTATTTTTAAAAAGAACTACAAAGATGCTACTGTCATTAGTATATGATTTACACAGTTGGTGTAAATAATTTGAAAATGAATAATGTAGGATGTAAAGTTTTCAAAGAATAAGTAATTCTTTGAAAAGTAGATTCACGGGGAAAAGGAAGTCATAAATCCTAAGATTAAAAGAAATTGACAAAGATATTTAAAGGAAATAATAATTTTACTATCTCCACCCTTACTTCCATAAAAAGCAAATGATTAGGTAGTATATTTTGGCTATTGGACATTTATGTGCTACATGTTTTATTAGTTCTAAAATTAAAGTCCTATTCAAAAGAATTCTGAAAATTGATTAAAATATGGTATTCTCTACCGCTTCCATTACTCTAGGCTTCCATTATTCTAGTCACATGTGATGTATGTAAACACCCTGAATGTTAGAAGAATCATTCAGAATCCTATGGAACCTTGTTGTATACTTCATAGTTAATTATTTTTAGATTGTTTGAACATTTAAATAAAAGAAGCTTCCAAGCATAGTTCTTCAAATGTACCCTCCTTTTATCTGCAGCATAAGAAAAGGATTATAGAATAATAATTTAAAACATTATGTCTGGAATGCTCTGAAAATAATCTTTCTTAGATTGGAATAAACCCTGAAGAGTACGTTGGGAGTGGGGGGAAGTGTTATATGTATTTAAGAGAGATACAGATTTGAAGTTTTATTAACAGACATTATCAATTATAGATTATGTAAATCGTAAACTGTCTCCAAACATTTTATTTAAAAAAATTGGAAGTGCCGTATTTGAATAAAAATCTAAGCCAGGAGAATTATTGCTACCAGGTAATCCATTATATACTGAACACAGAGAGAAGGTGACAGGCAGAATATATTGTTTAGTTTCTTTTGTTAAAATTATAAATATTATTTTTGTCATAATTGTATTAATGTATTGTAAAGAGACTGAATTCTGAAAATAAAGTACTTCTTATTGAGAATCTGAAAGCACTTTACATATGAAGGGCTTTTCTACTGTATTTTACATGAACACAGTTTTTGTGAGTAAGATATAGTCACTATTTTAGGACAGAAGCATCATTTTTCATCTTGGCAAAAAAAATTATTTGTTACCAAGTTTTTCCCAGTATGCAAACTTTAGAGGCATTATAAAGGGTGGGTGTAATTTAAGACTCATATGACAAGAAGTATCTTTTTCTTCTTCATTTTTCTTTACTCTTAAGGGGAATGTGTTTGCAAACAGATAGATTTACACCCAGAGATATACTTGTACACAGTGTGAGAGTAGGAATAGCTAGAAAACTCTAGCGGGGTCTGAACTAGAGACAGTGACAGAAAAGCCACAGGATATTTTGTCAGGAAGAAGAGCTGGTCCATCTTTTCTGACCTCTGCCTTTACATCCATCTAATGTCCTCTGTATCTTTTCCTATTATCCTCTATCTTTCCACTTTGCCCTTTAGATTCAGAGCATGAAAACATTTTCCCTGACCTGAATAAACATTTATGAACAGCTATTTCCTGAGCTCAGAGAATATTTTTAGACCCTAAAAATCACTAGTAATAACTTTCCAACAACTAATGATGATAGCAGTTAAAATATTATCATGATTGTTTAGGATTCAGTTATAATTGCTTAAATATCCCAGGTCTTTATTTCCAGTCACTGGAGAACTGAAGTACCTCTTATTAATGGGTAACTAGAAAACAATCTGGTTAAAACTGAAAGGACATAAAAATGAAAACTATAACACTATGGAGAATTCTAAAAGTTCGTGCAATTTTAGAAAGTATGCAAAATGCTTTACAAAAAATATAACTTAAAATTATTTTAAAGAATGTTGGGGAGACAAGAGTATACTTGAGGTATACGGGTAACAGACATCCTTCTGTGGAACTCAAATTCGAACCAGAATTATGTTCTATCATGTAATGATTGATGCACAATTGCCTGACCATTTCCAGCAACTGTACTATAGGAAAATCTTATGATTTCATAAACAGTCAACTCATTGCCCTTACATAATCAAATAGACAAGGCTTGCCACTCAACATTAAGAAAAAAAGGATGAAAGAGATTTTAAAACTTGAGATGGAACATTCAAAGAAAAAGCTGGTTTAACTCTCTGAAATCTTTCTCCGAAACTTCTGTTTACTCTTAAAATTATAGAAGTTTTCAGCCGTTTTAGAAACTCTGAGATCCAAAACATGTCAACAGTACAACATGCTAAATTTTAATTGCTTTAAAGTATACCTTCAAAGTCTTGCTTTTTTAAAGCAGAAATTGTTATAAAGAGTGAGAATTTTCGACCCTTTTGCAATCATGGGCTTAATATTGTTTTGGTTGTGGAACTAGTTTTCTTCTCTTTCTTTTCTTCTTTTATTTCCTTTCAGTTTGACAAGGTATTTCCTAAAAAATCTGAAATTTGGATTTAAATTGAGACCTAGTTGACAATTGAGGGAAAGATTTATGAAGCACAGACTCCTAATTAATAGTTAAATATGAGCGTTTGTGTGTTTGGGTTTCTTTTTATTTATGTACTTATTTACTTATTTCTTCATTTATTCATCCCCTTATGGACAGAATATTAGATAAAAATCTATTTGAAAACACTTTAATGAGAAAGATGGTAGGCAAATTCTCATTTCATATAAAAGCCTCTTCAACTATTAATCATGATTACAGAAAATTCCCATTGTGACAGAATATCATTTAACTTCCAAAAACTAGAGGCAGTGACAGTACATATTTTTAAAAGCTGTACTACATAATAATTTTGTGTAAAGAAAGATTGTAAAACCTGATCTTTGAAAGAGCTTAAACTACCAATCAAATATAATATATTTGTTTGTTAGGGTGTTGATTTTATATATTATTTTGGCTTTGTTTTAACAAATATACTTGGCCATGATGAAAATAAACCTGCTGAAGTCTCTGAGGTCTGAGACAAGCTATAACACATTTCTGCACCACAGGATGGGCTCCTGGGATACCTACTGAGAAAATGCATGCCCACTGAGCATGCCCAGACTATTAAAATGAATTGACATGTTAATGCTGACAGGAAAAGAGCACAAGAGAGCTTGCTAAATTACTGCTCAGTCAGGCACTAGGAATTCCTGAGTGGCTAACTCCTGAGCAAAATCCACAGCAAACACAACAACAACAACAAAACTTTATTGTCAAATGCCCCCAAACAAACTAACACTAACAGGGTTGTCATGTTAGTAATCCACCTACCCATAAATCATATGGCGTTTAATCATACCTGCCACCTTTGCCGCTTATCCCCAGAGAAATTGTTTTCTTTTTGCTCCCTCCTTCATTTGCTTTCAATTATCTGGAAGCTGTTTCACGTGTTTATTTATTTATCTAAAGTTCACATACAGTATGCATGCGCAAATTTTCTCCAGGGGTCGGGACCAGGCAGATCATACGAGGATTCAGTGGAGCGTAGCAGCTAACAGCTCAGATGAATGTACTCGGTCTCAAAACCTGCTTCGGACCATGGTGACAAGGAAAGGGGAGGACAGAAAGTAATTAGTGTGTGTACAATGATTGATTATGGCTTAATCTTTCAGGCATTTCACCTTTAGACCACTACAGGTAGACCTAAAGAAAGATGAAACAGAAAGTCCTCGTAGTTTTTGGTAAGTGAGAAAGAAAAACCTCCTTTTTCACATTTTAGCCGTTAGCTTTCTACTCTGTGGAGGTGGAATAAAGTTTATTCACTTTTAAACACATATGTTTGATCAATTTATTCCCTGCATTTACAAACTGTTCAAAAATCTCAGATATTAAGATGAGTATAAATAAGTGACTTTTAGCTCTGGGCAGACAGGGAGGAGATGAAAGAAAACCATACATTTCAAATGAAATTATCCAGTCTCACAATCGTGTTTCCTTATTCCCATGAACAACTTCAGAAAATAATACCAATTTGGCTACTCAAGAAATAAGAAGTGAACTGTTCATGACCTTTTCTCAGCTCTAGGAGATGAAGGAGTAGCAGAGATGCATTGTGAAGTACATATGTTTTAGACACAAAAATCATTATTATAAGGCAAAATATGGCAAAAAATAAATATGTTAGATACAGGAAATTCAAGAAAAAGAAAACTTTAACTTTATTTTATCTGTCAGATTCAGGGTTTTTGATACTATGAATTGTGTGTCTATGTTTGTGTGGATGTGTGTGTGTGTGTGTGTGTGTGTGTGTGTGTGTGTGTGTGTGTGAGAGAGAGTGTAAGTCATGATGGCTTTTTATGCACATTCTGATCTATATTTGCCACGCTGTGTATTAGCTCCATCTCCAGATAGAATCTATTTAGAACACCCATAGAAATTAAAAGAATCACATGGCGTTTGACATTTTGCAAAATGAAAGAATAATGGATGTATTATATTGTGTGTGTGTGATTTTTTTTCCTTTTAATAAAAATGTCTAACTGACCCTTGGGAAGCTTAGCTGGAAGTTTAGAAGTCTGAATCATTTTTCTTCCTCTTTATGTTCAAAAAATATAAAAATGTAATTTCTTCAGCTTCATATTTCTTTTGATATTTCAGTAAACTTGAGTTATCTTTCTTGCTCATAAATCATAAACTAAATAATATAAGTTTACCCTAAAATAATTTGGCATCATATTAATTTAGCATCTTATATCCAAATGCTCAGATAATCAATGCCCTCTGATCTATTTTCTTCTTGTAACTGCACCAAGGACATATTACAAAACACAAGGAATATGTGACCTTTAACCTCAAATCTGAACAGGATAAATAATCCGTATCATATTGAATGTAAAATTTTAGTCTTCCAAAATGCCAGGTTATCTGTACTGAATAAACACTTAAATAAATATTTTTCAGCAGAAAATAAATCATTGAGTCACATTTCATAGATATTTTACCATTTTACATCTCTATTTCAGAGTTCCTGAGGTGATTTTTTACATTCTATAATCTTTTCTAAAAAATTATATTCATTAATCTATTCAACCATTACTTATGGGGCACCTAATGTGTCAGGTAGTTATCATCTCATAATTTCTTAGGTGAACTAGTATTAATTGTTTCATAGTTATAGATAGATCAATATCTATCTATCTATCTATCTATCTATTTATCATCTATCTATCTATCATCTATATCTATAAACTCATTTAAAAACATCAACCTCGGAGTCCAAGATTAGATTAAATGGATCATAGCTTTGATGCATTAAAATAACCAAAGTATGTCAAAAAGTTTTATACCTAGTACTAGAGAACCCATCTTTATAAGCATGAAAAGAGCCAACTTACTAAAGAAGTGAGATTTGGGTCAGTGAACATGTTTAGCCTAATGTTAGTCACTTATTCTACTGTGTTCCACTATTGCCCCATTAAGTGCCAGGAGCCAAGAGAAGTGATAGCCTTAATCTCTCATTTCAAAAGTTTATAATCCCCTGGTCTTGAAAACAACATGTCCACATACAGATGACAGTATATGAACAATGATGAATAAACAAACAAGTGCTTCTTATCTGGAGATTTGCTTGAAGACAGGTCCACTTATAAGTTGATTAAGGCTATTAACATTTGGCAACATGATTCCTATACAATCATGTTGTTTAAGAATATAACATATAACAAAATCTTGGGAGTGTTACCCCATTGCCTTGTGCATATTCTAGTCGTTAGAGGCAAGTTATAGGTCCTACCCACACCACAATCTAGAGGAGGGGACAATACAGGGGCTTGAAAATTGTGAGTGTGGTGTGTGTGTGTGTGTGTGTGTGTGTGTGTGTGTGTGTGTGTGTATGTTTTATGGTTATCCAAGCTTCTAGCACAATCTACCATCTGGCCATCAATGATTAATGTCCCTCCAACATTAAAAATAAATTCACCCCCAAAGTTTCCAAGAGCCTTATCCTATTAGCGTCAGCTCAAAATTCAAAATCTTGTCATTTAAATCAACCTAGCTAAGAATAAGTTTTCTGGGTGTAATCTATTAAGAATGGCAGCCTCTTGAGGCATTCTTCTCTCTATAACCCTGTAATACTAAAGATATAAGTTATCTGCCTCCAACAAACTCAATGTAAAATGGTGGGACAGACTAAAAATAACATTTGTAGACATTCCAGTTTAAGAAGGAGGAAATGTAAGATAGCCAAAAGTCACTTTTCCATGGCATTTCTGAAATCCAGCCAGGCAAAAGTTGGGAGTTTCTTGATTAGATTTCAGGAACCGAGAATAATTCACTGTGGCTCTAAGTCCCACCCTCTAGCTCATGGTTTAGTTTTTGAGTCACTCTTCCTTTTTCATGAAAGGTGGCACAGGTTTTCAGCTGAGTAGTTTTATCAGCACTTCCTGCCAGTAGAATTTTGGGTGTCTCACAGCTTCCTTACATATTGTATTCTCCGTCCGTCTTAGTCCAAGTTAGTAGTGACTTTGTCATTGAAACAATTACTTCAAGTACTTTCTGGGTCTCCTGTGAATTTTAACGGGGTTCACATCATAAGACAAATACCAGGTCCAAAGATCTTTATGAGATAAATCTTTCTCTACCTTCAGGTCCTGCTAAAATGGCTAAGTGACACCACACTTAGGAGAATCTTTGTGGTTTGAGTGAGAGACTGTAAGGCACATTGTTAATCTCTTCAAAGGCCTCTTTCTGTAACTGAATTCCCTAGTGGTCTAATCTTTCTGAGGCTTTAGTAAAAGGTTATAGTCACACCCTAGGCTTTTTCTCCAGAGCAAGTTTTTCTGATAATGAACTTCTTAATTTTAATTTATTTATTTACTTATTTATTTTTCATCTGGAGTGACTAGAATTTTCAAAATTGTCAAAATAGTTATTTTTTAGTTCTTCCTCAAGTTATCTCTCTCCTCTCAGATTCTACTACAATCAGCAAGAATAAACATGTCAGTGTCTTTACTACTTTCCTTGGAAATCAGCTATATGACTAAATTACTCACTATGAGTCTTCCTTTCATATAACTGTGAGAGATAATTTTGCTAAGCTTTCTGCTTCTGTATAACAAGGATCCCTCTTCCTCCAATTTTTAATGACATGCTCCTAACTTCATTTTGAGACGTTATTGACCACGTACTGCCAGTAATCTATTCAAGTTTATCTAGATATTTTCTATCATGCTTTTCAAAAGTCCTCCATCTCTACCCAGGGCCAGATTCTAACACCACTCACAGACTTTTAGGTACCAGTTTTCTGTGCCATGTAACAAAGTACCACAATCTTAGTAGCTTATTACCTCAAATTCTGTGGGTCAGGAGACAGGCATGACCTGGCTGAATTCTCTGCAAGACTGCAATCAAGGTGTTGGTAAGAGCTTTGATTTTCTTCAGAACATTCAACTGGGGAAGAATTTGCTTCCAAGTTCACTCAGGTTAATGGCAGAATTTATCTATTCATGAGTATAAGACTGAAGGAACTAGCTTTTTATTGGTTATTGGCTGAAAGCCTGCTATGTGAGCCTTCTACATGGTCACTTATTATTTCAAGTCCAACGAAAGAGAAAATCTCTAGAGTAGGTTTGCTAGCAAGACAGGTTATCATACAATGTTGCATAACCATGGGAGTGAATCCCATTATCTTGACACATGTCACTGGTTAGAATCAATTCAAAGTTCTCCCCAACTCCAGGGCATGGAGTTATAACACAAGTGTGAATATAAGAAGGTGAGTATTATCGGCTGAATTGTACTATCTCAAAATTCATATGTTTAAGTCCTAACCCTTAGTATCTCAGAATATAACTTCATTTGGAGACAGGGTCTCTAAAGAGGCCATTATATTAAAATGTGGTTATTAGGGTGAGCTCTAATCCAACATGACAGGTGTTCTTATATGAAGAGATTAGGACACAGACATACACAAAGAGAAGACCATGTGAAAACACAGGGAGAACATGTCCATCCACAAATCAAAGAGACGGGTCTCAAAAGAAAAACCATGCTGATACTTGATCTAAGACTTCTAACCTTAAGAACTGTGAGAAAATATATTTTTGTTGTTTAAGACACCCAATCTGTGGTATGCTATATGGCAGCCCTAGCAAACTAATAAATTGGGATCATTGGGAGTCACCTTACAGTCTATTCTCCACAAATGGGAAAGATATTGATGGTGTCAAGACATGATCTTAAGAACCCTTAGTGTTCTTCTGAGGTGCCTTAGAGTCCTCTTAAGATAAGAGGTGGAGTTGAGAAGGGCAAATATACTGGGTTCTGGGCTCCCAACTCCACCTCAATGACTGAAATCTACTTTCATTTGTTCTATATATTAAAATTCTACCTACTGAGAACTTTTCAAATTCAAAGAGTGTTTGTAGTCTTATCTGATGGGTCCTATCCTAGGCATATATCCCATGTATAGAAATTTTATTAATTGTTAAAATAACACAGGGTTAGTCTTTAAGAGAACTAAACTTTGATATCTACTGTAATACAAACCAGTTTGGGAACTTTGAAGAGTTTCTTTCTCTGAACTTTTTGTGTCTTCACCAATAAAATTAGGAGTTAAGACTAAATGATTTTAGAATTTTTTCCATTTCTCAGCAACATAAATTACAGCAATTTATATATTTTATTGTTAATCACTTTGATTCTAGTTTTATACTTACAGGAGAGAGATAATAAGATAAATCTATATTATACACTTATTTTTTTTGCTTAATCAATAATGATAAAGATTTCTGATAATTAAAGACCAAACATATATTTGTGGTGAAAAAGAACTTGATGATATTTCTCAAACATTAGAAAGATGTATGAGAGTTACGTTTTGAGCACTGACTACAGTTTTTATTCTCAATTACATGTTTTTGAGAAGTAAAATAAAATTAGACATAATAGATTGAGTATTTTTATAAGTTTTGTCAGTGCAAAGAGTCTTCCTAGCCAATTTTAAGAGAAAATGTTTTTGAATCTTAAACCACAAACAATAGATTTTACCTTTGTGTTTTCATAGATGAATTTATACAGCTGAAATGTCTCTTTGGTGTCTGTGTAAAACAAGTGACAAATTAGAAAGTAAAAATAAACTTCTTTTGTTGAAATGCCAGAAACCTCATCTGTATTTTTATGGCTTCGAGCTTTTTCATTCACTGATGTGGGAGTTTGAATCAATGAATAATTCTATATTCTCAAACCTGTAGTCTGAACTTGCTGTCACTGTTAAAAATTTATAATTTTGCTGTATACTGTCAAAACTCAGCCCAGAAACAAAATATATATTTACCTTCATCCACCATAACATTCAAAATACTTATTTCTTTAAAGCGGTGGTTCAAAATTTGAGGTCAGCATGCACTAAAAAAGTTTTGGTGTTATTTCTCAGGTGTTACCTTTCCTCGTTCTTCTGTCTTCAGTTCTCACAATCAAGTCCCTGAACAGAATTCTATGAATACATGAAAGGCTCAGTTGCTAAAGCTATATCAGGCTAGCAAGAGATGCTCTATTCAAATCAGTTCTCTGATGTATGGGTGACAAGCAAGGACTAAATTGGCAGTATTTGCTGAATTAATCAAACCCATAGGGGGCAGGATTCCACCTGGTTGGGATCTTCCACTCAGGGACCAGGCTTTATGAAATGAAATGGGCTGCAAGGGAACAGCCAAAGTGATGGCAGATTTTGTGTTCAGTGACCGTATGGTTTTCATTATCTTGTTCTCAACGAAGAAATCATCCAAGGAACAACCAAATGAAAGCAATGTGTAAACCATGTCAACCCATCCTTGGATAAGTGTGTCATATTTGCTCTATTATATAATGACAATTATGTAAAGGTAGGGAAAGGGAGAAGAAGAAGTAGGAAAAGTAAGGTAATACAAAAAGAAGATGGTAGGAGAAAGAGGAAAGAAATGTGTCAGCCATTCAGCTGTCTCATTATGTAGCTTCCCACACTCACCAAAGATGTAATTCATACTGCAGGTGCAAACACTGTTGGCTTTCTCATGGACTCTTGACGGACAGACCGGATGTATGTTTTCTTACCCCAGATGCTCTTTAAGAACACCAGCAATGAGATAGGGGATTGTGTGCACCTGAATCAGCACATTCACTGAGTCTTATTTGTCTCATTTCTGGTTTCAAGTACTAGTGTTTGTGCACAGAGCAAAAAAACTAGGCAGAGAGCTTTTTCTTTTAATTATAGAAAGATGGCCAATCTAAACACCTTTTTGAGTCAGTTCTTTTATAACTGCCCTGAGATAAATATGACATCACTGCCATGATTATTCATCATCAAGAGACACATTAGTGGACAATTATCAGAACACATGACAATATTGCATCCTAGAAGAAAATTCACTCTTATGTTTTCTACAAGGTTTTCAAGAATTTAAGGCAGGTTTTCTATGATAAATTGAGAAAAGAGATTTTTCAAGTGATTTGAATAGATAACATATTAGAAATGAGAAAGATTATTCAATTTGAATTAGTGCCCCTTTCCCCACCTTGCTCTTCAACCTCCCACCAACTTTGAGGATTCCAAAATCCTTAACAAAACTGACTCTTTTCAGGTTGAAGTTCCATTGACTCTTGGCAAAAACAACTTCCTGGTTCAAAGAAAAGAGGCCTATAAAAAAGCTCACAAGGCTTCTTAGACATCAAATGGGTCTTACGAAACCACATTTTGATGAGCTAAGTGTAAATGAATCAGAAACACATGGATTAAATTTCCCTTGAAATACACATGGGTTTGAAAATTAAGGAAAAAGTTTTTAGCCAAATGTGTTTTGGGTTTCCTTGAACTGAAAACACTTGAAAAAAATTGAGGCATTTGCTAAACCCTAATACACTGTTGTGTTTGCTCAACCCTCCTCCAAATCAATTAAATTTCCACGAGGCTTCCTCCATTCCCTTGTGGTTTGTCTTGTCACCTCTGTCCTGACACTTTATAGACCAAACTAAATTCCCATTGAAAAAAATAGACTGTTGTTCATCTACTTAAATATGAGGTAGCTATTAAAACACCCAGTGAATCAGAGACATTAAGGGATGGAAAAGCACCCATTAGGTCATGTATTCTATCCTGAGGGTTGGAATACATGCACTCATGGCTCTCTAGTGTTTTATCCAGTGTAGTTTTAAATGTCTCAAGTGACAGGACTTCTACCATCTCCCTTGGGACAATATTGTGCATTCTAATAGATTTTGCCATTAAGAACTGTGCCTAAGTGTGTAACAGAGGCACAATGGGATGTCTGGGGGCAGGCGGGGGTGGGGGGAAATAAAAGCTATTGCAGTTAATTAACTCTTTCACTACTCCATTTCAATCCCTCATAGCATGTTCAGCAACATACGTTAGCATATAATACTGTACTATACTATAATATAATACAAAGAATGTGCTATAATATATGCAAACATTACTAGTTTTCATATAAAAACAATATTTATTAATGGTATAAAATTAGGCCTATCTTGCATTTTGATGCAAGAAAAAGATCCACAGTAAACAGATCCAGCACACACACACAAAAAAACTATAGAAAGTCATAAATATATTCTCTTACCTGATAATATTTTTTAAAAGTACATTACTTTGAAAGTCTTAAGATTTTTATTGGTCAGAAAATGATATCTAAATGGGATCACCTGGAACCTAAACATACTTCCTACCTGTATGTATATTTTATTGCATGTTGTCTCCCCAAATGCTTTCTTTCTGCTACTAATATCTTTTATTTAAACCTCTTCACAGCAAATTGAACTTATTTTCCATTTTCGTTACTCCTAAGGAAGGCACCACATTTGTTAGCAAATATCTATTTGTCTTTCTAGATCGAAAAACCTAGCTTTCAATATAACTAACATGTTTTCGAGGTCTTATGGTGGAGTTTACATTAATTTGCTCTAGTTTTTGTTCTACTTACAAATGAGTTATAAGTCACATTATGACTTACATGACTTTTCATACTGCTACTATGCTGACCTTTTCAAGACTGCATTGTGAGTGGCTGACAGGCATACCTCTTTCACACTGGTTATTGCAACCTATAAAATTTGACCAATGAAACGTCAATAGAATCAGCTAAGGAGAATGGGAAACAGCACAATATTCTTGACTTCTCTTTTTAATCTCTTAGATACGAGGTGGCTTTTCACATTTATTTCAACGTTTTCTTTTTCACAAAAAATGAGCTTTTTACTCTCTCTCCAGCATGGCCCTCTGAATGCATTTCTGTGTCCTCTGCTGGGGCATGAAGTTGGAACTTTTGTATCTAATAGTTCTCTTTTTTAATATTTTAAGGTTTGAGGGGAAAGTTTGGATTGAGTTAAATAAATATTTTTCAAAATTCTACATCCATTTGATTATTACCATACTTTCTCACTTTATACTGTCTTTCTCGAAGATATTTTAAGTAATATTTAAAGCTGAGGGCTTGCCTTTAAATGACTAACTACATCCTGTACCTCATGATAATTATAATTAGCAAATAAAACTAGGTCATTTTCCTCCCTCAGTTATACCAAAATGTGAAGTCACTCTATCCAGACTGTTTATATTACTACTACACCTTTATTTTACCATGGTATTTTTCTGCAACATATCTAGCCATGCTCTTAAAAATTTGTTCTTTAATCTTTCCTTATGTCAATCCTTGTGGCCCTTCAATAAGCATTCTACTCTTCTCTGAAATTTTTCCAATAGTTCCCCTTTCTCTCTTGCTTAAGGAGATTGCTGTTAATACTTAACAATTTCAAATTTCTATTTTTAAAAGGGGATATTGGATTTTTAGTATTTAGGCTGGTTTGAATTCATACCAAGTTTCACAGCAAAGACGAAAAACACATATGCAATTGCCATTTGATAGCAAACAGGACCAAAAAGGGGGAGAACTTCTATTTTCTTTCTCCTTTAAAATTTATTTGATATGAAATAATTATAAGCACAGAGTAAGAACAACGTTCTGAATCAAGTTACTGATTTCTGTATTCTACTCTGAATTTGTTAAGTTTCTATGTACAAGGGTATTTATTTTACCATCTAGAAAATGCCTTAAATTTTATCTCAAGTTCAAAAAAGACTGAGAAAATAAAAGGCTCAGTTCTTCATGTAGAGTTAAATTTTGAGATTATGGTAAGCATATGATGCATACTGCGATATTATGGCCACTAGATTTTTTTTTCCTCATTATTGGCAAAAGTGAAACCAGATTCTGTAATGCATACAATGCGAAGCCTTCAGCTACACAAATTTAGTGGTCTAAAAATCTATCAGAAGAGCTGATGGCATTGTGTGCAACTAAATTCAAATATGCGTATTTACTTTCTATTTGTTATATAATAGATATCTTTAAATAAAAGTCACTATGTGATTCATCTCATTAAGCACATCAGATGAATCATTGTCTGAGAGGGAATTCAAATTCAAGATTCATTTCTTTACAGTGCTTTTATTCTTAAAAATGAATGTTATTTCATAAGTAGATATTAATAAATCCTTGAAAGCCAACATTTTCTATGCTATGATCATTCCATAGACATTGGGAAAGAGAGAAAATATTTATAAAGCATTTAGTAATGAGTAATTCACAAGGAAATAATTACAAATACAAGTCAAACAAATTGGCAATTGTTTGCATTTCGAATTAGAAATCACATGGAATGAAGCATTGCTCTGATTTGCTCCATGAATGTTTTAGAGAAAGCTATTTGTACCGACATTTGGGAGGCTCACATGGAGGTCTAGCTGACAGCATCAGTCTGAGAGTCTGGATTTCATAAGGTCTCTCCTGGCTCATTCAGACCTCACTGTGTGGCCTGGTGGAATTTACTCTGGATTTTCTGTGTTTCAGTTTCCTCATCAGTGCAACTGGGAATAAAAATAAATATATATATATATAAATATATATATATATATATATATATATATAAATGTTAACGGTATTAATGGTTAAACATGCTAACAATTTATTAGGACCAAACCATATTTTTTCATAACAAACATATTTTCCTAAAGTCACTGATATTCCTAAGAGACTCAGTTTTATCCAGACTTTTTATATAGTCATGCATGTCCACTTAAGAGGTGAAGAACCAAGCATATCTCCTTAAGAGATGAGGAAATTCAGTTGAAGAGATGACAAGACTGACCCAGGACCACTATGGCTATCAGAAAAAACTAGTTAATGTCTTGTTTATGGAAGTGTTCAATAAATATTACTTAATATAATCCTTTAATGTTAAACCCAGATTAGCCACAGAAGACTTTCTTTGTTTATTAACTCCTTAATTGATGCTATCAGCACTTTCTGCTTGTCCTTATCCTATATGCAGCATCAAAGAGCAAAAAGGTAAAGGTTTTAAGTCTCTCTCAATAGGCATGCTTAAAAACCACAAAATACTCAGACTTAATTGTATTCTCAGCTAATGGAATGGAGAACAGTGAATTGCTGGGGAGGGAAATAGTTTGGCACATGCAGACAAAGTCACACTAGCCCTAAGTTCATTTGAAATTTGGTGTTTCTCCCATAAAGGCAATCCAAAATGAAAATATAAGTTACATAAAAAGGTACATATGACTAATACAATTTGAAGTCATACTTTGATTCATGCTTGGTTCAGTTGATCCATGCACAGACGGTAATAGCATTGACTCTTAGAAGGATCATATTCCCAGGTTTGCTTGGAGAGTCAAAAATCACACTTGCTGTCCTCACTTCCTGTTATCATTGTCCAAGATTTTAAAATTTTTAATGTAATGAATTATTACTAATAGTTGCATTTGAATAAGCTGGGATGGGTTTGGTAAAACTCCACCTTAGTCATTCAGCCACTGAGATGGTAAAGTCATATAAATACTCTCTTTATAGAGCTTTCATTATTTATTGCATTTTGAAAATATATAAATCCATATTCCTTCTTATGTCTTATAGCCAGTTTGCCTTCTGCAATAAATAAAAATTATTTTAAATATATTTTCATGAAAAGTTATTGAATTTGCACTTGCCAAGAAAGAGAATAAACTTTTAACTTGCACAAAATGCTTATTGACATTTATTATCCACAATAGGGATTATAACGATATCACTAAACAACACCTAAAGACGGATATACTTTTGAAGAAGTATCAGTATTTACTTCAAAAGTTAGTAGTTAATTATAAATGACACTGCCAAATGATAATTTAACAAATGTCACTAAAGAAGGTAGGTTTTTATATCATTTAGATCAAATTAATGTTCTTTTTAAATTTTGTTCATGCTTAAGTCCAGATTTTCTTATGCACACACAAAGGAAATTAGTAGCTGCTAATTATTGGCCTTATTAGCAGAAGAACTTTGCAAATAGTTAAAGTATGTCAGTTTTATATCCTTTTTATCAAATGTTTTAAATAAACAAGTTAATTTCAATAATTGTTCAATTTTTGATCCCATTTTTAAAATCGATGCAAAATTTAGGGTAGTACATTCTGCTGAAGTAAAACATCTGGCATTTTAAATTTAGTTTAAAAAGTTCAAAAGTAAGTAAAATTATTCTTGTAATAATGTAATAAACACAAATACTGGTGAAGAAAAGTGTCATGTTAGAAAATATTTTTACTGAGTTTATTATTACTGAATTAGGAAACATATGGAATGGATATATATACTTATAATTGAGTGTGGTGAACACATATTTTATACTTTATTTTTAAATGAACTGAAAATTTATTAAAAGAGAAGTCAGAATTTACAAATTTTTTAAAATATGTACACAGTAGGACTAATACAGCATTTTTGTAATAAAGTGAATAATGAATATATATTTTTAAATACATGGTAGTACATGCTTTCTCTTTTCATTGCCCGTCAATACACAGCTTGTAGAGATATTTTATCCTATAAAGGACTGTTTCATAACTAAATCAAAGTATTTTAAAATGGTATTAAAACTCTTTAATCTTATAGGACTATGTTAAAAATCAAAACAGAAATAGAAAAAAAATCCTAAAATGTCTCTGGAATAATGAAAGACTCTAAATAGCCAAAGCAATGCTAAGAAAAATAAAGCTGAAAGCATTTCAAACTATATTGCAAAGCTTTAGTAAACAAATCTGTATGGCATTGGCATAAAAACAGACATATAAACCTATAGAACATATAAGCCCAGAAATAAATCCATAAAAATATGATCAATTAATACTTGAAAATGGAGACAAGAATATACAATGTGAAAAGGATAGTCTCTTTAATAAACATTGTTGGGAAAACTGGACATCCAAATGAAAAAGAATGAAATTAGACCCTATTTAATACCATACATAAAATTGGATTAAAGATTTGAACTCAATGGATTAAAGAGTTGAACATAAGACCTGAAGCGAGAAAACTATTACAAGAAAACATAAGGAATAAGCTCGCTGGCGTTGGTCTTGGCAATGATCTTTTTGGATTTGATACCAAAAGCAAAGGCAACTAAAGCAAAAATATTTTTTCTACATAATTAAAAGTCTCTGCACAGCAAAGGAAACCATAAACAAAGTAAAAAAACAACCTATGGAATAAAAAACATATTTTCAAATTGAATATCTGATAAACGGTGGTATTGTGATTTGTAAGAAATATGTGTTTGGTCATTCAGATGGTCAAACATATATTTCTCATATATATTTGGTCTTTATCCACTGTTCCTGGTTCACAGCTCCCAAAACCCTTAAAAGTTCTTAAGTGTTGAGAGTGACAAAGGTGTCTCTTCTTACGTTAATGAGGTGACTTGCGGATCCTACCTAGGTATGGGGCTAGTTGCAAGGAGAACCAACCTTCCGATTAGAGGACTGGAACTTTCAGTTTCACCCCTGACCTTTGGGGAGAGGAGTGGGCCTAGAGGTTAAATCAATCACCAATGGGACAATGACTTAATCAGTAATGACCATAAAATGAAGCCTCAAAAACTCCTCAAAGGAGGAGGTTCTGAGAGTTTCTGGATTGGTGAACATATGGAGATATGGGGAGAGCGGCACACTCAGAGAGAGATGATGGAAGCTCTAAGTCCTTTTCCCCATTCCTTGCTCTACTCATCTATTCCATCTGAATGTCCATCTGTATCCCTTTATAATAAATTGGTAATCCAGTAAGTAAAATGTTTCTGAGTTCTGTGAGCCATTCTAGCAATTTAACCAAATCCAAGGAAGTGGTTGTGGGAACCTCCGATTTATAGTTAGTCAATGAGAAGTACAGATAACAACCTGGATTTACATTGCAACTGGCATCTGAATTATGGAGTGGGGGTAGTCTTATGGGGCTGAATTCTTAATCTGTGAAATGTGATGCTATATCTGTGAAATGTGATGATATATCTGGGTAGATATTATCAGAATTGAGTTGAATTCTCATACACCCTGCTCTTGTCTAAGAATTGTTTGTTGTTGTTGGGAGGGAATACATTGTTAATCAGGTCCAGGAACCCTTTCTGTTTTCTGTGGTTAATGCTGAAAAGATACTTAAACAAACAAACAAACAAACAAACAAAAAACAACTACTACACAATAGTAAAACAAATAAAATGGGCAGAGGAACTGAACAGACATTTTTTCAAAGAAGATATAAAACAGCCAATAGGTACATGAAAAGTTGCTTATTACTAATTATCAGGGAAATACAAACCACTTTGGGATATCACCTCACACCTATTGAAATGGCTATCACCAAAACACCGATGATAGCAAGTATTAAAGATGTAAGGAAAAGGAAACATTTGAATAGTTGGTGGGAATGTATTGGTGGAGCTACTTTGAAAAACAGTATATCAGTTCCTACAAACAAAAAAACATTAAAATTTATCATGCTAAGCAAAATAAGCCAGACAGAAGAAGTTGAAAAACACATGATATCACTTATATGTGGGATATAAACCTAAAAACAACAAGTGAACAGGACAAACAGAGACTCATGGACATGGACTATAGACTAGTGTTTACCAGAGTTATAAGAGAAGCGGGGAGGAGGAAGGTGGATAGGGTAAAAAGGGTCAAATATGTGGTGACATTTACATTAAAGAATTAAATAATAATAATAATATTATTATATAATAATCCTTATAATAAGTGGGAAAATTGAAAAATTTAAATGGTCCATACTCAAACATGCACTAATTTTTAATTCTAAAATTATTCTGCAAAATATTTTGACTTACAAGAAAAAATTTGGAGTTTCAAGATTTAAGTGAAAAATGAATATAGTATATTGGAAAGAAAAAAAATGGAAAGCCTACAGTTTTATAGAATTTAAATGCTAAAGCATTAAAAATAGTCATAAATAGCTAACTTACTTGAAAAAAAATGTGCCCTTACAAAGATAGTTATTAAATATTGGTGAAAGGTAATGTGAATAAAACAAAAAAGATAGTACCTGTGAAAATAACTAGAAATTATTATCACTATAGTTTTATATTAAAGAGAATTAGAATTGAGAATATTTTTTTCTTTAGTATAATTTACCATGAGCTTATCAGGTACTTCAGTATTTATTAACAGATTTTATTTAAATTTATTATGGTCCATAGAAAAGAGTCAAAAGAATGCACCAACAATTCCAAATTGATTAATCTGAAAAAGGAACTTTGAAGAATGTTGTAATTTCCTAAAGTAGTTAAAAATAGAAAGTCTTTGTGATCATACGCTCATAACTCAATAAATTTATTTTGAAATGTTGAATTGTATGCTCGTATACTATTTTATCTTTAAGAAAAAGTGTGTTTTCAAAAATATTTTTTGAAATAAATAACTTATTTTACAAAGATACTTTGTTTTTTGATCAGTAAATTTTAAAATAATCTGTAAATCTTAATGCTTTTAGCACCGCTTTCACTCTTAAAAATGTTCTGTTTTGGATAATACATTATGGGCTTACACCATTTCCCTGCCACCTCATGTTTATCCATTTTCTAAGATTTTTACAAATTGTAGCTCTTTTAACCCTCACTACAACTTTATGAAGCAAGTTGTGATGATCAAAATGAAGTTTATAGAGGAAAGCAAATTTCCCAAAGTTGCACAGGTAACAAATGATGGTGCCAGGATCCACACCCAGGTGGCTCAGTTCCCAAGTTGGTAAGCGGAAAACAAATATTCTCTTTCTTTGCTTCAGAGGATATGCCTATGGCCTATATTTCTGTACTCAGATCACCAATCCCTACCTTCCTCTTCTGGTGGATAATTTTGCTCTCAGGGATTTGTTTCCAAATCATTTCTGCATTGCTGTTTTGATTTATTGTGTCCCAAAAAGCCTCATATTTTCAGCCACATTTACTCTTCTGTACACCTTCCTGCCTCCATACATACATTTAGAGAAGGTTAAGAACTAGTGAAATGAAGTAAATGCATGAAGGAATAGCAACGTGTACTATTTCAGCTGCTACTGAGGTTTGTGTAATATACATGTAATAATACAGTATATGCACTTCTGATTTAAACATTTCTACTTTAAAATCTCATTCTTTATCCTAATTTCATTACCAAAATTCTATCATAATGATGTGAAATCTCATAAAGGTAAGATGATACCTAAACAGAAAGTTCTTTTAAATATGCATGTGGTTCTTCCTGGTTAAGAAAATATACCTTTGTCTTCCTATACTAAATAGATAAGAAAATAGAGTAGGATTTCTCTCTATTAGCCCAGGCTCAAAAGAGTGTGCAGTGCTATGATTTTCAGCATCCATCTTCACTCCTAATTCCATTAACATAAATCCTCCTCTTCCCCCCATCTAATCCATTCTCGAAGATAATCTTGGACAGGTCTATGCTTCATCCTTTTTTCAAAAAAGGCACATGGCTCTATTTTGTGGTATGTTATTTTTATGTGTGAGTTTGTATGTCTGTTTTTGTGATAGGAATGTCTCTATGACTTTCCCTCCTACTCAAATTTTACTCCTCTCCAAAGATCTACTTACGGTCCTACCTCATCAATAAAATTATTTCAATGCTCATAATTCAACCTGTTGAATTATAACACTTATTGCTTATATTATATTATACAATCTAACATTGATTTTACATTGTATAGTATGTACACATAGATACATACATGTATATATGCTGTTTTTAGTTTCATGTTTTTGTCATTTTCTTCCTAATGGTGAACTTTTTTTTGAAAAGAAACTGTGTCTTCGATTTGTCTAACACTTCATTGATGCTCAGTTTTTGGTTGATGAACACTTGTATACACTTGATTAAAGGCTTTCTTTACTTTTCATTTGTTGTAAGGCACTTATTGATAAGACAAATGGCTCAGAATTATGACATCCTTTGTCCCTGGCTATTTGCAGTGTGGATGATAGATATTCCAAATAGTATTATAAGTCCTATAAAAGCACTATTCCATGAGTCCTGATATCTACCAGGCCTTACATTTATTTCCTTCAGCTGCAGTTACACTGGAACTTAGCTGTTAACGCTCCTTTCTTTGAAAATGTAACAGTCAGTGTCCAATGTGTTGTTTTGAAAGGAACAACCAATATTAGTTTTCTTCATGGAATATTTAAAAAGTAGCACACTAAAACATCTATGCCATATCTAACTTGATTCTTATAGCTTTTCTGGCCTCTTAAACTTTCTTTGAGATCATATATGTTGCAATTGTGAAGGGCTGAATGACTGCATACCACCAGTGATAAAGGGAAAAGCATGTGAAATAACAACCACCACAAATTGATGAATGTTTGAGAAGTACTAAGATGCAAAATGGTGGGCTTAATTTTCTCTTCCATTTGTCTTTTTTTCCTCTTCTACTTCCTTCCTCAAAATTGAGTTTACAATATAGAATATTGTAATATTCTATAATCAATATAGAATATCTTCCTTCTACTCTCTATTAACAAATGTCTTTAAAAGAGCAGTTTAAAATTCTGTTCTAAGAGTGGGATTCAGGAAAAAAAACAGTAACAATCTATTTGTGTACTAGATTGAATGATGTCAAGATGTATCAGATTAAGATATATTAGAAAGTATTAGCAATCAATTTTATAAGAAAATATAATGATGAATTATCAGCATAAAGCATATATAAAAAGAGAAATATAATTCCTTCCCCCTACCCCATTTTTTTTTCTGTCAAGACCTAATTTCTGGTAATGAAAGTAGCAAATTCTGGAGATGTGGTCTTTTGAAAGTCTCTATTAACATTTTTAAAATATTTTATTTTTTAGATCTATTAACTTTTTAATATGAAATACCGATTTGAAGATTCACGATTTCATTTAAAAATCAAAAAGATAGAATTAAAGTGTATGTTATTTTATGCTAACAACTTCCTTAACTTCTATAGCTTATAAATATATACATATCATATTGAATATCAATTTATCATATTGAATATTTATATATATATTTTTTACCATATTCATAATTTTATGTAGGTAAATCCAGGACCTAATAAAAAGAAACTTTATGACACTTAACTGATACAAATGTTTAAATTATTTTGTCTGAATTAGATCTCTGTTTTTTTGTTTTCATCATTAAGTGCTTTGTTTTATGTTACACTCATCGCACCATCGGAACTTCAAGAGATGAAAGATGGAAGAAGAAAAGAATCTCTTTCTTGCAAGAAGTTTATATAGTGATTCTATTATCTCTTCAGTATAATGCCAAACATACTATCTTATTGCAAAGACCTATTTTATTTGGCTATAAAAACTATGGTGTAGAGGTTTGGCTCTTTTGCATTTTATTAATTGGACATTATTATTTCTCTCTAGTGTCATTGATAAATAATTGACATAAATCACTGTACATGTATAAGGCATACAGCATGATGGTTTAACATATACTGTGAAATGATTACCACATAGATTCAGCTAACATCTCTCTTCTCATGTAGACACAATTTTAAAGAGAGAAGAAAAGAATAAAAGAAAAAATGTTCTTCTTGTGATGAAAGCTCTTAGGATTTACTCCCTTAACAACTTTTCTATATATCATACAACAATGTTAGCTATAATGATGTTGTACTTTACATCCCTGGTACTTACTTACTATAACTGAATTTTTGTATTTTTGACCACCTTACTCCAATTCCTCCTCTCCTGCTTCTAGTAACCACAAGTCTGATTTTTTTTTGATGACTTTGTTTGTTTTTAGATTTTATATATGAGATCATACAGTATTTGTCCTTCTTTGTCTGACCTATTTCATTTAGCATCATGCCATCAAGTATCATCCATGTTGGTGCAAATGGTATGATTTCCTCCTTTTTTGTGGCTGACTAATATATATATATTTACCACAAATTATTTTTCCATTTATCTACTGAATGACACATTATTTTCATATCTTGGCTATGTAAACATGAAGGAACAGATATCTTTTTGAGTTAATTTTCTCATAATCTTTGGATATATTTCCAGAAGTAGAATTGCTGGATCATACGGTTATTTTAATTTTTTGAGAAACCTCTATACTGTTTTCCATAGTAGCTGCACCAATTTACATTCTGACCAACAATTTAGAGGGTTCTCTTTTTTCCTCCTCTATGCCAGAATTTATCTCTTGTCTTTTTGAGATGGCAGTTTTAATACATTTGACAAGTATGACAAGCCTACAGCCAACATCATACTTGATAGTAAGAATAAAAGGTAATTATTTTAAAGCAAGTAATAGCTTTATCTGAATTTTCATACTTTGAGGAAAAATAATATACAGTAATGATGTCTGTGAATGACTATTTGATAATCTTTGCAGTGTTTCTTGTACAGACAATCCTTTTTCTATGGCCTTCACTTTACTGCACTTCATAGATGTTTAATTTTGTTTACAAATTGAAGGCAAGACTCTCTACCAGCAAAAAGATTACAATTCTCTTTATTGTGATACTTTATTATGGTGACCTAGAACAAAACTCAAAATATCTCCCAGGTATGCTGTAAAACTATTCTTTGCATTTTATTTCAATTATAAACACTACTTGGGCTGTTTCAGGGATGACTATTAATAAATAATCAGTTAAATGACAATTAACTCCAATATTCGGAATACCCTCACAACCTTCTCTGGATTATGTATACACTCTCCACAAGAGGTATTGTTTTATTTGGTCCACATAGGATGAATAGCTTGCAGCTATATGAAAAGAAGGTAAAAGAGCTTACTTTTAGTTATTTCATGTGGCACAGAAGATTGATATATTTGGGTAATCTTTAGAGCCATTAGAGGTTGCCTGACATTGGATTATAGAAGAAATCCATCACCAACTAAACAAACTCACTGTGAACTACATAAAAGTAGTAACTACAATGCTACACAGATTTGTTGTGCAAGTATGGAATCAAAATGGAAATCAGAAAAACAGAGTGTGAGTCTTCATAGTACCACACTCCTGAGGAATCACAAGTGAATGATATATTAATTGGTTTCTACTAGGATAGACCCAGGAACATTATTCACCCCTATAAGGTTGGTCACCAAGATTCAAAGTTAGTAAAAGGCAGGAAGAGACCCTGACATTTACATGAAATCAAGAAAGGAGTTAAGAATCAGTACTCACAGTGATGAAAGCAGTAACATTCATTGCTCTAGTTAGACTCTTCATGTACAATGCTTCTTTCACTGACAAAGCAAGAAAGGTGACTGGCCGGCTCTGCAGAGGGGAGGTCACCTACACCAGCGTTCTCAACCTTTTTTGGTACCAGGGACCAGTGCTCCTATGAAAATCTAATGCCTGATGATCTGAGGTGGAGCTGAAGGGATGATTCTAGCACTGGGAAGCAGCTGCAAATACAGAGAAGCTTTGCTGGCTTGCCCACCACTCACCTGCTATATAGCCCAATTCTTAACAGACAATGAATCTGAACTGGTCCTCAACCCATGGTTGGGGCCCCCTAACCTAGACCACCAATTTTTCAGGCCTGCCAGTCTGACTTCAAAATAGTTGTTCAGGGGAGCAGCAAGGGAAAAATTAATTAAAATTCCAAGCATCTGGTTACCTGACCCCACAGATATATTCTGACTCTGTAGGTATATTTGGACTGGAGCATAGGAATCTGTTTTACTCTTTTTTTTTTTTAATTGTTGTTACAAAGCATGCCTGAACTGAGAGGTGTTACCAGGTAATACATCTTATAATTGGTAGACTTTAGAGTATATTAAACTTTACACTTTAGAGCATATTAGAATCACCCGTAGGAACTCGTTAACCCACAAATTACCAGAGATTTTACATTTTAAACAAGTTCTCAGGTTATACTGAGATTTCTGGTCCAGGTTACAGAAATTGAAAAATACATGTGTTGAAAGGTTACATTCTCAAATGCCTCTAAAGCCTATAAAACTTAAATATGTGTATGTGTGTGTGTATGTGTGTGTATAATTTCTTTTGCTTAAATCATACTGAGGATAAGTGATGAGAAAGAGGGGTTTGTGTGAATTAGTGAGAGTATGCCCAAACAAAATGTATTCATAATATGGTTTCTTTTAAAATACTCTACTGGTCAGTTGAAAGTTCTCTAAGGGAAAATCCTGCCCTATGACCGCAAATGTGTGATTTCACAAAAGCTTATATAGTTTAATTTATTAGAAAAAATATAATTTGTCAAAAAAATCTAAGGCATAAATGCAAAGGCTGTGATATTGGGAATACCAAGCCTTAGCACATTTTATCTAATGTATGCAAAAAAAAAAAGTGGTCGCTAAGACTTTCTTGGAGAGGAGAGATTTCAGGAATACAAATACGGTCATTTAATACAGCTACTTTCAATCTTATCTTCCCATAAGAATTGCCTAAAAAGCTTTTGAAAAATACCAATGCCTGACCCCACCCTCAGAGTTTCTGTTATACCTTGGTTCTGGAGTAGGCTCAGGAATTACTAGTCTCAAAGGCTTCTCAAATGATTCAAATGTATAACTATGACTGAGAACTAGTGATGTAGAAAGTGTTCATATGCTCATTTGTAATAAATATTTTAGTGTACGCTACTATAAGCATACATGTTAGGATATATTCATGGATAAAAGAAATATAAAATATATCCTCATGAGTGTAGACTTTTTCAGTATTTTAGCGAACCATATGAAATGAACAGCCCTTTAGTAGGGGCTGGTTTGAGATTTTCAGCATCTACTGAATGATTTGCCTTCTATATTGAGAAAGATCATTTTCAGACTCTGGATTGTTCCTGAGTTGCTGTGGGTTTGGGTGGGAAAGTTTGTTTTGAAGTAACATCAGAATTACAACAAGTTAACTGAGAATTTTTTAATACTAAAATAGATTTTAAGCATAATATAAAAGACTCCATACCAATATTTAATTCCAGATACATGTTCAGGTTCTTTTAAGATACAAAGAAAGGAGGTATACGCTGAACACGCAAGTCCAATTATGTCAACTGACTTAGGCTACAAGGAAGAAAATAATGTATACAATATTCTCAACAGAACCTGAAAAATTCTATCCTCAGAATATTGAAAAGAAGCACAATTTCAACTGAGTGATATGGGTTGATTTTGAACTATAGAATAAATTATCTATTTAAAAATTAGGAAAAGAACAGCTTCTGTAATGTTCATGATAATTTTAACTCATTTTAACATCTCATTTCCCTACTAAATGATGATTTTATTATCTTCTGAAGTGGTTCTTTTAAGACATTTCTAATTTTTAAAGAAAAAATCATTTTCCTAAATATTTATGAAACACCTAAGCACCAAAAAGAATGCATAGTTTTCTTTATAATCAACAAGTCTTTGTTTTAGTTTTATTTTTAATGTGTTATTTTATATATATATATATATATATATATATATATATATATATATATACAGCTATATTATAAGATGTTTCTAACTCTTAGGATCCATAGAAACCCAATCAATCATTTGATTAATCACCTATCCACTTTTGACTCTACACTTCTGTAGGTTCATCGGTCTCACCACTATTTCTAATGAGCATAATTTTATTCATTTCTTCCCAATATTGCCCATTACACTGACTCATTGCCCATCTCTGACTCTCATGATTGCTGTTATAGATTCTGAGCACATATAATGACAAGCACTCTGCTAGGTATTTTGAATGCATTATTTTTAATTCTCACATCACATCTATAAGGTAAGAATTTTCCTCATATAATAAATATTTTAAAAAAGACATGAAGAAGAGAAGAATAAACTCATTCAAGCTTATTAAGAACTGTAAGCCAGAAGTCCATGCCAGATTTGCCTGACTCCAATGCTTATATTATTTTTCTAGCTTATCTCTCCTGCTAGACTTCTATAAAGTGGTTCTCTCTCTGCTTCTTGATCATGCAGAGCAACTCTAATCCTTTTATTGACAAGCTATTATTCATGGCACTATGTACTTTTTAAGATTTTTTCTAAAAGTAAACCTCATTTTCCACTTCCGTTTATTACATGCTATCACTCCTACTGACTTTACTTGCCTTGTCACTGTTCCTTGCAAACATGGTCTACATGGGACCCACAGGGCTGACTGCACCCTCCAAGTGTTGTGTGTGCAGCTTCAAGTGGAGTTGCACCATTATTGGCCTTATTTTAGCTCAATGTTTCTTATTAACACAGCCCCCAGGCCCATCAGCCTTTTTGGCAGCCACATTGCTGTTGATTCCTACTGAGCTTATTGTCAACTAAATGCCTAAGTCTCTTTCACACATGCTGTTGCTAAATTGTATCACCCCCCATCCTATCTTTGTGCATTTTGTTTCTGAATCCAGGTGTGTGGCCTTACAAATATTACTATCAAATATAATTATATTAGAGTCAGCCCGTTGTTCCAAGCTTTTAGAATTATTCAGTGCCTTTTGGTATCTGTTGTGGCAGGTGGGAGAGTAGTGAAAGGAGATTGTGAATCTACCATTTGACTTATTTACCCTCTCTCATAAATTAACACACTTTTTTTTTTGCAAATATAATCATATAAATTTCAATTTATATTTAATTTATTGACAAATCTCTTAACTAAGACTTGCTGCAAACCACCAGAAACTTCTGTTCAGAATAAAGACACTGGCCTCAGATGGAGATTGTAAGCTATAGCCTGAGCTGCGTCTTTCAGGGTTCTGCATTCACTATGTCCTCAACTACTGTGTGGATCTCATTGTGTTTATACATTGGTTTATAATAATTGTAGAAAATATAAGAGTTGGTATTTGATCAGGTGAATTCAGGTAAGCAAAAAGTTAGGAGCAGTTTATAGCAATCTAACTGTTGCTATGTTCGTCACTCAAACTAAATGATCTATATACACTAAATCCCAAGTAAGATTAAAAAGCTACTAAACCATAGGGAATAAGAGGGATAATGCTGTACAGTTGACCTTGAACAATGCAGAGGTCAGAGGCACCTACCCTTCACCCCAGTGTTGAAAATCCCAGTATAACTTTTGACTCCACAAAAACTTAAGTTGTCCTTTAGTATCCACTTCCGTTTAGTATTTGTGCGGAATTGATTCTAGGACTCCCTTGTAGATACCAAAATTCATAGATGATCAATTCTCCTATATAAAATAGAATAAATCAATGCATAGAGCTATCCCTCTGCATCTGTGAACTCCTGAGTATGGACAGAAAACAATACAGGTATTTACTGAAAAAAAAAATTGTATATAAGTGGACCCACACAGTTCAAACCTGTGTTGTTCAAAGGTCAGCAGTATAATAATTTTGTCAGCAAAAGGATCAGTACCAGTTTAAAATTATGTAAATATTATTTCTGGGTACACCACAAAGTTTTTATGTGAGGTCAAAGATGAAGAACATAGTTGAAGAGAAATAAAACTTTCTGTCTCTCCTTATTCTTCAGCCTTGTTCCCTCCTTTGTCTCAACTCTTAGACAAATACTAAGTGACCTAAAAAAAAAGGCAAGAATGTTCCATGCCAGATAGTTTTTAATCTTCTTCCTCTAACGGCTTCCAAGAAACTAAAAAGGGAAAAGTGGAGAGAGGAGGAAGATAATCAGGGTTGATTGCGAATCTGGGAAAAGTCTCAACTATGTATTGAGATTCACAAAAATGAAAGATGAAAGATCACAAGAGAGGAAATGAATAACCATTTTGCCCATTGCCAGTGTTCTGCTCTCCATTCCTCCAGCTGTGGCCCATGCTTCAGTTTCGCCCTTCAGATCTGAGTTAGAGGCACATGCAAACATCTCAGCTGCTGTGCTTTCTGGAACTGTAGTTCGCCTTTCTTTAGAATGCCCTAAAGATAGCATTCTTAGTAAACACGCTGTCAGGCTGAGGAAATTTTATCAGGGGGATGTAACAATTCTCTATGGTAGGAAAGGCTTTTCTACCTGCAGGGTGTAAATTATTGGAAGTATAAAAAGTTATTTTATTTTATTTTATTTTATTTTATTTTATTTTATTTTATTTTATTTTATTTTATTTTATTTTATTTTATTTTGGTAGTATCAGCAGCCAAACAAACAAACAAGCAAAAAAAAAAAAAAAAAAAAAAAGAAAGAAAGAAAGAAAGAAAAAAGAAAAAAAAAAAGAAGTGCCTGAATCAGCTCTCCAAATACTTTTCTCATTTCTACAGAGGATTTGATGGAATGGACTCACTGCTGTTATCTTCATAGTATATCCTCTGTGGCCAGCACAGTGTTTGGCCCACACCAGGCATTCAACAACTATATGTTCACTAAATAAACTTTTGTTTAAGCCATCAGAATGGATTGATTCTTTTGTCATAAATAAGTATGAGCAGAAACTCAATATGTACATATTTGTGTCATATTGGGTGGTGGACCTTGCCTGGTAGTTGCTTTTTTGGTGGTACTTTCATCATGTTTTGGATTGAATTTGTAGTCATTTCAATCATAATAGAGCATTCATTATCTGAGTGTACAGAAGTTTAACCTTCTCTTGAATCCTGAAAGTTTTTCACTTAATTTGATATAGGACCCCAAAATTTACAGTTTAAGAATTCTCAGGTGGTGCTGATACAGTTGGTCCAGAGACCACACTTTGAAAACCACTGCATTAATCCACCCCTAAATGAAAAATGAGAATACTAGAGGGATAGTGTGAATAAAGTAACATATCAGTGCAGTTGCTAGGGCAGCATCCACATCCCCTTCTAGGGAAGGCATATTTCTGTTTTCTCACATAGAGTCTCCTAGCAAAGGCAGCATAAGGAAGAACAAGGAAGTGAGAGAGGACCTTAGTGAAGTAAAAGCAGCACCAGTAAATGAAGACAGAGATTATTTGAAATGTGTGGACTGAATAAAAAGTTTTTACTTGTTTTAAAGTTCTCCAGGGGAAAGAGAAAGTTTCTATAATCTCACTTGCTAACTTCTTCCACATCTAAAAACATTATTCAGAACATTCCTGCTATGAACTTAAGTCCATACTCCATTGCTAATGAGGCATTCTATATTATACTACTAAAGAGCTGATCTTGGAAAATAAATGTGTCTATGAAGTAACCATATTTAAAAAAAATAAAATTGAAATAAAAATAATTAAATTCAGCCAACTGCTTTAAGCGGCCACTTCATCACATGGTAAGTAAAGTATTCAAAAGCTATCCAAAATTTGTTCTCCTCTGTTACTTCTCGACTTATTGCCTCACCACAATGAGCCATATCTGTTATTGAATTCATTGTCTCAATGCATTTTCTTGTTTCATGGCCAGTCCTGAGCCCTTTCCATGAACTTAACCATCTTCATTTATTCCTCTGTATTATCTAGTTTTGGCCTGTTTATACTGAATTATAAAAAAAAAAAAAAAAACAAAGTCTATACTTTGCTACAATGAAAGATACATTTCTCAATAGTCATGTGAAGACAATGTCAGAAAGAAGATTAAGTGGGCCATGTACAGATTCTCAGTTAGGATAGAAAGAATAATTATATTATTCCCAAAGAATTAAATATATCGCTTTTATCAACCTTTGAAACAACTACTACATGACACAAGCTTCTAACAGATATATTTATTTATAATTTAAAAGATGAGGTGGAATGGTACAAATGAAAAACATACATCTTTATGTTTATGAAAAGAAAGCTCGGCTGCATTTTTCCAATCAGACAACGTTGTATTGTGTATACGAGGAGATTAACCCATTAGAGAATTCATAGAATTATGACTGAAGAGGACCTATAATTAATTTTGATTAGTGCCTTGATTTTACTGGTTTGTTTTTAGTTTAACTTCTCTTTTCTCTGTGTTTTGTTAAGTGATTCTAAGAGGTAAACAATTGTCTGTATACTTTGTACAGTGTGCAAACTTTAAATGCTAAATAACGAATCATTGTCCTATATCCCAAAACACCAATCTGCTGACAAGAGTACATCCAGTTGTACTAAATTTATTCCCTGCAACTTTTAGCATGTAAAGAAGCTCGAGCTAGAATGAATAATAGTGAAAAGGTTTTATTAAAATGTATACACACAAACATACATTTTTATAGTTGAAAAAAAACAAATACTAATGCTAAATATTATTTCTCCCCTCATACTTTACAGAGAGTTGCCATATTCTGAGCACTTTTCTAGAGGTTACTAAAAAACTGAACATTGCTGTGTGCCATTGTTATTCTGTATATTCCTGATTGCATGTGCTGGATATATTCTTAAGAAAGTACATCGGAATAAAAAGGATTTTGGAAATACAAATCTAATTTAAATATCTTTTGCCAGTTTTTTTTAAACTGTTCTTAAACGGGGGTGGGGGTGGGGGGTGGAGGGGACATTTCACCCAGCACACATAGACACAAACACATACAGCTAAAAATATTTTCACAAAATAATTTGACTGTACTAAATGAGGTATATTCTGACATTTTCTATTCTGCTCTGTTTTATTCTCTAAAAGTGTTGGTCAAGCCCTACTAAATTAATTTAAGTATTCACTAAATTTCACAGATATCTCATCATTTGAAAGACTGCTGATTTTAAGAAACTCTATAGTAATGATCAAATAATTCATTAGTAGTACTACCTTCTGATTTGTTTCTGTACCAATTTAAGGTTTTGATGAAATGGGTCTTCAGATTCATACTCACTTCTATTTAACTAATGCCAATATGAAGGTAACTACAAAATATATGTTATATATTTGAAGACAGAGTAACGTTTGATAATGTTATAGTTGCTTAAGATGCAATTTTGAACAAATGCTTTTCCTCTCCTATCTCAATCTGCTGAACAGACTATGCAGCCTATGGTCTTCAGGTCTAGTACCTTCATGTTTCAATTCCCTTGGGCTTATCTATACTTGACTTTCTATACATTAGAACACTTCTAGAAGTCTAAAAAAAAAGTATCTCTAGCAATCTTTATTTCATATGATTAAAAATTCAAAAGAAGTCCTTGTATCAGCTGTTAAACTATGTTTATAAGTTGTAATTCAAAGTTCAGGCCCCAGCAAATTGAAGGTTAGGTTAACAGGATCATTCAGTGGAACTGCATTAAACCGTGGCAACTAGCGAGCGCAGTAGGTGGACTATTTTATACATGCTCATTTGCAGAAGGTAAACTAAGGATGAGCAGACTTATCTCACTGGAAATCTTTCTTGCTAATCTTTTTAAAAATTTTTATCTCTTTTCTGAAGCATGGTTTAAAAAGGAAAGCAAATGAGGCTAACCACAATATTTGTTTACTTCATATAAAAAAGAAGAAAATCTACACAGATTGTTACATTGAATTTTATTTGAAAATTAACAAATGAATTTCTCTTTTCGATCTGAACTTTCTCAAATGAGTCTGACATTTCAGATGCAATTATTTCGCTGCCGCAAATGGATATCTGCTAACATTATCATTTGGGGAAACATCATAAGTTAAAATAAGCCCTTAGTACTAATGTTGACGCTGCTACACTTATGTAGACATAGTAGTGGAAAGCTATCATTATGATATCAATTCTCTACTTCCAAAAAATAAGAAAACCTAAGTCATAAAATAAAATACTTGAGAATTAAGAATTGGTAGTCCCAAAGTGACTGGCCCTGCCTCAGTCACTTTCTAGTGACATGTCCTAAAGAGAAACATTTAAACTCTCTGGGCCTTACTTTTCTCATCTATATAATGAGAGAAATGGACAAGATGGCTTCCTCTGTAGACAAAGGTTCTTTCTTTTGTGAGATTTTATGATTCAAAGTTTATGCATAAAGTGATGCATTAACTTATTGTTGGCTGCTAGGAGATTGGGAATAAAAGAAGTGAAGAAACACAAAATACCTTTTTCCTTAAATAAACAAAATTTTCCCTTCCTGAAAAATTATTTATTGCATTTGAAAAGGAAAAGAGAGAGAGAGAGAGAGAGAGAGAGAGAGAGAGAGAGAGAGAGAGAGAGAGAGAGAGAGAGACTCAGGAGACAGTGAAGGAAATGGCACAAATTAGTCTGGGCTCAGAAGATGTAAAATAAAATCGGTTGCGAGAAATTTAAACAGATGTTTCTGCATCATAATGCAGTTACCATATATAAAGAAAAGAGAGAAAGAAAGTTTAAAAAACATGAATGTTAACTTTAACAAAATAGGAAAGGTATCACCAAAAAAAGAGCCAATATTTTGCTTAAAAATAAGGTTCAAGTATAAAATATCCTTATGAATACTAAAACCAAACTTTTGAACAAACTTTGAAAGAGTATCTAAACCAAAAATATTTCAAAGAACACTTTCAGTCACTGAACATCTTAAGATGCTACTTTAAATAGCTTTATATAAAAATTAATAGTGCTATACACCATAGTTGTTATAGTACATTTACTTGGAATAATTAGAACTTATAACTTAGTAATTTGCTTTTTCAAAAGGATGCTTAATCCTCATTATCATGTTTACCTGCAATGAAGTCTTCTCTATCTGAATTTGTTCCAGGTGGAGAGACCTGAAAGCAAGTTAAGTGTTACGTATATGATAAAGTTCCTTGAAGAATATATGCATTTGTTTAAAATCATTTATTTCTCGCTTGATAGGTTTAGAGACATTTGTGCTTTTTATGTTTTTCTTGTATCTACATAATAGATATTGGTTCACAAAATCAGGCTGGCCAATTGATAATAAAAGCTATGGAGTACTACAAACCCAATTACTGTGTGAACCTTGACAAATTACTAAACTTCTCTGATCTCCAGTTTTCAAATTAGTAAAGCAAATATCCACTCATAGTGTTATTGTGAATTTGAATAAAATAAGATATATAATGCTTACCATATTGTAGTTATTCAATGTTATTTATTAGTTTATTTTTTCTAATATGGATTTAGCAGTAATTTTTCCAGAAAGAAAATACAGAAGTATAAACTAAATAATTCTTTATTTCAAATTACATTCCACTTTCTAATGTAGTGAATCTTTAAGGAGTACGGAAATTATGTCCAAGACCGTTTAAATAATTAGGAATATTGCGTACTATAAATTTAAAGAATTGTATCTATTAACGCAGTAAGAACACACTTCAAAAGAAAGAAGGAAGAACATTAATCTTTTTGTTCTTTCTTTATAAACACCTATATTGGCTAGGAACTGTTTTAGTAAACATCTGAACAAAACTCACAATGACAGTTGCCTTCATGGAGCTGCTTTCTAGTGGTGGTGAGAAGTGATAAACATTAAGCGAAATTACCAAAAATATACTGAATTATAAGGCAGTAAAGGGTACACAAAAAGAAGTAGAGCAGAATCATTTTGAAAAGCATGTGAGCAGAGGTGGAGGAGTGCAGTTTACAGCATTAAATAGGGTGATCAGTAAAGACCGCACAGAGAAAGATTAATTTTAAGTAAAGACCTAAAGAAAATAAGAACATGACTCAGGAAAATGCCTGGGGGTGTAATGTTGTTGACAGAGGAAATAAATGAAACAAAGGCCCAAGTTAGGAATGTGAAGCCCTATGTGTTGAACCCAGTGTGACTGAAATTCTGTAGTCAAGAGGAAAATGAAAAAGTGAGGTCAAAGGTGACAGAGTCATGCTCAAGGAGGACCTTCTAGAACATGTAGGGAGTTGAGCTTTTTATCTGGATAAAACTAGGGCCAGAGGGTTTGTGGAGTCCTGAAGGTACATAGTGTGCTATAACTTACTCAACCAAATTAAACTTGTGCTGTTTGAAGAAGAGGCTTTCGGGGTTTTCAGGAGGAATCAGTGAAACTTGTTTGGAGGTTATTGCAATAATCTAGGTAAAACACCACATAGTGTTAGTAGAGAAGATAAGAAGATATTATGTGATGGATATATTTTCAAATCTGCTACAACAGTTTGGTGAAGAAATGGATGTGTGGTTTGAGAGATAGAGGAATGGAGGAGAACACCATGGATAGGAGCCAGAATGATTAGTAGGATAGAGCTACCATTCACTAAGCTGGTAAGGACCATGACCAAAATAAATTTCAGGAAGAAATATAAAGAATTAAGTTGGTACATGTTAACTGTGAGATATCTATTTGATATCCAAGTGGATACGTACAAATGCACATTGACATTTATGGAAAAGAGCTTATCTGGAAACTTAAATGTAGGGTTCTTCAACCTAAATTTGGAGTTGCTCAGTGAACTGATAGTATTAAAACTGTGAAGAATATATAAGATCGCCTGAAGAGATACAAGTAGAATATAAGGGACCCTCTGATATTTAGAGACAGATAATGTGAGATTTGTGTCTCGGTCATTCAGTAGTCTTAAATATTCTAGCACACAAGGTCCAATTAGAACTCAACGCTTTGATTTACACTCACTCCCTCAATCTGACCCTAACACACCTATTAGTAACCTTTTGTCTTCCCAGAACCACCCATTTTTTCCACTTCCATGAAAGAGTTTTCTCTAATTGTGCTTTTCCTCTGTAAGTAGAGAACACATATCATATTTTGCCATGCATCACAATGTATCTATCTGCCCCATTTAGCAGATCGCTAGGACTTTGATGGTGGCAATTCCAGCAGTCCTATCACCACCATTATAAAAATGATGTGTAAAAAGTGCTTAACGTGTGCCAGGCATACTCTTAAGTGCTTCTCAAGCTTAATCTCACTAAATCCTTCAAATATTTTGCTCTTAATTTACAGTTGAGGAAGTTGAGACTCAGAGAACTAAGGTGACATGCCGGAGGTCTCCTCTCTAGAAAGCAGAGTTAAATTTCAAGGTCAAGTCTTAACTGGTCTAAAGACCTTGTCCATCGCCTTGGCCACCTTCAAGTGATTCATTTTATAATTCCCTGGTATGGTAAATGTTTTATAAAATTTGTTAGCTAAATAGATAAATGATCTTGAATTAATGGCTCTGCTTTCCTTTTGGCAGCCACAATGACACCTCGAGTAACGAATTAATTTTGCATATCTTTCAATTAATTGGGGTTTTTTTTTTTCCTTCTTATAGTCTATTTTAATGTATATGAAATATGTCTAGAATAATATATGTAGAATATATATATATGCAGAATATATATAATATATATGTATGTATATGTATATATTATATTATATGTATATATAATATATAATATATGTAGAACATATATAATATATGTATATATTCTATATATGTATATATATTATATATATATATAATATGTAGAATATATATATATATATATATATATAATCATACTCCCCAGGCAATTCACTTGGAAATATTTTAAAATAATATTTTAGAGTCATTTTTAACAACATGAATCAAAGTACACATTTTCATTAAATCTTTAGTTAACAACAAACTCCAAATTATAAAATATCTGTTTTCCCAAGTGTAGGAATATGCAATTGGTGTCCCATCTTTATTCTTCACATTTTTCAGTGTGATCTGACTTCCACCTTCCTTCATTTTTATCTGTATACTTGAGGTCTTTGTCCCTGGACTTAAGAAGTCTACTCTAGGCACGCAGGACAGTCCAGAGTCCAGGATTTCACCTACTACTACTACTGCCTCCACTCCTCCCCTATCCCCATCCTCATCCAATAACTCTCTTATCCAATGATTCTCAGGAAGTGGTTTACAAATAAATACCCCAGCTCCTTCAATGCCAGGATGGAATCATTCCGAAGTGTCTGTTTTCCATTGTATTCTAGAGGTCTTCTGTAGGATTAAGTGCCAGCTTCCTGCTGTGATAGCTGGCTTAATAAAGCACTCCTTAATGGATGACTTCACTTCCCTGGATCTCTCCCCTGCCATCCTCAGCTAATGTTTCCTGCACCTTCCAAATAAACTGCTTGCCCTCACATCCTTATCTCAGGGTCTGCTTCTGGGAAAACCCGAACTAAGCCACAAAGCATTCTAGTTATCAGAGCTTTTACTGTAGTGATAGAGCCTCCTGGACAGAAAGAAAGAAAGTACCAGCATGCATTTCTCCTCCTTTGGTGCTTCTTTCTTTCTCTTTCTTTCTTTCTTTTTCTTTCTTTCTTTCTTTCTTTCTTTCTTCTTCTTTTCTTTCTTCTTCTTTTTTCTTTCTTTCTTTCTCTTTCTTTCCTCTTCTTTTTTT
The DNA here is from genome assembly GCA_003508835.1 of Eonycteris spelaea. Lineage (NCBI taxonomy): Eukaryota > Metazoa > Chordata > Mammalia > Chiroptera > Pteropodidae > Eonycteris > Eonycteris spelaea. The sequence continues at coordinate 4,656,506 of PUFA01000088.1, forward strand.
CTTCTTTCTTTTCTTTCTTTTTCTTCTTTCTTTTTTTTCCTTCCTTCTTCTTCTTCCTTCCTTCTTCCTTCTTCCTCCTCCTCCCTCCCTCCCCTCCCTCCTCCTCCTCTCCTTCTTCCTTCCTCCTCCCTCCTCCCTCCTTCCCTCCTTCCTTCCTCCTCCTTCCTTCCTTCTTCCTTCTTCCTTCCTTTCTTTTTTTTTTGTCAATGATGTGCCACATTTAACTGCTCTTATACATAATTTTAGTAGAGAAATTGAGGGGATTAATAAATATTTTACATAAATCCTATGCTTGGGGATATTGATGCAACACATTACTATTTTATGGATTCGCTCTCTGCTAACTTTTGATCCATGTGAGTAATAAACCATTTAAGTATGTGAGGCAGAATCTCACAGAAATAGCACTGTCTCCACACCTATGAAGAACAAGTCAGTACATGTGAGCATTTCAGACTCTGGAGAGTAACAAAACGTGAGACTGTATGATATCCAAAGCTATAACGCCATGAGTTAATGTCCAAGGTACTTTCTGAACTATAAATTGTTACACAAATATAGGATAACATCATTATTACAACATTGACTGACATACATACTACTTTGTGAACTAACCTTAAATCTATTTGTTTCCAGTTTTGCAAAACTGTTTTCCTCATCATATGCTCTAATTTCTGGACTGCTAAATCTTAACAGGGCGACTCGTAGCTATGAAACTGTACAACATTTAATTTATCTCAAAGCTGATTTAGTAGACTGTCTTTGGCTTCTATTTTCAACTAAATATTTACCTTTCATTTAAAGAGTCAATCAAAAATGTGTGTGAAACCTATAGTGTAAGTTTATATCATCCCTTGATATAAAATGTCTTAAAACAATTTTCTTCTTAGGAGCTCTTTCTAACACTGAATTTATATTTAAAATGTTTTTTTGTTTTTGTTTTTGTTTTTATAGCAGAGACTGTGTCTTTCACATGAGCATCCTTCGATTTTAAATAAGTTCTCTAGAGAAAACTAGTAGCTCTAAAACTTAACTTTCTGAAAAATGAAATCCATTTCCATATGATGTAATTTAGCTTCAAAATTTATTTTAAGGACTAGAAATCCCCTACTCCTAATTGGTGCATTGGGTACAACATGTGTTTTTAGATACGGGGTAAACAATTTACTTTAGTATCAAGGAAACATCAGTTAAGATTTTATTAGAATTCTAAAATGAATAATAAGCCCAGTCCCGTGCTTGTTATAATAGCTAAAATAAACTTGCAGCTCACACTATGGTGATTTAGCTAAGCTCCTCTTTCATTCCATCGAACTGCATGGGGCAGGCAGCTGGCTTTTTTTTTTTTTTGACACCCTTCGTATGTTTACTGCAGCCATGTAACTGTGTAACTTTGTCTCAGGGCTGGGACTGTTGCTAGGGCTTGGACCACACCTTCCTCCTGCTTACCTAAAGCCCATTGGTCATGATTTCATAATCAGGCAGTTCGTACAATGTCAACATGGGGGCATTGGCAAAAATATCCTCTGTGTTTCTACAGGTGTTAAATTTTTTGCTCCCCTAGTGACTAGTAATCATTCAATTGGACTAAAATTATATACTTTAAAAAACAATATGCTGGCATTGCTGAGAGCAAGCATATAAGGCCACGAAGGTCTACACAGCAAGATTGCACAATAAATTAAAATAAACATTTGCAACCACAGATAGCTGGACTGAAATCCTGCTCTGATACAAATAACATCTGGACAACTTTTGTTTGCATCTTCCAACATAAAACACCCTTGAGAAAAAATAGAAGGCAAGCTAAAAGACAAAGGACCACTAAAGGTTTTATTATGCTCTGGGTGTGGTGCCATAAATTTGAGGGGGTTCAGGCCAGAGTTGCCAAACCTGAATTTAAACAGCATGTTGTTTTTAAAAGTTGTAACACTGGTGAGGAACAATTCGGTTTTCTTACATAATTAATCCAGTGTGAAATAGAGTGACTGGAAAACGTCCAGTGATTTAAAAATAACTCAATTATTTATAAGTTCCACAGTGCTATAGGATTCTACACTAAAGAGAAGAAAGTGAAGGCATCTTGGTACTAAGCATGTCGTTCTTATTCAGCAAGCACTTTAGGAAGTCGACATTTAAGCAATCTAGCTGCGAAAGACTGCCGAGGGCCAAAGAAACTGAAGTTCCCTTGGATTATGGATCAGGCTGGTGAGCAGGAAAAGGTTTCTCTCCCTGACATACATGTATTGCTAATATATAATAGTATATATTACTAATACTAAAAGAACTAAAAAATGTGAAGTGGGGTACATGCGTGCAGGGAATAGAAGAAAGCAGGGAATCTGGAAAAGAAAGAACAACGAACATCTTTTATAAGACCCGTAACATAGGCTGTGACTCATAAACGACAGTTAATGGACTTTAATTTCTAATGTTGTTATTTAATGTGAAGCAAAATAATTACAAGCTGAAAAGATACTAGCAAGTATTATAGTCAATATAAAGAAATTGCCATAAATAAATTTTTACATAAAATTTCACTCTCAGGGCAGGCTAACAGCTAGCAACTATATATTTGTGTCAGCTACAGCTGGCTGCGAAACACAGAATAGAAGTTTGCTTTAGAAATATTAAAATCTTGCAATACATTTTACAGTTGTCTCATTCATTCCCCCCCCCCCATCTTTCTCTACTTAAAGGGGACATGTGAGACGTGGCAATAGTCTCAAAGGGCCGGAACAAAAGTTAGAAAGATTAAACTATAAGATACATCCTTAAAATATTAAGTGGGGTTTACTAAATAATTTGATCTAACTTAATTTTATCCTTCATTTAAGCTGAAGTGCAGAGGTAAGAAAAAAATGAAAGCAGACTTTTATTCATTCAGCTACTCCATAAGCTTTTACTGTGGACCTAGTATGTTCCAGACATACTGTATTTATGTATTCTCTTAGACTTATAAACAAGCAAAATATAAAATACAATAATATAATTTATCTATTAGGCTAAACAAACACAGTTTTGATATACTAGTATCCATAAAAAGTAGATGTCATTTATTAAAAAACAAAGCATTAAGAAAAGAAATGATTTTTTAAAAAATTCATTTGTTGCTTATTTATAGATATTACCTGACAGAAAATTTTCAGTAATTCTACTATAAAAAAGACTTTTTTTTTTTTTTTTTCATAAGGAGCTGTAAGTAATAGTGGAAAAATTGAAAGAGAAGAGTGAAGAGATTACAGTTCCAGGAGGTTGCAGTTATAGTATGTAACTGTTGTTCGGTAGTTTTTTGTTTGCTTCTTTGTTTTTACTTGTGGTTATTGCAATAATAACTGGGAAATTACTTCTAGAAAAACTTTTCAAAGTTTTTGACTAAAGGTCAAGCCAATAAATAGGCTCGTGACTATCCTGTTCCCTGACATAGAGTTTCCATTGCTTTGCCACTTTTTTTTTCTGTTCATATTATTAAGTCCGTGGCTCACTGAATATCAGCAATCTCCATTTCTGCAGTTGTTTGCTTCACTCTCTCTATTCAACCTACAAAGACACAAGAACATCAAGGCTTCTTTGCTGGCACTGACTGCCCAATGCAACAAAATCCTTTTGAAATGAATAAGAACAATTCCTACTGATGAAGTCAGCGAATTGTTTACGCATGTGAAAGAGAAGATAATGCTGAACACTGTCAGCTTGGAGTGCTATCTCTGTGTGTGAACAAAACTATCTTTTTGCCTATTCATTTAAATTAATTCTTTCATACACTCATTATGTAAGGTCTGCCTTGTAACTATTATATTAGATATCATGATGGAGATACAATATGTTGTTCCTGGAAGTAATAATGATATGTGTTAAATGTTAATATAAAGGTATATGAATATGGGAAGATATGACTCTCTTCCTAAGGGAGTTGAGAATGGCTTCAGTGGGGATAAGACATCTGATGTGTATTTTGAAGGAAGAATAAGAATAGATGTGGTAAAGAAGAGAGAAAATGTCTGGGTGCAAAAAAAAAAAAAGATTGTAAGAGAGAAGAGGCATAAAACTGCATTATGTTTGGGGAAAATGTCATTGGTGTAACTGAAGAATTAGGTAAAAGGAAGGATGTGACATGAAATGTAAATGATGAGGTAGGTTGGAATAGGATTGTAAAAGAGATTCTGCTATGCCAAATAGTTTATTCTTTAGGCAATGGGGAGAAATGGAAGATGTATGTAGAGTATGACATTATTGGCTATAAACAGGTAAGTAAAATTTGCTTGTTCATCCTGAAAGATCAGATTAAGTTTTTAACAGGATTTGCTACATTCTATTGTAGAGTGAGTAATAAAATCCATGTGGACAGATGAAGCAAAGACAGGAGTTCATGAAGGCCATACTTATCTTATTTTGTTTATCTCCTACCACCCACCCTCTCTCTCTATCTCCCCTGTTCATGATTTACCATGTAGATTCCCTTCACTACCAAAGAAAAGATGACTTTAAACCCAACTCTCTCACACACACATGCATATACACACAAAATTAGAAAAGAACTTTGATTAAACCAGTTTTAACCTATGGAGACAAGAGTTATATCTACATGAGAAAAATTTTAAAAAGCAAAGTACACATCGATCCATATAATTGAACATTCCTTTACCCATCATCACTCCCAAAGTTATCTTGCCTCATTTATCTCTATAGTTTGTACAAAAGAATACTTCTCCAACAGATCATTCCTTAACTTTTCATTTTGTGTGATTTAGTTACAGACTTAATGAACCTATACAAACAAATTTTCTAGCTCTTTGCAGGAGAAACTTGAGTTTAAAAAAAAATGTATTGGAAAGAACAAAGATTATTCCAAGATGAAATGTTAGTTAGTATTATGACCAATGCAGACCACCTGGAATTCTTTAAACCATAATCTTCAGTAACGATTCTTCTCATGCAATGTAGCTGTACTTCCTAATTTCTCAAGAGATACTTACTTGGACACTAGCTCTTTGTTTTCAATAGTTTTCTGCCTTTGCAAATTAATCCCCACCTGTAGTTAAATGCTTCCACTTATGAAATCACAACAGTTGTTTAAATCTTTGGATTAAGAATAATGGAAAACTTTATGTAATTTTGGAATGTGGAAAGAGGAAGAGAATATTTTTAATGAGCAGTATAGTCTTCTTATTTAGTTATATCTTTAAAAATAAAATAATAGAGAAAAATAAGTAAATTTTCTTGGAGCTATGAGAGTAAAGATATAGTTACGCTGTTTTGTATTGTTTTGTTTGAAAGCAAATGACAAAATGACCAGTACAGATCTTTGGTGGACTTTATAATCATCCAAATCATATATTCATTCATTTATTTATAATTTATTTATTTATTTGTTATTTTACATTGTAGTACCCTAAATAGAAGGCTAAAATGACTGAGCTAATTACTGGATTTGGTTCTGCTAAGAAACTGTAGGATGGTTGGACAAAAGAAGCAGAGTCACATGAACATACAGAATTGAATTCAAACTAGAATACTTTAGCCAAATTATTCTGAACCCTAAATAATTTTTATTACAAATTATGGATTTTTTCTACAGTTAGTTAGTCAACCTAATAATTGGTAGTTCTCCCACATCTTCCTGTTGTAAAAATCCAGATGGATTATAGCAAGAAAGGACTATTAACTGCTCTTTTCTATGCCCCATTGGAGATGAGAAAGCTATGGCACGATCATGACTTGGCAGTAAACTTAAGATTTCCACCTCTGACTGAAAAGTAACAGGTACCCGTTTTGTTATTGTGATTGAAACAACAAAAAATGGACAGATATATGAAACAATGATTTTCAAGACACTAAACATCACTTTGAAGGATAGGGATCCCTGAAAGATGGGCAAAAATTAGTGAGCCCTACAATTGTCCTAGATTACTGCCTTGAAATAGGTTCCAGGGCATTGTATAATGAAGGGGAACCCAGACCAATCTAGTAAACTCTTTAAGTTGAGGTGATGAGGGTAAGAGTTTGGAGAGAACAAGATGTCTAGAGTCTGCATGAGAGTATTAAACAGAAGTGAGCTACTCAGAGAAAAGAACTCCAGATACCCACAGAGGGTTTTCTTCTAAATCTTCAACTGAGTTCTATTACTGAAGAGACTACCTAAGGCTAGGGAGAAGAGGTCCTAAAAGGATTAGAAGTAATAATTTCTGGTGATCACTCACAGGTAGGAGTAGGGCTTATCCTTTTCAGTCAGACTGGAAAACCTCATAATAAATACAATATTGAGTAGAATACTAAGAAGAGACTTGCCTGAGTGGTGAGGAATAATAATCTTAGATGGAGCATTGCTCCAGTGCCAACTGATGAATCTTAAAATGAAGAGCCAAAAGAACCAAATTAGTTTCATATAGTTTAACTGTGTTCCAGAATAAAGCTCTAAAATATTTATAGGAACTCAAAAATTTGGGACACTAGATAAGATAAAATTCATAATGTCTGGCATCCAATCAACTATTTCCAGGCATGAAAAGAAGCAGGGAAACATGGCTCATGATTAGGAGAAAAATTAAACACATCAGCCCAGAACTTCCACAAATGTTAGAATTAGCAGATAAGAATGTTAAGATAGTTTTTATAACTGTATTGTTAAAGTTAAGAAAAGAGATGAAAAAATATATTTTTTAAAAATCAAACTCCTAAAGATAAAAATTACAGTGCATAGATGATACTGAATTAGATGGGATTAAATGTAGTTAAGACATTGCAAAAGAAAAAAAATAATGAACTTGAAGACATAGCAAAGAATCCAAGATAAAATATACACAGAAAAAGGCACAGAAAATTATAGAGATGTAGAAGCACATCAATTGCCCTAAGATATATGTAATTGGAGACATTCATGCTGAGAGAGAGGGTAAATAAAAAACATATTTTGGAGAAATAATGATTGAAAATTTTTCCAAATTTGATTAAAACATATATATTTATAGCATATATCTAAGAACTCAACTGACTGTGAGCACAGGCACACACACATGCACACACACACAGACACACACACAATCACACATGTACACACAAACATAAAGAAAAACACATCAGGTCACATTATAACCCGTTACTCAAAACCAGGGATAAAGAGGAAATCTTCAAAACCCAGAAATAAATAAATAAATAGATAGATAGCTAGCTAGATAGATAGATAAATAAATAGATAGATAAATAAGTGTGTGTGTGTGTGTGTGTATTACATACAAAGAAACAAAGATAAGGATGTGCCATATGTCTTATCAAAACCAAGGACAGTGGAGTGTCATCTTTAAAGTACTAAATTAATAAATCTATCGACTTAGAATTCTACATTCAGTAATATCTTTTAAAACTAAACTGAACTAAAACTTTTTGCATGCATAAAAAGGCTTAAATAATCCATGATTAACAGGCCTAAACTATAAGAAATTTTAAAAGAATTCATTCAGGTTTAAAATTAATGGATAAAAAAATGAATCTGAACAAAGAAATGAAGAGCACTGGGAAAGATAACTATGTGGCAGATCAATTACTTTCTTAGTATTAAATCTCATTAAAATATAATTGATTGCTTATATAAAAATAATAAAAATATGTTGTGAAGTTTATAGTATATGTGTAAGTAGAATTTAAAACAATAATAGCTTAGGTGTAGAAAATAATGATAATATATTATGGTAAGGTTCTTATACAGGAAGGTAGATTGTGATAAATTGAAGATGTATGCACTAAGCTATAAGGCAATCATTAAAATAATAAAACAAAGAATTATAGTTAATAAGCTAAAAAGGACATAAAATGAAATCATGAAATATTCTGTCAAAAAGAAGACGAGAAAAATAAAAAAGAAAATAAATACCGTACAGAAAAAAATAGAAAAGAGCAGATGGTGATTTTAATAAATAATATCTACTGTTACATTAAACAGAAATATCTAAAAATCCCAATTAAAAATCAAAGATAATCAGATTTAGTTAAAAAGCAAGCTCTACCTTAAACTACCTGTAAGAAATACACATTCAATATAATAAAAGGATGATAAGAGCGTATTATATATAAGAGCACAAATAGATTAAAATTAGCTTTGCCATACTAACACTAATCAAAGAAAATATGGAGTCATTATATTAATTTCAGAATAAGTTGATTTTCAATCAAAGAATATAATCAAGTAAACTAAGATCATTTCATACTGAGAATCAAATCATTCAATGAAGTACATAGGAATATCAAACTTTGATGTTTCTAAAAGAAAACTTTCAAAATAAATGAAGTAAAAACTGACAATCACAAGGAAAAATAAATAAGTTCATCATTATAGTCAGAGATTTTAATAGTTCTCTTTCAATAATTGATAGAATAGAAATCAGTAAAAAAAAATAGAACAAAAATACTAATCAATCAATTTAATCTATTTAACGTTGATAAAATACTACACTAAGTAACAGTAAAATATATATTTTTCTCAACTATCTTGAGAACATTTACTAAGATATCCTATATTTTGGTCCAGAAAACAGATCTTAATATATTTAAAAGTAAAAATAAGCATGTTCTCTGGCTATAATAAAATTAAATTAGAAACAAATTACAGGAAGATCTCTGGAAATACTATAAATATTTGGAAATAACACATTCCTAAGCAATCCTTGGCCAAAAAAAAAAAAAAAATTATCAAAGGAAAACAGAAAATAGTTTGAATTGAATGAAAATAAAAACATAACAAAATGTTTGGAATGCTGCTAAAGTTGTATAGCAAGAACATTTATAGCATTAAATGGCTATATTAAAAAATAAAAAACAAAATGGTCATATCAATGTTCTACCTTACAAAAATAGTAAGACAAGCACAGATAATCAAAATTCATTAGAAAAAGGAAATAATAAATATCAGAGCAGACATTAATAAAATTAAAAGCAGAAAAAATAGAAAAAAATCAATGAAACTAAAAGCTTGATCTTCGAGAAATATCAATAAAATTGGTGGACATTTAGCTGGACTTCTGAAGTAAGAAGAAAAATAATACGTTGCTAACATTAGGAATGAGAGTAGCTCACTGTAGTCTACAAATAGTAAAAGGATGATAAGAGGGTATTTTAAGAAACTTTATGCCAATGAATTCATCAACTAAGATTAAATGGAGAAATTCCTTCAAAGATACAAAAAAACAAAACTCACTTAAGTAGAAAGAGGTTATATGAATAGCTCTACACCTTTCAAATAAATTGAATTTTGGGTTAAAAACCTTCCAAACCTTTTTCATCCAAGATGGCTTCACTAGTGAACTCTACCAAACATTTAAGAATAAAAATAGTACCATTTGGATGCAAATTTATTCAGAAATTTCTGAAAAAGAGAATACTTCCCCACTCATTCTATAAGAGTAGCATTAACCTGATATGAAAACCAGACAATGTCTTTACAAGAAATCTACAAATGCATATCCCTCATGGCATTCATGGAAAAATTCTCAGTGAAATGTAAGTCAGTTCAACGCAACAACATAGAAGCAGGATAAAACTACATCGTGACCAAGAGGAGTTTATCTGAGTAATGCATGGCTGATTCAACTTTCAAAAAAGCAATTTAAAAAAAAATTGTATAATAATAATGCAAAAAAGCATTGTATAATAATAAACTATAAAAGGAAAATTAGATGATCATCTTAATTTACATGTATGCACGTGCGTGCGCACGCACGCGCGCGCGCACACCACACACACACCAACACACACACCACACCACACAGAAGGCATCTCTAGCAAAATTGCAAAATTCAACATTCATTCCTGATAAAAATCTCAGCAAACTAGGAATAGAAGAGAATGCTCAAAGCCCAATAAAGGACACCTAGGGAAAACCTATAGCTAGCTAATATACTCTGGATGATAGACTGAGTACTTTCTCCCTCAGGTCAGGAACAAGACAAGCATACTTGCTCTCATCACTTCTGTTCTATAACATACTGGAGGTTCAAAGCACTACAAAAAATATTGGGGTGAGGGTACCATTTAAATTAGAAACAAGGAACTAAAATGATCTTTATTCTCAAATTACATGATCATCTATGCAGAAAATTCCATGTAATCTACAACAAAAATCCTAAAGCTAGTAAGTTAGTTGAGAAAGACTTCAGAATACAATTGTAATATTAAAAAAAAACTAATCATATACTAGCAATAAGCAACATTAAATTGAAATTTTAAAAAATATATTATTTATAATAGCATAAAAGTTTAAAATGCTTAAAAATAAATCTGATAAAAGATGACTAATGCCTGTACACTGGAAACTGACATGTTGAAATAAAGAAGACTTAACTAAATGAATATACCATGTTAACTGATTAGAAGAGTCAGTATTATTAAGATATCAATGCTCCCCCAAGTTAACCTAAAAATTTTATACAGCTTAAAGTTAAATTGCAGCAAGTTTTCTAGAGACGCTGACAGGTTGATTCCAAAAACCATGTAAATGTAAGTGGCCTAGAATAACCAAAACATTGTAAAAGAACAAACTTGAGGCCTAACACTGCCTAATTTCAAGATTACTATAATGTGGCAGCAATCCATATAGGGCGGTATTGCATAAAGATAACAAATAGATCAGTAGAATGGAATAGATGGGTCAGAAATAGACCCACAACATATGGACAACTTATTTTTGACAAAGGTGCAAGGATAATTCACTGGAGAATGGTTGGATTACAAAAGGTGCTAGAACAATTGAATATTAATATACACAGAAATTGGACAAGTCTTAGTTTATAAAGTGTATGAAAATTAAATTCAAATGGATCATAAACCTATGTGTAAAATATAAAATAACAAAATTTCTAGAAGAAAAATGTTATGACACTTGATTAGGCAAATACTTTTTAAATATAAAACCAATTGCATGACCCCAAAAGAAAAAAAAAAAAAAAACTGAGCAATTGGTTGTCATTAAAAGTAAAACCCTCTGCTCTTTAATAGATGGTATTAATTTAAAACACCTTCAGACTCAGAGAAACTATGTGCCAAATATATATCTAATAAAGAATTTTTGCACAGAATATATAAATAAGTGTTTAGACTTAGCAAGAAAATGTACAATCTAATAAAATCGGGCAAAAGATTTGAACACTTTAGCAAAGAAGATAAGTAGATGGCAAATATGCACATAAAAAGATGTTCAAAATAATTAGTAAAGAATTGTAAAATAAAGTAATAATAGACTTTACTACTCACTTATGAGAGTGAATAAAATTAAAAAGACTGACTATACCAAGTATTGCTAAGGATTTGGAGGAACTGGAACTCTCATGCACTGTGGGTAGTAATGTAAAATGGGACACAATTTTGGAAAACAGTGTGGCAGTTTCTTTAAAAATTAAACATACACATGCCATATTATCTAGCCATTTCACTTCTGTGTATTTATGCAAGGTGGGAGAAAGATGTCCACACTATGATTGGTACCCAGATGTTCAAAGCAGCTTTACCTGAATAGCCACAAACAAGAAACATCTGAATGCCCACTGATAGATGACTACTTAAGCAAATAATATTCATACAGGGAATACTACTCAGAGATAAATGAACTACTGATAAAAACAACATAGTTGAATCTCAAAATATTTTGCTAAGTGAAAAAAAGCTGGATACAATGGAGTACATATTTTTGATTATTTTAAACTCCAGAAAATTCAAACTAATTTTTATAATAATTTGGTTAACAAAATCCAGTAAGTTTTAAGCGTACAGTTCAAAACTAAGTCCCATATATATATATATATATATATATAATATATATATATATTATATATATATGGGACTTATATATATATGTCATTGCGTGTTTGCCACCCATAGTTAGATTTCTTTCTGTCACCACATATTTGACCCCTTTACTCCATCTACCTCTCCCCTCTTCCTCCCCGCCACCCCACCGCCACTCTGGTAACCACTAGTCTAATGTCCATGTCCATGAGTCTCTGTTTATCATGTTTGCTGCTTTTAGATTTATATCCCACATATAAGTTATATGTGGTTTTCAACTTTTTCTCTGGCTTATTTCACTTAGCATGATTATCTCAAGATCCATCCATGGTGCTGCAAATGGCAATATTTCATCTCTTCTTATAGCTGAGTAATATTCCATTGTGTGTATGTGCCACACCTGCTTTATGCAGTCATCTATTGTAGGGCACTTCAGTTGCTTTCATGTCCTTACCACCATGAATAATGAACACCAGTGTGCATATATCTTTTTGGATATATATTTTCAAGTCTTTGGGATTAAATATCCAGCAGAGGGATTGCTGGATCATATGGTAGGTCAACTCTTAGTTTTTTGGGGTTTTTTAAAAGGAAATCCCATACTGTTTTTCATATAAACTAATTTTTAATAACAAAACACATCAGTGGTTGCCTAGAGGGAGATAGAAAATTTGGGGGGATAAGAGTTGTGTTCAGTATTTTGATTATGATAATGGTTTCACAGGTGTATACATTTGCCAAAACTGATCAAATTGTCCTTTTTAAATAAATGTTTTATTTTATGTCAGTTATGCCTCAATAAATCTGCTACAAAACAAAGATGGTTAACATAATTCTTTTTAGAATACTTAATGAATACTTAAATACGAACTGCCAGTTTCCGTAAACTTCCCTTCTACAGATTTGCTGATAATCTTGCATCTTGTGGATACCTATAATAAATACAGAAATTCTGCAAAAATTTCAAGTTCTCCTGCCTAAAGAAATTATGCTTAAATGAATTTGGAGCATAGGGAACATTACACTTCTTGAGTTTAGCTCCACATATTCATGCACACAATGTTTATACGGTGATGTTAACATCCTGTGTTCATTTTGATCTATGTTCCTTGAAGACAGAAGAGATCCCTCTGCTGAGAACAGAGATAACCCAAATTTGATTGGGAGCCAAATGGTATTGTGTGACCTAATTAAGTGGTGGGTATTTCGTGAGCTTAGTCTTTCACATCTGGCTGTTATTAGATATCTCTACTTGGCTACCCCACAAAGCAGCATTTGATCTAAGGGCCAACTCTGCCCCACAGTTTGCTAATGTCTCTCACACTGACTGGATCCACAGGGAGAGATCAAGCCCAAGAAACCAGGAAACAGAGTGGGAGATATCTCTGCAGAGGGACTTCTATTTCTATTTCTGTTTTGGTTTTTAAGTGCATTTTGCCTTGACTAACTTCAAATATTGATTGTTAGAAAGTGGACTGGAAATGTGATGATTGACTGATCTCAATGTATTACATACAATGAATTTTGAATACCACGGAACTAATTGAATAAATGAACGGAAATATTAATATTAAATTAATAGGAATGATCAGAGTGAATTAAACACAGCGGGCCAAATTCTGCCCCTGGATATGCATGCACAGTTTCCATTGACTTCAATGGGGGTTTTGTTGTGTGTATCCAAGGGCAGAATCCAGCTTAATGAATTTTTTAATTGTTTTTAAATGGTGAATGAATTGGTTAAAGTGCAAAGCACCAGAAACGATTCCCTACATATTGCATATATTTCCGTGTTTTTTTTTTTTTATGCCTGAAATACAAGCATATAATCTTATGCCTACAATCCACTGTAAAAGTCAAATTTTAAAGTTGGAAAAAATTAATATGAGAAATAAAATCATTGCTGTTATTTTTTATAAAAGGCTAATGTCTACACATGGCTACATACTTCTATTTCTGTATATTAAAATAACAATACTTTGATTTATTAATAAACCCCAAAGATAAATCTGAAACTTTGTGACCAAGAAATCATCCATGTCCTCCCAAGTGTCCAATAGATCAAGGTGCTTTCTCCACCATAGTATTCATTACCTTTTTTTAGCTAAAAAATATCTTGCCAATGTTTACCAATGCCTGTTTATTATTTGATCTTGAGCAACTATCACAGCAGTTTCATTTTTAACACTTAAATAAGATTTTAAAACTAAAGCCTTCTAGAGTAAAAGTCCATGGTAGAATCTAAAATATTTTTTTTTTATTCCCCATTAGATAAAGTCATTTAGATAGACCAAGTCTACTAAACATTATCACACCTACTGGTAATGCATTAGCCCTGATATTAATAACAATCCATTATAAGACATTGTTCCTTAAAATATCATTTCCAAGATAATAAAAACATAATTTTGTGTGAGGAGGTAAGCACTAAACATGCATAGGAAAAGAGTGTGTGTGTGTGTGGGGGGGGTGTTTTAATGACAAAAGTTAGAAGAACTCAACTGTATAATAAAATTAAAACAAAACAAAACCCAGAACATTATACATACATTGAGTCCCTGAATGGATGTATATGTAAAATTAAATTGATCATATTATTTTTTAAATTTTTAAATTAAATTTATTCAGGTGACATTGGTTAATAAAATTATATGTTTCAATTATACAATTCAATAATACATCATATTGCATTGTGTGTTCACCACCCAATGTTAAATTTTCTTTTCATCACCACATATTTGACCCCTTTTACCCTTATTTAATTACCCTCCACACTACCTTCCCTCTGGTAATCACTAAACTGTTGTCTGTGTCCATAAATCTGCTTGTCCTGTTTGTTTGTTGCTTTCAATTTTATATATCATATATGAGTGAAATCATATGGATCTCAACTTTTTCTGTATGACTTATTTACTTAGCATGATAATTTCAAGATCCATCCATGTTGTTGCAAATTGCAGTATTTCATCTCTTTATGGCTGAGTAATATTTCATTGTATACAGGTACCATATCTTCTTTATCCAAGCATCTATCAAAGGATACTTTGGTTGTTTACATGTCTTGGCAACTGTGCAGAGCTCTGCCATGAACATCAGGGTGAATATATCTTCATGGAAAATTATTTTCATATTCTGGGGGTAGATACCCAGAAAAGGAATTGTAGGTCATATAGTAATTTTATTCCTAATTTTTTGAGGAAACTCCATAATGTTTTCCAAAATTGCTGTACCAATTTACATTCCCACCAGCAGTGTATGAGGGTTCCTTTTCCCCTACAACTTCTCCAACACTTGTTGTTACTTGTCCTGTTGATTATAGCTATATAAGTGTAGGGTGGTATTCCATCGTGCTTTTGATTGTGTTTCCATAAATTGATATTTTTTCATTTTGTTTTGTTTTTATTTTTTTAAATAAATATGCTCTATTTTTTTAAAGCAGTCTTAGTTTTACAGCAAAAATGAGCAGGAAGTGTAGAGAATTCCTGCATACTTTTCCAAGCCATACAAACACCCCCACCATGAGCATCCCTAACCAGAGCAGTACATCTGTTACAGCTGATAAATCAACATTTAATCATTATTATCCAATATCCATAGTTTACATTAGGGTTCACTATTTGTGTTATGCATCCTATGGTTATTGACAAAGATATACTGATAGGTATCCACCATTGTAGTATAGAATATTTAGCCTGCCTTCAAAATCACTTGGGCTTCAACTATCCATCCCTCCCTCCACCTAAATCTCTGACAACCGCTGATTTTTTACTCTCTCCATAGTTTTGCCTTTCTAGAATGTCATATAGTTAGAATAATACAATATGTAACCTTTTCAGACCAGCTTCTCTCACTTGTCAATATGCATTTTAGTCTCCTCTCTCTCTTTCCATGGCTTGATAGCTCATTTCTTTTAAGCATTGAGTAATATTTTATTGTCTGAATGTATTACTATTTGTCCTCTGACATAATGAAGGACTTCTAAATTTTGGCAATTATAAATAAAGTGGATATAAAAATCTTTGTGCAGATTTTTGTGTGGACATAACTTTTCAACTTATTTGTATGAATACAAACTATAACTTATTTGTATAAATATCTTCAAGGGCTGTGATTGATAGATCATATGGCATGTTTAGTTTTAAGAAACTGCTAAATTGTCTTCGAAAATGGCTGTACCATTTTGCATTCCCACCAAAAATAAATGAGAATTGTTGCTCCAGCATTCCATGTTATCAGTATTTTGGATTTTAGTCATTCAAATAGGTATGTAGTGGTATCTCATTGTTGTTTTAATTTGCAATTCCCTAAAGATAGTTTTGAGCATCTTTTCATATGATTATTTGCCATCTGTTTATTATCATTGGTGAAGTGTCAGTTTAGATCTTTTGCTCATTTTTAATTGAGTTGTACATTTTTTTGGTATACTTTAATAATAGTACTTTATTAGATATGTCCTTCGTAAATATTTTCTTCCCATCTGTGGCTTTTCTTTACATTCTATTGATGATGTATTTCACAGAGCAAAAGTTTTTAATGTTAATGAAGTCTAATTTATCAATTCTTTTTTTATGGATTGTACCTTTGATACGTAATCTAAAAACATCCATTTCAAACAAAAGATTTTATCTAGATTTTTCTTCTATGTCATGTTCTATGAGTTTTACAGTTTTGTGTTTTCAATTAGGTGTAAGATCCACTTTCACTTATTTTGATGAAGGATATATGGTCAATGATGATGATGACTTTTACATGTAGATGTCTAGTTGTTCTACCAACACTGTTGAACACACTATTCTTTCTCTGTTGAACTGCCTTTGTGCCTTTGTCAAATATCAGGTGACTAAATTTCTGTGAGTTTATTTCTTTTCCATTAATCTTTTTACCTATTATTTTGGCCAGTACCACCCTTTTCTGATTATTATTGCTTTATAGTAAGTCTTGAAGTAAGGTAGTGTGAGTCCTCCAAAACTGTGTTGGCTATTTGAGGTATTTTGCCTCTATAAAAAGTTTAGAATTACTTTTTCAGAACACTTACTTTTTAGAGGACTTCTTTAAAATTTCTGTTTTTTTTTTTTATGTTGGCTTATAAATTAATATATACAAATTCTAGAACTCTCTTTTATAGAAAACCTTTGTTAAAAAAATAACAACTTAGATACAATGACTATAACTCTACAACTTGATTTATTGTCAAGGTAATCCTAAATTTTTTTTTCCATAACAAACTTTTGCTGTTGATAAATATTCATTATTTGTATTAGTGATTATGTTTATAATTTGTATAATTTCAGCATTTGGGGAAGAAAATGTTTGGACTATGTTCTACAAAATATTACCACCAAAGGAAGGGATTTCGCAACAAACATCAAAGTATTTTAAATTACTTTTATTTTAAATAATCAACATTTGAAGTACTTATTATTTAAAGTAGTTGAATGAAACACTCCACTTCTCTTAGCTTAGTTCCCCAGGTGCATCATATTTGATTTTTAAGATCTGCCATGTTTCTTGAACAAAGGTGTTTTGAGGATTTCAAATGAGAAAAAAATATGTAGCTAAAATTACATTAAAAGCTGTGAAATACATAGGGGAGAAATCATGATAGAGATACAGTTAGTATCTATATAATGAAAACAGTCTCATTAAAACCACAGTGGTGATAGCTGGTTGAATTATAGAACTTTAAATTTGGGGTATTTGATTTTTTTTTTTTTGCTTTGTATTTATTTGTTCTGCATTTTAAATTTTGCTTTATAATAAAACATGAAGCAGTTCCATAAAATTTAAATTTCTACAGACCAGAATATTTTAGATATTACCTGTAGAGCAACAAATATATTGCTAGTGGGCAACTTGCATAACTGGAAATGAACTATGGACTATAGAGAAATATTGCATTATATCAACCTATCATTATAATTTTGTTTAATTTTGAAAATATATCATTAACTCACAAAGTGTTACATCTGTAATTATTCATCTCAACAAAATATTACACATGATTAGAAAGTAGAAATGGTGATAGAAGTAAATTTCATACATGGTAGCTTAGAATTCCCTAAGTAATAACCAATGTAACTCAAAAGAAATTACTACAAGCAAGTCTGTAAATAACTTATAACAAAAGGTCCATCAGTAATTCTGAAAACTTAAGAATAAAGTCACTCTATGTCTTAACCATGACCCCTCACCCTTGCTACTTAAAGTGTGGTCTATGGGCAAGTAGCGTTATCATCATAACATCTCAGGCCCATTTCAGATGACCTGCTGCAGAGTATTTATTTTAAAAATGAACAAACAAAAATAAAAATACAAATAAAACGATAGCTGCAAACTTTTAATTTTGAAAGACACTGCTCTATAGTCTCAATACTTTAAAATAAATGGACTCTGAAGTTAGATCTGCTCCACCACTCATTGTTTGTATAAACTTGCATAAATTAATTAATCCGCCTATACTCAGTCTCTTCATCTGTTATCTGGGGAGAATATCTATTTCCCTAAATTGTTTTGAGAATAGAATAAATATCATCTGTGAAGTACATTCATCTGTCCATTCATACAACTGTTATGAACTACCTCAGATTATATAAGTTTTAAGGACAATACCGAATAACATATTTCTCATTTCCTCTCACTATAAGACAATAATAACTCATGTCACAAAGATTACAGAAAAGAAAACAACATAGAAAATATACACATTAACATTAAATAAATACATTGTACTTTCACTCTGGGACTTTCTGGGTCTCCTTGATATGCAAAACATTCTCAACACCAACCATTTTAATTCTGTGCTAACTGGGGTATACTTATGACTGGGTTCAGCCTTCACATTTCCTAGTATGTGTCACCTCTTAGGAGTGGTCAGAAATTCCTTCTTAAGTGTGGCTGAAAAAGTTGTGTCTTTTCTCTGTTAGAGCTGGACCCTTTTGCAGACCTTTCCCTTCCCACCTACAAAGACAATATGAGCTTTGAACAATAGCAATTACCCAGGCATCGCTAAACTTCTTCATTATCCATGTAGAAGATGAAATTATTGTATCCTATCAGTATCTGTCTCATTTCTCTTCTCCCCTGGCTTTTCTTTTATCCCAAAAGATTAACTTCTCATTATGATGATCCTTCGTGAGGCCCTCTGATTACTCTCTGTTAGCATAACCTTATTTATAGTCTTATTGCATAATTACATTACCTATCTTGGTGCCTGACAGATCACTGTCTCTCAGTATGTGCTGTTTTCCTTTTTCAATCCAGGTTGCTATTGGAGATCTCTCAGAATAATACTATCACTATAAATATAACTTATTTTTTTATTGTTAGTTCTTTGTCACAAATGTGTTACTGAGACCAACTTGACATGTTTAATGCTAATTATTAGCACATGATTACTAAAACTTTTGGGCTGAAATATCTTCATTTATTTGCCTTCTCTGAAGCTTATTCTGGAATTTGAATAGAAGATCCTTTATACTACAGCTTAGTTTTTACATATTTATTCTAAACAGGAGTATAGGAATATTCACTGCATATAATTCAAATAGGGCTTCTGCCTAAAATAGTAATATTTTCCCTCATTTCATGAGTGTATTTTCATTCAACTTGTCTAAACAAATTGGCTAATAAGATGTTGATCAGATAGGGACTTTGAGAGTATAAGTGTGGCTGTAATTAATAAGGTGGGGATAACAAGCATAAATCTTGGCCACACTGGATGTGTGGTCACCCTAGGTATGGGCAACTTTATCATTGGGTAATTATTGGCCATCATTGATGTGAAGTTATTCCAATGATGGAAGAGTCCTTCATCCAGGCAAAAGTATCTGCAGCTCTGGATACAATCTGAAGAAATGTCTTGGGTCACATAAACTAAAGGCCTGAATATAAAACCATAGAGGTGAGACCTCAATCTAAATTGAGAGTCAGAAAACAATGCCAAGATAAACACGGGGAGACTTGACAGAAAAGAAAGATTGACAAGGACAGTGATAGGTGTTGTGATGAGGAATTGATAGAAGGAGAGTATAATATTACTTAGAAGGTATGAGTGGGTTTGGGAAGAATCAGAATGAGAGACTTTAGGGAGTACATCTACACAGGCAAATGGCATTTCGTATCATTTCTAAATTTATTTCCATTTATTTTTGATTAGTAAGAAAAGGCATGTGTTTTTATATAGCTAATTAGTAACTTTTATTGTGTATTATTAATAGATTTCTGATAAAAGGCATAATGGTAAAGAAGAGTTTGGAATATGAAGAAATGTGGGTATATATTTTAAATGTACACTATCATATATAATATGTGTATATATGCTTTCTGACAATAATGGTTAAATAATGAGCTTTAAATGGATATAATTTGATATTCAACAGTAGTGACAAACAGGATCTGATTGGTGATTAAATCTCTTCTATTTGAAATAAATATAGTGTTAAAAAGTAATTACATAAACTACTTTTTAAAGTGATATTATGTATTTTGTAGATGCCCCTGGTAGGATTCTTTTTATGTACCTGTGTTTTGGAATGAACTGGAGCTGAGCAGATAGATAAGTAGGATGGCTGACTGGGAACACCTTTCTTGGCTGCCCCATATTTTTTCAGGCCTGCAAAGCCCCTAAGGTGAGAACTTAAGTTAGGTAAGAAACATTTGCAAGTTTAAAGTTTAGTAAGGTGGAAAGAGAGAATTTATTTTCCCTGTTTAAAAGTGTAAATTCCAGTGTTTGGGGCTATCAAGGGTACAAAAAGCAAATGTAATTGTTTTGTGAAGTTGGCCCTTGGGTTTTTCATTCAAACTAAGAATTGCAACCAGATCAGAAATTTCAACAATGTGGCATCTATGACTTCCTCTGTGAAATCTGATGCTCTATCTCGTAGACATAATATAAAACACTCTATAGGCCTGCATCATGTAACCTTCAACCAAATAATTCCATACTTGGCTCAAAGTCTAAAATTTTCTCCAGAAAAAAATATAAAGAAATTATAATAAAATTAAATTTGAAGTCACATTTAAATATGTGAGAACTTTACCTTAAAAGCTGAATATTTTTGACTATATGCTTTAAATAGTAACTAATCTGGATCAGCTTACTAGTTTTTGATAATGTTTGACTTCATATTTAATTTTGGGAATCTCTGGTTTTGCATGTTCTTTGAATTTTGGTCTTTAGATATTAAATAAAATTTAGAGGAATGAATTTACCCAACATAGTAAGCCAAATATTGATGTTGTTATAAAACTTATGACATTTGTCAGGCTTCCTACATTAAATATGTTGTGTATACACATGTTTATTAATCCATCACTAAAATCATACTTTATATAATCAAACACTTTTCTGAATTTTGGATTCTCTCAATATTTCAGGAAAAAATATCTTCAAAGTGAAGAGTTAATAAAAACATCTCTAACTTGGAAATTTAACTTGCTCTGAGAGTAGAATATTGATTATGCTGATTATCCACATATCTACCAATTTATTATCTCAAAGTCAAAGATTACTCAAGAAACTGTTCTCATATCAATGGACGTGTGGGAGAGAAAAGATCTTTCTGAAAATTCATAAACCCAAAACAATGGCTGCATTTTTACTTAAAATAGAATCAGTTTAAATATGTTATGATACTAATGAGAATTATTTTAAAATGGTTACCTGTTAAGAGTTGTATGCTCAGTCAAATGTCAACAGAGACAATTACGAAGTTATTTTATGAGTCATAATGTTAATCTAAGATTACAAAAATATATACATATTAAAGGCCAAAAGAGGTCTTCTGAAGTCTCTACTAGGTTAGTCTATCATGTCTAACTGGAGAAATACATTTTTTTTTCTCAAAACATTACCATTTTTAGAGGGTTGAAAACCAAAAATCTTATATTAAACAAACAGGAAAAGCAAATAAGAACAATACATCAACAAAATCTGTTCTCTTACTGGTAATTTTCTATCAAAACTTTTGAAGTGTCTCATAGTGTCATTCTCACTCTTTCTCCTTTTTCTACAATTCACTTTTATAATTCCCTACAATATTTTATATTATAGAGATAATGTACATCCATATTTATATTCTGAAGTTAATAGCTATTTCATCAAAGATAACATTTAATTCTAATTTCTCCTTTAATTTTTTTTTTTTGGTAATAAATATTTTGGTCAGAAATTCCTTTAATATCTTCAGGAATATAATGTGTCAATTTATTAACACCTGAAAGGTAAATATACTCTACTATAGCATGTTAATTTACTGGTTTAAGTATATAGATTTTGGAGTTGTCTAAATGGGTTAGAATCTCAGCTTTATCATGCATGATGTCTGAGAACATGAAAATGAGTCCTCAATCTAAAGGGAGAGTCACAAAGGAAGACCAAGATAGAGACCTAAGAGACTTAAAAATGGGAAAGTTTAACAAGGATGTTGATACGTGTTGTCAGGAATAACTGATGAGAGGAAAATTACTATATTACTCACAATGTGTGAGTATTTAGGCAAGTTACTTATTCTCTCTGAATCTTACTGCCTATCTATAAAATAGAAATGGTTATACCCAACTCACAGTGTGTAAAGTTCTAAGCTCACTGCTTAGAACAAAGACCCCAATATAGAAACTTTCTTTTTCCTCTTATCTTTTTTCTCCTTCTCCTCCTTCTTGTCATATGTGTGTGTGTGTATACATATATTATATATATATATATATATATATATATATATATATATAAATTTTCTTAGATTTAGTAATTTACTTTTAAATATTTAACCTATTATATGAAAGCTAAAAATTATTTTGTTGTTCCTAATTTTTCATATTTTTCTAGTTGCACAGTATTCTCATATTGCATGTTATCATCTATATAGTGTTTTTAAATGATTTACAACATTCTTAAGTATTACTATTTGTCTTGAATCAAACATTTCTCTAGGGTCTTCAGGAGAATTTCATAACAACATTTCAGAAATACAGCCCATGATCATAGTGAGGAGGAAGTTTGTTAAGCTAATAGTTAGAACCCAGTACCAATGGGATCAAGATCATGGGTTTTCCTATTGCACAACATTCAGGCAACGACATTCTTTAAGATGGCAAACTCACCCTCTGTACACTGTGTGTGTTTCATGGGGTTAACGAAACAAGAAAATTAACACAATGTGTATACATTTATCAATTCTTTTGATAGAGCAATTCCAAGGATTTACCTTGTTAAGAGTGAACATGAAGCATCACCATAAGGATCAACATGTACCTTCAGGCCAAATAATATTTCCTCCTGTTATCTTCTATTTTTTTTTTAACTTAAATAAACATTTGCAGGGATAGGTTTGGGTTTACAGAAAAGTTGCAAAGATTGTACAGAGAGTTACCATGTATCCCACACCCAGCTACCCACTATTAGCATCTTATATTACTGTGGTGCATCTGTCAGAATTAATGAGCTAACATTGGTGCATTACTATTAAACTCCACACTTTATTTGAATTTCACTACATTTTCTATGCCATTTTTCTACTTTAAGATCCTATACAAATTATTACATTACTTTTAGTCATCACAGCTCCATCGTTTCTTTTGGTCTCTGAATATCACAGACTTTCTTTGTTTTTGATGACCTTGACAAATCTTAAGGAGAACTGATCATATAATTTGTAACATGTCCCTTAATTTCTTTTTTTTTTTTTGCTAATATTTTTCTATGGTTAGGCTAGGGTTGTCGGTTTGGAGAGTCTTCTTTTTGCTTTTATGTTCTGACTGTATTTTGTCTGGCTGAGAGTTCAAAAAAAGCTGTTCCATGTGAGGCAGCGTTTGGGATCCTCCTGCTTTATTTAGTTCTCCTTTGTTCAATTTTACTTAGTGATTGAGATGAAAGCTATTGAGATAACTACCAGAGGAGATGAGATGATGCTAGCAAATAACTATGCAAAACAGAAGAAAATATTTTAGCCTATGTCTCTGACTATGTAAAATTCCTCCCCAAGTATTTTTCTGAATCTCCTTTGGCACCAAAGACAACTGTTCACCACATATTATTCTCTGATATGATTATTTCATTTTGTATACGAAAAGGTCACATTGTAAATATACATCAAACCTGAACAAAAATATCCTCTTTTTCTATGCAACATACTAATGCTTGAAGTTTGCTCTTCCAGCATTATTTGTTTAATAGAAATATTTTCCATACCACCTGGTTCTGGCAGAAAGTCAAAATTTGCATTTATATGAGGTAGTTTATCAAATATAACATACAGAAGTCTGTTAAGTACACATTGCATTTTGTTTGTGAGAAAATCTGTTTGTATTTAATGTAGTTTTTAAATTAACCTTAATGAAAGCTTCTGAAAATTGTTGTTCTAAGCATTTGAAATATGCAACGAGAACTGGTGGAAGACATAAACATGTTTTCCATTATATGTTATCAGATAGCCCAAAATTACTACAAAGAAGAATGTTGGACTATGTTAAATTAGAAAGATAAGCAAGCATTGAGTTAAAAGCAAAGGTCTTTAGAAGAGGAAAGCACCTAACACAGTTAACCCCAAACATCTTATAACAATCTTCAGTCAGAGGTATTTTAACATTCTTAAATTAGGATGTTACTTACTATATACAGAAGCTAGGGTTATCTACACCAAACCTTAAGATTTTATTTCCCTTAATCTAAGATTTGTCAAATATTCACATACTCACCCAAGGTTTTCTAAAGTACTGAAATGGGTAATTAAAACATGAACCTATCTGGCTGTATCCCTTAAAATAATAGTTTGGTCTGTTATCTTTTTTTCACTCTTTTTTTCATTTCTTACAACACAATACATAATATCATTTTGAATTTCATATATTCTAGTGACTTTCACATAGAGGTTTCCCCAGTAGTGGACACTGGAGTAATATTTATTTTTAATAGACCATATTTTTTATCAACTGTGGCAAATTTGACTGTTTTTTTGGTCTTGTACAAGTTATTTACATGAGGAAGGTGGCTAGAGAGATGCTAAGGTAAACAGGAAAGCATGGAACAGGAAATTTCTACTCAGCCTGACCACATCTTTGCTACATAAAAGGGAATGTTCAATATTTTCATTTAGTAATTTTTTTCAATTAAAACTAGATATCCATGTATTTGTATAAAATTACACAATTTTTAAATGTCAGAAGCTAATTTTGAATTATTTTAATATACTGTGGAGCCAAACAAATCCATACATATATATATATGGCTGGGGTCAGCTTGCAGCCTGTGTTATAAAGCCTAATAAGTAATGTTAATGATATCCTAATTCAAACAAATGCTGGGAAATGATTATTTTCTTTAGCAAATATTGTATTCTTTTCGATGAAAATTTATGGAATATTTAGAAACAAATTAGATATCATTCAGAAGTTTGCTCTTCAATGTCTATAACATTTGACAAAGTCTGGGTTATGGTCCTCAACAACAGAATTCATTATACCTTTGGATGACAAAAAAAAAAAAAAAAAAAAGAATTGTAAAACACAGCTCTTATGCAATAAATTTCATCTTTGATTAAACCAGTTAACAGTTCTAGTTTCCTAAGCCACTCATCTCCTAACTTTAAATCTGTCTATTTATAATTTTTATCATATGGAAGGCTAATTTAAAATATTTAATTTACTAAAACTATACACAGACAGTTTGATCCTTCATTTATTTCTTCTTTGATATACTATTTGTACATTTTCTTCTAAGCCATCACATTGTTGTATCCTTCATATTCATTTTCTTCTGGAAGCTTGGGTTGGGATAGAGGTATGTGAAGCTATGAATTTCTATGCTAAGATTTGTCAAGAAAAGTAGTGTGCACCTCAGTCTTTCCTTACAATCTCAAAGGTGGAAGAACTTTCTATAAGTTTTACTTCTCCCTTATGTCTTCATCAGTTTACTCTCACAAGTTAAAAAGAAATTGATAGAACTCAATATGAATCATATGCATTATCTCTCCTCAACACCACCCTAACACAGGTCTATGAGGTATAAACTTGGAATTCTTTGCCACTCTTACTATGTCCCCAAATCCTTCAATGTAAAAAAGTCAACATCTGTAATTTAAGAATGACTTCATACACTGATTATTATTTCAAAAATGCATTTCAAGTGTGACTTACTGTGTTTGAGGGAGATGTTAAAGGAGAAAAAGAGTTGTTTAGTGGGGATTTAGGAATTAGGTATTTTTTAATATAAATAATTTTTCTTTGTAAGTCTTTTAACCATAAATTACATTTACCAGAAATTCCACCTCAAATTATAAAGCAGAACCCTCGCTACTGACACCTCAGCAGGCCTGGTAGAAATTACACTTTGTATACATGCAAATGTGTGGTTTTTGTCCATTAAATTTGTGAGACAGCACATGGAACACATGTTCGTGTATTATTACAGAATTAAAGTGTTGCAAAAACTCATGTAAATAACTTCAGAAACTCTGTCATAGCTTTTTAGAATAATTTCAGCAATAGAGAATTTTTGTCCTAAGTTTATAGTTATGGTAGCTATGCCTGGTAATAAAATGAATACATTAGATTGGGTCATATACTGGTTTACAAAACAAAAGATTAAAATCCAGTTTCACTTAACAAATATCCACTAAGTATCTATATTATGCAAAAAAAACCTATATAAAATGGCAACCTTACCATAAAAAATGTGTAAGTTCACAGTTTTAAAAAGGGTAATACTAAGTTGAAGGGGTATGTTTTGGCACATCTTAACTAATATAATTAAATAGTTTTATAGTTTTAGCCATTCTAATATAACACATAAAATATTGCTAATACTAAAATTATTACACCAATATATTAATTTATATGGTTATTTTCTGGATAGATTAGTGGTTCCTTGGCTATTAAAAATTATATGAATTTAAATAGATAAAATAAGTGGTTTTGGAAAACTAAACAAATACATGCAAAAAAACTAAAATGATCACTTTCTTATGCCATATACAAGAATAAACTCAAAATGGACTAAAGACTTAAAGGTAAGGCTTGAAACCATAAAACTCCTAGAAGAAAACAGAGGCATTAAACTCGCATTGCTCTTAGTAATACTTTTTTTGGCTATGTCTCCTTAGGAAAAGAAAAACAAACAAACAAAGAGTAAACAAATAGAACTATATCAAACTTAAAAGTTAATGCACAACAAAGAAAATCAACAAAACAAAAAGAAATTTACTGAATGGAAGAAAAATATTTACCAATGATACATGTGATAAGGGGTCAATGTTCAAAATATACAAGCAACTCATACATCTGTGAAGCATTTGTTTATATCATAGTGAATTCTGTTTATGTAAGTGTATGTTCAACTGTAATACCTCTTTCATGCCTTATATTTCCAAAAAAGAAGTCAGGTGACTTGATACAGTATAAATGATTACAAAATTACAATTTCAGCAGTTAATTCCTTCTCTATGAATGTGTAAGGAAAAATATATGATGACTTTGCCTTTCTGGTTTTTGATCACTTTTTGAGCTAGTATGACAGGGCCTTAAAGAAAGTCTCTAATCTGCACATCCCTCTGGTTATAACCAAGATATGAATAGTAATTTTCCACTTCAGATATATTCTCAAAGCATATTTTATCTTTGTACAAAACAATTTTTTATAAAATGAAGGAGTTAATATTTCCACACTTAACTTTTTCTGATTAAGAAAAGAAAGGCGAATAATTTAATAGCATCATTTGCTTATATTCCTTAAGGTTCAAATAACTAGTCCTTATATAGGAACAGCTAGGTCCAATCTGCTTCGGAAGAAACATACTCTGTTAGTGTACAATAGCTAATATCAGATCACTAATAGATTTAACCTTGTAAGTCCATAGATATTTAAAAGTGTTATGGTTTGAAGGTCAACTTGTCTGTCTTATTGTAAAATAAAGGCAAAAAAAAAAAGAATGAAAATTAGAAAGAATTAATTCTTCAAAAAGTTTTTACAAATCAAAACCCTGCAGTTTCACACTGAGAACAAAAAAGGCATATTAAACACCAAAGTTTATCAAGACAAATTAGGTCCCAGTTTCAAATTTTCTTTAATCTTTTGCATCTGAACATTTTTTTTTGCCTCATGCTGTTTTCCCTAGTTAAATGTTAAAATGAATTCTAGCCAATACCATTGACTTCCTCCCTTAAAAATATTGAGACACATAATAAAAAATTAATTACTTCCCCTAATTTCCGTGTGATTCTTTAAAAAGATGTAAAATTCATTTAAAGTAAGTGGTGACTTTGTCTTTGAAGATCATGACAATTAACATGGATCAAAGCTTAGGTTCTGTAACGATGATAGCTTATTAGCATAATGAAATTAACTTAGAGACAAGAATCTTTAATAGGTACAACAAAAACGCTTTAATAATACTTGAAGAAAATTATGTATTTGCTAGAAGTACAACAGTTTCAGATTTTCTATCCAATTAATAAGTTGTTAATTAACTCCTTTTCCAAACAATGCACACTTTAAGTTAACATCTGCCCATTGAAATATTCTGTCTATTGTGTTTCATTTTTTTGAAGCGATATAGCAGTTTTTCCAATGATACTTTGTATTTTTTAATTATTAAGAACATTTGAGTTTACACTTCTTTGCTATACATCCAATATTTTCACTGTTAAAATAAAAGAAGGCTTAATATTATACCCTGAGAAGGAAATGAAGATGTCAATATACAATTGCATTATGTTTTGTAGTTCACACTTTAAATCTTCATTTCAAGGGCAAATAATTTTTGAACAGCTTTGGGGTGCCTGCAAAATTTGACCCACTATTTCAACCCAAGAAGAAAAAAATTATTCATTTAAAATAATACTACCAATTTTGGCCCAAGTGTATGTGTTGTAAATCACTAGGGTTTAGTGTAAGTGAAAGAATGCTTTATTCCCAGCATCACCTTAAAAATTATGCTGTTAAAAATGCATTTTGTCATTTATTTAACCATTCATTCACTAATCCAATATTTATTGAGAACTAATATTAATTGAGTGTACTACGCACTATGTGTCCCCTAAAATTAAAAAGAGGAGGGATTGTATTATAGGTGGTGTTTTCACCATTGCCGGTACTACAGTTTCAGTTAAATTGTTGATTTTCTCTTTATCCCCATAGCAAAAATGAATACTTTGTCCAGGTCCTCTTCTTATGTTATACCTGATTGTCATATTATCATTTTGACTAACACAAGCATCATCCAAAATCAAAAACAGAATTTAACAAGAGATTGATTATTTTATATTAAATAACAGGAATTTCTTTCTACTAAACTTCCTTATCTCATCTCCAGAAAACTCTTCCTCTTCCATATTCATATGGAAAATCTGTGTTTCCCAGTACATGTATGTTATTAATATCCTTTAAGTATTTTCTGCTTCGAATCTAGAAATTGACAGTCTCTGATTCCAAAGTTATGCTGCCCCAAATCCACATCATCATTTGTGGTCCCCCGGTACATCTCAGCATCCTGGCTGCCTCTTTTCCCATTGATCACCTGCATGTCCCTGCCCTAAAAGCTCCATAAGTGCAACTATAAGCTCCTTTTTTATCAGATTAGAGCCAAAACAGGAAGCATAAACATAGGACTCATAGCAGACATACAAAAATACAAGAAGACAACGGCAACATATCTCAGATGCTTTCAAATGTACCCCCAGAATGGATTAAATTATGGTTTGGGTAAATTCAAAAACAAAAAAGTTTGAACATCTTTTTTTTTTTTTTTCCTGATAGCTGGTAGCTCTCACTCCCTATCTGAGCCCCAAGAATATTTTGTACTTCCATTTTTAAACTTATTTAACTTATTAAACTGTATTTAAACTTAAAAACAAATTCTATTGTGAATATATAGAGTTTTTTTTTTTTTAAGATGTCTTATTGCACTACTTAACTATGCTTGGGTCCATATTACAAAACAAAACAAAACAAAAGCATGTTTGCTCTTATATTATAGTAAAATTAAATGGTGTTAGGAGAAATACCTCACTTTTCCCCTCTTCTTGCATTTTAATCTCCCACCATTAACTCCGATTAGCCAAACTACTGGAATTCCAATGGACACTGAGCCTGGAAAATGTAGTTTGCAGGGATCAGCCAATTTGAGTATTAAGTAGAGTAGGAGAAAGGCACACAATGGATACGAGAATGGCTAGAGCAATTTTGTAAATGATAACTTCATATTAACCACAGATAAAGGCATACCTCATTTTATTGAGCTTTGCTTTATTACACATCACAAATATTATGATTTGTATAAGTTGAATGTTTGTGGCAACCCTGCATTGATCAAGTCTTATCAGCATGTTTTTTTACAATAGCATTTGCTCACTCTATATCACATTTTGGTAATTCTGTCAATATTTCAAACTTTTTTATCATTAATATATTTGTTATGGTGATCTGTGACCAGTGATCCTTGATGTTACTATTGTAATTGTTTTAGGGTGCCACAAATCCAAGCATATAACACTGCAAACGTAACAAATGTAGTGTATGTTCTCACTGCTCCATCAACTCGTTGTTCTCCCATATCTCTCCTTCCTTGGGCCTCCCTGTTTCCTGAGCCATGACAGTAACTGAAACTAGGCCCATTAATAACCTTACAATGGCCTTTAAGTGCTGAAGTGAAAGGAGGAGTCACATCTCTAACTTTAAAGCAAAATCCAGAAATAGTTAAGCTTTGTGAGGACGGCATGTTGAAAGCTGAGATAGGCTGAAACCTAAGCCTCTTATTCTAAACAGTTAGCCAAATTGTGAATGCAAAAGAAATGTTCATGAAGGAAATTAAAAAGTGCTACTCCAGTGAACACATAAATGATAAGAAAGTGAAACAGCCTTATTGCTGATATGGAGAAAGTTTTAGTGGTCTGGATAGAAGATCAAACCAGCCACAACATTCCCTTAAGCCCAAGCCTAGCCCAGAGCAAGACTATAACTCTCTTCAATTCTATGAAATTTGAGAAAAGTGAGCAATCTGCAAGTGAAAAGTTTGAAACTAGCAAAAGTTGGTTCATGAGGTCTAGGGAAAGAAACCATCTTCATAACAGAAAAGTGGACGATGAAGCGGCAAGTGCTAATATAGAAGCTGCAGCTAGTTAGCTAGAAGATCTAGCAAAGATAATAAATGAAGGTCACTACACTAAACAACAGATTTCCAATGTAGACAAAACAAACTTATATTAGAATAAGATGCCATCTAGGAACTTAAGAGCTAAAGAGGAAAAGTCAATGCCTGGCTTCAAAGTTTCAAAGGACAGGCTGACTCTTGTTGAGCATAACAGAGCTGGTGACTTTAAGTTGAAGCCAATGCACATTTATACCATTCTGAAAATCCTAGAACTCTTAAGAATTATGCTAAATCTACTTGTCTGATGCTCTCTAAATGGAACAACAAAGCCTGGATGACAGCACATCTGTTTACAACATGGTTTACTGAATATTTTAAGTCCACTGTTGAGACCTACCACTCAGGAAAAAAAAAAAAAAAAGATTTCTTTTTTAAAAAAATATTGCTTATTGACGATGCACTTGGTCATACAAGGGATCTGATAAAGACATACAATGAAATTAATATTATTTTCTTTTCTGCCAACACAACATCCACTCTGTAGCTCATGGATAAAGAGTAATTTTGACTTTTAAGCCTTAATATTTAAGAAATACATTTCATTTTCAATAAATAGCTGTCATAGATAGTGATTCCTCTAATGGATCTGGGCAAAGTAAATTGAAAACTTCTGGAAAGGATTCCCCTTCTAGATGCCATTAAGAACATTCATGATCCATGGGATGAGACCAAAATATCAACATTAACAGGAGTTGGGAAAACTTTGAGGGGTTGAAGGTTTCAGTGGAGGCAGTAACTGTAGATGTGGTGGAAAGAAGCAAGAGAACTAGGATTAGAAGTGGAACCTCAAGATGTGGTCTGAACTGCTGCAATCTTATGATGAAACTGTAAGGGATGAACTGTTGCTTCTTATAAATGAGAAAGGAAAGTGATTTCTTGAGATGGAAAGAAACTCTTGGTGAAGACGCTGTGAAGATTTTAAAAATGACAACAAATGATGTAGAATGTTATATAAATTTAGTCAATAAAGCCGTGGTAGGGTTTGAGAGGACTGATTCCAATTTTGAAAATAGTGTTGTAGGTAAAGTGCTATCAAACAGTGGCACACATTACAGAGAAATCATTTGTGAAAGAAAGAGTCAATTAATGCAGCAAACTTCATTGTCTGATTTTTCGCAATTGCCACAGCCACACCAGCCTTAAGCAACTATGACCCTGATCAGTCAGCAGCCATAAACCCTTCACCAGTAAAAAGATTATGACTTGCTGAAGACTCAGATGATGTTTAGCTGTGTTTTTTTTTTTTAGCAATAAAGCATTTTTTTTTAAATTTAAGGTATGTACATTGTTTTTAAGATATAATGCTACTGCACACTTAAAAGGCTACAGTATAGTAAAAAGTTTTATATATATATGGGGAAATCAAAAAATTAGTGTGACTCACTTCATTGCAGTAGTCCTGCAGCTAAACCCACAATATCTCCAAGATATGCCTGTATTAGAAACAACAGAACATTACTGAAATAGAAATCTCTACAGATTTTATTACCACCTCTTTGGTACTCTAAAGCCCATCACCATTCAGCTTGAGACTGGGGATATTGTTTTGAAATGCATATCAAATCATGTCACCCCTCTCATCTTGACATCATTTAATTCATTCTCATGCTTTATAAACCTTAGTTTGTATCATTCATCATGTAGATCCCTTGTTACGTAGTTATACAGTTTATTATACAAACTCTTGCTATAGAGTTATATAGTTATCACACAGACACTTTGTATTTTATGTCCCTTTCACCTCTAGCACCTTCTTCTAGCTATTAACATATACTCTCTGGTCCAGCCACAACTAACCACTTGAAATTTTAGAATACTGCAAGCTTTTGCAGACCTCTATGCCTCACATGGGGTTTTCTACTTGTAATACCAGTAACTTTCCCACCCACCAGCACCGAAATCATCACCGTCTTTTATTTTTCCATCAGAATAACTCATAGTCCTTCAAAATTTAATTTGTATATCCCTGGCATGATTTAGGGGCCTCTTTATGCTCCCCTTGAACTTCAGGTATACTTCTATTAATATATTTCACTGTACTAATTATAAATATTTTATATCCAGTATCCCTTAAATATCTTAAGTACATATAAGTTTAGGACTATACCTTTGCAATTTTGAACTACTAATGCCTGTTACATAGTAGGAAAACAAAAAAAGATTGTCCAATTAGGAAATGAATGAATGAGTAATCTCTTCTTTGACCATATAGGGTAACAGCATATTCATTTTATACATCCTACAAACAACTCAACAAAATGAAGCAAAATTCCATTTTGTTATTAAAGTAAATGGAAGATTTTTTTAAAGTATTTTTAAACAGTAATTAAAATATCTTGCAATGGTCTCCTTTAAATAAAAATAGATTAAGCCTATTTCTTTTTTCTTTGAGCATTCTCTTTTAATACAATCCTTTCCTTCTTTACATGAATGTTTCAACTCTTGACTTTCTAAGGTTTTACTCAGCTGTGTCCTGGATTTGAATTTCCTTTGATGACCCTGTTCTTTTAATGTTGCTGTTCTTGTTTGTTTCAGAATAATTTATGTTTCACACTTAATTTGCATGTTTTTTTTTTCTAACATCATGAGTTTGAATAACAGTTTTCTGGTCTCATATGACAACTCAGCAGGATAATGTACACTGCTTTTAAAAAAAACGTTTTGTTTTGTTTTTACCCTAATCAAGTGCAAAAGATACTTGCCCTGATCACTATCCTTTTTTAAAAAAAAATGTATATTATCCCACTAATAGCCAGGGAATCCCTTGCTAAGAAGGGAGAAAGGGAGGGAGGGAGGGAGGGTCGGAGGGAGAGAGTGGGAAGAAGGAAGGAAGGAAGGAAAGAAGGAAGGAAGGAAGGAAGGAAGGAAGGAAGGAAGGAAGGAAGGAAGGAAGGAAGGAAGGAGGATGCAGGGAGGGAGGAAGGGAGGAAGGGAGGGAGAGAAGGAGAGAAGGAAGGAACAGAGGGCGGGAGAAAGGAATAGGGAAAAACCAAAGCAAATCAATGCTTCTCCTCATTTGCATTTACTTACCATTTTTTTGACCATGAAACTATTCATAGCAATACCTATAACCATGTTATCACTAAACCTCAGAAATTAATTGAAGTCAGGATCCTTTCAAGGGCACATATACCACAGAGTATCCAAAGGCTGAAATAGTGAGAAACTAACGGTATGTTAAAGTCTTAGCTACTGGATGAAAAATGCTATTATAAAAGACTATTAGACAAAATAAAAGGGTACTCAATTTGTATAAATGATGCCATTTGAGGCAAAGTCTGAATAATATACTAACCCAAGGATCGATTGCTTCAGTTGATTTAAAATATTCTTTGAAAAGCTGACAATCATTTCTAATATTTCTGGGATTTTTCACATGCCATAAATTATTTATGTATATGCAACTTATTTTTAATAAAAGATTTTCAAACATATGCAGAAGTATGAAGGATGATATAAGAATCATTTTTATACCCATCCTCCAAGTTCAACAATGATCAAATTCAAATTTAAATTTTGGCCAACATTATTCTATCTCCATTCTCTCACTTTTGTTGTTGATGTTATTTAGCTGGAGTGTTTTAAAGCAAATTCCAGACATTATATAATTTTAGCCATGAAAAGTTCAATATGTATATCTAAAAATAAGGGCCATTTAAACATAAACACCAAAACATCTAAATGATTAAACAGTGACTTCTTAATATTGTTATCAAGTCCAAACTTTTTCTTGATAGTGTATTTAAATCATAATACAAACAGGATCTACACTTTTCATTTGGTTAAAACACCTCTTGAAGTTTCACTTAATCTTTAACAGTTGTTTCTTTTCTTGTTGAAGAAACTGGATCTTTTTTTATGTTGAATTTCTTATTCTTGATGTGACTAATTATTTCCTTATATTGTCACTTCACCTTTATCTTCAAGTTTCTTATAAACTGGTAGATATAATTAGTTTTAAATAGACTCATAACATTATTTTTGGTGTTATTTGTGAGGCAAAAACACTTTTAACTGCGTGTTCCCTATTGTACTATATTAGGATCCACTTATTATCCAATTTTCCAACAGTCTATTTGTACTTTTTTTTTTTCTTGGTGATAAGCTAATGTTTAGTGGAGTCTTATTAATGCATTTGGTTGTCTCCAGACTGATACATCCATTATAAAATTCCCTTCAAAATATCTATGGTATAAATATAACATAGATAATTATTTTACTGGAGGTTGCAATGATTTCAATTTTTTTTCTTTCCTTAAGGAATTTTTTCTCTTATGATAAAACTTGATTTTTTTTTTTTTAAAACACACACTGGGATAAACTGTAATGGAACTGGGTGCATCCATATTAGGCTTATTAAAAATATTTAATCATGCTTTTCTTTATGTTGTGTACCTGTGGTAAGAACAAATTCAAAATATTAGATGTGTTAGATAACTTTTTAAAGCTTGTTGATAAACTCATAAATATTTGAGAAAGTTGACCTTGCTTCTATAACTTTTTAAAAGTAAACTTTTCTTAGTTGAAGAAACTTGTAGCTACATATAAGTTGTAAGTAATAACACATTGACATCTGAATGTTCGCTTTACTCAATTTTCTCCAATGATGTCATCTTGCAAGACTGTAGTACCATATCACAACCAGGGTATTGACACTGATGAAGCCAGTATGCAAAACATTTCTATCACTACAAGGATAAATCATGTTTCCCTTTATAGTCTCCATCTCCCCATTCTTAAATTGTGGCAACTATTCACCTGTTCTTTACTTCTAAAATGTCGTTTCAAGAATGTTATGTAAACAGAATCATTCAGTAAGTAACTTTTGAGAACTGGCTTTTTTTCACTCAGTGTAATTCTCTAGAGATTCATTTAAGTTGTTCTGTCTATCACTAATTCATTCCTTTTTAATTACTGAGTAGTATTCCACATGTCTCAGATTGCTTAACCTTTCACTTAATGAAAGACATCTCGGTTGTTTTCAGTATTTGGCTATTATGAATAAGGATGTTCTGAACATTTATGTACAGGAGTTTGTGTGAATATAAGCTTTTACATTTCTGGGACAAATGCCCAGAAATGCAATTACTGGTTTGTATGTTGTTTGTATGTTTAATTATATTAACAAATTGCCAAACTCTTTTCCAGAGTGGTTGTAACACTATATTTCCACCATTCATGTATGTATGAGTGATCCAATTTCTCCTCATCTTTGTGAGCACTAAGTTTTATAGATGTTTTTATTTAGGTGTGTAGTGATATCATTGTGTTTTTAAAAATTTGCATTTCCCTAATGATAATCATGTTAAGCATTACTGACAGTACTTATTTGCCATTTATATATTCTCATCAGTGAAATGTCTAATTATGTCTTTTGACTATTTCTAATTGGATTGTTTGGTTCTTTACTGTTAAATTTAAGAGTTCTTTCTATGTTATAGATACTAGTCTTGTGCGAGACATGTGGTTTGCTAATATTTCCTCCAAGTCTGTAGCTTGCTTTTCATCCTCTTAAAAACATCTTTTGCAGAGCAAAAGTTTTTAATTTTGATGAAATCTAATTAATCCATTATTCCTTCCATGGATCATACTTTTAACTCACAAATAATTTCTCGTACTCATATTATTTTTTCTAAAATTTTTATAAATTTATGTTTTACATTTAAATCCATGATGTATTTTGAGATAATTTTTTTATGTAAGATGTGAGGTTTAAGTGAAGTCCATGATGTGTTTTGAGTTTGTTTGTTTTTTTTAATGTAATATGTGAGGTTTATATTTTCACCTATGGATATCCAATTGTTCCAGTGCTGTTTATGGAAAAGGCTATCCTTCCTCCATTGAATTACTTTTGCACTATGTCAAAAATTAGTTGAGCATATTTGTGTGGGTTTAATACTGGGATCTTTGTTTTGTCCATTGATCTTTATGTCTGTATCTCCTCTGACACACAGTCCTGACCACTGTAACTATATAATAAGCTTTAAAATTGGTTGGGCCAATTCCTCCCTTTTCATTTTTTTAAAATTATGTTAATTACTTTAGTTCCTCTGCTTTCCTATATAAATATTACAATAATCTTGCTATACCTATAAAATAATTTTGTTTACATATAATAATAATTGCATTAAATCTGTATATTAATTTGTGAACAATTAGAAGCTTTATTATGTTGTCTTTCCATGAACACAGCATGCCTATTTATTTAGATATTTGATGTCTTTCACTAGTACATACTATTTTTCAGTATATGTAAGTCCTATACATATTGTTTAAGGTTTACACTTAAGTATTTCCCTCTTTTTTGAGCAATTTTAAGTGTATTTTTAATTTTGGTGCTCTTACATTTACTGTTAACATATAGAAAAGCAATATTGTTTTTGAATGATTATCTTATGTCCTGCAAACATGCTGAACTGAGTTTCTAGGAGTTTTTTTTTTTTTTTAATATAATCATTCGAATTTTTTATGTAGACCATCATGGCATCTGAAAATAAGAACAGTTTTATTTTTTTCCTTTCCAATCTGTATGACATGTATTTCCCTTGCTAATCTTATTGCACTGGTTCAGACTTTCAGCATTATGTTGAATAAGAGTAGTGAGAACAGAAACCATGCCTTGGTTCAGATCATAGGGAAAAAACAATTCAAATTCTTCACTGTTAAGTATTATCTGTAGGTTTTTATAGATGTTCTTTAACAAATTGAAGAAGTGTTTCTATATTCCTATTTTTCTGGGAGTTTTTGTCATGAATGGGTGTTAAATTTTGTGAAATGCTTTTTTGGTATCTTTTGATATGATTGTATTTAGTTTTTAGCTTGTTAATATGGTGGAGGATATTATTAGCTTTTGAATACTAAACCAATCTTACATCATTATAATCTTATTTGGTCATGGTCATACATATAATTCTTTTTATATATTGCTGAATTCTACTTGCTAATATCATTAAAGATTTTGTGTCTAATTTCAGGAGAAATGTAGATCACAATTTTCTTATTTTTTACAGTCTTTATCTAGTTTGGGTATTAGTGTAATACTAGCTTCATAAAATGAATTTGAATGCCTTCTCTGCTCTTGTTTTCTAGAACATATTGTCTATAATTTGTGTCAATTATTTTTTAAAAGTTCAGTAGATATTCCTACTGAAATTATTTGGGCCTGGCAATACTTCTTTCATGACTTTTTAAATTATGAATTCAATCTTCTTAATAGCTATAGAATAATTCAAATTATTTCTTTTATATTGGGTAATTTGTGGTAACTTGTGCTTTTTAAGAAATCAGTCCATTATCTCTAAGTTGTCAAATTTATCTGAGTAGAGTTGTTCACAGTATTCTATTATTTTTCTTTTGTTATCTGTAGGGTCTGTAGTGATATTCTCTGTTACTAATGATATTGGTCATTTTTGTCTTCTCTCTCTTTTTAGTCAGTTAGTAAATTTTATTGATCTTTGCAAAATAAAGAGGTTTTGTTTCATTGTTTTTCTCATTTCATTTTATTGATTTATGCTCTTATCTTCATTATTTCCTTCTATCTGCTTGTTTTATGTTTCTTTTACTCTTTTCTTGATTCTTCAAGTAGGAATTGAAATGACTGTTTTGAGACTTTTTCTCTTTCATCATGTATTTAGTGCTATAAAATTCCCTCTACTGATTTAACTATGTCATACCAATTTTGGTATGTTGTATTTCTATTTCACTCAGTTCAATATATATATATATATTTTTTTTTTTCCCTTGAGACTTTCTCTTTGAGCCATAAATTATTTAGAAGTCTGTTGTCTAGTTTTCAAGTATTTAGAGATCTTTCTGTCATTTTTATGTTCTAGTTTGATTTCACTTTGGTCAGAAACACACTTTGATTTTAATTCCTTTAACTTTGTTAAAATATTTGTTTCTGGCCCGAGATATGATATACCTTTAAACCCTGAGCTATTTCCCTTCTCCTCCCAGGACTCTAGAAACAAGATCATTGTTAGATCTGTAGTCATAGCCTCAGAAATCCTGAAGTCTCTGTGTTCTTCTTGCTCTAGTTCTTGTTCTCATTCTCTTCCTCCTCCTCCTTCTCCTCTCCTCCTCCTCCTCCTCCTCCTCCTCCTCCTCCTTCTTCTCCTCCTTCTCCTACTTCTCCTACTTCTCCTCCTCCTCCTCCTCTTCCTCCTTCTTCTTCTTTTTTAATCTCCATTGTTCAGAATAGGAAAATATTAATGTAGATATTCAACTTCACTGATTATTTCCTCTATCTACTTCATTCTGGTATTGAGCTTATTCATTGAGTTTTTAATTTAATTTTTCAATTCTAAATGTCTACATTTATATAATACATATGCTGAAACTTGCTATTTTCTTTTACTGAGAGTATTTTATTTTGATCATTTTTGTAATTGGTTTTTGAAGCATTTTTATGTGGCTGTTTTAAAGTCTTGTCAAATAATTCTAATATTTTAATATATCTGTCTTCTTGGTATTGGCACCTATTGATTATCTTTTTTCATTGAGATTTACCTGGTCCTTGGTAGGACTAATTATTTTTTATGGAATCTGAACTTTTTGGGTATTACAATACAAAACACTGGAACTTACTTAAATCTTCCATTTTTACTGGCTTCCTCTCACATCACACCAGAACAGGAATATGGGGAACCACTGCATTACTGCCAGGATAAGACAGCAGTCCACATTCCTCACTCTATCTCTGTTCATACTCAAGGCAGGGTTGAAACGACATGGTGCCCAGATGTTATCAGTAGAGTCCCAGTGGGTAGCCAGAACTCCTACCCATATCCAAGAGCACTAGCCAACACTTCTAAAATATTTATATCACATCTATCCCTAAAATGAGATCTCAAACCATTATTAATTA
Organism: Eonycteris spelaea; assembly: GCA_003508835.1. Classification (NCBI taxonomy): domain Eukaryota; kingdom Metazoa; phylum Chordata; class Mammalia; order Chiroptera; family Pteropodidae; genus Eonycteris; species Eonycteris spelaea. Next base: position 4,696,277 of record PUFA01000088.1, read on the forward strand.
CCATTAATGAAAAATATCATAAACAGGTGATACAATTTTAAAACTAACCTTTACAATCATTCAAAATTAAGACTGTTAAAATTATAGTGAGTGAATCCAAAGCTCTTTCATTTATTAAGTATAATGCCAAAATTTATTTCAATAAGTTTGAATTCAACAGCATTTCTCCCATCAAGATTCAGTTTATGAACATATATATTTTTAGAGCAGCTACCATTCATGGATGTGAACATCATTAAAAGAGAACAATTTTTCATCCACAATTGAATAGATGGGTTTAATATATATAAAGCAATGAGGTAGGGCTACTCCTCTTAGCTCTGTCTACCAAGTCTTCACCTCACTGACACTCAACACACTGAGTTCCCACCTCATGCACCCACCTCATGCTACACTGCTTTCTCCTCGGAAACTTAAAAAATAAAATAAAATAGGACTGCTCCAGAAGTACCAAAAAATCTTTATTCCAAATGGACACAGTGATTTCTGCAGCTAATCACTGAACTGTTGTCTAGATTTTTTTTTACTTCTGAGCTTGGAGCACCATAGCAAAGCAACAACTACTGAAAGTCACTCATCCTGCCCTTCCTCGGCAGGATTTTATTATCAGCCCCAGCTTAACATGGCTGCTTAAGCCAAAGATATACAGCCTGGGGAAACTGGTCATGAAGTCCAACTACTCTGGTCCTAACCTGACTGAGGCCCACCAATCTGTGCTGCACTGTGAGCATAGGGTTCCACCAGATACTTAACTCCATGTGCCAAAATCCACACATAATCTGAAAATTTGCCATCTTTTCTTCTCACACAATGGAATGCTCCTCTCACAGGATAGGGCACGAGCAAACATTTACAACAAAGTAAATTTAAAAAAAACAAATCTTGTTTATCTACTGTTATTATGATAATATGTGGGATATAAAATCCTCTAAATGTTCATGGTGATAAAATACTTGCAAGCTTTTCAAGAGTTAATAAGGACTAGACCCACACACTCTAGTTAGCCAATATCAAGAGAAGCATTTAGATTTCTAGTAACCTTAGCCACTGAGCAGATCACTTTTTATCCAAGTATTCAGAAGCACTGCTTAACCTAGTTACAAAATCTCTACTTCAGCCGTCCATCACTTGGCCCCTCCTCAGTTAAGCTGATAAGTGACCCTCTCACCCCTGGAGCAGAGGTTCTTGGCATTTCTAGGTTGTCAACAAAGGTTTTAGGGATGCATCTTGAACAAAAATCACTGAAGACATTATATTGTATTTCCCATAAAGCTAATTAAAAAAAAAGATAGCATTATATTTTTCTACTTTATTATTTTTTAAAAGTTCATACTGTTGATAAATGAGAGGACTATAATAGGAGGTATTATTTTTCAATGCTCTTTTTATTAAATAGAATATTGTTAACTATGTCAGTCCTTTTTCTTATTTAATTTTTCTGATCTATAAATTGCAAGTCCAGGGAGTCACTTTACAAAATGAGTATTTTCATTTATCTGGCCTTTTGTACCTTCAGAAATATATTTTAAAATTTAATTTTTGGAAACTCAAGATTTAAAAGAATTGGCTAAAATATACAACAGCTAAAAGAATGAAAGTCAAATAATATTTTTGGTAGGTTGTTTTAATATCTAAGAGTAGCAAAGCTGTTGTGTGAAAGTTTCTATAAAATGTATATCTGAAACAAAAAATAAAGCAAAGGCATCATGAGGCTCAACCAGTAGAATGGCCCGAAATCCCACTAAATGCCAAATGGCTGGTGTTTACTGGTGATGCACAACTTGAGGCAATACCCATTAGCATGGTACAACAGGAGTTATATACAGGCATCCCCTTAGAGGAGTCCCCAATGACAGCTACAGAAACAAATTAATTCTCACCTTGTTTCTAATTTTGGCTGTCACTAACCATGCTTCCACCTTCTGGCTTAGCATCTCAACATTAAGTTACAAGCATGTAACAAGAACTTAGTCAAGCAATGCTGGGGGATTTACTTTCCAGCAGCTGAGATACTAAAGGTGAGGTAAGAGCAAACATGTGTTGGTGTGGGACAGTAATTATATACAGACAGAAGGTACAAAATGCTATGTTAACTGAATCTGTTCACAGCTGGGTCTCATCTCAGTTGATGAAAAAAAAATATATATATATACACACACACACACACACACACACACACACACACACACACACACACACACACACACACACATTATACCATAAGAGTAAATAGGGTCGGGGTTCTTGCATGAGAGTCCAGACTAGGACTCTTTTATTAGCACTGTTGATACCATCAAAGATGTCAAGTGGCTAGTTTAAAAAAATGCAATGCTTTTGCTCTTCTTCTTCTTCCTCTCTTCCTCTCCTATCACCTCTTTTTCTCCCTCCCTTTCCTCCACCTCCCCCAGCCTCTCATTTTCCTCCCTCTCCTCCTTCTTCTACTCCTTCTTCTTGACTCTGCCACAAAGATATGTTTAAGGGGTATGTATGACCCAAGTGAGACAAAATCTCCCTCCTGCAAATTTACAGGACATATAGAGGTTATTCACTTATAAAAAGCTGAGAAGTGTAAACAAAATAATATAGGACACTGAGTTGAGAGACAACATTTAGTCCTAACTCTCCTGCTATCCAGCTGGATAACTTTAGACATGTAAATATTCAATTCTTCTATTTCCACATCTGGATAATGGTGTCAACATCTATTCTATATTTCTCACAAGATGCTTTTGAGAGTTAAACTTTTATTAATATTTTAAAGTATGGACCCTCTAGACTGAAATCTTTTTCCCTTTAAGAAATGGAAATTATTGTCTCATTTTTCTTTATAGGGCTAAAATCAATAAGCTCAATCTGATCTCTGCATTATAAAGATGAGAAAAACTGAGGTCTAGACAAGTGATTTTCAAGGATCAGCACATCAGCTTCACTGGGAATGCAAATGTATAGCCTCCACACTAGACCTGTGGAATCAGTTTCTTGGGGTAGGTTCCATCCAGAAATCTGTATTTTCAACAAGTTCTACCAATGATTCCAATAGTCACTCAAGTCTGAGAAGCACTGGTATAGACTGCATATTAACAGAGAACAGAGTATAGAGGCAGAGATAAGACTAAATCCCAAAGCCCTGAATTCTAAATCAGACCTTTGTAAACTACAGAAATGTTAATAATTCCATTATCTAAACCACAATTTGACTTTAATATGGGCCTTTGCTTTTGTAAAGTGTTATTATTAGGGAGCAGGGAAAAGACCCTGAGCAAGTCCAAAAGAAAAGATTTTAATTCGCTTATTTATAGCTTATGTATATATAATCGATATGATTCCTCAAATAAAAATGTTTACACTCTTGTAGGCAAAACCTTCAACCATAACTTTCTGGGTTTAGTAGATTCTTATACAAAGTCAGAGGTCCCAGTTGCTGCATTTATATTGGACAAAAGATTAAATTAAGGCAAGAAGAGACTCATGTTTCAAGCCTTCTGTAAATGAAGTTATAAACCATTGAAGAATGCTGTAGAGCTATCCTTAAAAGAAAAAAAAAAAAAGCCTAAATGAGATAGCTCCATACAAACAAATTTATTCTTACTTTGGCAATGCAATGACAAAAAGGATGCACTCACTTGCTCTCTCTCTCCATCCTCCACCCCCACCTATCTCCTAACTCCCCCTCCCCCTCTTTCTCCCTCTCACCTCTCTCTTATTCAAATGTTTTGTAATAAAATTGAATAAGAAATAAGCAACTGTTCTGTTTCTCTTTTAGAACATCTGATTGTTCTAAAATGTGACCAAGCTTCAGACTAATTAGCTTTGGTGATGATTTAAAGTTACAGATAAACACAGAATATTGCTTTCTTCTAACTTAAGACTAATCAGATAAAACTAGGGGAGCTGGAACCCTGAACCAGTCACTTCTCATTGCCAGCAACCTTGTCTTTAAAACCAACATTCAGAATAAGTACTATTGTTTCTATACATGTCTTACTATTTAAAAAATGTAGAATCACTGCAATCAGAAGAAAAGGGAGTGGGGAATACTGATTCCCTTTCTTTACTTCGAAAAAGTAGAATTCTGAGTTCCTAGGCTTTTTTCTCAACAACTAAAAGTGAGACATTGAAAACCCTATAGCATTTTCTTACCTTAAAACATTAGCATCCTAAATTCTAATTTTCATATTTTTCTAACTGCCTTATTATGCTGTCTTCTGTCATTGCAAGGTATATTCTATCAGAAACAAAAATAACTGCTTAAGGACTCAGTATATACTAGAAATACTATCTAATCAAATTGTATTAATTCCTTTGCAAATAAAAACAATACAACTAGGATCTTGACCAATGTATTTAAAGGAGAACTTAAAAATTACAGATAAAATATCAAAATAGAAATAAAATGGTGATACAAAAACTTCATTATTCTAAACATTTATTACTTAATCCCATTTTTTAGAGTACTCAAAAAACACAAAGATAGTATATAATCCAATAATAATAAATAATTCAGTATAAAAATAAAGAAATGGCAAAGGGTAGAATACAGTAAGATAATAATAGCTGAGCATTTTCAATCAATTTAATTGTCATTTTTTTCTGTTACACCAAATTGTATCAATGTATTTGGGCCTGTGAAAAGTAAGATGGTCTGAAGCCTAGAATAACTAAAATCAGATTTTATCGGTTTGAAAAAGTTATAAAAAATGTACTTAGCAAAGTTGAGAGAAAAATAATTAAAATTCAAACAATGAGAGAAACTGGTAAGGTCATAGGTATATGACATTCAATGCCAGCTCCTAGACAAAGTTTTGAGGAGGCCAAATTTGCTATCGTTCTTTCTCCTGGCCCTTGGTGACTACTAATTTTCCAGAGACTTCATATCATGGTTCTCACTGGACATTCATGTATTAATCAGAATATTTTAGTTGCATGTGACAGAAAACCAACTCAAATAAGCTTAAGTACAACCATTATTTAGGGCAGCAAAGCTCAAAAGTAAACAATCTAAGGGTTGAGTTAATTTTAAGCATGACTGGTTTTAAGAGCTTACATGAGTTTGTACTTCATTTTATTCTGCACTCTCTCCCCCTAATCTCAGCTCTCTTTTACTCTGATTTGACTTAACTTTCACACAAGCTTTTCTGATGTGGTGACAAGATGACTTCTAGAAATTGTAGGCCTTTCAGGGGGACATCTCAACAACTCTAGCATTGAGACTCCTCATTAGGTATCTTTAGCCCAAATGACTGGTTCTGAATTCCAAATTTATTGCTCAACCAATTACTGTGGCTAGGGATGTAATAATTCTTTTGAGCAAATCCAAATCAAGATTTTCCCTAAAACAGGGTGACGTGAATCCCAACTGAATAAATTAGCTCTTCTAGGAAAATCAAGGTAACTTTAGCCTAGAAAAAGAGGGTGAATAAATGCTAGAACAAAACAAGTGTCTACTAAAGTTTATAGTGCCGACAGTGATCCACAGATCTTTCTTATCTTCCATTCCTTAAAGGAGAGTCTTATACTTCATTCTTCATGGTGCTCCTAAGTGAATAAACTTTCTTAGGAATAAACTGCACCATCATAGCTTCGGTTCATAACCTGAGAAATTCAGGAATAATGGCAGCGAGTCCTTTGGCCTTCCTGACTACAGTATGCACTTGTGAATTCCTAGTGATGGCAGTCGTTATTACTGTTGACTATATGTAGTTAAAATTTTCTTTCTTATGATAGAGCTGATATCTGAGCTGATATCTGCTCTTTTATGCTTGTCCATTGTTCTGATGTTTCCCCCTAGAGCCATCCAAATTATGCCCATTATGAGTTCTACACAGTAGATCTTCACAGGTGTTAAGGTAGGTTTATTTAACTCCTGTGAAGATGACATAATTTCCAGAAATTTGACACTCCTCTATTTCTTTTTTTTTTTTTCTGCCTATTTTGTCTTCAATCATTATGTTACTCTTTTGTTGAAGAGTACTGGACTTCATTTGGCTGAACCATAGGTTTGAGTAATTTTTATTGTTGTTGTTTTTGTTTTTTTGTTTAATTTTTATTTACATAGTCTCCAAAAATCAAGTAAAAGTTCAACCAATATTAGGTAAAAAATTGTTGTTTCTTTATAACATTATTCGTCACCCATAGGCTTTCTATCTTAGCAATAGAAATATACCAATTTCAGCTGTGAAACAAAAACATTCTGAATTCCTGTATGTTTTTCTTTGTTTCATTTATCGTTTGACTCCAAAACAAAACAAACACTCAATTTGAGTCTGATAGAAAGTATATACTTTATAATCTTGGAGTTTTATAAAGAATATGTTTATTGCTACAAATAGTCAGATTCCTGGTCTGTGCTATGGGAACTGAATTTCTGCCTTAATGTTTTGGCACATCTTCAGTATACTTATCCTCTGTACGAGTAGTGTGTATACACGATTATATTAATTGAAAAGAATTTTGTACTGGAAAATCCCATGATGCTAGCATTGCTTCCAAGGGTGTCTTGGACAAGAAAGAATGGGGCAGCAATATACAACCATTATTCGGTTACATCATTCATACCAGAGAAATTATCATCCTACCGCTGATGGGGAACACTTGTACTTCTCTATTATCAAAGATTTTGCAGAACTGCTCAGCCCCCTCTATTCATTTCATTCCAGCTGTTCCAACACAAGGAATGAAACAGATTGTTTCATTCTCTAAGCGTACATTAAAAAGGACAATGCCATCATTGGGGGGGGGGGCTTTTGAAGGGGTTTTTGCTCAATTTGGACTGTGTGTGGAGCAAGCTCACTGCCTTATAACAAAAGCATAAAACTCAGTGGTGACAGGCCAGTCAAAGGCTAAAGAATTCATTAAAAGGAAGAAGCCCTAAATGTTCAGCCATAAACAACAAAAGACATCAGAAAGAAAGCAGGGAAAAGGTAAAGGAGACCGTGAGAAGGAATGTGCACTGGCTCAGCTCTGCATCCTTTTATAATCCTTTGGGAAAACTCACTCATAGGGCTCCAACAGCTCTTTCTTGAATTTGTCCTACATCAAAGAGTCACAAGCTTGTTCTTGCTTGGGCTTGTTTTTAGTACCTTTTAAATGTGCATAGGTTTGAGGTTTTTTGATACCAGATATTAAAATTGTTTCCACTATCTGGTACTCTCTTGTCATGTGACCTTCAAGCATAAGCCTTGCCCTCTCCTTGGGAATCCAGCCTTATCTTTCTGTATTCATCACAAATATCCACCAGTCTTTCTTATTTTCCTTTTTTCCCCTTTATTCTCTACTTTTATCTTGAATGTCAAATACATAAATACACACTTTCACTCCCTTTTTGCATTCCTATGGCAGACATTGCAAATTAATCATGGAAATCTTATGGAATATGAATTATTTTCGATATGTATTCCAGGAAGTCACCACCAAGAGAGCAAAACAGAAAAGTGAGATGAAACATATTTTCACATCCTGCCTCAGGAATCTCACAATTTAGGAATCTATAAGGCTCTCCGAATTCTTCCCTGATATAAACTTTTATAAAGAACATATCGTTATACTTGGTCTAATAATGATAATAAAATTGATTCTCAATTTAATCTCATTGAAGAAGACAATATTTTATCTTCAATTTAGCTTACCTTTCACTCTTCAAATATATATATTTAGTGCTTAAGGATTCACATTGATTTTTCAAAGTGGTAATTTTCAGACAAGTGAAAAATATACTAAACTCTATTATAGACTATAAAAAGTAATATAGGCACTACACTTTTTTTTCCTCCTCACATTCCATCCTCAAGTCCTGTACTAGTGTAAACAGGAGAATTTGACATCACTTATTAAAGAGAAGACTTTATTAGAAGTTGCTGCTTTACCTGGAAATTTTTCTTTTCAGTGGCCCATCTCTTGGATCACATGCTCTCTCACACTTTCCTCCCTTAATTCTAATCAAGTCTGGGGTAATTTAATAACAGCCAAAAGCAATCCTTGAGGCTCGCACATGGTCAAGTTGGGTTCATCATGAATGGACTAGATAGGGCATTGGTTTCCATCCGAAATTACAAACAGGGTATAATTATTTAGCATATTCTCTTTCCTACATGTACTCCTAGAAATTGTGTGGTGGAGATAGATGGCTGCATTCAAGATTTAGTGATCCTACAATGATATTGGATGTATAATCATAACAGCTATGGCAATGTTCATCAAATTAAGGTGAGTTCATATAAGGTATGTGTGGGAGAACATGGGGCAGAAAGATTTAAATGTCTTGATACTGGCCATGAATTAAGATATGTATTAGGCAATAAACCTAGGCAAATCATTATTCAAAGAGGACATTCAGTCATAAAATAGATACTTAGGGAAAGATTTGATTTGCTAAGTTGTGTTTCATGATTGTAAATATGGTATTGGTGTGCTATACTCTCCTCTTGGTGAGTTAAGTTGCCAGCCTAAAGAAACTAAGAGCTCAGTCTGGGCTTTCTTCTAGATCAAACTGAGTTAATGTTTCTCCTATTATTTTCTCACTGACAAAACTACATCAGTATATCTGGCCTATGCACACACACACACACACACACACACACACTAAAAACATCATTTAACAGAAACAAAAGTTAATTCAAAAATTCTCTCAGGATTTCTTCAAATGATTATGAGTCATTTCTTCATTCAATTTCTGATGTTCTCTAAATTCTTTCTCTCTGAATTGCTATTTAAAGCTATACCTTAAAATCTGCTCTAAGCTCCTCCCATGTTTCCAAAACACATATGAACACGTTGCTAACTTTGTTTTGTTTCATTTACAGAATTGTGGGATTCTGAGTCATCAGGAAAGGAATATTGTGTCAGCCAAAATGAGTTTAGTTTAAATCACTCTTTGGACATTCCTGCCTTACATGCCATGGTAACCACCCTACCATTAGAAGAAGCTTTACTGGGTCCGAAGGAACCTGGTGAGAAAGCATCTGGATATGACCAGAACTAGTCTTATGCTATTGGTCAGTAGAGGATCCAGAATATTAAAATATATGTTAACCATCAAAAACTGTAGAGGTTACATGTCTATCTGGATTATTGATGATTGAGGACCCCCTAGTGAGTAGATCCATCTTTCTTTTCTCACTGCAACCTCTAATGCCTTTTCACCTTAGTCTAATCTAGTAATGTCCACAATAAGGTGAGCAAGGTGATTTGTATGAAGGAAATATTAGTAATTCTATTTGCTTTTATCACTTAAATTCTATGATTTATGTCTTATTAACTGTATACACATACAAGTTATAAAAATTAATACCCAAATAAATACATATTGTGAGGGTATAACCCCACTTTTCTTGTGGCTTCTGAATAGGTGGAATCTCTGTTCCCAAATCACTTTCTGATGACCTGTATTTGGAGACTGTGCTCAGGAAAGTGACATCCTCTCTCCATCTTTATTGAGACCTCCCCCACAGTAATGCCAGTGGCTGCAGGGGAGGGGGGCTTCTGAGGGTTCTTTTTTTCATTCCATCTACTTTGCACATGGCACCAGCATCTCTGCCTTCTTCATGTAGTCTCTCCCTTTCTTCCACAATCTCTCCTCCAATTTATTTTTGCTCCAGGAGCTGAACAGAACAAAAAGGTATTACACTGCCTTCTGAGAGAGATCTTGTGACTAAATAAATATTGTGTTCCCTCTTTCTCTTCCTCTCTCTCCCACTCTTATTAAGAGAAATTGAGTGTTTTGAGGTATGTTTCTGATCTGTAATACTAATAGGAAAAACAAACACACCCTGTTAAACCCCTATTCTTGGGCCTTTGGGATATGTCTCAAATGTTACATAACAGGGAAATCCTTGTATCCTAAATTGAATTACTTGCCATTGCCAACCCTGATGAGCTGGATTTTAAGTTTAATGTTGGTATTACTTGACATAGTCCTTTCCCTTTTCTTATTTCTGCATAAAGACTACACAATGCCAAAAGGAGAAATCATACAATTTGCTTTACTCTTTTATTTCTCTATTTAATGTGCACAGTATCTTACATTTAGAAGACATTCAATTAATAACTGTGGGTTACACAGGACGTACTTTAAGATAGTGCTTTACACAATCTGATGCATTGGTTTCAACCTTAACATGAGTCAAAATCACCTGGAGACCTTGTTAAAACAGATTACTGGACCTCAGCCTCAGAGGTTCTGATTCAGTAGGTCTGGTGGGGGCCCTGGAATCTATAGTTCTATCAGGTTCCCAGGTGATCCTGACGCTGCTGACTGGGGACCATGGATTAAAAACCACTGATTAAAGAACTGTGCAACATGTTCTCTGCACGTATAGAAAAGAAGGCAGGATCTAGGAATAGAGAAACAAGATTAATTTTTAAATGTTAACTTTTTTTATGATAACATGGCTATGTTATATTTCCAATCACTGAAAATAACTGCATTAAAACTAAAAGAAAGAGTGAATAAATTTGGAATTATTTAAACTATATATGATCCTGCCATATGACAAATATAGAATTAAAGATTTGGCTCTATAGTTCTAATAATATTGGTAATATATAGTAAATAAATTTTAAAATATTTTCAAAGATAATTATTTCTTTTGAACAATAACCTTTTAAGTTATGGGTAATCATCAATATTTTGCAAGTGAAGAAAAAGTTCAGAAAGACTGTTCTGAGTTCAGAGAGGTTGAGACAGTTTGACCCAAAGCTAAATAGCTCCTAAATTGTGAAGTTCACATTAGCATCTAGAACTGATTGGCTCAGTCTTATTCTATGTCTTCTATCCCACATCTCTATCTTACATCTGTTGTTTCAGTTTTGTGATGTCCTCAAGACTACTTAGAGGACAAAACAAAATTTTAAGCAAGCCATAATCGAGGGGTAGAATTTGAACTAGAATTAGAACCCATAGACGCTAGATCTATCCTTTTACTAAATAACCATCACCCCACCATGAGGCCAATATCCAAAGCCAGAGGTCTTTGGATATTAAGGCCAATATCCAAAGCCAGAAGTCTTTGGATATTAACCTGGAGGTCTACGTCTCCTGCCTGCACCTGTCCACAGCCTACTCCTACTGCCACTATGTGGTCTGAAAGCCCCTTGCCCAGCACTTCCAGGAGGAGAGGGAGCAACTGAGAAGTTGATGTGGCTATAGAAGCAATATGGGGGTTGCATCTGCCTCCCGAACATCAAGAAACCAGACTATAATGATGAAAAAAAAAACATCTATCCTGAAGGCCACGAGGTATATCTTCCACCTGGAGAAGAGCAATATTCCAGAGCCTGCTAGATCTGTATCAGCTAGCCACCCTCAAGAGTGACACCCACCTGTGTGACTCCTTAGAGAGTCACAGCCATCAAAGAGTTGATGGCCATCTCACTAACATGCATAAGATGGGAGCCCCAGAAGCCAGCATGGCAGAGTACCTCTTTGGCTCATGCCCTGGATGTGAGCAATTACTGAGCTTGGACTGCCTTCTTCATGGCCATGGGGCAACTGGGTCATCATGCCAGGCATGCATATTGCAATATCACCCTTGCAAAACATTCGCTTAAGTTTTTTTCTTCCGATTTTACCATTTCTTCCAATAAAATTATATGGTTCCTAATTAAAAAAAAAAAAACACTGGGGAAACTGAAGCACGTGTGCTAACATCTCTGCCTCAGATTCATCACCTATAAATAAAAATAATAAAATCTGCTTTATCATCTTCATAAGCTTATGTGAAAATCAAATTTCATAATGTATTTGTAATTTAATCCATTTCTTTATACCAACTTCATTAGATAAAGAATCCAGAGAGGTTTAGATATATAGAAAATAGCTTAGAAATGTACAAAATGCATCAGAGATTTAAGGTTTGATGATTTAGTAGAATGTGATTATAACATATTAGTTCAGTTTGACTGTGTCTGAACTGAATACAAAGGTAGATTAGATCACTAATATTTAAGGTATTTAGAGCAAGTATATATATATATATATGAATACTGAATGACCTAGCTAAGGATAATCTACTTGTTCAGGGGGGAAAAAAATGCTACAAATGGTTCCATATTTTGAAATAAGTACACAATTCTGCTACAAGGAAAGGAACATCAGTAGTGCAGCTGTTTCCCCAAAGGGGGAAGACTTTGATTCAACCTTTCTCCTACCAACTTCCCTTCTTTCTTCTCTTCGAATGCTTTCCAAAATGTTTTGAAATATGTCTTCTGAATTTCATACTTGTTCAATATTCTCATGTAACTTTTTTGCATCTAACAACATGATATTCTAAATGGAATATAAATTTAAAACATTTTTTGCTAATGAGCCTAACAACCCTTACTTTCTAGGGAGTATATTAATATACTATTTCTAGAATCCCAATCCTCATCTATTTATGTTTCCTTTGATTTAATTCAATTGAGCCACAGAATATTGGCCAAAAGCTACCTTAAGTCAACATTGAGTCTCTAGCTCCTCATTTCACAGATGAGGAAGAATGGAGCATAGACTATCGGTTAAAAGCATATAGCTGGTTAGTGAAAATGTTTGTATCAGAACTAAGGGATCCATCACCGCTGTAACAGCTTTCTCTTCACCATACCATGCTACTCCCTCTGGAGTTTCCACCTTTAATTAGGAAACTAAGGAACATGTCAGAGCCAAATCAAAGGCCCTCAGAGGCAGAAGGTCTAGGAAATAAGTGTAGAAAGTATAGAAAAAGTTACAATGGAGCCAGGTAATGCGCTTTGTAATTCTGGACTTGTTTTAACACTGGTCTGAGGCATGTGGCTTTACCTCAATGAGCCCAAACTATTCTTTTAGGAAATGGGGGCCAAAAATACCTATAGTAGAGGTTTGATAGTATGATAAGATATGGCCAATTCTGCTTAAAATATAGTAGGTAAATAAATTGTCTTCTCTCTCTTCCTTATTTCTCACACTGTTCTATCTTTCTGCAAGTAATACCTTTCAGTGATTATCCTTTCTATACCCAACATCTGTAGAATTATATTCTCAGATCTTTCCCCCTCTTTGGCGACTGTAACATTTTCACCCTATGCTTGTTTCTTCTTATCTTTTATTCTTTACCCTTTTACCATTAATGAGACCCAAATCCCTCCCCTTTCTCCTCTATATCTTCTTTTACAAACTTACTTCTTTCAGGGCATCCGCAATGAGTGGCAGTGGCTTGCAATGAATAGGTGATACAGCAGTACCCCTCTTTCCCTTGTATTTCCTGTATTTTAAGGACAGTGTTCTAAATATACTCTTTATAACTAACAACAATTATTCAGGCATTTGGAAGAATGATAATGATATATTCCTAACCTGGCTAATATATTTCTCAGTAGTGTGAACATTAAATTTCAGAGTTTTGATTTAATTCTTGTTTTATCCATTGTATTTTTAGCTTTAGGAAGTCTTCATTATATACCTGTTGCTTCAGTAAGATATGTGACACTTGTCTGAGTTCCACTTTGACCTTCCACCAATGTTGAAATACCACGTTTGAAAGAGTAAGTCGAAACAAAGGATATTTTTTAAGAGAGCCAGAGAATCATTCACTGGGATATTTCTTCATTATTTTGCAATTCTGAGAAGTCGCCAATATCATTGCGAGATTTGGCTTGTGTACACCTGGAAAATATGAGACGAATATTTCATGTTGACACTCCAGCTTCACTTCCCCTGGGTTGGGGATGGAGAAGTGAGGAGCTAAACTGCATGTATTAAACCTACAACTAAACTACAACTCAGCATATGTTACACAGGACTTCCTAGTGGTCTCTTAGTCTTTCATACTTACCCCCTACCTTTTCATCCAAAAATGGGTTTACTTAGCTGTTCATATATTGGAACGAAGTGCTGACCAGGGTCAGCTTTAGCACCAGTAGAGAAGGCAGATGTTTATAGAGTATAACTTAAAGAAAGTTCAAAAACCTTCTATAGAAAATACTTTTTCTAATAGCCTTATTGAACTTCCTATATTAGTCACTTCCTTCGAATGAAACAGTGAAAAAAAAATCTGATAAAATATACAAGCTATCTTAAAATCATGGCACATGAAGTTCTTCTCACTTATTGATCAAACTGGTTGATTAGTCACTTAGAAGGAAAATTGTGATAGGAAAGGGAAGGAAAAACAAGGCTTGGAGCATGTCCAAGCCTGGGAAAGCAACGTAATCTGAATAGTTGAAAGAAACGATAGAAAAGGGATATCACTAGAGACACCTTTATGATCTTAAAATGATTGTTAGGAACAACACCAATGCTATGGATCCATACTTCGATTTGTTCATTCATCCATTCCTACATCCATTCATCCATCTAACAAAAGTTTCCTGAGTAACTACGTACAAGACACTACGATGATACACTAAGGACACAGACGTGAAAGGAACTCAAGTCTTTTTCTTTAGGACTTTACAAAGGAACACAAGTCTCTGAGCAAAATTCACCATCTTAGATGCTATATAGATATCAGCTCATGGTGCTGTAATAAGAACTGGCATTTATTACCTCGTGACCGACACTGTTCCGTATATATATTATTCATTTAACTTTTCCAATAATGCTGTAGAATAAATACTATTATCAAGTCCATTTTACAGATGAGAATATGGTGAGAGATCTGAAGTAACTTGCCCAAGCTCCTATAGGAAAAAAGAAACAGGATTAGGATGGAAGCCTCAGTTATCTAACTCCAAAACACATTTTCTGAATCCTCTGTTGTACAGCTCTCAAGAGCCCACAGGAGTTAAACTGAATAAAACCCTGCAGAACTAAATATGAGAAATGTTACACAGATATTAATAGTCACCTCTATTTGAATTTTCAGCTAGTCGAGAAAGAAGTATAGCTCTTCGACTGAAATTGGAAAGAATATATGGGGTTATTACAGCCATTGTATCATTCTCAAGAGCCTTAGTATAACCAACATGACTGCTTGTGAGCTTACAGATCAAGGCTATTCATTGGCAAACTGTCTGCTCAAGGATTAAAAAGGGTTAGTAAGACTCCTTTGAATTATTATGATTTGGCCATTTTTATTGTAAGTAGAAACAGGCATTGAACATTTCTTAAGCTCTCAAGGAGGTAAATAATAAATTTTAAAAAGTATAGGGAGGGTAGTGAAATTTGTGAGCAAGACAAATTTTGTCAGATATAGGGAGGAGACCTAGGAGACTATAGCATCTAATTTGATACACTTATAAGCCACAAACATGTCTGAATGACCAAGAGCCAGCCACCACCACAAATAACCAGGATAGGTCTGGAGTCAGCAGGGAAGAGCTGGGAAAAAGTCCAGGCCGATAATGAAAGGGGGCATTAAGGTACACATTAAACTCTCCAAAGGAAAAAAAATAAGCAAAATTTCCAAGACATCCCTAACAAAAAGTTGAAGTATTAACATTTTGCTAAAGTAGCAAAAATGGCAAATTTGCTGGTTTCACTAAGTACATCATATTGTTTTTTTTTTTTTCCTCAAAGTGGAAAGGTGGTAAAGCTTCACTGAGCAATAGTAAGTGAGGATGTAAGAGACTTTTCAAAAGTGATACATCAACCAATTACTTAGAGTTTGGAGGGAGTAGTTTATTTTTCTGGCATTGAGAAATCAGCATATTTGGAGTTGGCATCCAATAGCTCAGTCCAGCTCCCTGAGCGTTTGGGATTACAGATGGGAGAGAAGCTGTGTTATTTTGTGGATTAAAGCTGCCACTGGAACTCAGAACGCTTGATTGAAATTTCAGACATCTGATTTTGTCAGAGTTCGATCCATATCCTCTGAAATGCCTGCCTTAATAACCACGTTAACCCGTTGCCAATCTTTCCACCACAAACACGTCTCCATATGATTGGGAAAATTAATGAACAGGCACTAGCTATATAATTAAACCCAAACACTCCTGATTTCAGCATTCAGAAAAAGCCACTGCCCTGATTTTCTCTTGACAACACAAACTTGCCGTCCCAGGAACTGTTTAATATTGAAATGAACTGTAACACTACACCGGATAGGGGCAGAGGTCGCTGAACGGTACTGGAAGTCAGAAGCGCACAGGGGCTGACAGAGGGCCTGCTAACATAACGCCTGGGGCTGCAGCTACAACCCACACACTTCTTCTCAGGCAGTGACCTTCTGATAGGTAGCCAGATAGGGGGACTAATTTGCTAGTATTCTGAAGGTCCGATGGTGCTTGCTTGTTTTAAGACAAGCCAAAATATGCTCTGGTGACCACCACGACATTGCAATTCCATGCCCTGCCACATTCCTCTTTTCCAGATCCCAGGCTTTTTTTTTTTTTTTTTTTTTTTTTTTTTTTTTTTTTTGTTCCTTACTCAGTTCAGGATGTCAAGATGACCTAGGGGGGTTTTTTTTTTTTTTTTTTTTTTTTTTTTTTTTTTTTTTTTTTTTTTTTTTTTTTTTTTTTAGAAACAAGCAGCAAATTAAAAGCGAGAGAGAGAAAATCCTATTCTCACTTTTTTTTTTTTTTTTTTGAGGGGGGCTGTATTTATTTTCTCAGAGACACTTTCTGGCAATGACAGCAAAATTCAGTTCTATGAAAGTGTCTTTTCCCCCAGATTTAAAAAAAAAATACAACAAACAATAAACAAAATATTAGTCCCATTTTGTTTGACTTTCTTTTCTGCCTCCCAGACCTAACAGAACCCATAACAATTACTTTCTTTCAACAGAGATGTACAATTTTCTATGATTCTAGAATAACTCCTGGAGACGTAGTGATTTTTTTTTCTAATTTGTCATTAATAATAGACTATTACTAAAGAAGATGATGCTAGAAATGTTAATACTAGATAAACAAGAGTAAAAGTGTGAATTTTTTCAAAAGGTTATTATTTAATATTCAAGGTTATTATTTAATAATCATTATAAAAATAAGTACATTCAATGGTTTGATTAGAAGTTAGTTTCTAAATTTTGTGTTCTCTGAATTACAAACATAACTATTTTTTTTTCTAAATAACTATCAGAAGTAACAGGGCTTTTTGCAGTACTAGATATGGCCTGAAGCCAACTTGTCCTCAATCTTCCTATTCTACATTTATTCTCTTGGATGCCAGCCTTCCGCCACTTCACACCCAGTACCAATGGAACCCATTATTGCTCTCCCTTATATATTAAAACTTATTCTAAAGCTAAGCAATGATAAAACCTTAAAGGGGCTTGGTAACCTTCTAAAATTAGAATGTAAATTGTGGTCTCTTCTTAGGCTTAGCAAAGGTAATTGGAGGAGGAGATATGACTGCATATACGTACCACTTTTATTTAAACCAAACACCTTTAGAGTGAAAGGGAAGCAATTAGTGATTGCACTGGGACAAGAGACCTAAGCAATAACTATCTCAGGCCAAATTAGATACTTATGTATTTATCTAAATATTTGATAGTAAAGAAACTCATGTTTAAACATACATCAGATGGCTATATCTTGTCATTTTCCTAGCCAGACTACCTCCCCTTGTCTTTCATTTACTGTCTTCATCCCTTAAACTGACTCCTGGATCAATATTGCCAACATTCTAGGTCCTCAACAAGATACTCTCCAATCTATAGTCTATACAGATAGACTTGCTAGGACCAGGTGAGATTTGGGTGCCTCCAGGCCAGTCTCCAACAGTAACAGCTCTCTACCATCACCCAGCCTCTCTGTGCTAGTGTACTTTCATGGGAGCCAAGAATCCCCATGTGAGAAAATCTTCATGGATTACACATCATTCTGTGGGTGAAACAATAAGGATATGAGAAAAGGCAATAGGATTCTATTATTAGCTGACTTCGTAATACAAGGATTTAGTATCATGGGAAGAAATGCTATTCCCCACAATATTAGAGTACATGGAGTAAAAATTTGGTACAGACATGATGAAGTTAGTTCTATACGTTTCTAGACACAAAATGATAAAGAAGATCCCTAGTAATCCCTTTAGATAAGTTTTGTGAAAATGTAAAGAATGGCTAGCAGTGGTTTCCAAGCTTTAATATTTATAAGGATCACCTAGGGTCCTTATTTAAAAATGGTTCCTGGGTTCTGCCTCTCAGCATGTTTGATTAGATGCCTAAGAATCACATATTTAATAAGCCCATCAGGTGATTGGATGCAAGAGGTCCAAGCAGCTAATGGCCCTGGAAAGGGCTACATCTTTCTCCGCAATTCTCTTACCAACACACATGCCACGGGCCTATATGTAGCCTCTTTTGACAGTCTAAAAGGCCCCATATGTTGAGGAGGATGTGCAGACCTACCTAAGATAAGACTAAAAAGAGATTTTCTCATTCTTATAAAAGTGGCATAGTGCACCTCCTGGGAAAATAGACCAATTTTGGCATAGACTTGAAATAAAGACCTAGATCAGTCTCCAGAGAAATAATGTTAAGTACAGCCTAAACTCCATTCAAGAAGAAATTGTGATTCCCTTTATGATCAAGCCTTAGCAAAGAAAAGTTAAAATGTGGCTTAGCTACCTCAGCAATGTACAGGAACAGACTACAGGGAATATGAATACAAATTACTATTAGGGAAATATCTGAATTTTTTAAACAAGGTGAGTTTCCTCCTCGGTTGTCTAATTTAACATTTCAACACAAAAGGAACTGGGCGTCTGAAAACTGTACTTAATCCATTCTTTAAATAGCATTACAGGCTTTTTCATTTCTCTCCACACTGCGTTTTGTTGTTTTTGTCTCGGAGGCTTTTACGCGGGCCAGGACTTGCACTGGGAGGCCTGTGGATTACAGGAAATAATGACCTGTATATATTTAGTTGTTCAAAGGAAATTAGAGTAGCCTGATTTTTATTATTCCCCATTGCCTCACGTTCTCTGGTGTAATAACTTGCCCTGTTCTCTAATTTACTTTTACATCATCGGAAATGTATACCATTTAGCCCAGATTCTCTCATGACCAATCAGGACCTGCTGCTAGCTAGGTTAACAAAATCTCCTACGAACTGGGAAGCCTTCCTAATGCAGGCCAGCCAAAAGATACCGGAGGACCTGATCTTTCTGGAAAGTATGTGAACTGGAGGACTGATTTACCAACTTCTTCCCTTAGGTAACCAGCGACCACTGTATGCCCCTGCTATTGAAATATAACTTAATCAGGGCTCCTGTCATTTTAGATTAACTTGTTCCTGTAAAAATTTGTAGGTAATTTTCTTCTGGTTAATTTTTTAATTGTTAATCCATTTCTAGAGGTGTCGACTTCCTGTTCTGCCTTTTCTTCTCTCTTACTCCTTTTCTTACCACTGAATTTGTACATTCTTTTTAATGTTAATATTCAAAATTTTAAATTCATCTGCTCATGTTTTTAATTTAGATGAAAAAAAAACTTATTTGTTTGGTTTCTTTAAAGTATTATGATTAGATACTTAGATAATAATTTTATTGGGATTTTCACGTCCATAGCCCCTATCATAAGTATTTGTTAGAATACTGGAGGCGGGGGAAGTGTCAGAGTGGGGAATATATCCTTATTCGACATAAATATCACAATATCTTCAGAACATTTGCAACTTATCAGCTTTTCTTGTCAGTACAACTCTGTACATGGTTTATGAAATCTTTGAGATTGAAAATGATGTTCGAAATGTAGGCAAAACTAATTTTTGTTAGCGCCGCTGTGTTTTGGGGGACATTTAATGAAGTTTTTGTGTACTCTAAATTCCTTTACAATAGTTTAAATTGTGTGTTTTCTTACTGGGAGGATCTGGTAGGATAAAAATGAGGAGAAGTAGTAAGTAGTTTCAATAATCATGACTTCTGAAATTCACTCCAACATGATCATATTTTAAGAGTTTAATAAATTTGGCCTTTATAACTTTTCTTCATCCCTCCCCAAACATTTATATTCAGTCTGGACTGTTGCTTCATTATTAAATAGGTTCTCTATTCTAAAATAAACATCACTCATATTCATTTTACTTTAATTTCCTTCAGTCTCCCATATTATTGGTTTCATTTTGTCTCATCTCTTTTTCTCATGAAAGAGTAACAATCCACCTTGTTTTCCTATTTATAATTTCTTTAAAAAGAACACTTTTTTTCTAATACTCTTAAATTTGATACTTTTGAATGTTCCTCACATCTTCCTAAATCTTAACTAAACCCTCCCAATACTCCTAAAATACTAGGAGACAATCTTGTCAAGAGACCATCTTTAAAATAGTTGCTACTTCCACTATTTGGTTGCTCTGAAATATATTTCATATAATAAGGACAAAATAAAGTCTTAAGACATTTCTGTAATTGTAATCAATCAATCAACCAATCAATCAATAAAAAAGTTGCTACTTTATAATAACTGTAATGACTGAATCATAATTTTATTATTGGAGTTTAGGCAGCTTTTTCTTAAAATATTGTCTGCCTTGTTCTAAATTTTAATTTTAGGTAAATTGGTATTTGACTAGGTCTGTCTTCAGAGTTTTGCAGCAATTATTTTGGGGATACTTTAGCTCATTTAACCCTCAAAGCTTGAACTTCAGGAAAATTGAGGATTTGAATGGTTCATACCTCGATGTGAATTTAAACCAACTAATGTTTGTTCTTTCCAGAGAGTTCACAGGGTGATTAACCAAGAGGCCTGGGGTGAGAGAGGTAAATAGAAAGTAACATAGTGAAGTAAAGAAGAGAAGTACTGATTGCAGTGACAACAATATTCACTTGCCAAGTTTTAACTGGAAAATATTCATTCCAATTGATTATACTCATTCCAAAATGATTCCATAGGGAATCATAAAAAAATATATATGGCAGGATAGACATATAATATATGACATTATTTCTCTTAAGATAGAGATTTGAGTTTTGTCTGTGTGTTTTCCCTCTCCTCTCTTTTCCCCCATGGTTTATTTATGGAATTTTGATTCTGTTCCATTTATCCAAATGTCTGTCCTTTTGTAACTACCAACTGTCTTGAATATTGTAGCTTTGTAGTAAGTTTTTGAAACAAGATCTGTGAGTCCTTCAACTTTGTTCTTCTTTCTCAAGATTTTTTTTTAACCATTCTGGATCCTTAGAACTAATTTTAGGACAATTATGTTTACTTATGCAAAAAAAAAAAAGAAAGAAAAAAAAAAGAAACCCTGAAGTTTTAATAAGGATTGTGTTGAATCTGTAGATCAATTTGGGAAGTACTGTCATCTTAACAATACTAAATCTTCTGATCCATGAACATCAGATACCTTCTTATTTATTGAAATCATCTTTACTTTCTTTCAACAACATTTTTTTTTTAGTTTAAAGTGTATAAAGTTTGCACTTTTTTTCCTAAATTTGTTCCTAAGTATTTTATTATTTTTCATGGAATAGCTTTTTCAACTCATTTTCAGATTGCTCATTGAAAGTACATAGAAATACAATTAAAATTTGTATTTTGATGTTTTACCCTACAATTGTTTATTTCTCTAACTCATTTATTTGCTAAAATTTTTAGTGAATCCTTTAGGATTTCTGCCTATAAAAGCATGACTTTTGTAAATACAGATAGTTTTAACTTTTTTTAAAATCAGGATGTATTTTATTTCTTTTTCTTGCCAATTACCCTTGCTAAAACTTCTAGTAAAATGTTAGGTATAAGTGGCAAGAGTAACATCCTTGTCTGGCTCTTGATCATAGAGAGTATTCAGTCTCTCACCATGAAGTTTGATGGTGGCTACAGATTTTTCATAGATGTCCTTTACAAAATTAAAGAATATCTCTTTAATTCCTAGTTTATTAAAAGCTTTTAAATGACAAAGTATTGGATTTTGTCAAATTTTTTTTTTCATTTGTAAAGGTGTTATTGTAATTTTTGTCTTTTATTCTAACAGCATCGTGCATATTCCATTAACTGATGTTCAGATGTTAAACCAACCTTGTATTCCTGGGATAAATCCTATTTGTTCATGGTGATTAATCATTTTTACATATTATTGGAGATAGTTTGCTAGTATTTCATTGAGGAGTTTTGCATTCTATATTTTTTAAGAGATATTGTTCTGTAGTTTACATACAAATAGAGTTTACTTAGTGATGTCTGTGTCTGGCTCGGTATCAGCTAATATATGATAGGTCTAGCACACAGATTTGGTCTTCTGAGTCTTAAGTCTATGCTGCTTCTTATCCTTTAAGCTGCTGCCAAAGTAATTTTGCGATAGTAAAGCTTTGATTATAACACACTCAGCTCAATGGGTCCTTATTGTCCATAAAATAAAGCCTAAACTCTTTGCCTTAAAATTCAATGACTGCTATAATCTAGCCCAAAGTCACATTTTCAGTGTCTTTGCTCATTGGTCCTTCTCACATCTGCTACACTTCAATAAAAACATACAATGTTTTATTTCTAAGCATGTCCTGTACTTCCCACAAGAATGCCTTTGCCCATGCCTCTACCATTTCCTATTCTTTTTACACAGTGTCATTTCTACTGTAAGTGCTTTAAATCTCAGATAGATGTAAAATCCCTTACTCTGTACTCTCATAGTTGTTTGTATATAGCCACCTATGACTTCATCATTCCACTTCTAGAAAAAAATACCAGAAAAAAACACATAAAGGGACTGGGAGGGCTGGTGTGCCCTTTTTCATTCCCCACAAAGAAGGCAGGCCTGACATGGGGCCCATCAGAGTGAAGAAGTATCTTACTACTTTTCTGCCCAATAATTCATCATTTCAGTAAATGTGAATGAGGAGATACCTGGCCTATGGGTGCTCTCAGTGTGGTCATGTAGGCCCTAGTTCCATCTTGCCTATTTTATAGGCTTATATTAACATGATAGAAGGCAAAGGCCTTAAACTGACTATGTAAATTGCTGTATTAAATGCCAACTGCATGACCAAGTGATTAGAAAATCACTACAGAGTTCATTTCAGGGGTTCAAGTGGTTATACGGCTCATGAATTTGTTTTGGATATGAGACTTCAAAAAGTCTGCAAATATTGAGGCTGTGGATACAGCAAAAGGATCCAGGATTATGCTTCTATAACCTGACAGAAATCTTTTCTCCTAACTCAATCTCCTGTTTATGGCTAAGTGATAGAAATTTCAGAATAAGACTTCACCTACTGGGCACAGTATCCCATTATATATCTGACTAGAGCAGCATTTGCAGGAGGGAGAGGACAGGCTAGGAAGGGGTGGTAATTGAAGTTACTTCCCAATATTTCCAAGTCATATTCTATCTCTAACTTTGACATTATTTTGATATTTGATAGAGTAATTTTACACTTGCCCAAAACCCAGAATTGTCCAGGTGCCTGATGCATAGTAGGCACTCGGCATATATGTGTTTAATGAGAAAATAAATGAATAAGTTTAAAAAAAAATGAAAGTGAAAACATATATTCTAAGTCCTAACTACATGTATAAATCACAATTTCCATGGGAAAGGCCTGGTAATAGTACATTTAACAAGCACCCCTTGAATGAGTATTATCGGGCAAATTTGAAGCACACTACTTTAGGAAAGAGGTTTCCAGACTTAACTATCCAAATATTCAAATCACCTAGGGAGTTTGTAAGACTTATAGATTTCTGGACCCTACTTTGGACTTCCTGAATAAGGGTCTAAGCTGAGAAATCTGTGTTTCTAAAACAACTCCTCAGATAGTTCTAGATGTGTGAATCATTACCATAGACTATATCGTGTTGAATTTGTTCATGATGGAACTTAGGTCAAATTTAATGGGTAATGAGATAAGCCTTGTTTTTTTGTGTTTGTTTGTTTGTTTGTTTTGTTTTGTTTTGTTTTTTTAAGAAAAAACAAATCTCCTCTTGGTTTAAGCGACTCGGGTATATGCATTTGTTAAAACTCATTAAATGGTATGCTTAAGATTTGTGTGTTTCACTGTATATAAGTTTATCACAGAAATATGTGAACAGATAAACTAGACATAAATTTTAGTAATCACATGCATGCTGAAGTGTTTAAAGGTGAAGTGGACTGTGACTAGAATGCACTTTGAAATAAATCAAAACTTGAGGTGAATAGATGGATAAATAGATATGTGATCAAGCAAAAAGAGCATCACTGCAATATGTAGATGTTCACTCTGTGATCCTTTTAAGTTCTCTCTATGTTTGAAGAACTTTATAGTAAAATGATGAGAGTCCCCCCCCAAAAAAATTTTTTTTAATTAAATACCATAACAAGGTGAGATTGAAAGTAAAAGTGAGTTTGAGGGTAAAGCTGATGGAGAAAATAAGCCTCTCTGGGTCCAGCGAAAGTAGCCAAGTAGAGAGAAAATGTAGTGCAATGAACAGGAAGATGGTAATGGAGAGTAAAAGTACACTGCACTGAGAAAGGCACTAAATTGTTTAACTTGCCATTCATTAGAGCACCTGAATTATTAGGTGAGGTGAAGGTTATCACTCAATAAGAATTTTGACAGCATAAGAAATTTGGCTTTCACATGAAATTACTGGCCACGTGTGTTGTATACATTATTTTGGGATGTTAATTCAGTTTTAGTTAGATTTTTTGTTGTTGTTAAAGTGCCTGTCCTTAATTGAAGATATTCCTGGGAATTAGGAGGGATGGAAGAGGCCAGCAGGAGCCATATTCTGTGCAATTAATTATGAGGACAGATTCATGTCAGAGTATACTGATACAAATGTTATGTAGTCATCTATGAACACATTTTATTTTCCATGTTAGTCTAAAAATACTGGGGCATAGAGAATGTGTCTTATGCATGTTGCCTAGCTTAGTGTCTTTCATATATTGATGCTGGGTTTAACCTTCTTTGGTAATTTGTTTTCAATATAGATGATTACAGTATGGTATATAACATTACACACTAGTAATGAGTTAGGCAGGTGGAGGGATGTTGAATATCTCTCCAAGAATCATCAAGAAAGGCTAGGTGCAGTATGTCTTGAACCACAGTTGAGTATGGCCTCATATGCTTATGGGACATGATGTGAACAGTTGAAAGCAAGGTGTCTCAAACTTGGCACTATTTACATTTTAGGGTCAGCTACTTCTTTGTTATGTGAGCCACTCCTGTGCCTTATAAAACATTTAGCAACATTCCTGGCCTCTACTCACTAGATTCTGGTAGTATTCCTATAGTTATGACAATAGAATATATCTCCAGACATTCCCAAATGTCCCCTGTAAGGCAAAATCACACCCAGTTGAGAACCACTTGCTTAAGGCAATAAGATGAAGCATCTTGGGAGATTTAAAGCCCCAAATTCATATAAACCACCTGTGTAAAATTTCCCTTTGAAGGAACTTCCCAGAAAAGGAACATAGGAGTATTAAACAAACCAGTTGGAGAAAAAATTTTGAATAGAATGGTAAAAAGTTAACCTAGAGCAATTCCTTTATACAACTAGCTTACAGATACTACAGCCAAAGGAAGTCTGTTTCTGTAGGACTTAGGAGCTGATGATGGTGGAAGTCCTGGCTGGTGTTAACAGGTAGGAAAAAGAAGTGTACCTGTGGAATATAGCTACACATATTCATCATCCAGGCTTAGTTTCAGGGTCCAAGACAAAGTGGAACATGCTAAGAGATAGTCATTATGTAGCATCAGGGAAGCAGGGAGAGATGGGATGGGATATAAGCTAGTGTACTTAGATATTGAGCCAGAATGACATTCCTCTCTAGTTTGTGGGAAAACAGGTGTGCAAGAAAGAGAGGTAGAGAGGACTATACCTAGTAGAGAGGTATTATACCTAGAAAGATAAAAAGTCTGGTCCTCATTATCATATATGATAGGCACCTGAATGATGACTGAGACAAAAGCCAAGTTCTAGGAACAATGGCACCTAGACCTGAACTGAACCTGAGATTTCATGTGACTAAAGGCACTGCAGGATTTGAGGGGCAAGGTAGATTCTGTATTTGTGGAACCCAGAGGTAAGCAGGTGATACCATGTTGTGGGTAAGGTAAGCAGCAATGGTGTTTCAGAATGAACAGGCTCAACCTTATTACTCCAACAGTATACCCTTACACAGCACTTTAACCTAACAGAATGAGTCAGGAGAGGCTGACACTCCCTGTCTGCCCCAAGAATCATTGGCAATTTCCGCAATGATTTTACTCAAACATTCAAGATATAATATTGCATGGTGGAAAGAACACAAAAATATTTTTATGTGTATACACACACACACAGTTTGATCTTTTATGTTAAAGAGGTGTAAAAATATAATTATAGTTAACTAGATATAACTATCAACACCTAGGAAACATCTCGTGGAGGAAAGAGTGGAGATAGTCTTTAAAATGTGGGATTAGAGAGTCTTGTGTGACTTTTATTCCTTCACACTTATCTCTATCTTCTATGTTTTGGAAAATGAGTATAAAATAAAATACTTTTATAATAATTTTTAGGTATTCTAAAAAAAATTAACTTCCTGTCTCAAACCAGAATTGGTCTAGAAATTAGAAACAGCTGATTTTCTAAGCAGGACAACTACTAAGCCTTGTGAAAAATTTTTGGGAGGATATAGCCTGAGGAAAGTGTGGGAAATGTGGAAAATGTGGTTTGCTCAATAGAAGTGAACACACTCCTACATAAACTTAACAAGAATTTAGCATGTGTCATCAGAGTACTTTCTTCCTAACAGACAACTATTTTGTAGTTTTATAATAGGAAGCAACATGTTCTCTTTCTTCTCTCACCCCACAATCAACTGCTTTCTGGGAAAAAAAAATAAATCCTCAACTCTTTGGCCACATATAAGTGTATATTGGACTATGGAGTGCAGTGTTTGTTTAGAATGATGGATGGTTGGACAATATAGCACAATAAGACAAGACTAGCCATCAATCACTTTAAATCAATGATAGAACTTGGGTGTGTTTTGTGCCATTTTCATTCATTCTAGTGCCCAGAGAGTTGCACAGAGCAAACTCACAACCTCACATGAGCAAAGAAAATGGCTTTTAAAGTTGTTTTCAGGCTCTATTCATCACTCATCCTTGGATGAGATGCCAGGAAATAACTTTCATGGTGTGTTTTTTTTTTTTTTTTCCAACTCTTCTTTTTTACCTCAAAGTTTGGATGAAGGATATGCACATAGACAAAAAAAAAAAAAAAAAAAGAAAGAAAGAAAGAGAACCCATGTGAGTGAGCTAGGTTTTCTGTCATGAAGTAAAATTTAGTCCTTAACATTTTTTGAAAAATGTTTCTTACTCATCAAACGATCTGCTTAGAATTCCCTCCTGTCTTTCTGGAAGTTGTGATTTAGTCATGATTTCCTCCTGGGTCATTTTAGAATATTTGGAGCTGAGCACTCTGATCATCAGTGCACTCTGGACATAGCTGCTATGTTCATAAGCTGAAACCATCAGGAGCCTTCTCTGCTTGGCACAGGTACTTTTCAGTGTGACCCTCGTGGTCATAGGTGCTGATAGTTAGTCCCACCTTCAGAAGTTCTGAACCACCTCATAGGTGATATTGACATCTCTCGAGTTTAAGCGTATCTACCACTGGAGAGGCTGAGCAGATATGAAGTCAGCTTCCTAGACTCAGGAAGACTTCCAACACCCTAAAACACCTCTCTTCTCTGAACCCACTTGTAACACAGCCTCATTAACTCAAAATATTAGCCCAGCTCTGGCAGTCTCATTAATCCTCATCAATAATCCTGAAACACAAAGGTCTTTTAGTTCACCTCAGCCTCCCCTTTCCTAGTAGAGGGGAATGGGGAAGGAATGGCAACTTAGCCCTTCAGAAATACAAAGGTAAACTTCATTAGTTTAGGGTAAAGCTAGGGAAAGGATGGAAAAAAGCTAGTTTTTTATCTCATCTTGCTATAAATATTTTAAATATAAAGGTTTGCTAAAATTAGTAACATTTTATTTCTACCCATAACAAATGAACCCACCAAAAGATTCTTTAGATTTCCCGTCAATCTACTAAGAAAATACTTTATCTTACAATACTGTCTTATGAATGCATGTTGTACACAAATTTTATCATGATTTTGATATAATTTATTTAATAAAGGAAACAATTTTGCATATTTTCTTTCATATCAAGATTTCATTAGCATATACACTACTCAGTAAAAAGGGCAGTAGAACTGACTGCTCAGGAAGCAAGAAGCCAGTAACACCTAATATCTAAATACCTCAGGTTACAAGGCAATCGAACAAGTGGAACTCAGTGGCCTGAGTCAAATCCCTGGTTTGATTCCAGACCACTTACAGGATAAAGAGCTATTGGCATGGCCCCAAGCTTCTCTTTTGAGCATCAGATTCCCAACATTTTGATGGAGTGATTTGTGCTTTGGGGACTCTGTGAAGATTAAAACCTATCTCTCTTGCAACGATGTCAAATTCCCCTTTCCTCACCTATCTATCACAAAAATCTTGTCTTCAGTGACAGTTATAGAATGACTCTGTCTTCATTGTTTTTGTTGCTATTATTATTGAGACCAAGGCAAATACGAATATCTCCAGTTAAATTATATACACATATGTATTATTCATTTATATGTGTGTACTTGTGTATATATTTTTTGTATATGTATGTATATAGACATGAATGTACGTATGTATATATGTGAGTGTGTATATACACACATATATTTTTTGCCCATAGAGAAAATTACAGATCTAAACAGGATATTACCTTAATCAAAAGAGTCGACATGCATCAGTGGTATTTTGTTGTTGTTGTTTTATTTAAAAAGGCTATTATTCTCCTTTTATTTCATTAAAATCTGAAAGAGAAACATTTACCTTTTCTGTCACTAATCCAGTTGTGGTCAGTCATGGATGTGAGGAACTCTCATTATTCCAATAGTGAGGTTAATGTGTTCCTAACGTTAAAGTAATTAAACAAGGAGGCCACTAGACTGAGGTGGATCTAAGGCCTCAGTAGTCTATATAAGCAAATCAAAACCTAAGCTAGAGCCAATGAACTTGAATTTGAGAAAATGACACTTAAGAACAACCAACTGCAGCCACCTAAACTTTCCCAAATAAGGCAGCTGCTTTAAGCTATAGCCAATTAAACAATCTCCTTACTTTGCTCCCTACCTTCTCTACCCTCTCCCTCAGCAACTAACTATTGGTGAGGCACTCCTAACCACCTTTGATTTTGTGCTGCCCAATTCAAATTGATATATGCTCAAACACTATTGAAAAATTGTAATGTGCCTCAGTTTACCTACTATGACTTGCTTAAAAAGAAAAAAAAATACAGCCTAAAATGGTTCAACCCTAAAGTGCACTTCAAGAAAGTGTGTGCAGTAGAAGAAGGTCTTATATGTAACAGAGCAAACACAAAATACATACTCCTCCATCGCAGTCCTTGAAATGGAAGCAAGCATTGAACTTCTCACGTGCATAAGCTTCTTTAGTTGGAATCCAGTGACAGACAAGAACATTGTTCTGGAAGGGAGAAAATCAAGCAAAGTTTCACTCCTCCAGGTCAGATCTGCCAAGAATACCAAAGTAGAGCTATATTTTTATTTTTCCTGTTACAGCACAGATCTGTTGTTTGGCTACCAAATTACAGGTTGGGTCTGGTTCTCACATACTTTTGCTTTTCATACACTGAACAGGAAGAGTAATAACAGGTTGCTTCTTTTACTTGTGGGATTTAGGTATTCCTCATCATAGAATGGGTCATTTTTCTAAGAAAACCTGCCAGTTTAAAGACTGGAGGTGTATGCCATTCATGTGGGGGTGGAAAACCCATAAAAATGAGAGGTTTTTGGCTAGAGAGAGTAGGTTCTAGTTACTTGTTCCCATGTTTAAATGACATGTTTATGAGTCATACCCTTATTATCTAATCCTAAAGCATCATCCGAAGATTACTATCATTTAAATAACTACTTTAAAGTAGGGTCTCTGGGAAATTTTACCAAGGAGAAAATTATACACATACATTCAGTTATGATGCAGCACTCTGCATACACTTTTCATTCATTTTTTAAAATGCTCTATTGATAATCTATAAAAGATAATTAAACAAAGTATAAAAATATTATTCAAATGCATAATGTCTGATATCCTAGACAGAAAACTAGTTAAGTATAATATAACGTATATTGAAGGAGACTACTGCACACAGATATTACCAATTAGTATTTGAATCAATCAACATTTGTACAAATATTGTTCCCTTCATTGTTTAGTTTTGGTTCTACTCAGGCATCGGTGGGAAATGAAAAATGACTTACTAGGATAAGGTTTGGGAGGAATTCTGGATTCAGAGAATTAACTGACAACTGAGAGGATTATGGAAACATTTTAGTGAGAAATGCCTTATCACTCTGACCTAACTCAAAGCAATATTAGGGAAACACACAAGCCAACATGGGAAAGAACCTTGGAATTTTGACTCATCAGAGAGTTTCTAAAGAACTCTTTTGGCAGACAGGACCTATCTTGAGGACATCTGGCTTTCTTCAAATTAAATTAATTCATTCTTTTTTTTTCTTTAAAGAAAAAAAGAAAACATAAGTGTTTCTTTGCCCTCAAGTAATTTATCTTTCCCAGAGATTGAAAAAAATAAAAGATTATCATTTATAACACCCTCATATTAGTAGATGAAAATGCTATCATTCTGTTTTATTAGAAGAGGAAATAGAACACAAGATCCAAATGATTTCTGCTAAGGAAAGTAGAGAAATTCAGCAGAGCTGAGTATTCTTTTCAGGGTCCGTGGTTACATCGAGAGGAGGAGGGCAAAACACTGAAGAGAACTCTAACTTTCCTGTCCTAAGAGTGTATTCTATAATTCCCATTTACAACTCTTTTCTCTAGATGGGTATTTTTGCTCCCTTGGCTTAAAATACCAAGCTCTCTCTTGGACCTAATCCATTGCCAAAATATTGTTGGTCTATTCATTTAAAAGAGAAAGTCCAAGTTCATCCTAACCAAGAGAAAAACAATCTAAATTGCCTTCCCTACTAGGTGCATAAATTACTCTGCTGTGGACATCGTATGGTTTAGATAAAACTGAGATTTCTTTGTACAAGAGAAGAACCAATAATAATAAAATATGGGTGCTGGATTAATAAAATCTTTATTAATAAAATGTTTGAACTAAGGATTTTATATTATAGTCTAGATGTAATGATTTGAGTTGACATAAGTAAAATCTGAAAAAAAAAATTAAGGCATAAGTTGTGATGGAATTATTTCCAATATCCTCAATAATTGGACTTTTAATAATTAAGAAGAATGTTCTAAGTATGTTATTTCACCAATTGTAAAGTTCCACTCAACACTCAAGCAGCAAAGTAGGAAAATTAAAAAAAAAAAAATTTGATCTAAGCTGTGGTTAGTGCTTTGTTGGACCATGATTTTGGATTATTCTTATAAATAATGTACATCTCAAGATTTCCATACTTTTCTTTGACTATTTGATGACTTGATAAAGCCATTTTTATTCACCTCTCTTTTAAATGACTTATGTACACGATCTTGTTAAAGTGAACGCAAGGTTACATTTTTACTCACAACCTTTCCAATACTCCTACCTGTTCTTACATTTACTGAATATTTTCACAAATAACTTGAAGCGAGTGCTTTAAACTCAGTATAAAGCAAGCAGATGATGTTAAACACCAGGTGGGGTTCAGTGACCCTTATAGAAAGATGCCATTCCCTAATGTTCTGAGCTTTGCAATGAGGTGATTAGATGATCTTGTTGACCCAGAGTTCCTCCACTTAATCAACAAGAGAGGATTTGGGAAGCGGAGGTTTCTCTTAAGCACCTGACGTCAAAATTGCAGCAGAAGCAGCACACAGCAGCAAGAATTGCAGGTGTGCACTCTAAATCAATATGTCTTTACTTTCTCAGGACAACCTCCAGAGCGTAGTCTGGCTCACTGCACATCTGGTTTATATTAATTGGTTGCTGAACAGAACATATAAAGATGCTGCATGTATAATTACATATTTACCAGAAGGTCACAGTTTGATGGGAAGCTTTCCCTGTGGCCATTTCTGTGACAGGGGAAAACGGAATAGAGTCACATGGAGAGGTCTAGGGGATTTCTCAATGTTTGTCCATAATTTTTTTCCATGAAGGTAGTGCACTGAAGTTTTCAAGAGTGATAAAGATACATTAAAGACAATTGGCAAAATTCTCTCTTTGTGTCTGAACCTTTGTACTAGCCTCAGAAATGATTCCTCGGCCTCCAGCTTGGTGCCCCTCCATCTACTCACTATTAAGTAGACTGCTCTTGTTAGATCCTAAGTGAGATCCTAAGAGTCCCTTGTTTAGCATCTTCCTTCCCACCTTCTGCAGAGTAAAACTCAAAATCTTCTGAGGGTCTAGAAGCCCTCTCAGATCCACATCACCTCACCACTCTAACCTAACTGCCTTGTGGTTTTTCTTTGGCTCACTCCTCTCATGCCACGATGGCCTTAATCTTCTATGAAGACACCAGGCACACTCCTGCCCCTGAGTTTTTATAGTTGCCATTGTCTTCATCTGCACATATCCCTACATATCCCGATGACTCACTTCCTCACTTTCTTCAGATCCTTGTTCGAGGATCTTCCTTAGTGGGACCACCTCTGGCCTCCCTTTTAAAATCGAAATTCTCCTGCAACCACCTGCACCTCTATACTTCCTATTTCACTTTTTCCTCATAGTACCTATGGCCATCTAATACTTCACTTAATTTACTTATTCATCTAATTCATTCATTATCTGTCTCCTCCCACTAGACTATAAGCCCCCTATGAATAGAGTTTTTTGTCTGTTTTGTTCACTGTTGTGAACAGTGCCTGGCATGTGGTAGGTACTCAGAACATTTGCACCCTGCAAGTAGGCCATGAGAATTTGATTAAGGATGTGAGGTGTTTAATTTAATTAGCTGCTTCTTAGAATGTTTAATCTGTGAACCAATTAGCTCTGCAGAAAGAAAATCTCTATTCTACAGCCAAAGACAATACTCTGAAGTTAACCCTACACCTAAACATCGTATACAGTAAGTCACAGCAATAAGAAAATATGATGACACAGTGTGATTCAGGATATGATGTAGAGAGAGAAAAATCCTTATAGCACATACATACTTACAGGGGGTATCAGTAAAAACACTTTTGTATATGACATATATATTTGGTTGCTATAGTGTAATTTTCCAGCAAGTTATCATAGTTACAAGAAAATGAAGATATAAAGTATATTTTAAAGCCAAATAGAACTACAAATGTTTGTTTATGTTTGATTAAATATGTCAGCAGTGATCCTTTTGCCAAAAACAAGACATTTTACTCTACTAATATTTTCGTAAATATGTGTTTTTCTAGTTTTAAATGTCTATATATTTTATTATAAAGAGATCAAAAGAAATATATTTCTGTACAATTAGATGGGTTTGGAAATTTTCCTTAAAAATATGTAACCATACTACTCTTGTCATTAGCAATCAAGTAATCTTGATATTTTAAAAGCAATTAGCCTTTAAGAAAAATAAAAGCTAATTTAAAATGACAACTTAGTCATCTAAGCAAACAACAGCTCAGAATCAATCCCTACTACCTACTATAAACTGATAATGCACTGAACTATGTTTTAAAATGACTTCTTTTCAATTACTTTTTTAAAAAAAGTCTTTATAGCTTCAAAGACCTCACGTGCTCTTTCTTCCCATGCTTGGTTGATTTATTCTCTGAAGTTGGTTAAATTTTTAGGTATGGAAGTCTACATCCTTCCAAACCTTTATTTAGAAACTCATTCATGTTTAAGTTAATAAGTCTTTAGTTATTTATGCTTTTAAAACTTAGAGATTCAAAAACCTCAAAAATAAAACAAAGGCATTTGTAGGAAGAGTGTAAGATCAGGCTATCAGTGAGCATTATGTCCTATGAAACATTAATTGAGCAACTAGATAGGTATAAAATCTATAATGAGCAAGCACAATGGACAGAAAAAAATACTAATTTAAAAAGTCTCCATCCCATTGAGTTCTCTCATGTAAAATTAAAGAAATTCTGTGAAACACTCAAAAAAGAAACAGCAGCTTGTAATTGAGCATATTTTTCCCCCAATTACCTCCTATTTTTCCTTTCCCACAGTCTCATGTTATTCTCTTCCTCATCTTTCCTATTCTCTACTCCTGTGACTTTTGCAAAAAAACTACATGTGTTTTATTTTTATGCTCTCTTCTTTCATTGTTCACATCCTTCATTTTGCACAAGATGAAGTTGCAGATGCAGTTGGACTAGCGGAGGCAGGAGTCAGTCTCAAAATCTGCTTGGTTTCATTCAGATAAGGCTGCTCAGGGTTCCCAAACAAATCTCGACTCCTGGGAAAAGTAAAGAGCAAGAGTGTACTGCATTTCTTCTTAGAGCCACATCCCTGAGCTCTTGCCCTATGAAGTCCATGTTAAGTGACAGGGCTGGCTACTGAGGAGGAGATCCAAAACAAGACTACTAATATGTCAGGAACTTCTGATGCCTGTATTTTGCTAAATAATGAAGGAGCAACTGCTGAAAATAATAAAAGATCTTAAAATAACAAAAATTCCTGAATGACGATATTACGAAGTTACCAATTTCTATCATGTGTTGATGTCAATTTAGCACATGGATATTCCCTGGAGAAAAAAGAAATGATATTCCAGACCAGCTTTTTTTGCAAGTGATTCAAAGTATATTCGAAACCTCTTCTAGGCTCAGCTATAGAACATACTGGAAATATCAAGGGGCCAAGTAACAGGAAATACGTTCGATATAACCGTGCCACTCTCACGTTTAATGTGGGAACAGTCTGCAACAGCAGGGCATTTCTGAATGCATTTGAAATACAAGATGCCACAACTACAGAGTTAACAAACAAAGTCTATAGACTGAAGCCCAAGAAGAAGTTGCAGAAATCTCCTGAAAGGAAAGTACATGCAGAGTTGGTACTATTTAAGGTAGAATTGAAATGTGTTTAATTGGAAAGCCAGGATCATTAATACTTGAATATTATCCTGCCACCAGCCATTATCTCTCAGTTTTGGTCTCCATCTTCATTCCATATGAGGTCATTGGACGAGCAATATATGTGCAGTGACTATGGCTAAGCAAATAAACGTTCTTCATTCATCTGATACAGTAGAAAAATCTGGACCAGAAGAAGACTCCTCTTTCCTAAACTATAGATAGATTGAGTAGCCCACAGCCTAAGTGTACTGACAGATGCATTTTATCCATTCCCTACACACCTAAAATTGATGACTATTAGCTGGAACAAGCTCATATGCGTTTTTGGCCCTCGGTACATTATGAAAAATTGGAATTATGTACAAACTTTTAAGAATCAGGTTTTGTACTTTAAGAGCTAGACTGCTATTTTTCTGGGGAACACAGAAATGATTTGTACCACTGGAAATAAATGCTTATCTGGGAACATTTGTCCAGAGCTAAAGCTTGGCTGCTCTGTACATGAGCAAAACTTCCAGTCTCTGCCACTCATTGTGTTTTTTACACCAGATCTGCTCTGTCATTTTCGTCATCTTCCTGGCTTTGGGTTTGAGATATTTTATCTAACTTCACCTCAGTCTTGGCCTTCTACATCTGGAAGCATCAATGGCAAGGAATCATAAGTTCAGAAAAAAAGGACTTCAAGAGAGAGAAAAGGAAATAAGAGTGCCTTACTCAATAAGAACAATGTGATTGTTCCACCCAAATCTTCTCAAGACATGTTCCAGTCTAAAATTGGGAAGAAGATAATAAAAGTCTCCAAAAAGATGAAAAGGGGTGCTGGGGTGGGGGGGAGGTAGAGGAGAGGCTGGTACATTAGCACATTAGTGTCATAAATATTTTTGACTGTCAACATTACCACTAACCCTTGGGAATTAAGTGCAGAAGAGAACAAGGAAATTAGAATATGGTCTGAAGTTTACAGTAGAGGACTCAGTTTATATTCTTATATTCACTGGAATATTTCTGAGAAGCAATGAAACAAAATATTCAGAAACCTCACCAGCAAGGGTTCCTTCCAAGATCCTGTACTTATTTTTATATTTGTAATTTTGCATTTTTGTTTTCAAGTAAGGTTCCCTAAATTGTATAAATTCAGGCCTCAAAAACCTATGCCAACCTCTGGCCATATCCCACATTTTGAATGCCTTGAGCAAATTTATCAGTCAAGGGAATAAAATGAAAACACTTACATGCTTTGATAAAATGCCAAGTTTGTGTGTGTGTGTGTGTGTGTGTGTGTGTGTATTTGTGACTAAGCTAAGTTATTCAAAAAAAGGAGAAAATTCAGGAGTCGCTAAAACCATGTTTTATAGAAGCAGAATGTCTCAGAAATTACTTATTTTGTAGAACACCTTCTGAGTCATTATGCCAGGAAATAAGCAATTTTCAAAGATTTACAAATAAATTAAATTTTAAACATTAAAACATTTTATAAATAAAATCAGAAACACTGATTTTTATTTCTGTAATTTAATATTCTATGATATCTAAGATTGGAGAGGAGTAATCTGACTCAAGGGGTCCCCTGATCCCTATAATATAGAAATGTTTAGTTTTATCATAAATTGGTCTCAGAGAATTGTCCTCAAAATAATTATTAGAGAAGAAATTCTATAAGTATCAGCTAAAGTCACAAGTATAAGTGCTGGGTCTGTTCTATAATATCTAATATAATCACTTATTATTTTCATCTTTATAGTATCGTTTTATACAAAAATTGTAGGTTATAAGATATTGACAGGATTTACTTTTAGGTAATAACATCTAGAACTCTGATGTTTCCATCCATTAAAAATCAGTCTCATACTTGACATAGAACCAATGGGTAAGCACTGGTGTTCAAATTACATGTAACTTCATGAAAAAAAAAAAATTGTGTCCTAGTCTATCTCCAGCTTCTCAGAGGCTCAGTGTTTTTCATTTAGAAGACAATTGTTCTGGAATGAAATGAAGGAATTCACTTTATTTTAGCATGGAAATTTAAAATTGGGCATGGAGCAACAGGCTGACATAAGGGGATTCCATCTGTCATTAGGAAATTAAAATATAATTAAATAATAATATACTGGAATTTGATAATATACTTCCCTTACACCCATGCTATGGGTTTGTCAGATGGCTGACAAGGATTAAAATCAAGGACGTTCTGAAACTATCAATAATGAAGACCTTTGAACTGTGTCCAAAAGAAGCAACCTTATATCAAATGCCTCAACATTATAGGCAATGTCTTAATAAGATTCCTTTTGTAAAATATACGTTAGTCCTTTATTTTTCTCTTCACTTTTTTAATGTCATATTTTGGCAAGTTTATTGATAGAGACATTGAGGCCACATTTATAAAATAATAGGTGAAATAAATATGATGCTAGAAATGTGTTTTACTGAAGATAATTTGACTATTTCTTGCTAGATAAACCAGAGAATGTATTTTAAATAGCAAAATTAGACCTACTTCCATCTATTTAGATTTATACTAAGTTTAGAGGTTGAAATTTTTAGGTTTGTGGCTTTCCACCAAAAAAGTTGTATTTGTAGCAATGAAACCTATACAAAATAGTTAATACAAAATAGTTAATATCTTATATAGATATCTGATTTTGCTTACAGTTTTGCTTGTACACACACACACACACACATGCACGCACATGCACTCCAAGTTCTTTTTGTTATTACTATCTTCTCGAATCTTTTTAGTTAGAAATATATGTGTAACAAGAAAATAAGGGGCATTAAGACCAATGAAAAGTGTATGTATATGTATATTTTCTTCTTTCTAATGGTGCTAATAACTAGATTTTCATCAACTGCTGATCATTGTTTGGGAGTAACATTAATGAGTTAAAAATAATGTATTTAGATTGGTACTTTAGTATATATTTTTTATTGTTGTTATTCTGTTTTGTTTTGGTTTTGCTTTGGTAGGAAAAAGTTCTTTTTAATACTAAAATGTCTCTTACTTAGAAAGCTATGTCTTTAATCGTCAACATTTGAATTAATTTAATAGTATGAATAACTTCAGAAATTTTATAAGGCTTTTAAAAAATTCTAGTGTTGTTTTAAAGAAAGAACAGAAACACAGTTTTCGGATAAATCAGAAATTTGTCTTTGTCCAATTATTTTAGCGAAGCTATTTTCTTCTTTCTTTTTTACTTTGTGAGGTAATGAAATATTTAAATAACTGATACTTGGCAGAAACACTTATTCCCACAGTATGTCTTGCCAAAATGAAAGAAGAAAGATCCAAATATCAAACAAGGGACGCTGTATTTGTGAGATTATAAATTTAATTTTCTACATGGCCTCCCCTTAAATAAAATACAATAAAACACAGTAAAATAAATAAAACAAAATAAAATAATTGGAGAAGTGGAAATCTAGGGGCTCTTTGTAAAATAATATAACTATATTCGATTGATGACAAAATTGGAAAATAAGAAGGATGTAGCAAGGGACAATTTCCTCTGACACTGAATGGATCAGATAACCATATCATTTTCCCAGTTTCAGTATTTGTTCAGTTTTTAAAAGGAACAAAATAGTTAGGACAACATGACCCATAACTTGTTATTATCTAAATAAAATTAAATGCCTTTAAAAAGTTTTCCTTTGGGGAACAAAAAAGAAAAACTAAGTCAGAAATAATGTGTGTTCACTGGGCCTTGCTTTGCAAAAGGAAATGCTCTACCAAGAAAAGAATTACATTCTACACAAGTTTAATTTTTATAAATATTAAATTGGCAAGTATACATTTACTTTCTTCCCCAAGATTTGCCTTACAAAATTTAAGAAAGAAATCACTTCAATAAGCCTCCTCCATTTAATTATTGCATCCAAAATTTATTAAAGAAAGAAAACAAAAACATTTGTGAGCCATGGGGACTGGTGGTAACACAGGTACAGTGAAACCAGGAGGATCTGCTGATTCCAGATGGAGTGGATATATTCCCATGGCACCTATTACTTGCCAAATGTTTCGTAAAGCAAACACATGACCTAAAAGATTTTGCAAGTGTGGGGTCTTCAAAAAAAAAAAAAAAAAAAAAAAAAAAAACATGCTTGCAAAAAAAAAAAAAATCCCGTTCTTATTTAAAAGTCATTTCTTAATTCTTAACCATAAGTTGTTTTTAAAAACACACACACTTTTAATATTTTTCAGCTGTCATGCCCACTTTAGTGAGCCTACATGTGTGGGTACTCCATAAAATCTCAGTGGTGGTGGCAGATGTCCCCTTTGAAATATTTCGTCTGCTGCTGGGGGTGGGGGATTGTCACTTTGGTGCCATGAACACCATTTCTTCTGAAAGCCCTGATTTGGGACAGCCCCTCTAGAGCAAACGTAGCTTTGCTTAATGTCACTCAAATGGGTGGTACAAAAAGTGAAGAAACATATAACTATGTCAAGATGAAAAAAGGAATTTTAACTAATAACATATTTGTGAGGCCCTTCACAACAGTGAAAGAACTGCTATAAAAAAATCACTAATTGTTATAATTAAGACTCGGCTATGGGAGAGTAAAAATTTCTATCTGTTTTTTGAACTAAATCCTCTGTTTATGGAAGTCTGACCCACTCCCAAGAAGACCCATCGAGTTGTTGGAGCCTCAGATTCTCTTCCTTACTTGAATTTCTCTAGCAGTTTCACACTATACTTGACATTTTTACACTAAATTGTGTAATCTTCCTTTGTTCTCTAATGGTTTAGAGGTTCAGAGGAGTTTTTACTTATTTTGAATGAATTTGTATTCTTCCTCTTTCAAGATGATTACTGTCCTGAACAGAAGATACTCAATGAATATTTAATTGACTCATTAATTCATTCAGAAAATGTTATTAAACACCTACTATGGGCCATATTAAAAAATGTCCCATTCCCTCACCTTTAGGTAGTATATACATTTATAGTAGAGAAAGAGGCATTAACCCAATAATCAAAAAGGTAAGTAAAATAACAGCCAGTGATGAGTACTGTGAAGGAAGAACACCAGATGCCAAAAGCGTGCTTATCAAGGGATCCAATGTCAATTGGGGGATTGAGTGAGGAAAAGTTTTCTGAGAAACTGACACTTCATTTTAAACCCAAAGGGTAACTAGGAATTATGAGGGGAAGAGGGAGTAAAAATATCTTTTGAAGAGGAACATGCAGGTTAGTTTGTAGAACTGAAATAAGTCCAGTGCAATAAGAAAGTAATAAATTTAGGAGAGATGGAAGATTCCAGAAAGATTAGCAGGGATCTTATCATGTAGACACTTATGGGCTACGAGGAGGATTTTGAACTTTTATTCTACATAATGTGTGAAGCCATTTAGAATTGTGGGCCAGGGAGTAACATGATAAGATTTACATGTTAAGATGATGATTCTCGCTGCATGGTTAATAATAGATTAGAAAAAAGAAATGTAGATATAGAGAGACCAGAGAAAAAAATATTTTATGAATCAGGGAGAAAATGACATAGATTGAACTAGGGTAAATGACAGCAGTGGCACCGAAAAGAAATAGAAAGACTTGAAATTTGAAAAGTCAAGTCTTTATGACTTGATGGTTGTTTTAATACGGAGTTTGAGAGAGAAAGAAATCAAAAATAATATCCAGACTCTGGCTTGAACAACTAGGTACGTATTGGTACCCTTTACCAAGATGGGAAAATAAGAAAGAGTGAGACTAATTTGAGGAGGAGTGGGAATCAGTAGTTAGCTTCAGATACTGAGTTAAAACTGCCCTGACACATCAAAGTGTAGTGGTTGAGGCTGAATGAGCACTTAATAGAAGATCTGGAGCACATAGGAGAGGTTTTTTTTTTTTTTTTTTTTTGTTTTTTTTTTTTTTTTTTTGAGAAGACAATTTGGGAGTTGTCAACCTACAGAGAACGCTTGGAAAATGAGACTGGAAGATCTCATTTAGGAAGAAAGTAGGCAAAGAGAAGGTGGCCCAGGATAGAACCCAAAGAATTCCAAACAGGATGAGAAGACAGAAAAACAGACCAAGAATGAAGTGATAGGAGGAAAACAGCGAGTTGAGTGTGAAGAAATTCTAGGGAAGAGAGTCCAGAGGAGGCCCTGCCTGTGGACTTCCTCTTGTGAAAAGCTGTTCCATCACCAAGTAATGCCTTTTATTCAAAGTGTTTGCCATGGGTCACTCCACTTGGAGTTTGAGCTTTAAAAAGTCTGTTTTCTCTGTCATTACTGTCTGTATTTATAAGCCATTTTTCTCTCAATTAACATTATCTTTCAAAAAAATTGTAAAAATGTAATGCCAAAATTGCACTGATGTGTACAGCTCTCTGAATTTTCACAAACTTAACACACCTGTATAATCAACACTCAAATTAAGAAACCATATCAGCACCCCAGAAAGTGCTCTGATGATGTATTTTAAAGATTAACCCTACAACAATCCTACTCTCTCACACACACACACATAATGCTGTATATATACATATATACACATACATACACAGTAATTCAGCAATTCTACTCATATATATGTGCATGTATGTATGTGTATGTATACATATGCATATACATACATACATATATATATATATATATATATATATATATATATCTCCAATATAAATTCTTGCATGCAGATTTCACAACTGTATCAAAATGTTTGGATCATAACTGGTTGGTCATAGCAGTTTAAAATTGCAAACAATCTATATAACAATCACCCGGAAATAATACATTGTATATTCCCACAATGGAATATAATACAGCAGAGAAAATGAATGACCGAACTGCCTCTAAGCACAACATAGATAAATCTTAGAAACATAACATTGAGTAGGAAAAAGCAAATTCCAGAAAAGTAGAATTGCATGATGGTCTTTTCATTTAAAATAAACAGTATAATATCTAGACATATACATATGTGTGACAAAATCATCAAGCAAATAAATAGCAAAAAACAATAAGGACCTCATAAGGATAATGTTTTCCTCTGAGGTGAAGCAGTGGGATGAGACAAGTACAGGGCAAATTATACTCTAATATATTATCAAGCTCAGGAAAATTGTAAGAGTGAAAGGAGGTACTGTTAATGATTAGACCAGGATAATAGTAGTAAACAGAGACTGTCTCAGCAAACTGGGACATGGGATCACCCTAGTTATCGATAACCCTGTAGTTCTTAGGTTAGTCGGTGAGCTCATGGATATTTCTTCTATTTTAATTAATTAATTAATCAATTAATATAAAGTAAAGAGGAACAGTCACAATCAATGATCTTAATGTCATAAATTAAGGATTTTACGATTGATTCAATTCAGAAAACATAGGTTCAAATATAAAACATGAGGTTCAAATATAAATACTGCTTTGTTAAATTTCAAATATTAATTATTTAGTGGTACAGGCCTTAAAATTAACCCTTGGGGAAATGATTAAGAAGGATAGAAGAGAAGAACTGATTCCTAAAAGATAGTTTAATTCAGGAAAGGAGATAAAAGGGAAAAGATTTAACCATTATCCATTCCTACTTCTCCCTCTCTGCTAAACTCCTGAGTCCAAGATCACACTGAAACAAATGTAATGAATCAAATGATTATTTGATTCTATATCTGACTGATGTTGGCCTAATTACTTAAGAAACTCTGAGCACTCAGAAAGGTTCAAGTTCTACCTACTTACTAACCCAAATTAATTAGATACTGACAAAATCATTGGAATTGCTTTGCGACTGTCCTTTAATAAATATAGGAGTTTTGAAATTCAATTGGATCTTCAGGTTTACATGGGATGACGTGTAAATATTTAACCACGAACAATATCACAAGAAACAACCAATCCAAATATGTCCTAGGTATGGCCTTGGAATGGGGTGCTACAGCCTCTGGGTTATACTGACATGACATAATCTTTCAGTTGCTGGGTCATAAAGAGAGTCAGTGATTTCCATGGAGAAGCCACTGTAAAGAGTGGATACAGTAGTCCTTAAAGATTTGGGAGGAGGCTAGTAACTAACCAGTTATCTGAGTAGGTCAATATTTTTGATACTAGTACCTAGGGGTAGACAAAGGATTTGTTTGTGCTAAAATGTATTTAATTAGGACTATATTAATGAATAACAAGAATCCATTGTCTTGCTTTCATAAACAAAAAACAGGAGAAGAAAAATAAAGCAATCATTATTAGGGCTTCTCCCAAGACCTTGGAAGCTTAAGTATTATTATTTTTATGAAAATCTACCTCTGATTACGGCCATACTAGAGCATCACATCTGACTATTTGCCTTAAATCCACACTGAATATTCCAGACCCTACAGATTTTAAGATTAGACCAGGCTACGTCAAGAACTTGACACTATTGAGTGCAATGCCAGGGCAGAAACAGTGTATTTGACTGCTGCTGTTTAGTTTGTACATGATTCAATTATAAATTCATTTTGACTTGTTACATTAGAATTCTAATCTTTAGGAAATACCAAGAAAGAACCTAAAATATTTACAGTAACATTATAGTAGAATATGAAGTACCTGCAGAATCACTTTCACCATACAATTCCATTATACCAATGCCTAAAACACAAGGAGGCATGTAATAAACATTTGTTGTTTGAATAAATAAAGGCAAACCTGGATTTAAACCCCAGATTTACCATTTTGTGCTATACCTCTTTAAACTCATCTGTAAGGTAGAGAAAGTAATAAAACAGAAGAGTGCTGTAAGGATTGCTAAGAGAAACAAATTCACATGATAGATGCTCCAAAATTCACTTTTCCTCCAGAACGCAATTAAAGAACACATTGTCTTGAGCCCACTCGAAACAGGATAGGGTTTCTCTGCTGAAACAGATCTCAGAACCCAAATGACCTGGTATCCCAACCATATAGATTGTTCTAATTAAGCTAATGTCAACCTGTTGACTAAGTCTATATCACTGTGACTCAAACTAAAAAGTATTGAGATTATGAATTCATATTGATATTGAATAGAGGCCATAAGGGAGTGTGTTCTATATATGATGACTTTGAATAAGGGAAAGAGAGAAATCACAGCAATTAGTTCCAAATAATAGAGAGAGAAAGAGAAGACAAGACTGATATGACAAGAGCCAACTTATAAAAATGTTTACCATAAACACTTTTTGTAAGAAGATAGGTTATATTTAAATGAGACTAAATTAAATTAAGGAAAATCAAGAGAAATAGGAAGGGAAAAAAACTAAGAAAACTGCCTTGTGGTTACTAACTCTAATGATAACAGTAATCATTAACGATTACTGAATTATTATTATATCATCACTGAATGATGTATAAGTTCTTATGCCACATATATAAATGAACACATTAATACTTATAAATATTTTTTAAATATATTAACAATATATGAAAACCTATTTTTTAGGAACCAGGTCATGGGTATTAAAAGTTTTGTATTTCATAGTTTCATCACTGCTATTTAATTTTAATAACTATCTTAAATTACTAGAGTTCACACATCTGGTAAAGAAATTT
The DNA here is from genome assembly GCA_003508835.1 of Eonycteris spelaea. NCBI lineage: Eukaryota > Metazoa > Chordata > Mammalia > Chiroptera > Pteropodidae > Eonycteris > Eonycteris spelaea. The sequence continues at coordinate 4,740,625 of PUFA01000088.1, forward strand.
TCTGTAAAATCAAGTATTTTCTTTTCAATCATATTTTATTCATTTTCTGAACTCTAGTTTTTATGTCCTCAATTATGAACAAAGAGATCCTGAGAAGTAAATCCATTTCCATGTCTAGCTACATTTCAAAATGTGGAATATGGAGTCTCCATGGAATGTTCAACCTCAGAAAGATTGCCCCCTGGGTCTCACAGGATATATTTTATAGTAGTTTAGGAGAAGAACCAATATTTTTTACGGTACACAGGAGCTTTGGATGGGCAAAAGACCACCAAGAAGTGGAATATGTTTTCAGTTCTGTGGGTGTTACTAGAAGAGATTTGCTAAACCTACAAATTTCCTCCCCAGTTCACTCACCATTAAGTCAAGGTGACGTATATATATATATCTATACATGTTGGTGATGTAATTGCAACCAATTATTTCTGTCAAGATGACTTTAAAATACATACATTTTTATCCAAATTATTTCTAAGAATATCAGTGAAAATAATATTTTCCAATTTATGAGTGAACACTTTGCTACTTTCTATAGAGACTTTAAGAACAATGTGAGGTCTAGTACGGAAAAAAAATATTTTTACATCTATAACTGTTTCATCTTAACAATATCATTTTGAATCTGTACTGTAAATGTTCAAGGGTAAAATATCTTATGCACCTATAGGAAATATCGAGTCCTGGAAAAACAGAGAAATAACATCATAACAATGAAAGTTGACTAGGTGAGAAAGGTGAGAAAAAAACAAATTAATAAGAGTAATAATAATAACTAAAGTCTAAAAAGTTTCTAGTTTGTGCAAGGTATATGGTAAGCATAAATTTTATGCGTTATCTAATTTAATCCTCATAACAATCTTATAAAAAGAGGAAGGTCAGAATTGGAATTTGAATCAAGATAAAAGATAGTGGGAATGAGAGAATGGAGTACCTTTTAGCCTATTCTATGCTCCATGATAAGTAGTTTCACAACAAATGACCTTGGAACTGTACTTCATTCCTCAAGGTAACTCTCAGAATTGCAATTTGGCAATAACAGAAGACTTAAAAACCTCCATATCTGAACCAGCAATCAATTTCTATTAATTTTGTCTTAAGGAATATCCTGAAATGAGTATAAAATACAAAAAAAGGATGTTCAGTAAAGTATTATATAAGATAATAAAGATTTGGAAAGGGTACAAGCAATAATGTCATAGACCTATGCGACAATCTACTATGTCCCACTGCAAATAACATTATGTAAAAGGTTTCTGAGCATGGGAAACATTGTTCAAAATGTTTTCTAACCTTAAAATTTATATCCCAATTTGGGTAGAAACAAAAATGTATGTGTATACAGGGATACCTTGTTTTATTGTCCTTACTTTATTGGGTTTTACATATGTCGCTTTTTTTTTTTTTAATTGAAGGCAAGACCCTATCTCAGCAAAAAGATTACTACTTGCTTTATTGAGGTACTAACTTCATTTTTGTCTGGAACTGAACCCATGGTATCATTAAATTATGCCTGTATTTTCAAAAGGTTCTAGATAAAAACACATCGAAATGAGAATGTGCAATACTACCCCCAGCTATGTAGAGCATCCAGCATCCAAAACATCAGCGATGAAAGAGGAATGACAGCAATGAGATATCTCATTGACAGAACTCTGGTGTGAATCTGGTTGTTGTTCTAAGTGATGTAGCCTGGTTCCCTGGCCATCAGTAAACTTGATAATATTTTTTAATAATTCTATTTTCTGCATGAAATATCCAGAGCTTTTTTCCCGTAGCTTGAACTAAGACTCTTAACAGATACAGGTCTCCTTAGAGCCTTCAGTAAAGCCTTTTGTGAAAACAAAAAGCTTTGCTCCAAGCCACCCTTCTGGGAAGAGACTCAGACCATTAGTTTAAAATGACCATAATATATTAGACCTATGATTTATGGAATTATAAAATTCAATTCTCCTCCCTAAAATAAATTTTTGAGCAACGGCAGAGACACTTGCAAATTACTGAGATAAGATTGAAACTGAGGAAAAACAAGGAAGCTGCTAAGAGGCTAAATAAGAGGCTGAATTCCCCAAATCCTACCCAATGCACACTTTGACTAATAAAATTGTGTCAAATTTGGCATTTGGCTATGAACCTTTTGACTAATAAAGTTAATAATTATCCCTAATGAAAGAGTTCTTTAGAAAAATTCAACTTCAAGGTCATGGCCTAGCTTTAAGAAATAGGATTCCACAAGATACAAGTTTATCCAATCAACAGAATGCAGAATTCCTGAGAGTTTCAGACAGAATATTTACTCAGACAATTCCTGGACCCTACAACCAGTACCCACTTGAAATGCTAATGCTATTTCTACCCCAGAATGTCCTACCACTCCAAAGATGTGATGACAGACAAGACTAGATGAGTAGATAATTCCAGAGAGCAGAACAGAGGGACAGCCATTTAAAGAGTCAAATAAAATTGATTTTATTTTTAGATCAAGCACTATTTCTGCCTCTTTCAATCCGCGCATGTGACCTATTAAGGCATTCCTATGACCATCTGACTGAAGAAAAGCTCAGACGTGGTTACAAATGATATGTTGGCACTGTCCAGTCATAGATTGCTGTTCTACTGCAGACCCACTCAAAGCCAGCTCAAAGAATATGAATCTCCACTCAAAGAATATGATGAATGAATATCTTCTCTCATGGGCAAAATTTAGGGCAGTAAGTCTGGTTATCCTGTTTGCCTAAGAAGTGAAATGACCTGAAAGACAGACTGATTTATAAGCAGTGACTGTTTGGCTAGTTGTCAGGAATTGAGAGAAACATGTTGGAAGACTGGTGAACATCGGGGAAAATTAGGTGAATGTACTAAGAATGGGCACAAAGCATACAGGTGTTTGTACCCCAGGTGAAACGGTCAGTGAAAGACATTTACCTTTAAGGAAGCTCTTAAATCAGATGGGCAAAATAATTCATACAGTGGATACCAGGCAGCATCCTTCCCCTAGAGACTCCAGTACTTTTTCAAGAGGTCCATCATGCCAGAAAAAAAGAGTCTTCACAAGGGCTCAACAGTGCAGTCCTTACTCCCGCTTTACCCCTACAGCACAGTTTCCAACGTGCAACCTCAGTGGCCAGTGTTTAACACCTGATGTAGCATCATTCACAAAAAGATTAGCAACTTCATGATAACATGTTAAAGGCAGAGGACCTCTGTAATTTTGAAGGGGCAGAAACTTATCTTCACTAGAACACAAACCTATTATGTACATGGATTTGCTATATATCTTCCTATCGTCTGTGAGTTCATGAAAACATCTCATCATCATAGAATTCCATAATACATTGGATCTCATTCTATAGTAAAAAGTGTAGCAATGGGTTCCCACCCATGAAATTCACTTGCATTTCAATGTACCCCATTGTTCAAAGGAAACTGGTCTAATAGACTAATGAATGGCTTACTGATGTTTCACTTATGAAGTCTGCTGGGAGACCTACATCCTGGTACTTTCAACAAGGGACCAGTGTAAGGTGCTGCTTCTCCCATGACCAGTATATAAGAGTTTGGGAACAAAGGAGTAGAATAGGAGTTACTGTTTTCACTATTACACCAAGTATCAATTATTTGCATCATTTTTGCTTTGTGTCCTTATAACTTCACACTCTGAAGGTTTGGTTCCTAAAAGAGAAATACTTTTATTAATGGCAGAACAATATTCTCATTCAATAATAAGTTTTGAAACCACCACCTGGATAGTTTGGGGTTCTTCCCACATTTAACCATCGGCAAAGAAAGGGGATACGGTATTGATACTGTTTACCAACAGGAAATCAGTTCACCAAAACATGATGGAATTCACAGGGACTCCCACCCCTTAATACTTTCAGTCCTAGCAGTAAAATCCACTACAGTTATTCAGTAAGCTCAGAACCACTAAGGGTTTAAACACTTTGGAAAAGAATTCTTAGCTCATCAACCAAGTATAGAGCCCTGACCAACTGAGATTCTGGTTGAGAGCAAGAGAAACATTAACGGTGGAGTGGAGATAAAAGAAACACATTCAAGATTAGAGACAGAAACGAAGGTGATAACAGCTTTGCTTATTTTTTGTGAGTATATATTAACAAATTATTCATATTTTACCCTTTCTGCTTTCTCTACTATATATATAAAGTTGGTGATGCTTGGGTTTGCATTTAATTCATAAGGCACCATAATTTGAAGAACTGCATATAGACCTGATAAAGAGGTCATTGCATCACCAGGAGAGCTTCAACTTTGAGAGTGAGCAGTAGATAATGAGACTCTGTGTGCCCCTTTTGTAGAAGTGTGAGAATGTTTTCATTTGTGTTTTGGGTTTTATTTTATTGGGTAGAAGCATAAAGTTATTGAATAGGAACAAATTATATATGGTTGGAAAGAAAACATGCCACATAGCAAAAGGCGAAGATTGTGACACTTCTTTGCACTTTTACTCATAAATTCATCCCTGGTCTTTACTCAGCTCTCCAGGAACTGGCTTTCTGCAAATAACATTTCCAAGGCTACTTTTGTCAACTGCTGTCTAGAGAGATGGGGCAAATGAGAAGCTGTGATATGAGTTTGGAGCCAAAGGAAGGGAGAAGTCAAGCCCCCAGTCACCCCGCATGCTTTAGGTAGACTCTTGGTAATGACCTCCTCACCCCATGTCTGTAATTCTAATTCAGGTTCTAAATAACTCCTCCCACTGCGATTTCACCTCCTTCTGAGTGGCCTTGGTTTCTCAGCTTTTTCAATATTATTTTCTCCCTTTCCCCTCCAGGCCTAGGAATGCTAGAACTTTCTGACAAAGCTAATGTCAGCTAATGTCAGGGTTAATACAACATCCTTATTTGACTTTTCAGCTCTTCTAATAACTTTGCAATGCATTTAATGCTTCCAGATTTTAGCTAGCAGGCATTAACTCTGTTTTCTTCATTTAACCCTGACTGATCACAAGGCTATTTCAGTAGTTCAGGTGAAAGGTGGTTTAAACCAAGGTATTTTATTTACCTGCTAGCTGGAGGGATCAAGAGATTTGGACAGAAGAGAGGACTTGCTGATATGATACATACATACATACATACATACATACATACATACACACACATATCTCACAAATATATCATATATCTATATAGTAGGTATTGAGGAAAGGGAGGGTCAAGAAGGGCATTTGGTTTTCTATTTTGTACAACTGCATGAATAATAAAATCACTTACTGAGATGCACTAGATAAGAGGAGGAATAGTTTAGAGGTAAAAATTAAACATTCCACTTTAGACAGACAGGCTCACTGTAACATCTCTATAAGATAGCAAATGGATTTCTTCAACTGGCAGATGGTTAGTAGAATCAAGAGATTTGTGGAAAGACTTAGCCTCCTCCTTAGAACTTTAGTTCTAAGCCTTCTTGTTCACTTGGAATTAACTTCCTGAGTAGTTAGATTCTAGCTCCTTATGAGGTTCTTAATCCACAGGAAAGAAAAATTAAGTTTCTAGGAATATTTACATTTAAACTATACTCAAATAGAATAAAATAATTTTGCTGTTTCAGCTTACCAAAAGTAATTTATACCTGATTCTTATATGATAAGAATAAATTAGGGTCTAAACAGGGAAACCTTGATGCAATACTTGGGAATTTGTTTTGATACTCTGAGAACAATGAGAGACCTAACTATTCAACAGTCAATGGCACTTGCAACATCTTGAGAAATTGCCCAAAGTCAGCATTCTCTATTTAGGACATAATCAATTTGTGGGCTTAGATTCAATTAATTTCATCTTAAAAAAACAAGAGGAAAATAAGAGAAAAAAAAATGGGTCTTACTGACCTCAGAAAGAGAATCTGGAATCTAAAATTTAAAAAATTATAAGTGTTGTGGTGCCTAACTGAAGGATGTTAAAGAAGCACGAGTTAGGATTTGGCTTTGTGAATTTAGCCATATTCTCATGTTTCTATGCCCAGTCATCAGACATTCATATGTAAAACACATAATTAGGAATCAGGAACTATTAATAAGTAAGAACGGGTAAGAAAACATGAAAATATCACTGATATTTTTCAAAAAGGAAATTAGATGTCAAATATCTTAAGTTTCACCTATTTATTATTAGCTACTATGTTTTTATGAAACATCTGTTCAGTTTAGTTATTTACTGATGGTGTCTCAAAAAGTTTTATGGAAGGTGATATAAGGTGAGATTCTAACCCTACAGTAAAACTTTTCTTTATACTTCTGCTATATACTCTAAATTTCTAGTTAATGTGTTTAGAATTGAGGTGAGTGAGTGTTTGTACCAACTGCATATTCCCACTGATGACAAGCCATGTAGGGTAGGGAGTAAAAAGTGATAAGAAGTAGAGAGGAATGGAGATGGGAAATTCACCTCCTTAAGCGGTCCTACGAAACTGAAGATTCTCATGTCTTAAAAGGTCAAAGAAAGAATATAATACATGTATGAAAAAGAGACAGCTTCATTAATTCAGATGTTCTTGGCCCAGACAGCAGAAGAAATAGAAATGCTATCATCACTTATGCATGAGATAAAGGGTAAAAAGTGGGGATTGGTTAGTTAACTGAAAAGATCATTCTATTGGTTTGAGAACATTGCTGGAAATAACCTGAACTGAGAAAGTTCCCGATGAGGAATACATATTATGGGAAACTGTTAAAGACAAAGTTTGGTCACTGACATGAATGTAGTTTAATCAAGCTGCAAGAGCCACAAGAAAAAGACAGCTGCTTAAGGAGGGGAGCCCTCAACAAGCCAAGACATTTTACCTTTCCTCTATTGCGTGAGTCGCGGATAAGACACGAGTGTGCAATAAATCTCTAGTTCATGCATTTAGAGGCTTCACTAAAATAATGATAGATTATAAATCACAGGAAAATGTTACCTTTATTTTAGGAAAGTCAATAGCTAGCAACGGTGCTCACCAATAGCACAGATGTCTAGTAGATAGAAAAACAAATGCTTGGCAGTTGTTTAAAAATGGGAAGTACAAGGATCTGACCTGAAGTATATTAGAAAATAGCAACAGTCTCATCGTTTTGTCAGATTTCCAGTTTTGCATTTCACTATTTTTTTTTTTTAATTCCATGCTCCGTTGTTGAGGGTAAAACTGCAACTTTGGAAAAGTGAAAAAATTTCTGTCATACATTTCTTAAAAAGCCTTGTAAATATTTGTGGATCATGTATATGTATATGAGCTTTTATGTAAATTTGTTTTTCTTTGAAAGTTTAAGGATAATTGAATGCTGCAAATTGAAGTAAGATGAGGCTGTAAACAAATGGGAGGCTCCTGCAAAGACCCAGGGGGACTAGAACTAGGATTTCAACGTGCCAACTATTAGCTAATTGTGAGGATGACACTGCCTGGCCAGACTCTCAATCCACATCCTAACATCTGCCTCCAAAGAGCTGTTACAAGAAAAAATCCTCGTTTGTTGCAACTGTGACCAAGTGCTCTGAAAATAAGTCACGAGCACTGGAAATGGAGATCACTCTGATAATGGTGACATGTCAAAGAGGTTTCTGCTACCACACCTGGAGAGGCAGGACACACAGACAAGGTATTTTAACTATCACAGGGTTAACAAGCTGTAATTTATGTCACTTTTCAATGTACCGTATTTAATAGAAGTCTGGAGAAACTAGAAGCTTATGGAAGAGTAAATTACACTTTAAAAAAAATTTTTTTTTTAATCTTTATGTGTTTCCTCTTTCTTTTCTGGTCCCCCTTTTATTGGTGATGGGGAGGGGTGGAAGGTATGATCAGGAGATTGGGCAAGTTGATTTAGTTAAACAATTAAAACTCTAAAGAAATCTGAATCTTAACTTCCTAGGGGTTTAAAGTAAAGATCAGTTTCCTGTGATTCTCCATTTCCTGGGTTTAATAGGGACACGGAACTTAAGAATTAAAATATGGTGAGAAAGTCTGTCCTACTAAGATTTTTCTCACCCCACCAGGAAAGTACCATACCAGAAATTTCACAAGAAAATCTGCACTCATGGGACTCACAGGCAGACTTCTAACCATTTTTGATAAATTCAGAAGAGTTTCAATCAAAAAGCTTTCAAATCCCTGTCCCAAATGACCCCACAGATCCCTTTGAGAGCCACCCAACACCACTTCATAGTTCCCATAAACACTTGGACCTTTCCCTGTGAAAGCTGTCAAGTTTTCCCGAAAGTCCTTACATACCACATTCAGTCTCATCTTGCCAAATGTGCTATCTCAGTGGAAACTGCTGGAACTTTCCAGACAGATTTTATGCTAAAGGCAAAAAGTACCTCAGTCACCAACATGCCCACACTGTTTTCTGAGACTGACAGTATCTAGATATTTCATATGCTATGTATAAAGTCCCATACCATTTTTTTCCCCTGTATAACCAAGTATTGACCTCAAAATACTTTGTGAAAATGTCTCATAACTGTGGTAATTACTAATGTCAACACCCCTGTTAATATTCTAGAATTGCAAACATTTTGCATCAAATCTCCACGTGGAAAAGGGACTGTTCACCTCTACTTTGTAAATTAGCTATATGATTTATCTGTGGGAAACATTTCAAAAATATAGATTCAGAAAGACATCTACCACATGATGGCTTTTCCATATGGCATCTCATAATTATTTTGCTGTGTGTGAACATGATGAAAACAGTTCCATAATTCTCCAAGGGTCAGAGTAAATTATTTCAATTAGACGTATTTCAGAGCAAACATTACCTTAGGGTTTATTAATAATATTACCTGAGAAGGAACAGCTGCCTTTTATGCATAAAAAGCTGTCAGCTTCTTACCACTTCTTACTATAGAAACCCTTTTGTGACTTAAAAAAAAGAAAAATGACAGATTTTCTCATGCTTTACCTAAACACAGAATTTGGCAGCAGGGACCTGGATGTAATCCTCAGCATGGGAGCTAGTGGGCGGATTTTTTTCTTTCTCTATAAACTCTTGTATAAACCACACCAGTCTCCTGGTATTTATTCTGGGTAATGCTGGAAATTGTACACAGATCCAACAGGCCATGTAAAGGAGTTTTGTAACTTCCTGAAGCCCTTTCATGCAAAATCCTGACTCCAAATGCAATTCCAGAAAGATGGGACATTACAGCAGCTTACAAGGAAAGGGTTATTCTGTTGTCTTTTCCTCCTTTTCATTGGAGTCTTGCAAATGTGAAATAGGTCAATTGGGGCAATGTAATAACAGCAATTAATATGACATTAATAGGCCCATATTGAAAATTCAATGCCCCTTGAAATGTCTTCGGAGGTAAATCACATAGGTAGCTATATTTACAATAATTAGGGACTGGATTTTTTTTTTTCTATAGGTTAGTTTCCACTTTATAAGAGTTAGTTGGAGATATATATCACTATAGCACATCAATTAAGTTTAGTTTCATTATTATCATTTATAGTCTCTGAACATGCATATTAAAAAAAATCTCAAGGCACAAGAGTCTACGAGGTATGTGAAAAAGAGATTAGGGAATTGCCCGATGTCCAAGAAACATATCACCTGATCACAAATTGTCTTTGCCTCTCAACCCAAGAAAAAGACAATTATGACAATAACGCAGGGATGATACTGGTTAAGGTTTTTCACAAACATGTTCTGCTTTTGGCAAAACCTTCCCAAGGCCAATGCACGTTTGACTTGGTGAAACGAACAAAGAATTTACTTTTTAGGTGTTTGTTGCTGGTTAGATGAAGATTGATATGGGAGGTGGTAAAATTAGTCAACATCAACTTTAAATATTTCTCTCTTGGCACAGAAGCCAAGTGTGGTTTCAAAATCTCAGGGGATCCCAGCTGGGGCTATGGCTTTGACCTTATGAGTGTTTCTTGAAACTAACTAAATTCAAGCACTGTGACTGAAATTTAAAAGAAAACTTAAACGTAAACACGATCTTTCTTATACTTGCAACCAGCTGGAGCAGTCCTTTACTAAAGGCAGCAAGAAAATGCTGAGGGATAAAAGGATTATTGGGAGACTGACTGACATTTGTCTATTTTACCACTGAATACATAGTTGTGGTTGAGGCATCGTGTTTTTAGAAATTAAAAATAGTAATCAGAAAGTCATTCTAATCATTCCATTTTACTTTATTTTAGAAACACATATCAATAAAAAAAATGGGGACATCATAGAATTTTTAAAATCCTCATTTTTTTTAATATTTCCAATAGAAGGGCAGAATTTTTTTTCTTTATTGTGACCATTCCAGAACACACACACACACACACACACACACACACACACACACACACACACACACACACACCCCACACTTTGCCATAGCATTGTTTCTCAGCCATTCTATAGTCTTATGCTTTCCAGTTCTCATTTAGCGTTCTGGCTTGTCACATTCTTATTTTGTACTTATTTTGACCCCCGCTGAATAATGAAGGACTTAGAACCAAAAGCAAAGCCATAAATGGGTAAGAAAAAAATATGGAAACTCTATTATGTCATGCATGAGCCATTGGCAATAATAGGTCAATGCTTACTTATGGCATCATTTTATCCCTTGCCATAGTGGCCTCCATCTCAGTAAATGGCACCATCATCCACTTAGTTTCTCAGAACAAAAATCTGAAAGTTGTTGAATGCTCTCTTTTCTCACATACCACATCTGAATCATTAGCAAATCCCACAGTTTCTCATCATCCCCAGGGTTATTACCTACCGTAAGCCAAGACATGATAATCATTTGTATTACTGCAGTAGCCTCCTCACTACTCCTCACACTACTTCTTCTGCTGTTGCTCCTAACAGTTTCATTTCCACACAGTTGTCAGTGATCCTTTTAAAAGATAAATCAGATTACATATTGTCCCTGTTCTTCATCTTCCAATGCCTTCCCATTCTTAGTATAAAATTAAAATCCTTATCACAACTTCTAAGTTTATGCAAAATCCAGCCTCTGGCAACCACCCTGACTTAATTTTCTACATACTTCAACTTACTCATCAAACTACCAATACTTGCCTTGAATTTTTTTTTCCCCAAAGCCCTTCCCATCTCAGGGCTTTTACGCTCTGCTTGGAATACTTGTGTACTAAATACCTGCATGCCTTACTCTCTTATTTTATTTACTTCTGTTCAAAAATTAACTTCCCAGCATCCAATATTTATGATCCTACCTTGAGTAACCTATAATATCACAATCTTTTTACTCTACTTTATATTTATTCTTATCACTTACTTGACATTAAAATATATACTTATGGATTATACTTAATTATTTACGTAATTGCTTTTATAATTAGTTATCTCATCCACCAGCTATATGAGCTCCATGAGTCAGAGACTTTCTGTGTTTGTTTACCACTATATTCCTAGAACCTAAAAACACTGCCTAAAACATAGCAAATACTAAATTATCATTTATGATTGAAATGAGTACTTTTACTGAATTTGAAGGTTTGAAATATATGAAAATAAGTATCGGGATATGTCATATAGTTTCATTACCCATTTTACATATGAAAGGAAGAAAATGTATATTAGTAACTGGTTACCAAAACCTGGCTAATCAATATGAAGAAGGTTAGATCTTGATTGTCCACAATTTTCTTGATTAATACCTACACCCAATACCACATAATGCATTGACTCTCTTTTGGTTTATCTATTTGTGGTCCAGACAAAGCACCTTTCCACTTTTATTTTTTTACTCCAAGATCATAGTTTTAAGTTCTACTTGAGCAACAATTGAAAAGTATAAACTACATAATCTCTAAGACCCCTCTGGTTACTTAATTCTACTGAAAATGTAAGATATATGACAGAAATCTTTTAGAAATAAGATTGAAACTTAACAGTGGTTCTCATTTAATATGTTGTATGTTTTAGTTTATTAGCTATCCTATACATAATTTTAATTTACAACCGAAGTCACCTGACAGCCTAGATTTTCACTTGTCAAAGAAAATACAACTTCCAATGTCTGGCCTTCTTATTGAATGTCCCCGGCAAGTCTTACAATCAGAAGAATGAGAACCTAATCAGCATATTAGAAAATCACAGCCCTGGTATCTAATAGGTAATTCACTATGCATCCCAAGCAGGTTCTGTTCATTTGTACTTTAATTGTCTAATCTTTAAAATAATGTTGAATCACAGCACAATTACTAGAAATCCTCTAAATATGATCATATTCACAGATTGGTTTCTCTGGAAGCAGACACTGAGAGTGATTTTGACAAGCAGAATATGTCAGGAAAGGAGTTGAGATTGGACAGAGAGAGAAGTTGAACAGTCACGGCAGTCCAGTAACTTTTAGTCAAAAGCTCACGGGAGCTATACAGTATATGTAGCCCTTCAGAGTTGTCTCATCTTGGGCAGAAATGGCTGGATACTTATATCTGCCTCTGTCAGTTGTTGAATGGGGATAGGATGAAGGCAAGAAGAGCATGTCTTAGAGGAAGCAGCCCAGGTAAACTCAAGAAAATCCTTAAAGAGCTGACAGATGTGTCTGCTGGCAGTTGGAACAATAAGTCCCTTCTTGTAGGAGGATTTAGGTGACACATTTCTATTATCTCTAGTCAGAATGATCTAGCAAATCATTTTTACCTTTTACATTAAGACCAAATCATAAGATATATCCTATATTGGCACTTTCTTAAAAACTACTACCATAATTATACTGGATATATATTACTGTGAATTCTAATTTCAACCTGTAATGGGCAATGGTAATAAAGTTTTAAACTTTAAATTGAAGTATACATGTATCTGCAAATGCCCGGGCTTTTGGATAAGAGAGCTTGAACAATGAGAAAGATCATCTATACGCTAATATACACAGCAGAGAAGAGCAGTTATCAAATTTATAAATTGCTTTTTGGTGAGACTTCTTTCTAGACTTATCAAGAACATTGGCTTTTACTATGGGCCTACTTACTTGACTGTGTCTGAATTTTACAAACCTCACATCTCACACTACTATAAGGGTCCATCAACACGTTTATATATGTAACTATAAAACAAACAAACAAACAAACAAACAAAACAAAACAGAAGTTCACTTAAATATAACAAAATTCTTGAATTTTCTAAATGTTCTTATTAGTATCATTTGTCCTGGAACTCTTAGTCATAGAATATACCAGGGTTTTTCTTCCCTCTCTTCCCTCCCCACTTAAATACTTTTAAAACCACATTGACTTTTTTTCTTATTTTTTGAAATACTCACCAATTGGCTTAGCCACACACACCCCTTTTTTTCCACTGTGTCACCTTTTAATACAGGTTTTCATCACCTCTGCAAAAGGGATTTTTTTTCTCCCCAGTGAAAAAGGTGGATTGGTAAGAGGTCCCACAGCCTATAAACTGTTTCCTTTTAATTTGGACCTTAGCAGTTTGGCCTGGCTCACATTCAGGTAGTACTATAACTTGTTTGAATCCCTTCTAAAGGGCCTCCTGCTAGTGTATTTATGCCTGAGCACTGGGGTGAGCCTTGAAATTGTTCCTCCAAAGAGTGATGGGATCTGTTTGTTCACCTCCAGTCCACATTGTAATGAAGCATGCCCTTGCTTTAAAACTCCTGAGGTTCTGACCTTAGCAGGTGAGGCTTTCCCTGGAAATGGCCCCATGAGGCTATTCCCAACTGCCCAGTTTATGTGTAAGATACCGATAACAGTGTTCACTCTTAAGGGTTTTCTTTCTCTTAACATTGTCAGCAGCTTTCATGTTCAACCTTAAAGTTCCACGTAGGAAGTATTGGGAGGATTTTTCTAAAACGCCTAAAGCTAAACCTGTTAAAGCTTCCCTTTAACATTCAAAATATTCAGGATCTTTGTGTAAATTATAAATTTTGCAATAGTGTATTCATTTTAAGTAGGGTGGTATAAAATGCAAAAGAACAAAGAAATCTTTTCATCATTAATGTCATTGCCAACAACAAGATCTGATGTTATTTGAGCTTTGATCTTTGTTTTCTTCCCCTGCCCCCCCTCCACTGCTTAATTCAATTATGTATCCCTCCTTTACATAATACAAGTCTCACTCCTCCTCAACTCCTCCTTAATTACAGACCATTTAGGGATCCTAGATGTCCTGAAATTGAGCCAGCATTATTTTGGCATTGTTTTATTCTAACCTCCACCAGGTACTGCATGTTCCAGACAATTTTCTTGTTAAGGCCCCCAAATATCAGACTACATAGATAATAGTTTGTTCAGTAATCAGTAAATTATGATGTGGTTGAAACATAAATGAAAATTAATGGATAGATTGAGACAAGAGACTAGATTCCTTTGATGAGATGATACAGCACCTTGCATCTAACCTGTCTGCTACTCCTTCTCATCCAATTATCCAATTAACTATGCAAATGCAAATTTTACAAAAATATTTTCAACTATATTTATATTGTATGTGCTGTCAAATAGTTTCTAAATAATTGTGGTCAAAGATTAAAAATTTTAAAGTAAAATAAAAACTTCTTTCATCTTTATACCTCACCTCTCTACCTAAAACTTCGACTAGCATCAATTAATTTTTTCCAATTTCCTTTGTGGGGAGAGTAGGGTAAGGTATGGATTGATAGCACTAGTGAAAGGAGGTAGCTGGCACATAATGATAGATTTTTAAGTATATTTATGTGCTCAGCCTATTACAGAGCAAACTAAACAGAAGAAGATTCCTGTTTTCTAGAAGCTTACCATCTGTGACTGGGAAAAAGAAGACATTGACAAATGAAAAAGCATTAAGCAGGGATTTGTATAAGTAGTTAAATGTAGAAAAAAAATAAAAGATAGTTAAGTGAAATAAAGTTTTAAGGGGAAAAAGTACCTGTGGAATTTATTGCAATCTTCTTTAAGGTTTTATAGAAAAGGGTTTTTTAATTGTGAAGATGAAGAATGATTTTAATAAACCAAAGCTAGGAAAGTCATCTAGACTTGATGTCCATGAAGTCTAATCTGAGAAGATGACCAATAAATGAGCTATTCAAGATGCTACTTCCTTTTAGCACAGTGAGCCAACTTCATATTACCATTCTGATAGCAATATTTTGATTTTTCTTTCTTTAGTTCAAAACATTTTCATAAATTGTAATTACTTCCCACAGTGTTGAATATATTTTCCTTGACAAAGGTGATTATTAGGTATTAAAGTCTGATCCCATAAGGAATTGTAAATTGTTAAGCCTATTTCTTAACTAGTCAAGAGCAAATCCTTATTTCTCATACTTTTTTTCATGTTAATGTTGCATGTTATCACCTGCATGTCAGTAGAAAATTCTTTAGGCAAAGATGTTTCTTCCAGAAAAGCACAAGGGCAGTTACCTTGCTCTAAATGTATTACAATGGCCTGTGATCTTTCAGTTCTCTTCAGATATCCTTTATTTTTACCAAGAAAAGTTGTCCATAAATTTAATAGTAGAGATGAAATATTCATGTAAAACCAAAATGCATTTGAAGGAAAAATTAATGAGTATGAAAAGCCATTTACCCAGAAAAAGTTCACTTTAAAATAAACTTGTAAAAATGTCACAAAACTTTATATACTATATAAATAGCATTTTAAACATTAGAAATGAATAGAAACAGAACTTTGTCAAAGACTTTAACACAATTTTGTCCTTGGTGCTTCTAATAGATCCAGAAAAAAAAATATAAACTATTGCATGAAGCAACACCTGACGGAGGAAATTGGATGCTCAGACAACCTTGTTAAAGGAAGTAGAATTTAATGCTGGCAGAGGGCATGAGGCTTTAACTGCACCAAAGCATGAGTTTTCCTTGGTTAGATTTCTTATAGCTTATACACTCTTGTAATTAGTGTCCATGCAGAGGACATGTGATTCTGCATGCACCTCCTGACTCAGGATAGGAGGGGGAGTTTCAGGTAGGGACTGCAAGGGGGAAGGAATTCCCAGACCACCAGTCCTATCTATTTACAGACCTTTTCTCTTGTAGGTGTGACAAGAGTTTCCAGAAGGCCATTCAGAGATCTATAGGATGTGATTAATCTACAACTGATTGAGTTAGTCATTTCTGTAAGCCCTTCCCTTTGCATTTCTCAGATGCCTCCTCTCTTAAAATCATTTGAAAAAAGCAATTACTATTATTAAATTAATAAATTTATTTTAAATATGAGTAGTTCCACAAAATACTTCAATATATTCCACAAAGCAGAAATTATGCAGAGCACATTATAACACAATATAATAATAATAATAATAATAATAATAAAAACCTAAAGAAACAAACAAAACAAGCAAAAATTCTGTTAGGAAATTTACAGTTTACCTAAATAACTTCATTTGGGTTAAGAAATAAAAATTGACGAGGAAAATCGCGGACTAGGTAAAAGCGGGGCTCACCTCCTTCCAGGTACGCATTGAAATTACAACCAAATTATAAAATAATCAATGTGGAGAATCACCTGAAGCCCAGCTGATTGTAACACCTATGTCTGATAATATAAAGGAGCTTCATGGAAGCCTGTAGGAGGGGCAAAGTAAGGAATCTGGCTGGACCCACACTCACCAGTGGTAGAAGATCACTAAGAGGGAGAGAGAGGCTTCAGGGGTTCCCCTGAAGGAGAGGGGAATCCCGGCCTCATTTGGTGGCTCCCCAGCCCAGGGAAGAGGAGAGTCCAATAACTCTGACTATAAAAACCAGAGGGAATTCCAGCCCTCTGGGTGAGATAGAATGAGACTGTAATCCTAGACACCCCTTTGAAGGACCCATGCATAGGCTTTCAAGCAGTGGACACTCGCCCGGGACACCAGTGGTGGGTCAGAGGTTCGTGTAGGATCCATACTGAGAAAGTTGCATTACCTGGCACCCCACCCAACCTACAGATCTTTCTGGGCTTCTGCTGCGGGAATGCTGCCATGACCAGTGCAGATTTCAAAGCCAAGCATTTACAGCTGCCTGCCAGGGCTATGAGCCCCATTTCCGAGATAGGGTCAGGCAGATCACTGCTGCCAATGCAAATGTGGGCAGATATTGGGGATCTGTGGGCTAGTCCAGAAAGCAACTGGTCTTGCTGTGTTCTAGAACTTCTGCGGGAACACGCCAATGGTTACCAAAGTTGCAGTGAGACTGAGGCTGTGTTGATCTGAGGGTCATTGTCTCTTTGAGACTCCACCCCACTCTACCCACAGATTCCCCCAGGTATCCCATTGACAGTGAACTGCCACAGCCCTGCCCCTCTATCCCAATCTCCCAATCCACACAGGCAACAAACTTTGGCTAGTGTAGGGCGGGCACTGCACTGAAATCAGTGGCAAGCAGACCTCTGCTACCTACAGGAGTTGTAATAGTGTGTCTGGGGATCTCAGAGGACTGTGAGACAGCCTCAGACAGCAGCTGGTCTTACTGTGAACTGGGAGGGTGTGCCACTGGGCAACACAGGACACCTTCCACATTAGGCTATCTGGCCAACCTGAGAGACGAAACAGATATCCTTGGCACATAGAAATGAACACAGAGAGGCTAATAAAATGAGAATATGAAGAAACATGCCCCAAACAAAACAACAGGAGAAAACTCCAGAAAATAAGTTGAATGAAATGGAGGCAAGCAACCTACCAGAGACAGAGTTCAAAATAATGATTATAAGGATGCTCAAAGAACTTATGGGGAGAATGGATGAGCACAATGAGCACCTCAACAGAGAGAAGCATAAAAAAGGACACAGAAACCATAAAATAGAACCAGGCAAAAGTGAAGACTACAATAACCGAAATGAAGAATACACCAAAAGGATTCAAGAGTAGATTGGATGAAGCAGAAAATCGAATCAGCAAATTGGAAGACAAGGTAGCGGAATACACTCAATCAGAACAACAAAAAGAAAAAAAAATTTTTAAAAATGAGGATAGTTTAAAAGACCTCTGGGACAACATGAAGCATAAAAAATATCCAGATCATAGGAGTACCTAAAGGGGAAGAGAGAGAGAGAGTAAGGAATTGAGAACCTATTTGAAGAAATAATGACAGAAAACTTCCCTAACCTGGCAAAGGAATTATATATACAAGTTCAGGAAGCACAAAGAATCCTGACCAAGAGGAATTCCAACAGACCCACACAAAGACACATCATAATTAAAATGCCAAAGGTCAAAGACAAAGAGAGACTCTTAAAAGCAGCAAGAGAAAGGAAGCTAATTACTTACAAGTGTACCCCCATAAGAATGTCTGCTGATTTTTCAATGGAAACTTTGCAGACCAGCAGCCACTGGCAAGAAATATTCAAAGTTATGAAAAACAAAAATCTAAAACAAATAATACTTTACCCAGCAAGGCTTTTGATTAAAATGGAAGGTGAGATAAAGAGCTTCCCAGACAAGAAAAAGCTTAAGGAATTCATCATTAACAAGTCAGTACTACAAAAAATGTTTAAGGGACTTCTGTAAAAAGAGAAGGGGTAAAAAAGAAAACAGAAATAACAAATACGAATAAAAAAATGGCAGTAGCTATGTACCTATCAGTAATCACTTTAAATGAATAATGGATTAAATGCTCCAATCAAAAGATATAGGGTAGTTGAATGAATAAGAACACAAGACCTTCACAGACTGAAAGTACAGAAATAGAAAAAGATATTTCACACAAATGGAAATGAAATAAAAGCTGGAGTAGCGATACTTATATTAAATAGACTTTAAAACAAAGGCTATAATAAGGGACAAAAACGGACATTACATAATAATAAAGATATCGATAAACTACAAGAACATAACACTAGTAAACATACATACCCAACATAAGAGCTCCTACATACATAAAGCAATTATTAACTGACACAAAAGAAGAGATAAATGGTAATACACTCATAGTAGGAAACTTTAATACCCCATTGACATCGAAGGACAGGTCTTCCAGACAAAGAAGCAACAAGAAAACAATGGGTCTAAAAGACACACTAGACCAGATGGATTTAATAGATATTTTCAGAGCATTTTATCCCAATGCAGTAAAAAATACATTCTTCTCAAACGTACATGGAACATTTTCTAGGATAGACCACATGTTAGGACACAAAACAAGTATCAATAAATTTAAAAAGATTAAAATCATATCTACTATATTATCTGATCACAATGGTATGAAACTAGAAAGCAACTATTAAAACACTGGAAAATACACAAACACATGGAGGCTAAATAACATGCTACTAAACAATGGGTTATTAATGAGATTAAGGAAGAAATCAGAAGAAAACATGATGACTCAAAATCTATGGAACACAATGAAAACGGTCCTACGAGTGAAATTCATTTCAATACAGGCCTACCTCAAGAAACAAGAAAAAGCTCAAATAAACAATTCTAATCTTACACTTAAAAGAACTAGAAAAAGAACAGGAAACAAAGCCCAAAGTGACAGAAGGAAGGAAATAATAAAGATCAGAAGAAAAAATAAAATAGTCTAGAAAAACAATACAAAAGTTAATGAAACCAAGAGCTGGTTCTTTGAAAGGATAAACAAAATTGACAGACCTTAGCCAGACTCATTAAGGAAAAAGAGAAAGGACTCAAATTAAAATCAGAAATGAAAGAGGAGAAATAACTACAGACTCCACAGAAATACAAAGGATCATAAAAAAATACTATGAGCAATTATATGCCAACAAATTGGACAATCTGGAAGAAATGACACATTCCTAGAAACATACAATCTCCAAGACTGAGTCAAGAACAGAAAATCTGAACCGACTGATTACCACCAATGAAATAGAATCAGTAATCAAAAACCCCCAAAAAACAAAAGTCCTGGACCAGATGGCTTCATAGGCAAATTTTAACAACATTTAAAGAATTAACACCTCTCTCAAACTATTCCAAAAAATTCAAGAAGAGGAAGGCTCCTAACTCCTTTTATGAGGCCACCATTACCTTGATTCCAAAACCAGACAAAGACATTACAAAAAAAGAAAACTATAGGCTGATATCTCTTATGAACATTGATGCAAAAATCCTCAACAAATATTAGCAAACCAAATTCAGCAATACATTAAAAATATCATACACCATGATCAAGTTGATTTATTCCTGGGATGCAAGGTTGGTACAATATCTACAAATCAATTAATGTGATATACCACATTAACAATCAAAAGATAAAAACCTTATGATCATGTCAATAGATGCAGAAAAAGCATTGGACAAAATCCAGCATCCATTTATGATAAAAGTTCTCAGAAACGTAGGAATATAGGGGACACACCTCAACATGAAAAGGCCTTATATAACAAACCTACAGTTAACATCATATTCAATGGGGAAGGGCTAAAATCGCTTTCCTTAAGATCGGAACAAGACAAGGATGCTCACTTTCACCATTCCTCTTCAACATTGTATTGGAAGTCTTAGCCACAGCAATAAACAAGAAAGAGAAATAAAAGGCATTCCAATTGGAAAGGAAGAAGTAAAACTCCTTATTTGCCGATGACATGATACTATATAGAGAAACCCTACAGAGTCCACCAAAAAACTGTTAGAACTGATCAATGAATTCCATAAGGTGATAAGTTATAAAATAAATATTCAGAAGTCAGTGGCATTTTTATACACCAATGATGAACTTTCAGAAAGAGAAATTAAGAAAACAATCTCATTTATAATCGCATCAGAAACTATAAAATACCTGGGAATGAAATTAACCAAGGAGGTAAAAGATCAGTTCTCAGAAAATTATGCCATTAAAAAAAGAAATTGAAGAAGATATAAATAAATGGAAGCATATACTGTGCTCATGGGTAGGAAGAAACAACATCATTAAAATGGCCGTACTACCCAAAGCAATCTATAGATTCAATGCAATCCCTAGAAAAATACCAATGGCATTTTTCAGAGGGCTAGAACAAATAAATTTATATGAAAAAATAAAAGACCCCCAAAAGCCACAGCAATCTTGAGAAAGAAGAACAAAGTTGGAGGTATCATATCACATTACCTGATATCAAACTATACTACAGGGCTACAGTAATCAAGACAGTATGATACTTGCATAAAAACAGAAGCATTGATCAATGGAACAGAATAGAAAGCCCAGAAATAAATCCATGCCCGTACACTCACTTAATATATGACAAAGGAGGTAAGACTATACAATGGGTAAAGACAGTTTCTTCAATAAATGGTGTCGGGAAAATTGGACAGATACATGGAAAGAGAAAGAAAGAAAGAAAGAAAGAAGAAGAAAAAGAAAGAAAGAAAGAAAGAAAGAAAGAAAGAAAGAAAGAAAGAAAGAAAGAAGAAAGAAAGAAAGAAAGAAAGAAGAAAGAAAGAAAGAAAGAAAGAAGAAGGAAGGAACTGGAGTACCTTTTTATACTGTATACAGACTCAAAAAGGATTAAAGACTTAAATGTAAGACCCAAAATCACAAAACTTATAGAAGAAAACATAGGCAGTAAAATCTCTGATGTTACTAACAGGAATTTCTTTTCAGATATATCTCCCCAGGCAAGGGAAACAAAAGAAAAATAAACAAATGGGACTATATCAAAATAAAAAGGAGTTGTACAACAAAGGAAACCATCAACAAACAAAAAGATAACCAACTGATTGAGAGAAGATATTTGCTAATGATATATCTGATAAGATATTAATATTCAAAATATGTAAAAAATGCATACAACTCAACAGCAAAAAAGCAAACAATTAAATAAACAATTAATTAAACAGACAATTAAAAAATGGGCATAAGACCTGAACAGATACTTCTCCAAAGAGGAAATACAGGTGGCCAATAGAAATATGAAAAGATGCTCAAGGTCACTAATCATCAGAGAAATACAAATTAAAACCACAATGAGATATCACCTGACACCTGTCAGAATGACTATCAATAAATCAAAGAACAACAAGTGTTGACGAGGATGCAGAGAAAGGGAACCCTCATATGTTGTTGATGGGATTGCAAATTGGTACAACCGCTATGGAAAACAATATAGAGGTTTCTCAAAAGATTAAAATGGATATACCTTTTGACCTAGCAGTTGTACTTCTGGGTATTTATCCAAAGAAAATAAAAACAATGATTTGTAAAGATCTATGCACCCCAATATTTATGGCAGCACAATTTACAATAGCCAGGATATGGAAGCAATCTAAATGTCCATCAGTAGATGATTGGATAAAGAAATTATGGTTCATACATACAATGGAATATTACTTAGCCATTACAAAAAAAAATCCTACCATTTACAATGACATGAATAGGCCTAGAGGTTGTTATGCTGAGTGAAATAAGTCAGACAGAAAAAGATAAATACCATATGATTTCATTTATATATGAAATCTAAGGAACAAAAAGAACAAACTAATCAAAAACAGATTCACAAATATAGCGGACAATTTGGTGATGGACAGAGGGGAGGGTGGTTGGGGAGCTAGGAGAATGGGGTGAAGGGTTAAAGAAGTACAAATTAGTAGCTGATGGATGGTCATGGGGAATGGGAGACAGCAAAGGAAATGTAGTTAGCATTAATATATTGGCTAGGTGGAAAACCAGAGGAGAAAAGAAGCAATTAGGGGGATCGTATTATAAACTATAGAAATGTCTAAACAATGTACTATATAACTGAAACTAATTAAAATAAATTTTAAAAACAAATACAACAAAGAAATAAAAACAGATACATATTATTTAGAAAATAATGAAATTAGTACATTTTAACTCATGAGATTTAACCAAGGTGGTATGCAGACAGAAAGTTGCAGCCTCGGAATATTGTTATAACTAATAAGAAAAAATGGAAATAAGCCAAGCATTCAATTTAATAAATTAGAAAGAGAAAACACACTTAAAGAAAATAAGAAAAAGATAAAAGTAGAAATTAATTTATTATAAAAAATGAAGATAATAGAAATATTTTTTAAAAAAATGCAAGAAGTATAAAACATAAAAACTTCCTGCAAATAAAATGGAGGGAAATGATCATGATGATAATTATCACAATAAATAGGTAGGATGCATTGTATGTTTTCTCTGTAGCTTGGAACAGTATTTCAGTTATTACTCAAAGCAAAATTCTGATGTGTTTATTGTGGTCACTGAAGTTGGGAGGTTAATTTACTATTATCACAAAGTTAATGTATCAAAGATGGAATTTCAGTACCTCTCTCCTTGACTCTCCTATAAACTGTGCTCCCAACAACTGTACTATTTCTAACAAAATCATTTGATAAAGTGGTTATAAAAGATTAGAATGCATAATTCTTAATTATTTATAAATTAGGATGAACTGGGAAATCTTCTGGTAAAAATCCACATTCCTCAGTTCTCCAACTTTAAATAGACAACCCATACATGCAAGTAACCATGAAATAATTTGTAAATATTACAAAAAAAAAATCTTCAAAGATGGCTCTAGGCCAACATGTTAGTTTAAATAATCGCTTGTTTTTTAAATTTTCAAAGAATAAAATTACCAGTTATTTATTCTTTATTCTAGAGCCTAGAAATGATAAGAAGAAATTTTAAAAACTAAATACTTGATATTAAAACCTGAAATGGATAACAACAAAAAAAGTATATTACATATTTATCTTAGTTACATAAATGTGTAAATACCAAATACAAGTACTGGAAATCAAATTCATCATTTTAAAGATATTTGATTGAATAAAATGTAATTCCATTAAACATTAATCATGATACAGAATAGCTCTTAAATCATTAATCAGCCTACCATATTTTAAATTACTAGAGATATCCCCATTAATTTCAGGAACAAAGGAGACTTCTCATTGTCATTATTATTGCATAATAATGTTGGGAAGGTCCTGGCTAATCAAACAGCCAGTGAAACAGTTTACATGAAAAAAATAAAAACAAAAACAAAAACAAAACAGAAAACATATGGAAAGAAGGAGCAAAGTTATCTCCATGACTAAATCACACTGGAAACAAAATATACAACTTACAAACTTTTAAAATTAATGAATGTTGGTAAAATGATCAAATACAACTGAAAAAAATTATAAAGTTGGTAGCTTCTTAAATACTAAAAATAGCCAATTTATTGACATGAGGTCCCATTTGCATCTAAGCATGTCTAAGAGCAGAAAATTGCGGATGTGGAAAATCTGGGGCACATGGCCATCAGTCTGAAATGTCCATGTCATTTCCTTTATTTATAAACTGGGCACCAGGATGTGTCTAGATGCAGAGAAAAACCGTACAGAAAAGACACATGAGTTTTCATTCTTCTGGAGTTTATAACTTATTGAGGTAAGTGGAGCAGGAGATGATAAAAACATGAAAAATAAATACACAAGAAAACATCTGAGAGTAAAAAATGCTATAAGGAATAAAACAAACAGATGAGCTATATGGAGACTCATGGGCTACTTTGCACTGAGAGTTCAGAGAAGGCCTTCCTCGGAAGGTTACATTTAAATTGAGAATTAACTAATCAATTCAATTGAACAGATATATGGAGATCAAGTTAAAGAGGATCTAGAAAGAATAGATTTTAACTTGAGACTTTATTTAACTTTTATATTGGATTTTGTAATATGCACATGCTTCTTTTAATATAAATACAATGTGAGATTTTTTCTCCCAATATTAATATAATATTTATGGATAAGTCCATTTGGATTTATCCTTCTCAATTTAGCTGCTTTGAGTTCAGTTCATTTTGACTCATACCATGAACAAACTGTTAGATATTGTCTTCCTCCTCTTAGACTATATTTCCTATTCCTATTTCTTCATCTTACCCCCTCTCACTGAATTCATTACTGAAATGAAAGTTGGGGTGCTTCATTTGAGATATCCCTTGTTATTAAAATTTGTGATACTCAGGTGGTGTCAGTAAATTCTGTCCATACAAATAAAGGTAATAGCAAATTGGTTATTTCAAAATACTTCATTTTATCTCTTATCAGATTGACATTCACCTCTAAAGGTGGTCTTTTTCAAATATAAGAATATCAAAAATAATTCAATTTCAAATCTGTAAAAAAAAAAAAACATGGCAGGTTTTAAAGCTGAAACTACTCTTCTTTCTTGGAAAACACGGAAGGAAAAAACAACAACAACAAAGCCTATGAACTCTATTTATAGGAAAATTAGGAGAGAAATTTCAAATTGTATAAAATGCCGATTAAGGCAGCTGAGACTGATAAAGCCTTTTAGTAATTCTTGCATAAAGAGGCAAGGAGTGTTAGTGAAAAAATAAGAAAATGAAGCAGGGATAGTGAGTGGTGGCAAATATATATATTATATAAGGACTATATCCATTGATGATAGTGGCCATGAAGATGCTAAAGAAGCACAGGAAAGACTGCAAAGTAGTGAGGGATTGTGTTAAGTTTCAGAGGCAGAAAAAGGCATGGGCAATAGAAAGGGTACATATTAAGAAAACTATTTTAGAAAAATATTTCTAAGACTTTTAAGGGTGTTGTCCCTCAGTAATCTCACAGGGAGCTTAAAATAAAGGACTAGTCTCAATGACATTTGTGGACATGGCTTTTGTCTAACGAGTGAAAGATTAAGCGATAAGTTTTTTAAAAAGCTTTTTTTAAAAAGGTAATTATATGAGATTGGACCGAAACTGAAAGGGACAAAAACCGTACAAGATAAAAAGAGATTTGAACTTCAAAAACTTTTAGATACAAAGCATGTTGAGAAAGCTACCTAGATGTAAATATTGCAATTTCTAATGGAAAAAGAAGGATGAGTCAGAGGCAAAAAACTGGGAACCCAGAGGGTATAGCCAAGACTCTCCAAGAATCATTTTTTTTTTAGGGAGCTGAATAAGACTATAAACAGTGCTCGATAACAGAATTACTGTGAACCATTAACTGTTTATGCCCCCTGTTCTCTTTTTTTAATCAGAGTAGATACTGATTCTATCTCTAGCTCACTGTTGCATTTGGGGGACAAAGAGCATATGGACCTAATTTAGATGACAAAATCTTGGACTACACACTGATACAACAGGAGGATGAGATTTTTACAGATGAAAGTATTTCTTATGTTGTAGAAAGGAAATAATTTGTGGCCAAAGGATGAATGGTGTAGATTAAAGATAGCCACAAATTATTTTCTACTCTCCTCACTGAGAGTTTGAGTATAATTTCCTTCTCCTTAAACCAGGGCTCACTTTAGTGACTAGCAACAGATAACAGAAGTATCATTCAACTATTTCTGAGGCTGACTCTAGGTCATAAGAAACCTTTCTGCTTCCACCAAGACCTCATGTAATACTCTTTATGCTATGAGCTGCCCTATAAGTTTGGGTACCCTGCTGGAGATACCACTTGGAAGGGCTCTAGGACTATATAGGAAAGGAAAGAGTCCCAATTGAGCCCAGCCTCCTGCCATCTCTATCAAGCCAGGTATGTTAAACCATTTTGAGACCTTCAGAAAGTCAAGCTATCCACTGAATACCAATAAGTGATACCAGTTATGAAATATGGAGTAGAAGAATCACCAATTGAGCTCTACCCGAATTCCTACCTACAAAGTTGTAAGATATGATAAAAACTTTGTTGTTTTATGCCACTAAGTTTAGGATGGTGTATTAGGCAGCAATAGATAACCAGAATATTCATAGGAAAAAAAAACTGTTATTTAAAATAAAAGAGAGACTAAGGGTCTTAAAATAAGGTATAATTATAAAGCTAACTACTGGAACACAAATACAAGCCTTATCAAATGTCAAAGTCCCAGTAAGGAAAAAAAGAATACAAACAACACCTATGAAAGGTTTAAAATGCACACACATACACACTGTGGAATTTTGCAATTAAGTATTTCTGGACAGTTATTTGTCAGTACATATCAAATCTTAAAATTTTGAGAAATGTTTGTAAAATCTTATATATAAGGTTGTTTATTGAATAATTATTTATAATGGTAAAACTCTGGAGTCATTATTCCTGCCCCCAATGTGAAATAATTTAAGAAATTAAGATGGATCATATAACAGAATAATATGCAACCATTTGAAAACATGTTTTAAGTATATTTAATAGCATAGAATCCACTCAAAATATAACACTAAGTGCAAAAATTAAAAAATAAAAAAAACTACAGAAGATTATGCCATTTTATAGGAAAACAAAACACAACTTAATATATGTATTTTTTGTAAAAGGAAGGGAAAAGGAAAACAAATGTCAAAGTTCACCTATGGATAGTGAAAATAAATGTTTATTTTATACTATGTTTTGGAGGTCCCTCATATTTTCATTCATTATATTAAAAGTATAAATATTTAAAATTATTAAATAAGTACATTTTCAATCAATCCAAGGATCTTGCACAGGGTGATGGTCTTACCCTCACTTCTACAATTATGGAGTGGATTTCAAAAGAGGTTGACCAACACAACCAAAATTCATAATTTACACCCTAAAAAGACATACATACCTGAAGCAATCTTCTCGAGCATAATCTATTCTCTAGATATCTGGAATACCTATTGTTTCTGAGGTATCCACAGATGTCTGATTAAAGGGGAATTGTCTTGCTACATATCATTTTACATATATTTTTGCTTCCTCAAAATCTGAAGTCAAAACCTGGCTCCTATGGACCTTGTTTAGCCAGTTGGCATTTCCTGCTAGACATTTAACACATGTCACTCAACTACACCATGGAAATACTTTACCTCTGAGAAACTATGTAATGAGTCTTTATTTAATTAATAGTCCCTAATAAGAACCAGATAGTTTGAATATAATTACCAGGACCCTTAAATCTTGCAGAAAACAAAAGAGAAAACTTTCTAAGACACTATTCTCTCTTGGTTTTCTATTATTGCTGATTGAGGTCCCTTTTTGTATATTAGGTAAGTTTGCAAGTTGAGTTAATTACTTTAGGAAGTTAGGTTACTCTTCATTTTTTCCATTGTCTCCTGAAATCATAAAAGAGTTAAATCGCCTTTAAAATCATCTTCTGAGAGCTACATCCACAGCAGGAGCATCTGCTCATTATTAGATTATGTGGGCACTAGTCAGGGTAGAACTCTGAGCAGACTAATAGCAGTGGAAGCATACTTGTGGAAAAGTAACCCACAACTTGAACAGCTAGGACACAAAATTACCCTTTGGTCTTGGCACTGAAATCACCTCAGATTTTTTTTCTATGCTGCTCTTTTTACTTCAAACAAAAAAAAATATTCAAACTCATTAGTTTAAGTTACTTTTAGTCACGGACCTGAAAATATGAAAACATTAATTTTTAAATATCTAGATATTTTATCTGTCTTGTAGTTTTCTTACACCTCATTTTCCCACCCAAAAGGGAAGAAGAAAGTCCCTGGTATTTAACTGGGCCTGAAATCAGAAGAGCCTGAGTACCACAAGAAAGGCTGCTCTTTTGATTTTTTTGGCGAATACCAGGGATGGATGTTCTAGAAATCTGGCCACGTTTACAGACTAACTTGTGAGGTTCTGAGCATTTGGAAAGAGATCGATAAGCAACTTAGCATCAGATTTTATTTGAATAGGTCCCGGACACTGAAGGTCTTCAGGTTCGACAAAGGTGACATTTTTACAGCTTGCACAGTGCTACTGCCTGACTCCAGTAGTCAGAAGTGAACTTGTGAGCAGAGCTGACTCCCCACTCTAGAGGACAAACACACTGCAGAGCCAGAACAGGATTTTCTGGTGCTTCGTGGTTCTAATAACATTTCTTTGGTCAGATCTAGACTCTACATCAGAAGTTGGACAATCCTGCTCTGAGCTTATTTTGGGAATACAACTGTGAAAAACCTTGACTTTTAACTGTAAATTTTCTTTTTATTAAACAAGTGTGTTCTTATTAGCATAATACGTTCAGAAACAAAATTACTAAGAACTATAGGAAGTAGATTTCTTATGTAGAGAAAATACCTGAGTCTTTCTAAATAAAGCAGAAATTTACTGATTAAAAATAATCCCAAAATATTTTGCAAATTATGCATTTATCTTGAGGTAAAGAATAAGGTAATTCTCTCATGTATGAAAGCATGTTGGAAAATGGGCACTACCCACTTTTGGTGAGTTGAGGATGACTCCTCAGAGCCCTACCCCAAACTATCTCCCCATCGACTGTCCCCATACCTAATTTCCCATGGGGAAATTATTCAACATTTTTATTCAGCAGCTACTATGTGCTTAAAGACTTCTTTTAAAATGCAATTTTTTGAAAATGAGGATATTTTCCTATTAGTTGTTCAACATGTTAATTTGGACTTGTTTTTAGATTAGCTAGCAAAACACTAAGGGAGTAAATCATTGACTAGATAGAGGTTTTTATTTTAAGGAAATAAATGCCTCAGATGTTTTTCTCCAGACTAAGGTGGAATATTAGTTATCATAAATAGAGGCATGGTCAGGGAAGTCAAACTTTAGCCTGGTTGTGCATTCATATATTTTTTTAAGAATGTAAAAGTCCTTGTGGTGAACACAGAAAAAGCTAGTAAAAGTCGGGTAGATTCAAAATAGAGATTTCGATAAAGAATGGTTGTGATAACAGGAGACTTATAGGGTCCAGGAGGTGGTGAAAGTTAACTGAAGGTGAAACAAATCTAAGTGTAGTGAATTAAGAGCCAGGAATTGTCGAATACTGACTTATACTTATATTGTTGAATTGTTTACCAAAATATTTCCAATCTAGGAAGATAGAGTTAAAGGAGATATAATAATTAGAAGTGCCATCATAGATTTCATGAGTTTTATTTTTTATCTTATTTTATTCAGTGAAACTAATATAGTTAAAAGATCTTAGAGTTATTGTTAGTGTTATTATCCAAAATATCAATAGCATTAATATAACTGGTTATCTTTCTTCCTTAAACTAGTATATTTCTCTTGCTTTCTTTGATACTATTCTCCAGTTTTCTTTTTATGTCTCTAAATATTTCTTCTTTGTCTCTAAATGCTTCTTATCAATTGTTTCTAGTATTTATTATTATTATCATCATCATAATCATTATTAACTATCCTTCTTTCTGTAGTAGTGCCCAGAGGTCAATCCTTGGGTCCTCTCTCTTTTCTAGGTAATATCATTTAGTCTTGTGACTTTATATAACATCCATATGTTGACAACACACAAACATGTCTGTATGTCTGATCTCTCCCTTTAATACCAGATTATTCACACACACACACATACACACACACATGTGTATATATGTATATATACATACACATACACTATTGCCTTTTAGCTGTCTCCACTTGCAAACCTAACTCCTTAAAAACACACTCGAGTGCCCTCTAAAAACTGTACCTTCTGCAGCCTTCTCCTCAGTCCATGTCAACTCCATTCCTTCAATTGCTCAGGCCACAAATCTCCGTTATCCTTGTCTTCTCTTCCACAATCTCACAACATTCAGTTTGTCAACAAATCTCATGAGCACTACCTTCAAAATCTATTAAGAAAATGTTCACTTTTCACTACCCCATTGCTACCACATTTGCACAAAAAGTCTTTTTTTTTTTTTTTTGGAATTTTGAAATTGACTTCTAAATGGTTTTCCTTCTTCCATCCTTCCTCTTAGTTCCTTAGCAAGCATATCCGTTTAAAATCCAAATTGATCATGGCATTTACTGACCTAAATTTTCCAATGACTTCTCATCCCTTTTGGAGTAAATGCCAAATTTCTTATGCTGTCCTATGAAAACCTACAGGATCTGGCCCCCAATCCAACTCCCTGAGCTCATCTCCTTGCATTCTCCCACTTTATGCCTCATTCGCCACCATCTACACTGCCCCCTAGGAACATAGCTAGCGCAGGGATTTTCCATCACATGTTATTTTCTTTAATGGACACTCCTTCAAACATCTGCATGATTCGCTCTCACTCTTTCTTTAGGTCTTTGCCTTTTTTTCTTTCTTTTTTATTTTTTGGTCATATCAATAGAAGGCTTCCTTGACTACATAGTATAAAAATAGAATTCTCTTCCCTCTTCTAACTTAAACAATGTTGCCAGATTTGGCAGGGGTGGGTGACAGGGAGGAAGGGAAGAAGGGGCACTTGATTATATTAGAATTTTAAACTAACAAGTATTTCATTGTTTGGTATCATCATGCCCAAAATATCACAGAGGGCATAATTATATTTAAAAAATTATTCTCAAATATTGCATGGGACATATTTATACTAAAAAAATCCAGTGTTTATCTGAATTTAAAATTTAATTGAGTGTCCTGTATTTTATCTGACAAGTCTAAAGCCATCCCAATACTTCTTCTTCTCCACCTTTAAGTTTTCTCCATAGTATATATCCCCACTTGACTTACCATATATTTGTTTCTTGTCTGTCTCCTGAACTAGAGTGAGGGCAAGAACTTTGTTTGATTCGCTTTTTTATCTTAGCACTGAGAATAATCCCTGAATGCAAAGATATGATGAATGAATGAATGAATGAATGAATGAATGAATGAGTGTTGAAATGTAGACCTTGGGGATATGGTCTACTTGCTCTAGGATCACCTCCCATGGTCTTTTCTTTTTATCTCTCCCTTGCCCCTAAGATTCTTGGCCAGTATCTGAAAGCCTGGTTTGGCAGCTTTGACCTTCTAGGAAAATTCTGCTTGAGCCTCCCCATTGTTCAGGCTTTTTTTAACCAAGCCTCAGCCAACCAGTGTCAGTTTCTCATGCTTGCCTGGTGCTTTACACAGGAACCAAGGAGGCGGAGTAGTTTAGGGATTCTTAGGGGGCTGTGTTTTCAGAAGGAAAAACCCTGTTGGATAGCGAATGTCATTCTGAATTCTTTAGATGTCAGGGCAGAACTCACAGAAAGTCATTGTTTATGTCTGAAACAAATCTTTATTATGTGATTGAAAATGTTCTCAATTACTCTAACTTACTTTTATTAAAAAGTTTAATGTGTTTTTATTTCTTCCAGGCAGTAGATAAAAAGGTGTCATACAAATATTGATTTAAAATTCTTGCAAGTTTGCCCTGTTTTCTAAATCTTTTTTTTTTTCTCTCTCTCTCTCTTTGAAGACAAATACATGCTTTCATGAATGTGTGTGTGCGTGTGTTTAAGACTATTTTATGTCAGGAAGTAAATCACTATTTTTTTTTTATTTTTAGAGAAAAAAATAGTTTCCAGTCCTACTTTAACAAATGAAATGCAGCAATGCAATGTATTATCTAATTTATTGAAGTTAGTGTTAACGGCACAGCATATGAAAGTGCTTGAGTTCAACTATATCCTGAGAAGATCTGCCAAGAAGAAAATATAACATGTGAAATTTTATAGCTTGAATATTTAACTAGAAACAAGATTAAAATTAGAAATATACTTGATTTAATAATATTAAGTTCATTTTACAGGTAAGAAAACAGAACAGTTTGTAGAATTAACATAAATATCTGCTAAAACCTACAAAAATGCTATAATTTTTAAATTACAAATTCTGTTTTTCAATTCCCAAATAACAAGCACTTTACAATTAATTATTATAATTTAAAATGGTAACAGTGACTTCTTACAACAAATAATCCACTAATAATAATGTTTTAGATTAACCACTGAAGGAGAATCTCCACTATTTTTTTCATGGCTTTACAGACACAGACTCTTTTATTGCCATATATATTTTCCATATGGTTCTACCATATCTCTATTCTCCAACATGTTTTGTCTGGAAATTTCAAACATAGTCCTTGCTCTTCAGCACGTCTTGCCTTCATTTTTTATGGAGGGCCATTCCCAAACTCATTGTCTCTTTGAGCCTCATAATTAACTTGATCTTCATTCCAACTGAGAATCTTATTTCACTTCTTAATTTATAGACAACAAAGAACCATCCTTCTACTTTTAGAGCTACCATTCATAGACTTCCATAATTTCCAGGCCCACCGCTTCTCTCTTTGAAATTACTACAGCATATTATACTTATAATAAAAATAGTAAATAAAAATGTACTAAGTATTTAATGAATGCAAGTACTTTTATATGCAGGTTGCAAATAATAATTCATTTAATTTTAACAAAACCCTCTGAGTAGATCCTGTTATTATCTCTGTTTCTCAAAAAAGACTAATGTCTAAGAGAGTAACCTAGTATTGAGCCAGAGGATATAGCTGTAGAACCCTGGCTCTCACTCACCAAGGTAGCTCCTCTTGACCTCTGAACATGCATGCCTCCCCACCTGTAAGATTTTATAATTCCGCAGCTTTTTATTAATAAGCCTTGTATCTCCAGTGCCAGGCTCAGTTCCTGAATTACAGTAGGGGATACATAGTTGTTTAATACATTAAATGAAAGGAAGGAAAGAAGGAAGAAAGGAAAAATGAGAATTAAAGGAACATATCTTTTTTAAAAAACAAGTCACTTAGTACTTTAAACTATCAGCATCTTCTGAGCCTTCACTCATTTGTTCTACCAAAGACAAAGAAGTAAACAAACAACAGAACATATTCTCACCCAACCAAGCAAACAAACAGATGAACTAAGTATGTATGTATGTATGTATGTATGTATGTATGTACGTACGTATGTATGTATGTATTTTAGGATTTTAGGTGAGGCAACACTTGGTTGACCTCACCGATTCCAAGGACCTTGTCAGCCTACAGTCCCTTATTTTTTTAATTTTTACACTTACAGCACCTGGTCTTCTTAGGTACTCTCTCATCCAAGTACTAACCAGGCTCTGCTTAGCTTCTGAGGTCAGACAAGATTGGGCTTGTTCAGGGTGGTATGGCCATAGACAACTAAGACTAAGTACTTATTTAAACATAACTAATTTCTTCCAAGACAATGAACACAAGACACACTGTAATTTAAAGCACTATACATTCAGTCATATAAAAAATGTTTATTAAATAAATATTGAGTTAGTCAATTCCTTGTCCTGTCCTATATTTTTTAGAGGGAAAAATATTAACTTAAAACATATAATTTACTTATTGACTGTATTAATTGTGAATTATCTGTCTCATCCTTCTGCAATGTAAACTCCACAAAGGTACAATACTGCTTTATTCACCGATGTTTCCTGGGCAAACACAACCATAATTGACACAAGATACACATTCAATAAGTATTTATTAAATGAATGAATCAGTGTGAAAAAACATAAAAGTTGAACATGGTATATGCATTTAATCACGAAAAGGAACTGGCAAGATTGGGGTCAAATTGGAGATATAAAGTGAAGGAAAATGTAGAGTAGTGAGTCATTGAGAACTGTAAATGATACTGCCAACAATCAAATAGGAAATACAAGAAAAGAAAAAGGGAGTTGCGGGGCGCGGAGGGGGAGGTAAGGAAATAGAGTAAAATTTTAACTAGGTTTGATTTGAGTTGCATGTAGAACATCTAAGTGAATTCTAGTAGGCAACCAAAAATGCCTAGCAACCGAAGAATTACTAGTATGCAAAGCCATAAAGATCAAGTATTCAACACCTAATCATGAAAGTTAGTATTTGTGACTGAGTGCATAGTTGATTCCCTACTCTTTAGCTTTCTGTTGCAAAGTATAAATAGGTCGAACTACATGACCAAGACCAACCAAAAATATATATATTCTTTAGAACTCAGTGTATGTATTTGTCTGGTTAATAGTAAGATATTTGGAGTATGATTTTAAGGGATAGAAAAATTGAAAGGAGCGAGATGAAGACAATTATTTTGTCAATTATTTTCTCTTTGACCGAGAAAAGTAAAAACTAATGTTGCAAGAGGAAAAAGATTAGTGAAACAGGTCCTATAATGAAGGGAATTATGGAATCGAAAGCACAAATGAAAAATTTAAATTTGGACAAGGAGGTGGAATAATAGAAAGGAGTGAGAACCTGTGTATAAAGATCTTATAAAGAACAGGAAAATATTGATAGAGCACAATTGTATGATGCTGATATCCTGAGAAAAATATAAAGCAAGTACATAGTCGAGATTTTCCAGAGAAACAGAACCAGTAGGAGATATATAAAACTATAACAAGAGATTTATTTTAAGGAACCTCAGTTTTTGTTCTTAAGGCTTTCAACTTATTGAATGAGGCCCATCCACATCATCAGGGGTAATCTGCTTTAAAGTCAACTGATTATAGATGTTAACTACAATCTAGCAACATCTAGATTTGAGTTTAATTAAATAACTTAGTATTATAACCTTGTCAAATGGACACATAAAATTAACCATCATAGAAAGAGTATATGCAAAGTTCAGGCTGAATAAGAAAGCAAAGGTTACAGCTTTTCCAAAGTAGCTGCTGCTGTGTATCTTACCATTTGGTGAGAAAGGTAGAGGAGGGGAAAATCTAAGATCAAGCAACAGGACAAGGCACTAGTTGAGAAAAAAATGACCTAATAAAGTATAAAGCAGGATACAGACATACCAGGAAGATAACTGGTTCAGGAACCAGAACATCTGGTTCCCAACTTTCTATTTATGATTTCTTTTAATTTGGTCAAGCATAATACCATTTCTCTGAGCTTAAATGGAAATATTTATACCTCCTTCACCTGCATCAAAAGATAATTTGTCAATTCAAATGAGATGAGGTATGTGAAAATTTTTAAATATATACATCTTTATATATATGCATTATTATTATTACCATTATAAGACTTTATGAGAAGTCTGTTACTCCAACAGAGATGGAGTTGGGTGAACATATGAACTCAAGAGATACATCAAATTCAACACTGAAAGGAGATTGTCACCAAATGTCACTGTCTACTTTATGTTGTGTACTTTGCCCCCTCAGTCTTATCCAATTGGAGCTATACAGTTAGATACCACTATTATAACAAAAATAAATACCCAGTTTAAATTCAAACTATGATCTGATTAAATATGTATTGCTATTACCAGGTCATTGTGATCAATATGGAATTAAAATCTACAAATTCAAATGAGACTTAGAATTATTCTCTGAGTGAAGATTTAGCAACAAAGACTACAGAGTATTTAATCAAAAGGTGATTCATAGTTTTAATCCTATGTTATTATTCCTTCTTCTAGCTTTAGGAATGTTTTAGTAATCAAAATGTCTACATGGAAGACAAATAATTTGAAAGTCTTGAATTATTGGAGGTTCACAAATTATATAAGCACACTACATTTAAGCATAATTAATAACATATATTGTATTATGATTAATGGATTGAGCAAACAGATGAAGAGAAATATTTTATTTTATTTTCAATAAAAAGAGAAACATCTATGTATATATACTATTCTCTTTAACATAATCGAGGGTCAGAAAAAGAGTTATTACTTTAAAAATGAGAAAAAAATTCCCAAATCAAAATAAAGGGCACTAGCAGCAAGAATTAAAATCTATACAAACCTGACAAAACAACCTATAAGTCCAAGATAAAATTTATGAAAATACACATGCGACCAAGGGGAATTATGTTGTGACCAGCAAAGAAATTATTTCTTAATAAATTGTTCCTTAAATAACTACATTACTAATACATTTAAATATTTATTTATGGATGATTATTTGTTTGGAATATAATCTGTAGAGTATTCCAGGTGAGATATTAAAAGGGTTAGAAGTTCATGTCAATTAAAGTTTCTTAACAAAATAACAATATAGTATTTCTGAAACTGAAATATAAATCAATGAACCAAATACTGCTTTAGAACAATTTGAAGTACAGTCAGTAATTCAGAAGCATTGGGTAATTGGGTAAAGCGAATGCCATACAGCTATACAGATCAAATAGAAATCCTTCTTAACCTGGGTTCTCCCCAAAATCAGTCTCCTGAGAAAGGTGCGTGTTCAGGCACTTTTTTTTTTTTTTCCTTTTTTGGTAAATTCCCCCAGGGAGCAACTGAGGTTGAATCCTAGAGAAAGCAAAACAGTACAGGTCTAGGGAAAGTATCATTGAACTGACTACCACTGTGGAAATTAGTGAAGCAATGTTTTTAATGACCTTGAGAGAAATCATGTAGAACTCACCTTGGAATTGTCTACTGGAGACCAATGTAGAGGGGAGTACAGGCATACATCAGAGATACTGTAAGTTTTGCTCCAGACCACTGCAATAAAGCCAGTCTTAATCTTTTTTGCTGGTGGAGGGTCTTGTATTCAGTTTGTAAAAATGCAACACCTGTAAAGTGTAATAAAGCAAAGTGCATTAAAGAGAGGTATGCTTGTATTTCTTTGTGGCTCTCACTCCTTATTGGTCAAAGGTCCCTTGAGAATGTGAATGTCCTAACCTTCCAGAAATATGCGTGACCAGCCTCTTACTCTGAGGTTGCAGAGAACCCTGGGACATAAAACAAGAAGAAACAGAACACAGCTGAGACCAGACACTATTAGGCTCACCTGAGCTTGCTGGATGCTACAATGGCAAACAGGTGTGCTGCTAGAGGATGTGGAATAGGGCACAAGATCTGGAAGATGTTTGCCTTCTTCAAATATTGGCAAGTTTAAAGTCAACCTGAATAGTGATAGGTTTTTAGAAAAGGCTTTTTCAGAGAGCACTAGCTGCTCCAATGCTTTCAGCAGTCAGGTAAACATATTCAGGGAACTTCAGATCAGAAGTTACCATGAAAGTCTTCCTGTCAAGGCATATGCTTTTCTCAGGAAAGAGATGTTCCTACATATTTTAATACCGCATGACCTAGAGCAAGATAAGACATGTCTTCTCTTTTCTAATTTAAAACTTTCATTTTTTATTGCATATTTGAGATTTATTCATTTGTTCATTAACAAATACTGAATACCTTCTGAGCAATTGTAGGCACTATGTTAGATACTGGGGACAAATGGTTATAAACTAGAGGTGGTAATTGAAATAAAAGTAGGAGACATAGAGATAGGTACAGAGAGAGGAGGGGGGAAAATTTATAGTTACAAACCACGTTAAGTGCTGTTGAAGGAAAAAATCTAGAGTGCTAATTTGTGGCCTAATAGTATAATCACTGAACAAGCGTCACTCTTTTGATTCCACACACTGCATACCTAGATGGTGTCATTAGATTTTCTTTTAGCATCTTCTACTGCTAACAGAGCCAATAAAGAGGTGGCAATTCAGTTTTGGCTCAGGATATGTAAAGGACAATTCATTGTGTTTTATGTTTATTTTTCACCTTGAAACATTCTCTTCCCTCAGCTTTCTTAACCTTATGCTCTATTCTTTTCCGCCTACCTTCCTAACTATTGGTTTGGGTTTTTGGCCATTAACTCTTCGTAATTTCAAGGTTGCAGTCTCCTGGGCAGGTTATGTCTCTCTCTGCATCTCCATCTATCCTCTCTGTAGGCAACCCTATTCATTGTCCATGGCTTTTCATACCAACTACACACAAAAAGTGTATGGTTGTATATCTGTGGTCTAGATTTCTCCTCTGAGCTCAAGGCCTTGAATCCCACTACTCTACATATTTTCACTTATATATTTCAAAGGCTATTGGTCAAAACCAAACATTTCCTGGCCCTCTTGCTCAGCATCTCTCTCCTTCCTCATTGAAGAGCGTCACAGAACACCAGGTGTATAATCAGTCACCCAGGGACATTTTGTATAATGCCCTCTCCCAAACTTCTCCTTATCCATATCAAATTCCTCCAGATAATAAGATAGAATTTAACATATTAACAAATATATGTAAATATTAAATTAAATAATATGCAACAAATAGAGCTATTATAATAATATATAATAAATATAATCTAAATATTAATTACTATATTTATAAATATAAATAAATGTATTACTTATAATAAATTAATACATTTAATTCATTATTATTCTATAATAAATAAACATTTATTGACTCCTTTCTGTTCTCTTCTTTCCCCACCACCATTAACCGAATCCAAACTATCTCACTCTCTTTTTTGGTCTACTGCAGCAACCTCTTATTAAAGGTACCTATCTGCAGTCAATGTGGTTTTACCTACCACGGCCAGAATGTTCTTTCCAAAATCCAGATTCGGACCTTATTCACCACTCTGCCCTTCTTCCCACCCCCTGATTAAAGCGTCAGTAGTTTCCCATTGCATTTAGTGTGAAGACTAAAATCTATAGTCTGGCGTCTACCTGCTTTTCACATACCATCTTTCTTCATTCTCAGTGCTGGGTCTTTGTTCAGTATTATTTCCTTTTCCTTCCTCCTCCCCCATAGCCTCCTTTATGCAGGAATTCCTACTGTTCCTTTACGTCTCATTTCAGTCATGACTTCCTCCTAGAAGTATGAGAAGTAATTTCTGACCTCCCTAATTAATATGCTCATAATACCTTCTTCACCTTTAAAGCACTTACACTGTCATAGTTTTATATTTTCATATTTATCTCTGCAGTCCTTTGCATAATGCTGTCTTCCCTCTGGAATGTAGGCTCCATTGGCAGGGGGTTTCTCTCTCTCTCACTCTCATGCACCAACAGACACACACACACACCACAGGCACTTTATTTATCTTTAGACCTTCAAATCCTAGAACAGTGTTAGGTACGAATAGACCCTTAGAAACTTGGTTGCACTAATGAGTGATATTCAGACTGAGTTCAAATATTAATTTAAACTCAGTTTATTCTTAAGATTATATGAATTTAGGTAAACTAGATTTGTTCAAAGTATATGTAGATAGTGCATGTGAATGAATGATGTGGTATATGCATTCAATTCAGCCCAAAAGGTAAATGACTATTTTCTCACATAAATCAAATATAGATTTTTTTATCCCAGTCTTATTCAATACTTTACAAGTTATAGTAAAATAAGTCCATCATTGCCGACATTTCCAGTGCAATATATTGAGGCTAAGAATATATTTAATATACTTAACTTTGTTTAATGGGATTTGGTTATATTCTAGCCACAATGAATGTTCTCTACTTTTACCACATAGGAAACAAAATGCATGAATCTTATTGATCCTGCCACAATTATCAATATAAGTACCTGAATATTACATTTTTATGAAAAGGTTAAATCTCTCTAATAGTTTCTGGTTTCAATCTTTTCTCCCCCCATCAATAGCAAGAAAATATAAGTACCTACATGTTCAGAAGTTTTAATGACATTAATTAAATTCCACTTAAATGGGCACTAAAATGATCATTAGATTCCTGGAGCCATGACTATTGGAAATTAAAGCTCTGATTGTTGTGCACTTGTAGAACAGGAATAGGAAGTGTGAAGAAAGAGGGACAAAGAAAAAAGAAGGGAAATTAAAAAAAAAAAAAGGTAATGAACAGCCCAGTAGAGTTCATAATCCAATAGCTACATTTGACTTATAAGATTTTTGATGGTAACATTTGACAAGGCTCCACACCGAAGATTAAGGCCTATCCTGAATAAAGTAAAGAATAAGAGAACACTCAGTAAAAAGATTCATTGAGAATTCTTTTTTTTATTTTTTACAGGAACAGCCCACAAAGTGACATTTACTTTTATTTCATGATGAAGGTCACAATTTTGCTCCTAAAATGATAATACATAGGCATCACATAGGAAGAAAAAAAAATACAGGAGGAAGAGAGCATACCTTTTAAAAAATCCACATACACCTAAAATATATGCCTAAAAAGAAATATAAGTTTTCTTTCTTAGATTTTCTCTTTTCAAAAATTCAAAGACAGGACAAATGCCCATAACAATAGGGAACAGTTAGAAAACTACAATATAAATATGTATTTTGTGGTCTTTGCTAAAACCTGCATTTTGAGATACTTCTTGGTGACTGCTTTAGAAATGTCAATGCCACAACAGACAAACTTTTTGAATTTGATCTATTGCTCAAGCAAGACTGATGTGGCATCCATATAACTTTTATTTCTTTTAATAAACTATTGCTGATTGCTTCTTCTTTAAAGAATTCCAAATATGAATGTTTGTGCACTTTTCCCTTTTAAGTGACCAATTTGAGAAAGATATGCAGGAATTTAAAATAAACAAGATGTTCTTTTCCCAACACTAAGAAGAAGCCTCTGGAATTATCCTTAACATGTAAACATTAACAGAAACATCTAGGGAAGTTACT
The DNA here is from genome assembly GCA_003508835.1 of Eonycteris spelaea. Lineage (NCBI taxonomy): Eukaryota > Metazoa > Chordata > Mammalia > Chiroptera > Pteropodidae > Eonycteris > Eonycteris spelaea. Next base: position 4,781,530 of record PUFA01000088.1, read on the forward strand.
TGTCTTTATCTACTTAAACTGAAATAAAAAACATTAGATAATTGTTTTTAAAAATACCAAAAAGGTTGATCAATTTCCTCTACCAATTAAATTCATTTGCTGATTGCTTAATACTCTACCCATTTTTTATATAGGACATGAGCTTTCGGCTATATCAAGGAACTATTAAAAGAAAAGTAAAAACATGACTGAGTACTTACGAAGTACTTAATACATATTGACGATTTAGTTTTATCTAATGTGTGTTCAGCAAGTATTCAATGTTTTTTTTTTCAAAGTTGCATTTTACATATTTTAATAAAGCTATGCCTGGGGACTAAATGGACATTTATCTTGAGATGAATACCCAAATCGGATCCACAATAAAGGACAGTAAAGAGCCATCATTGATGCCAGGTGATCTGTTGGCAACACACCTCTCCCCTTTTACTCCTATGTATATCATTTTGATTCTAATCATATAGATTGTTCACAAACTGACACTTACACACACATATGCACACAATCCCTAGGAAGCTAACAATCTGTTTCTATGAAATCATTGACTAGAATGGAAATATTTTTCTCTGTTAATCTGTATGTTCTATACATTTGGAAGCAGATGTTAATTCTGGTTTTCAGTTTTGAGTTAAACTATTTTCCTTGCAGGGGTGAAATTATGTGGTTTAGTGATTTCTGTACACACACATGTACACACACACACACACACACACACACACACACACACACACACACACACTTCTGTCACATACAAGAAAGATACTCTCTGGAGCCTCAAATTCTCCCTTCAGCAACACACATTTAATCTCTGTTTAGGTCAATGAGAACTACAGACAGGTACAAGGGCCTGGGGAGTAGGAATTTTAGCAGGTAATTGTTATTGAAACAGAGTTTAGAGAGCACCTCACAGAAGAATCAAAGGTGAATTTACCTTAAATATTTGCTTTAAGCCAAGAATAAGTAAAATTCTTAAAATAGTCTTTGAAAAATTAAAAAAAAATCTATAACTAATACTCAGAACTAAGAACAAAATAAGCTGTATGAGTCTTCTATTTCTCATTTCAACCTTGTGAACCTTGTACACTTATACTCAAAAATATATTAACTACTCTAGGTCAGTCAATCCGTTAGAAATTCTTCATTACTCTAAACTACTTTCTCTCAAAAAGATATGTTAAAATATCACTCAGATGAACAGTGATTAATAAAAAAAAAATCTACATTTTTGGATCTCATTTAATTTTGCATTCAGAATGAATTAAATTTGCAAAACCAGGGGGGAAAGGAATCTTACCAAACATTGGTAGCAACCAGTAATTTTCAGAGTTAGTAATGGATAAAATAAATCATCTAAGGTACTTCCTGAGGAAATGGTAGGACATGCTACAAAATAGTAACAATCGTTTTAGGCATTTCATTTACTATTTTATTTCTTCACTTATTTAACAATATTATTGACTACTTACTGTGTTTCAGGCAATATACAAGGTGCTAGGGCTGGAGTGATGAACATAAAGCTGTCTGTGCCTTCATCAATCTTATATTTTAGCAGAAGAAACAGGTATTAAATAAAACTGCGCAAATATTTGCGGTGGGTTGGTATTTTGAGATGCTAACATACTTTCCATGTATTTTCTTGGGGCCCTTGGATTTTCCTTATTTAATCAGTTAATACCTTCTATGATTTTTATCTCTAGGAAGAGATGCCACCACAACTTAAAGAAAAAAAACAAACAAACAAACAAACAAACAAATACATACATAAATAAATAAATCGAACAAGACTATTCTTAGCTTGGTCCTCAGAAGAAAGCAAGGGGAAAAACCTCGGGTAATAGAGCATATATTAATTAATGAGTTGGGACCAAAATATTATACTCAAGATGAAAGTACAATTTCCTAGAGAAAATCAAAGAATAAAGTTTGAAAACTTATAACTGAGTCCTAAGAAAGTTTTCCAGCTCGTTGCTTTCTCATCTACCTGGTCAGGCTCCAGGCGAGAAAAGAACAAAAATTCTAGACTAGGCTAAGAATCAAGTATGGGGAGACCCGTGTACCCTCCATGTGAAATCTGAGATGTCAGCAGACTACAAGCTGCAAGATGAGTCAAAGCAGGTGGAGCTGGGTTGGCTCAGAGACCTTTGTGCATCTCATGACAGTAGAATGACTCCATGTGCTTAAGTGCAGCCAAAACTATGGCAAAAGACCCCTTAGAGATTCCTGTGATCCAGTGGGCTATGGGACTAGCAGGATTTTACCCAGGGATCTGAGAGGAGACTGGGAATGAAGGAAGAAATAGAAAGGAAGCCAGTCTTGAATGGGCTCAGCAGGCAGGACTCAAGCAACCTACGTGAAGTGAACCTGGGCGATGAAGACCAGAACACTGGAGCTTCAGAGGTTCTCATCATGGCCATGACCCTGCGGCCCTTGGCACCCTTGTCTGAAGCTGTGGATCTGTGTAAGCTGCTTGAACTTAGACTCAATCCTTTTTGGGTTATTGTTGCCCACATTTCCTCTCCTTACACATCCTTCTCTCCACCAACCTAGAGTCAGCTAAAGAACATGGAACCAGGCTTTTCTTTTTTTTTCTCAGGGACCCACCCATTCTAAACTCTCAATGTTTATTTTTCAACTTTATTTATGCCCCAGCTTGAGGACATAGTATCTAATGGGCAACAGGGCAGCTTGGTTTTTACTTATCAGGTAGTTTTCCAAATATTTTGCCTATGCTCCGAGTTCTTTCTACTTCTCCTAAGGAGTAGGCTTTTGAACTCCAAATCTTATTTTTTGTTTTTGCATTTTGATGTGTTATCTCTTCACTGACTTTTTTGGAAAGGGCCAAAAGGTACAAGAAAAAGGGAAAGCATCAGTTTATATTTTAAAACTTTAACCCACCATATAATTATTTATGTGTAGTGCAATAAGCCATGAATAAATTTATAGGCTTCATGGGAAGAATAAAATGTAGTGAAACAAATTCAGTATAAGAAGGAATTATAAGGAAAGAAAGAGAGAACAAAAAAGAGAAAATAGAAAGAAAGTATATATCTGTGTTAAAATATGCATGTGGAAAAGGTCTATATACTTTGGTATGACATTAAGTAAATAGAATTAGCAATATATACCATAAAGTTATCTGAGATAAATACAAGTATTTGAAGAAAAATATAAAAAATCATAGAAGTGTTCTATTGTGATAACAGACATATTTATTTTGAAACACAGAAATTTTTAAATGCACATTAGTTTTTCATATTATACAAACACAATATTTAATTGCAACTAGCAAAATTGCTGAATCCCAGAGCACACCCTATCACTTCTAAAATATTCTAAAAACTTGTACAAAAGAACATCCCTCTCACCCCATTCCAACCTTCTTCCAGGGTCTTTTCTCCAAAGCTCACTTAGTGGCCTTGTCATGGGGTGTAAATGAAGAGATAGTATAAACAGAGTCAATAACGTTTCACACCTTTTCATTTTAGCAAGTTAGGGAATTGTTAAGGTAGCAAAAGAAATGGAGCCCCAACAAGGAACACCAGAGAGTCCTACTAATTGTCCCCTGATAAACATAACTCATTGAAAATTTGTGTGACATTTTAAAAGGAAAAATCTTGACTATTCTTAGCTGATAAATTCTTTGGAAGCTTCTTAAAGGAATAAGCTGGCAATGTTCTCACATTTCAACTTTAAAATGAAAGGAATCTCTACACTTTCTTTCTTTAGCAACAAACTCCATTAACCCCTTCCTGGCCTTGCATAAAGGAGGAAAAACAAAAACAGGATAGGTTAAGATCCTTAGAATATATTTCCCCGTCTTTGCCTAGAACCAGGTATAATCTAGAATGAGGATTTATCTCTCATATGTCATTAGTCAGGTTTAATTCTTTTATTTTTCTCTTTAGTTTAGATTGCATTTTTCTCATGATAAAAATGGATAGTTGTGGCTTGGAAATGGGAAACTTGACCAACTATGAACTGGAGCAAAGTTGAAGACAACTCTAAATATTTCGAGAGTATTTTCGGCAATTCCATGAGCTTTCCTGACAATTGGTCATTCTACCCTCACTGCATCCTGTGGTATAATGTTACACTGTCACATACCCAAAGTCCATGATGCAACACAGTACAGCTTCTGGGATAGTAGTATCTTTTCTTTTCTTTTAAAAAAATTTTTAATTAAATGATTTTCCCAAGCAAGCCCAATTATTTCACAGAGTAGTAACTCTGGAGTTGTTAGTTCATTAAAGACTTTTGGGGTACCAGTTGTGTGAAGCTAGCTATATATGTGGCTACTGGATCACATTTTCACTTCCCTGCCATGTATGAAGAAAACATCTTGGATTATAACTATTAGTTGGCTTTGTGGTGTTGGGTTAGTGTGCCAGTCTGAGGTTTGAGCAGAGATGGGATCCCAAGCCCTGGGCTTTGTATTATATAGTATTGTATTTTTGATGTTGTACTTAAGGGTCAATTACTGTTTCCATTATAAACTCTGTTTTTCAAAGGTTTATAGCTCACCAATTTTCATTTCGGTATGCAAGCTACATGAATTTACAGGTTTTAAAAATAGCTTAAATTGGGCAGTGCCATTTTTAGATATAAAGCAGTAAAATACACTTTTCATTGGTTTCAGTTTGTTTTGGAAGTTTACAATCTAAAAGTTTATTCTATCTTATAATGCTAAAATGTGTGTTTTTCTTCATGCATTTTCATAACAGCTCTGCACAGGGGAAATGGTAAAAGGGAACCAGGAGAGATATCCGTGAAACTTTAAGGAGGAAATCACAAATACATTTTTTTCTGTGAAGATTTGTGGGTAAATGTCATTTTAGTTAATGTTCTTAAAAATCAATAAACTAATCAGTTAAGATTCCTTAAGCATGGGCATGCCCCAGTTGTGGCACATACTTTGGAAAATAAAAGAGTTTCCTACCCTCCATATGTGTAGAATCCTAGTGAGAGAAAAATACAGAGACAGCAATATTAAGCATAACAGTAACATCTATCGAGGCATTAAAGTGATAACTCATGTTGCCAAGACCATAAGAGGCAAAGGCAAATTTGCTTACAGAGTTGTGCAGTGTAGTGGTGTCCTGCAAAAATGGAGGGATTCCAGTGTGGGGGTAATTGCCCATGTATGGTCATGCAAGCTTCAGAATTCTTTCTGAGACCATCAGAATTAGAAAATCCCTGATTAAGGGTCAAATTGCTTTCTTTGCCATTCTGAATGTTTCCAAATCATAAAAGCAAATTTCTCTCATGATAAGCTAAACTTCTTTAAATGGTTACTACGCTAGCCATTTTCACTCCATCACCCAATTCTCACTCCTGAACCTATTTCGGTCCAGTTTCCAGCACTACCACTCTCCTCAACCTGCTCTTGCCAAAGTTACCAATGGCTCCTTATTGCCGCTGCCAGTGAAGAAGACTCTGTTCTTTTTTTTTTTTTCTTTTATCAAACTTTATCTCTATTTAGAAGATTGCCACAGCTTTCCAGCTATTGCCTCATAGGATCTTTGTCTGGTTGTTCCTTTACCCAGCATGCACTCCCTTCCCCTTCCTTCCAGCATCTCTATTTCTCTTTTGAAAAAAAAAAGCTTCATTGGTGTGAAGTTCTGGTGAGAGGTAATGGTAGCTTATTATGGAAGCTGAAGGCACAGACCTTCTCTTTCCCCAGAACAGCAGGTAGTGCTGTATACAGGGCCCCAGCCACTCAGACAGCTTCTCCTGGGTCTTTAAAGCTTGATTAAATCAGGATGTAGGGATGGTTAGATATCATATTCATTTACTGACAGCAGCAATAGATGACACCCTTACCCCCTGCCAATTCTTCTTGCATTATGTTTGTTACACTTTACGCTATCCAATTTGCCAGAACTTGCTTTGCTCATGTCTATTTTCCAAATCTGGTTCTCCATGTTCTCTTCATTTCTGTTATCTCTAGATATTCTTTAATACATTTAAATTTTAAGTAAGATAGATATTCAGCCTCTGTTGCTTTTAAAAACAATGTTGAATAGATAAAATTTATAACTCTCTGACAATTATTTTTCACAGCTTTTGTGGATTCACTGCCCTCTATCTATTCCTTATAAGTTGCCACTCTTCCCACTAAATACTTTTTATTTTGAAAATGAAACATTATATTAATGTAATGGATGTCTTTTTAAAAATAAATTAATAAATATCTTTAAATAGTTTAAATTTCTATTAAAGTAAATACTGAAAGCTACAACACTCAAGTTTTGAATGCCCTCAATAATTTTTGAGTGTGACAGGGTCTGAGACCAAAAAATTTGAGAACGGCTAACATAGACTGTAAAATAATTATAAGAGGAGGCATCTAGCCATCAGTGATAGTACATTGAATATCACTGGACCTGAAACAAGTTCAGGTGTGGGCAATGACCAGTTTTGATATAGTGCCACATCCTGTGTCTGTCAGTCAGTCTTCTAGGACTGCAGCACTAGTTAGGGATAAAAGAGAAAATAACCAGTAATCCATGTAAATGTAAGCAGTAAGCTTTCAGTGAGTGGTTTAGGACACTCTTTGTAGGACACTCCATTGCCCTGTTCCTCATATTATCAATTCAAAGAGCATTGTTATTTGATTTTTTATGGAAGTCCACTTTATTGGACATACCTCCATAGTGCATTAAATTTTGGTTGAAGTGTGTGTAAATTAGGGAGAATTGTTGAGCGCTTATTTTTTTGTATTCTCTTTGTAGGTGTTCTGTTTCAGCTAACTCTCATCACTCACTTGTGTGTCATGACATGACAAGAAAGTGTGTGATCAATGTTTGTAAATAACTGACTGGATTGATTGATTCTTGCCTAAATTCCAGCAGAGAACATTACTTCATTCTTGGTGAACTAGCTTATTAACCATGTAGCAAATTACTTCTATGAATAGAAGTATTCAACTACTCTCTTATTCAGTGTAACTGTCTCATATTCTTAAAGAGTGAATACAAGGTCAGTGCAAGTGTCCTCAGTGCCTTGAGAGAGGATTTTAGGGTTTTCTCTTTTAATAGACTTTTGCTAAGAGTAGCAAAGGCACCATAAAAAGAACAGTTAATTAAAGAAACTTGTTTTCTTCTTACCAAACTTAATATAAATACTTCAACCTGAATGTTCTTCTTTGTTTCTTTTTTAATTATTCATGAAGTTTATCTTTCCTGGAGTTGGAGGGGCTGGTGATACACAAGAATATCTCAGAAAATGATAGCAATAGGAAAGAAGTAATATAATAATTTTTAACACTAACTAATACGAGGAATGATTCATAATGCGAAAAAATACAATACAATAAAATTAAAAATGCAAGTTAATCCTTAATTTGACCTACATTAAATAATTATCATGCAGAGGTAAAATCATAGATAATTCAAGGTCTCCAGAAGGCTTCGCTTAAGTAAATGAGATTTTAGATTTTACACTCTGACATTCTCTACTTTTTTTTCCCTCAGGTACAAACTCACGTCAGGACCCTTTCCTGTGCAATTAGCAAGGTAACTGCTTTACCTAGCTGGGCATTGCCCCTTTTCATTTTGGGTCTGCAAGTATTTGCCACTTACAACTCAGATCATGTTTTTGTGAGAGGCCACAGAGCGATTTTCTTTAAAGCTATCAAAGCGTTCCTCATTATCCTTTATGGGCTGTGCAGAAAACATCTCAACTATTAGACATTTAACTGAGTGCAGCAGAATGGGTTTGCTGGCCCCTCCAGTTCCTTGGGTAAAAGCTCTGTTCATAATCAGTTTCTGGTATTTTAAATGACCCTCAAGAGGTTTCTTCGGTCCACTTCAGTTCCCTTTTTAGCGTCCATTGATTTTCCAGACTTTAGGAACGTGTCCTTAACCGCTTGCTTTTCGCATTGGCTCTCTCCACTGAATGCTAAAGGAACACTTTGTTACTTCATACATTGAGACAGGAATATCTTGAGAACTAACACACCATTTATAAGAGTACAGTTTACAATAGCATTTCCTGCAGAAAGAAGGTGCCTCTCTTAGAAAGAGAAGGATCATTTCTGCACCCCATTTACTTTGAAAACTACAAACAACACCCTTGTTTCTTGTCAATAAAGAGGAAAATAGAATAGAGTAGCAATCATAATACATAAATGATATTATTTGTCCCCTGAGTGCATACCGAATAGTAATTCACTCAAAGAGCTTGTATGAATTATGAATGGCAGGAAGGCACAGAAAGGGAAGTTTAGCAGAGACCCACTCCACACTTCTGTTGCACGAAGATTTTAGTCAGAGAAGCAACACAAATTACATGATGAGATTGTAAATGTATATAATTTACTTTTGATTACTCTCCTGCTCTAAATCTCATTTTAAATAATAGACAGTGTAGAAGCTGTGAATCTGAAAATATAGTATTGATTAAATTTAATGTGAAAAAGCTAATCAATATAAAATCTGAAAAACCTCATGAGAGTGGTAGAATTTTCAAAAAGATGTCTCCTTGGCCCCTCCCGCTCCCAAAATAACAACAACAGCAACAGCAACAACAACAAAAGGCAAAGGAAGAACGGAAAATCTTGGGCTCTAAACTATACAGAGAAGTGAAAGACAGAAATATAAGCTTGTGAAAACCTTGGGCATTTATGTAGTATTTGATAATGTGATGGTGTACACTGAAGGACTTTGACCTGAAACTCAGGGGCAAAGCTATTATTGTTTTTGTTGCCGAGAAAAAGACTATTCATGTTGTAATATAACATATCGTTATACTGCACAGCTTTTTTTAGACTCTGTAATAAAAAATTGTAGTCATTTTCAAAGAAAAGTCATAGAATGATCAGATCATAAGCTCTATAAATAAAAATATGCTGAAGACTTTCAGTCTTGCCTCAGAGTACAGTATTCATGTGTCTGATTTTCTTATATTTATCTTCAGCATTTTTCTTGAGGTTCTTTTGAACTAAATAATCAGGAGGAATTGGGAGGGAAAAGGGGGAAATATATATTTTTTCCCCTACAGAACAAAAAGTATTGTATGGAAGAGTTTTTACACACACACACACAACACACACACACACACACACACACCCCTCAAGAGACAATAGTTGAGCTGAACCAGGATCATTATTAGGAAGTGTATTTTAGGAGAAAAGAAAAAATATAAAGGCAAAGACTCATCTGAATGATCCCAGTTAAGGGCCTTACCAAGGAGACAGCTTAAGTTACCTTTGAAAACATGGTGAGGCGCCCTGCTTGGCTGAGTTTGAATTGAATGTTCCCAAAGTAACATTTCACAAATAGGGATACCCTTCCATTTCACACTGCTCTTTCTCGAAATAGCAACACCGTTTAGCAATATTTCATATCAAGACAATTACATTGTAGAATTATTGTAGTCTTAGTGCTTCATTAAAATTAAAAAAAAAAGTTAAATCCCTGTTTTGTTGAACACAAGAAATGAATAGTAAATATTGATTTAGAATGAATGCAAACATTTCCCTAGGAGAGGATAATTACTGCCTTTCTATGCAAAACACTTATATTTGAAGAAGCACTTCACTTACTTTGCCATGCGGTATACATTCTTTAGTACATTTTAAATTATACGTTGTCCTGGACAGTGTCTGCTCTATAATTTCTTGTGTCTCTACACCAGAGTCAGTATGTAATTTTAAACTACAAAGTTTCTGCCAAGTAGGAGAATAGGCTTAACTCTTTCTCTTTGCTGGGTTCACAAATTCTTATACAAGGAGATCTGGAAAGCCATGAGACTGATGACCTCAGACCTGGAGCAGTTTGGTCTCTTTTTTTCAGGCTTATAGAAAAGCCACTAGTAACTGGCCACTGACTTACAAAGCAGAGACTAAATGGAATATGGAATTTACGTACCTAAGCCTGTTTATAAACCCATCGAAAAGACACAAATTAAATAATTAACATCAGAAATTTTGAATGAATCACAGAATGTTTGAATATTCATTATAGAAAGGTCGAGTTGAATAAGGGACCATCATACTTTAGAACACATATTTCATCAAAACCTTTGAGTATCCTAGTTCTAGCCCTCTGCCAAGATATTTGCAACATGGCACTATTTAAATTATGTAAAGAAATACATAACACACACATATATATATTCCACATGTAAGTGATACCATACTGTATTTGTATTTCTCTGCCTGGCTTATTTCACTTAACATAATGTTCTTAGAATAGTGATTGTCAGGGGCTGGAGGATACAGGTCAAAGGGCACAAACTTTTAGTTATAAGAAAAGTTAGTTCTGATAGTCTAATACACAGCATAGTGACTATAGTTAATAAGACAGTGTTATGTAGTTATCAGTTGCCAAGAATAGACCTCAAGCATCCTCACTACACATAAACAATGAACTATATGAAGTGATGCATGTGTTAATTATCTTGATCTTGGTAAACATTTTACTATATATATATATATTATATAATTGAATCATTACATCATAAACTTTAAATCCTTACAATTATATTTGTCAATTATTCCTCAATATAGTTGGAAAAAATATAAAAAAATATTTTTAAGAAATAAAAATTAAAGTGCAATAAGAAATGTAAACAAAGAAATGCTAAATTTGGGGTGAAGTTACTCTTCCGGAGATAAATGAGACGAGATCAAGGGATTGTTTCTGTATATGTATGTAACAATACATCTCGCTTCCATAGACTACTCACATTCATATCTCATTTATTCTCTCTGCATATAACCTTTTATCTCTTGGATACATTAAAGTTTACAATATAGGAAAGATAAATGTACTTGAAGATATTCAAGTTTTACCCTTTTGCATGTCATGTAGTATCTTGTGGCATCCACTGTACTCTCCTAGGTTTATATTCTCTCCCCTTATTGGCTTCTTTGAAACCACCTTGCCTGCTCACAATAAATGCTTAGGGAGTTTATTTAAAAAATGATTCTCAAGACCTTATTCCGGAGTCTGACCCTATGAGTCTGGAACAGAACCAGGAAAATTTTTAATGCTTCAGATAATTTTTATGATTAAGTTGGGTACACATGGTTCTAGACTTTCATTTAACCCATCCTCTAAACCCAATTTCATTTTTAATCTGTGTGCGTAGTACTTTTTACTAGTCATGTATTGGAATAAAGGGTGATGTACTCTCCAGTCTACTCAGTGAGAAATATCCTTCCTAAATGTTTTAGCATAAAAGAAAAGCACAATTAGGATAGTTTAGTTTGACTTTAAGCGCAGATTGAAAAGGAAGTGGGTACAATAAGTGGACACAGAACTGAGAGAGCTGAATGGAGAGAAAACTGATAAATTACTCATGTCATAAGTAAGACTTAGCTCAGTAAATATACTAAACCCAATTGTTTGAGAATAGGCTTAATCTGCAAAAGACTACATGGATTTTGCTGATGTTAATTTTTTAAAATAAGAAGTACAACTTAATACTTTAACAGAAATTATGAACAGATACTGCTCTCGTTAATTTACTAACACATAGAAAAAAATATAAATGCCATCATAACCATGTGACTCAAATCCAAGTTTGATTTGTGTCTCTTCAAGCGGGCAGCAAGAGACGTTTTGAAAAAGGCTGCAGCAGATGTCCCAGATAATGTCACTACTAAAGTCAGTAGCATTAATGAACATTTATAACAGAAAATTTGTAACAGTAAATAGTCAAATTTTAAAAACCGTGAAGATAATAAATGGGCACATTAATGTATTCCACTTTGTTCATTATATTCCTTCACATTCCTGACCACTGTAACCAGTGGATTTTGTAGGGATTTTTGCCTTCTTTTGTGTATTTGTTAGCAGCATAGGCACTAAGGGAGGTGTGGGTTATGCACTGAGGTTCTTCCTATAAAGGAAGCCCCAAATCCAGCTTTTGACGCCATGCATTCACTGGCTTTAGTAACTACCTTATTTCATCTAATTTAAGTCACTATTGATTGTAACATACTTCCTAACTTCAGAAGTGTTAAAAGTTGAAAAACTGTGCATCTTAGAATCGATAATATGTAGAACTCTTAAAGTAAAACAAATGAATAGACAGGCAACCTCCTGAGGTTTTAAAGGTGTTTATCAAAGAAACTGAAAGACTGGCAAATAAAGGTCTGGAAATTGTCAATCCCCAAGTCAGTTTCCAGGGCACAAATACCATGAGAGGGTGATATGAGCTACTAAATTCACTTTGTCTCAGCAGGAGCACCTATTGCCCTCTCAGATGAGGCTGTAATTGACAAGGGGAATCACTCAGAGGGCTGATCTCAGAGCAGCCAGATTGCGGGACTGTGGACTCCTCTCTACCACCAGAAGGAGGAGATCCTGCTACTCTGGTCCAACCGAATATGGTATGTACTAAGGACCCTTGACCTCTACAGGTTGTTTCTCCTTCCCCTGTTTTCTAAATGGAAGTCCTAATGAATTCATCCTCTTTTTCCTCCTCCATTGTCCATGATTGAAAATACCATTTAGCATCAGTGAGTGGAGCATAAAATTGTTGCATTCATGTCAGACTCAAAGCAAATACACATCCCTCAAAGATCCTGAACCTGGACCTGTGATACAATAACAAAATAATATTTGAGTTTGTGTCCCTTTTGGAAAGGTTAATCTGTTTATTATATACCAGAGGGTTGAATTATTTTAGGCAAGGGCATTACAAGATTGTTCATTTATAAAGAAGAGCATATGTAGAGAAAAACGGGCCACAAGTGGTAACTTATAAGTGTACATCCATTACAAACATTTGCGAAGGAACTTACCTTTACTATGAGAATTGTCTCTGTGCCACGTTATTTTGATATGTGCCCTTTAGGATGGCTAGCTGTAAAATCGCATATGCTAAGGGGTCATACTTGCCATCATGTGGAGATAGCTTGCCTAAAATGCACCCACTATAGGGGAAAATAAATCCTGGAGAGGGAAGGGAAAGAGTAAAAGAAAAAAGTGTGTGTGTGTGTGTGTGTGTGTGTGTGTGAGAGAGAGAGAGAGAGAGAGAGAGAGAGAGAGAGAGAGAGAGAGAGAAAGGTCAAGAAAAAAGAAAAGAACCAACAAGTCCGAATTCCTAGGAACATGAGAAAATAGAGCGGAAAATGTGTTGGTTTTCTGTCACTGTCAATTGAAAGAGATCTCATTAATACAGAATGAATTGGCTTTTGATTCATATTTCATAATAACATGGCAAAGGTAAGGTCAAATAAGAAAACTCTCATTGACTCACTGTCATTAAATCAGTGAGAATGGAAAGAGAAAGCCGATTTTGTATCCTACTTCCGCAGAGAAACTTACTCTAAATTTACCACAATACACAACCAGAAAATAACCTTCGAATGAGGTCAATAACAAACAGCCACAAGAGCTAATACTTACTGAATTCTTATTTTGTGTCAATTGTTATACACCCTCAATGATATGTTTATATTAATTCCTTTCATCCCCTCGACAAAATAAAGTAGTAAGTTTTACTTACTCCATTGTACAGATGAGAATACTGAGGCTTAGAGAAGGCTCAGTATTTGTTGAAGTTCTCACAGACAGCTGAGACAGGACCAGCTCTTTGTCCTTACTCATCCACTCCCTTAACCACCATGTTCAACTTGGAATAAGTATAGCACTTCCCAAATGCCAATGGAATTCTTGTATTTATCTTTATCTCCTGTCCAAGTCCAGAATGAGAGAAAAAAAGTATTTTTCCTCTGCCAATAATACCACTAACGTTGCTACACTGCATTATTCAGCAAATTTCTTTACTTAGTAAGCATAGTAAGAACTCTCTGCCTCAACATGAAAGGTTTTCCAACAAGCGCAAATCCAACTAGACATAGACCCAAAAAAATTAAAAATAGTGGAAGAGGTGGCATTTATTTTTATTAATTTTACTTCAAGATTTATTTCAAAACCTAACTGACTGTCTTTAGTTTTGGAAACTAAAACAGGGTCTAATTTGCCTGGCTCTTACTCAGCATTGATTCTCAAAGTTACCCTACTTCGGTCCTTGCAGTGGGACACTATTTCAAAAAACTGAGTGTCCAAAAACGTTACTTCTGCAAACAGCGTGCTTAATGTCAGAGGATAAAGCACCATAGTTGTAGGGAAAGTTGTGCATCTACCAGGAAAATATTCATCAGCCTCCCCAGTTGGTCATTCTCTTTTCCTTTAGCTATTTGGACACATTTTAGTTAAGTATTAAAATGCCCACCAGCTCTCTAAACTTAATTATAAAGCTTGAGAAAAAAAAAAAAATGACTGGTGAAAGTTATTTTCGGGTATAAAATTAGAACCTACTTTTACCTCCTCTGCCTCAAGATTTACATAACTGTGAGGGCAAAGAAATCAAATGATAAAAATGCCAGATACTACAGATTGGAAATAAAAAGTAAACCAGCCACATGCCAGTTACTTGCTACAAGTTCCAGCAGAGACCAAAGTCAACGTGACTGAGAGAAGCTATAGTGTGGAGAGAAAATCTCCCAGGACAATTAAGGGATAGATTTCCAAGCCTATTTCCCCCACAGAACTTTTTTTTTTCTTTTTTTCTCACATCAATGAGCTAGAATAAATGTGGATCCCATGATCAAGCTGGCAGAAGTCACGCTCCCTACCTGGATGCTCGCAAATTGTAAATCACAACTTTACAAGGATTTAACTTTTCCCTTTCCAAAATAATCAAGTGTTGTGGTGAGGGGGCCACTAATCATGACAAAAAATATACTGCAAATTCTTTCTTTTGGTGCCAAGTCCAATAAGTTCTCTGAGTGAAATTAAATGCACGATGTTATTCCAAACCACAGCTTCCCTTGGGGATGTTCAAATCTCAAGTGGAGGCTGAAAGGCCAGTTGTATCAAAGCCCAGGGTTACACCCATTTTTTCAAGGTTTTTTTTTTTTTTTTTTTCCTTTTTTGTCCTTTTTTAAACTACTGCCTTAGTATAAACAGCACAGGCCCCTCTACTTCCAGCCTTTACGGTCAAATCAGCGCCTCATACTTTCCACATTCTGCCTCTAAAAAGTGGGCCAGTCCCTGACTTCTGTTAGTTTCTCACAGTTTTTGTTTATTTTAAGAGATTCTCTGCTGCACTCCAGGGAAAAGGAAAAAAAGACGAGGAGAGAGAGAGAGATCTGTTATGTCGTAAGCAATTTACAGGCTCCATCTCTTAGATCTGCAATATCACAGGAATTAAAGATGGAAAAGACCCATTAGGTCATCCTGTACACCCTATGCCAACACAGCACTATTCCCTACTGTAGATTATCTCTTCTGAGAGTTTTTAACATGTTTAAAGGATAGCCAATGATAACATAGTTTTACTTTATTTCTTTCGCTCCTTTGTTCTATCTACTCTACAACATGCCATTTCTAAGGATGGCTTGAGGGTGACTTCTCAAAGGACATTTTGACTGCCTGTAAAGAATTAAAACAACATTTGTGCTATTTAACAACTATTCCATAAGTTTAGCATGGAAGCATTTATAAAAACAACTTTAAAGAGCCAACATTTAATCCCAAAGATAAAAATGTTAGGTATAAAACAATTTTACATAGACATAGTCTATATAACTAGTACATTATACCATAAATATAATTGTGAGTGTGCATATATGTTCACATAGTGCGTACAAATACTCATTATTACCCTAGAGTGTTTCTGTTTCCTAAAAGTTGTGCCAAATGCTGCAAAATTCATGAAAATGTGATCCAAAATATTTAAGGTTATGTTTCTCACAATTTTCTTCTTATCTCTCTTAAGTCACACATTTTAAATGTCAACTTACATAGAGAAATATTTAATTTCAAGGGTACTCCTCCATGTGAAAACTCTTTAACTCTTCTCTAAGTAGTTTTTTTTTTCTTCTTTGTTCTTTTCCTAAGATAATGTAGTGTTTCAGTTTACTTTTTACATACCAACACTAGGTATCTCTATATGTCAAACTACCAGTCTCATCTTTCAGGAAAAGAAGTACAATATAAAGGAAACCTAGCATGTAGAATAAACAAACTGTGTTTTCTTGAATGGCTACCATCTGAATCCATTGCTCTTAAAAGCTAACTGCAGGAAATCAAATTATTATTACTATTTGAAAGTGTGCAATATTATTTTAGGATTATAATCAATGGATAGATTATTTTTATTATATTGTATTCTAAGTTACATAGTAAGTTATAGGTATAATACAGAATGCATTTTTATTTTTAAAGCTGTTAATCAGTTAGCCATCTTTGATATGTGTAGCACTAAAAGGCAGGATAGTTTAATCACCAAGAGTTTGGAGTATGAACCTTTTATGAGTTTTGTGATTGTGTGTGGGCGTTATCAATTACCTTGTATGTGGATTTGCTCCAGTTATTCATATTTCATCGGCTTTAAGATCTCATGGATTCTAACAGGATTATATTATGCACTATTAAGAAAATAAAAGAAATTCTAATTAAATGATTACATGATAGGTGCTTATAACAGAATTTTTTTTTAACATAGTAGCATTATATATGCCAGTAGAACATTTAAGAGTGCTACACCATTGTTTCTAAATTTCTTGAAACTATTTCAAATCACTTGAAATTAATCTGCAAGTTTTTATTTTATGTTTCTTGATCTGATCACAAGAGTCATCAGCAAGTTTTGAGACAACAATCAGGAAAACATTTTAAAAAGCTATTGCACTCAACATATGTAGTTCCAACAATCCACATATAACTCAATTGAAGTAAAACAATTCAATTATCTATGACCAAAGGCATTCATAAACAAGCAATGACATCTATGCCATGACTGGATTATAAAATGGCATCAATTATAAGACACATCTTGAGATCAGAGATATATGTGTAAAAAAAGAAAATCAAGTCCTCGATCCCACTTAAGTTTACTATACTGTCTTAGAAAGCCCCTGTTATTTAAAAAAGAAAGAAAGAAAGAAAGAAAGAAAAGAAAGAAAGAAGAAAGAAAGAAAGAAGAAGAAAGAAGAAAAGAGCAAGAGAAAAAGAAAAAGAAAGAAAGGAAAAGAAAGAAAAAAGAAAAAAAGCAATGCTTATATTTAGGATGAGTTATGGGCAGAAAATGATTGTTCAATTTTTGTTGTCATGCAGACAAATCTTTCAATCCAGGGTCTGCTACTAACCAGTTAGGTGGCCTCAGGCAAATTTAATCTCCCTGACCTCAATATGTAAAGTGATTTAATGATAAAACTTATTTAAGTGTGAGATTTAAATGAGATAAAGTATATAAAGGATTTTCCATGCTGCTTGATACATTGTGATCACTGAATACATTTGAATTATTTCCCTTACTGTACAAAGGATCAGTAGAGATCATTTTTAACCAACATCATTGTTTTAAAGGAAGTGGAAGCTGATAAAACCAGTAAAATCAAAGAAGCAGAGACTAAGAACAAAATTTATAGTTTTTATAAAGGTCTTTATTAAAAGGCAAAGGTCTATTTATAAAATTAGTGATCTATGGTTTATCTAATGCTTTTCAAGGAAAGGAGCCTCATTTATCTCTAAATGTAGATGATAGAGGGATTGAATTTATTCTGTGTAATTTAAAGAGTAGAGTTAAATTGGAGGACTTTGGAGGAGAAAGTTTGGGCTCCATACCCCTCAGGTTCTTCCTCATCTAGTTGGAGAAGACTTTGAGCTTGTTCTTCCTTTGACAAAAGCTCTTCTCATGACTGTTTCCTAAGAACCCTCCCTCCTTTCTGAGCACTGTGGCAAATGGGGTCCCTATTTAGCCTCTTACAGAATCCTGCTTATTTACTTCATAGCTCTAGTAAGAATGAATTATTGTTTCATTCATTTGTTTAGCTAGCAACTTAAAAAACAGCATGGTATTAGGGTTAAGGGCACAGGCTCTGTAACTGTCACACCTGGTTTAAATACCTGCTCTGCAATTCTGCTGCTTCTCTTTGGCAAGTTATTTGCATTGTTTTCCTCACATGTAAATGGGGAAGATAACAGTTTCCATTTCACAAGGTTGTTGTAAGGAGTGAATGAGTTAAGACATGTAAAGCACCTGGTAACAAACATGTAGTATGCTCCCAATAAACATCAGGTGGTATTGTTTTAGTATTATCTTATTCCATGTTCCAAAGTCTAGCTTAATGGCTTGCACGTAATTGGCACTCAATAAATGTGTATTAAAGAAACAAAAGAATGAATATTCTGAAGAACCTTCCTGAGAGGAGATATCCAACAGTGAGATATTGCTCTTTGAAGTCATTAAGTCCCTCTCAGTCAACAAAATGGCTGAAGTAATTCTTAGAAAGGTTTTGAAGTCATTCTGTAATTGTATAGGGATGTAACTAGTTAAGGTCCCTTCCAATTGAGAGATTCTGCTTTTGATCTAAGGTAATTCTCTCACCACTTCCCCTCGTTGGGTCCTAGTTTTCTCAAAGATAACATAAAGTTTTTTGACTAGATTATCTCTAGGTCCAATCAATTCTAGCATTCTGTGATTCTATGTGTGAACCCGTTGAATCTGTTATTAATAAATCTTTCCTTTTCTTTTGGGAACCCAAGTAGCTTGATTCAAATAGCACTTGGGACAGAGTATTTCTGTCCTAGGGGCAGGGAGCTCTGACAACTGGTGACGGTGCTGTAGTCACAGCCACTTGGTGACAGGAACATAAACATTCCACATCCCATGCCTCCTTCCTCTACTACTAAGTTCTCTTTCCTTCCCACCTTCTGCAGCAATACAGCCTCGCTTTATGCATCTCCAAAGCAGAGGAATTCCACCTACGCAGCACTGCAGATATTAGAGCCAGAAAACCCCCATGAGGTCATGCAAGCCACACCAGAGAAAGAACATCCTCTCCAACTGACATTTCAGCTCCTCTTCTGGCTCCAAAATGTGGCTGTGCTTCAGCAGTTCCTGTATATGATTTGAATAATAGTTTATAAGCATTAGGGGATTCTTTGAAAATAAAAGTTTTACATAAAGTCATATTGCCATTTTGTTTATTATAAAGTTTTTGTTTCTTTCTTCTGTTGTTGTTATTATTGTTTTTGGTTAACCTTCCTGGGAATAGTCACAGGAAGATTTCTTGAAGAAGTTGTACCAGTGAGCTTTTTACCTGATTTTTACCAAAACTGATAGTCAGCCATGCAAAACTTGTCTTATTAATGCCCTCCTATAAATGTGCACTAGAAAAATTAGTTTCACAAACAATTAAAATATTATTTAAAATGCCATGTATTAATTACTACTATTTGCTCATGTTTCCTCAAGTTAAAGTATATATTTATTTATTGTCAATGTAAATATTGTTTATTTTAATCATATAACAATGCTTTATTGCCTTTGGGTATGAAGTCTTATAACTATTCATTTGCTAAATGTTCAACATTTTAAAAATCTATTTTCTTGTTTTATTATGCTGAACATACAAATCCAACTTAACTTTACTCCAGGTGACAAGAAAGCCAACTGATTAACAAAAATGTCAAACACCACTAAGAATTTAACCCAAATTGTTGGCTACCATCCAGCTACTCTTCCGGATCAAGGACAATTTTATCATTTTATTTGTGTTAGGAAGGACACATGAGGGTGGGAAACAAAGTCTTAGGTGACATAATAAGTAGCACTATGCATGCCACTTATGGCTTCTTCTCTTGAAGAGCTTAAAAAAAAATAGCCTAGGATAATGTTTCTTTTCACCACACACACAAGCAAAATTAGCAATATTGCACCTATTTTACAGAAATAAAAGCTTGATTGTAGAAAAAAGGGGCCACTGGTCATTATTACTCAAATCAGCAGTAACAGAGTCGGAGAAACACAAAAATTGGTCTCTTAAATCCTAACTCATAATCATATCCAAAATACCACATTTTCTTAAGGAATCACCAGTAATAGGAACTACAAAGCACTCCACAAAATGTAAAGTGCTATTAAAAAAATATAAAACTAATAAAGTCCTGAAATGAGATGGTTTTTTTCTCCATCTAAAACTATATTAAAAAGAAGTTATCGCAAGGAGGGGTACTAAACTCTCAGTACATTCTTAAGAAATTGTTATTATTTCAGATAAAATAATAGGTTACATATTTGTCCGTGAAGTTTCACAAACTAAGAATAACTTTCAGATTTTGCAAAGGCTGCTATTCAACTGGAAAGCTCTAGATGACTGCTGTCTACTCTGACACACAGCTAATAATGCAAAGGAGCCAGATAGTGGCGTGTCATTGAGAATAAACCCCAACTTCTAAAACTTTCCAATAAAAGAGCCCAGAGCGGGATAAAGACAGATA
Organism: Eonycteris spelaea; assembly: GCA_003508835.1. Classification (NCBI taxonomy): domain Eukaryota; kingdom Metazoa; phylum Chordata; class Mammalia; order Chiroptera; family Pteropodidae; genus Eonycteris; species Eonycteris spelaea. The sequence continues at coordinate 4,801,776 of PUFA01000088.1, forward strand.
AATACTACTTAGAAGTTTTTAAGACTTCAAAACAAACAAACAAACTAAAAGGATCCAGGGGATAAATAGCTATTGAAGAGAGCATTAGGAACACAATTCTGGGATCTATGTAGAAGAACATAGGGTACAAACTAGCAGAACATATTTTAAGATTATATTGAATAAGTGATCAAGTGAACAACAAAAGAAAACAATAGGTCTATCAGTTTTAAAACTGAACAATAAATAAATGAACCAGTGTGTAAGGGTGTCACCATTTTCCTAAAAGAAAGGGTTTCTCACAGAAATAAAGTCACTGAAGACAATATAAAAACACCAGCATTTATTCACCAAAACATGAATTCTTTATCTTCATCTCCAATTTCAACATCTATTCACTTAAACACGATGAATCTAGAATTGTTGCATTTTGAGGACAATCTAGCAGCTAACAGGGAAAGCTGATGAGTCTCATTTTAAGTTTACTTTGAGTGATGGGAACTACAGAAAGGCTGCTTGAGTCACCGCACTGAGAATTTGGAGGCCTCACGCTGGCTCAGCGGGAAGTGTCTGTAATCAATTATTGCTGCCTGTCATGGCCATGGGAGGGGGGAATCCAGGCCCACCTGCCATTATTTGATTTTCTCAACCAGTCCAACCGTCTTAACTTACAGTTGAGGAATCTTAAACATAGAGAGCTTATATTTAGGAATAAATAGCTGGAGTAATTGGCCTAAGGGTAGACAGATATTGGGTTGTTCTTTGTATGGGCAGTTCCCATCCCTTCCTTCTGTCATTGATTCTAAATACTGCTGTTTGGAATTTACACTAGATATAACTACTACACTATTGTGCTTCTATAACAACATAGGCTTAGTTCGTTCTACCAAAATATCTTAATGCTTAAATATATTCTTAAATATTTTCAAGATATCTATTTTTAATCTATTAATATCTTTTTTCTGGAAAAAATACTTTTTACTAAAACTTAATTCTCTTTCTAGTATATTTAATTTGATAAGTGTACTCTTCTTCCTCAGCTTCATTCCTTAGGCTCTTTTTTCTCTGATTAGAGAATTTATAAATCTGATTTAATCCATTCAGCATGATATCATAATCATAAAGTGTAGAGGAAACTTTAATGTACTAACTTCCTCTAAAATTCATGCCAAGGTGCCCTTGAATAATCTCAAATGACTAGCCATATTCCCTTAAAGTTAACAGCAAGAAGTATAGAATATCCATTAGCCTAGCATTTGCCTTCCATAACCACATCCAAAATGGAATTACTTTTCAGAAATCCAAATAAAAAGTAACCAAATAGTTGTTGCAATTATAATCATTGGATCTCTAATATCTATATCAGCATAAAATAATGCAGTACTAATAGGTGTTGTTCTTCACTTAAATTTCCCCACATCATTTAGGTTATTTTTCACCTTGTATATACATATATTTATTCAAAAACTTACTTGAGTGTACTTATAAAGACAAGAAAACAAATGATTCTACAAAAGGCTCCTGGTGAGGAAATGCACAGAAACCATGAAGATGGCTTATAATGGAAGTGCCTCACACACACTTGGATGCTTCCACCATATTTTTCAGAACTATCTATATTGTGTTCATTGGGAAATCAATGGCAAATCTCTGTTAAGTGAGCTTTCTTCTAAAAATCCTTTAATACAGACTACCCTTTTAAAAAATAGCAAGGGATGGGGTAGTCTTAGGACATATTTTATGACTTTCACTGTTTCGCCTCTCCAGCTGCCCATTGAAGAGATATTTTGGCTCAGGTTTACCTATCATAGCAGGATGAGCCCATGGGGACCCATGGAAGGTTGTAATAAGGGGCTCCATTAACCAGTTTCATTATTGCAGAAGGCCTAAGGGAATAACACACTCACCAATAATAAGGCTGCTAAAGCTAGAGTGTTGAATTACTTTGCTTTAAGGCAAAATCTTATCAATTTCATATAAAAACTCTTATTACCACATACTGATCAGAGTCTCTGATTGGCAACTATATGTGTTTGATTAATACAATGTTAAATAAAAACAAGTGAATTGTTTTGTTAGACATTAAAATGTTTCAAAACACAGAGTCCCAGACATAGAAGATAATCAGAGAAGACTAATTTCCATTAAGGACTTAATGTTAATGCATTATTTTTAATAATGGTGGTGATAACAACACAATAGCTAAAACTTACATAGGATTTACTAAGTGCCAGGTATTGTTTTAAGCATTATACACACCAATTCATTCAATCATCACAACAACCGTATTAAGTATGTATAACTATTAGCCAAAAGTAGGGCTATAAAATAGCAAGTGAGAAATCTGAGACAGAACGCTGTCCAATGACACCCACACAGTCATACAAACAGTAAATGCTAAAGTGAGACTTTGAACCCAGGCAGTTTGGCCTTAGAATCTATTCTTTCAGTTCCTCCTTTCAGGAAATATTCTGATTAGGGCCTCATTTTTAATTATAACAAGGATAATATAAAATAGTGTCTTCCTTATCTATAAAATTAGGGATGTTGACAGTAGTTTTCTCAAGAGTTGTTGATAAGATTTAATAAATTAATTTTTGTAACATTCTAGACCAATACTTGGCACAAGGTATGTCAATTAGGTGTTTTTCAATGATAATAATAATAATAATAATAATAACAATATTGCTTTTTTTAAACTACCAACCTTTTTTTCTCCCCTTGAGCACAAATCAATCCTTTTACTTATGTTTAGTATGGATAACAAATTAACTTTAAAAATGACTTTGCTTTTGTCTAACTAATAATATGCAAGGAGATTCAATTGGCTGCCTAAAAACAAACCATTAACTCATCATACTGGTAAAAGCTCAGCGTGAACATTCCCTTGCAAGCAGGGTGGGGGAGGTGAGGAGGTTGGGACAATACAGCTTGAATAGAGGTGCCTGTAACTGGGGACCTGAGTGCTGCCAGGCACCCTTGCTGAGTTTTTCTTTCTTCTCTACCTCTTCACAAACACTCCTGTGAGACTGGTAATTCACCACTAAATCTGTGTGCATAGAAACAAACTTTTAAACTATAACATTCACCATATGATCTATATAGTCCTTGGACTAGCATATCCTTGCATAATATTGCTCAGTTTTAATAAAACGCCATCCTTTGAAGCTCTGTTGTAGAGGAGAGCAATTCCACAGCAGCTTTGAAGTGTACTCCCTTAAATAAAGTAAGAGAAAAAGCCATTGTTTATTTCACTACTATTTAAGAGTTAATGAGAGATTTGCACCTGTACAGCTCTTGTGGACTAAAACTAACTCATGGAGTGAATGTGTTTTCTGCTTGAGACAGTTGTAAATGCCTTGAGTAAAAACACTGAGGACTGCTAATGGATAGGTTTATTTTAAAGCATGCCATCTGCTATCAATCATAGAGAAGTATAGGAAGCAAGTTTGGCTGGGCTCCCTCCTTGTGAGCCTGATAAAGACAGGGCTCCAGGACTCGGGAACATTGAGTCCTCAAGAGAATAAAACATCAAACCTACTCAGCAGCTCCACTAACAATAATAAAAATGCCTCTGCCTAAAGGTGACATTCTGAATTTACGATTATTTGTGTCTATAAAGTGTATTCTTTGGCTCCTGACTCATTCTGACTGTCTCGCTCTGAGAACAATACATTAAGCCTGCCTGGAGTAAATGGAAATCCTATCCTTTTATTAAACCAGCAGCCAGTACCTGAGAACATCTAATGCCCTGTAGGATCGCAGGAAGATTTTTAGAATTGTTCTTTTTTTTTTTTTTTTTTTTTGGTAAGAAAATTACAAATGAAAACTATATTAATGCACTAAAATACATAAATGATGTAAGTTCACGTAAGGCAAATTTATGTTTTCTAAAAGATGAAATGAAAGTGAATTAAACTAATCCTGCTCTTCTTCTACCATGTGCCCATTGCAATGCTGTCGGAAAATTACATATTTCAGATACGTTATTGTTAAATTGAGCACTGGTTGCTCAGAGTTGTTATATTCTTTATGTCGTATGGACCAAGCATGTTTTCAAGAGGACAAACATTATTTCCTCGGAAATCTTCCAGCTGTGGAATCATAACCAATATTGTTTTCAAAAATAGATCCCAAAGTATTCCTTGAAAAATGTTGAGCCTGGCTTATTAAAAGTGCTGCCTGCTGAATCCTCGATGGCTGAAATGAGTTGTGGTGGCATTGGAAACGTCCACAGCTTATGATGGTAGATTGCACCTCAAATCTGCAGCTTAACTTAACGCCACTGCTAGCCTGGAAACCAGAGTTGTGAGTATTTAGGGAAAACCCACCTAGCCAGCAAACTCACGAGCCTAATTAAAGTTAATAGAGAAATTAAAAGAGGAAAACACTAGCCCAGTAGTAGTAAGACATGTATAAGGCAATAGAAATTCAGGCAGGAACTTACATTTCTGTATTATGCATTTGTTAGAAATACTTCTTCCTAAAGAAATTAAAGGAATTTGTATTATTTGACTTGCTATGTATTATGGCTGATATGTCACAGATCTATAAGTGATCTTCATATTGAAGAAAACTAATGCTTTAGGTTAAATTGTAAAGAGGTAAAAATACTGACTCGATCAATGAGCACACTTGAAGATCTGCCATATGCTCAACACTGTAGTAAGTTCTATAGTATCAGGATCGTTAGTAAATTCATATTAACACATTATTAGTAATCTTAGTAATATATGAAATATTAGTAAAAGGCATTATCCTTGCCCTTTGTGGAGAAAAATGTCTAACATTCAATTGAATTAAATGCTAGAGCAATAAAATTGTCAATCTTAAGAGCTGAATTCTTAGAGATTAAAAAAAAATGCTATAAGATTTCAGAAAAAGGGGAGAAAAACAAAGACTGCAGAACTAGGAAAATTTATTTTATCTCTTCTGTTTTCTCAGAAATGGAAGAGATAAAATTAATAAAGAGAGTCTATAATTCACACTAAAAAGGATGTAAAAGGCATTTACTTGTTGAAGTTTCAGTATACTTTTGGAGGAAATATGGGATTAAATGTTGAGTTAAGTTACAAAATATACCTGGGGCAGCAGAAAACACCAAAAATGCTTCTGCCCTTTGACGGCATTCAAAAAAACAAACAAACAAACAAACAAAAACAAATTTCCACTGATCAAAGAGGAAATGTATCAACATTTGAATGAAGCAGTCTAGGTTGGAGGTAGAGTACAGCGGGTGAAGTGCTCCTGCTTGGTCTAAACCGAGTACCCCACCCAGTACAAGCTGCTTAGTGCCAGGAGAGGAGGAAAGCCCAGTGTTACCACATCCTCCAATTTATCAAATGGAGCTGGAAACCTAGCTTTTATGTAATATTTCCCATATTTTTAAAAGACATCATGGTCAGACTAAACACTTCATCACAGTAGGACAGACAGATCCATCAGTCCTGCTCTGAGCTTTTCAGTGGTCCATAAAGAAGCTTGAATCTTCAATTCTAGGAGTCCTGAAAATAAGTCTATAAATGTTACCAAAAGCTCCTGTGTTATATTTGAAGCCTTTCTGCATGGTGGTATCACTTAGCTTTTCATGAAGCCAATTCTATGAATTATTTTAGAAGAGCCAATCTGTTTCTGAAAGTGCTAAAGGTTAAAGTGTTTCTTACACCAGATTTCAAATCTCTGACAAATAATTCAGTGGAGCACTAATGAAAACAGTACTGTGATGGGGCCTGTGCTGCTACAATTAGATATCAGTGGCCATATAAAGAAGAGAAATACCTGAAGATTAGCACAGTAATTTGTTTCTCTAAACCTGAATCACTCAATCTCTATTCTTAAGAAAGCAGTGGTCTATGAATATGGCAAAAGAATTAAAGCTGCATTTATAAAGCGATTTTTAAAATATTTTAAGGTTTTAATAAAAAGGATGAGTCATTAAAATACAGTTAATAAACATTATTCAGAACTCATCACCTTAAACATTTCCTACTTAGAAATTGCCAATAGTCACTAACAGAATCATAAGAAGGTTATAACACCAGATTGGTATGATGTGATATTTTCACAGTTAATATTTGCAATGTAAGATCTACAAATTAGGGAAGGAAGATTTTAAACCAAAATAAACAGACTCTTGTGCTTCAGAAAAATTTTATTTTATCACACTAAGGAAAAGACCTATGTGAGTAATTTAAATAATGTTGCCAATTGTAACTAGTAGCTAATAATTCAATACCATCATCAAAGTGTTTCTAAAAACATCATACATTTATTAATTTAGTCAATTTTTTATTGAATTATTATAAGGTTTCATACTTGGTGCAGAAAGAAAAAAAAATACCCTACTAAAGAAACTTTGTGTTTCTGGATTGTAAATCATTTATTTCGGTCTATTTATTTATTTATTTATTTATTTATTTATTTCGCATTTTTGATTAAACAATCTCAAATTCAAAATCATCCATGTTAAAAGTCAGATGCATAAATAACAACAGGTTCAAAGACAGACGCTCTCACTGGATACCAGCAATTATCAGATAATTATTAGACAATGTGTAAGGCTGCTGTTAATATTGTGACAACTTATTTGAATTTAGAATGTCAAACCCCCACAATGGGTTCAAAGAAACATGTGACCATTTGGGAGGCAAATATGCCAACCAAATATTCCAAACTCTAATCAAAATTAATGATTTACAAATAAACATAAAAAGAACAATATAAACAACCAACAGCAATCTGTTGTCTATCAGTATGAGCTTATAGCTAGGACTTGTTCTGGCTTTATCTTAAGTAACCACAACTTTGGTAAAAAGAGATATTACTTCTCTGGGCTTCTTGTTTTTCCCTGGGTAAGTAGAGAGGAGAAGTAGGTGGTCATTTAGCTTTCTGCCCTGTTTAGAATTTTTTACTTTGTTTTAAGCTTTTCTTTTCTGCAGAAGTTAGATTTATAAAACAAAAATAATGTTCTTTTAAAATATACTTTGATATGAATGTTTTCATAATTCATAATATTTACAGGTTCATTAAACATTTATCTTTTCTGTATCAAATGAAATGCATTGTCTTTTTTACAAAAAGAAATTTTACCTATATTGACCTAATTATCTATCTATCCATCAAACCGTCCATCCATCCTACCTGGAATGCTAAGCTACAGAGAAAAATTACTGTTATAATTTTGGTATATTTCTTGTTAGTCATTTGGTCTATACATATTTATATAAAGTTGGCATTGGACTGTGTTAATTTCTAATTCTTCTTTTCTCCCCATTCTACATTATGTCAAAAACCTTATTCCAAATGTCTGGATATTCTTTGAAAACACAACTACAAAAACTTTTATTAGATATATCATAGTTGATTTACTATTTCTCAAATGTTGGACATTTAAGTTGTTTTCACTTTTTATCTTGCAATGAAAATCTTTCCTAATAAATCTTAGTGTATACTTATGAGCATTTTCTTAAGATCCATTCCTAAATACAGATATACAATTTTTAAAGTTTTTGACTTGTAGTACTACAATGCCATATAGAAAGGATGTGTCAATTAACTCTGCCACTAATGTAGAAGATTGTCTATTTTTGATTAACACAGTGGTATATATTACATCAATATAAAAGGTGGCCCATAACAAGAGATTTTATGTTGTTTCTTAGAGAACAAATGGGAAAAAGTGGCACCTTAATCTTTAATTTTTTTAATCACAGTCTTTGAATATTATTGAAAGCTTAAAAACTAGGCACCATGCCCACCACTTCACACACACTCACACACACACATAGCCCCATGGTCATACATGTAAGATGAACCTTCTGATGACAGCGAACAGACTCCCACTGACATACACAATCAAGGAAAAGGAGGGCTTTTCTGAGACCATTTGAATATAAGCCAGCTGTCAAGAAGCCATGGGAGAACAAGAGTGAGTTTTCAACGGATCTTGCCTGGTTGAGAAAATACTATCTAAGACAATGGAGGTGTTATATGATGTAGATGGAAGATGTCTTTCCCTTTATCTACGAGAGAGAGAGAGAGAGAGAGAGAGAGAGAGAGAAGAGAGAGAGAGAGAGAGAAACTGTTACCAAGAAATGAAGTATTTTCAAAATGCAACAACAACTAAAAGAAAAATTTGTTAATGTTGCCAGCTAGCACAAGGAACTCAGCCACCAGTCAAAAGGCTCTGTGTCCAATTCAGAGCTGGATTCACTTTAACAAAAATTTTCCTCTTCAGCCACCTAAGTGTCTGTTGAATTAGGCAAGAAGCCAAACTGGGATAGAAACAGTCACTCACATGAAACGTCCGTTTCCATTTGGATCTCTGTGGCCCTTTCCCATGTCATGGTGAAAAAATGTTTCCTCTGCTTGGATGTTTTCAGAATGCTTTGGTTTGAGGAGGAAGTCAAATCTCTTCAGAAGGCGTCCATAGGATGGGAAGTCACAGCTTTGCACACTCAGAACCAGGCAGTCAATGACTTAAAAAAAAAAAAAAAAAAAGATTTATTTCTCGCCCACTCCTACCCATGGTTTTGATGTTGAAAGAAACCTGTTGTGGTTTAAATGACTCGGTCAGTTCTTTTGGGATTTTCCAAAGTTTCCTATAAAAAGAAATCTGTGGGAAATGAATGATTGCATAATCACTAACATATGCCAATTTCTCTAAACCTGTTATCTTTTTGGTATTTGGAACTGTATTGTCCCACTAGTGAATTGCTATCTTCTAATAGTTTCAAGTAGTGATGCGGATTGTTTAGTCTCTCTCCCTCTCCCCCTCTTTTCTCTTTCTCTTCCTTTTCTTCTTCTTCTCTCTCTGTCTCTCTGTCTCTGTTTCTCTTTGTCTCTCTCTTAACCTGTGAAGGGCGAACAGTTAAAAAAAAAAAAAAAGCAAATAGCACAAAAGGTAAGGCCAGGTTGTGTATACAACAAAATTAGCAGGACGAGATAATGAAGGGTAGGAAAATAAGGCAATTGTACAGACAAACATTGAGTGAAGGGACAGCTTGATTCCTTCTATTACCTGTATATCTTAAACAGTATTATTTTTAGCCTGACTTAAAAGAGAGCCTCTATTTTCTCCTTTCTTGGTGTAGACTTGGCTGACTAATACGATTATTTGTCTTTTTTAACCATAGTAGATACAGAATTTGTTTATTTTTGCTTAAAAAATTAAAGTGCCTGGGCCCAGAAAGCTGACTTTAAAATTAAAGAGAAGCTGGAGATAAAGCCTAATGGCCAAGGCATCTCATATAAAAGAGTTGAGGAAGGAAATAAAATGGACACTCCACTTTCCATGAAGATGAAGATCACTGAGGCCTGATTGTCAGTTTAGCAAGTGAGTGACAAAAAATTCCAGGAGCTGCTGTTTGTGACAGCTGCAAAGCAGAAAATTAACAGGTTTATCACTTACTGGTAGCACTAAAGATCCTACCAGAAAATAAATTTTAAAAGGAAACCCATTCTTTTTTAAAATTTCTTGGACTATTATGATTCTTTATGAAAAGTTAAAGAGCCCAATGAGGTACTGATGATTAGCCAGAGGGACATGTGTCAGTACCCTGTAAGGCTCCACGGCAGACATCCAGCAAGAATGAGGACCAGTGACTACACATTAGAATCAGCCTTGGCTACACATTAGAATCACCTGGGGGTTGCCTCTGGTCTGTTCTACACCGAGTACATCAGACCCTGGTCATGAGACAAAGGCACAGGTGTTTTTTTCAAAATAGCTCGATTGGTGATTTTATTGCGCAGCCAGGAAAGGGAACTACATCAGGCTCTTAAGGCATGTATCATAAACCACACTCTACTTAACTGTGAATACATTTTTAAATGTACTATCTTTACAAGTAGATTAGACTATAAGAGTTTATTTTGCTACTGCTGTATTTACTATACCTAAAATGATATCTGCCTTATAATAAGTGTTCGATGCGCATTTACACATAATAATAAATGAATAAGTAATTACAAGGCAACATTTTTAACAGTGGATGATTATTTTATAAGTGTTGAATATATCATGAGAAGAAAATTTTAGCATAGGGCTTATTGTTCAGAACAAACTTTATGAAAATGTTGACTCTTTGCCTGAGACTCGAAGACAGTGTGAAAAGGGACTTATGGAAAGAACAACATGACAAGAAATTGAAAGGCTAATAGTAAGCAGTTTGCAAGATGACAGAACTAAAATTCCACTTAAGAAGTAGCTAGCACTGCCCTCTGCACCCAGGCCAGAATATCCAAATCTGAAAACAAAAACAAAAACAAAAAACTACCCAATTTTAAAGGAACTTTAGAAAATATCGAAAGCCAAATATGTTAGGAAACAAAATTTGTGATCACAAAGAAAAGAAGCGGACAGCTTGGACCTCACAAATATTCACAGGTAATAAGTAACATTTCAATAGATTAACATCATTTTACAGAAATGTTTCTAGTTTGTGATATTAGGAAAAATTTAAGAATGATTTATCTTTATCACCAAAAAACTTATACATCATATCTTTAATGAAAAGATGGAGATTTTCGGTTAAATTTTGGTACAGTTAATGAGAGTTGTATGTTGTTGAAGATTTCACATTTTATTTTATGATAAGACTAAGTGATCAAATGGCCCTTAAAATTGTTTTTAATGTGTCTCCATAAAAACAGTACTGCCAGTTTTTCCACCATCTATGGAACTAATCATTTTTTTTCTGATTAAACATTACATGAAATAGTTGGCTAATGTTTACAAGCCATACATTACTCCAAAATCTTTAAAAATAAGAATCACATTCAAAATGATCAAACTAAGACCTTCATGAAAACTGGTAATCCTATTAGAACTGAAAGCACAGGCATACTTCGGTTGAGCAGAATGAGGGAAGAACCTTCATTACATACAGTGTTCTCTCTTTTTCTCTATCTCTCTCAATTCTCCCTGCTCTTATCCTATAGAGAATGTAATTAACATAAGTTAATTTGTCTCTTATGAAATGCAACTATAGTCATTTGAAAATCATCAAACTGAGAAGAGGTATATTTGATATGGTATAACGGGCTTCTGTTCTTTTATTTTGCTCAAAGTTTTTGCAAATATATTGATTAAGAAATGCAGAAGGAAAGTTATTCATTTTTTTTAAATGATAACCTTGACCTTGAGGGAGAGCTAATAGTTTAGAATATAGAGTCAGTCTACAAACATATCTTGACAATCTAGAATTGCAAAGGAAGATAACATTTAATAGAGCAAAATATATGATCTTTAGATTCCAAATATTAGTCAGTTAAGATCAATGTAACAAATATCTAAATTTATATGAAAACGACCACCTGTTGAATGTGAATCAAAAACCAAGAGCTATGGTGGTGAGAACTGGTGTCAGAATAATAATAATCTATATGTTAATCAAAGCAACTACACAATAGGAAAGCACATTTAGATTTTATTTAAATGATACATTTAGAAAAATAGTAAAGCAGTAATAATAAAAGGTAGAAATAAAAAATCCTGAATCCCCTGTTCCAATTTCAAATAGACATCCGAGTCTCCAAATATTTTTAACAAAATACAATTTTAGTAAAATACATTTTATCAGTGATTATATCAATGATATTTATCAAGGCAAATGAATGAGTTTTAGGTCAACTTGGAGTTCCTAAAAAGGAGTTTAAGAGTTAGTAGTCTTCACAGTTGTTTCATATAATTTAGATGAAACAAAACAAATAACTCTGTACTGTGAATATCATTGTAGGTTTACCTACAATGATAATGGATTCACCTTACAGTGGTATAGAACTGTAGATTTGGAAATATTATAGCAACTATCTGGCCTGAATATCTTCTCAATAAAATACTTCTTCGACAATGTATGGAATTACAGAAGAAAATAAATCTTACAAGTTTACTAATATAAGTATCAGTAAGGTATTTGAATATCTTTTAAAACATGTCTTGTAAGTACTCATTTAACTGGGCACCTAGTCGCTATTTAAACATGAATTTAAGAGGTATATTCTTAACTGTTAGAAAATTCTAAATTCAAAATGATACGTTCAGTCTCGACCTTCCTTTTGAACTCCAGTCTCCAACATTCAAATGTCAGCTAATCATCTGCAGTTACCAGATCCAAAATTGAATTCTAATTTTTATTCTTTCCTATCTGTTTCTACTATAGGATTTTCTGTTTGATTTATGTTATCTGTCATCTTAATTTTCTGTCATCTTAATTTTACATGGAGTATTTAGTCCAGACAAAGTAATGACTGATATGTGGGTTTATGTCTGCCATCATAGTATTTGTTTTTAGTTGACTCACCTCTTTTATACTTTTTTCTTGATTCTTCTTTTTGCTTAATTAAATATTTTTAATCATTCTATTTTATTATTTATTAACTCGTTAGTTGTACATTTTCTGGTTTTCCTTTGAGTGGATATCCTATAGGTTATGACATGGACCTTTGGCTTATTACTGTATATTACAAATTCCCCATCTTTACTAATGGTGATTCCATTTCAAACCTTGAAGTTATCCTTGATTATTTTCTTTCTTTCTCCTACAAATACAACCTATCAGGAAAATCTGTTGTTTCAACTTCAAAATATATTCAAAATTCAACTATTTCTAACCACCTCCACTCTTAGCCCTTTAGAATAAACTATTTTCAAGCTTTTATCTAGCCTTTTAAAACAGCTTTTCCACCAATCTTTCTCTTATCTTGTCCCACTAAAATCTGTGTTCTACTTTCTATCAGAGTGAACCTTTAAACTGTAAGCCAGATGATATTGGTTGGTATGGTGCTTAAAACTTTACAAAGGCTGGCCATTTTACTTAGAATAAACTCTTGAATCTTTACCTTATTTCCTTATCTTTTGAGGTCTAGTGCAATAGCACAATTTGACCCCAATCACCTGTATAGGCTCACCTCCTGTGGCTCTCTCTGTCACTCACTCCTCTCTAGCCTCACTGGTCACCTTGTAATTCCTCAAATATGGACCACACAGCTCCACCTCAGAGCTTTTGAATGTTTACTACCCTGGCCGTGAACAGTCTTCCCATAGTTATCCACTTGATTTGCTTTCTCACTTCAATTAGGTCTCTGCTCAAATGTCGCCTCTTCAAAAAGGGGTTCCTTAAACACCTTTTTAAATCAACGCTCCCTCTTTATCTTCTTGCTCTATTTTTCTTTGTAGAAAAATCTGATGCATTAACCATTTGTTTGTTTATCATCTTTCTATTCCCTTTGAACGCAAACATAGACATTTTGTTTCTGTGGTTTACTCCCGACTGTCTAGAAAAGCACTTGGATAGACCTCAGTAGAAGCTTAATGGGTATTATGGAATTAAAGAATAAATTAATAAATAATTTCTAATTGTTAGAAAGTTACATTCCTCTTATGTATTCTCATTTCTTTGTTCATGTTCTCTCTCTTTCACAGTTTTTCAAAAGAACTTCACACACTGAATTATCCACATCTGGGTCTTACCCAGAATGCACTTCCCTGGAGTTTGCGGCTTTACACAATCCAGGACTGACTACCCCTTACGCACAGTCCAAGCTGGGCAAGGACATCCCGTCACATGCATCCCAGCTGAAACACCATTTCTCTTCTCCATCATAATTGGACCAGCCACCCAAGAGATTTTTGCTCTGGAATCTTGCCCGATTACTTATCCTCACAGAACTACTAACTGCCTAACCAGCTTTTAAAAGAAATTTCACAGTCAAAACCATTGCTGCTAAGAGAACAGCTGAAAGTAAAGAGATACATTATATTATTTTCCCAAAGTACTCATATATTTCTCTCTCTCTCTCTCTCTCTCTCTCTCTCTCTCTTTCATAGAGCTGTCCAATATAAATATAATGCAAGGCACATAGCTCATTTAAAATTTTCTAGTAGCCATATATAAAAATTAAAAAGAAACAGGCAAATTAATAGTGATTAACCCCATTATATCTGAACATTATGAGTTAAACATGTAATCGACATATGATACAAGTTCTTATACGAAATATGTAGGGATTGTAACAGTCTGGCCATATCATGAATCTTTCAGAGTGTTAAACTAACGTAGCGGTTATTCCCACACAGAATGTTAAAAAGCTGTGGTTCTCAAGCTGGGGAGGTAGAGTGAGAGAATGAGGGGCGGGAGTTGGAATCATCTCAAAAAACTTTGAAATGTTTGTGTATAAAGCAAAAGCACCCGTGGCTTGAAAACAATACCTCAGACAATTTAGAAGTCAACCAATTTCTTCTTCTAATTTCAGAACCAGGGTCAGAAAGAGAATTCTTCCAATGAGAATGGATAATTAATAATAACTTCCAATTCCAACACTCGAAGATTACATGATGTAGAAGCCTGGCATTCTCCCAATGCTCTCCTAAATCATCCCACATCGTTTAACATTCATTTTCCCAAATAGCTGGGAAAGGCTACATCCTTAATGTCCATTTTAGTTAACTACATCCCTTTTGGTTTAATGTGTAAAACACATCTAGATAAATAATCAAAGGCTGCTAACTATGAAACCAAGCACTGCTCCCTTTCCTTTCACCTTCTCTCTCTCTCTCTCTCTCTCTCTCTCTCTCTCTCTCTCTCCTGGCTTTTCTCTAGCACAGAATTTTTCACAGGATAACACCTGGTTTTTGTGTCCTTTTGATTCAGGCTTTTAACCTCTTGGGTTGAAGTAAATGAGGTGGTATATTAGAATAAAAAGTTATTGAGAAAGCCAAAATTAAATATCAAAGAGTAGCCATACCACTGTGGGACAATTCTGATTTATATTTGCTTTCCCACACCATTTTATATCCCATGATAGTGGTTGTCATGTGTGAGGAAGTATTCCAGTAAGTTGACCAATGGTCTGTGAATTCATATATTGGTATCATCTTAATTCTGCTCTGTGACTTGATCCCTCTCTAAGCTTTACATTGTAACAATAATCTAGATGTTTCAGAATTGTTCTTGAAAGATACAAAAATTATGAAAATATGTTTTCAAAATGCTTTGGAAAAAATAATTTTAAAAACCACCAAAAAGCTTTGTCTTTCATTGTTAGTTGCTTTCTTTCTCATTTTCAGATGACAAGCACAATGACAGAGACTTGATGTTCCCAAAAGTTTTCCTTTTTTTAATATAAAAACTTGGTTTGAGATTAAGAGTTTAGTGGCACACAACAGCCCGTATATTTTAAAAGTCTTAATTATTTTAAATACAAATTTAAAATTCAGACACCTAGTGTTACTTAAATGCACCCAGGTTTTTGTGGTTTAATAATAACATCTGTTTTGATTTTTCAACCACAGAAGTGCGTTTAATCTGTTCTTCCTTTAGTTGAACTTTTCACATCTGCTTCGGCTCGGTTCCCATAAGCTAAAGACCAGATCTTTTCCAAAACTAGGAAGTCTACCTGTACCATTGTTGTTCCAGCTCAAAAGATCTGTTTTTAATACCAGCTAAATATTTCAAAAGAATAACAAAAATAAACTCCTTACCCATAATGCACTTCTTATGCTTCTTGGCTTACATATCATTGTGGTCATTTTATGAATGGAATGCTGGGCAGAAATTTTAGATTAAAACAGTGAATTGTCAAATCACACATACCCAGGTAGTTTCCCTACCCTTCAAATTTTTAATCATGGAAAAAAACCTGTATTTTATTAAGTTAATTATTTGTGGGACAGTTACACCAAGGATGGACAATGGCTTAAAAAATCCAGTGGTTTGTTTTGGACACATACCTAATGCTTATCTGAAGCCCAAGGGTCTTGAAAAAACAGGCCGGAAAATGTTGCAAGGACAACATTACTTCACAGATTTTCCACAATTGTTTGTTGCCGCCAGATTTCAGCTTTACTTTTGCCTTGTTTATAACTAATTCTGAGAGACATACCTAAAATCAGAGACTCTGAAACCAAATACTTGGACACTTCTTTGAAAAACAACCAAGGCTCTGAGAAGAAAATTTTTTCTTCACTTATAAATTTGGTTTAGAAAGTTATTGAATAAATGAGTGCCTGGGATAGATATATGTTAATTGTTTTTCTCAAGTGGAAGGATTAACTTCCTTTATCAGCATTTACATGAGATTGAGCAAAGCTGAATATTCAGTCTTTATTTAGATAAGATTTAATTGATATTAAGTTAGTTTAATTATTTTATTTTAGAAATTTACTTTGAATATGTGAGATGCACATAATTATATATATTTTTCCAAATACATGATTATGTAATTATATTTGGTCCTGTTTCCAGGACAGAGTAACACAGCACACTGCAATTAGTAGGTGTTCAACCCATGTTTGGTGAATGAGGCCTAATGAGGCAATATAATGGGGAGAGACTGTACAGTACCTATGTCTATGCAGAAAAGATGATTCCGTGATTTGAATAATTTCCCAATGCCTAACATAAATAGGGACTATCAAGAGAAATGATTTAACTTAATTCAAAAAATGTATTAGTTACATGATATGTTCAAGTCATTACAATAGCCACTAGGAGAAAGACTAGAATGAGTTTACAGATTAAAGTGTAAGGTAATTATACTTTAATAAAATTATTAAAAATGCTTAAAAATAATAAAGCACCATTATGGTGAAGCTAGTATTTGACACAGGCCTTGAAAGAAAAGTAAATCATATTTTTGAGTTTGAATAGGAGTTGGGCAGGAAATGAAAAGTGAGAAAGAAAGTAATCTGGTGAGAGAATACAAGATTTCATTCACTTCTGGAGAACAGTATTAGAAAAAGTCAGAAATGACAAGCAGCCTAGTTTATCTGGAGAACAGGCTTCTAGAGAAAGGATTAGAAGAGGATTAATACAGAAAATTTGCTCAGTGACATGCTGCGAATGCTTTAAATACTATACTATAGAACTTGTATATAGCTCAGTAGGAAATGAGAACCAGGATCTTCAAATCAGGTTTTCTTAATGTAGTATTCAAGTAATTATCACAAAATTTTAATCACTTTTGCAAGCACAGACAGAAACAAAGAATTAACATTATTTTTTTCCTCAGCTTGGTCGTGTACATTTGGTATAGTTCTCAAATTAATTTTCTGTTTAAAAGAGAATTGATGAGTATGTATGTGTGGGAGGGGGGAAGAGTCTGTCAAATTTCCTGATTCTTAACTTAGTTACTGGGCTTAAAGATAAAGCGAAGAAAGATCTTTTAAAGTTCATGGAGCAAAAACACACATTCCCAGGAAGAGAGAAGGAAATTCTTAAAAATATATAAATATATATATGAGTGGGGGGGGGGGACATGATCAGAACTTCTTGCACCCAAATACTCAAAATTAAGTGTTTACTATGTCAATTTATTTGACTATTGGCAATTATAAGGAGTAAGCTCCACATATGAACCATTAGTCAAATGATAGGAGACAAGATTTATTTTAAAGACAAGAAGCAAAGAGAATTCAATTTTTTCACTTTGTCAAGAGAGTCAAAAAGCAATTATATAAATCTTAACTGAGAAAAGCTCCATGATGAAATATTTCTATGGCTTCAATAGGAGTGATGGCATGTTGAAAAATATAGAATTTTGCTTTGCTTTTTCCCATTACTATTACACACACACACACACACACACACACACACACACACGAATAAATGAATGCCTTGGATAGATAAATGAATAAATGAATGTCTAGGATAGATATACATCTGTGTGTGTGTGTGTGTGTGTGTGTGTGTGTGTGTGTATGATGTAGGTCATACCCTAATTGACTTATTTATATATCTTTTAATGAGATCTGACTATGTGAAAGGAGTCTGGAGTAAAAATGTAAGAAAGATTCAATATATCCCAAATGTCCAAGCCAAATCTCTATTGTTATCCCCATTTTCTCCTCCCCCAATCTGACCCATTTCCAACACTTTCTCCCATCTACTAAATAATACAAAGCTTTACTCATGATCCCACCTTATATCCCTATCTCATAGTTAACCCAACATAATGCCTTACAACTTTATTCATAAAATATTTTTCAGTACAAAGCACCACTCATGATCCCACCCTGTGTTCCTCCCCTATATCCAACCCACATAATGTCTTACAACTTTACTCTTGAAGTATTTTTCAATCCCAATTCTTTCACCAATTCTACCACCCCAAATCTAAACCACCCTTATGCCATATGTAGATGGCTGCAATAGTATACTATCTGATCTATTTGACCTTCTCCAATTCATTTTCCATGGAGCAGGCAGATTAATATGACCTTGTAACCATTTCCTTCCCCAGTCTCTACCCTTTACCATTGCTCTTAGGATTTTACTCACTATTGTAGCTCTAACATGTAGCTGTGAATGGAATGGAATGGAATGGAATTTAATTTAATCAAAGATGTGGTCATTATACTTAGATGGGAAGAAAGACAGATAAACAAATAATGGGGTAAATGATGTTACTGGAAACACAAGAAGAATGGTAATTTTGCTCTTTCTCTCAGAGGTAACTAAGTTTCACATGAAAAATAAAGCATTTTCTTCCACAGGCAACATTATCTTTGCTTCTTCATAGGGTTCCCATGATTATTCATTGGTTTGGTATTCTGAAGTTGATGGACTTGATTCAAAACATGAGAACCAAATTCTTTAGAAGTCAAAAGCAAGTTTTAAAAACGTAATTCATAAAAAAAATTGCCAAATATTTTTATAGCTTTCCTTAAAAATCTTTCTCATTTCCTTGATCACACTACTTCCAGGAGAACTATGTTATTACTCAGATTTTAGGTAAGGCTACTACTAAGGAGGCTACCTAGACTCATATCTTAACTGATATTTTAGAATTCCACAATGTGTTTTTCATTCTTATAAAGGATTAAAAAAAAAAAAGCATCATGATAGAACAATCTGTAAGAATCATAATGCTTTTAACAAGAAAGAAATGGATTAAAAAGCACTTTATGCCTTTTTGAAGAAATCCCCCTGTTCCTCAGAAGCACTTTTTAGCATCTTATTAGTAGCATTTGATCTGACTGACATATTGACCAGTAATTTGAACAAAAGATGAATCATTTCCACTCAGATCACAAAAGGAATATAAATTTGTAAATGTAAATTCAAGAGTGACAACTTTCAAAGAATTTTGTTAGAATAACCCCTCTTACTGAAAAAGAGCTTTTAAAGTTATTTTAGACTTTCTTGTATTATTTAATAAATTATTGTGCAAAACTATACACTGTACTAACCTATTGTTTTTATTTGAATTTTCAAATAGACAAAAGTAAAATTGGTCTTACAGTGAAAGTTAATTAAAATGCCTACCTTTTACTCATGTCAATAGGGAATTAATAGCCAAAACATTACTGTGTAGTGTTTTGTTGTTGTTTAGTTTGCTTTTTTGTTTTTCCATTTTTGCTATTTTGCACTACTCACATTAACACTAATTGGTTTTTGGTACCATATTCCCATGGATTAACGCTCCTCAATTTGGAGATGTTACAGTTATTGCATATTTTACTAAAATTCCTTAGATAAAAGCCAAATAAGTATTACTGTAACACAACAGTAAATGTATCACCATTTCAGCCTTATGTGAAACAATGAGCTTATGTGTCAGCCAAGCCCCTAAAAAAATAATAAAATATTTCCTTTGCAACTATACTATTAAAATCTCTCAGTATCTACATCACTACTAATATTTATTACTGACATATTATTTAATTTTGATTTCATTGTTTAAAAAATAAGGACAAAATTAATTTCAGGTATGTAAAAGAAAATATATAGGCATACATGCATTTTAAGAGGTTGTTGTTTTTATTTAAATGCTTATTCCATCCAAGAAAAATTACAGTTCAAATCATGGATGTTGTATGAATACTTTGAAAGGTCCAACTTGATTTTCTAGAAGTGTAACGGCACAAAAAGTAACTTCTTTAAGACACTAATAGATTTATTACCTAAACATATAAGTTTATGCATTTCCACTGTATTGATCTTTATTTTGCAAATGTTTCAGCAGCATTTACTATCACTGGAGTAGTGGCAACATGTTCTACTTAAGATCAAACAATCTCCCGAAATCTGGCAAGATTTAACAGAAATTTAAAACAATACTTTCCAGGGAAAACACTAACCATCTGCAACTGTTATTATTAACACTATTCTTTTTTTCTTTTTTCTTCCTATATTATTTACACTTCCTGTTTCTCTCAAAGCTTTCTATCTATCAGTAGCAATTAATTGTAAACAAATGGTTGAGAGAATGTTTGTATTTATAATTTTTTTCTATCTCAAACAAATACAATACCTTGTTTTAGTTACATGAATTTCCTGTCCACACGCAAATCTACCTGAAGTCTGCTACAAAAAAAAAAAAAAAAAAATCCATAGCAGAACACAGAAATGATTGCTTTCAGAAAAGAGAGACATCATCTTAAATAATACTCTTAGTATACTTGTATTAGTTGGATTGATTTTTCTAAAAATAGTCAAACATGCTAATAAGGGCCACTTTAAATCAATAGTTTAAGTTAGTGTTTTTTTAAAGTAGAAAAAAATGCTTAGATACATTTGCACATAAACAGAAATTGAAAACGTCAGAACATACCCCAGTGTTTTGAGTTACTTAGTCCTAAGCACGTAATCACAGCTACACTCAAGGAAGCTCTCTGAAACCAAATTATGTCCCCATTCTTGGTCCTTGTCATACCATCAGGACACATCATCCAATGCCACCCACTTGTATCTCTGCCAGAGTGAGTGCAGTTACTTGTTCAATTCTGCACTAGAGTTCCCTCTTTGATGTTGTTCAGCCACCATTTCCTTTCCATTCACTTTTATCTCTATCCTGGCACTCATTCCTACAGCATCCTCCTCTCCAGATGGTCTCCATCTCCCCTTCAGAAGTACCCAAAATACTCCAGCTTCCTCCTCTTGATCTTTTCTTATCGACAGCCACGTTATCCTTCAGGATTTTAATACCAACTTATCCCCGTTTTTTTTTTTTTTTTTTTTTAATTCAGAGTGTTTTTATGAGGAGAAAAGGATCACAAGAAAAGATCAAAATATTCTCAGCAAATATTGTTGCATTATTAATCATACTTCTCAACTATTTTCTGGTGCATCGTTTACCGAACATGTATTGAGTAACTATTATTTATCTGGGACAGTGTTAGGCCCTGGGGATCGGCATATAAATAAAACATAGTTAATAAGAAAAGATAAATGTGGTCTGAACAAAGTCTGGAGGAACAGGCTCTAGAAACTTTAGGAGAGAACAATCACTTGCACTAATGGGGAGTATCATAAAAAGGTTCATGTAGTGGATCATGTAGTAGGACAAATAGTTTAACCAAGCTGATCATGGGTAAAAGGCACTCAGGTAAAGAAAACAATATAAGAATAAAGATAGATATGCCATGTTCAGAGAATTATAAGTAATGTGTATTCCTTTAGTCTCGTATGTGGGGCAAGTCCAATAGATGGATTTGGGGAAGTAGATACAGAAAAGAAATTCCTTTTATTTTTCCTTAACTTTGAGGACTTGTTGGCAAGCAACAACAAACATGGAAAGGTTTTAAATAGGTAAAGTACATTATTTTATCTGTAGTTTTAAATAATTTCACTTACTGAATTGTAATGAATGAATGGAAGAAAAAAATTTTAAAAAATTTTAATAAAAAAATTGATAAAACACCAACATACTAGCTCCAGTGTGAAGTGATGAAAGTCTAAAATAAAGCAATACCAATGAATTTGAAGAGAGGAAGGGCAGATTCTGAGATTAGGGCCTAGAGACTGGGTTAGGATGGTAATTTGGAGAAAAGAATCTGAGAATATTATTGTTATATGACTTTGCAAGTAAAGGAAGAGATATCATTGATTCTCTTTGGAACATGTTGAGACTGAAGTACCAGTGATGTGTCTGGGTAGTATTGACCAGAAGGCAGATAGAGTTTATGAACAATAACTTAACTATAAGTAATAATTTGGGAAATATAAATTATCTGATAGTCAGGGAACTCAAGTGTATAAATTAGGAGCCTAGCCAAAATTGTAAAAAGGAGAAAAAGCCAAGGCTCAATCCCAGAAAACACCAGTCTCCTTTTACTGCTAGCTGGGAAGCCTACAAAGAATATTAAAAATGATGAATGGGGAGCTAATTTCAAAAAGGTAGAGTATAATTGACAAGATCAAGTGCCATTAAGAAGTTTTTGGTTTTTTTTTTTTTTAATGTGTGATAACTGCTGATTGGTAATTAAGAGAATAAGAAAAGTAAGCAATTAAGAAGTATGAAATACTACTCTTAGATTTGAAGGGAAAGAGTGATAGGATATAATGATTATTATGCAGTTAAAAAATTATTTTTTAAGATGAGAGAAACTATAATATATCTTGAAAGGAAGTAATCAGCAGAATTTAATGGAGGACAAGGACAAATAAAATAATTATCAAATATGAATGCTATAAAGAGAAAAAAAACAGCTCTGAGAGCATTGTTAATAGAACTACATTTATTCACCCTTCTATAAATGCAAAGGTCAGTAATATTTTAGCTAATATTATTGAATAATAACTTTCAGGGTATAGTTTTTTTGCACACATATACATGCAAATATGAAGAACCAAATTCTATACACATATTATTAAAAGATTAACCACAGGGTTTGGGTAATCTATTCTCTAAAACAAAGTGATTTATAGAGTGTTAGAACAGAAAGACATATTAGAAATACTGCAGTTAAGTTCCCTCATTCTAGCAGAAGATAAAACTCTACAGAGGTTCCTGGCACACCAAAGTCAATCAGAATGCCAACGGCAGAATTAGAACCAATTTGTAATGCAATTGGTTTATCATCATGCCAGTTGCCTTACTCTTTCAAACTCTAAGTTTCAAGTATGAATTTTAGCTGTGAGGAAGAAATTTGTTGTGATGTGGATTTCCCACAGGAACCCTGATAACAATCATTGTTCTTTGCTGGCATATAGCACTTTATCCTGTTTAAATAGACACTTTTTTCAGAATGCCAAGTTGTAACAAGATTGACTATATTATTTATTGAGTATTAAATACATATTGCCTGTCATAAGAAGTTGTGACAATGTTTTTATTTCCTCAAGAGATATAGAAATATATTTGAAACGACACTCTCTCACTAAAAATCGTGCAAGGAAGACACAAATTTGATTTTACAGGGTTTTGTTGTTGTTGTTTAGGTGTTTTTGTTTTCCAATGGTGGGAACAAGTGTGGGAAAAAATGTTAAATTTCACTTTTCTTCCTAACGAAGCAAAAACAAAGCTTTCATTTTCAGGCTCAAATCACTTCAGATATTTTACCCTAGTTTCACTGACACTGCCACTTCAAAATCACATCATAATGCAGTATGCTGTTTTCCAATGTCAGTAAAACAAAAGCTTTATTGAATAAGTATGTGTGAAAATGCTGCAAACAAAACATCTCCACAGGCAGAACCTGATTGGCTCACAGCAATGTTCTCATCAGAGCTCAGCAAGGAACTTCCTAGCATATCAGGCTAATGCTTCCTTCAGAGTTGTTTGTCTTTTATGAAAAAAAGAGAATCAAACAAAGAAAATTAGTGTAAATATTTTTCTAGCCAAACCTGGAAGTAAACTGTTCTCAAATTATATGAAGATGCTAACGCAGACTACAAAGAAATATATCTTCATGATTTCTCTCCTTTAAGTCCACACACTTTTTTAATAAAATTTTTGAAGGTGATTTCCACCCTTTGTAAAATCTCTATGTGTCAGTGCTATAGTTTTGCTTTTAACTAAGGAGTAAACACAGTTGTATCTACTTAACTACATGTTTTGTGAGCATTCAAGTCTTTACCTTAATAGAGAATTGTAGACTTCTGTCCTTGTGTTTGTATCTTGGCACACTTTGCCATATATTCTATAGCTAAAAAAAATTACAGCAGGAATACAAAACTCAGAAATACTGTGGTATCCAAGTAAGGGCCAACACAACTGTGCTAAAATCTCTATAACTCCTTATTTTCCCTAAATTTCCCTCTGTTTATAGGGCAGCTACTCTTATAAGTGTTTAGGGCACTAAAATTTGGAATCTCACTAATTACAATTAGTTTTGCTTTCCTCCACCTCGACATCTATGCCAGCAGCCAAACCACTGCCTCGCACATGAAATTGCTTCTAACTGCCTGTGTGGTGATGGCTGCCAGAAAAACTGTTCACTGAGTTCCACGTGAGCCCAGTTTGGATTTCTGTCTTTTGGGGATCTGTGTCTCATCACATATTTTAAATAACTTAAAAAGTAGCTTCAAAAATCATTTGCAATAGAAACAATCTGATATAAGTGAATATATTTTTTTTCTCCAGTGAGTTATCTAACAAGAATTCTAAACCGCAAAAGCTAACTTTGTAAAAGCTGCACTAAAAGTGCTTCATGCATGGTTATTTCCAACTCATTAAACATCTTTAGAAAAATATACAAATGTCTTCAAAGCAATGGCTTAAAAGAATCCATCCAGGCTTTTGAGGTAAGAGCAAAAGAGTGGGCCATTATGAAAAGTGCTGTTAACTGTGATCAGGTATTTAATCTACAATAAGAGATAGCACTTCTAAAAATGTAGACTTGGCTATAAATCTTATGTAGAGTTTATGAAATGGACCCTCACATTTGTTCATTAATTCAACTAGTCATGTATTTCATTCAATAAGTATTTATTGAGCATCTACAGTATGCCAGTCACTGAACATAGATCTGCAGAAATAACAAGCAAGGCACTTGCCTTCCTGAAGTTTACATTCTAATAGGGAATACAAATAATAAAATGCGGTTATATAAAACAAAGAGAGGTAACATTAAGTACTATGAATAAACATGAAGTGAGGTCATGGGTCCAAGTCCTCTTGGAAGATGTGGCCTTTGAGTAAAAACCTGGGTAAAGAGAAAGTTTAAGTCATGTAATTGTAGTATTGAGAGCTTTATAGAAAGAGAAGTAAAAATATGCCACCCCTGAGCAGAACAACGGGCTTGGAATGTTTGCGAAACAGCAAAGATATAGGAGTGGAGAGGAGTGAGATAAGTTTGAAGCAAGAGGAAGAGTTTTGAAAGCCATAGAAAGGACGTTGGATTTTAAGTTAAATGGTTTGGAAAGTCCCTGGAGGAGTATAAGCCAGGGAAGGACATGATCTAATCTCTCTCTCTCTCTCTCTCTCTCTCTCAATCTCTCTCTCTGTCACACACACACACACACACACACACACACACACACACACACACGCCTTCCAATTTTTTTCTGTTTCCGATACACAAAGATCTTTTGACAACCCATGTCCTTCATTGGCTACCACCTTGAGCATGCATTGCTGTCAGTTTTTGCACTCCGATATATCACGTATGTTTCATCCAACAGAGAAAGTAAAATAAAAGAGAGGTCAGGGAAAATACCGTCATAACAATTCACATTTTATAGCATCTTCTCACATATGATCTCACCTGGACTCTAAAAACCCTTTAAGAAATGTAAGGCAACTGTGGTTATCCTTATTTTATAGGTTAGGAAATGGAATTAAATATTTTTGAACAATGACACACCAGTGGAGAGTGAAAGAGCTAAGAGTAAAACTTAGGTATTCTGCTCCCAAATCCAAGTCTAGTACCTATAGAGAAGGATATTTCTCAAGAGAAACTTAATTTGCAATATTCTTCTACCTTCTTTTATATCTCACTCACCAAAAGCTAAAATAAAATTGGGAAGAAGTTTAATAGAATAGAAAGTCTCAAATAGAAGAAATAAACATTGTCAAATGAGATTGAAAAGAGGTAAGCAAGTATACCGCATTGTTCTTCTAAGGCCAAAGTTATGACATTTTAACATATTTTATAGCACCTTGAAAAATCCTAAGTAAACACATCCTTAATACAAATAATTGATTGGTTGATTGATTGAGACACAATAGGAGAAATATTAGAAATTTCTATACTAAGAAAAAATAGTTTTTATTATCTCCATCATATCCTCAGACTTCACAAAGATGAAACTGACAATTGTTTTTGAATATTTTTCATATATACTTTAGCCTTAAGTAGTTGTTATATTCTTTATGGACAAGCTTATGTAATGCTATTTGGGGACAAACGCTAACTTTATTATGGGAAAAGTATATATTAAAGGTCTGCTCAGAACCACTTTCAGGACTAGATATTGTTTCAGTTCAACATATATCGAGCATTAATTATATACCATGGTAGATACTGAGAGTACAAAGTTAAATCAGATTGTCATACTCTATTTTTAGTAGAATAGGTGATCTTATTACATTAATAATGTGAAGGGAAACAGAGACAATAGCATTATACTGAACATAATTCAATAACTTTGCTAGCCATTCCCCTTTTTCTGCCCTCACAACCACCCATCCCTGAAGCCTTCAACTAAAGTTCACTTGGAACCTTTTCCTATTTTGCTCCTACGGTTTCCCTGCCCACTCCATCCCATCTCTACTTGACTTCCCCACATGAAAAAAAAGGCAAACTAAGGGCAAGAATTATCTCTGTCTGAACAGGGCCTTCATTTTCCCATTGGCAGAAATAAACAAACGTTCCTCAAATTAGCCTCTGGTTAGAGGAAAAGAGCTTCCCAGAGTTAATGGTTGTGAATATTTGTCTTAGAGGAGTCAAATATAAAAGCCCCTCTGGATCAGCTACATCAGAGGCCACAGCAAAGAAGTCAGTCATGAAGAAGGACATTTGAATCCAAGGAAGCAACTACTTCAATAGAAGCCAGAAAAATCAGACCAGAGGTATTTCAAAGGGGTCTCTATTATGGTCTATTTTAAATTCTGAAATTGATGGACATCAGTGAGATGTGAACTAGAAAGCTTCAGGCCCCCATACCCCTCTGGAAACACTAAATAAACAAATTCAAACTGACTAAAGAATTGTATAGACTCTCTGGAAATTATTCAAAGATCTATAACAGCCAAGTGCACCCAATCAAGAAAAAGTCAATACAAAATGATAGAGTTTTTACTCACGTTTGCCCCATCCAGTTTGAAGCAAGCAGCAGTTCAGTCAGTCTCCAGTCTCATTTAGTGACCTGGAAAGAACAGAGTAAACCAAATTTATAACTGTCTAACCTCTCTGCAAGCTACCTGAGGGACTATTCTATTTGTCACTCAGTCTGGAGCACAGATGGAAAAAGTATCTCAGATCTCAAATAAAGAAAAGCAGCAGGAAGCAGTGAACATGACTTGTGAAAATTGCAAGGAGACTGCATATACCTGGGGACAAGAGATTAAGGGAAGAATGATACAATCAAACAGCTAAGACCCCAGGAGAAAGCAGGGTGCAACTCTAAGGAAAATTAAGACATTTAAAAGCAATAATGTATACTGGGAAATTGGGAGCAAAGCATTCAGAAGCCCAGAGAAGATGTATGAACAGAAAAGATTTGAGAGGACCTTAAACTTATATGCTACATTTATTAGTGAATGTCATCTCCTTGGCATAAATCCAGTCGGCAAATACTGGGAAAGGTTTTTTTTTTTTTTTTTTCAAATGCCCAAATTTGTACAAAAATTCACAAGACATACAAGAGAAAAGAAAATCTAATCCACTCAAATGAACAAAATAAATCTCCAGAAAGCATCATGAAGCAACAAAATCTCCAGACTTACTAAACTAGACCTCTAAAACAACTGTCTTTAATATGCTGGAAGAACTAAAAGAAAACTTAGAAAAAAAATAAGGAAATTTGGAAAATAATATTTGAACAAAATAAAAATACCAACAAGGAAAAAATATAAAAAGAGAAAACCACAAATTCTGGATCTGAAAAATATAACAATTGAAAGATACACAAGAAAGTTTCAAGAACAACAGAAAAAAAAAAAACAGAAGAATCAGTGAACTTGAAAACAAGTCATTTGAAACTGTTGAGTCTAAGGAGAAAAAAAAAAAAGAAAGAAAGGAAAATAGACCCTAAAGAACTTATGAAACACCATAAGAAGACCAATAATACATTATGGAGTCCCTGAGGAAGAAGAAACAGAAAAAGAGAGAGCTTATTAAAAGAAATATTTGCTAAAAGCTTCCCAAATTAAGAGATGACATGATTATACAAACTGTAAGAAGCTCAATGAACTACAAGTAAGGTAAACTCAAAGACACCGCACCAGGACATATTCTAATTCTAAACTTTCAAAATACAAAGAAAAAAAGAAAATCTTGAAAGTTACAAGAGAAAGTTAGTCATCATCATATACAAAAGATTCTCAATAAGACTGTCAGCAGATTTCTCAGCAGAAACCTTGTATACCCGAAGATAGTAGGATGATATAATTAAAGTACAAAAAGAAAAAAAAATGTCAACCAAGAATTCTATATCTGGTAAAACTGTGCTTCAAAAATGAGTGAGAAATTAAGACACTGCCAGATAAACAAAAGCAAAAGGAGCTCATCACCACTAGATATACCCTATAAGAAATACATAGGAAATCCTCCAAGTTGAAATGAGAGGATGCTAGACAGTAACCAAAGCCATGTGGAACCATCAAGTTCATTAGTAAAGGTAAAAATATGAATAAATATAAAAACATCTTGAGATCAAAATCAATAAAAATCTATCAATTTGTGATGAAATCACTTGCCGAAAGAATATTATCTCCACTCAGTGAATTATATATGGCTTTAAAATCACAAATGAAATAAAGGCATTCCCACTTAAAATTATTTATAATACTGCAGAGGAATTAGAAAAAGAGACTTGTCAAAGGTGTTACCACAAAAATAATCCTTACTCTAGTACGAAGAATTTCTGCTCGCATTCCACACATAAAATTCAAGCCTGCCAATATCAGTATTGATAAAGTCACCCTGCATTGAATTTACTATCTACATGCAATAAAAACTAAGAAATGAGGATGCATTGTAAATGTATTATTTGAGATAAACTATATATGATATTAATAAAAGGATTACATGAAGTTCCATGGGAAAAGTTTATAATTGTAAAATTATTAAGTAGAAAATTATTTTATTTAAAGATACAGTAATCGGGAATATATTTGGCTTTAGTTTACATTTATTTCCTTGATAGTTTTCCAACTGATATAGATTTAGAAATAATTCAGCCACTAAAAATTTTTTCAAAAAAACCATACTTTCAACTCAAGAATTGACACACCTTGTCCGGCATGATTGATTATTTTTAAAATATCAAATTTTTAACTAATTATATTAAATTGTTTTTATTTTACATTTGTTATTTTTAAATAGTACTTTATATCACTAATTTGCTACATTAGAGTAAGAATATATGTATATTTATAGTCTTATACATTTAAATATTACTTAATACTTTATAAATTTTATAAATATACATGAAATGTATTAAATATTAATTATATTGATTTATTTTTAAATTTGAATCTGGGCATTTTGTTTTATAAAATACTGATGAGCAAAATAAATCTTGATATATGATACTTTTGCTATAAAATAATGATTGTTACATCTTAGAGAAAGGAAAAGGGACAGACATATGAGATGATTTCAGTATTAATTCTGAGTGATTTGAAAGTGATTTTCTCAGTCATATTAACAGCAAAAAGGCAGGGACATTTTATGATGTTAGTGGACTTGATGCACTACTAATTTGGAATCCCTGTATATGTCATAGCAAACATATTAAAATGCTGCCATTTATCATGAACATCATTTTTATAAAACTATATAATATTTGAATTGAGTTACAGACACAGTTGAGATGACATATTATGTTCTTATTTTAAAACATTTTCAATTCAAATTTGCAGGCTTCTTCCCCCCCTCATTCTGATTGCTATCATGTTTAGTAGGCCTTTGTTCACTCTATAGGCAATTTCTCTATGCATGTAATGTCTAGTGGTTAAAATAACCTGGGAAGAATTCTTATGAAAGGAGATTCTTGAGATGACTTTTTAAAAATGAGTCTTCAAATGGTGAGTCAAGAAGTTTAGGAGTGTTATTACAGGTGAAAGGAACAGAATGAGCAAAGGCACTGAGTGGTATGAGAATGAGATATGCACAGCTAAAGTACAAGTATTTCATGTTACAAAAATGAGAAGTTGACAGCAAAGAATAAGGAGAGATTAAGATGGAAAGGCAGCTAGTAGAAATGGTATGATAAGCTTTTAATGTAGGGTTTACACTTCATCCTGGGAAAGGTTGAATACAGTGGAGTGATAGGACCAAGTATACACTTTATATGGATCACTTTGACAACTGAGTAGAAATGAAATTAATGTAGCAAATTAAACTCAAGGACATGCATTAACATACTATGACTACATCTGAGAATAATAGCATCCAGACAGGGGAGCATGGGATGTATTTCTCCCAAGGAGAAGAGTACAAGACAATTCATTTGGAGAGAAAAAAAAAAAAATTGAAATTCTATTTTGAATTATTTTTATTATAGCCTTCAAAAATTCTTAACTTTGGCATTCATTTAATGTATGTAATATATTAATACAGCAGTTCATTTATAAATGATAAAAAATGGAGGCAAAGGCTTAATAATGTTTATTAATAATGTTAATAATGTTTATTAGCTGAGGTGAAGGAAACCAAAGCTCAGAGACCCCATTGTTCTGGATAAAAATGACCAAAGTGTTCTGAGCCAGTGACTCTGCTAATGGGGAAATATGGATAGAGTTTTGATATGTTTAAGAGCTAAGGTCATCAGTGTTTGATGGTTGCTTAAAATAATGGTTAGACTTACCAAATATGTGCATATGAACATTCCTGTATGCTAGTCATAGAGCACAGCTAAAAGTGAATCTAGAGTTGCAAGGTGGGGCAGAGTGAATCAGCTCTGTAACAGAGGAAGTAGATCAGTGGAAGGCAGAGGTATTCTAGTAGCAAATTAAACACAGATGGGAAAGACTGTGTGAAAATTCTTTCTGCTATAAATCAAAAAGTACTTTAAAAAATATGGAAACAAGAAAAATGTTCTTGAACTGTAGCATAAACCTTTGGGTTAGCTAACAAAAAGAACTTTGTCAGTAGTCATTGTTTAAAAAAACTATGTATTAATACAGAAGGTCATCATTTCTGTTTGATACTGTTTAGAGGTTTATCCTGTATCCGTGTGGAGAACACACCAAAATATCTTATACTTCAGTGTTTTTCTCAGCTGTTAAAAAGTTTACATGGTGAGTTTAATGCCTCCTAAGTCAGAATCTTCCTTACTGAAGCTTATCACTCATGGACATCCTAATTAATTCTTTGATAATTCAGGCTTATATATCATAAGAAGTAAAAGATTATAGATACTTAGGAAGAACATGTTTTCATGTTGCAGAATAGAGGACTGGGTGTTTTGCAAAAAGTGTGCATGTTTTCAATCCAGTTATCAAAAACTCCAGTTTCTGTAGGAATTAGACTATGTTTCCAAGCAATATCAAATGCTCTGATATCATCAGGGTGAGAACTATACAGGCTTACCCTGAAGTGATTAGTGGATGTGGCTGCCTCAGCTATGATTCAGGGCTAACAAAAGTAGCCACACACCCAAAATACATTCCCCAGTTGTTTGCTCTAAGGCACTGTAAGTGAAAGCTAGGGTATTTCGGTTAAAAACAAAAACAAGGTCCTCATCACTTGGAGGTCACTGTTAAACTGTATATTGCCCTGAAAGAGAAAAAAGCCCTTGGAACTGTCTTCACTCTTATCTCTGAACATATCAACATGGGTAACTCAATCCCATCAGCCAGTTGTAACCTTGGAAGGCATAGAAGCTCAGCCTTGAGAAGATAAGAATAGGTAAGCTAAGGAAAATCTTTGTCTCCTGTTTCACAACAGCCACCAGAACAGGCCTTGGGCAAATTACTGTGAGCTCTTCACTCAGGATATTCTAAGCCTATAAAGACTTAGTGAGCTATATAAAGATCTGTATTTGTATAGTAGAAACTCAACTGAGAACACAGATTTCTTATGTACTCTGTACTTTAAAATAATTCAAGATCATTTCAATTCTTTGTAATTAATAATGATTAACATATTTATTATTAGTATTATTATTAAGTATTATTAATTACAAGATGATATTATTATAATTCTATAGTTCTTAATTACAATATAATTCTATTTAAAATATTAATATTAAGAAATATTATTTTAGCAAGATAACAAATATTAATTAAGCACCTAGAAGGCAGAGTCCAGTATGAAGTTTAACTTAATTTCCTTCAAAGTTGTAATTCTGAAAAGTTCTGTAAATACATTTGCATTTGATAAAGTATGTGTTGTGTTTAAATATGCATATGGGGGAGAAACTTGCAATGTACAGCAATAGTTAACATTGATTTTCAATGAAGCTTGTTAACTTTTGATACCAATTGTAAGATAGCTAACTACACACCAGAGACTGTATGTTCACTACACTTTCTCATTTCATCCTCGCAAAACTCACTTTACAGATGACAAAATTGAGGCTCAAAGAGGCAAAAGTAACAAGACCAAGGTTACACAAACAAGAAATGGCACAACTGGGACTTGAACTTAGGTCTGAATGTTCACAGATCCTTCTTGGATCCACTACAGAATGATTCAATTTTGTGCATGTTTCTTGTCATTCATCCAGAGTATTTAATGTCAGAGGCAAAGGCATGAATTGATATAAATTAGATACTGCTACTGTTGTCAATAAAATTATAGACTAATTGGCAGATTAATGTATACAAACATGTAGTTATATTAAATAATTATGAATATACAAAGATACAAATTATAAGTCTGAGTTGAGGGGCCCATGACTGGGCTAACAAATTTGAGAAGTTTGTCTTCTTTTTTTATAAATGTAGAGGTTCTTTAATGACTGAGACTGCAGGCATATTCTGTTCAGTACAAGAGCACAGATCCCAGGGCATGAGGACATGGGTAGAAAAGCTCCATAGTGGATTAGTATGGCATCCCTACTGAATGTAGCTGTATTTCCAATACGGTAACATATTACTAACTGTGTCAGTACCAATCTTCCAGGAAGCCAAGACAGGATCTGACATGCAAATTTGGGGGGATTAACTTTTCCTGTGAGTAAATGGGAAGGGAACAGGAAGAGATTTCAGATCACAAGTCTGGTCTGATACTTGTGAAAAGATAAAATAAAAGGAGGATTGGGTAGCCGCCTTCAAACAACAGGGCAGTTATGAGATATTCTCAGCCATGTCGCAGGGAGAATTCCTAATTTTAAGGGAACAGGCCAGCACTAGTAGCTCCAACATGCTCAGCCATTGACTAGAGAAACCAGGGAAAGCAATGCCTCGAGTTCACATGGTGAGGGAAACTGGGGCTGCCAGTTAACTCTGGTCCGGGCAGGAAGCTTTCTTGAAGGAGATCTGAGCTGTGCAGCTCTATGGCTGCCACACCTAAAATCCACATGCAACAAAGCTCTATAAAATGATGTTCTTGGTCTCCCAGCCAATCTGGCAGTTCCTCTAGCAGGAAGTGAGTAGGCCTAGAGCATGATCCTCCCATTCATCCAAGGCTAGACCCTCAACCCTCTATAATATCTGGTATGTGTTTTAACTATGAAAGAATCCCATGTTTGTTCTCTGAAAAAGAATCAAATTCTTTGCTCTGAATCAAAGATCTTCAGTGGTAAAATAGGATATTTGAATAAGAGAGATTGTGAAGGAATAACCAAAGAAAGGCTTACACTGTGGGTTGCTAGTGCTCACTGGCCAAGTGGGTGATTGAGCACTTTATTGTCTGACCCATACCTTAAGGAATCAGCTTGCTCAGCACTAAATGCAGCCTGTCTTGGGTCTTACAAATGCCTCATCACATGCAACAACAAAACTTATTGATTACCTATTGATTACACAGCTAGAACTGTGAATTCAATGAGGTATTAAGAATATTTCCCATCCCAGGCACTATTAAAAATGACTACCTACACTTGTAAGGAGTTCTGCAGTTTACAGTGCGCACTTACATTATTCTGAACACATAAAACTTGTGAAACAGGATTTACTCACATCATACTTATATGGTAGCTAACTTTTGTTGAACATTCTATGTTGGACTATGTGCCCAGGATGTTATAGGGAATATCATACTTAATCGATACAGCAGTCCTATGAGGAGTTATTATCCCTCCCATTTTACAGTTGAAGAAACTGATAATTAATCTAATTAAATGATTCATCCAAGGTGAAACGGATGGCGAGGGGAAAAGTAGGAAACGAAATATAGGTTGAATAACTACAAAGTGACTCAAAGCCTATCTTCCTTCACATTAAGTGATATGTAACAATAAAGGTTACATATCACTTGGCACATGTCAAGTGACTATTTCAAACGATCGAATGACCAGGAATTCAGAAAAGTAATAGTAAAGAGCTCCTTATTTTTGATAAGAACCCAATAATATTTATTAAATGGATGACTGAAAAAAGGAAAGGATTAACTGCATTTATAATAATGGTAAATCTGTAAAATCAGAGGTGGGATGAGGGAAATTTTCCTTAATCTATAGGTCAGCTTAATCAAAAGGAAGGTGAGCCATGAATTACATGAGAATATTAGTTGGAAATAGAAGGAATGATTTGATATTATGAACAGACTAAGATAGTTTAGTCTGGTATTCAGCTACTATTTACTTAATAATTTCTAATTATCATATACTGTAGTAAGCTCTTTAATAGATAGATGTTAGATAGTTGGATGATAGATAATAGATAGATAGATAGATAGATAGATAGATAGATAGACTGACTCTACATATAGTCTCTCTCTGTATATAGACTATTTATATATACAGTCTCTCTGTTATATATGTATTCTTCAAACCCCATGGCTCAAGGTCTATTGTGTCCTCTAGCATATTTGGAACACTCAAAGAGACTAAGTAACTTGCCCAAGGTCAAATAGCAAATAAATTCTTCAGCCAAAATTTAAAGCAGAACTGTGTCATCCCCAAACCAACACTCTTTCTGGTGCATGGCCGAACCAAATCACAAAAGTAATTTGTGAGTTCTCAAGCCGTACATAGAGCAGCAAACCAATGTCCACATTGAACCATTTAGTAAAGAAAAGAGAACTCCTGAAGAGAAATTGATATTGTGAGGGTATCCAGGCGGCTATCATTTTTAAGTCAAAATGCCTTCATAATTTTGATAGTCCAGTAGAAACTGTCATATAACAAAATCTAATACTCTTTATATCCTAACATTGGAAAATATTACTTAAATCCATAGAAAGTTCATCAAAATTATGTTTTTCCTGTAATTCACTTCCTCCCAAAATAAGAATAATGTCCAGTATCATGAACTATTTGGAAAGATGTCTCTGAATAGACCACAAGAGTTCACATTCACTAATTCTTGACAAAATTCAAGAGCTGTAATATCTGTAGTCATGAATTGGCTAATTTTTCTTCTTTACTAACCTTGGTTCATTGAAGTGTAACTAAATATATTCACTAAATTCAATTCAATAAATATTTATTGAAAGAGATCTGAGCTGTGCCTCTCTATATGACTGCTGCATCTAAAATCTATATAAATACTTGTTGTTAAAACCCTGGGCAGAAAGGGTTCAAAGACTAATATGGCACAGCTCCTGACCTCAAGGAAGTCCACAATTTTATATAGGAGAAAAGCCATATATGACTAAAACAAAAGAAGGTAGAATTTGAAATTTGCCAGTACTTATATTCACAATGCATTCTAGGAACACATAAAAAAGAGATATTAGTTCTTACTGGAGGAATTATGGAATATTTCAGGGGTTCAAATGCACTCCTGGTACCAAAATCTGTATTAGTTATCTATTACCATATAACAATCCCAAAATTTCATGGCTTGAATCTTTATCATCTCAACAGTTTCAACCAAACATTCTTGATGCAGCTTAATTGGAAGCCTCTGGCTCAAGATCTCTCACAATATTGCCATCAAAGTATTATCTGGGCTGCAGTTTCTTCTGACGGCTCTATCTTGAGAGAATTGGCTTCCAACTAACTCAAGCAGGGATTGGCAGGATCCAGTTACTCTCAAGCTATTGGACTGACAGCCTCATGTCCTCATTGTCCATCAGTGAAGGCCTCAAAGCAAGAAGGCCATCTGGCCTTTCCACGGGATAGCTCCCAAGATGGCAGCCAGCTTCCCTTGAAGTGAAACACAAGAGAGCAAGAATAAGCAAGATCTGCACCAGCCTTTTTGTAATATAATCTCGAGAGTGACATTCCATCTTATGTTCATTAGAAATGAGTTACTAGGTCTAGCTCACCCTCAAGAGGAGGAGATCACACAGCCAGGAATACCAAAAGGCAAGTGATTTGGAGCCATCTCTGAGGCTACATGCTAGAGTAAGCCTTGAAGGATAGGTAGAATTTCAACTGGTAGATATGTAAAGAGTTGAGGAGTAAAAGTTTCAGAAAGAGAATGAGCACATATGCCGAGGTGAGGTCACCTAGGGGTTTACTTGAGAAGAGCAAGTTATTCCAGCTTGATGGAAACGATGAATTCACGATATTAGAACATAAGTCTTTGAAGTAGGCCAGGTTCAATAATGTCATGCTAACAAGTTAGAGCTTTATTTGAGGATTTTTTTTTTTTTACGTAACAGTAACAGTGTTAAAAAGGTACTTAAGACAATCAGCCTAGAAATCCTATGAAAGATGAACTTGAAGTATGAGACATTGTGTGAAGGCAAAGAGTACTTTAAGAAAGTAATCCAAAAAATAAAGAGCAACTATTACGACCCCAACTAGAACAGCTGTAGTGGGAGGGAAAAGAAGGACTTTTATTGAAACAGCATATCTATGTTCTACCGTGCATTTCCTATAAATGAAATTTTTTTTCAATTTCTGATTCTCAAAATACCTAATATTATATGAATTTTCAAAGGTTTTTTAGTTTCTATTATTCTTTCTCCTAAACTCTTTCATGCCCTGCTTCAGGGCAATTGTTACCTATTGAATGTCATGCTACGAAAACATTTGATCTGAACCTTGCCCATTTGCCTCCGCTGCCTCAAAGAAGAAAACATATGACCTGTCTTTGATCACACTTTTTTCCTAAAATGAAAACATCCTCCAGTATGTGATTCTTATAAAAGGTGAGTGTGAAAATTTTGAGATAAGCCACATTTAAGCCCAGGGACTCAGTTCAAGTTAATAAAAACATATTGGGAAAAGAGAAGCTGAGGCAAGGTTTGGTGGATATTTAATCCTTTCGCAAACATCAGAAAACCTGCTCAGACTCAATATAGACAAAAGCTGGAATGCGTGCTCAATTAACAGCAGTTTCTCAACATTTTGTCCAATTATCTAATAAAGAAAATGAGAACCTCGGTACATAAATTTGTTTCATTATGGAAGCAACCTTCAGTGAGTAAGCCAGTCAGTTTTATTATTCAAATCATCAATGTGATGCTTGTAAAATGAAACAAAGGCAGCTCTTTAATGATAAATATTACAATACAGCCACTTTCACATATGTCTTCACACACATACATTGTGAACCATTCACTGAAGTATAAATAAGAGAGAACCAAGTGATAATTCAGATACAAAAAAAAAAAAAAAAGACAAAGCTCAAAACAGAACGGATTATCCAGTTAACACTCTGACATTATTGCCGCTTTTAGGGAACAGCTGACTTTAGTCATCAGTTTCCATCATCTGTTCTATTTTCTTTTGCAGACTTTTGCTACGGAACTTTGCACAAAAGATGCTGGGTAAAAATCAGAAATAGATAAAAGTCTAGAAAGCAATCCTTCAAATTAGCACCCCCTCTTCCTTTAATTTCAAGAAGGAATAATGTTTTTAGGGGGCCCATCTTTGACAGATCATGCAGTAGCAGAGAGTGGAAATCTCAGGCATCAACAAGGTCACTGCCATATTCTTCCCAGCCCGATTTTCCTGGTGTACTGCAGGCTGAGAGCAAAATGCCCAGAAATGGCTTAAGAGAGAAGTTGAGAGGTAAAGTCAGGGTCAGACATTCTGGAAATGTAAAAGCAGATACATATCACCAGAAGTATTACAATTAGCACTATTCACATATGTTCTTATATTGGTCTCCTTACCTTTTGACATACTTTCTCTTCAACACAAAGTACAAGCTGTACGCATTCCAGCAGCATCCTGCAGCCAGAGTTGCTGGATTTGTACCTTTTATGGAACCCCTACCACCTTTGCAGACTCTGGCTTATAGCTCTGACACCCATCTTATCCTGTCCCTCCCTGGTTCACACCCCAAAACTCCTCATTTTCCACACATCACAATAAAAATCATAGATACC
Source organism: Eonycteris spelaea (assembly GCA_003508835.1). Lineage (NCBI taxonomy): Eukaryota > Metazoa > Chordata > Mammalia > Chiroptera > Pteropodidae > Eonycteris > Eonycteris spelaea. The sequence continues at coordinate 4,839,982 of PUFA01000088.1, forward strand.
AGGCATCCATTTTCAGCAGCACCTGGTTGAAGACCTTTTTCTTAATTGCAAATAGCATATGACTTTCCCCAATATCTCCAATATCTACTATATACCTGACCTCAGCTCTCCTTATTTCAACGTTCTTTAGATGTTCCTTTTACTTACAAAAGCCTCCCTGAGTACATTCCAAGTGACATTACTTTAAGGGACACAACCAACACCATAAAAATGACATGATATCTGAAACTGCAATATCTACTCTGCATCTCACAACTCATCAAGTTGCTATTCAGTGATGGTGAAAAGTCATCCAGTTTAAATGATGCTGTTTTTATTAACTGCTCAAATGACATTATTTAAGCAATTATACCCACAATCACCGACAACCTAGTGTCTTATATTCACTCACACAAATCTAATGAAGGCTGCAATCATTGGGATAATTTCTAAGATGTGATATGATGTCCCTAGATTTCAAAGAGAGTCCTGGCACAAATGATGTCCCTGACCCCAGCTTTGAGAAAGACACAAGTGATTTAATTTTAGCTGTTTTCAGGTGGAGGACAGTACCTTATGGACTCCTTGCTCCCCTGCTTCATCCTGCAAAGAGGCTGTTAGAGATCTTATTTTTTAGCTAGTCTATGAATTTGGCCATCTTAAGAGATAAATTAAAATATAGAGCCAAGAATCAAAGTCACTTGGAATGGCCACTATATTTAATTCTGTGACCCACTGCCATGCAGACTTTTCCAGAAAACACATGTAACGTTGTTTGTGAGCCAAACTTTTTCACAGGTGGCATATGATCTTCCTTTAAAATGTTGTCAGGTAATTCTATTCTCTAGAAAAAAAAAAGATGAAATAATAGGATAGTTGTTCACACATGAAGAATTTTTCTCAAGGGTAATCATTTTAACAAAGATTTTTTTTCAAAATCAGCTAATCTGCAGTTTTGTTTTGTTTTGTTTTGTTTTGCAGTTCTATTTAAAACATTGTGACTCTAACCCTGCTCTTACACCAAAATAAGAAAATTAAAGACATTCTTCTTAGAGGAAAAGTTTAAAAGGTTAAAAAAATCCAGACAAAATTTTGAAATATTCTAAAGTGACATAAAGGTAACAACATAGATTTGGTCCTTATTACATACAAACCTCATATTGTGATTTAACTAATTATCTTGACATTTCTAATACAGACAATTATTTCAAAAAAGTTTTAGAGAGTAGGTATGTAATGAAGCTTCTTTGAAAAGTCCCCCAGTTAGAAGAGTGCCAGTTAGATATGGATTACTTTTTATCGAATGATAATTGGTAGTTGGGAGCTGAATATACAGTCAGCATTCAGCTGGTCATGAAAAGGTGTTCTCTTTGAGCATTAATGAATTTCAATTGCTTTTTAGTTATGACTTAATTTTTAAGTTCAATTTGCATGAAGTAACATCTGAGTTGTGTGTTAATACATGCTGTGAACATATCATGAAGATCAGCACAGAGGGCCATTCTTATACTGTTCCCTGTAACAGTGAACATTTATAAGCCTTTTTTTTCTTTTCTACTGAAAGAACATATTACTTATTTCTAATAGCATTGGCTAATATGCGTGGCAGCCCATCATGTGCCAGGATCTTTAGCTATATTATTTTAATCTTCACGAGGTGGTATCACTATCCCTAGTTTTACAGATGAGGATGTTGAGGCCCAGGGAGCTGGTAGAGATGGTGTTGAGATCCAGTTCCAGCTCCATCTTGTCACCAAGCTCATGCTCTTCCCCTATTCTACTCTGCCTACATAAAGAACATTTTTAAACTCAGAGCTTTAAAGAAAGAGATGTAGGATGGTGCCAAAGATTACATGTCCTTATGCTTATCTATAGAAAAGTTCAGAGTTAGCCACAGTTCTTTCATCCCTTTTGCCAACTTAAGCCCAAAAGAATTTTGTTCAGCAAATAGGTGAGAGCATGACATATACATAAATATACACATTCACACACGTAGCCTTAGAAATAAATTTTCAGAAGTAATAAATAACTGAATAAATAGCTTGTGTTATAGTATCAGAATAAAAAAAGTATAATTTTCAAGTACATACAAAGTATTGTGTTGGGTATTATGGCAGTTAAAACAGATATAGATATCACAATGTAAAACTCGTAACATTGACCTGGACATAAAACTCAAAAAAGACATGCAAATACATATGCAACTTTATCTTGAGCAAAAAAATAATAATAAAGTGCAAAATCATAGGACACATGAATATTAGTAATTAATGCAAGGTGAATTGTGGACACTGCCTATTTGAACTTTCTTGAGCCAATTAAAACACACACAAACACACACACACGTACACACATATCCTTCCTAGGTATGGGGAAGGATTTGGAGTGAGGGATATAATTTTCAAGAGTTCTTTAGATGACAGTAGAGAAGCGCTCTAGAATATTGGGTAGAGAGGCAGGTAGAAAATGAATTTTGAATGAAGATGCTGGAGTTAGAGTGTGTTAAACAGACAAAGTGGGTGGTGAGGAAGTCTGCCTGTTAAGAAGTGGAGGAGGCATTTATTATAGGCAAAGGATATGTCAAAATTACCCTTTTTAAATAGATGAATTAATGTTTAAACCCATAAAGGATCCAATTTACTGAAAATTATTGAGTCCCTTATGGAAAGCCAATAGTGATTACAACCGAGAGAGCTGTCGTTCCATAGCCTGGTATGTATATGCCATATGTGTTTATCTTTTTCACTAGCCTACTTACATGCGATAATACTACAGCAGCTTTCAAGATGAACATTTGACAAGCCAGCTCACCGCCGACTGACACCTCCATTTCAGCTGGCCTGACATATATAAAAAGAAACTGAATGTTTATCCGTGTACTTTCCGGATTTGACATATGTGCTATATAAGAGTCACAGAAGGAAACTTCAGAAAAGAAATTAAGGAATGTGCTTGTCAGTTTATTAATCAAAGTTTACCTGCTTCGCATTACATGGAGACAAATTAAGCTGGCTACTATGGTACTTCGAAAACATCTGCTAACAAAGTCAGAAGTAATGATAAACAAACGAGTTCCCTTTGTGGTTGATTTTCTTCCAGCTGCATTTAATTATAATAGCGCTATCAAAGAAAGCTCCCCATTAGCTGCTAATTCAGAATGACTTCAGAAGAAACTCCCAGAGCCTCCAGTGATATCCCAACTCCAACAACTTCCTAATCTCTGCCAGTGTTTATGAAGAGCGTATTATAGAAGTTTGGTTATCAGTTATGGCTGTTATTTGACTGCCAAGGTGGTATGCAGTGTTTTTTCCCAAGACTACGTTTAATGTGACCAATTAAACTTTATTCATATATTGTTCCAAATTTGGAATAAATAGTAAACTGCCTCAATAAAGGAAGGAAAAATCTTATTTTAACACATTTTTAAAATTTTATTTTTCAATTACAGTTGACATTCAATATTATTTTAGTTTCAGGTGTAGAGCATAGTAGTAAGACATTTATGTACCTTACAAAGTGATCCCCTTGATAAGTCTAGTACCCACCTGGCACCATACATAGTTATTAAAATATTATCAACTATATTGTTTATGCTGTACTTTACATCCCTGTGACTATTGTATAACTCCTAATTGGTACTTCTTAACCCTTTCACCCTTTTCACCCAGTGTATTTTAAGTAAAATACAACCTCAGTGATCTATACTTGCCTACAGTTGCAAGGCTAAAAATCAAATGGCACTGGTTTTTCAAATTCAGGTTGAACTGGCTTTCAAATAAACAATATCCAAAGCCTCTTAGAAGATCTACCCAACTCAAGTAACGAATCACCAACAAACCTTGCCTATTGATCAGCCTTAATTCTTAACAAATTCACCAATGCATAGACTCCTTTTGAAAGTTTGTGGCTTGAGACGGGAAGGTGAAATATCAAAAGTAGCACCTTCCTTTCTCATGCTTTCTCAAATACAAAAATGAGTGATTCCTCACCCAAATCTGGTTTCTGCCTGGCCAGGAAGCAAACACAAAATCAAAAGCTTGCATGTGCAAACAATTCACAGCTTTATGTGTGCCTTTGCTGATTCAACCTGGGAGCACACTACACCTCATTTATTTGTCTTGGTTGACCAGAAAAGGCATAAGTTAAAAGTGCAAATGCATAACCTAAGAAAGTTTGTTCATTTGGTACTAACCTCTTTAACAAAGCAACAGCCACAAGTAGAGAAGGTTCATAAAGAAATAATAAATGCAAAGTAGCCCAGATTGGAAATGGTAGGTATTTGCCTGAGTTGGGTCTGGCCAACCTCCAAGGACCCATGTCACAATGTGTTTTTCCAACATCTGCAAGAACTTATTTGATCATGGAAGGTGTTTGAGATTGGGAGAGTGGAGGCAATTTTTGAGAACTAAAAATGTTAATATTTTCAGAGGGTTTTGTTTGTGTGTTTGTTTTCTGACGAAGAAAAAATATCTCTAAATTAAACTAATTTTTTAACCTCTGAATCTCCTCTGCAATTTCCAGTCCTCAAGTAGTCAGTATTGTTCATTAGGGCTCAACTTATTGGAAAGGAAAATGGAAGTGAGAGAGGACATCACTGCTTTAAAGTGTGCTTTGTGGAAACTCATTTCTAGTCACCCACTGGGGTGAGCATATGACATTAATTTCACCCTTGGCACAAAGAACAAATCATGTTGCCAATGTCATTGTTGTGTTTATAACAATACTTGTGATGACTTAAATATCTCCCTCCTCCAACTGGCTTGAGAACAAGCATTATTCTTCTGTGTTTGGTTTCATAAAGCTGGGGTATGTCCTATTGCAAAAAGAATGTGCAGGAAGGAGCATGGTTTTTGGCGATAGTCAATCAAAACTGAGGATTTTCCAAATGTTGTTTAGAAGTAAACTAATGCCCACAGTCATTCCTCTACTCTAAAATTTTTCAAGCTGAGGGCCTGAGCAAATGCAGTCATAAGACAAATCATTTCAATTCATACTTCTCATATCTCTTCCTTTATTTTCAGAAAACCAGATAAGGTCTGCAGAGGGTAAACTTTGAGGAGCATAGAAGATCCTGTGGTATAAATCTTGCTTTATTCCAATATGAAGGGCCTTCAGAGTAAGCTAGTATGTCACTTTAGTTTCTTTAATTATCAATCTGTGCCATCACTTTAAAGAGTATTTGGTACTAGAACTTATATTCCTCTGTATAGTGTAGATCTACTCACCAGAATAGCCACTTGAATAGCCATTAGGTGTTGGCTATTCTTCTAATATCTTATATGAATCCCTGAGTATGCAAATATACTCATAAGGTTTGTTTCCATTTTAGAACATTAATAAAGTCCCAATGATTTCACCTTTACATGAATACATAGCTGAACAGAAGAGTTTACAAAATTTTTAGGAGGTTCCAGGAAGTAAAATGAATCCTGGAGCACAAGACAGTAGAGATACATTTACAGTTGTATGATGGTGAGTGAGCCAACTCACATCCCTGACTTTTCTATGCCCCAGGTTTTATAGATTTAGCTCAGGGATTACACTTGCCTTAATCTCATTCTAGCCTTTTTAACATTAACTGAGAGAATAGATTAGAAAGTACATTTTAGTCTCCGTACATAAGGAAATATTCATTATAAAATATAGAATTTAGAGACAGAAATAACTGGAAGAGATGGTCCACACAGAGGTCTTCTACATACATTATGTGAATCTGTACAGGTCTAGAGTCTGTTACAGGGGGTTCAGGGAAGCAGAAATTACAGCCCAGTACCTTTAGATTTAACACTCTGTTAAACTATAGCAGCTACAATTTATCTACTTTTTATATTGCAATTCTGAACATGAATTCATTTGGGGAAAAAAAATGTTTACTGTAAAAAAAAAAATTAAGGCCACTTATCTAATTCAATACTCTCAGTTTACAAGGGCATGGAGGGAAGAAAACTCAAAGATGTAAGTTATTTGCCTATGTTAAATGTTTACCAGCAAGTACAAGATTAGAACATGAGAAAGATTAGTATGTCTTCTGCCTGCAAGTTCAATGCTGCCTATTTCATGGTAGTACAACATAAAAAATATAATGATAATGCTTTATTATGTTTAACTCCACAACTAAATGTTATGACTACTTATCATCTTATCTTTCTCTAATTGTTGGACACTGTCAAGTGTTCTGCTCCTGTTATAAATTATTTTTGGACTTCACAGCATTCCACATGTATTTCTAGTAAATTCATTTCTGGACCTCAAAAAATGGTAAGGTTGCAAGTCACTCTCAGTGAATTGGGAGCAATTTATTTAACTTATTTGGCATGCTGCTTATCACATCAATATGTAAATGTGATTGCTTAATAAATACCACTTATTGATGTTGACTTTATCTGTGACTTCCTCTGCAGCTTAAAAATCAGGCTCAAAATTATTCTAAGTTGTAAATTTATTTTCACAGTAATATTCACCCAACAAATACTTCCTAAATACTTCCTGTGTATAAATAATTTCTAACCCTGCTGACTTCACATGGAGTATGGAAACATAGGGATACAATTATACATTAGTGTAAATATCAACAAGTTATCGTAGTCCAAGAGAAAAGAGAATTTCCAGCCAGGGATATGGGAAGAGGTAGGCACATACATTTTGTGTATATTGTGGTTTTATAGCTGTCCCAGAAGAATGGGTAGATTTTTAAATTTGGATTTAAATTAAAAGGCCAGATTTTAAAAAAGGGTTTTCTAGGGGGTTCAGCAGTCTTAACAGTTAAGACTACTGGACTCAGTATAAACTGTGCCTGCAACAACATTTTAGTAACCAAAAACATCTCAGGGCTCTATCTCCCATCTTCTCTTTGAAACCTCTCCCAAATCTCATGTTCCCACTTTTTATCCCATTGTTGTCTATTTGGGTACTGTCTCTCTCCCCTTTCAATTGACACCTCATCTGGACTGTCTGTCAGGTCAGAATTTCAATTTTAGTTCCGTGCATAGACATGGTCTGTCAGATGATCTTGAGTCTGGGTTCTCCTGCCTATAGGCCAACCTAGCCCCTATTTATGCCAAGCCCATGTCCTTCAGCCCGTCTGCCTAGCACCATGTTCCTGAAATATTGTTTGAGATAGAATGACATGGGAAATAGGCAAATATATTCAGAAATGATCTCAATGAAAAAATTTTTCATTTTTTTTTCTATTTATCACTCCGTCGAACCACAGCCTGTAATCTTTCTCTATCATTTGAAGACAAATCCCACAGGCTTCTGATTCCTTTCAGTATCTAATATCTAGTTTAGATCAAAAGATGAATGTTATATCCAAATTAAAGTACTCCTTCCCTCTTCACTGAATCTTGGCTTCTGGCCTGATTCTGTGATGGGCAAGGGCCCCATAGTTTGCTTTATTTACTCTTTTTTTTTTTCTTCAATTTGTACTTTAATTGCTTCTCTGCCTTTCTCTCTATTGTTTCTGGGCTCCCCTGAGTCTCAACATTATTGGGCTCTAAAAGGGGATGGGGTGAGGAGAAAGTCTGAGGAGCAGTCATCCAAATGCTGGCTTTCGTACTTTCTGTGGGTTCTTCAGACTGAGCCTCTTCTCTTGAAGGTTTCCTGAAATGGATGAGGTATTCTATGGCTGACCTCTTCTCTCTCTCATCTCCTGCACCTGGCTTTCTGCCCAACACTTTCTTATGGTACAGTTTCCATGACACAGGAGGCCTCTGAGGCCTCCACTTGGTCCATGGGCTATTCATACATCGTTGTCATATAAACACTGATGGTGTTGGATGTTTACTGTTGCCGTTTTTTTTTTTTATTTTGTTTTGTTTTGTTTTGCTCCATGTTGCAGATGCTCTAGCTATTTCTCACTCAGAATTCTGTGTATGCATCACTTCAAGCAAACTCCATGAGATACATGTTAAACTTCCTTAAAAACTTTCTTACCTTCCTCTACTATGATGCCTGTGCCGGCATAGGCCTCATGAACTTTCAAGGCTCAGCAAGTTTTCTTCAGGAAAGGGAGATGTCAGTCTCTCTTTCCAATAGATATTCCAATATCTCTGAGCAATTTTCTCATAGCTTTTCTCAGTAGGCTTAGAAAAAGAGGGAGAAAATAAATCAAAATAGTCTCCCTCTATGCCTACAATGCCTACAGCTTACCACTCATTTAATACATTTTTGTATCTCGTCTTCTGCTTACATTGCCTGGATGAGACGAAGGTGAGCATGTCTTTGTTTGGAATATGGATCTTCTTATTGCCTATTCCGCTAAACTTTGGCTTTCTACATAAAATTTTAAAACAGCAAGAAAGGTTTCATTCAACATTGTTTACAATAATATTTGTGTAGGAGGGTAGTGACAAAAAGGTTGCAAGGAGGTGTGAGTTTCTATGGAGATAGAATTTTATTCAAGAGACTATGAAATAGAAATAAAGTTTTTCAAGCAAGGCAATATTAATATTTGCATCACAAAATTGCGTGTTTTATGCTTTACTCCTATGTAGATTCTTAAAACTGAAAAAATATTATTGTAATAATTTTTTAAATTATTTTGCTTTCTTATGAATGAAGTAGTCATTTTTGTCATTCACCAAATATTTCCAGTCTCTTTCTCAGCAGAAAGTAGGATTGCACTTCTCTGCCACCTTGAAATCAATGTACCCAGATCACTTACTTTGAATTATAAAATGTGAATGGCAGGTAACCATATTCAATGGTGATAAACTTGAAGCTTTTCCACTGACACTAGGTACAAGGTAAGGATATCTCTCCTCTTACTATTTATTTTTAACATTGTACTAGAAGTTCTGGCTAATGTATCAAGACAAGAAAATAAAATAAAAGGTATTCAGATTAGGAACAAAAAGACAAAACTCTTTGTTTACAAACAACATCCTCATCTATGTAAAAAATCCAAAAAGAATTGACAAAAAAATTCCTGGAACTAATAAGCTATTATAACAAAGAATACAGGGTTAATATACAAAAGCCAATCACTTTTCTATATACCAGCAATGAACAAATGAAATTTGAAATTAAAATATTATGCCATTTATATTATCACTCAAAAAAGTAGTAATATTTCGGTATAAATCTAATGAAATGTGTACAAGATTTATATAAAAAAATTATAAAACTAATGAACAAAATCAAAGAACAAAATAAATGGAGAAATATTTTAAGCTCATGGATAGGAGACTAAATATTGTCAAGATACAGTTCTTCCCAACTTGATTTATAGTTTCAATGCAATTCCAGTCAAAATTCCATCAAGTTATGTTGTGGATATCAATGAACTCACTCTAAAATTTATATGGGAGGCAAAATTCTTAGAATAGCCAACAATACTGAAGAACAAAGTTGGAGATCTAACGCTGACTTCAAAGCTTACTATAAAGCTATAGTAATTAAGGTAATGTAGTATTGGCAAATAAATAGATAAGTAGATCAATGGAACAGAATAGAGAGCCCAGAAAATGAACCTACATAAATATAGTAAACTGATTTTGACAAAGAAGCAAAATCAACACACTGGAGCAAAGATAGTCTTTTCAACAAAAGGTGCTGGAACAACTGGACAGCCACTTGCAAAATATATAAACCTAGAACAGCATTTACACCATTCAGAAAAATGAATTCAAATGGATCATGTACCTAAATGTAAAATTCAAAACTATAAAACTCCTAAAAGAGAACATAGAAGAAAATCTAGATGACCTTGGGTACAGCGATTACTTTTTACATATAACACCACAGGCACAATCTATAAAGGAAATAATTTCTAGACTTCATTAAAATTTAAAACTCTTGTTCTAAGAAAGATGACTTCAAGAGAATAAGAAGACAAGCCATAGACTGGAAGAAATATTCGCAAAGAACACATCTGACAAAGACCGTTATCCAAAAAATACAAAAACTCTGAAACTCAACAATTAAAAAGAAATAACAACATGATTGCAAAATGGGCCAAAGACTTTACCAGATATCTCACCAAAGAACATATACAGATAGCAAATAAGCATATAGAAAACATAATTGGTGAATAAGAAATACCACATCATATGTCATTAGGGAAAAGCATCAAGATGCCCCTAAAAAAGTGAATGAATAAGTAAATGAATGAATAAGTATCTGGATGTGGCACATCCAGATAATAAAATATTATTCAGTGTTAAACAAAGGAGGACTATCAAACTATGAAAAGACATAGAAGAACCTTAAACGTATATTACTACATGAAAGAAGCCAATCTGAAAAAGTTATATATTATATGATTTCAACTCACAATGTTTATAATGAAAGAGGTTTTGCATACAGAAAGCAGGGATTGTATGGTAAATCTCTATACCTTCCCCTCAATTTTGCTCTGAAAACTGCTCTTAAAAATGTCTTAATAAAAAAAATTTTTTTTAAATGTGAATAGAAGTGACATGTGGAAGCTTTAAGAGCCAGTGCACGTGTAATGTGCTGTCTTTCTGTCAAAAATAACCATAGTATTTCAAAGACTGGCCGCTCTCTTATTCTGGTATTCATTTCCCTCCAAAATTCATGTCTTGAAACATAAACCCCAGTGTGATAATATTGAGATGTAAAGTCTTCAGGGGGTGATTAGATCATGAAAGTGGAGCCCTCATGAGTGGGATTAGTGCCCTTACAAAAGACATCCCAGAGAGCTCCCTTGCCATGTTAGGGCACAGCGAGAAGTGGCCATCTATGAACTGGATCCTTAGCAGACATCAAATCTTCAGGTGTCTTGATCTTGGACTTTCCATCCTTCAGAACTATGAAAAATAAATTGTTGTTTAAGCCACCCAGTCAATGATACACTTATTTTTGTTGTAGTAGTCCATACAGACTAAGACCAGAATGAAAATCACACAGAGTCTCTGCTCATGCTGAAATTTCTATTCACCATGAATAAAAAAGAAACTCTGTCATTTTAAGACTCTAAAATGTTGTTACCAACATATCATCTTTCTCCCCTTACTGATATAATGAATACACAAATATTTTATGGCTGCAGAGCTAAGTAGTGCTCTGTGACAAAATTTCCTAAATTTCTCAAATTTCTCTACTCTATTTCCAGCGCTGTGCTGCTCAAAGGAGATAGACTATATATATATCTTATTAATTCTTTAAAATAATGCTATAAGTTAGTCTCAATTTTCAGTTACATGTCTTATACAATTAATGTCTCAATTGTATTTACCATTATGTCTTAATGTCAATATCTTATACAAATATTTGGTTTTCCTTATGAGTGGTGATAACTTTAAGAGACTAGTTATAGTAGAGAGGTAGAACAGAGCTGAACTCTGATTTCATAGATCTCACGTGATATGAACAGAGAACAAACCTAATAGAGAAATTAGCATTGGAAATCATGTTTACCTACTTCTTTTAAAAAGATAAAAAGAAAACAAAAGGAGTTCCTTTAACTCATTTCCCATTTGCCCTGAGAATACTCGCTGGCAGCGATTGAAGCTGCAGCATTAATCCTGTGGTAACTCGTGGATTACAGTTCTAACCTTACCCCCAAAGTTTGGCATGAAATATTTCACTTTTATTATTATTTTCACATTGCTCTAGTATATCGATAGTCTTCAGAAACAAATGACATCATTATATTTATAGCGTGCTGTTTTTAGTAGTGGTGTTTCTATTTACAAAATATAGTTATTCTCTATCACTGAAAATGTCAAATCCTAGAAAACGTAGCATTCCTATGCATGATGTTAACATCATTCTTGAACAGTTATTAGCCAAAGATTCATTTGATGAATCCGATTTATATATACATTTCTGTTACATTAGGATTAGAGACAAGTCCTGTTTAGAAATAATTCCAAGAACAGTTTTTATATTTTATTTTCACATTGAAAACTAGTTAAATTTGCTTCAGCCTCAAAGAGTGTGTTTATGTAAAATTAAATTAACACAGGCAACAAACTGCCTTTTTTCCCCCTAAACAGGAGATGGCTTAAAAAATTATGTGCACTATAAGAAAGTTAATATTCAGAGAATAACTCAGTTAAGTTCAAAGCAACTTCATCTCTTGTGAGTCCTGGATGGGGGTGAAGTGTGATAAGAGGTATCCTTTATTACAAAGATATTTGTGGAACAATGTTATTATGTTAGGGCTTATGGAAAATTAAATTATTCCTAAATTAACCCTTCTCCTAAAAGAGGAAACATTTCTAAAAAAGAATGAAGTAAACAGAGTAACCATATAATAAATACTTCAAGAGAAATACACTTAAGCCCTAGAATTGAGTTTAAGCGCGGGAGAGAGAAAACTTTTAAAAAGTAACAGAGGATCTATATAATTAAAATGAGACTTTTTATCAAGAGACTACCATGAGGACCCTGGTTTCTTATGCTCCAACCAGGAGTACCTATTTTTAAGCTCAGTGAATTTCAAAGCAACACGCATTTTTTTTTGAAAAGTTACTATGAATAACTTGTATAGCAGGACTTGTTTCAAAATGTTTGTCATCTCAAAAACTACATGTCCCCCTACTCATGAATTTAAAGGAACTTCTTACTGCTTAAAAAGAAACTCCTTACTGCTCACTACTCAAGAATTTAGAGAAACTTCTTACTGCTTGAAAAATGTCAAGTCTAGCTTTCAATACTGTGTATTAAATAAATTTTTCATGCCTCTGAATATTCAATTATTATTATTTTAATATATGTTTTATACATTCACCAAAGCAACTGCAGCCTTCCCAGACAAATTATTCGATGAACTCTACCTCAATGTCTCAACTGCTGCTGCTTTCTACTTAGCCTCACCTGGGAAAGCACTCATTATTTTCTTTTATCTCCACTAATCATTTCCCCTAATACATGTAACTTCAAAACCATGTCCCAAACATGTGTCTACTGGGATGTCCTGCTTAATTAGCCTCAAGCCATTCTGGTCACTCTTTTATGCTGGATTGCATCATGACTTACAGAATTATTCAATTTCACTGCTATTAGAAGACATTTTATAAGTGAAGAAACTAAGCCTAGAGATGTGTAGAGTTTTGCCCAACATCAAAGTTATCAAGGGGAAAGTCAGGTCTAAAATGTAGCTCTGACTAGCCTGGGCCCCTGGCTCTATATGTGTTTTCATACAACCTATGCCATCTTTCGACTGTAAGCTTCATATTTTTCTTAAGTTGATTTATAGAGTATTTTTTTCTTCTCACATAAAACAGGAATTTTAGACATATTTTAAATCAATATTAATAAGAGCTATCATTTATTGACAGTATATATTAAAACATTTGCTCCTCAAAATAACAAAATAGGTGTTATTATAATTATCATTAATATCATTTTACATATGAACATTTCAAGATGGAGAGGGTTTAAACAACTTTTCCAAGATCACAAAGTATCTAACATGGGATTTAAGCCCAGGTAGTCAAGCTTCATAGCCTATGCTCATATCCACATTGCTACAGAGAAACATTTTGTACTCAAATAAACCAAAATATATATCCTACCAGCTCTTCCAAATCAGTCAACATAGTATTTTACACATTTATGCCAATGATACTGATATTTTCATAAAACAGTTTTAGACTTGAGCTTCTGGAATTCACATGAGAATATCTGGCAAGCTCTTTTGAATATTCTCAACAAGAGCAAACTTTCCACAACGTAGACAATTTTAATTTGGAAACTAGTCAAAAGTCAATCACAGCAGAGCTAATAAGTGAGTTTTATAAAACCTTATCTAGTAAAAAAGAAAATGTACTCAGAATATAAAAGAGTAAGACTATGTTTGATGGAGTGATTCATATACTTTTCATACTAAGACAAGGGTCCAGAAAAATCTTGAACAAAGTTAGCATCTCATAAATGCTTGAACACACACCAATAGTAAACATATATGTCAATAGCATTTACTTTCTCTTATTCCAGCAACATCACCTGTTTTCTCTTGGGGACAATTCACTTGTGTGGTCTTGGTGATGCTTTCTGCTGGAATCCAGCAATGGGCATGTGAACCAGCATGGAGCGAGTTGAGAACCCATTGATGACCCTAGCGATTGCCTCACAGGTAGAATCATGACAGAAGCTTGTCTAGTCAGAGTGATTCTCACCTTCAGGATTCTTGCAACCACTTTAAGCAAAGACGTGGTCTGCTTGTGAGCATTTGGAGTTGTGAGGCAGTGAGATTGGGGCTTCAGGAGCCAGTTCTCTACATTCTCAGAATGAAATTAAAACATGGAGACGAACAACGTTTTGCTAAGGGATGAAGATGAACTAGTTCCCTAGAAATTTGTTTGAACCCCTCTATCAGACTAAGTTGGAAACCCACCATACCTTAGGAGTTTTTGGTTATGAGAGTGAATAGATTTCATTTGCAGTCACTTGCAGAAAGAGTTTTAACTAATACACATCTTATGGTAACTTCATAGAAACTTCACTAGAGTTACTGGCTGTCTAAGTTTCTGTGACCAACACCTCATCACTCTATAGTTACCCCTAGTGACTACAGTTTTATTTTTCCACACAGTAGGAGTTTAGCATAAGTTTATTATAATGTACTTCTGGAGAGTTTTTAGACCAAGAAATTCCATTTCACCCAAATACCTAAAAACAGCTGGCTTGTATGAATTTAATCTCACAGTCATATTCATGTAGCATTACCTTTCATCCTATGACAGTGAGACCAAGGGAATGGGCAAAGGGCAGAAAACAAACTTTTATTCACAGTTATTTTTACAAAATATACACATTAATAAATTAAGCTTGTATGGAGGGATACAATACGAATGCATTTTTTTTAAAATATTCAAATATTACAACTGTTGATTTTGAAAATATTTTACCTGATTAAACATTTTAATCTGATTTTACAGTTATAATTTGAAAGTCCTTCACTGTTGAGACTGATCTTTTATATTCTGTGTGACAAAATTTATGCAACCAGTCATTTTAAAGTGATACAAATCCAAATTCAGGCAGATAAAACAACACACAACAAACTAGAATTATTATTACATCATGTAAAGTAAAATCTAAAATGTTAAAATAGCCAATATCTCTCCAGGAAGGCTAGATATATTATCCAATTCCTGCCCAAAATGTAACAAATTTAGTCAAATACGATACTGTTATTTCTAACTGCACACTTCAAATTTTGTATATTTCTTTATCATCATCTCTAGTGACAAAAGTTGCACTATCCTATGATATTTAAGCTCTGCTACATTTAATTTTCACACAGTCACTAGAGTTATACTCATACCATTTTCTTTTCTTTTATTTGTTTTGGTTTGTTTTCTGAATTTGGTTGCTTTTCTTTTTAAAAAAATATACTGCAGACAGTAGCTTTCAAATGAGAAAAAAGGAACAAACTGATTTATTATGAATAAGTTAAAACTATTTTAATAAAGCCTCAATTCTCTTTGGAATTGAGAATATATATAAATAAAAGCTACACAGCAGTGAGTAAGAGTTTCAGCCAAAATAGCCAACGAAGATGAGTATTCCACTAAGAAATATCATTTTTCTTGCCATTCTTATCAAGTCAAAAACATAACAGATAATTTTGGACATTCTCAATAAGTTAACTTTCCCTTTATAATGTAAAACTTTTTCTTGCAGCCTCTGAAATAAAATTATCAACTAATAACTTCTTTCCCTTTTACAAACAGAACTAGAAGCTTCCAGTCATGCAGTTTGGGTGCACCATTCCAATCCGCATTTCTAGTGATGGATATTGCGTGAACTGAATGAAGCACTAGAACTAAGTAGACTGTCCTTGCTTCCCACAGGTTGTGCTCACGGGATTTCATGTAGCCCACTCTAAACCATTCATGGATGCATGTTCCTCCAGTCACACTGATCTGCTCACTGAGGCAGGTGACTTAAGTTGGTCCAATCAGAGTAAACTCAAGATTTTTGTTCAGGCTTTGGAAAAGAGAGATACTTCTCTTACTGGACAAGAACAAGAAAACTGGAATTTTATTTCTTGAATTAACATATCTAAACAAGTTTACCTAATGCTACACTGATTTGAATTTGATAAACAATAAGTGTCCAATGGAAACAAGAAAAGTGGGGATTTATTACTTTAAAGTGAATTTAATAACATAGCCAAACCAAATATTAAGTCTTGGTGATATTTTAAAAAATATTTTTTCCCTACATTTCTTGGGGATATGTACAAAGATTTAATCAAAATATCAGAAAGAATCTCATTAGTCATATCTGTACCTATTATAAAATTTAAAATTTATTTCTGATACTAAATATTTTAATAAATAATTTGCTATGTTTTTAAACTGTCTTGTATATACATTTTAAGACAGTAAAACCAAATTCAACTATGACAGTAAATATCCATTTGGTATTGTCAATATTTACAAGTTTTGTAAAGATCCCTGACAAGTGTTGAAATAACATAATTTCATATTAAGTAAAATTCCTGGATATTATATGGTAGGACAAAGTTTACAAAAATAAACATTTCCTTAACTGGCAAAGACAGCAGTAAAAAATAAAGACATTGAAGTATCTATTAAATATTTTGTTTGGTAACAAGAATATTGGAAGATAGAAAATTTCGGATGCACTGCTTTTAATATTCTAGTTTCCCCTCATTTTCTATGATATATATCATTCATAAAAGAACAATATTTTAGATCTCAATTTATTCAAAATTATTCAACAACCTTTCTTATCACCTCTTCATTTCACAAAGAACAAAACTCATCAGCTTTCCCCTCAGACTCCTGATTTCTAGAATAATCTGTATTCTTGACAGACATAAATTACTTGAGTTTATTTTAATAGGCACCTGACATCATTTTCATACTTTTTTTTTTTGACACTACCTTTTAATTAACAGGACGGAGTCTGAGTAAGTCCGTGGAATGTTTCAACAAAATAAAAAAGAGTATATTATAAACCCACAAAAGTACATTGATTGTGTCTGCGAAGATACATAATTAAAAAGTATAAATCAAGGCCTGCTATTTTACACTTGACTTCAGTTATTTTGAACTTGTGGTCTAGTAGAGTTCATTGTTAAGGATATGATTTTATGTATTTAGAGTAAATCTGCTATAAGCAATTTTATAGTTTAATGAAAATAATTACAGTTTGAGTAAGTAGTATGAAGTTTATTTGATGCTTTTTCCCAAATAAACTGTGATATAAATTATCATGATTTATTATAGTTATTCTTTTGGTTCTGTTTGGAGTGGATTCCAGCAAGTAATGATGAGTCTAAAATTAAAAAAAAGAAAAGCATTTCATAATATTTTTCCTCAAATCTCATCTTTAATTTCTTTATAAAATTGATATAATAGTCTCTGTGGTACAATATGTGCTACTGTGAAGATGGCATGATTGTGCTGTCAAATTGACAGCTTACTTAAATTTATACCATTTGGGGAAAGAATACATTTTAAATCCTTTTAAATATATAATATGCCATTGTTGCTGCTTGTTCTTCACATTTTAGCCTATCAAATAGTAATGTTATGCTCTAATGCAAAGCCATACATGTCCCTACTTAAGTTGTTTACAGTGACTTGAACTGCAATCTCCCTTCTTAGTATGTTTTACTTCTTATCAAAAGTCAGAGTAACAGATATTTTTCTTCCTTTTTTAAATTAAAAGTGTTTCCAGGCCTACCCACTGTTTATACATACCTAAATTCACCCAAGTGCTCCTTTGTGGAATCAAAGGGGTGTTGATAAGATGTAGTCATTCTATGAGCTACTAGATCATTGGAAGCAAGGCTCAAATAACCCTAGACTGAGCAAAGAATCTGATAGGAAAAAACATTTCTCCGTTTCATACTTCCAAGTTCTTCATTCCACTAACCCCATCAATTTCTTCTCCCAATATACACTTACTGAGAACCAACCAGATGTCTGACTTCGAGTTAGACACTGGTGAACACATTCATGCTTAGATAGAAGATAAACAATTAGGCTAACAATGATATTAGAACACAATGGGTTCTACAACAGACCCATGAGCAAGTTTCAATTGGCACACATGGAAGGACATCCAGCACGCTACGACAGGTTTAAAAGGTTTAAACCCAATGCTACAAACCAAATCTGCCAAAATAGACTCAAAAGGACCAAGGAAGCAATGTCAAGTAAAAAAAAAAAAAAATACTTTTAGATAACAGAATTTGCAGTATCACTCCTTTTCACCGTCACTTGGAGAACATTTTGCCCTTTGATTTTCATTGTTAGAGAAAAGACAGTCTATGTTGTCTTAAATACTTCTCTCCTGTTTTTTCCCAAAATTGACTCCAAAGCTTACCTGCAGGTTTAAATTACTGCTCTGTAAGGACTTATTCAACAGTCAGTTGATATATCCTAGTAAAGGCGTCAGATATTCTTAGTCACAGAGGTCTGTGTGTCTTGGTTTCTTGTAATGACCCCATTCATTGTAAGCACAGAAATGTTATGGCTGTGATTATACAGAGCCTCTCAAACCCAACTGCTTAGAGAAAATTGAAAAAAAAACTTTATTTTCTTACCACTTAAAGTTCATACATAACAGGAAAATACTTTTTAAACTTATTTCTTTATATTAAGACATCTGCATTTTAGTTTGGTTATTTTTGTTTGCCACTGATTCTTGCTAGGAATAGCATTCATGAAAGTAATGATGCTTATTAATTCTATGACCATAGGTTTGAAGTGACATAGACCTGGCTTCTAATTCAGATTTCATTATTTTGCCTGCTATGTGATTGTAATGTAATTAAGTTATTTAACTATGTGAAGCTTTGGTTTTCTAATTTGTAAAATGAAGGTGATATTTTCTACCTAAAGGATTGTTGTGGGGATAAACTATATATTAAAATGTCTAGAAATTGCTTGGTGTCATCAAGTCATTCGTTCAGAATATTTGAAACTATTGGATGCCAAGTACCAAACAGGAAATAGGAAAAAGTCATTTTCTAGATGTTATAGCCAGGGCAGGTCTATTTAGCTAACTATATACCAGAGGGGAAACAATTAGCTACTGTTTTTATTTTATTATGTCAACATTTTCTGATTGGTAACATTAGCATCAGTTTTGCCACCTTGATTCACTATGCACAGCAAATGATAATTATATCAGGATTATCTGGGAAGCTTTTAAAGAACTCAGATTTCTGGGTCCCATCTTAAACCCACCAAATCAAAATCTTCTGAAGAGTGGCTGAGAAATCTACACGTGAAATCGCTCCCCAGGTGATTCTGATGCTCAACTAAGTTTAGGAAACACTGCACTGAAATGGGCCAAGTCAAGGTTAAGTACAGTAATACAAGTAATACCTTCCTGTTTAACCTACTTCCAAGACTTCAGTACAAAAGACTGACCTTGATCTAACTGAAGAGCAATTAACTCCTATCTATCTTTATTCACCCATATAAAAAAGGGCAGCAAAAGATAACACTGGGTCAGTTAAGCACCCTTTTCACAATGCTCTTCTTAATGTGCTATTATTATGTCAATTTGCTATCACCTAAAACCTTAGAAACATTTTTCTAAAAAAAAAAAAAAATTCAGAGTGTTAAATTTAAACATACTTTAGATCAAAGCTACTTTACCTTATGTACATATTGCTGATATTTGAGGAATTTTTAAAATACTGATTCTTGGGACCCATCTCCAGCCATTTGATTGAATTGGTCTGGGTGCTATCTTGGCACCTAGTTGTTTAAAGTCCCTATGTTATGCTAATGTGGGGCTCAGACAAAAATCGCTGCTGTTGTGATTGACAACTCGCCTTGAGGAGAATCAGCTTCACCAGCAGTACTTTTTCCACATCCCTCAGTGCAGTTTCCAAATTCTGCTGGTCCTCACATTCACCAAGGAACTTTACAAACACTAGAGGACCCAGAGAGGCGAATTCTGTGGATATGAAATAGAGTCGAGGAAACTGTATTTGATTTGTTGTTTGAAAGTTCTCCAGGAAACTTTAATAATAATGATGTAATTACTATAATTAATATCCAGTGAGCACTTATGCACTAGGCAATGTTCTAATCCCTTTGCATATATTAATTAAATCTTCAGTAAAACCAGTGAGTAGAAGGATCTTTGTCCTCCTTTCATGATTGATAAAACTGAGAAACAGAGAGGGTAAGAAACTTGCCCCAAATATCAGAGAGTAAGAAGCAAAACCAAATCTGAACCAAGACTGTGAGATATCAGAGCCATGCTCTTAATTAATTATTTTTTTTACAGTAAACCTATGAGGTAGATATATATTATCCTCATGTCAAAGGTGAAAAAATCCATATGAAAGAATGCAATTATTTGAAGAGAACTTAAAAACTAATATAGTTATATTATAAGCAAAACTACTGATCAATTATACTAGCCATAAAACATATATAACCTCTAAAAAAGTGAACCTATGTCATTGCCAATCCCTCTTCTCAGACTTTAAATTGTTCCCAGCCATAAAAGCCAAGTGGTTAACAGTTGGCCCTGGTCATTTTCTAGACCGAATTTTTTTTAGTGCTTTTCCTTTTCTTTACTGGATTAGTTGCCTTTTACATACACAGATAATGCCACTGGAATTAAGCTAGCTAGTATAGCTGATGTGGTCCTTCAATCCCTTTGAATATTTATTTATGTATAGTTTCAAATAAGAATTTGTCATTCTCTCTCTCTATCTTTGAATACATGTGTTGGCATATCATGGACTAAATAGGAGACAGGTCTCTTCAACCAATGGGCTGGACAGACACCATGTTCATATTTTTATTTCTAATACATAGTATAATTCAGAGACAGTAGCCCTTAACAATATTTGTTGATTGGGTTAATAAGATTACAAAGGCAGGAAACCATGTCTCCTGAGCATCACCAACCAGCAGACTTGAACAGTCTCTCTGTGCTATTCTGTGCTGTAATTTATCTGAGTAACACATTCCCTCAGAACACATATACTTCCCTAATGAAACCAGCCCTTCAATTCATGGCCCAAAATTAATGTTTGTGTCAGTAGGACCATTTTCTCTGGAATTTCTGGCCGTTTTAATTATAGTGATTACTAGCTAATCAATCACAATACGATGTGTGCTACTTTCAGATTCTCAAGGACCCTAGTATTGCTTGTCCAACATGGTAGCCACTAGCCACGTAGAGCTATTGAACACTTGACATCTGGCTAGTTTGAAATGAAATAGGTATGCTGTATGTGGAAATACACACTGAATGTTGAAGACAATATGAATAAAAAAAAGGTGTAAGTTACATCATCAGTAATTTTTATTATTATATTTTAAAATTAAAATAGATCCATTTGATGAAATATATTATGAAATTGGTTGCACCTGTTTCTTTTACTCTTTTGAACATCACTAGGAAACTTAAAATTGTACGTGAGACTTGAATTTGTAGCTCACATATGTCTATTAGAGAACATGCCTCTAAAGTCTGAATGATTATTCTGACAGCTCCTGCATTTTGACTGTGCCCTCTATGTAGCTGGGTGGGTGACCTTATATGTTACCCAATTTCTCTAATCCTCAGTTACTTCATATGCCCAATGATACTATTTTTCTAGGCTGCTGTGATGCCTTCAAATTCTCAATTAAGAACCAGTTTTCTCAATGATCTTTTCATACCACCACCCTCTCATCTACCATGCCCAATCGCAGTCATGACTTGGAAGCAAGGAAAACACAGCCTCTTATCTCCATGAGAAAAGAAATAATATGTCCTCAGTGGAAACGCATTTGAAAAAATTTAATCCTTCAACTCTTCCTGCCCACTTTTGCATAAGGACCATTTACAAACTCCTTCAAAGATTAAAATTTGGCATATGCCAGTTTACTCAAACTTCCAGTTAATAAATACCTAGTGATCAGGTGATCCAGTGAAAGGTGATTGAACAAATTGTGTTGAGGAAATGTAAATTAAACTGCAATCAATCAGTTAATTAAGCACAGCATCTTTAGGCAATGGACTTTAAAAGAAATTAATAAAAATACATAAATATTAACTTAAATTGTTAAATTCAAATTTAAAAAAAACTTTCACTATCGTATAGTGTTTCATGTTAAACTTGTATCAGCATAGATGTCATCACTTTTTTTTTTTAAAGCCTACAGCACCTGGTTTTCCTAGGTGGTCTCCCATCCAGAACTAACCTGGCAACCTTGCTTAGGTTCCTAGATCA
The DNA here is from genome assembly GCA_003508835.1 of Eonycteris spelaea. NCBI lineage: Eukaryota > Metazoa > Chordata > Mammalia > Chiroptera > Pteropodidae > Eonycteris > Eonycteris spelaea. The sequence goes on from PUFA01000088.1 coordinate 4,862,111, forward strand.
GACAGGATCAGGCTTGTTCAGGGTGGCATGGCCATCACAAGAAGTCATTATTCTTAAGCAAGAGACAAGACTGACTTTAGGATTAAATACAGAAATACAGTTAAGCACCTGACAAAAATAATTTAAATTTCTTTATGATCTTATTCATGTGATGAATAAGAACTTCACCAGAAGTTTGCTCATCTGTAGTACTCAATGTAAAATTTCATACTTTTGATAAGTGTTGCCACTTAAAATGTTTGATATTAAAATCCAGGATGGAAATGTGTGAAATACTGTTTCTATAGATTTTTTTCATATCAACAAGAAAATTAAATTATCACAAGTATATATGTACACTAAAGATCTATGTGGAAAACACCTGAAAAATAGAATCCATATGTCCATAATCTTTAAAATATCCCTTAGAAGTAAAATTTTGTCATCAGTTGCCATGTTACATGGTGGGAAGTGGGGCACAGTAGGGAGACAAGCTAAAAAAATAGTTATCTTGGAGCTTTACTCATATTCTTAATAAGTATTTTTAAACCAAGGTATTTGTGCATGAGAAAATAAAATGATAGGCGAATACCTACCTTCTTTCTGCCTTTTCTCAAAAAACAGGTATCTATTTTAGGTTGTAGGACCCCAACACTCTCATTTCAGTACTCAGTACACAATGTGTTCATATGCTGGAGAGATGGATTAATTGCTTGGCATAGCTTTGTAATGAAATAATTCGAAGACTATTTAGCAAACTCAGTTATTTCTATATTTATCAAAGATGGTCTCCATGTGTTATTCAGTTGCAGGCAATTATTACAGGAACAATAATTCATGCAACAAAACTGTCTGTTTAATTCAGAAAGGCAGCTATTTGGACTTTGTTAAAAAGACACCTATGAACTTTTTTAGGACTTGCAGTTTGATAACTATTTAATGGAAATGTGGTTTGCATATGGCTAAAAAGCAAAGAACAATCCCCAGAAAAGACTCTAGTGCAAAAGTGAATACCTAAAACATCAATCTAGCTTAAAATACCAACAACGCTACCCCAGAGTATTGAGCAAAAGAAGAAATAGATGACAAGGATCTGTCTTTTCATTTTCTATAAGTATAGGTAAAGTAACCTGATCTGCTTACTCAACAACTTTTGAAATGCCAATTTATTCTCTAAAATGTATGTGATAAAATTGTGAGAGCTAAAAAATATTTCTCTAGTACATGAAAGATCAAGATACGTCCCTTTAAATATCATATGCTCTAGGGTATGTATATTGCCATTATCACAGGCTTATTAGTGTGCAAAAAGAAATAATTAAAATAGCATTCTAAACCCGCAAGTCTCAAGAGTTTGGTGTATGGAAAGGACACATCGAAAGTTTTTCCTATCTTAAAGAGGGTGATTAATAGTATTGAAAGAACACGAGGCACCTCTGTATTGCCTGATATCAATCATGAAATCCCCCAATACTCCAAAGACTTTTCTAGTAGTACTTTCAAACCATCAGAAACTACCAAATAATGGGACTTTCCTGAAAAAGCCTGTCTTCATGTCATTTCCAACTCCGCTTCTATACCAAATAGACCTGAATGCTTATCAGACCTAATCCAAACTGCCAAGAGCTCTGATTTCTGCCCATCTGTCACTAGGTTGTTAGTTCAAGACTGTATTAAGACAAAGAACAAGAGACAAAATCAGTTGGTTTTTCAACTCTCTATCCCTTTTCTTTATTGTCTATAGAAGTTATATGCTTCCAAACTGACCTGAAGTTGAATTTCAAGTTTCAAGTTTCAAATCAACCAACTTCCCTCAGGAATTAGTTATTACCAGAAAGAAAGAAAGAAAAAAAAAGTTTGAACTGCTTGAGGTTACTTACTCATTTCTCTCCTTTTTTTTTTTTTTTTTCTTTCTATATTGTTTACTCCCCTCGCCTCCTTTTTTCTCTCTCCCAGTGACTTTGGTGTGAAAGAGAGACCAAAAGCAAGAAAACTTTCAGGAATATAAGATCTCTACTGATTTAGGCTGTTTTACTGAAGGAAGAGACAAAGAATTTATATAAAGTCAAAACAAAGTTTCATATGAAGTGTGTCATTTGCAATTGCAAAATTAAAAGACTTCTTTATTATAATGTTCTTTTATCTCACCTTATGTCATTAAAATATAGGACACTGGCAGTAAAACTAAAAGTAAATATGCACATATCTTTATCCATGTAGGGAAGCGATAAATCTCCCTCACTGATAGCAGCTGTACTATAGCTATCATCTGAATAGTGCAGCTGCCACAACAATATCAAATTTTATAGTTAAAAAGCAGTCAAAACTTTAATGTTACAGTGGAGGTAGATATATATTGCACTATAAATAAGCATCCTCTAATGAAGAAATAAAACATGTTTATTTTTTTTCCTAGACATACCATTGAATAGCATACATCTCACCTACTGCAATCTGTCATAATAGAACTCATTATACTTGGGCGTCTATAATACAAAACCCTGATTTATACTAATTAGGTTAGCTTTCATTGAGACGTATGAGAACTAAAAAACCCTGGCCTGAGAGGCAAACTTTACCTCTTTTTTAAAAATTTGTTTTTTCCATTCCTTCTTCAAAATATAAGCCTAATGGATCTTTAAAAGGACTTTTGTTCTTTTTCTTCTATATAGTTTAAACTTGTGAATTTGATTGGCAGAGATGAGAGGTACATGGAGTTTGGGGAAATTCAATTTGGTAAAATTTTAAACCCAAAATGACTAGCTCTGGAGAATGCTTATTCAGAGCTGTGGGCTCTCAATCTAAAGATGGTATTATGGGGAGTCTCCTGTCTCTCCCACAATGCCTTGTAGGACGTGGTTTCTGGGCTGGACATTAAGCTGCCAATACAAAAGTTTAACTCTCCACATATTCTGAAGAGGCCAGTTTCCTTTGAGGAGGAAAAGATGTGGATTAATATACAAAATAAAACAATACTTTAAAAGTCATATTTAAGTAGATTTTTTGAAAAGACAAAGTTGTTCCTATTCCACTAGCTGGTCAGTTGATATCAAATAGAATGCTTTAGTAATAAGGAGAAAGAATACGAGGCTCTGCAACTCATCTTTCGGAATGTGTCAAATCTCTCCATTAAGAAGCAAAGAGTGTTTATCTAAGTAGTCATAAAATTCTGATAAAGGAGTCACCACACCTTTGAAAGTCTTACATTTTACAATTATTTTGCGTGCCTATAACATTATGCTCAGTCAACTGGCATGTGGCAATATCAAAGTGACCTACTTTAATTGTCTATCTCTTCTTTGTGCCATAATTGGTACATTTGACATTGTAGAGCCACTTGAAGTAAAGCGCTCCTCACATTGTGGGAGTTTTAACCTTTCTTTCATGGCATTTTTATCTAAAATATAGACAAACAGTGCCAAGACTGCTAAAGAGGAAGAAGTAAATATAGGATCTATAAGCACCAGGAAACCCTGTAAATGAAGTTCCATTTCTAGGTTTACATCAGCTCACCAATTGGACTATGTTGCTGTAAGTAAATTATGCAGAACAAAAAAATGGCATTGGTGTATTTCATATGCCATGTCTTTTAGTAGAGCCTGTCCAAAAGTAGCAACTAGAAGTGCTGATCATGTTGAGTACATTGCAATAAGAATAAACTTGGTGAATTGGACTAATTTCAAGTTCAATTTGGTACTTGTCCAAATGGTCCAAGAATGTACATTGGGACACTTGGGACATTGAACATTTGGGACAAGCGATTTTAACAAATATTTATTAAGTTCCCACTAAGTCTAGAGCCCCAAATGTATTATAAGTATTATATATTTATATAGACATAAATAATGCTCGGCATTTTCTCAAGGCCTACAAGGCATAGAAAAAAATATTTCCATATGTATACATAATAAGAGGCTGAGTGTTTTAAGTACAATATGTTTCTGGTTCTCAACGAAGAAAAATTAATTAAAGAACATCAGGGCATTTTACTAGACACTATCAAACACAGATTTTCATTTGATTGGCCTAACAACCATTGAAAAAGGATGTTATATATTCTCCCATTTTGAAGGAAGAAAACCGAGGCTCATTTCTTCCAGTCGACTGAGGAAGGACTTGAAGATCAGTGGGTTTTCAATACTCAGAGACAGTGAAAGTAATTTCAGTCTTAGAGATCAACATGAACAGAGGCCTATAGTTACAAAACACCTGTAGCTTTTGAGCAAAAATGAATGGTCTTTTGCCCTAGTGCACGGCAGATGTGTGCATGGTAGCTGCAGAAACATTGGGTATGAGCAGCAGAGGAAAAAGGAGAACATAGGTGGTACAGAAAAGCTCCTGGCTATAACTTTGTCTGTTAACTAATCCATTTGGAAATGGAGCAATGGTCTAAATAAAAGATAAATATAATTGGCTGGGGGTAGGAAAGTGTCTTAGTCAGTACAGGTTCCTATAATACACTATAGACTGGGAGAGTTAAACAACAAACATTTATTTCTCACATTTCTGGAAGCTGGAAGTCCAAGATCAGAGTGAGTATGGTCAGGTTCTTGTGATGGCCCTCTTCATGGCTAATAGATGACTGCATTCTCACTGTGTCTGATGGGGAGAGAGGTCATCTCTCCCATATCTCTTCTTATAAGGGCACTAATCCCATCCACAAGGGCTCATCCTCATGACCAGATTACCTCCCAAAGGCCCCACCTCCAAAACCCATCATACTGGGAATTAGAGCTTCAACATATGAATCTGGGAGGATACAAACATTCAATTCATCACAAAGTGAAGTAAGAATGAAGTGTTAAAACCTATAACTCAATAAATTGCAAAATACATCTCTCCCTCCTGTCTTGTTCTTGAGATCTGTTCCTATTTCTGTGCATAACTTACTAGGAACAACTGCATTTTCCATGAAATGAGCCATTTGAAAAAGAAATGCTAATGTTTTCATTAATGTATACATATTATATATTTTTTGTCTATTGCCTTAACTCTGGGATAGTGGCCCTTCTGAAACAGAAAATACTGTCCCACAAAGAATAAACACATAAATGAATGACTGTGAGTGTCTCCATGCCCTCCTAAGATAATAAACACCTTTGAAGAAAAATTCATTTTTTTCAGGCTCCAGAGGCACCATGTACTGCCTGGAGACAATAACATTCCCACTTATCCCCAGGATACCTGGGAGAATCTGACTCACTATGCAAAAATATTGTTGAGAGCTTTAGATAAAAAGGACTAATAAACAACAAATCTGCAGAGATAGCCCTCTGCAACTGTATAGGCAAGGCTCTGGTAGAGAAAGAGATTTGCTTTCTGCATTTTGATAATTTACCAGTCAGCATCATCACGATGTTGAAATAAATCTGAGCTGTGTGGACTGAAATGCCGAACTATAAACCTAGTCTCAGAGAGTGTTAATGGAGATAAGAATGAGGTGTGCCGGGGAAGTCTCTGTGTTGTGAGGAAAGGGAGTGGAGAGCTCTTCCCAGCATCTAGCAAATCTTCTAATTTGAATAAAAGTAGGTCAGGCTCATTGTCAGAGATCCTGATGTCATAAATATTTCCATTCCCAACTTACTTTTATGAGAAACACCATGGCATGGCAACACATACATCTAATAACTGTTGGCAGATAATGACAAAGCTCTGATACCTTTTGTCGGATTGCAGCCTATGGAGCTAGTTTTGTATTTACAAGTAAATTGTTACCTCAAAATATGAAATGTTGGCATTTAGAGAAATACAGAAATTACTCATTTCCCTGGAATTCTGCATGACAAATTAGTAACTATGCTTTAACTCTAATAAATGTAGCTGTAACAGTTTTCATAAACATTCTTGAGATGTTCTTCTGGAGTAGCTTTATTTTGGCACCCTACTTTTCCTGCTTAAACAAATGAAAAGGTTGGCTGATATTGTCAAAATACAGCACTTCTGGTGAACCAAGAGCCATTTATTAAAATAATGTATTGATGCGGTGTCATAAAACACAAAATCATATTTCTGCAGGAAAAAACCTATTACCCTAAGCCAAGATTATTTTATTTTAAAAGAAAAATTATTGCAGTTGTGGATTCTGAAAGTAATATGATGTGGTTCAGACTCTGGACTTTTAGAGGCTAACCAGGCAGGTTTTAATGCACTGTGATATGTTATGTAAAAAAGATATTTGTATAATTAATAAGTCTTCTTGTCTTTAGAAATGCATTAACTGAAGGTAGATTCTGGATGTCTTATGACTCAAAGTAACTAACTAAGAACACAAATATGATTTCCTCTGGTTATCACAGGCTTTAAACTAACACATAGGCAAGTGTGCCAACAATCAAAATACACACATGTGTGCACACGTGCACACACACACGCACGCACACATACACACACACACATACTCACACACTCCTACTGGAGGGTCAGGGCTCTCCAGAGCTGACCATTTTCCTGACATAGTTTTAATCGTGTCCTTTGTCACAGCACTGCACTTTTTGCTCTAAAGGTTTCAGCACTAAAAAGTGGGGAGGTGAAGCCATAGTTCAATTCAATTTATTTTTATATTGCCTCTCATACAAAGTCTCTCAAAACACTTTACGGTAAGAGATAAAATAATCATATAACACTTGCCCATATTTGAAACAGCTGCAAAGGGGTAAAGCTGTGCACAGTCATGGGTCAAACTCCCTGGTGAAGCACCCCTCGTTTAGAAACCATATAAATGAACATTTCAGCAGAGTGATGTCCATGTAACATCACTTGCCAAGCCCCACATTCTCCAGGGAGAAGTAAGAGACTTCAATTTTCTATTCAAATAGGACATTATCTCTTCTAAACCTGTGGTGATCTCAACTGGTGACCAGTTTCCTCTCATAGCAAAACTAAAGAGCCAAAGCACAGGAACATGTTTTCTTTCTATTGTTGCCAATTACTTTAATCACACATGATTTATGGCTTCCTGGAAAGCTATTATTCTGGGGCACCTCTTTTTGTTATCTGTGTTCCATATTTCGGCCCCAAGAGGTAAAGGAGAAAGGCTGGTGGAAAGACTAAAATAGGTGATATTTCTTTTAGTCAACCCATAGCACAGAAAAAGAAATGCTTACACTTGAGACTTGAAAACTCAGAAAGAATCAATGGCACTCTGGGGCAGGAAGAAGGAAAAAGGGAGGATGATGGAGAAAGAATTTTTGCTAGATAAGGCAGCCCAAATTAAATAATAATTCCCATTAAAAAAATAAATAAAAACTGTCAGGAAAGGATAATGAAAAAGTCAATCCTGGCAAAAAGGAAATTAGGTCAAATCAATATATCAAGTTTGTGTAGCACTTTTAATTTACAGAAGGGCTATTCTGGACTTGATGTAAGGAAATTGGAGATGTTACTATTCTCTGAGAGCGATAGAGTTATCCAGTAGGGGAAGAAAGTATAGTCAGCAGTTGAAAGCTACCATGCTTACAAAGATGTTCTTTTACAGAGCAGTTCGAAATTACCAGCGAAAGTAATTCTCAGAAATTAAGTTTCTCTCTCAGTCCCCCTCTAGCACCATCACATAGTTTTCCAAGAATGGAGACAAAATGTTCTCTATCAAAAACATTTTTTTCAGAGTACAAAAAATTTTTTAAAGCCTCTGGCTCCAGAAGAATTCACAGTATTCATATCAATAAATAATGCAAAATTTATTTGTTTAGGAAGCATGCTTCCTGAAGAATCTGAACCTTTACTGTCCTCTACTTCTTTGATAGAGACACATCTTTATAATACATAATAACAAAACAGAATATATTGTAACTCATTTTTGACCTTTTACTATTTCTGTAACTGATTGTCAGAGTTGAGAACTACTCTCTATCTTGAGGTGATGGATCGTTTAATTAACTATTGACCTTTTCCCAACATTTGTCGACAATGAGCACAGTCCCATGAAAGCTGCCTGCTTTGGATATTGGTCAATTCTGCATTGTATATCAATAGGAGATTGCCATTTTTCGTAACTTAGATCAAGTAACTAGAATTACTTTTTGCCATTTATTTGTTCAAACCTATTTTCAAATGAATTTACATATGCTTCCTTTTAAGTATCTATTAGAAAAGAACAATAGGTTGACCATTCCTTTTTAAAACAAATTCCTTGTCAACAAATGCATGTCTAATGGAATTTAATTAAGTCAACCTACAAAAAATCGTGTTTTCTAGTTATGAAAGTTGCAGCAACTTGTTTCTAGTGATATGCATTCCTCCCAGTCCCCAGTTGATTCCAACTTTTTCTAAGGAATAAGATGTCCCAGGAGAGTAAGGCAGACCCTTTGGAAAGTCTGAATATGGTCATGTGCTGTACAATGATATTTTGGTCAATGATGAACTGCATAAGATTATAATGAAGCTGAAAATTTTCTATCACTTACTGATGTCATAGCTGTCATTACAATGTGGTGCAATGCCCTAATCACATGTTTGTGGTGATGCTGGTGTAAACAAACTTACTGTGTTGTCAGTCATGCAAAAGTATAGAACATACAATCATGTACAGTACATATTTGATAATGATAAGTAAACATGTTATTTTTTATGTATTTATTATACTGTACTTTTTTATTGCTATTTTGGAGTGTACTCTATTTATAAAAAAAAGTTTGCTATAAAACAACATGCCTTATTATGCCGGCAGCAAATTCATACATCTAGTGTTTACTGCACTCTAGATTGTATCACTTTCTCTTGTGTTTGATTTAAGCCCTGTTGTTTTGTACAGTAGCTTGCTCAACAAGCTTATAGCCTAAGAACAATAGGCGATACCATATAGCCCAGGTGTGTAGTAAACTATACCATCTAGGTTTGTGTAAGTGCATTCTACCATAACAAAATTGGCTAATGATACATTTCTCAGAAATTACCCCATCGTTAAGTGATGCAAAACTATAGTTGTTTGTAAGTTACATTCATTAGTAAAGGAAATATTCTTGCATTTTTCCAATGGCTATTTTCTTCATAGGTCAAATAATTATGGGAGATTTTGGCTAATTAAATAATAAAATTGGATTTTTTGTTTGTTTGTTTGAAAGACTGACTTGTTTCAGTCCTTATAGTAAATAGCACCTTCATGTACCCCTTCCAACAGTCCCACATTTACCCACTTTCATTTTGGGCCAGGGAGCGGGTGGGCAGTGAGACTTAGAGTATTGCAAGCACAGGCCAAAAATTTCATGGAGAATGTTTCATTTCTGCAGACATCTCTGCTTCCAGAATCAAGTAATATGGTATTCCAGAGGGGGAAAAAAAAAAGTTTTTAGAGAGTTCAAATAGCCTCTTTCTTTGTTGGCATTATCTCTACATGTTCAGTTCTTAAAACTGGTTTGAGTTCTCAGTCTTTGACTGAGGGCATAGCATAGTGTAGGGATTTGGAGCCAGACAGTCCTGAGCTCAAGCTCTTAGTTATTTCCTAGTGCACCCATTTTCTTATTTATAAAATTTACTATAAAATTGAGTGAGATCATATATACAAAGGTCCAGGCAAATAGTAAAAATTCAATAATACAAAGCTATTCTCATGTAATACTGAATTTTCCAGTTTATCATATAAACATGGCCATTATTTCTGCAGAGTGGAATACAATATATTAGAGATTTTTCAACAACAACTGAAGTCCATTTCCATTTCCCTGGAGTCCACAGTGTTTAAAGACTTGACATTATGGAATTATATTGTCTTCATTAATTTATGTTAATTTTTAATGTTAGTGTGGCAATATGGTATAATATAAATGAAAGCCTGTGTGTGTGTGTGTGTGTGCGCATATACTTATGTACATGAACACAATGAATGCACACAGATATTGCAAGGTGAAAGCTTTTTGACCCCCCAAAAGTAGATTTTTATTAAAGCTTAAACCTAGGCTATAATATATAGCATTAATTTTAATAGTGGCCATTTTTCGTCTGACAAGAAAAAAAGTTCTTAAAATAAAAGATGTTTTGAACTCAGCAAGGACACCATGTATATATTTATCATATTTTATGAAAATGTGACTGAAATTGAACTAAAGAGCTTTATGATTATGTCCAGTGAAACAGCACATGCAAGTTACATTTGTATTATTTTCTTACAGATTTGTTCATTATGATGTTTCCTCTGGCATCTATCAATTTCCCTTCAAACCCAAAGAGTTTACCTCTTTTAGAACAGAACCATGTGGGCATTACATTAGATATCTAGATGCTTAAGTTGTACATTTGATACCTGGGTGACATTAATGTATTAGTATGATGGATATCTATTAGCACGTGCATCACCGAAACAGACTCTCTAACATCTTTGACAGTGGCTGCCCTTTCCATGTCAGTGTCAATCCACACCAGCATCACAAGAATGAACAAATGTGACAGGAGAGGCTGTACCAATTACAAATAAAGGGATACTATCTACTCCCACCATTTGATGTGATTTATTCAGTGGTTCTGCATTTATAGGCAGCAGATTGTAGTTGTTTATGAAGTGACATATGATACTCAATGACATTGAGTGACTTCTCTAATCAATTTAACTTGTCTAAAAAGTGGTCATAAATGGTAGGATTTGTTGCATGTCAGCGGATATAAAAAAGTTTGAACTTTTTGCACTAAAAACATATACCATAAAGAGTGGCAGGAATAAGTAATAAAATTAGTTTATTTTAATAATAATTATCTTTTAAAGAAGTTTTTTTTAAAAACATGATTTATATTCAAGGATTTTTTTTCAGAGAGTTTATTTTTTCTTGGTCAATTTTATATTGGAGAAGAGGGTGCACAAAGTTATCTATATAAATGCATAATTTTCTGATGGAAAAGTAAAACAACTTAACTAGAGTTGTCAGTAAAATAATTGAGGCTGTTATTACAAAAAAAGCTTTTGAGCTTATGATTCCAGATATTGACTCAAGTTTTCAGTTATTATTTAGCCCCTTATGATAAAACTATTTTGGTCTAAGTGATTTTATTGATGAATTTATTGAATTCATTATACAATTTTTCAAAAATATTCTATTATCTATTACGCACAGTTTCAACACACAAGCAGAAGTTATTTCCCGCAAACACTGAAGAAATACATAGACTTAAACTTACACATATTTAAAATAAAACTTTCGTCTCAGACAAATTACTAGTAATATGGAATAGTCATAGCCTGGGCTAACCTTACACAAGTGTATTTATATATTTATTTGAATTTATTAAATGTAGGTAGTCTTTTACATCCTTGATTCCAAACGCTACTGCTATAAGCCAAGAATGATTTTTTCCCATCTCTGTATTATTCAAATTTATTAAACAATATTTCACGTTTGTTTGACACCATGTCAAACTCAGGACTCCTAAAGAACTGCTGCAGCTTTGGAACTGTTATGCTTTCTCGGACTTTAATCATTTTTGGCAAGGCTCCATTTCCTGTCAGAAAGTGAAACAGCTTTGGAATGTCATTTTCACGAAAGAAAACAGAGAGAATCCGAGAGGAAGTTCTCCTCCACTCCAGATCCCCTAAGATACTCAAACACGCTCACAGGAGGGCTGGAATACATCAAACATTAGCAGAGGGAAAAGGACACAATTTTCCCACATTAAAATACGTGGATAAAGTTGAACCTCTGCTAAAAATAGTTCCCATGACTAATCCTATTAAGTTTAAAAAATTGGGCAGTATCTTCCTTGAAGTAGAATACTCTCTACCATCACACTGTGCTGCTGCTTTCTACCCCCACAAAGCCAGCATCCCCTCGGCGTTAGGCCCTTAACTTTCCCTTTGTAATGACATTAGGAGAAAGAGGAGAGAGAAAGAGATAGGACAGTGCTTTACATTTGGTTCTCAGATATCAAAGGAAACCAAAACTAAGATATACAGATTAAAATTATTTCAAAATACCAAAGATTCTGAAGAGCAATATACTGTCCTTATATATCTGTGATATTTTTCCACTCACTCAGTGTCCCTAAGGAGCTATGAGACCGCAGAAAGCAAATCAAGATTACTCTGAGCTATGCCACTTTGAGGCCTAGACAATGTTAGAGGCAGAAACTGAACAGCGAATGTAAAAAAATTTTACTATTTTTATACTATTTTTATACTATATTTTTGGACATGCAAACCTTGATTTTGGCATCATGTGACAACCATATTAACTAGGCAGAGAGGAAAAAGGATGGAAATGGATCACTGAAAATGTGTAAGAAAGCTGAATGATTCTGAACCAAGTACATAAGTTGTCATATAAGAGAGAAGAAGCCACTGATGCCCCCATCATACTGCAGTTCACACCGATAATCAATGTTACTTTGGTATTTTAGAGGGGGAATATGGGAATATAAAGTAGTCACTGCAGGAGTCATTAGGTACCCTGATATTGGCATATGTTAGCTAAGTGATTAGCAATGGTGAGGTTCAGCTGCAATGAAACCTAAACCCAGCTGATGCCATTAACACACTGGATCTAATGAACCCCATAGACCACATTAAAGCACAAACAGCAAAATGACAATTGGAGAATGGCTTTTAATGAAATCATCAATCCAAAAAAAAAGGAGGGGGATAGATGTCATTTAAGGAATGTTTGTGGAAACACTGGACAATCATTTACATAAACTAGTTTCAAAGGACAGGCAGGTAACCTATCTTTAACTATGATGACTTACTTTAGAAATTATTGGTGATTTTTTTAAGCAAAGTGGATCATCTTCCTAGTTTTGCATTAGTATGCAGAAAATGAATTGACTAACTGATTTAGAGTTTTCCACATTGTCTTTATGGTGCGCAAACGCCTGTAGCTACATAAGTCATAAAGAAAAAATCCTTTGTTGGAGGGCTATATCGAATTGTACATGTTTGAGCTAATGCATAATTTATAGTCACTTAAGCACTGGATCTTATCCTGTATGTGTGCACTTCATTGAAAACTGTGACCTAGAACTCCATCAACATGTATTTCTGTCCAGAGGGGTTTTATTCACCTTCAGGCTAACCACGTTTTTCAGTTTCCCTCACATGTAAGGTTCTAGCGAGTTACCAAAGCAATTGCTAGTGAAATTTTTGAAGTTTACCAAGGAAAGTCACTCTCAGATTAACAGGCAATGTAGTGAGTAGTAAAGAATGTGGGTCCTGGGTTCCACACTGCCTGGGTTTAACTTTCAGCTCTGCTACTTACTAATTCTAAATTGCAATTTCTGTAACAATGTTTACTCAACATAAAAAGAAATATAAGGAATTAAGATAGGCAAAGGGTGACTGAAAGCAGCAAAAAGTGGTTTTCTTCTCCTTTTAGAGCATCAATCCTATAATTCCCACAATGCTGGCTTAATATTGTTAGTCAGTGGGTGAGTTTTGACCATGGCTTTCCATGGATATACATGGTTTGTCCTTTGCCTGAACCATCTAGCAAGAAATCTGAATCATTGTCCCCAGGGACCAGCAGGATCAGATAGCCATGAATTCAAACTTTCAGAAACTTTGTACAAAGCTTGTATGTTAACAAATATAAACAATTCACAAGGATAAACCATTACTCTTTAAAGCAGAAACATCCCACATCTAGAAAGGCTGTAATTTTACAAGCCATTTATAAAAATTTCAGGGCAGCATGACCCAAACTCAGAGCACTTCAGTTTTCTATTTAAGGAGTCAAATTACAATAGGTATTTTAATTTTAAAATAACCAAGGCAATTGTCATTTTGCAATACAGAGAATAGGCTCAATCTTAGCAGATATGGGTTTATGTAGAAATATAAGCCCGTTTCTTTAGCTTAGGGGTTCAAGCTATGATTCAGATTCCTGTGTTCTAATTCTACTTGACCTCTAACTAACTGTTTAACTATTTACTTCCTATCTCTCTGCTTCAGTTTTCTTGCATGTAAAATGGGACAATAATCATGACTACCTCATGATTGTAAGAACTAGATGAGATACTACACATTAAGGACTTAAAACGCTGCTTACTTAGTACACACGAAATCCACAATGGACATCAGCTATTATAATTTGTTGTGGTAGACATTGTAAATATCTATCATGTTATGTGAAAATTTTAATTCTAGATTTTGGAGAAATAGTTCCCCTTCTCTTGTGCCTGTATACATGTCAGCTAACTTCTGGTACATATTCCAGCATGAAAGATTCTTTTCCTCAGATCCTCTTCAATTTCTCTTCACTTGTAATGGCCCTAAATTTTAGGAATCTAGCAAAATCATTAGTTTTCATTTTTCTCTCTGTCCTACTTGCTCTGTCCTACTTCTCTCCTCAATTGGACTAATTTCTCTGGTCATCGACTATGAGTCCTGGTGTCTGTAAAGTCAACAGTCAGGTCTTGCAACTTAGGAGAACATTTTCTAAGGTATAAATGCATTTGGATTTATTGGTCAGCTGAGTCCACTAGCTGATGATTCCAACAGTACCCTTACTTTTCATGGTTGCTTTTGTCTTGGCTTCTCTATAAGCCCGGCACTGTGACCTAAGCCCAAATTGCCGAAGAATGCCTGTAGGGGGATAGTCACCAAAGATTGACTCTGATGAACAGCTTGCCACAGCTTTAATAGTGAGACATATAAAATGCATCATACATTAAATTTAATGTTGCCTCATTAGTCTTAATTAGATTCCTACATTACACCAGGATTATGGTTTCCCTGTTTATGTTTTCTACTAAAAACACATCTACCCCAGATTATACGTTGGTGAACTTTTTAAATCTTTGAATAAAAATGTCCAGTAATGGATTAATATAGCAACAATATTCTTGATCTTATAAAAATAATAACAAAATAAAAGTAAACTAAATTATTGTATGTCTACAGAGTGTTGTATCATTCATAAAGCTTATAAAAGAAGTCCTATATCTCAGAAATAAACTTAGAACCTGAAACATTTGCACACTAAAAAAGTAATTGGTCTATTATTTCCTCTATTCCTCTTTCTATCATTATGTGTATGTAATACGTTTTTCCCAGAAAAGAATAGTTGCTTCCCACCTCTTCTTCTCCATTTCATAGTTTAGCCTCTTTATTTATTGGCATCTATTGTTCAGACATATCACATTCAGTATCATTATATAGTTATTAAAGAAGAAAGAAAGAGACATGAGAAATTATAGAATGCAACCACTTTTAAAAAATAAAGAAAATGAGGCCCAGAAGTTTTAGAAACTGTTGGAGGTCATAGAGGTAATGGTGGATCCATCACCAGAAACCAAGTTTTCTGGTCCACAATTCACCACACAGATGATCAACTGCATAATGTATCTGAGAATATATTCTACTGCCGTGGTTGAAATGCATCCTGCAATGAAGTGCTCTCAGTTCTTGACTCTGAGTTTGCATGTTCATTCAACTGATAGACCTGAACAGACTTAGGAATACCTGTTGCTTGGCTTCATTTCTACCAGTCACCACACACTCATAAAAAGGAAAACAAAAGAAAATACAGTGTCAATCAGGTCTGATAAGAGGAATTCTTCATCTCTCTGTCACTAGATAGTGAAAGGCTTGGCGGTGTGGAAGTTTTCAAAAACTACATCTCATTCACATCTACAGGCTAGTCATTTAAGGAATATAACAGACATTTAAACAATGGATTAAAGCATTCAATCCTACTAAAGACTTTCTTCTCCTTTTAAAAATGGATACATCCATTTCTTGTTATTCTCCTTGTCACCTTTGGTTGACCTCTGCCCTCCAGCAATAGTTGATATCAGCCAGTGCCTGCACAGCAAAGTCACATCTGGGAGAAAAATATCAGTCAAGGAAGTATCAAGACTCAGAGGCTGAGGAAGGAAACAAAAAGAGAGTGAAGAAAAGAAAAGAAAGAGCCAAACAATTTACTTGTACAATTCGGAAACAGAAGCTCAGCATGAAAAAAAAAAAAAAAAAAAAAAAAAAACCTTTTAAAATTTGCCTGCTCCTTGAAACTGAGCAGGAAGAACAGATAGCTTTGAGATAACCTGGAAGGCTTAGAAAAAGCCAGTGAAAGTTGAGAGACCAAAGCACACTTTAGGACAAATAGCCTTTGAACATTGTCTATATGTTTATTTCCGTAAAATATATATATGTGTTATATATATATAAACACATATATATATATATTTTTTGGAAATGAAGACCTATTTGCAAAACTATCAAAGATACCTATATCATAATCGCACAATAAACCTAAATCATTTTCTGACAATTTATGTTAAGTAGGTGTTAATGATCTCCTCATAACAGTTTCCTGGATATGTATTTTAAACCCTGGAGTTTCTAAAAAATTTTAAAACCACTTCCAAATCAATCCCAACATTTGAAAGTTAGAGAAATAAATCATATTTTGGTAAATAAAACTTTTGCTTGTGTGGTGGGATATTTAGGTAAAGTGATACTTGGAAGTTTTCTGAAATACAGAAAGAAATTTAAAGAAAATGAAGACATGTGATACAAGTGTTCATGACTTACAATTTTGTAATTCATGATATAATCACAGCATTTTTATTGTGCATGTTCTAGAAGAATACAAGCTTTTAAAATTAAGCATTAAATACCGCAAAGAATGTCTCATAAAACTTTAACAAATTTATACTGAGAGAGCCAATTCTATAGTAATGTAATGAAATGGACAGTAGCTCTGCTATTAAACTTTTGGTTTAGTAGCAAACTATCAAACCACCCATGAAATGTCAAAATAGTCTGTACACCTCAGAGTTAGAAATGTCTGACTCTGTGATTTATAGAAACATTATTTATAATGTATTTTTTGTTCATTTCTGTCCAGCACTGCACCTTTTATAAACGTACTGATTAATATCAAACAGTGAACAAATCTGACAAGCTGGATTACCAATCTAACAAAAGTGTTTATAGTGTGAATGAAAAAAGGACACTATTTCCAGGCAGTGTACTTAATAATAAAATCCTGTTGTACTTAAGTGGTGAAGGGATTACTTAACTGTCAAAATTCCTTTAACTGTTAAGAATTGCAACATTAAAGACATGCTATTCAAAAGCACCAGCAGAATACCTCATGTCAGTTTATTCATCATTATCATATTTTCATATTTAAATATAACATAATTGTTATGCATAAAAAATAAATTCAACTATTTGAATTTAAATGATCTCCCCCTATGGCATTTTTATGGTAGAGAATCAACAAATATTAAATTATTTTTATATAGATTTAAAATCACTTTGTATAGATATTATAAATTTGTCAAGTAATACATCAATATATAATGATTATATTTGAACTTTTATTTAGAAAAGAAAGTTTTATGTCATAAACCTAATGATTTCTGTGAGATATTTTGCAAAACTTTTTTAAATTTTGACAAACATGGTAGTCTATTTTTTAATTATATAGATAGACTTATAGAACTACAGTTTATAGAAAGAAAGTAAAGTTTTTAATTCCATAATCATTAAGACTATTGAAACATCAGCAACAAATAATATAATTTATATTACTAAAACCAATTATTAGAAACAAATTTAATAGATGAATGAGCGTTAAATAAAACTAACTTAAAACTTATTAACATTATAAAATTCCCAAAACAAGAAAAAAAAAAAACTCCCAAAGGGCTAGTCCCATAATGATTCCAAATTGTGTTTTGTTGGTATAGACAGGAAATTTTTAAACTTAATTTTAAGATGATTGTTCACATCTGTATGTTGATCTTGAGCCTATGTTCATGGAAGTCATAAGAGGAAAGGTTTTTGAAGACTTGTACAATAAGAAAAAAAAAGATTATGAGGAAATAATCTAACTTATCTTCCCCTAAAGTGAATAAAATACTTTTAGTGAGCAGTAATATCACTAAAAATGGTGAGGTAAGGAGATCCATAGATCCATCTTCCTGTGGAATAATTATTAAGCTGGCAAAGACTTTCAGAATCCACCCCTTTGAAACTCTGGATACTAATACAAATTCCTACAACAACCAAGTGAGTACTTAATAAAGGAGTGGCTAAATTTTAGCATTTAAGGAAATCCTTATCAGGTCACTGGCTGACTGCTGAGATAAAAGACCAAAGACATCAGTGACCACACATGAAAAGATAGAGTCTTTGCAAGAGTAGTTTGGCAATGTAACTAAACAAATGGACAACTTCAGTCCACAACAAGCTATGACAGTAAACTCTGGGAAACGGTAGAATCTGATTTTTAGAGTTAACACATTATAATATGCAAAACATCCACGTTTCAACAAAAATTATGAGACATAATAGGAAAGTCTCACTTATTCACAGGATAAAACGAGTTAGCAGAAACCATATCTAAGGAAGCCTAGAGATTAAATATACTAGACAAAGACTTTAAATTAACTGTCTTCACTATGTTTAAAAGTTAAAGAAATCCATTGACAAACGAAGGGGAACCAGGAGAATGATGTCTCAATAAATAGAGAAAATCAGCAAAGAAATAGACATTATAAATAGGATTCATATAAATAGAAATCCTGGAGCTTTAAAGTAGAATAGCTCAAATATAAAATTTATTAGATAGATAAACACAAATTTAAATAGGCAGGAAAATCAGTGAAACTGAATATATGTCCATTGAAATAACCTAATCTGATCAACAGACAAAAAAGAAAGAAAAACCATAATATGCAAAAATACTAGTGGGGCATCATCAAGTACATCAAAAATACTAATAAGGCATCATCGAGTACATCAAAATATACAATATGAGAGTGCCAGAAAGGGAAGAGAAGAAGAAAGGTACAGAAAGAATATTTGAAAAAATGACTGAAATTTGATTTCACACCCCCAGTTTTGTAAAAGGCATGAATCTACACAGCGAAGGATCTCTACCAACTCTTCGAAGAAATGTAAGAGCTCCACCCAGAGACATATTATAATCAAATAGTTGAAAGAAAAAGAAAAACTTTTGAAAGCATCAAGGGAGAGATTTGACTTGTCATGTTCAAGGGATTCCAATAAGACTAATAGCCAGTTTCTCATCAGAAACCATGGAAGCCAGAAAGTGGAGCAATGACATATTAAAGTGATGAAAGAAAAAAAAACTATCAACCAAGAATTCTATGTCTGGCAAACTATTCCTGAAATATGAAGAAAAAATTAAGACATCCTGAGGTGAACAGAAGCCAAAGGCGTCCATCACTAGTAGTTGTTTCCTACAAGTAATGTTAAAGGGAGCTGTTCAGACTAAAATTAAAATATATTAGATTGTAACTCAAAGCCATACAAAGAGATTTAAAAAAAAAATCAGTAAGGGTAACTACATAGGTAAATAGAAAAGCTAGCATTATTATATTTTTGGTTTGTTCTGACCTTTTTATCTATGTGATTTAAGGGGCAAATGCATAAAATAATAATTTATAATCTGTTCATGGACATATAATATAAAATGATGTAATCTGTGACAATAGCAACATAAAACAGTGGGAGCAGAGGTGCTATATACTACTGAAGTTATGTTGACATCAATTCAGACTAAATTGTTAAACATTTGGGATATTAGTTGTATTTCAAGAGTAACTGCTAAATAAATAACAAAGAGCAATACAGAAAAGGTGGTGATAAGGAAAATCATAATAGTACACTAGAAAGAGTCAACTAAACATAAAAGAAGATTGTAATAGATGTACTGAGGAACAAAGAACACGAAAGACATATAGAAATCAAAGTTGAAAATGGCAGAAGTCCTTCCTTATAAGTACAGGTATCCTCTGCTTTCTGAAAATTTGTGTTTTGCCACTTCCCTACATTAGTACCTATTTCTGTTAACTAAAAGAAATCTGAAGAGGATTTTGTTTTTATAAAGGAAGTCATTTCTACACTAATGTAGGCATTCCATAAAAGTGAAGTAGGGAACACAAGCTTTCAGAAAGAAGGGACTACCCTTTACTTTAATCATTTGGGCTTATGAAGTTTTCATAGAAAAACTGCTTTCAACAGTGGCGGAATCCTGTATCACTTTAAATGTAAATGGATTAAACTCACCAATTAAAAGAAGGAAATTGGTACAATGGATTAAAATAAAAAACATAATCTAATTACCAGCTATTTACAAGAGATTCACATTAAATCCAAAGACACGAATGTGTTGAAAGTGAAAAGATAGAAAAGATATTCCATACTACTAATAATGCAAAGCTCAGGGATGGCTATAGTACTAAGACAAAGTAGACTTAAGTCAAACACTGTTACAAGAAAAAAGGATTTGAGATATTCATAAAAACTCCATGACATGAAGAAGATAAAACAATAGTGCTATAGTTTATAGATAAAAATAAATGCTATAGTATAACAACATTTATGAGACCCACATCATTAGCTACCATTTCATTCACAGTAGTCTCTAAAACACAACTGAAACCACTTTGGAATATTTTCTATTTGTGTAGATCTACAAGAAGAAGACCATGTGTAGAAACAGCATTTCTCTGTTTTGTTTGTTTTGCTTTATTTTGTTTTTTCCAGTCTCAAGCCTCATTTTACTCTCTGGGCAGAGGCATTACCTGGCCCTACCTAATCCTCTAGCCTAAAGGCTTTCCTAGTGGGTGGGTAAATCCACCCAAAAGAGCAGATTGTGTTTGACAATCTGGGTTTTCTTTAATTTATGATTTTCTTTAAATTTTTAAATTTTTTACTTTACTTTAAATTTACTTTAAATTTTTTTCTAATTGGGAAATGCACCATACTATTTTTTTTTGTCACATTTACTCATTGTGATTTTTACACACTTATACTGAATTTGATAACCATAGAGATAACCTACATACAAAACTTTAGTATTATTAGTCCAGTAAATCATTTTAAACATATTAGTACAATACTCATAAATAGGTTAATCTGAATCAAATATATAGAAAGGACATAATTAAGTTGTTAATAAATCATTTCAATCGATGTGCCAATTGAAAGCATAACTAATTAAAAATTACTTTCTGTGAAGTTCACCTTCAGGTAAATTTTGAAATTTGTTTCATTGTTCCTTGTTATTTTGTAAGACACTCATGGAAATTATATCACTTGATTTTCTTCAAAATTCTTGGACTAGATAATGAAACATTTTATTTCATTATTTCTTCTCTTTAAACATAATTATTAAAAGCTCTTATGGATGACTAAAAGAATAAAATCCAGTCCTACTCAAAAGTCACATTTCTTTAGGAAACGTTATAATTTAAATTTGAAAAGGAAGCTTAAGTTTTTCAGTGCTAATTCCCAAATATATGGACTCCCTCTTCCATTTCTATGGAATTTGAACTACTTACAGTTTTCTAGGTTCAGGGGTTGCAAATGACATATCTTGATTATTTCTTATGCTTACTTCAACAATCTCAATTTTATAACTCTAAACACCTTGTATATACTATACAGCCCAAAATACATGAAAATTAGATTATGTGAGTTAGAATTGGAGTGAGGAGATAAGCTGTGTAGAAGATATCTGACATGTATTATTGTTTTTGTCTTTGTAAAACTCTAATCAAATTATCAAGACCTCCAGACTGCAGCTACAGGGCCCAACAGAATATTGCTTCTGTAGGTATAAGAGATTTGTGGACTCCTGGGGGAGAAAAAGTGGTTGTGGCAGGCTGGTTGCCCAAATATAAGAAAAACCAAGAATTGCTAAGCTGAGTTCTTCCTATCACTGAGACTAAAAGTCCAAGCCTCTGTTTTAGAGAACACTAGGAATGGAGAGACTTCCATTTGCTTCCCTAAAGGAGATCAGCATTCACCAGCACGACACCGCATGTTTCCAAATGTGGACTACAAACCCTTCCATCATGTTGGGGATTGCCACTGCACAAGGCAGCCAGAAGTTAAGCTCGCACTGATGAGTGAGGAGAGCAACAGGCTGACAAAGAAAACTTACAATGCTACCTGGGAACCAGCGGTGTTTAAGTATAAAATATAAAACAGTGAAAATCATAGAAAAAAATAGAATGTCTTGTATCTTATCTACTATTAGACTAAAAGGTTTTTGAAATAGGAAAAAAAAGAAAAGAAAATAGTTAAATATGTAAACAATTTATAAAGCAAAAGATGGCATAAAGGAAACCAATATACAAATGTTAGAGTTGGAAAAATATCTGCAAAGAATACAAAGGGTTGTAGATAAATACCATAAGTAGCAGTAATAAATTGATGAGAAAAAATAAGAACCCTATATGTCGTAGTTATCTATCGCTGCATAATAAATTGCCTCCAAAATTTAGGAGCTTAAAATAATAAACATTTATTTTCTCACAGTTTCTGTGGATCAGGTATCAGAGGAGTGCTTCAGCTAAGTTCTTTTGCTCTAGATCTCTCATAAAGCTGCAATAAACTGTTGACCACATGGATCTCTTCAGTAAGGTTGCCTCATGACACTGCAGCTGACCTCCCACTGGCTGGGAGAGCACTTAAGAAGAAAATGTGCAGCCTTTTTATAACCCATCTCAGAAGTGACATCCCATTACGTTGCCTATGTTCTACTTGCTGGAAGCTAGTAACTAAATCCAGCTCACATTTAAAAGAAGGGGTTTACACAGAGATGTGAATGTTATGAGGCAGGCATTACTGAGGTCATCTTAGAGAATATCTCCTACACTATGGAAAGATGAACAATGGACTTGTAGGGAATTTTCAGAAAAGTTAATCCAAACAGAAACATAAATATGCAATAAAAATAAATATATACATAAAGATTTTCAAACTTCTAATTGAGGAAATACATATTGTTTAATAATGAAATATCAATTTGCATTCATAGAATCGCAAACTTTTTAAAAAGTAAGTGTAATTTCTACTAGAATTTTGAATTCTTAAAATTAAAAATATGCACATATGCTTCAATCAAAAATTAGTTTTTTTATAATCTGTAGAAATAAAATCAACAGTGTTTAGAGGTGTGTTCATGGACATTATTTATAATAGTCAAAACTGAGGTTGGTTAGGAGTGGAATAAAGGACTATTAATAGGAGTGATGGCTAAATAGATTGGGATTTATCCCATGGAATATTATGTAGTCTTTTAGAATTATATCTGTACCAGTCATCTTAGAGAAATTTTTTTGTAAAATGTTATACACAGAAATAAACTAATGTGATTTTACTCTTATAAAGTAAATAATAATACCTATTGATCAATCATTTTTTATAAATTATATATATAATATGTAATATGTAATAAATATATGGAAAGAAGAAATTATGGAGAGATAAACATCAGATTGTTTACATCAATTACTTCTGGAAGAGGAAGGATTGGATTGAAAGACAGTGGGAGGAAAAGTAAAAAATATAGCTAGCTACATTTTACATGTATTTAAAATTAACAAATTTTATCTGTATATAAATGCTATTTATATATTTAAAGTCAACAGAAATTTTAAAGTATATGCTTGTGGTTACATTTATGTAAAAATAGAGAAACATAGATGATAGACAGGCATCTATCAATGTATCTTTATGTGTATTTGAGTGTGTACATGTACATATATGTACATATAGAAATAGATGAAAGGATGGGCAAAAATAAAACAAGAATCTATTACTCTTATAAGTTCCTTTGAACCTGTGAAAATTAATAAACAGAAACCTCATTTAAAATGGAATCAGAAGTCTAGGAGAACTCTCAACTCACATTACTTTTCCTAAAAGGAAAAGATAAACCTTGCATCTCTGACGGGAAGTGAAACTACAGCTGACCCTTGATCACCTTGGGAATTGGGACACCAATCTCCCACTCAGTCAAAAATTCACATATAACTGCAGTTGGCCCTCTACAGTCGCGATTCCCAAAGTTGACTCCTTAACAACCCAGGTTTGAACTGCAGTGGTCATTTGAGAAAAGTCGACACCTAAGGGTACTTACTTGCTCAGTTCAACCTGTGCAGTTCAAACCCATGTTGTTCAAGCATCAATTGTACTTTATTATCGCAGCTAGAGGTAGAAAAAATTACTCCTTGCCCAATAACAGCTCAGCCAATGAGAGACTCCATTGGAAATGGAGCCAATGAAAAGTCACTATATTTTGAAATTTCAGTTTCTTTCAATGGACTCTTCATTTGCAACAGCCTCTCCCAAGACTATAAAGTGGATTCTTTCCTTTGCTGCTATGGACTTGTGGTTCTCCGTTAGACTGCATGTCCTGAAATACAATTCTTTATTGTTCCCAAATCAGCCCATTACCATGATATCCTCATGATATCATGCAATCACTTATGCTAAATCACTTTGATGCATTTTGGGCTTATGAGCTGATAGCCTCCGTCATTTTATATCTATATGATTTTTAGAATAAACTGTACTCAACAAGTAGAAACATTATTAGAGCTATAAAATGTACTACTCTGTTAGGCAAAAAGAGTAGATGACACAAAAGGAAGGTCTTTCAAGTCTGTAATTATTGTTTTGCTTTTAGAGCAATAAAGTGTTTTTAAATCACATGTAAGGTGAACCAAAATTATCTGCACTGTAGCGCATAGATTTTCACATTTAACTGTAAGTAAAACAAAGAACTAAATTCTTGTGTTTCATATTAGGAGATAAATTTTGAGTCATTTGAAATATAATTCCAAAAGTTTATTTACAAAGTATGTGAAAGTTTTTAAATAAAGAAATAAATACAGGTGAAAGAATATTTGTTAGTTACCTAACCTCACTTTCTCTGATCACAAATTCAGATCATCTTCACTATCTTTAAAAAGAGTCTTTTAAAACTACCAATTCCCACAATGTTATAAAAGCATCAAGAAAGAAATAATATTTTAGTATCCACCTTACCATTACAAAAAAATATTTGTCTTAACATATTTCAGATTCTCATTGACTCAAATGAAAAGGACCTTTTACTGGCATATTGTGGAAACAATTTGTCAGCCTCAATTCCTTCTTGAGTAGTCTGCCCTTAAATGTTTTTACATTATGTTATCTTCTTGCAATACAGCCAATTTACAATGGACACAGAGCATGGTAACCAATTCCTCAATCTTTCTCAAAAACAAAACATTCTCTCAGCACAACTTCACTTACACTTGACACTACATCATACAGCCTCCATTAATGATGGGCCACACCTAACACTTTCCTATAGACTTCAGTTTCACTCTAATTACTGTTAGACACACTGCTGATGAATGGAACAGCTAAAATTTATATGCACACTAGACACCACTTCTTACACCTCCATTCATTACAAAGGTTTTCAAAGTTGTTAAGGAAGAGTGAAATGAATAAATATTGACCATGTAAAAAACTCCATTATGTAGGTCACTCACTAACAAAAGAAAAGTTCTAGGAGACAAATGTAACTAAAAGAAAAACATTCTAAGTGAATGGAAAGATGAATGTTCATGAAGACCTTGGAAACTAGAACAATATCAATCAATGATTAGGATATTTAGAAGCAAAGCCTAAGTAATTCATTGAGGGCGAAAAATCATTAACTACCAGATTCTTAAAAATTATGGTTCAGCACAGTATAAAGGGAAAATGACGTGGTAAATCAAAAGATGAAATTTTAAATAATGTTTTATTTATAAAATTGTCTAGATTTTAAACATATAACAATAAGAATATAACATAAAAATGATAAAATACACAAAAAAGTTTCTTGTTCAGAAAAAAATGTAATGTTAATTTTTAGGTTTGAAGAAATCCTGGGAAATGCTAAAAACTGAATCTTGAAAATGATAAAGGTATTGAAAATGTTGCATAGCTAGCAAATGGCAAAATCAAGATTCAAGTCTAACTCTGCATTCCATGCTTTGTTTGTTTGTTTTATTTTTGTTTTGTATCCAGGAACTAGGTTAGCTAACAGCTGGGAAACCCCCTTATTCAGGACAACTTATCTATTGACCAGGTAAGGAGGACATTGTTATATGTTCTTTCTTAGGAGTTTGTTTTGTTTGTTTGTTTTGCATTTCATGTTTTAACCACTCTACCATGTTGCTCTGACTCTTCAATCCTGCCAACAAATATCTTGCAATATAGTAGGAAAATGAGATGTGGCTATTAATTTGGATTTATAAATAAAAAAGGAATAATAATTTAGGAGAGATCCTTACCCAAATAATTGGAATTCCAAAGACAGAGAGAGAGAGAGAGAGAGAGAGAGAGAGAGAGAGAGAGAGAGAGAGAGAGAAACAAGTGGGAAGAATAATATAAAATTTTTGCCATGAAAATACTAAGTGGATGACATGAGCTTCTAAATTCAAAGAACCTTATAAGTGCTCACCTTAATGGATGTCATTAAATACACAGGTAGGCAAACTAAAATGAAATGTCAAAATACAGAAAGCATAAGGAATCTCTTATAAGCTTCTACGAAAAAAAACAAAGAAGCAATTAAAATTACTTTGGATCTAGAGCAATACTGGAAGTTAAAAAAAGCAGAGGGATACTTCAACATTCTAAAAAAAAAACAAAAAAACAAAAACTTTTCCAACATAGAATTTTATACCAAAACATTACTCATGAAGATATTTTTATACATGATTACTCTCAAACTCCATTCTCTCTCATGTATTTTTTTTTTCTAAGAAAGCTCATGGAGGATGTGCTTTAACAAAACAGGGGCCTAAGTGGACAGAGAAAGCATGCGGACTGAAAATGGAGTGTCAGCACAATGAGATGGGCAAAGGTAACGCCTATGCACCAGGAACAAAGCCAACCTGTACAGATCGGAAGAGGTTAGAAGCCACTGAGAGAGAGAGAAAGAGAGAGACAGAGAGAGAGAGAGAGAGAAGAGAGAGAGAGAGAGAGAGAGAGAGAGAGAGAGAGAGGACACTGATAACATTAATGATGCTCTCAACATACTGGGAGAAGATTTCATCAACGGAATGAGTTTGGAATAGAATTTATTAGTTTATTTATTTAATTTTAAAGACTAAGAGGAAGAAAAAAGGAAGAAAACATTATATGTGTGTGTGTGTGTACATATGAATGAATGAATAGATCTGACTCAAAATATTATAAAATTTGAGAATAAGGTAAGAACAAAGAATTTGGTGTGGGAGGAAGGCAATCATAGGAAAGAAAGAGAGCTAAATCCCACTTTCCGGAGGTAATTGAGGATCTAGTACCTAAAGATGAAAGAAATAAAAAAGATATGCATGTTTACAATATAGCTGAAATTCATTACTTTTAGGAGAAGAAAGTGGAAAAGTGGATTAGAGTACCCTTAACAAACTTGAACTAGTTGATCCTTTAAACTGTATATACCTATCTATCACTAATAAAAATAAAAACTGGAGAGAAGGAGGCATAGAAATGGAAACCTCTCTCAGAAAAAAATAATTTCTACTTGGATTTTCAAGAAGGGAAAGATGAGATCTGAAAAATGGAAGATAGAAGGCCTTTCTAGCAGAAGTTCACTGATCCAAATGCTAATCTAGGTACTTTGCTGATATCTAGTCTTCTGGGTTTTTTCTTCAGTGACTGTATTCTTCTCAGTTTTAGTCCTTTCACTGACCCAAACTTATTGCCAGGTCACCTTCTAAATCATTTAACAATGTAACTTTACCACCAGAAATATATGCACCCATTTAAACACTCTTATTAAACTCTTCATTGAATTCCCTGCCCTGAAACTGCATATAATAGATAACTGATTGCTTGGTTAAACTAACAGCACAAATAAAAGTAATATTAAAGCCAGTTTATTAGCATTTCAATCTACGTAACCCTCAAACCAAAATCTTGAGGGGACAAAATAGCTTCAATATCTCAGAAGCTAGAACTGACATAATACGTGTACATATAATATGTGTACATAATATGTGTACTTAAACTTTCTAGGAAACTGAGAGTAATAACATTATTTGAACAGAGTAATTATAAAAATAAAATGTAATTTTTCTGAGTAAAAAGGGAATTCATGTGCTTATCTTCAAAATACATATAAACTCTTACCAGATTCTGAAGGCAAGCTTCTGAGATAGAAAATGCAAGACAGACATTCAATCCTCCACTCAGAGACAGGCTGCCACCCTTGCCTGAGGCCATTGGCTGGATGTAGGAGCAAAAAGAACCAGTGGTCTGACTTTCAGCCTAGAGTTGACCCCTCTGGTTAAAAAAAAAAAAAATAGCCCAAATTTCCAAATTTCCAACCAAAATGCTTTTTCTTTATTCTCTAAAATATACTATAAATTCAAAAAACAGGAATATAAAGTACATATGGAAAGCACCTATTCTTTTTATAAAAAACTATTACAATATCAATAGAGTAATATAAATATTTAATAAAATTAACATAAAATAGAAATTAATATATAACTGTCATATCCAGTGATTTCGTATTGAGTATTATTATAGAATTACAAAGAAGACAAAAAACATTGATTAATATTTCACTTCATGTATTCAGTAAAGCATGAGAGTTTAAATAGGTCCAAAACCAAATGTTCTCCAGTTTTATAACTATTGAGTCTCAGAATGACTTATTTCTTTTCTGGATAATAAATCTTTATATTTAGAACTGCATTACTTTAAAGAAACTTAGAATTATGTGTAAAGATAGAAAACCACCAAAAAAGCATGTAAGTCACTGATTTAAGCATATTTGTGTCTTTCAGGGAAACTATAATTCATTGTAGCCTTGTTTAACTCAAAATGTTTTAATATTCCTGGCCTTAGCATATGCTATTTGAAATTAGTAAAATGAAAGACTAAGAAAAACAGATTTCTATGATTAAGTATTTTGAAAATAATAGCATTGATATTTTCAGCAATTAGTAGTCTACATTTCAATGTATACTATCATATTGTACTTTCCAGGAACAAATAAAATTCTAATTTAGAATGTAAAGGGCATTAAGGAATTAAACTATAATGTAAAACAGAAAATGTTTTAAAATTACATTTAAAATGTGTTTGAGGGGGTATGAGAAATAATAATATTAATTCTCCATATTTGGAATTGCCCCCCCCCACACACACACATGCTATGCATCTTTGATAAGTCTTTACTATGACTATTGTACAATAAAAATCATAAAGAACAAAACAGTAATATCAAAGACAGAGAATTCACAGAAAATACTGATTACATTTGATATGATTTGAAATCGGCTTTGAGTGAGTATCTGCTTAGAGACATGCTTGGAGAAAGAATGTCCTTGGGAACAATCATAAACAGAAAACTCTATAGACTGAATTTACAAAGAAATAAATATATACATAGTCTATAAAGGCAATGTCTTGAGCGCAATCCTGGCAATTTTCCAGGAGCCCTGGGAACATGCCTAATTTCCATCTAAATTTGCACACATCTTTATTGCAATCTCATACACTGTGAAGATTTACTCACTCTCGTGTCCTTTGGCACACGGGGAAAAATAAGATCTCTTTCTCTCCCTCTCTCTCTTTCTCAGAACAGTCAAATCAGTGACGTTTTTGCAAAATCATCAGCAGTCAAAGTTGTATTCCTTGAGACCTCACTTTGGCATTGCTGTCATTTAAAAGATGGGAAAAACACAGCCACTGCTTTGTGGAATTTACTCCCCAGAAATTTCCACATTGGGAATTGAATTGTACAAATGAATCACTGCATGAGGAAACACCCCATTGTAATCCTTTCTGTAACTCATTCCACCTGTGCATAAAAAATACATATTATCAAATAATTTTGCTATGAGGTTGCTGAAGTTGACATCCCTTCAAAAACACCATTTTCTGCATGTCCATTTGAAAGCTTATGCCTCTCAGTTATTTCTACCTTCTCCCTTTCTACTGCCTTCTTCCAGAGTAAAAACACATTCAACACTAAAAAAAAAAAAAAAAAAATCTCCCTGGACTAATCCCCATTGAGTCACTGCCCTCTACCCTTACACTTTGTAGAAATAATTTAGGGTTTCTTTCTTTACTTCTTTGACTCCTCTCACCCTCTTGTAATCTGTTCCTGTCCCAACGAAGTATGGAAACTACTTACTTAAATGTTACTAAAAACCTATGAGTCATCATATCCAAGTGTGTCTTCAACTTATCAATGATGATAATGATGGTGGTGGTGGCAGTGATGATGATAACAATGATACTGACAGTTGACTCCATTGGGTATGAACTATATGCCTGCCAATGCAAGAAACATTTTGCAAGTGTTAGCACATTCGTCCTTACAACAACATTTTCTTTAACAACAGTCATTTGTTGTTGTTGTTGTTGTTTATTTGTTTGTTTTTTTTTTAACAACGACCTGAAGAAATCACAGTTTCAGGAAACAGACTGATTTTCACCAATTAGTAAAATTGGTTGCCCAGTTAGTAAGCACCTGGTCACTTTGCAGATTTCCTATTTTTTTTTTAATTTTCACAAATAACTCATCATTTCTTTTTTGATGCATTTCAATCTTTAGCTCAGTCACACCTGGCTTTCTTTCTGTTTCTAGGAGGTGCTAATTTGTTCTTCTCCTGTCAATTCCCTTCTTGCATGCATCCTCATGCAGTCTCATCCTCTCCATGATGTTATTATTTCATACCATTTCAATCATCTCCCCCTAAGGATAAATTCTACCTTTCAGTTTTTGGCCAAGACTTTCCTCCTCATATGTTTTGGGGCACATATGACATTGATACCCTCCTTCTTCTCCCTTCCTGTCCAGATATCTCTTGCTTTCTCTCACCATTCTCTTCTACCCAATCTTGAAAACACATAGACTCTCCTTTTACACTGTTTTTAAAATCTGCCCCTCGCTTTTCACTTCCAGTTGTCCAAGTGAAGAAACACCTTATTTGTGGCTGATTAATTGCAATTCCCTTATAATAAGAGAAAAAAATAAAACCAAGAATTTAGAGTTAGAAAGTCCTAAATTTGGAAATCACTTTATCTTTTTATGTCTCAGTTTTCCCTTTGGTAAAATGGAAATAATGTAGTTTTTTGTGTGTGGATTAAATGAAATCATACATGTAGTTCAATACATAATGATTCAGGTAGAGGGAAAAAAGAAATTTATTATATTATTATCTTAATTTTTCATCCCAGATTCTCCCCCAACCCACTTGTCATAAAGTGATTAACAAATTTTGCATAATTTATTTTCAGACTCAGTTCCCTTAAGCTTCCATGATTTTATCCCAAGCTTTATTTTGCAGATCTAATTTCCGTTATACCATCTCCAATTTCTCCATCCCACCAACCACATCCTAAATTCCTACAGTTCACCTGACATGACTTCACTTACTCTCTCACTTCCCTTCCTTTTCTTAAATAGTTCTCTCCCCTAAACAGTTATAAAGATATTTTGACCCTAATATTCACCAATCAGAATTCAACCTACTCTTTAGAGATAAAATTGTAGACAATCAAAATTATTGTTTTCTGGAATCACTCAGTAAAGCTTAATTTCTCCCTATCCTGTGTCCACATAATTTATTTATTAAATAAATATATTATTTATTGAAATCTGCCCTTTTTGGTGCTATCTAATTATATATCTGTCTCCCCATAGACAGGACACAAATGTTGGTTTTCTTTCTGCCCTCCCACTACCAATTCAATGCTTTGCACAGATTAAGTTCTTGATAAATATTAGATAAATATAAATGAATAAGATCTTTTCAGACTTAACATCCTCTGTAAGTAATTTAGAGGGAAGAAATTTCAATTTTCTTAATATCAGAATGTCCTCCCAAGAAGACCTTGGTCTCTGTGGCAGGAATATTTGCTGTGGTTGTTGGAATAACATACCCATAAGAAAAGCATGAAACTCAAATGGGGTATATTTGGAAAAAAACAACAGATGATCTATAAATCTTTCTATGGGGTATTGGTTCATTCATTGTAGGCTTTTGAGTGATGCGTGCAAATGAAAAAGAGCTAAATTTCTTATGAGAAAAAAAATTAGGTCTGGGAGATAAAAAAAAAGGAATTTGATACTGAAGATGAGGAAGCTATCTTTCTGAGAAGAACAGAGACATCAAATGGGCATTTATTTTTTTCGCATGTCACCTGGTGCTATCGGATACAAAGTACCTTTTCAATCTCCCCATGAAATTGTCAGTAAAATTTCATATTGTCTCCAAAATGCACACAGGACAAAAAAAAATTGGTCAACCATATCTGGATTATATTTATATAATATTCTGTAAATATCCTGTGTTTATGGGGACATAATAATTTAATATAATGGTGACCACTGCCTGGCCCTTTTCTCACTTTATGCTCTAAATTCTGTGTTGCCTGAGTAAGCACTGTAACCACTTAACTGAACATTTTTAGAGCACCAGCAAAAGTTAGTATTTTATTAAGTAGAAAATAGTAATAATAATAATAATAATAACAATAATAACAATACCTACTATTTTTACTAATAATAGCTTCTACCGACAATATGCCAAGCACTGTTATAAGTTTATCTCATTTAATCCTACCTACAACCTAGTATTACTGGCATTCCCATTTTACAGGCTTAGAAGCTTAAAGAGGTTGAGTAACTTACCTGGCGTCTTGCAGGAAGTATGAAAAAAGGTCAGAGATTAAGTCTGTTTTTATCCATTTTAATGCAGATTCTCAACTATAGAATGTACTGCTATTAAGGGATCTAAAGGAATATAATATATAAACTCTACCACTAAAATGCTTACAACTTATTTGGGCAGGTTAAACAAATATTCCTTAAAAGACACCCAAAATGGTTGAGATTTGAATTTTTAATTTTATTTTCAAAAAATAATAATATAGAGAATTTTCTAGTCATGATGGTTGAGTAGGGAAATGACATATTTGCCTCCTCTCACAACCACATCAAAATTACAACTAATTTACAGAACAACTGTCATTGAAAATTGTCTAAAGTCTATCTAAACTGAAGTCCTACAACTAAGGACATACAGAAAAAGCAACCTTGAAATTGGTAGGAGGGGCAGAGATACAAATAGGCTGGTCTCACATCTGCATGTGGCAGTTTAGAAGGAATAGAGTTATTTTGGCTGTGGAGGTTCACCTGGAGAAGCAAGAGGTCCCAAAAAAACACCAGGCTCCTAGCCCAGGGTTCTAGACCCAGAAAGAGAATTCTCCACAAAATGTAGATGTGAAAATCAGCAAAGATTGTGGATAAGAGAGACAGAATGCTTCAGGTGTCCCGAGCATTTCTCTTAAAAAGCCAGTCATGAATTTACCCACTAATGAATTCACTTGCTCTGAGCTCTGATGCTGGGGCAGTAGCTCAGAAAGTGCCAGGGATATGCAGGAAGGAACTGAATTGTCTGGTTTCAACAAGAGCTGGAAGGATGATTTCCTCTCAGACAGAACTGTTGATAGAACTCATTGTTTCTTTGTAGAATCCTCCTACCTCAAAGTGTACAGATACAGGCAGCCAGCATACTGGAGTTTTCATCAACCTGGTTAAAACTGGTTGCTCGGCCCTGGTGATTCCTTAAAACCCTTCCCAAGCAACTTTCACTGGATTTTCCATACAAGCAGCCTTTCTTGGCTCATACTGTGGACTTCCTAAATCACTCAAAGGTTCACAAAACCTAAACAAGCAGTTTCCGGTTTCAGTGTGCTCTGTACCTCTTGCAGAACAGCCCCAAGCCCAGCACTAGCAGGTGCCAGGTTTGGTTCTCAGCTTGGCCTGACCTGGCACCTCCAAGCCCAACATGGGTGGCAGCTATCTATTGATTGCTTGGTGGCTCATGCAAGGTAACCCCAGGTAGGGCATGGGCTGTAGCTAAATTTAGCCTGCAGGAGGGCCCATCCCAGAAGTTCCTGTGGCTAGCATGCCAGGTGGCTAGCTTCGAACTGAGCCTGAACACCACCCACGGCCACATCCAGAGATAACACATCCAAAGGGAAGACTGGAAAGGACCAGAGCCCTGCTAAAGCAAATTCTGCTCCAGGAGGCCAGCCCCTGCAGCACAATTCTTCCTCTGCAGTTCCTGTCCAGTCCTTGCTATCAATCAGCCTGAGAGTCAGTCTCTCTCATGACATGCAAAAGCGAACAAAGCTCAACTACAACAGGAGGGTGCACACAACACATACAATGGACACACGTGGAGCACCCAGCTCAGGAGACTGGAGAGACTGTGCCACTGGGTCCCACAGGACACTCACCATGTAAGGCCACTCAACTAAGACTGGGAGACATAGAAGCCCTACCTAGTAAATAAAAATACAAGGGAGGCATCCAAAATGGGGAGATAGAGAAACACGTCCCCTATGAAAGAACAGAACAAAGCTCCAGAAAAAGAATTAAACAAAATGGAGACACACAATCTATCAGATGCAGAGTTCAAAACACTGGTTATAAAAGTGCTCAATGAACTTAGGGGAAGAGTAAATAAACTCAGTGAGAACTTTCACAAAGATGTAGAAAACATAAAATTGGAGATAGAAAATATAAAAAGGAACCAGTCAGTAACAAAGAATACAATAACTAAACTGAAAAAAACTTTAGGAGGAATCAAAACTAGATTATATGAATCAGAGGATTAGAGAATAAGGTAGCGGTAAACACCCAATCAGAACAGCAATAAGAAAAAATAATTCAAAAAAATTAGGATATTTTAATGGGCCTCTGGGACAACATCAAGTGTACCAGTATTCACATAATAGATGTACTGAAATGATGAGAGAGAACAAAGAACTGAAAACCTAGTTGAAGAAATAATGATGGAAAACTTCCTTAACCTTCCAAAGGAAATAGATAATGCAAGCCTAGGATGCGCACAGAGTCTCAAACAAGATGAACCCAAAGATGTTCACACCAAGATATCATAATTAAAATGCCAAAAGTTAAATGAAAAGAATTTCAAAAGCAGCAGGAGAAAAATAATTAGTTACCTACAAGGGACCTCCCATAAGACTGTCAGCTGATTTCTCAACAGAAACCTTGCAAGCCAGAAGGGATTGGCATGAAATATTAAAAGTAATGAAAAGCAAAGACCTATAACCAAGATGACTCTACCCAGCAAAGCTACCATTTAGAATCGAAGGAAAGATAATGAGTTTTTTAAGCAAGCAAAAGACAGCAAAATAGTATTACAAGAAATATTGGACAACCTTAAGAAGAGAAAGAAGAAAAAAGAAAGAACATCAAAAAATATGAATAATAAAATAGCAATAACTATTAATCTATCAACAATTGCCTCAATGGATTAATGGAATAAATGGATTAAATGTTCCAATCTAAAGATAGAATAGCTGAATGGATAAAAAACAAGACCCTTACATATGCTGCCTCCCAGAGACTTAGTTCAGATAGAAAAACACACACATACTGAAAGTAAAGAGATAAAACAAATATTTCATGAAAATGGAAATGAAAAAAAAGAAAAAAAACTGGATAACAATATTATAACACACACACACACACACAAAGGCTTTTAAATAAAGGCTATAACAAGAAACAAAAGAGGCCCCAGATGTTCCACTTCTGTGTATTTATCTGAAGAAACCCAAAACACTACTTCAAAGGGGCACGTGAATTCATATGCTCATTGCAACTTTTCTACAGTAGTCAAGATATGGAGGTAGCCTGGGTGTGCATCGGTGGATGAGTGGATGAAGAGGTGGTTCATATATACAGTAGAATATTACTGAGCCATTAAAAGAGAATAAAATCTTGCCACCTGAGAAAATATGGATGGACCTGGAGAGTATTGTGCTGGGTAGAGTAGGTTAGAAGGAGGACAAATGCTATGTGATTTTGTTCCCATGTGGACTCCAAAGAACAAAGTAAATAAACAAAACAGAAACAAACACACACGTGTGTGTGTGTGTGTGTGTGTGTGTGTGTGTGTGTGTATACAGAAAATATTTTGATGGTTGTCAGATGGAAGGAGACTATGGGAGTGGGTGAAAAAGGAGAAGGGATTAAGAAGTACAATTGGTAATTACAAAATAATCATGGGGATATAAGATATAACATGAGGAATATAGTCAATCATAGTGTAATAACTAAGTATGATGCCAGTGGGTACTGGATTTATTGGAGTGATCACTTTAAAAGTTATATAAGTGTCTAATCACCATGTTGTACATCTGAAACTGATATAACGTATTTAAATTATTTAAAGATATAAATAAAAAGATAGACTCTTGAGACTTAGATAGTATGATTGTCTCCAAGTCTCAATCAGCAAGTATTATTAACCAAGCATGGCAAGCCTGACCATTTTTAGATAAGAAGAATATCACTAAGTAAGCCAAGTAGATGGGTTACTTTGGTGAACCAGGTACATGCAATCCATAAAAGTTATCTATTAGTATTTCTAAAGAACATTCTTTGTGTCTTTAAAAAATGTCTATTTTATTTTCTTGGCCTTCTGGTAGCCTTTTAATAAATATCTTAATAGATTTAGAATACTCTTTCTCCAAATACCCACAAGTAAATACTGTGTATAGTTTAATATAATTTTTAATTTCCTCTGCTGTTCTAGGTTAAATGGCTATTATATTTTCAGAATTTCATTTTGAGGTAGTCCTAAATTGTAAGTCAGTAAATTGTTGTGGTTTTACATTATGAATTTCCTCAGACAAACATCATAATTGTTTTTTTCTTTCTTACTAAGAAACATTACAGTTTTCCTGGGAATCATTTAAATAGGAGGAAATCCCTAGAAATTAGACAGAAGTGAAGTTAAAGTTGTTCAAACAAGGGAAAACCAGAAATTTTGCTTGGGAATTAAAATAAGAATTGCTCTCAGGACAGAGATTAATAAATTATATAAATAAAAATCAATTTAAGTGAAGATCAGATTTCTATGACAACACGATAATAAATTCATAGTTAATATAGACATTAACGATTACTTCAGGGAGAAAACAAAGGCCAAATGATCTGAGATAAAGGAATATCAGCTGTATATTGAATTTAAAAACAAATAATGTCCTTATTCAGTTTGTACCAGCCTTAATTTCAAAATAGAATTTAAATTTATATAACAAAGAAAACTGAATTCACATTTTTTTTTTTTTTACTTTTTCACTTTATTCCACGAGTAAATATAGCTTTCACCTGAAGGAAACAAAGGTACTATAATATAATATTGGAGGGTGAAATTCTTTAACTGAAAAATCTTTGTGCTTTATATTACATTGTCAATACATTATTATGGTATATAATCACATTACTAGGTAGTCTTTTTCTTTAACCTTTTTTACATACCCAACAGACCAGAATGCCTTCCTTGGAGGTTATTCTACAAATGATTTAATTATGTCTTATACTCTATGTAATAAAATTACATATATGACATCTAAACAATATATAAATAGCTATCCTGAATATTCCATCGATTTGTTTTTTTACAGAAAGATAATAAAGTGACGTTTTGACAGTTATTCTACCATATTTTACTTTTTATTTTTAATTTTACCTAATTAAAATATTTATACTTTTATATAGAAGATATGAACATTATATGTGTATATGTATATATATTATATATGTGTGTGTGTATATATATATATATATATTTATATAATACATGATACTATTTGGAAAATATTTGTATGGGTATGAAGTGTATAATGAGAATGTTTATATGGGTATAAATAATTGGAAACAGATAATTTTTATGTTAACATGAAAAATTTCTTTCCTCATTTCATTTGAAATAAAGAATTAAATATTTTATAAAGATGAAATTTTTATTGAACTTCACTTCTGAAAAAAAGTTCAGTTATTTGTCTCAGTCTCTTACCCCACTTTCATCATTGTACCTTCTCCATTTGTTTCCTATTCCAAATATATAGCAGTCTTTAAAAATAAACTTGGAGCCAATTACATCGACTATTGTCCTTCTTCTTGGTGAGGTACTTTGTGCCCATGATGCTGTCATAAACTAATCAATTTAACCAGAAATGGTCATCCATTCAGTTATTAATTCCACAAATAAATGCACACCTACTATATATCAACTCTGTTCTAGGTTCTGGAGATATAGAAGTGTATACCAAACATAAATATATTTGTTTTCATGTGTTCTGATTTCTAACTGGTAATTGCTTCCTTTGAGTTGGTAAATAAGCTAGCCTCATTCCCAGTAACTAGGCTACTCTTAAATGTGTCAATATTAAGTAGATTTTAAACTTTTTGAGGTCATTTGAAGGATTCCCCTTCATTCTGAAGATATATGAATATGTTTTAAGAAAACGTTTAATTTCCTCGGGTGGCTTATAGACAATAGATTTTTGGTATATTAGTGGAGGGATTGGTTATCTGCCT
Source organism: Eonycteris spelaea (assembly GCA_003508835.1). NCBI lineage: Eukaryota > Metazoa > Chordata > Mammalia > Chiroptera > Pteropodidae > Eonycteris > Eonycteris spelaea. Next base: position 4,900,204 of record PUFA01000088.1, read on the forward strand.
GAGAAAGCCTGACTCCAGTTACTGAAGACTCAGAACTAAAATTTGACATTGGAGAACAAGGTGGCTGAGATCAAAGCTTGTAGACAGAAAGCGATGCTGCTAGCCACAAGGGAGCTGTCTCCAGAAGCAAAGCAGGTTTGGATTGGATGTTTCAGCTCCTTTGGAAGGCCTCAGGGATATGGAAAGAACTGATTGTAATAAAGTGTAGAGAGAGAATGAAAGCTCTTCATGTTCTGGCCTCTACAGGATGGAGGTTTTGACTTGGAAATAATGACTGAAGCTATACATGCTTGTGAAGTGAAACAACTATAGCTCTGGAACCCCAGCGTGTGGCGCTACTGTGAGCTGTGCAGAGGCCTTGACAAATGGGGACTAACCGAATGGCAGGTAGAAACCTCAGACTTTCCACTTTTCTCAGCATCAAACTTGGGGAAGCGAGACACCTAAGCCGCCACATCTTATATCAGCCAAGCCCCTGGGGTTCCTGAACAATTCAGGAGGTAGGAGGAGACCTCTCCCTACAGTAGACTTCCTGCTAAATAAACAAGGGCGGCGGTGGAATGATGTACTGAAATAAGGAAATTATTACCAGACTTGCACTCCAGGATATTGAAAAGTACATTCAGGTTGAATTGAATTAATATCTAATTAATATTTGTCATTTGTTTGACATTCTTTACATTTACACTTTTCATTCAGAATGATGAGAAAAATTTAAACAACAACAAAAAATTGATGCTTAAACTGAATTTTCAAGGGAGCACCCAATTTTAAATGGAAGAAAGTTTGTAACGACTCTTCTTCCTGACCTTATAAATATAAGTAAGACAGAAAAAAAAATGTGCTGTTTTCAGGCTCTGCTCAACATTCTCCTGCATTTTACAAGTACTCCCTACTGCATTGTGTCAGAGGTGATAAAGGAGAACTGCTTATTACCAGACTTCCCCCAACTTCCATCTTCTTATTCCCTCGGGTCCATATACGTGAAGACTGTGATTGTGTCTTAACTGAAATAAATCTTATATGGAATATCTAAGTTCTATACAGAAGCTAAAACACAAACACACCACTTTTTGATAGAGCAGACAAAATAACTTTTGCCTCTGAGGACCTCTAAATGTCAGACAGGTAAGAGCATCTAAGATAACAAATTCATTAACCCAGCCTCCATAGCCCTGCAAGATCAGGTCTCTACCTACATGAACCCCATATTACTCTAGTTTCCTGCATGCCCTTGACTTCAGACACGTTGGTCTTCTTTCATGATGCTTTATGCCACATAAATTTTCTTTACCTAACACCTCTGCAAGAAAACTCCTTCCTTCATTTCTTCATTAGTTAATTCATTGTTCAGATCTCACACCAATTGCCATTTCTTAGAGACAGATCAAAACTCTGATTACACATTTCGTGATGGGACATCCTCTAGGCACAGTTCCTATTTTGCATTGTGATTATATTGCAATGCTTGCTCCTCTCCCAAGACTGTAAGTTCCAGCAGAGCTGCTAACATCCTTGTTTTCTTGTTCTTTGTTTTATGTCTCTGGCTAATGTAAGTTAGATGTTGAATTAATAATTATTCAGTGACAGAATGGAGGAGGTGAAGATCTCAATAACCTGTAATAATTATGTCAGTTATGACAAAATCTAATGTAAAATGAATAAATGCTAATTCCAACATTTATATCCATACAACCAACTATGCAAATATGAAATAGTGAACATGAAACTTAAAGGCAGATCATCTAAAAGTATATTCCTGTGTTCTAGTTTACTATGATTTATCAGTGTAGCAACGTATGACATGACTGCCTCAAAAAAGAATCACTAAGAGTCTAGTGCCCAAAATCATAGTTAAGATTGTCCTTTAATAGCCCAAACTGATCATAATATATCCAGAAAACTGTGGAATACTATTTTTATAGGAAATCAATAATTTGGAACATGTTCGAAAAACAGAAATTCCCATGAGGAGAGTTGGAAAGTCATTATGATCATTGAAAAGAGCTATCTTATATTTGTTTATTTATTCATTCATTCATTTCATGTATTCAATAAATATAACTGATTGTATCATACCAGGGACAAATCTGGGCAGTTCGATATACCAGCAAGCAAAATAGACAATGATCCCGCCTCCTGCAGCTTGTATTCTTTCAGGAATAACAAAAGATAAATATAGTAAACCGATAAATTATCTAGTATATTAGAAGGTAATAAGAACCATGGGGGGAAAAATGTTGAACAATTAAAATGATCTGGAGTCCTAGGATGGGAAGACAGGATGACAAGTTAAATCATTAATGCTGTGATGCAAGTTGGCCTTACTGAGAGGTGATATTTGATCAAAGACTGGAAGGAAAGAAGGGAGCCAACCAAATGGATATCTGGGAAGAATATTTTAGGCAAAATAAACATTCCAGTGAATGCTCTATATCAAGTTAGAGATTGCCTGGCATATGAGATGGGCAGTAACAGGGTCAGTGTGGCTGAGGCAGAGCAAGTCAGTTGGGAGAGCACAGGCGAGGCTACCTGAGAAGTAGTGGGCGCTCAGATCATGGAAGGCCTTGTAAGGCAGCACACGGGTTCTGGTATTTAAGATGAGTAAACAAATGAGATTGGATGAAAATCTGTATGTTAAAGCAAACCAAAGTGTGAAAATTATAAAATGGCAAAATTTAATTCCATGTTAATATTATTATTAAGAATTAACATCATTTAAAACAGAATAGGTTATCTTCCATGGACAAATTATTTTTTAATGTATAACTTTAATGAAATGGATCTTGAATGTAAGTTCTTTAATCCATGTCTGTTTTATTCATGGAAAAGTGGAGGCAGAAGACAAAAAATATAAGTAAAATGAGATTTCAAAACCTCATAAATCCTATGGACTTTTTCAATTAGTCATATTTCAATGGAGATATTCCCTCATGGTTCATCAGAACTTAGGGAAAGAGAGACCTCACATAACAGAATTTTAGTGCAGTTAGTATTATTATTTAAATAAAAATATAAAATATTTTAATATTACATTAAAATTTATAATTAGCATATGCTTATAACACATAAGCATATATAAAGTACATATGTAAATATAAGATATAAATATATTACATACTTAATACTACAAAGTAATATTATTATATGATATAATTTAACCATTTTATCACAAACATTGTGAATATATGCCATTGAAATCTGAGCATGATTTGCTTCTTACCATTTTTATCCTCCTGTGGCATTTCCTGTTATATAATGAAAACAGTAAGATTTCCAGAGAATATATTTCTTTCTCTTCAAGGAGATTTTAAAAAGCAAGGTTTTTAAAATTCATCTTTTGAAAACTTTTAAATTATTTTAAGTGCTGCATAGTTTCTATTTGTTTTTCCAGTTGAAAATAACTAGAACAATTTAAGCTGACAAAAATGCACCTCGATACATTATTCAGTTCTTTTAAAATAAAGCTACTCCCTATATTAAACGGTATATCCATCCTGAAAATTCTTTATGAGGGAGAGGGAAAAACATACAAAGACACACACACACACACACACACACATGCATACACCCCTTCCTAAAAATGTTTTCACTGCTTCTCAGAAATCACCAAGCAGTAAACCTAAATTAGACTAACTCACCCAGCTCACTAGTCAATTTAGAAAGAGAAGGAGGTCTTCAAAGTGAAGTAAGTGGACAGATTGAGGAACGAGGAGGGGGTAATGTTTTCTGGAAGTAGCTCTTAGAAATCTTGTTCACAGCCTGAAACTGCATAAATTTTCTCTGCATATGTTATTGCTACCTTGGGGGCTATGATAGCATATGCATTTTGGGTTTTTCAAAAAGCAGATATATGTACCTGAATATGTGTGTTTAATGCATAAATATTATGATGACTTTTTCTTCATAGGACTCTGTAGTCCCTTCAGACTGTATTATAGTAAATAAACAGTAATCCATTGAGAATGCATGTATTTTTTGAGAAAACACCAAGTAGGGTTGAAAGGGGGCCGAATTTTATTGCCCAGTTTAGAATATCTCAGAAGTGAAAAATCATGAAGCAAAATTAACTCAGCAAGACAATACAGACATTTGGTGGTAACACTGACTCCAGCAGAAGAATCGATATGAATGTGTAAACTAGAACACATAATCTTGAAAAAGCCAGAAAATCACACTATGCACTAATGTAGCAGCTAGCGAAGTTAAAAGAGCTAACTAACCTATTGTTAAAATGCGTTACGTAACATGATTAGAAGGAAATCCAACCGCTGTTCAGGTGACTTTAATGAGGCCAGTTAAGTGTAGTTTCTTGAATGCCTGCAGGTTATTATTGTGAAAAGAATGTTATTATTTTAATATAAATTTGGTCTTTGATATTTCGTTGTTCAGAAAGATAGATGTTCAATGTACTTAGTCTTACTACCTTTTGTATACATGATAGAACGGGATGATAAAAGCAAATGTAATCTATTTGGTTTCCCAGCAAGTTCCTTCAAACACAGACTGACACATCTAATATGAATCCCCAGAAATTTAGTTACTTCTAAGCTTCAGTACTCTGGAATACATAAAATAAATATATGATCAATGAAATGAAATATGACAAAACGTTTCATATTGATGTTTTCTTCTTTCAAAAAATGCCTTTTTGGTTAATGCCCCAAGTCACTGTTTCCATACATTTTCTTTTTCACAATGTATAGATTTCCTAGTTCTGATCTCAAGTTCAGGGAGCCTGGGGAGAAGTGGGAGATTTCTTCAAACCAGGGCTGTTCCTCAGCCTTTCACATGAGAAAATTGTTAGGAGCATTAAAGTATTTCTGACTACGCTGCATTCCTTTGTTCGGAGTGAGTTTTGGGAACACATCCTTTTCTCATTATATTTCCATAAAATATATTTGATCTATTCTATTCTTAGAATACCTCTGATGTGGTCTGTGAGTGGAGCACAGTATAAAAATATTTCTTTTTTATATGAGACAAAATGTTTCCATTTCTTAGACACATAAAAAAATCACTCACTATATAGCACTCTAAGAAAGTAAAACTTGTCGGATTCATAGTGCTCAAAACAGACCACAAAGGCCCCCTCTTCCTCTATTGTAGTTCAGAACCTCACCCAAGGCATGGAGCCCTTTACAGAACAAAAGGAAATCAGGAAGAAAAAGGGGAGCCAGGGGGACTGGGAAAGATCCTGGATAATCCGACAAAGAAAGAAAGTTTATATTTAGAAAGAAACGAAAGAAGTCCACCCTCTTCTTCTAATACTAAATGAGTTTGACTAAATTTGTATCGGGGACTAAAACATTGTCAAAGTTTTTAATAGTTTAATGTGAATAGTTAACGTGTCCAACTGGTGGTGAATAGTTGAAATATTTGCTTGGTTAATTCAATTTAGAAACCACTGGAAGCCAAATGAGACTTTCTTGAAGTTTTCTTCCACAAGCCCGGAGTACACAGCACCAGGCCACACATCTACAACCTGGCCTGGTTAGGGCTGTTGATCATTCCAGGAGAGAGCAATTCTTTTTAGAAATATTTTCTTCAGAAAGCTTGTCTTGGCATTCCCTTCTTTAAGAACAACTACCTAAATCTACTTTGTCAGGGTCCAGTTGGAACTAGAAGTTAATTCTGAAGAATTGCCACACACAAACTCACTTCAACACCAAAGACATAAAACAAATCTACCACTAATTCTCCTTACTCATGTGATTGCCTATATATCATTTTTATGGTAAATATAAGCTCTGTGAGGGCAAGAATTTGGTCTCTCTACCACAATATCCAACGTGTGTAGAACGGCGCATGATACCATAGTTGCTCAATAAATATCAATGAGTTGGGACACTGGACTTCATTCTTTATTCATTTTTGGATGAAAGAAAAATGTACAAAGTGGCAATAATTGGCCCAGTTAAAGTGAGAATTGCTGATTATCCAAGAAGCCTTTACCCTTCCCAGATGAGATAATTGACTATATATTTGGGAAACAATTATTCCTTGCAAAAGATACAATCATAGTTACAGACATGTTTGAATTCTTTTTATGAGAGATAAGTGCAATGCTCCAAAAATTCTAAATATTTTTGTAAAGTGAAATACTAGATAGTGTTAAGTTTTAAGCTTTCACATAGCCTCTACAGTATCATAGATTTAACACTGTCAATATTACTTCTATTGATATTGGACCAAAATTATCAGACACATGTACAGTCACTTCTGCTAGAATGGAATATATGCAAAATCGTGCAAATGAAAAAAAAAAGGGCTTATGGGTAAAATGCTTTGGGCACACCACTCAAAACTTTGTCAGTGACTCATTAAAAAAAGAGAGAAACCTAATAAAATGGTAGCATCATTTTACACTTGAAAAATGGTTAAGAAATACATAAATCCTATAAGAAATGTCACATTACCCTAAAAAAGATCTGAAGTTTTCTTATTGAGGTGAGCCTCAGAAGGGTTTAGCTAATATGTTATTGTAAAGTGGTAGAAGGAGGACTACATGAAATTAGACAGAAAGTTGTAAACTATATGTGGAAGTGGTGGCACACCAGGTGGAGAGCAAGATAAGAGGTAGATGACTGAGGCACATGCGCAGTGCACTTTGTATACTCCTAAGCAGCTCAGTTCTACTGCATGAACTTTTCTACATTCACCTGTATTTCTTGCAGATGAACTTGTGCATAAGCAATTGCAAACTTTGCATTATGCAAATTGCTTCGTAATATTTCAATCACATTAGAACAAATTCATGTTTTCAAAACAAGTGTTATAGCAAAACTGCCTCTATCATCTTCCAGAAGAATGAAAGAGAAACCAGGACAGAAATCTCAGCCCCATCGATGCAGGATCATTCTAGCACAGTTTGCATTTGACTCTTTCATCCTAAATAAAGTTTGTTTTATCTATATGTTAAACTTATTAAGAGCAACAGATGTTCAATAGCATATCCAGGAGCCCTTTGCCCAACTATATTTAATATAATAGGACTCAATAAATATGTGTTATTAAAAAGCCCAGTGGTATATTATAATAATCCACTCCAATTATGTAGTATTTGGGTGCTAAGGTAGCAGGGGTAAAGTGTAGAAATTACATTATAAAGCAAAGACATCGTAAGGTCATCGTGGTTTTAAATAAAGTTTAGTGACTGAGATCCTCAAAATTTGTATGCACATTTATGCATCTAATAAATTATACCATAGCTACACATCTAATAAAAAATAGGTTATATTAAATAACCATGACCCTAGATAACATTGAAATTTACTAAATCTTAATTTTGAATTCTCTTCAAAGTGTTTTAATGTACCCCAATAGTTTTGTTTCTTGGCTTACTGTAAGTTAAATGGATATATAGGTCTTGGTTACAGTTCCACATTCTAGTTATTTTGGTCATTTAAGAACTACAGCAGTGGGTTGCACAAGAATTAACCATTTACAGAATACCTCCGATATGCAAATCTCTGTTCAAAATCATATTCAATATATTGTTTTAAAACCTGCTCCTTTTTATATAACCTATTTTAGTTAGTTATTTAGTTAATTAACAAACCAATCTCATTGACTGTATTGGTATGTATTTATAGTTGTTACTTAAACAACAAATGTATTTTTCCTCCTCAAGTTTTGTACGGATCAGCTGGGGTCTCTTCCCGGCTCTGTCATCATCCTCACTCCAACACTGAGATAACAGAGCTACCATTACATGGAACATCGCTGGTCACAACAACAAAGTAAAATCATCCACTGTCTCTATAAGTTTTTGCCCAAGAATAACACTCATTACTCTGCTCACATTTCCATTGGCAAAAGCATGTCATGTGGCCACGCCTAGTTCCAAGTGGGTATGAAATTTGCCCTTCTGCCATGGGCTGATAGGGTAGGAATGCTAAATACCTGTGAGTAGTTACAGTAACATCCATCAATTTAATGTTTTCTAAAGTCCTTCGTATTTATTAAATTCCATAGTTATTTAAAAAAAAAAAAGAGGGGCACTTTATATTGAATGTGTGAAACTTTTGAAATTTGTCAGATTATTTAGTTTGGACATTTTTTTCATATGAAATAGATATTATAGAAATGGAACATATCACATCATTCAAAAATTCCTTATTAATCACAGTAAAAATTTCAAGAGATTAAAATTTGATATAAGTATCCAAAAAGAATTTTAATAGTTAAAAATGAAGAAAAAAATTTCTTTTTTTATTTTGAAAGCTATTCAGATAACACAAAAACACATGACCTAAATCGTTTCAATGGAAGTAAGAATTGTGTGCAATAAAAGAAAATAAATGTGTTTAGAAACTTGTAAATGTTAGGAAAGCTTTACAGTCATGAAATAGCTAAGGTCTGATGTTAGTGGAAAAACATGGGACAATCTCCATTAAGGTGCCCTCCTTCTCTAAATGTACAGACTCACATGTCAGCCATGGACTTTCCATGCCTGGTCAGATTTGTCTTCTTCAGTTACCACTCAGTTACTAACATAACCAGACTCAGCACCTCCTCCCCAGCATGGCTTGGCTGTCACATGTAAAAGTGATCTGGTTTGTTTAAACAGAATATTTTCTTACTGTTCTCTTTGTTATTATATATCATAGCAGAGAGCTTTGAGTTAATAAACCAGCATTTAGCCACTGCCCACATGTCAAAATAGGTCATAGAACCTTCAAGGGAACATCAAATCAAAAGATCGATAACATCAACGTAGCTTGTGCCATACATTTTGGAATGCGACCACTCTGACTTTTGGTCCATTGCCAATATATTCTGTCTTCTGTTAGTCTCATATTTTTGAGTATTCAGCTTCCCTTTCCAACCTGATTAAAAACTTCTTTAGCTCAGAAACCAAGCTGTGTACTTTTGTGGGGTTCAACCACAATACCTAATAGAGTGTTGAGTACACTGTAAGTCCCTGAAACTTTTTTTGTCTTGTGACACATATTTAAAACATAGGGAGGACAGAGAACTTTTATTTCTTCATTCAAAGAAAAATATCTTTGAGCAGCTACCACAGATCCTGCACTGTATAAAGTTTGGGTAAACAACAGAAAACCAGCTCCAAAACCTAGATCAGTGGTTCTCAATCAGGGTCAATTTTCTCTCCTATGGGCTTTTGGCAATGTCTAGACATAGTTTGGGTTGTCACAATTGAGGAGGGGATGCTGTTGGTATCTAGTGGATAGAGGCAAAGGATTCTGCTAAACAACATGCGCCGAACAGCACCACAACAAAGAATTAACCAGCCACAAATGTCAATTGTACCCAAGTTGAGAGACCCTGCCCTATAGTACAGTGGAGGAAACAGAGTGAAAAAGTTTTAATACAAACTGACTAAGAATGATGTCTTCTTTTCCCACTATTCTTAAAGTCCATGATTTCAATATTTGTATTTTATTAAACAATGATAATGACACTGATAATGACAACTTTAGATATAGACACATAACAAAAACAGATATATAACTAACTTCTAAAGGAGTTAGAAGACAATGGTTACTGAGAAGATTTTTGCGGATGGAGATATAAACAGTTATTTTTATTATTTCCTTAAAATAGAATTAACATCTTCCTCACTAACAGAAATAAAAAGAAGATAACAGTAAGTAGGATAAAGTTTAGGAAAGGTATATTTGTACTAAAATTGTATTTCCAAAATCTCAATGTCTACCAGGGCCATTCCACAGCTTGAGATCTACTCAAGACTGGCTAAAACTCCAATTCTCTTTGCTTGAGGGTCTTGAATAGAAAAATAATGTTCAATAATTTCATGTGTAAAAGTAAATATATAATACAATAATAATATTTCAAGTGAATAAACAATTTCCAGTTCATATACAGGATTTTTTTTGACAAGGTAAAGATGAATTATATATAATAAAACAAGAGAATTTTACATACTATTCTTGCTAGTATCCCAAAGTTAATTTTCAAAATGCTGTGCACAGTAGTTTAATGCAAACTGGTATTCACTTGACAGCAAAATCTCCACTATTTGAGGGCCTCGAGGTGGGGAACCTCCTGGGCACAATCTAATTGTGTCTAACCTAATGGGGCAGGTGTCAAAACCCCCCATTTATGTCTATTACTGCAAAACTTCAATAAAATGTTAACTCTTTATACCCATCAGAGCCTCAAAGAGTTAGTAATGAAAAGTTTCAAGGATATTGATCACACCTTTGCTGCTGAGACTAAGAAACCTATCTTTGTAAGTTTGCTTCTCTCTCTCTCTCTCTCTCTCTCTCTCTCTCTCTCTCTCTCTCTCTCTCTCTGGGTGTTGTGTACATAAATTTTTTTAACTGTGTCTCAGAGAATATAGACACAGGGTACATCATTCTTTCTTTTTCTTTTCTATCTCACCTAAAGTAGAATTAGCAAACCCCTCATCTCTCTGTCTTTATATTTGTTAATCTGTTTTCACATTTTACCCTGAGCCTTTTTTTTCTTCTTCTTTAGCGATGTCTCTTTTACTCTAATTGACCATTGTTAAGAACTAAATAGATATTTTTTTCTCATTTTAGTAATTGAACTATTTTACATTTCATTTTAAATGTTCATGCATTCTTCACTTAATTATTTAACCTATCATTTCCAAAAAACCTATTATATTTCTGGTTCATATTAAGAACTATGAATATGACAATTAACAAAAAATATATTGCCTGTATTCTTGCTATACCTTATAGTCTTTGGGAAATATACACACGTAACCTGGAAAGGATGTTACAAAGTGATAAGCTCTTTGAAAGCAGAAGTAGAGTTCTATGAGAAATCATAGAAGAGGCAACTATGTTAGCCCCAAAGGAGTTAAATCTTGAGGAAAATTGCCAGATGTGTTGACATCTAAGCTTCAATATGGGGAATTAGGAACAATTACCCTACCAGGCAATGGGGAATGTTAATTCAAAGTGTTGGAAACATGATCAGATGTGTATTTTCAAAATATCACTTTCTTTTCCATCACTACTGCAGTGAGGCAGGATTGGAAGCAAAGAGGCCAGCCAGGAGTCTCTTACAGTTGCCACTTCATGAGACAATTTTCATTGCAATAGAAAAGAAGCAGAGGAAATTTGAAAGAGATGAATGTAATTATTGTTAGTTGGGAATAAGAGTAAAAGAGCTGAGGCCAATGCCATGGTCTCCGACTCAGTCAATTAGTAGATGGTGGTACATTTCCTTGAATTGGAGAGTACAGATGGAAGAGCAGGAGCACAGAAGCTTGAGGGGCAGGAGAAAGAACAGGATGATTTCAATTTTAACCACATTCTATTTGAGTGACCTTGGAGTCATTCTCACGGAGGGGCCCAGGGAACAGTTGGCTATATAAATGTGTAACACAAGAGGAAGCAGTACAGTAGATAAACTTTGGAGGTACATTATTTTTCTTAATGGAATGAATACATTGTGCATATATTATGCTAATTTTTCCACTATAATTCCAGAAGTAAAGGATCTTTAGCCCAGTCCTTGATATGTCATCAAAGGCTTTGGAGATTTTCCCTTTATCATCATAAACATGCATTTCTTATTAGTGTCTTTGTCAAAAAGCTTAAATCAAAATTACTTTATTAATCTCTTACATTTGTGTAGTCTTTCCCAGTTTACTGAAGTTCTTTCCCATACAGCTCCAGACAACATTTCAACTCTATGAGCTGGCATTAGCAAAGCAGCCTAAGGCCAGGAAACCAGGATAGAACCACAGACCAGGAGTTCTAATGAGGTTGCTGCAAGTATTTATTCTGGGGTCACAGCCAGTGTTCAGAACCAGAAGTCACAGAGTTAACCACGCCAAAGCCCAAGCTCCAAGCCAAGAGCCAGAGCCAAAGCCATGGGCAAAGCCAAGAAGCAGTCACAGGATTAGCACATCAGAACAAGTCCCAGAACTGCTGTTGAACCCATTGTCCTCCCTCAGGCCCTGTGTCCTTTGGAGGCATTCTCTCTCGAGGGACTGGCACTCACAGAGGAATGCAATCCATGAGGTGAGAATGGGGTATCTGAGGATTTTCACTGTCTTTAAGGGAACTTTGCTTTGAAGAACACATCCAAAATCCCACCTAAAGCATTTATATTATCTTCTGCACATTTTTTTTAAGACAGGTGAAGTTATTTTATTATAAAAGCAACTTTGAACTTTATTTATAAATTTATTAAAACTCCTGGTGTAAAAAAAGTTTTACATTAAATTAAAATTAATAGGAAAAAATATGATGATTCCAAAATTATTTGGATTTCTTTCAAAGAATCTTAAAAATAAAAAATCTCAAATTCTATTTTGCAACTTATGTTACTGTTACTTTTTCCCTCATTTGCCCTCTTCTGAAGAACTTCAGTCATAATCTCTAAATTCATTTCTTTTCTCTTTTTCAGCTTTGATATATCCACAAGGTATATCCTACTTTCATGACCTAATCTTTCGCTAAACCTGTGTTCTCAGAAATAAATTTAGTAGAATACATTTGTCTTTCTAAGTATAATTGTGAATAGATAGTACATTCACATGGCTTCACAATTTTAAAAGTACATTTAAGAAGTATACAGTGAAACTTTCATTCCCAGTTCATCTTCTCTTTAATTGCACACCACTGTTCACAGAGATAACCATTGTCATTAATTTCTAGTTATCCCTTCAGAGTCTTGTTATGCACATATAAGCACTAACAAGTATGTATTCTCATTTCTCCTTTTTCTAAGTGAAACATAGCATAATAAGCACATTGCTCTGAATCTTGCTTTTTCATGTAAGTGTAGATTTCTCAGTTCGTTTTAGAGTTGCATAGTATTCTACTACATAGTTGTACCATAATCTAAATAGTCAGTCATTTAATCTAGACAATTAACAGAGACAATTAATTGTCAGTCTTTTACTATTACAAACAATGTAGCAATGTATAATCTCTTCATATATTATTTTGCTTATTTCCAAGTATATTTGTAGGGAAAACTGCTAGAAGCGAAATTGATGTTAGAATATATTTGCATTTATAATTTTAAGAGTTATAGCCAATTAACCTGCTATAGTATTACACTAATTTCCACTTCCCTCCCCAAAGCCTCACCAACAGTAATTTTTAATAAATTTTTAGACTTTTGCCAATCTTTAAGTGAAAAACTGTGGTTCTTTATATACTTTAATTAATTTTTCTTTTATTGTGGGTGTTATTGCATATCTTTTCATATATTTAAGAGCCAAAAGAGTATTTTCTGTTCACAACCTTTGTCCATATTTCTTTAAGTTAGTATTTTTTAACTGTTGATTTCTAAAATATCTTTTTTAAATTGAGATATGATTGACATATAACATTATATTAGTTTCAGGTGCACTGCATAGTAATTCATGAGTATATGAGAGAAATGACCACCATAGTAAGTTTAGTTAGCAACCATCTCTATACATAGATGCATTTGTGTGTGTGTGTGGGTGTGTATGTGATGAGAAAGAACTTTTAAGACCTAGATATAGTTATGACATTAGCCCTTTTTCTACAATGTGAGTTGCAAGTACTTTCCCCAGAGTTTTGTTTATGTTTTGACTCATATATGTTCTTTTTGACCATGCACAAATTTAAAAATATATATATGTTTTAAATTTATTAATATGTTTTTGGCTTCTAAAATAAAATCAAAACATATGTATACTTCAACATGACAAAAAAATATATCTTTTTCTCCCAATCTAGCATCATACTTATTCAGAATACACTGGGTATAGGAACAAAACAAGAATGCCCAATATCATCACTATGATTAACATTGTATGAAAGGTACTGATCAATTAAATAATTAATTAAAAAAACTTATTCTATTTTATATGGAGATTAAAGATATACCTAGGCATAACTACAAAAAATTTGCAAGACTTATATGAAGAAATCTCTTAAATGCTACTGAATGACAAAAAAAGATTTGAACTAAAGGAAAGACATACTATTTCCTTAGACTAGAAGACCCTACATCACAGAGATGCCAATGTGTCTTAAGTTAATGCATACATTTTATGTACAACCCTCCCAAAAATAACAACTGGTTTTGTGTGTGTGTGCGTGTTTGTTTCATTTTATTTCATTTTTTATTCCTTTGTTTTAAGAACTAGACAAAATAATTATAAAATCTGTGTAGAAAAATAAATATATAAGAATATTCAGGAAAAGATGTGAAAGAAAAATAAAGGTAAATTAACTACACAAAATATTAAAGTACATTCTGAATCCTTAATAATTATGTCAAATAAATACTAATAGACTAGTAAAATGTTATAATAAATTCAAAACTAGATCCAATATATACAGAAATTTATATATGATGATAAAGATGGCAACTCAGTTCAGTAGATAAAGGTGAACTATGTCATAAATGCTGCTAGGACGCCCGGATGATCACCTAAGAAAATATTATACCCATACTTCATATATTCCAAGTACCAGGTACATGTAAATACATCAATATTCCTAAAAAAAAAATAATAAGGAAGAAAGGAAGGACAAAAGGGAAGGAGAGATAGAAGGAGTGAGGAAGGAGGGAGGTTGAGGAGGAGGGGAGACTAGTGTACTTAAAATGCATTATAGGTGAATTGTTTTATAACCTTGAAATGAGAAAGACTTCTAACTGTGAAACTAATATACATTTTAGTATATTTTAAAATAATCTTCACAATTCTAAAACATTAAGGAGAAAAAATTTTATTTTAAATAGTAAAATGTCATGTGTCAAACCCCAAGCAAACATCTTTTGAGGAAAAAAAAAAGAAAAATCTCTTTTCTTTTAAGCAGAAAGATATATACCAGAATATCAAAGGACTATAAAGACTGAGAAGAAATTGGATTTTAAAGGTCCTCTAACTGAAACATACAAAAAAAAAAGTGAGTGATCTCTCCAGTTAAGTATATTAAGCCCTTGTGCATTTAAAAAAGAACATGGATTATAGTGATTTATAGTCAGATGACACAGGTTCAAGTTTCTGTTCTCCTACTTACCAACCATGTGTCCTTGGCAAAATTGCTCAATCTTTCTAAAATTCAATTTTCTAATTAGCAAATGAAATTAATAGGATAATTCCTGTCAAAGTCAACAATTTATTGTTTTGATCAAATAATCTACTATGAAAATACTTCATAATCTATAAAAACTATACAAATGTTTGTTGTTATTTATGTTATGTGCTTAAACACAACAGATGTATATCTATTTTAATATAGGAAATTCAGATTAATCAAGCATATGGAGATACTCTATACAGCATCCTAGCAGTCTTGCAATTTATAGAGTAGAAGTTAGAGGAAGTTTATTACTGCCCCTGAAACTCTGCTGAATTGATTTGAATCTTATTATTTAAACTAAACTAGATGAATATGTAGAAAAATCATTACTCTAAACGTCAGAGGTCAATGGATAGAAGTGGCAGCAATTATACCAGGAATTGAGACACAGGTGAATTCCTAATGCCCATCACCGAAGCCTGTCCACTAGCGGAGCAAACAGCAGAGTCTTGGCAGGGGCAGCTGAGCTACAGAAGAAGCATAGAAGGCCGCCATCTTTCTTCTCACTCTGAATCACCATCCTGTTCCAAGCCTCTCCAATAATAGATTCCAAAGGGTCATGCTGATGAAAAAATGGAAAATAATGGTCTCTTTCCCCATCTTGGTCCTAGTACCATGGAAGGTGAAACTTTCACATACAATGTGTGGCACATTCTGACAAGAAAAAAGCATTTTCGAATAGGGATGCCAGGAAGGGGAAGTGGTTTTGGTTTTGGTTTTGCTTTGGAATCTTAACTCTGATAGGCAGGTAGGACCATTTCAATCCAGGAAGCCCCATGTAACAATACCCAGATGGACTCTTTATTTCTAGGAAAATAAAAATCATTTGCTGAAAATGGTTAGTCCCACCATCTGCAATGAAAAGAGTATATAGCTTACTCTACATACCTACATACTTCAAAGGACAGAGTATATTCTGATCTGTCTATTTTTGATAACAAAAAAAAATGAAAAATGAAAAACTTTCATATCCCAAAAAATGAGAAAAAAATTTTTGTGATCTAGAAAAATTTTTTGATCAAACTGTTCTAAATCCTTTCTCTATGTTGCTCAGTTTTTACACCATAGAGTCTGCTCTTTTCTTTAAGGTCCACAATTTTAGAAATTTTTTCTTCTGTTTATTTATTTGCTCAAAGGATGACTTTTTATCAATTGCACTATTGAGTCGTCTTCAACAAAATTCTATATGAAACTTATCTTCCTCGAATATGCTCTGCAGATTGTGCATGTCTGTGTCTCCGCCTGGAATGATTAGGTGTTGCTCTAACCTGAGGGTCCTGTCTCTTAGGTCAACCTACCACCACTGGTATGCTGGAGTACACTTGCACCACTTGCCAGAATTTATTATGTACATCCTCTCCCCACCCCAAAAGCAGTGACATCATGGTGGCAACTTGAAATTGGCCATGGCAAGAATATTTATACCATGGAAATTGGCAAAAACTGGCAACTTCCTCACTCCCCACCCCCAAGAAAGCCAGTCAGTCATTTTCCAGCACACCCAACTATAGTAATTTTCTCTCCTGGGCCACTGTTCTCTGACCAGTGTGATGAAAGTGTCGACTTAAACACATTTTGGTAGGAAAATTTGCAACTTACTTGAAAGAGTACCTACTCATACCAAAATATAAAAATCTTGTTGAGTCAGGTATAATACTAATTGACATTCCCCAGAAGCAGGACCTTGAGCTGTTAACTATATAATCACTTTATGGCACTATTGGGAACCTATTCTTGAAATTGTATTTCTTGCTGGCACAAATTAACTCCAGAGTTTTTTGTAGTGAGTGGTTTGGTTTTTGTTAACTTCTCCCAAAGCACTAAGATCTCCAGGATTTAGCAGTATCTGCTGAGGCTGAAATTGATCGGCTGAGTCAGTACAGCCAGATACAAGAAGGTATCATAGTATGACTATTTTCCATGCCCTTTTATTTGCAGCCAACTGGAAGTTCAGATGATAAGTTACAAGATTTAGAGTGTGGAGAGCGAAGAGATAAAGAGACAGTACAGCTGTTGCTCAGGGATCAACCCATTAATTCGGAACCATTGTTCTGGACCAACAGTACAGGGAAAATGTTGGCGCAAAGAGGATAATTTTTCCCCATACCTTACCTCCTTTCCCTCCTTCTGGCTTTCAGCAGGTATGGTGGGGAATGGCACAAAACACTTTCCCTCCCAGATGCCAGACAATTTGAAATCTGCTTTCAGTACAGGTCCTATAGATTTGGTTTGGGTTAAATTGTGTCCCTTCTAAATTTCATATGCTGAAAACCTAACCCCTAGTACTTCAGAATGTGACTTTTTGAAGAGAGGACCTTTAAAGAGATATTTAAGCTAAACTGAGGTTCTTAGACTATGCCCTAATCCAGTATCAGTGGTGACCTTTCAAGAATAGGAGATTAGGATAGAGATGAAAATACACAGAGGCACCATGTGAAGACATCAGAAGAAGACAGCTATCTACAAGCCAAGAACAGAGGCCTCAGAATAAACAACCTTTATTACTCCTTGATCTTGGACTTCCAGCCTTTAAAACTGTGTGAGAAAAAAAAATTGTTATTTAAGCGGCAGAAAAGTACCCAGTCTGTGCAGTCTGTGGTAGTTTGTTATGGCAGCTTCAGCAAACTAATGCAGCATTCCTCTTTGTTATCAACTGCATTTTGCACACCCCTCCCCCTCCAACCCACCACATCATATAGATAAGTCCTAACCCTCATTGTGAGTGTATTTGGAGATAGAACCTTTAGGGAGATAATTAAGTTTAAATGAGGTCATAAGAATGGGGTCCTTATCTGATAGAACTAGTGTCATAAGAAGAGGAAGAGACACCAGCAATTTTTCTCTCTTCATGCACACACAGAGTCAAAGCAGTATGAGGACACAGCAAGAAGGTGCTGTCTACAAGCAAGGAAGAGAGCAGCCTCACCAGCATTTTGCTAGCACCTTGATCTTGAACCAACTTCCAGAACTGTGAGAAAATAAAATAAATTTTTGTTGTTTAAGCCACCCCGTGTGTGCTTCATTGTTACAACAGCCAGATCTAACTAATACACTCTTCCTTTGTATATTATTAAATAAATACAGTTATTTGTGAAGCTAAATCTAAAATGAAATCTGAGAAGAAAATAATGCCAATTTGTTTTTTTGAAAAGTCAAGTATGTTTCAAATGAGAAACAAACAAGAAAAAGGTTACATATAATACTTCACTACCCTATGGTTTTTGGCTACCAAAGGCTTGATTCCCAAAATTAGAAACATAAAGATTAGAGAGACTTTTAGTTACTAGTAGACAATGACCCTAAAAGAAGCTACCTAGTCTGCTCATGAGGCATAATTCTTCACTTAAGTGACACAGCAACATAGTTATTTAGGAGGAAACATGAATACTTCCTGGCCACTAGGTTATCATGTGGTTTACCAATGTCAGAGTCATTCAATTGCATGGTGAGTTCCCGTGATGCCCCCCTCCAGCACACACACACACACACACACACACACACACACACACACACACACACATGAACACACACACTGTGCTCTGGAAGACCCCTACAACTGAATTAGTGCCTGACACTGTAGAGGAAATTAGAAGAGAGCTGTTCTGGGTATTTTTCCATAGCCCACCTCCATCCTTTTCAAACCTGCTCTGTACCTTGGGAACTGACCAGTGAGGATGGCATCAATGGATTACCTTTGCCCTCCAGCTGTGGTTGGGTTTAACATCAGAATATATCTGAGGACTAGAGGAGAGTAGGGATATATTTATTCGCCTGGGTGCCCTGACCCCTTCCAGATCACTGAGGATTGACTGCGTTTTCTATGGTAGATCACAGGTTCAGTCAACAGCTCCTTCCATTAAAATACCCTCTCTGAGCACCTGTAATCTCCCTTTCTTCTTGGCCTTTAGGCCTAGGTCGTAAAGGCTCCCTTTTCTTGCTAGTGATAGCTATTACATCAATCTTCATTCATTCACTTAAATGTTTACCACAGTTTTATAAACAATTACTTTATGAAACTCTCCTAAGTTAGTTTGAATGAGCCATCTTTTTTTCTGTCAGGACTCCGGCATGTAAAAGAGTCAGTGAAGATCAAGGATGTAGCCTAGCCAAATGACACCAAAGTCTTCTAACTCTTCCACACATCTCCATCCCAAGTCACTATGCTCTAATACATTCCCACCTCAGGGTCTATGTGCTTAGTGTTTTCTCTTCTTAAGATGTTTTTCTATTTTTCTTTACTAGATTGCCTCCATTTCATAATTTCAGAAAATCCTTTCCAAAGAGCTCTTTTCTACATGAAAGAGGCTCTTCTCTTCCCTTGTTTTTACTCCAATTCATTTCCTTCTAAATCAGAATTTGAATATATTGCTTTATCACCCACTTCTATAGGTTCCAAGAGATTAAGAATCATGGCTTATCACATCTCTAGTGCCCACAACTGTGCCTGGAACATAGCAAGTTCTCAAGAATTATAAACATCTACTTATCAATCATTCCTACTCCTTCTCCTCATTTGCACACACACACACACACACACACACACACACACACACACACACACACACACATTCTCTCTCTCTCTCTCTCTCTCTCTCTCTCTCTCTCTCTCTCTCTGTCTGTCTCTCTCCACCAGGCACTTACACCTTTAAGATTATTAATAATACATTTTAATAGCTAATTTCTACATGCTGCTTTAGATGATGTTTGAATTGGATTACATATTAGAATTGGAAAGGGAGCACTGGGCATACTATCTACTACCTTAGCCAAGGTCTTTCAGGCTCCATAAAAATAACTTTGTACTAAAGCAACAAGGTAATAAATTATTACTAACATGAAGTTCTTCACTCCCAGAGAGAGACTTGGGCACTGGAGAGAAATAGTTTCAATCATGGATTCATTGGGCCAATTCTATTTCTTTAAATAAAAAAAAAAGGTACATCAATAGAAAGTTTAAAGGATAATGATGGAACACTTAATATTAAATGAAAGAAAAACCAAGGAGATGTGGATGAGATTTGAAAGACTTTGAAGTCCACGTAAGGAGGAATTTGGTCTTTTGCCTTTCACCTAGAATACATAATTAAGATGACTTTGGCTCCAATGGGGCACATGGGAACTGTGGAAGGATTGAACATTTTAAGGATTTAGAAATGTCTACAGTTGTCTCTGCCTTAATTACATAAGGGGAAAGCTTTTATTTTAACTCTCGCCAAGGAAACCCTAGTCGTGAAACTTTTTATTTGACAAAATGTTTACTCTCACAGGAAAGAGGCAGGGTTGTGCACAGTTGATGAGCCAACACTGAAGTGGTTATACATGAGCAGAGGGAGAGATCCAAGGAATGGGCATGGAAAAGTTGCCAAAATTATCATGACATCAGGGTCATAGATCAAATCTGTGACCTTCATGCAAATCTTGGGAAAGTCATGTTTACAAAACACATGGCACAATCATGAAACTTCTAAAGATATTCTCCAAACAGTCATATATTCCAAACTGCTAAATTGTCTCACAATGAATAAAATGTTAATGTTTTCAAGACTTTGAAAGCAAACATGCTTATATATCCAAATTTCAGTTACAGAGAAACCCTTTTCCTAAACCAACTGTGCATACCTTTCCTTTGCACCACTGTCAAGCAGCTGAAAGATAAAGACAAACATGAATAACAAAGCACAGCACTAGAGCTAAGAGAGATTTGATTCATGTTCTGAGGGTCCATGCCACTTCTGAACGCTATGAGATGTTTACTGTTCATGAAGGACACAGTGAGTGCACATTGATTATGATCTCACTCAAAAGTCTCTCACACCCAATAAAGTGGGATGCATTTAGGAGGTCTGGTTGAGAATGGCTGAGACCAGTCTATCAGTTTGAGTCCTCTGGAAGTTCTTAGATAATCTTGCATGGTTATAAATAGTATTACTTGATCAATAAAAAACCTCCTTTTGCTATGCTAGATTGATGAAGGCAAATATTACATGCACAATGACAGTGGCAAGGGTAGGAATTCACCAGCCTTACGGTCTAGTCTCATTCCATCCTGAGCTCTGAATCCAGAATACTTAAGCTCTTTTCCTCAGTTCCTTGATTCAATTTCATTTGCTACCATGTAAAATTCATTTTTCTAGAAGATGGGAAATACCAAGATAAATAAGAAATTCACTATGTAATAATGATTCTAGCCCAATCATAGTAACATAAATTAATACCTACAGAATAGGAAACATTAGAATTAACTATGTAATGAGTCACTAAGTTTTGAAGTCCAGTGAAAACAGAGGATTTGTATATTCAAACCACCTATGTTTAGCTCATAAAAGACAGTACAAGCTAAACATTGGTTTTTTTACTGTTGACTTTACTATTCATTGATTGTTCACATATGTTTGACCTGTAGGGAGGGCACAGTTTTTATTCTTATACAAATGTGATTCTAACTAGGACCAACCTGGATTTCCATGAGATATAAGCCATACCATTTCTGGAAAAATAAGACATCATTGAAATCATGTAGCAAACAACACACCTATGCAAACTTGTCAATTGTTATTGTGGCAGGACATTTACAATTCCATTCTCCTTTGATTTATATCCCCAAACTATATTGTAAGTTCTTAGAAGACAAAAGTCTGAGATTTATACTTATGAATTAAGGGTACCTATCATGAAAATTTAAACACACTGCATGCCCCAAAAAACTTTTCTACAGTGTTAGATTCTCAAGTGAGCTTACATCCACCAGTGCAATCTCTGATTACGGTGAAATTTCTGATTCAAGAAAAGCTATTAGAGTAAGTCAAAAGAACTTTAATTAATATGAAAGGAAAATTCCATTTAAAAAATTTTAAAGGGTAAAAATCCTGAACTACGTCTATATGTGTATCACTGAGTCACCAGCACCTAGAAAAGTGGCACCTTTTTATTTTTATTCAATGAGTTAATGAATTAATCTTTAGTCTCCCTCTTTGACAAAATGTTGAGTACAAAGAGCCTCAGATATCAAGCAGTTTGGCATGTCCCATGAGAAGAATCACATGATTTGTTTGGCTCAAATGACAATATGAAGTCATCCAGCCATCATTCACATATATAAAACAGAGAGTGAGTGATGAGGGGAAGAAAATGAGGGAAAATAATAAACTTCATGGAGGAGTTATTATGTGTTAAGCATTGTGCTAGGTCCTTTATATAAAAGGTCTTATTTAATCCTTAAACATCTCTATAAATTAGATGCTAGTATTTACTCTATGAACTTAAAAAGATGAGTAATAAGTATAATAAGCAAACTCATTCAAAAGAAAGAGAAAGGTGAAACAGTGTTGTTCAGATCAAAGATATAAAACAGAAAATAAATTTTCCTTCAAAATATTGACTTACTAATTTAACACTTTTATTAAAAATAAAAAGCAAAATGCTTACTATGAAATGTACGTGTGTATCTGTACACATAGGTAGATTCCCACTGAATGATAAAATTAAAGTACCCCTTGGAAAAATATAATGAACAAATCCAAAAACACTGTTTTACCAAAACCTCTGTAACTGATCTCAGTTTTATTTCAGAAGAAATGCTCTCTAAGGAGAAATAAAATAAGTTTTGGTTTCAACAGTCATTGTCTTTTTGTGCTGTTCATAATAAATTGGGCTAATTGTTGAATGTGAGAAGTGATGGTTTTATGATACATATGACTGCCTAAAAATTATTGGTTGCTAAATTTGTCATCTTTAACTAACAAGTTAGAAGAGAGAGATGATTCTCAATGTGGAATCCCTTAAGTTCTTTGCAACCCCCATGTGTATTTGCAACAGGTAACCCCAGTTATCAATTACACAAACTTGAAACACTGAAAGAGTTTCAAATATCACATAACATTTTAATATTTAATATGTATTTTAAGCATATCAATTTCTGCATATAAAGAGTGACTAGCACATCATGCATTACAATGTCATACTAGCTCTGAGGAACAACAGCTTTCAATTTAAAGAATAAAACACCCTCCAGCTGAAGAAAATTCTCACATTACAATATGTTTAAAAGAATCTATTCCAGTTGTGGTTGGTTGTCTATGAGAAATCTTTTTCATAGGGGGAAAAAATTGAGCATTCCCATGTGAAAGTCTTTCTTGCAAGAGAAAAAAACTGTATGTTGCATTTTATACAAACTAGGTGAATTCAAAATGATGGATCATTTCAAAAATATTCATTATACTATTTACTTACATAAATGTGGTTGTATAAAAAGTAAAAGAGGAATGCATTCACAATTGGTTTAAGTAATTTTCTCTTGGCAAACCACCATATAAAACAGGGGCGTCATGGCGCCACAGAATTCTGAATTGTGGTGGAGCATCATCAGTACACATGGCATTAATCTTTGTCTCGTTGCAGGAGACACCCTTGCTTGCATTAGCAGGCTGCTTCTTAAATGTAAGATGGTGTAATGTAACTCAGGTTTAAATAACACAATAAATAAGAACTATTTTCTTTAGTCTCTTTCACCAATCTCTTCCAAGACTTCTTTGTTAAAATGCTTCATTGTTTACACATTTTAATGTAAATAATAACTTCTTGAAGATAAGGGAGAAAACTTTTTCAAATGAGCATGGTAAAGGAAGAAGCTCAGCGATTATTATAAAATTATTTTCATTTAATATGGTATGCAATTAAGAATTTTTTAATCAGCATATGTATGTGAACATAGCATAATTACTCTATTTTCATGCATGTCTTTTAACAAACCGACAGTCCCAATAGTTTGGAAATCTCACTGTTTTATATCACTTCATGCTCCCCATAACAAGGCAAACATTTAGCTGTCCTTAATGTCTTCTAATTAAATACTCAAAACATTCTTAAAGTATTCTTTTTCCAAATATAGACTTATTTTAAAATAAGACTTTTCCAAATACATTTTTCTATTGAACTGAGAAGCTTTCAGAAACTGTCCCCACTGAATATAATGACTATTTAAGGGAACAAGCTATTTATGTGGAAATATTAAGAGGGATGATTTTGATAACCCACACTCAAGGCCAAAATAAGGATCATTGGGACTTTTACCGAGGAAGTTAATGGAGGCCAGGCCATTGGCAAATGACCTTGAAATCCCTCGATGTAGCCTCAAATTGGCTTCAGCACAAGCTTATTATTAATGCAGACAGCTAGTTTATACCACGAAAAGCACATGGTATCTCTCTCTGAAACCATAGCTGTCACTCAGGCACCCCCGTATACAAATATAAGCATCAGTGTAACAGCACTTTTACATATTTTTAATAAATATCATATGTTTATTAATCAGTATTTTATACTGCCTAAAAAATTAGAATTGATCTGCTTAATAGCAACTTTACATATATATTAAAAAACTATCATGTAAAGATATTTAAATGAAGCATGTTACGTTATAATGCTTGAATCAGATTTTAAATTGTATTTTCCTCTCTGATTTGCAATGCCCCAATGACAAATATCAAAACCACTATTTTAGATATCTTAACATGTTATAATTATTTCCCTATTGTTTTTGAAAATAGATATGATATAATTCAGAACTCACACTCTCTCTCTCTCTCACACACACAACACACACACACACACACACTCACTCACTCACTACCCAATCAGAAAGAAATTGTTTGCTCAGTTTGCAGATATGAAATCATTAGGGACTGGGTTTTACTTTAGGAAATCTGAGTACTATGTATTGTTAATGTAAAATAAAGAAATAAAGCCTGGGAAGTTAGAAGATTATTTTTTTTGGAAATACATGTTTAGAGTTTAAAAAAAAGAAAAAAGAAAAAATCTCCTAATGGTAAAGCATTAACAAATACTTTTTCATATGAATAAAATCTGTAATCAGTTAGATAAGAGCAATGTGCCTTTTTTTGGCATTTAATCAAACAATGAAATCATATACACATTTCCTGACACAAAAGACAAATGATGTAATAATCTGAAGGAGTTTCTCTATCTCCTTGGAACTTTGCATACTTGACTTGTTTTCCATATTTTGTGACTTTAAATGGTGGGAAAATTATATTAAAATGCTTGTAGCAGTTCCTCTAAACTAGCATCCTTTTTGTTTTATTGTATTTAATATAAAAGCAGCAATTATTTGATTTCAAAGTTATGAAAATATGTACCTTATGAGAAAACAAGCAATTTAAGCTTTAATTGGTGTCATTTTTCACAGAACTGGCAAGATTCTTGCATCCCTGGCACGTTGTTTTTCTATAAAACTGCGGAGCTGCCTTCAATGAATGTTTTACGAACACAAAAGTTGTTATATGAAGGTATATGCATAGATGCCTGGAAATATAAGATTTCTGGTGGGAGTTATTTACAAAAGATGTATTTCATTTGTTACTGTGCGTGGAACAACTCCTATTATTCTAAATGTTTCTCTCTTCTCAATAAGACTGTTCTTAGCTCATGTCTATGAAACGTTGGAGCTTGTATCTAAAGTAGAAATAAAAGTGGATGCTTTGATGAGGGAAAACACAATACTTGTGAGAAAAGTAAAAAAGAAATAATAATTTTAACTGAAAAGAGACCATATTATAATATATTGAAAGGCTAATTCTGGTTTTAGTCAGAAGATAGGCAATATGGAATATACACTGGCAGGCTTGCCTTATATAAATTGTATAAACGAACCACAAAACTTTCTATTTCCTGAAGTGTTGGTTTACCATGAATACTTGGACTTATTCTGTTCAGATTATACATTTTCCACATTTTTCAAAATTACATTTCTGAAGGATAGCAGTTTTATCTATTTATTAAGAGATTTCACAAGCTTTGCATTTCTAAGGACTTTAAAGGTTTCCACACTTGAGAAGATGTTTTTGTTTGTTTTTATTGTTTTAATGCAAATTCCCAGAGCTACAGCCAAGGTTTCCTATCAAAAGATCAGAATTAAAATAAAACATACATATTTTTTTTCTATATTTCTTTCTTCCTTTTTTAAATGTCTAGATGATTCCTATGATCAGCCGTTTTGAGCAACATTCCAGATGCATGGACTTTGTGCAGCAAGTTCTTGTTGGGTAACTGGAGATTAGAATAGACAAGTATTCTTGTACTCTTTAACTTTTGTTTTATGTTGGTAATATTTATTGATCAAAAAGGCTAACATATACTGACTGTTACTATATGTCTAACACTGCACTAACCCCTTATATGCCTGTATCCCAACAGTCTTATGAAACAGATAATCATTCTCTCTTCTTTAGAAATGAAGGAATTTTTTACAATAGCCACATAGCAGGTAATGGATAAACACAAACTAGAACGCAGGTCTGTGTGACTTCTAAACACTGTTCTAGACTAGGAGATTCAAACACAAGCAGAACCACCAGGGTTTTGAAAGCGTTTTTTGTTTGTTTCAAGTTAGGCATTAATGCCACCAGGGCTTTTGGGACCCAAACTATTGTTATCCCTCTCATTATTAGTTTGATTCCATTTTGATTCAAAATGAACCACCCAACACTGACTGAATTGCATGATAATAAGTATTCCACTGCTGCTACTTTCTATGAGTATTAATATTAAATGGTTTTAAATAGTTGCTCAATGGAAGCAAAAGTGTGTTTAAACTACCATTTAATAACTCACCAATCCATGACTGAGTGAAAACACTACCAAAAAATAACCAAAGATACTGAGAGAGAGATTAAAAAGACTTTTTTTTTTTTTTTAGGAAACCAACAAATTCATTTCCAAATGGAATCAATGTATTGTATTATACTTCTTTAAAAGATAGCCTTTGATCCTGAAAGTTTCCCATGATACTCTTAGTTTCGGTTACATGTTTGACTTTGGTTCTTCCTAGCACTTTGGGGTCACTCTTAGGTATGTACTAACGTGTGAACCCCTGAAGTGTACATCTTCTGATATTTGTCTCTCTATCCCCAGATGGAGGCATATTGTTCTTGGTATACTCCAGTCTATAGTTGACAAATTTTTTCTACAAAGGGCCAGATAATAAATATTTTAAGCCTTCTGGGCTGTACCATATCTGTGGCAACTACTTAACTCTGCTACTGTAATACAAAAATGGTGATAGATAATACATAAGTAAATGAGTGTGTTCCAAAAAGCTTTATTCATGAACACTGAAATTTCAGTTTCAGGTAATTTTTGTGTGACACAAAATAGCATTTTTCTTTTAATTTTTTTGCAGCCATTTTATAATGCAGAAACTATTTTTGGTGCATGGACCATATAAAACAGTCAGAGGACCACAGTTTGCTGACTCCACCTCTAGACAATCAATACACATTTGTTGACTGGTTGAATGGCTAGACGATTGCAAAAAATTAGTTTCTGCTTAGGCCAAACATAACGAGGCAATGCATATGATAGATGAAAGCCTGTGTCATGACATTCAATTTCAGATTTAGAAATAATTATAAAGAACAGAAAAATTACTTCTAAAGTAGTAATTGGTAGGCAAAGTCAAAATGATTCAGGTCTACATAATTAATATCGAACTAAAGATTTCTGGAAAAATCAAGATTGTATGTAGATTGACATAAAACAAAACTCTTTCAGTCCATCCTCACCTAAAGACTAGGACTTTGGTGTTTTTTTAGCTGTTTCTGTGATATTTTGCTTGACATCCTGTTTGATCTATTTTGGGGGGTAAGGAAATATCTATTCTCACATTTAGCTCTCATCTGTGCTCCTTATCGAGGCTCACAGTAATTATTTAATATTTGAGCACACCGCTGCCTTGCTTGCAAAACTTTCATAGGTGACTCTTTGCGTAGATCTGATAATTGCATTGTTGTTCTTTGACAGTTTGATTATTACTATTTTAGGATTTAAAGTAATTTTTTTATCTTATGAAAAGAAAACATCTTGCAGGACAGAATCCATCCAGGTGGACATAGGATGGTAATTGAAAGGCTGCGCTAGTGCCAAGGCGAGAATAAGCCTGAGGAAGTGGTAGAAGTAAATGCACTTTGTCCTTGCCTGCCTCCTGAAATCCCTAGCCTCAGAAGAACAATTCATGCCCCAGACCCATTAATTCCTGCTAAGCGTGTTAAGCAATAAGACTACATTATGTATTTCATCACAATACCCTTCTCCTCTTCTAACATTGCTAAGATGCTTGAATTTCTTGGAGACTGTCAAGCCCCTGACCCTCTCTTTATTAGCCGGGCCAGGTCAATCCCATGTGCTCACATGTCATCACTTCTCCTCCCCAACCCAAATTACTCAAAAGCAAGAGAATGCGTGAATATTAACCTGGCTTACAAATCAGAAAAAGTAGGATGCCTTAATTTAGAATTTATTCTTTGAACTTTATAAATTGATATCTGACTATTTACAAAATATATTATTTAAACTCTTCTCTGGCCTGAAAAATACTTGACTCCGAAAGGAAGTGGCAGATGGTATTATGATATATGGGGTTCAAGACAAAGGCTCAAAGCAATCATCATAATATGTGATCATAGATTCATTTGCTGTAATACTTGTTCAATGTCACCCTCCTAGACTGTGAGCCCCACAGGAGTGAGGACTCCGTCTGCTTCTATAATTCTGTAAACAGGACCCCATATACAACAGATAGTCAATTAAAATGTATTGAACAAATAAATAGTAAAAATAATCCAAAGCTAGCTGACAAATGAGCGTAATTGTTTAGTTGTAATGGGAAATAAAAAGCCACTTCTAGTGCACGTGAAACACCTGATAAATGTCTCTGCTTTATTTCCAAGTCCACTCTCCTCTAGCACATGTATGTCAGCTTTTACTCAACTAGTTCTTCATGTGATTTTGACCTGCTCCAACCATTCCATTTTCTGTACTGAGTCCATATTACCTCACCAGCTTCTCTTTTTTTTTTCCTACCTCCATCTTTAGGTACTTCCATAGCTTCTGTAGGGCTAAATAATATCTGCCGCTTCCTGATGTAACACTTCCCTGGTGGGTGTCAGCAGTCCGGATATTACTAGTTGTTCTAACTGCCAGTTATTTTAAATACCTCCTGGTACATGCCAGTTAGATCCATCTGCTTCTAAACATTAGTCACAAAGTCTAAGTCTCCTGTAATGTGACAGGAGATCAGGAATACCAAGAAACGGTGACCATATTGCTCAGGAGTTCATGGGTATCTACATTAAGAAAGCAACCACAGAAGTATGAATACAGGATTGTAAAGGAAAAATACTACCATTCGCCAACCTATTTATTATGTTATATGAAGGGAAATTAGAACACTTGTGTTCAATTATCAGAATCTCAAATTTAGCTGCCCTGTATAAAAAGAAAATTTAGTATGAAGACAGTAGACTATCTTGTGAAAGCCAAAGCTAGGAACTTGGCTCAGTCTCCAATCAAAGATGCAATCAAGGGCTCACAAATATCAGGTCTCTGTCTTCCTCTCTCATCTCTGTTCTCTGCACATGTGTTCAATTCTTCTCTGTTTCTCTGCTTTCCTCAGTTTCTTAGACCATATGAACTTTTTTAATGATAGTGAAGAACCTGGTCCAAACTCTTGAGGTTCCAAATCCAGATTTCTTGAAAGAGATTTTTTTAGTTCAAGTGCTTATTCCTGTACTAGTTCACAATTAAGCTATAGCCGTGTGGGAGAGGGTGAGTAAGTGGAGGAAAAGACCCCAGAAGATGCTACCTGGCAGATAATCTTAGGAAGAATGTACTACAAAAGGGTAAGAATTAGTTAAATCTGCCTTCAAAATCAAAACCTCTGACTTTAAGATGTGAGGGAACTCTTCCTGTGAATGGAGATGAGGAAATAAGAGAGTCATGAGGGACAGATGAGTAATTCTCACTCAGTTCAAAAGTGATGGGGAGTTCAGACATTGTTAGTTTACGATATCAAGAATTGTTATTGGATGAATCATAAGACTTTTAAGTCCTAGATCCTTAACTTATATTTATTCTAAGTGAAGCCCAGAAATGATGGGGAAACAACTATCAGCTAGAATTAAATGAGTAACATGGTAAGTCTGGGGAATTTCTCAGGAAGCATTTTTATGTTAAACTCAAACTGGACAATCAGTTGATCTCATTTATTGGTTCCCCCTTTACGCATCATGTTCAGGCACTGTGCTAATAACTATAGATATCACATCAAATGATTTGAGGTCCCTCCCCTAAATAATCTCACTTCCAAGTAAATATAAGACAATGTTCACACCATAAGAGAATTCCATATATAGAGTTATGGGCTCATGATGGAAGTTTATTTAATTCAACTGGACTCTCAAGGAAGACTTCATAGAGGAAATGACATTTCATTCACACCTTCCCAAATGAATAGGAGGAATTCACCAAGTAAAGAAAGTGTAAATGGTTCAACACAAACAGTATTTGACAATATCATGTTTTCTAGTTTTGTCACTCTGGGGACCACGAAGGTGATAAGGAATAATTAAGTGGCCCATTTAAAGCCCAACTAGAGTTGTTAGCACTTTTGAAGACAATAAAGTGGTAGATAAAAATGATTGAAACAACTCTGGACATCCACATGTTCAACTCTTGTTGATCCTTCTCTTTGAGCCTCCTGCTATTTGTAGACTGGTCTTGGTATCATTTGTTGTTGTTTATAGAAAATTCTTATTCTTTGCGATGCTCACATTCACTAAATACCAAGTCTGCCATGATATATTTAAAGTCAGGCTTTCTCTAAGAAAGGGATTCCCCAACCCTTGGCCACCAGTCAGTACATGACCTGTTAGGAACCAGGCCTCACAGCAGGTAAGCAGTGAGTGAGCAAGAGAAGCTTCATCTGTATTCGCAGCTGCTCCCCAGCGCTAGCATCACCACTCAGCTCCACCTCAGATCATCAGCCATTAGATTCTCATCGGACCACTGGGCTTTGGTGACAAAAAGATTGGGGATCTCTGTTCTAAGATTTTCTATAAATGATTTAGCCCTAAAGACAGTGTCCATCCATTTGGACAGCTTACGGCCCCTCAGCTCTAAGTCTGTTTATCATGTCAATTTGCTCAGGCCAGCATTTCACACACCACCATGAGAAGGCTGACTGTACTCTTCCTAGTCTGCATTTTGCCCCTTTTGTGCGCTATATGGCAATGAGTTTCCTGTGAATTGAAAATCCAAAACTTAACCATGAGGCAAGAAAATAGGGGGCTGCCACCACATTTCTGGTTAAATACTGTTAAATGGCCTACTTAGCTGTTCAGCATTGTATTTTGCCATTTCATTCTTATAGTCATGTATTCTGCTTAAAAGTATAGGAGAGTGATATATACATCTTTTGTGAAAAAAAAATAATTGTAATTATTATCTCTGAGTGGTTGTGAATGACAGAGGAAAGGACATGTGCCAGAAAAGGTAAGAGAACAGAAGGATATCAATGGTGATGGAACTTCAGATCGTTTTTAATATACTCAATAAACATATAACCGGAATTGACTATAGCTAAAATTAGGTAAGGAATAAAACATAAAGGTATGATTTTATTTGTGATTCTAAGAAGAAAAGAAATGATTAAAATTTCAGGGACATTTAAAATGATTTCTCTTCTGGATGGAATGTTCTCATTTCTCATTAGATTATCAATAAGTTAGGAGATATAAGTTTTAATTTTGATATTAACACTGTAAAAGAATTTGATGAGAAATAAACAACTAACTAAAAAGCAGTCACTGAGATTTGAAAGAGTATGAAAAGATTTAGGCTGAATTCTGTGTAGTTTTATTTTTTTTATAATCATTCTTTTTCTATAATCACTGCCATGAATCTACTTGCAACTAGAAGTGAAATGCTGTATATTTTCAAAGCACTAAAAATTCCTCAAAATAGCTCCAGTGGTTCAAAATATGCATGGTGATCAAAATAGCCACCTATAAATACTGTCAATCTATCACACAATAAATAAACATTATCAAATATTTGTATTTTCACATATGTATATAGAGAGAGTGGAAAAGAAGGAGAGAAGGCAGAGAGAATATTTCTGTTAATGCTTGCAACTAGTTGGCAAAATATATACTCCACAATATGACTACATTTCATGGGACTTATGGGAATATGTCTTTCTGTATTGTATACATACATATAAACATAGAAGTTGGAATGTTCACATGTACACATGCATACATATTTTAAATAACATCTTAAATGCAGTTTGAAAATACATATGTATATACATACTCACACATATTCTGAAATGCCACCATTCAACATAATTCATGATGTGTATTGAAATGTATCAAAGCAGAAACACATTCCAGAAAGAAATACTCGCTGGTGCAATTAAATCATAAAGGAATTTAATTTGTTCACTTAGTAGCTAAATGTTTATTTCAACATTTTGGCCAGCAGTTTCTTTAATGAGAATGTACCTGGAATGAATTAAATTTGGCTATTATTTAAGCTCATGAGTTAAAGTGTTTCTTCAGGGAGTGCACTTATGATTTGATGCATTTCAATGAATACTGTTCTTGAAAAGGCCTGTTTCAACTACTTTAAACTTGAAACCTGAAAAATCTCATTATAATCTGGTTTATGAAACTAATCATGAATATCTGTGGGATATACAGGCTGAATGAGGAACTGAATTTTTTTACATAACTACTTTATTGAGATATAATTCACATATACAAATTACCCATTAAAAGTACAATTTTATGTTCTTTTCATATAGTCACTGATGCAACCAGCACTATGACACATTTTTGAACAATTTTCATCATCGCAAAAAGAAGCCAGGTCCTATCAGAAGTCATTCCCCATTTTCTTTCACCTTACCCCAACTGCAGTCATAGGCAACCTCTAATATATTTTAGGTCTGTACTATTTTTTTTTCTGTTCTGGACATTTCGTATAAATAGAACCAAACATAGGTGGTCTTATGTTCTTGACTTCTTCCATTTAGAATTCTGTTTTTAAGGTTTATCCATGGGGTGCCATGCTCCCTATATTTTCTTTCTTTTTATTGTTGAATAATATTCCACTCTATGGATATATCACATTTTATTTATTCATTTATTAGTTGACAGATACTTGTTGCCACTTTTTGGCTATTGTGAATAATGCTACTATGAATATTTGTATACAAGTTTTTGCATGGACATGTTTTCATTTCTTTTAGGTATACACCAAGGAAAGGTATATACCAAATTGATGGGTCATATAACTCTATGTTTAACCTTTTGAGAACTAATAGACTGTTTTTCCAAAGTGCCTGCACAATTTTACATTCCTACCAGCAATATATGAGGATTTCAATTTTTCTGTGGGTAATTCCTTTAAATGTCTATGGTTGTTCTTCCCAACTTATCAAGTCAATGTGTTTCCTAAATTCTGGACTCTGTACTTTCAAAGGACATACATTAATGCAGCTACACAGATAAGAAATGACCTCTCTGATTTGCTACTCTCATGTGCATAGACAAAGCAGTCTGTAGGCTCAGAAATACTAGCCAACACTCCTTTAAGCACACCATTAAAGTTGTCATGAGAACTTGAAAAGGCCTGTTTCAACTACTTTAATCTTGAAACCTAAAAATCCTCATTATAGTCTGGTTTATGAAACTAATAATGAAAATCTGTGAAATAAACAGGCTGGATGAACAACTGACTTTTTTTTTTTTTACATAACAACTTTATTGAGATATACACTGAGTTTTATCAACTGTAAAATAATGGCAATTAGTTCAGAATGAACTAGGCCACTTGCACATTTGTTTGTGGAACTAATTGTTTCCATTTGAAACCTATATGGTGCATTTAGCTCCATTAACAAGTCAGGTATATAAAGACATAGATACAATGTTAGATCAACTTAATGTATTTTAAAAATACAAATATTAAAGCTATTTAAACAATAGCATCTCGAGAAATAATCCTATAGTTTCCTTAATTTTTTAAATAAATACCCTCCAATGCTCTGAGAAGAGACTTCAGTCTTTCACTGCTAAGAGTAATTTTAGATGCATTGTTCTTCTTTTCTAAAATTATCATATGGCACTTGCTTTAAACCTTTGAATGAATTGTAACTTACTGGATGATGTAAACGTTCCAACTTGTTTTGCTGTATCTAAAACAACCTTGAATAGGACATAATAAGGGAAATACTAATGACGGTCGGCACACCTAAGTAACTGAACTGTTCACTTTTCCATGTCCTTGGCATACTACGGACACACAATTTCACTGAATAATTTATATATATACCCTGACCACAGTGGAATACTCTATTTTATAGCGAGGTTTAGGTGGTTAATAGCACAAGAACAACAATGATGATGATGATAACAATAGCATTCCTAAACACATAGTGTGCTAGAAAATATGTTAATTATTTTACATATATAATGTAACAATCTTAACAGCAACCCAGTAAAGTAGATATCATTAATCTCTCCAATTAGAGATGAGGAAACTGAGACTTCAAAGTTAAATTACTCCTTATTTGTTATGCAGCGAATGATGCTGGATCAAGAGCAGAAGCCAGGATTGCCTAATTCCAGTGTAACCTCCAAGCCATGCTATATCTAGCCCAAAGGGCTTTAACCACCCAAAGAAAGGAGAAAATTCTGAAATACATTTTCAACAGTTGCAATGTACAGCATATTCACCTCCATTGAAAAGCCTATTCTTGTAGTGGGTCATTAGGAATGAAACACTGACTATAGATTCGTAAAGTGGTATATCCCTTATACATAACAACTATTTTTCAAAAATATTTTGTGTAAGATAAAATATAATCTCATAAATAATAAATTATACTAGCTTTATTACTACTGCATAATATTTCATTTAACAGATAATGAAAATATAACTATCAATATGATCTGGAAATTTTGATTTATTCAAAAGGGGGCTTAGTATTTGGAAATGCTACTATCTGTAGAGCTAAAGGGTTTTCATAGCCTAAATGAATGACATGTATTTCTAAGCATAGAGAAAGTAGTTGTATATTCCTATTATTCGTAAATTGTTATGAAATAACAAATATAAAATACAGCAAATGCTTGAAAATCAGTTATTTTCACTTTGTAAAATGAAATCTGAAATATAGTCTTTTTTTTTTTGGTGTTTACAGAAATAAAGAATCATTGTTATAACAAATAACTGCATTTTGGCTATTAACTGAGAGTCCAGCTCCTGGAACATACTAGAAATTTAACCAATATTTTAAAATAAATGTTTAATTTGTGGCCTGTATTTTATGCTACCTTACAGACATCTTTTTTATTTATTTTGCTAAAACTCAAATGTCTTTCAAGTTTGTTAAATTTAGAGCAATAGTCTTAGTATTGTCCTTAATTAAAACTCAAAAAAAAAAATTTAAAAGTTATTGTGGTCAAAACTGTGAGTAGCTACAGAATCCATAGATAAAGGCAGTTAAAATAGATTTAACCACCTGTGAGGTATAATAATCATGCTGAAATGCATGGCCTGGAGAGTTTTTATTGCTATTATAAAAGGAAACATATGCATAAAAGCAAGGGAATCATTCAGATATGACCATTAATGATTATCACATAATTTATAGTAAGGTATCACTTATTAATCCAGTGTTATACAACATTCAAAAACAAATTCAAAATTATCTCTTAGAAAATTCATGAATTTATTAATTATTCACGTATAAGAATGTTACCCATCATCTCAATAGCATATTCTCAAAAATAGGAGTGAAAAGATCTAGAGGATTATTGGGTCCAGAGAGGAAATGTATCTGAATCATTCACAGGTATGTCATGCAGAATATAAAATTTGTATAAAGATAAAACCTTAGGTAATTCTTCATTTTATAAAAATCATAGTTCAAAACACTTTATTATTGCATAAATTTAATCTACTGATATTTTCTCATCAAACATAATTTACGCCAGATATATTATTAAAAATAATATTTCTTGATTAACAAACATTTATTGAGCATATATAGTGTACTACTATGAAATGAATGGTGTTTTGAAAGCCACTGGTCTAAAATCCAAAGTATATATATCTTCACCTAGGTAGTTCTGGGTATTCAGGACCTAAATTCTTTATAATTTAGTTTTCTCATGTGTAAAATATATTAATTCCACTCATCTCATAGGGTTATTTGGAAAATTAATTAAGAAATGTGAGTAAAAATATTTTGTAAACCCTGAAATAAATCACAAGACTGGTCAAATCAGCTATTTTTCATCTGTTTACATGAAATACATTATTGCCTAATTTTCAACACATTTTTCAAACATCAATTTTGGTAAGCATAAACAAATATATTTTCCATAAGATGAAATTATTACTATTTATTAAAATTACTAACAAACTTATAGTCTTAATTCATATAAATAAAGGAATGATTTTGAATCAGCTAATTCAAGGTAAAATTTGTTAGTTCAAAATATGTTTGGAATATCTATTAATACAAACATCTTATATGACCACAATAGTATAGCTATTTTCTTAACTTTTTCAATTTCCTTTTGTCTACATTATATAAAAATAATCAGTTGTTCCTTTTATTACACACAACTAAGAATAATAAATTAATTTCCTCTCCAGCAATTGATGACATAATTTTTATGAGGCTCTACTATCCTAGATTACTAAATGGAGTTGTAAATCTTCTCCAGGCTCTCTTTCAGTTTCTTATTTTCTATGAAAAACAAAACAAACAAACAAACAACTTTTCTGTAGAATTATTAAGATACAAGTAAGCTGACTCAATCTTGGGAACAGTTAAAACATAAAATTTCCAAGTGACTTACCAAATATGGCCTTTTGAAAAAGAGGCATAGATGACCGAGAACTACGGACAAATGATAGTGCTTATAAAGAAAGAATGAGCAACTAGAATCATGTAGAAAACTTTTGTGAATGCCTTTAAGATACACAAGTGTTAAACTTCTAAGTATTTTTATTAATTCACTCAAAAGATATTTGAGGGGTTTTATGCATCAAGCTGTGTGTTAAGAGCAGTAGGAACGTAAAGGTAATCTTACCCTGACCATGTACGTAATAAGGATTATGCATTGAATAATGGAGTTGAGAAATACAAATCAGATACAGATGCAAATAAAAATATAGGTTTAAAATAGCTGTATATGAGAACTATAACCATAAGAGAGAAATTCGTGTGCCACAAAATATATACAAATATAAAAATTTCAGATGTCATGACTTAAATAAAATTCTGGAAAATTTCTTAAAATATATTTGGTCCTGAAACAGCATGGTGCCATCATACATAAACAATGGAGAAGAGAGCCTTGTTAGACCTAGGACAAGTGAGCACAAAAACAGTAGTAACTATCTTTTGAGTTTGGACACTGATGAGGTTATTTGACTGGAGTAAGGAAGCCTAAAAGTAATCATTTGGAGATGAGTTTGTAAATAAGGTAGAGCCATATTATGAATATTGAGTATCAAGTTAAGGGTGTTTGGTTATATCTGGTAAACTTTTTGAAACTTTCGAATAGGGGAACATCATTGTATATTGTAGAAAGATTTCATGGAAATATTAAGTTGGCAAATGTTTACAAAAGGAATTAAAATGAGGAGAGGTTAAGGAAAGATCAGGGACTACTGAAGCAGCAGAAGAAAATGCAAATGTCAAATGGGAAGTTAAGGACTGCGCTTAGCTACAAGAATGAGAGAAAGAATGTTTAGTAAAGACATTTACAGAGATGATTGGCAAGCAGTAGTAACCATTTGGATTTAGAGTTAGAGATTCTAATTTTACCCCTTTGGCAAGATTTACCTCATTTATCCTGCAAATTTCAATGTCTGCTGGTGATTTATCTATTCTTCTCCATCTTTTTGGGCAGTATTCAATAGGGTAATCAATACCAGAATATCATGTGCTCACCCTCCATTTAATTTTCCATCTATAAACTAACTACTATCTATATTCTCTCCCACCCCTGGATTTAAAAACATCTCTGCTGATTATGGGCTTCTAGAATCCCCAGGAAATGAATAGAGGTGGGATTCCCACAAGCTGAGGTTAAAACACTACAGTGTACAATATAGCATCAATAAGAATTTAAATGACAATTTTTAAAGTTTGTTTTATCAAGACATATTCACAGTCTAAACTGAATGAGTTGAAAGAAAAAAAAAAAAGCCAAACAAATTAATGAGAGAAAAGAAAACGGTAATATGAGATGCCACAAGAGTCAATAAATTTGGACAAGTTTCTAATTAATTTCATTATAACAATGCATCTGCACCTTAAATATGTGCTGCCATGTTTTGCTAGTTCACATTTTAAATCTTTTTTATTTTTCTCTTGATACTCAGTCTAATTCCTCTATGTGCTCTAATTTTCTACAATTATTTCTTACTCTGTACTTACTAATCCCTTACACGGAGATTGAGCCATCATTTCCATGTTTGTGCTTATTTCCTTTTCCCCATTATATTTCCTTTTAAATGACTCATTCCAGATAGGGCTAGGATACCTGAGCATAAACAGCATCAGGCTTTAACCAATGATGTAAGTGATCAAGGTGTCAAATGCATGGTCATTTTCTCCCTTGGTCTAACAGTCTTGACGTCTTCCAGTCTCCTGAATTCTTTCAGGTCATTATGTCAGAAGTTCTTCTTTATTTTTCTTGAGAAATAGTTCAAGTTCACGATAGTTAGAGCTATTCATGGGTTTGGAAAGGCCTAATAAAGTCTGAAAGATATCCTGGCATTCTATAATGATAGGGGGAATTAGTCATCCACATTGAAACATGAAAAATATATCTTAAAAAAAAAAAAAGAAGGGGAAAGTGTGGAGGGGTAGAAAAGGGTAGGGATGGGTGTGGTAGAGAGGAAATAATGGTATTCTGTCATGTCTTTCCTAACAGTGCATCTTGTTGGATCATTTGATTTGAACAGAATTTGGGGGTCAGTTTTTTTTTACTCTCTCCCATTTTTAGAATTAGTTTGCCCAATATTATGACACACATGTTCCCAGTTACCATAATAGACTACATATGTAACGTTAACTACATCATTTCAGA
This sequence comes from Eonycteris spelaea, assembly GCA_003508835.1. NCBI lineage: Eukaryota > Metazoa > Chordata > Mammalia > Chiroptera > Pteropodidae > Eonycteris > Eonycteris spelaea. The sequence continues at coordinate 4,939,223 of PUFA01000088.1, forward strand.
GCTCTATTTGCAGATTCTACATTTTATTTGACTCATTCTCCCCCCACCCCAAAGGAGACAGGCTGTTAATCCCCATCCTCTGTGGGAAGCTTATGCTATGGCTGGCAAAATGTGAGAAAAAAAAGGCTTTATATTCCAGTTACCATGTTACTGCGATACACACACATATACATTTCATCTCCAGTGTTGTTCTTCATTAATTCATTTTGGAAATTATAATGCAGCATTTCAGCATCATCTTAGGGAAGTTCAGAGCATATTTTTCTAGATGCGCAATGCACTCTCTTTACAGTGGAGTTTCCAGCTACCGTGAACAGGGACATCTAAATTTGTACTCTTTAGGCTGAATCTTAAACTTTTGATAAGCCTTGTGTGGAAATCCAGGCTTAGAACTTGTCACAGAGAATCTGAATCTCATAGCATTGATAGGAACAATGAAAAGAGATTGGCTCTTTCTCCCTATATATCTGATGTGAAATCTAAGTGTTACAAGTAAAGGAGAAAGTTTTAAATCACTAGAATGAGTAGAGGGATGGATTGTGTTTTAGAAAACACAACATTTTAATTTCATATCAATACTTACTAGCTATATTAAACTTAGGTATATCCCCCCTTGGTGTGAGTGGAGAGTTAGTGACAGTGACTGCTTGTTTCTGTGTAAAAACTGGTAAAAATTGTGATTAAAAAGACATGTATCAGGGAAAGGGGAATATAAAAACAAAATGATTACTGCAGACTTTGACTCTCACATTAAAATATCAGCAATTTTGAATTTTGGCACTTTATAAAGAGATTTAATTCATGAAATAAGTTTTATTTAGCTAGCTCTAGTAGAGCTTTGCTCCAGGAAAAATTGCCTCATTTATGACTTCTAAGAAAATTTATATAAAATGGGAGGAGTGTTAAGAAAAATTATTCAAAATAGATATGTTTCTTTAATTATAGGAAATTATACATATATAAGTGAACACTTCAATAGGTTAATATGACAATAGTTTTTCAGATATAAGTGCAGTTTCCTAAGAATATTTTTTCATAAGACAATATCTGTGCTTTTTCTCTAAAATCTTTTAAATGATTATTTCCATCCCCCTTTAATCTTTTCCTCCAAGTTCACTTTTAGAAATTCTTTCAATGGACAAAAATGACAGTGTTCTTTTCAAGTAAGATCTTTATAATTTCTAAATTAAAAAATATTCTACTAATATGCAACCACAATTTGATACCTATTGAAAAATCTTTTATCCTTTCTCCACATTATTTTGCTTATTTCTTGGAAGACTTAACAGTGAAATCATTTATTAAACAATATGATTTCTGAGACATCAAGAAACAAATTAATTTTTTTTGTTATTTTAGAATTACAAATGTCACAATGTACACATATAGGATACTTTTTACTTAAAAGTAACAATAATCAATATATAAAAACACTGATGACAGCCTTAAAAATCTTAAACATGAGCAAAATTAAATAGTAACTTTCCAAAGGAAAACAAAATCTAGAAAAGATAACTATAAAATATCAAATTTAAAAACACTAGCAAGAGTACCGAAAAATTATTTGAAGTTTTATTGAGTCATTTTTTTCTTTCAGAATTTGTCAAATCTCATACAAGCAAGAAAAGTTATATAAATACATACACAAAATTCACAGATGTTATAGGTCAACTTTCCTCTCTAAATGTGTGTATCACCCTGATTGGTAGTATCTGATCAATTTAATAAGCATCAAGAAACTCCTACAGTAAAGATCATATTGTACCTTTTTATTTGAAATGTTGCTTGGAGATGGACAAAATTCCATACTGTAGTATACATACCTTAGATTTATCACTCTCATATACCATTCTGCATTTCATATCAAATCGATTTTGACACATCACATTTGAATAAAACAGTGGTAGAATATGCATACTCATTTACACTTCAATATTGTTACACCTTTTATGCAGTAAATAAATGTACATAATTGATAAAATGCATGGGAATTAAGTCAAATTAGCCAAATGTGCATTGTAAAAAAAAAAAATCTAGGTATCAACATATATATATATATATATATATATATATATATATATATATACATTAAGATGTATGCTTTATATTGTTTAGAAAAATGATTTATATCTCTGTAAAGTAATTTAAACAAATATTCTCCTTAATCTAGAAACAGAATAAACTTTCATCGAGTTTAGATTGGACTTCAGAAAATAGGATCTGTCTTTAATCTAAAATTGAAAGAAATGATTTTCTATATCAAGACCATTAAGTGAACAGATCAGAACTCAGGCACTTTGTAGAGTTGAGACAGCCTCAAACCTTATGCAGCAAAATATCCTTTCAGGGTCAGTGACTTCTAAACTTATGAGAAGGTGTAAAGAGGAATGAGACCACAGTTTATCAGTTAATTTACAATACAATCTCCTTTAAAAATAGCTATGTCACTATAGACATTTTATACTTTTGTTTGTCAAAATCATGTTTCTCTAAAGAATGTGGTTTTAAAAAGTGGGGGCCGGGGGGGGAGGGGCTCAGTTGGCCACCAATTTTTCTAACACTATCAAATTATAGCAGAAAAACATGTCTAATGACTTACACAATTAGGTTACTGTTGGCATAAAAGTGGTTTTAAATAGAAACGTGAAAATCCATTCAAAACATACTACATACTACAGTGTTAATATCAGACTGATGATTTTTTAATGTAGCAATGGCATTTAAGCCAAATAACTACAGAAGAAGGAAAAAACCCCTGCAAGCTAACTTTCATTAAAGGAAAGAAGTCCATGCACACAGGTGTTGAAGACCTTAAGTCAAGGGCAGATACTAATGCCTCACTCAGCCAGAGGTCAAAGGACTTCAATCCATGAGAATATTGTTGTTCTTAAGAAGTAAATGAAACTGGCCTCTGACCTTACCAATGATCATGAACTAATAAATACTTTCTTAAAAAACCTTAGACAAAGCTCCTGAATCCTCCCTTAGAGTCTATTTACTTTTCCGCAATCCTAGAACAGTGTTTGTAAACCTGGGCACTATTGACATTTTGACCTAAGTAATTCTCTGTTGTGAAGGTCTGTTCTATACACTGTAAGAGGCTTAGTAGCCTGACCTCTACCCACTGGATGCCAGTAACACCCCCTCGAAATTATAATAATTAAAAATGTCACACTATATTGCCAAATATGCCCTAGATTACGGAGGGTAAGGATAGGGGTCACCCGTATTGAGATCTGCTGTTCTAGAGGGAAAGCAATAACCTTTGTCATAGGCAGGCGGCTCACTGAGGAAAGCAGGAAGTAATAGCTGACAGCTTTACAGTGATGGGAAAAGACTAGGAAATGAGACAAAACAATTATAATTGATCGCATAGCAATCTGAGGCTATTCAATATAGAGATTTCAATCACTACACTAAGTCCAAACAGCACTACAACAAATATGAATAGCAATTATTTTATTCTACATTAACATAAAGATGCCCAACAGTGAGATATCCCTGAGTTAGTGCTAAATAAGATAAATTATATTCACCGTGGTGATCCCACATCATTAAGAAATTATTTAAGTTTCTTCAGTGTACTTCAGTGAAGAAAACAGAAAAGACATAACACATTTGAGCAAAATTTTTATCAAAAGTTCAAATTTTTCTAAATTCAAGACAATTGATGCTTATCAGAAAAAAAAAAAATGCTTTTGTGGAGTAATGTAGTTTAGATTTTCCAAGACAATGTTGATTTGGAATGTTTTCTTTCACTGATAGCTGCTTTTTTTTTTTTAATGAAGACGATTTTTATTTTTATGTTTTGTTTTCTTTTTACTTTCTTATTAAAAATTTTGGGGGTGATGTTGATTAATAAAATAAAGTTTCAAGTGTACAATTCAACAGAATATATATATGACATTATACATATGACTATATATATATATTGCATTGTATGTTCCTTAATTGATGGTTCAGAAAAGAAACATCACCCATAAAAGGGACACCTTATCTTCTGTTAAAATCTTACTGTGGTGTGTTCGGTAGCTAGTTTGTCTCACAGGTCTTGCCAAACATGAATTTTGCCAGCTCCTGCCTGCTCAAGGATGATCATGAGAATGCTAGAGAGAGGTGTGTGTGTTTGGGTGAGATCTGGACAGATTCCAGCCCAGGTCAAAGAAATTTGGGTTCTGCAGGGAAACAGAACCAATAGGATAGATAAATAATAGATGATTGGTTCATAATAGATATATAGAGATAGAGAGAGAGAGAGAGATGATCAGTTGATTGATAGATAGATAGAAACTTAGATAAATACAGAGATAAAAAAGATTTGTTATAAGGAATTGACCTGCACGATTATGGAGGCTAAGATCTCACAAGATCTATCATCGGAGACCCTAAAGACCCAGGACACCCAGTGGTGTAGTTCCAGGTTAAGTCGAAGTCCTAAAAGACAAAGAAATTGATGTCTCAGCTAGAAGACAGCCAGGCAGAGAGAGAGCAAATTCTCTCGTATTCAGCCTTTTGTTCCATTCAGGCCTTCAACACATTGGATGAGGCCTAACCACACTGGGGAAAGCAATCTGCTTTACTCAGCCTACAAGTTCAAGTGTTAATCTCATCCAGAAACACTCTCATAGACATATCCTGAAAAATATTTAATCAGATATCTGGGAACCCTATGGCTTGGTCAAGTTGACACACAAAATTAACTATCACAAAACTCCCTGTGGAGAGAACTTGCAAAGCAAAACCAAGGTGCAAAGTAGGAGAAGAGAGAACAGAGAGGGGCAAAGATCCAAGTACCTAAACTAAACAATAGAAAAAAAAATGGTGGCAAGAGTAAGAATAGGGGAGGTTAAAGACCAGATGGGTATGCATAGGTCAAAGTCTTATTGCCAGAAATTTTAGAAATTCGACATGCCTGTTAGAGTAAATGAATAAAGAGCAAGCCCAATTCTAAAGTTTGATAGAAATCTGAAACAGAAGTATGGGGGTAAGAAAACATGTAAGAAAAATATCAACCTTTTCATTATGATGTCCTAGATACCTCATTCATGTCTGAGGCCATGAGGGGTTTGGGATAAGGGGATTCCAGAGACAGCAGCAAAAGGGATTGGAAGGAGATAATAATTATCTTATCTGTTCACTTGAGTTTGACGCAAAGGCAACTAGCAAATATTCATAAAGACAGATTTCAGTTTGGAACCCATCTCAATCACTTACTAGCTATGTAATTTTTGGCAAGTTAGTTAACTTCTTGATCCTTCATTTGTATATGTGATAAAAATACACAAAGTAAAACCCTGATGAAATAAACACATTTGATCACACTACTGGTAATGGCTGCCAGTCTTCCCCAAATTCCCCCGTTCTAAAATAAAGTGACCGGATAGGGTTGGGATTTCATAAGTGATTGCTTGTGGTCATTTGGGATTCTCTCAGGTATTATTACTTGTTCACAATATATGTCTCAGTATCTTCAATTTTGTTCTTTTTTGTGACAAAACAGACCAATTAAAAACTATCCGTTTTCATTTTTTTGCAATAAAACAACACTGTATTTTCAGTGGTTGAATTTTCTGAATGAACTTTTGGTATTATCTCAATGTTTTACAATATCTATTTCAATGGAACTAGACAAGACTGATCTAGGTTCTGTGGAGCCTGGGGCTTAATGGAATATCAGGGGCCTTTTTTTAAGGAAAAAATAAATAAACAAAATTATTAGCATAAAATTAGACATGAAAGACAATGTTTATTTAGCATGTTAAAAAAATTTACATTTTTTACTGATAAATTTAATACAGGGCTTTGGAAAGAGCCCTTGTAAGTAAATAGCCCTGAAAACTTAAACTTCATTAGCTTCACAATACATCTACTTCTTGGGAAAGATGAGGATTAAAGAAGATCACACATGGAAATACTTAATGCCTGGTATTAAGAAGTTATCTTCAACAAATGTTAACATTATTATTATTGTCAAAATAATCAAATAATAGTGATTATCTAACATGTACCAAGTCACATGACACTTGAAGATTTGAGAAATTGAAGTGAGGCTGTGATGGATCACAAGTCTTCTTACATTTTCTTCTTTGTCCTCTCTCAGAAAGCTGCTCTCCAGGCCCAGCATGCAATAGGAAGAGACAGAATATGCGGAAATATCAAGTACGAAAAGAGACCCTAGCCCTACTAGTATGATTAGCAGAGTCAGCCTGGGGAAGTCAGATGTCAAAGATGTGAAAATTGTCCTATGGTGCTACAAAAACAAGAAATTGAAGATGGAACCATTTTGTAAACATAACTACAAATATAATCACAATATTATATAATCAGCAAAATTTATATGTGAACAAACAGTTATGGTACTATCGTAGACAATTTTGGCCAGCAACATTAGAGAAGGTTCATTGAGAAAGAGATACTAAAAAAAGGAATGATGTGCCAAGGGAGATACATGTGTATGAACAGGTGTGGACCAGGTGAGACAAGTAGTACCCTGGACTGGGTAGGTTGACAGGAGATAAAACTGCCTAAGTGATTTGCCTGGAGTTGTCAGCCATGTTAAGGTATTTGACCTGAGGGAAGCGAGAAGCTAATTGAACATTGATTTTCATGAGCTTTGTAATATACCCCTAGAGAAATTGTACAAGGGTCACTCCTTGAAGGGTAAAGGCTACTGTCAGGGAGAGGGCCTTTGTGTAAGGATGCACAGGCTGTACACAACACAATTTCATGGGAGGGCTATTTGCATAGACTACAATAAGAACAACACTGCTTGGAGTTTTACACCACTTGAAAGGACAGTAACCCAAATGGAGAATAATGAGGAACTGAACTAAGCAAATGCAAAGAGGATGAAGAGTAGTTATGAATACCAAAAAAAAATATATTTCTGAGAGGCAATTAGCAGCTATGGGACAGACCATAGTTCTCTTCAGTTTCTCAGACAGCTGTTGATGCTTTAAAGAAGCACAATTGAGGTTGGAGCAAACTTGAAAATGCAAACCAATAGAATTTTAAAAGCATTTTTGAGAAAAGTCATTTCTTCTTAGGGCTTTCTTTGACCAGCCCATCATTAATGCTAAATAAATGTTCAGAATTACATGTTGCAGCAAATGAGAAGCTGGCATCCAAGATATTTCACACTGAATGTTCAGGATACTTATGAGCACATCCCCACCCAGACAATTTTCATTTCCAAAAACAAGACAAAATAAAGAGATGAACAAAAACATCATTTGTTTCCTTTTACAGAGAGTTCAGGAAAATAATAGTTGTCTTATTTTCTCACCATTTTCAATTACTACAGATTTATAGAATTTCTGTTCACATTAAGTTTAGAGATTGAAGAAACCCACATGTATAATAGAATGCCGAAACACAGGAAGAAAGAATCAAGCGTCTATAGACACTAGCCATGCAAAAAATAAAAAAAAAAAAAATAAAAAAAAAAAACATTCTTCCCATTCATTTCAAAATAGTCTTCACCTCCTCTAAATGTATTTCTAGCTGCCAGTTACCTGGACTAAAGTTTAACTGCTGACAAAGCCTCAGAGCAATAATATGTCACTGACTTGAGATTTTCTTGTGACATTTGTATCAAAATGAAATTCTCCTGTCTTCAGATGTATTACTCACATTCAAAATAAGACTAATCTGTTTATCTATAATCCCCAGCAAGTTCATGGTTCATGGTCCCTCATTTCTTCCTTATCAGATCAATTATCAACAACCAGAAAAAAAGAGTTAACTGCTTGAAAACATTGGTCTTTTTACCTCCCTACATTATAGTTTTTATTTTCCTATTATCACATGGCTCTCTGATATTTAAAAAACCCAAAGGATTTTGCTGTTTCTATTATACTCTCCCTGGAGCTTTTCAGAAATGAAGAACCTCAAGCTCCCCGCAGACCTACAGTAGAATCAGAATCTACATTTTCACAAGATCCCAGATGCCACTTGTTCACAGTAGAGTTTGAGAAGCATTGTTTTAATCTGATTCTTGGGAAATGAAGCTACCCAGGTACCAGGCTGCTTAGCTGTTTTAGTAAAACCACCTCAACCACACACACATCACTAATAAGCCAAATGGAATCCATGAGTTTTCCAAACAGGAGTAATTTGGCTAGAAGAAGATTCAAATAAAAGGATGAGACACTGAGACACTCAGCAAAGGAAAAAGACCACCAAGAACATGGGAAAATACAGGCTCCAATTAGAAGCATTGAAGTTTCCAAGTTTTGAGGCTGATTTCAATAATTCAGCTCTTAAAGACTACCCACAAACTATAGAGAATTTGGTTCTTTTTCCTTGTTTAAATGAGTAAATACCTTCTAAAAAGAGCATTATTCATCTCATAGCCTATTTTAAGATGATTATAGCCAATCTCAGGTGGTTGAAGTCATTTAGTCTTCAGCCTTGCACCTTTTCCCACCTAGGGCATCCTGAGCTCTGTGGAAATGGGTTGCCTGTTGTGCCTTACTGCTTGATTATTATATTAACATATTGAAGCTTCCTTTGAATTAGCTCTTCTCTGTGAGTGTGTTTATTCTATAGAAAAGCCCTTCAGTGATTTGCAATGAAGGTAATTTTTCTTGTCAGCTTACTTCAAAAATCCAATAAGTATAAATCCAATGCAATTTGAGTTTTGCCAACATTTTACTTCCATTTTATTCTGTTTTGTTTCCTTCACATCTATTTTTTTCCCCCAAATCCCAAGTACAAAGCATAATTTTCTGAATACAAAGAAGGCTGCCACCTTTCTCAGAATACACAGTCCGGTGCTGCTGCCCTGGCTCCTGTCACACTGGGCACCTTTGCCCACAATGGGCATAATTTGGCTACCTCGTAAGACTCCATCAGAGCACACTGTGAATGGTGGACTCCTTGACAGAGCTACAGGTCAACTAATTGAAAACTTTGATAGACATTCATATTTGTAAATATAAAAGCAAATGAATAAAAGCTTTTTGGGAACATTGCACATGTAACACTGCCATCCCCAAATTCACAGTCATCTTTATCCCTGCTCCTTAAATCTAAACCTGTGGGGGTGCTGGCAAGAATATATTAATCCCCCCAAAAATGAATGGAATATTCTATGGCATTCCAAGCCAATATTCACTTCTTCTTTGGTGAGAGCCCCTACAAGCTCTGTTTCTACTGATTTTAGCCACTCTCCCACAGTGTGTCCTCCTGTTTAAAATTTTAGCATATGATAAGAACTAAGGTTAAAGAATAAATATCAATTTTATTTGAGCTCCATGTATGCTGTCATGAGTTCTTGTTGTTTAAAATTCAGGGGCAGAACTGCTCCCCACTGCCCACCCACCCAGGCTATGAAATAGCCAGAACAAGAATTAAATTTTATTCACTTTCATAGCCCCCTTCCTCTAGTACTTGGAATAGAAATTGGGTACATAGTTGGTGCTCAAAGATGTTGAATTGTGAATCTACTCTCAACTTTGCATCAAGGTGTTCAGATTTCTTTTTAGTTATATCTGGCATGAGAACAACAAGAAACTGAAATCGAAGACTCTACTTCACTACCAAATTCAGGTTACTGAATAGATGATGTATTTAAGTTTATTAATCTAAGCCCACTACTCAAATAAAAACTATTATATTATTTTTTTCTGATACTCTAAAACTTTCCCAGAAATTTCTCTCTGTAAAATGTCTTTTAAATGAACTATAATCTTTTAATGTAAATTTATTTATAATTTTTTTTAAATACTTTATCTTATTTTCCTTTTCTTGGTGCTACAAACCCAGCCCAGTGACTCACCTATGTGGGACAGTGCTTTAGATACACAATGTCATTTTTATGACTAAGGGCTACTGTCAAGTTAAACAAAATGACTTTGGTAATGCAAGAACTCAAGGAAAAAAGTGGAAGACAAATTAGCAGTGGCTACAGAACCACAACGTAACCTCAATTTTAATCACAAGTGTTCACCCCTCAATGTGCACAGCTGATAGGTTGGTGAGCAAACTCAAAATAGGTCAGTTCCAGCCAACTTCAAATCAAGTGGTGGCAGCTAGAGATATGGTGGTAGAATTTGGTGGTTGCAACCCTCACTTTGAACTCAGACAAGCCTGTGGTTCCTGAGTTATCTTATATGGCACTTAAGAACAAAACACAGAGGGAGATTAAGAACAGAACCTCAGGGAGGGTTATTTCAATGAATGGCAATGAAAAAGGTGGCAAGCATTGGAGAATATCAGCAACAGGATTCATCATCATCCTTGATCTTCGATCTTCAGGTTTCAAGTCTCAGTTAATTATTTTTTTTTTAATTCCTATTTCAGTGCAATTGAACAATAATTGTCTACTTTGTGCTAGGCATTAAGATCTCTGAGCTCCTCACAGTATGGCTGGGGAGATATGTAAACTTTAATAAAATAACTATTGCAAAGCAATGCAAAATATGACAGAAGATACAGATAAAATATAAAACACACAAAGAAGCAATAAACTGGACTCTGAAGGAAGGTCATATTGGAGGTGGGCCTTCAAGCAGAGGAGGAGTTTGCCAAGCAGACGAGAATGGATAAGGATTCTTAGTGGAAGAAATAAAAGCAGAGCCTGGGAAAGGTTGGCAAGTTCCAGAAACTGTAAAGTATACTGTTCTGTACAGAGCAGAGAGAGAATGGAGACAAGGCCAAGAACACAGGGGTGGAGGTGAAAGCTCTTGTAGGAAATGCAAAGGAATTTTGACTCTTTTTAAGGTGATGACAACTGTTTAAGTAAAAAATTTATAAACTCATATCTGTCTTTTAGAGACTTTTTTTCTTCCAAGACCATTAATTCAATCATGATGTCAGATTATGCTTTTCCTCTGCAATGTCCTTAATATTAAATCTCTCTCTCTCTCTCTCTCTCTCTCTCTCTCTCTCTCTCTCTCTCTCTCTCTCTCTTTTAATTGTTAATACTGACATCGGTTCAAGCCATTGGCATCTCTGGACATCTAGCATAACCTCCTAACAGGTCACCTAACTTCTCTTCTCTCTTCATTGAGTCCATTCAGTCTTTGCATAGGTGCACAGTTCAAACTTCAATGACTGATTCCCTAGCCTTTAAATTACAAATTTTTCCACAGTCATGGAAGCTTTATTGATGTACTTATCCAAACACACACACACACCACACACACCACACACACACACACACACACACACACACAGCAAAGAGCTCCAGTCATGTGGTGCCCTTAAAAGATAGTGATATGCAGGAAAGGAACCTGCCTACTGCTAAGGCCAGAAGCCCTGAATTCTGTCAAGGGAATCTAGAATTCCTGATAGAACTTGGAAAATGTAAACTTCTCACCAAATAATCTGTCTTCTTCAAAAAGTCTTCAGCTATCTTTTTTGGACCTATTTCTCTCTCTCTCTCTCTCTCTCTCTCTCTCTCTCTCTCTCTCTCTGTTCATCCAGACCACCACACGCTGTCACCAAAACACCACTTTCTTAGCTTCATACCATTTTATACACTGTCCCCCAATATAAGAAATGCTTGCATTCTGTATTTTCATTCCACCTATGAAAACCCTATCCATCTTTCAAGGCTTAGCTATCTCCCACCTAAGAATGGCTTTCTTTATCTGCCCACCTAGATGTATTCCCCTCCTCCATACCACACTGGAAATCTCAGAGAACTTTTCCCTTCACTTACTTTACTTACCTTATTATACTTGTATTATAGGCGTTGGTGAATAACTTGATGGCAGGGGTTATTTTTCCCTCATTACTATATCCTCTGAAAATCAACTAATAATTTATTTGACAAATAATAATTTATTAAATTCTACTATAGCTTCTGATGAGGTTCTGCATTAGATATCTATTGGAATGATTAATAAGTAATTATTCTAACACTCAGAGACTTAATACCACAAACATTTATTATCTCATATAATTTCTGAGGATCTAAACTGTAAAAGCAACATAACTTGTAGTTAAGAATCAAGGTCTCTAATGAGGATTATTATCAAGACTAGAGTCATCTGAAAGCACGATGAGGGCAGGAGAATTTGCTTCCAAGTTCATTCATGTGGTCTCTGGTAGAGGCCTCCCTGGCTGGCTATTGGCTGGAGGCTTCAGTTACTTGCCACGTGGGCTTTTAGATAAGGCTGTTCATGACATAGAAAATTACTTCCCCTAAGTGAGTAATCCAAGAGAGAAAAGAGAATGGAGAAAGACCAAGGCACAAAATGCATTTTTTTTTTTATTAATCTCAAAACGAATACCATCACTTCTGCGGGATTTTATTAGTCACATAGACCAACCCTGGTACAATGAGGGACTGGATTGCATAAAGGCATGAATACTGGGGAGGGAAACCAAGGGGTAGTATTAGAAACTGGCTGCCATAGTCACCTTCATATTATACAACAGAAAATGGTCCATTTGACCACTGAATGAATGAAAGGTTAGCCAATCTCAATAAACCTCATTGTGAACAGGATCAGATTTTTCCTACAATGACTTTTTTCCCCATCTTTATTGGAGTGTAATAGACAATTAGTTGCTTGTATTTATATTGTACAATTCAATGAGTTTTTTTTAATTATAGTTTGCATACAATAATATACCAGTTTTAGTTGTATAGCATAGTGATCAGAGGTCCATATAACTCACAAAGTGATCACCCCACTAAATCTAGTACCCCTCTCCTCCTTACATATTTATTACAACATTATTAACCATCTTCCCCATGCTACACTCTACATCTCCATGTCTATTCTGCAACTATCCATTTGCACAATGACTTTTAAACAATGATTTTAATAGGAAGGAATCAATGACAAAGTATTTCATTGTTGACCAACCAAGAGTCTTCACACATGAGTGATAAATTGTTCAACATCAATTTTACTGATGAATAGGCTTAATTATTTTTTACATCTCACCAATTAAAACATTTTTTTAAGTTAATTTCAAACAAAAATTTAGCTGGCTAGTGCTGTCCAATAGAACTTTCTGTATTAGCAAGAATGTTCTATATTATGCTATCCAAAAGAGTAGCCATTAGCTACCCAGAGCTATCAAGCACTTCAAATATGGCTAGTGTGATTGAGAAACTAAATTCTTAATTTTATTTCAATTTAACTAATTCATATTTAAATAGGTATGTGTGGCTAACGGCTATCATATTAGACAATGCAAGCCTAGACTAACATTTATGCTTTACTTTGTTTTAATGTAGACCTGAAACATAGATATTTTAAATGATATCTTGGGAGAAATAATAAAGCTCTAGAATCAAATTACTTGGATTCTAAAGGTTTTTCATTTACAAGTGACTTGACCTTGGGAATTGTTCTTCACTTTTTTTTTTGCCTCAGTGTCCCCAATTGGCAAAATAAAAGTACTTAACCCCTATAGCATTGTGGAGAGGATTACTGCCTGACACATCATAAATGTAATCAAAGCTAGCTGTCATCATTTGTAGACATATAGTCTCTAGTACTTTGCTACTATTGGTGAACATTTAGCTCTCAATTTCTGGTATTACTTAGTTTAATGTGGATAAATGCATAAAATCAATCTTCACATTCATATAACAAAGAATAATGTCGTCAGTGTAACTAGTGCATTTCCTACATGGCAGCTTCAGAAAAAGATTTATCTTTGAAAATAGACAAGCCATTTAGCTGGAACATCTTTTTTTTCCTTCAATTTTACATCAAAGTTTTGTAGGATTTTTTTGCAATATTTCAGTTATAATTTTGATAATTATGATCATGAAAAAGACCAGGAAAGTGGTGGTAACCAAATTTGTAAAATTTGTGAATATTCATTTGAAGTTAATGTTACTTGAAAGATGAAAAGAATATGGCCTTGTTCCCAAAGAAAGTTAATGTTTAACTCCCCTACCTGTGAATATAAAGATATTTTATTTGCACGGGCTACACCATAAACCTTATTAGTCTCCTCTGAAGGTATAAGTGTATTTTAGTTGCTGACATTAAAAGTAATGCAGTTTTTAAATTTAATATATGTACCAAAATAAATTCAGGTTAAGTATACATTATATTTTAAAAGGGTTAAAACATTGATTATTAAAACAGCATACAATTATGATTTTTCTATACTTCTATCATCAACACACACATGCAAAATTTTAAATATAAGACTCAGTTGAGCACTATACAATATATTTGCATTATACATTTTCCTTCCACAAAATATTATTGATCCAATCTCACTGTAGTTTATTCTCTTCCTCAGGGAAAACTAAGAATTCCTTTATCAATTTGGTTAAAGTTGTTATGATTACCTTTTGTCTGACTTATAATGTATTAAAATATATTCTAACACATCAATCTTTATTATCTTGCCCATCTCTGTTCTAAATATCACTCCTCCTCATACTTTGATCAATTAAAAGAATCATTCCAAAGATCAATCTAAATAAATAACAAGTTAGCTTTCAGGCAAACAAACAAATTTGCATTGTTTTATATTCATCATAAATATTTCACTTAATTACTGAGGTACCTTGCTCAGAAACACAAAACAACATAATAAATTAATTATAACTGTTCCTGATGATTTTTTAGAAGTTCTGTAGAATGTAAAAGCCAAAAGAAAAGCAACCTGCAGAGATCATCCAGAACAGACATGATATCAAACACTAAAGTCAAAAATATATCATAGTATAATTTGTGGGGTATATTTTGACCCACCAAAATTCTGTTTTTCTTCAGACTCCACCCCACCTTTTTTCTTTTGCCTTATATGGTCCAAACAATCATAAAAACACTATTGCCTTAAAAGTGATTATAGATGGTACTTTTCTCTCATTGCAGAGTAATTTATAAATTGTAGTAGTACTATAAAGTAACAATATATATTTAAAGATGGGAAAGTTCACTAGCATAAAATAAATGTACTCTCAATATATAAATGTTGCAGAATTCATTATGTAATATCAAAGTTTTAAGTTCATTTATTATCCCAAAACCAACGTAATACATTTTACTTAGTGAATTTTGACTCCATGAAAAGATTTATTTCTTAAATTATTACTTCCAAAGAATTGAGCATTTATAATGTTTCTAAGTACAAGTAGCATCACCTCAAAGGAAACAGTAAACGTCCATAATATCTGAGCATAAATCTAAAATAGCAAGGTGTTGGGATTTCCAATGAAAGTCGTGAAGTAGGTAAACGCTGTGCTTGCCTCTTATCATGATTGAATCAAAATTATAACTAAACTACAGATCAACTGTCTTTGAGCATCACACAAAGACTAGCTGAAAAGATGTCCTACAACTAAGAACATATAAAAGAAGCCACCTTGAGACTTGTAGGTGAAACGGAGACATGGAACAGGTTGGCCTTACACCCTGAGGAGCAAAGGGTCTCAGCCCCACACCGGATCCCCAGACCAGGGTTCCTACAATTTTTGACTGTGAAAACCAGCAGAGGTTGTGGTTGAATGAGACAGAGGGCTGCTGGAGTCCCAGGCAATCCTTAAAGGGCCCATGCACAGACTTACTCATAAACTCACTCTCTCTGAGTTCCAGTGCTGGGACAGCAGCTCAAAAGGCACCAGGGACATATAGGAAGAAACTGAATTGTCTAGCTTCAGAGTGAGGGCTGGAAAGGTAGTTTTCTCCAAGGCTGTTGGCAGAATCCACTGTTCCTTTGTTGAGTCCCCCTCCAACCCAGCTAGTAGATGAAAGCAAGCACCATATCTGATCCTCCATCAACCTGGGTAACACTTGTTTCCTTGCCCTGGTGATTCCATGAGACTCCACCCCACCCAACATGTGGACCTACTTAAGCCACTTTCAGTGGATTTTCTATACAAATGACCTGTCTTGGCTCATGAGAAGGTTTTCTTAAATCTCTCAAAGATTCACAAATCTCAAATAAGCAGCATCTGTTTTTAGCATGTCTGTACCTCTTGCTGAGGAGCCCCAAGCCCAGAAATAGCAGCAGCCAGCCTAGGTTTGCATCTTGACCTCTTGAGGCACCTCTAAGCCTAGAACAAGTGGCAACCATCTGCAGGTCACTTGATGACTCATGCCAGGTGGCCCCAGGCAAGCACAGACTATGTCTGAACTTGACCTGCAGTGGAGCCACTCCCAAGAGGCACTAGAGCTGGCATTTCTGGTAGCTGGCTTTGGACCATGCCAGAGCATCACTCAAGGCTGCATTCAAAGATTACGTGCCCAAAGGGCAGACTGAGCAGGGACCAGAGCGCTGCTAAAGCGAATCCTACTCTGTAGGGTCAACTGTGGCAGAATAGCTGCTCCACTGTGGTCACTGGCTAGTCCTCTCAACCAACCAGCCTAAGGGCATACCCTTCCATGACATGCAAACAGCAATCAAGGCTCAACTACCACATGAGGGCACACACAACCCATAAGTGACACACCTGGAGCCCCCGGATTCTAGTGACCGGGGAGACTGCACCCCGGGGCCCCACAGGACACCTACTACTTAAGGCCACTCAGCTAAGATGGGGGGATATAGAAGTCCTACCTAATACATAGAAACAAACACAGGGAGGCAGCTAATATAGGAGATGATGATACATGTCCCAAATGAAAGAACAGAACAAAGCTCCAGAAAAAGAACTAAACAAAATGGAGACGAGCAATCTATCAGATGCGAGGTCAAAACACTGGTTATAAGGATGCTCAATGAACTTAGGGGAAGAAGAGGTGAACTCAGTGAGAGCTTTAACAAAGAGATAGAAAACATAAAAAATGAAAATAAAAATATAAAAATGAACCAGTCAAAAATGAAGAATACAATAACTGAAATGAAGGCTATCTTACAAGGTGTCAACAGAAGTAGATGAAACAAAGGATTGAATCAGCAATTTGGAAGATAATGTAGTGGGAAATACCCAAACAGAAAAGCAATGAGAAAAAATAATCCAAAAAATGAAGATAATTTAAGCATCTTAGGGGACAACATCAAGTGTATCAACATTCACATAATAGGGGTACCAGAAGGAGAAAAGAGATCACAAGGAATTGAAAACCTAGCTGAAGAAAGAATGATGGAAAACTTTCCTAACCTGGTGAAGGAAATAGGCATACAAACTGAAGAAGCACACAGAGTTCCAAACAAGATGAACCCAAAGTGACACACACCAAGACTCATCATAAATAAAGTGCTGAAGGTTAAAGAAAAAGAGAGACTCTTAACAGCAGCAAAAGAAAAGCAATTAGTAGCTACAAGGGATATCCCATAAGAATGTCAACTCATTTCTCAACAGAAACCTTGCAGACCAGAAGGGATTGGAACAAAATATTAAAAGTGATGAAAAGCAAGCACCTAAAATCAAGATGACTCTACCCTGCAAAGCTATCATTTAGAATCTAAGGGCAGATAAATAGATTCTCAAATAAGAAAAAGACAAAGGAGTTCATCACCACCAAACCAGTATTACAAGGAATGTTAAAGGGATTTCTTTAAGAAAAAAATAAAGAAAAAAAGATCAAAATTATGAATAATAAAATGACAATAACTACATAGCTATGAACAATTACTTTAAATGTAAATGGATTAAATGCTCCAATCAAAAGACATAGGATGGCTGAATGGATAAGAAAACAAGACCCTTACATATGTTGCCTACAGAAGACTCACTTCGGTCAAAAGACATACACAGACTGAATAAAAGAATAAAATCTTGCCATCTGCAACAACATGGGTAGAACTAAAGGACATTGTGCTGAGTGGAGTAAGTCAGACAAAGACAAATGCCTTATGATATTACTTGCATGTGGAATCTAAAGAACAATCTAAACAGACAAATAAAACAGAAACAAACTCATAGATACAGAGAACATTTTGATGGTTGCCAGATAGGAGTAGGGTTGGCAAGTGGAGAAAGAAGAAGGGCTTAAGAAGTACAAATTAATAGTTACAAAACAGTCATTGGGATGTAAGTTATAGCATGAGGAATATAGTTTATAATATTGTAATAACTATGTATGGTGTCAAATGGGATACTAGCTTTACTGGGGTGATAACTCTTGAAGTTAATGTAAAGATATAATCCCTATGTTGCACACCTAAAACTGATATAATATTGTATGACAATTGAAATTGAAAATTTTTTTAAACAAATAAATAAAAAAAATAGTGTGGTGTCCATATTTTATTGAAAGTACAAACACAAAATTTTGAAAAAATGAACTTAAATTTAATTCTTACAGAACAACTTATATAAATATCTAATTAGTTTTTAAACTTAATGCTTAAGCCCATTTTAAAATTTAAATGTTTCATTATTTAATTATTATTTCGGTTTTTTACAAGTTATCTTAATTATATATAATGTCATAAAATCTTTGAGTTTTTTCATTGTTAGATATTAAAATAAGTATCTGCTAATTCTTTACTAAAATCTCTGCTAAAGCAAGTTGTTTTCCTTCTTGGTGAACTAAGAACAGCCTGAAGGAATTAGTACTAAGAAGAAAAAGTCAAGAAAAACAAAAATATTTTTTTGACTAAGAAAAAAACACCAAAAATGGCTTGGTTTAAATGATTCACTAATTCGTAAACTAAGCCTGATTCTGCCTTATTTAAACAGCTGGGATTTTTTTTCTGAGTTGCTGGGGAATCAACTTTAATTCCTCTAATGCATGATATCTTCAACATACTTCTTTTGGCAATATTAGTGAATGTTTTATAAACGGGCTATAGTAAAGCTTAATGCTAGTTACATGGAAAAATAATTAAAACATCGATGTATTGTATAATGTGTACATGCATTAGGAATGAGTATATGTACCATTGTAATGAAACTAAGGAGCAAGTATTAACCTCTGTTCTGAATTAAAGACTGAAAAGTATAACACAACAGTAAAGAAACTCCTCAGCACTCTCCCTGATTGACATATTTGAATCTCCTGAAATAAGAGTAGATTTCTCAACTGCAGATTCATGGTAGTTTTCTCAATTGACCATTGGTTAGTCATGTGCTGACAGTTTCTGGGCCATCTTTCCCAGGTACACATGGAGTCAGGGAATTAAATAAATGGCTAATTTATTTAACACATTCTCAGAGTTTCCTAGTAGTCACTATGCTCTGCTCTCAAAAATATCAGAAATACATTTTTAATGTCCATTCCATCTGACCTCTAATTCTTTACCCTGGCATGTTATATCTTTGAGCATGAGGCTTCTGTTCTTTCCACAGTCTCTATGAAGTTGTACCATAAAACCAAAGTCATTCTGCCCTGACCTTTCTTAACTTGAGGTTGTTATTATTACTCTACCAGTTATTTGTGGTATAGAATAGCCTGCTATAAGAAAAGAAATTTAAATCATATGAGTGTGTGTTATATGCAGTATATTAAAAGATTGAATAAAAAGTATATATATATATATATAATTGTAAACACATATATTTATACTGATTGAGATAATAGGTATTTTAGACTATCATCCCCATTATAATATAAATTGTTAGTAATAAAATTTTACACTGCTCTTCAATTTTAACATTTTACATGTTTGTGAAGTCATCGCTGACAGACAAGATAAATAATATTATTGAAAGAAAATGATTGAGCTATCATATTGATTATAAGGAGAAATTATAGATTACTTGTAACTGAAAAGGGTAAAAATAAAATGATATGTTATAAAAATATATATTAAATACTCAGGAGCATATATTGTTTTAACTTATATAAGATATATTCAGAGATTTTTTTTTCCCTTTTCTAAAAAATAGAAAAATACCCAGTTCTTAACATAGGACATAGGTTCCTAGAAACAGGGATATATAATATAGGCACTCCATAGTCTATATTATTTCCTCTTTTAGTATCATGGCAACATTGCCTAGCTCCTTGGTCAACATGTGATTTCTGGTTCAATGATAAAACACCACCAATGGAGCTCGCCAACTGAACAAAATTCTAAAACCTCATCTGGATCCTGATGCTGTTCAGAGGGCCTTCCATTCATCTCTTCTGAACTGCCTACAGTCCCACAGTAGATGTCCAACCATCTCCTCTGTCTTCAATCCTTAATATCCTCTTAACTCATTTAATTCTCCTTACTGTGACTGTATTTCTTCCGTTACTAAGAATAAGACTAAGTGATATATGTTTTTGAATTCCATTTTTCTATCTCAAAACTATCACTGTGTCATTTTTTCTCTCTGGCCTCCATCTCCCCAGTTTTAGAGGGGAAAGCATAAAATATTTTTCAAAATTCAATTATGTTTCTTGTGCTTTTTATCCCATCTGATCCCACATCTTCTATTTGAATTTGTTGCCCACTTGATCGGTCAACAAATATTTACTGGGTACACATGCAGTACAGTCAATTGTAGTCAGAGGTGGGTTTTAAACCCCACTCTGTCATTTTCTATCTGCACAGAACAGGCAAATTTCTTCATCTATCTGTGATTCCGTTGCTCAGTTGTAAAATGACATAGCTTTAATACCTTTTGATGTACCAGTATAAAGATGAAATCAGAAATGGCTGATGAAGCATTTAACACTGTATTTAGTACATAATAATCTTTATGGAAAGCAAAATGGTAGGTTCTGTGAGTATTTAGTTAAAAGACGCAGTCCTCAGGAATATAGATATAGATGATATAGATAGATACAGATAGATATAGGATTAGATAGATAGATAATAGATAGATGATAGATAGATGAAAGATAGATTATAGAGATAGAGATAGAGATAGAGAGAGATGACAGAGATAGAGATGGTGATAGAGAAAGATAGAGATAGAGATATAGAGATTGAGATAGAGATAGAGATAGAGATCTATGCGCGCGCGCGCGCGCACACACACACACACACACATTCATACATATATATACGTACACATACATATACAAAAAACCTGAAAGCTTGACTAGTGCAATATAATATGGAATAGAACTAAATGGCATAACTATTGTAACCGAACAGTAATAGTTATCTCTGGTTTCAGATTTTATTATTATAAGCTTAGAAAACTTGATACAAGAAAACTGACCTAATCTGTTAGTGGGGAAAAAAATATTTTTTAATAATTAATTTACTACTTGGGATTTTTAAAACTAAATTATATATTTATTCCTTTGATAATATTGAACGTAAAATATTTTTTTTAATTCTGCATCAAATAGCACAATTAAATAGCAAACAATTGGTTGTGAAAGTTTTATGCATATCAATTATTGTACTAATAGTTGAATCCATCATGCAAATCAATAAATCAAACCTGAAACCTATTTACATAAACAATCAAGTGACAAAAAGAATACAATGGCTAATAAGAATGTGAAAAAAAATAATGTAGAGTCTTATCTATTACAACAGAAAAGGAACTATAAGATATTCTTTCTGTTCGTCAAAATTAGAAAGAAATAAGAGTAATACAATATTCCATGTGTATTATGGCATAGTCAAACAACTACACTTGTTTGGAGAGTAAATTGTATATGTACCTTTTTTTATTTATCTATTCAGTCAACAAATATTTTGTAAGGAACCATTTTGAGTAATTGGGAACTTAGTATCAAAAGTTTTTAAATGTTTACTTTTTTTTTTAATTCTAAGAGATTCTTTTTAGCAAGTCTACCCAACAGAAATAAGCATTGAAGAGCAAAAATAGCACAGCTATAATAGCAAAAAATTTAGACTCACCTAAAAGCCCAATAAGAATGATTAAATGAATGTTTATCTCTCCATACACTTGTTTATATGTTCTTTAGGTAAAATTAAATCTTTTAAGAATATTAATGGCCTCAAGGATAATTATCAAGAGTGAAAGTTGCATGTAATATTCACAATATTATGATACACATACGACAAAGATTAAGAAATGTTATCACTGGATGGAAAATCACAGATTGTTTTATTTTAACATCAAAGAAGTACTACTCATTTTAAAATGTATGGAAAAAAAAGATATTGTTTTTACCTAACAATATGAGAAGACCTCAAAGTACCTTTCAGATTTTGCTTCTTCATTATCTCTTCTTTCTGGCATTTTTAATCTTCCTTGGCCCACAGATGAGCTCAGGTCTCTCCTATTTAAAAATTACTTTCTCCTGTTCCTTTACACTAGCCAATATTATCCCCACATGTTATAATGCCAAATTTCTTTTAAAAGCAGTCAATATTTTTTTTCACTTTGTTACCATCCATATATCCTTTTCAAAATGCTTCCCACTCCAATATATGTATTACACCAGCTCTATCTCAGATCACTGATTAATCCATTCCAAATTCATTTTTCTCCATCTTTGTCAAAATCTTTGCTTGGTCTACATTGCTTGATTTGGGTCATCTTTTTATAGTCTTCTAATCATACTTCATTGGTTCTTCTTTCTTCTTCTACTCTTTAAATAAATGCTTTTCTCAATACTCTATCCCAAGCCTTCTTCTATTCTTACTTCCTATACTCTTCCTAAAAAAAATATTATGCACTTTCACATATTATTATCGCCTCAATACATATAACTCACAAATCTCCAGTTTCTGATTATCTTGAACCATATTCCCTTTTTTAAACTGCATGTTAAGATTGCTGCTGAGATGTTTTTTAGGCATCTCAACACATCTAAAATCAAAATATTCATTCACCCTTAAAATGTATTTCGCCACATGACTTCTCTTTTATTATTTATTTCCCCACAATTTTTGCAAGACAAGCTCAAAATCTTAGAATACATCTTTGTTTTATTTCTCCTCATCCTGTTATTTGTCCAAGACCTACCAATCTTTTTTTTTTTTTTTTTTTAGTTTTTTCTTTCCTTTCTCATTCTTTCCAATTCTGGTATAACTACTCTCTCCTTAGGATAACTGCATCTGCTTCCGTAGGAGTAATACTCTGGTTGTTAGCATAATTTCTTCCACACTCTTTACTACCCAAAACATGGCCTGATTTACTTCCTACAACATCACTATGATTTTATCACTAACTATGCAAATGGCTCCCACTGTGTCTCAAAGTAAATGCTCTTTACCTTGGCATACAAGGCCATATTCAATCTATTTCTAGGCTTTTTCTTTTCACCACTACTGGATGGGATTTCCTGTGCTCTAATGGACCACTTTCTATGCATGAATTGTCTTTTCTAAAACTGATAACACCTTTGCTAAAGACCCAGCATAAATATCACAACAGTGCAGCCCTCCCTGGCCATCACCATTAGTTCCTTGGTTTAACCACTCGTATGGCAATTACTGACTTCTATTTGTTATTATTTGTGAAAGTGCCTTTCCCTCAAGCTATATTGTAAAGTCCTTGAAGACAAAAATACAATACATCAGAACACTTGGCAGAGTATCTTGCATACAGCAAATATTCAAATACTGAGGAACAAATCAATGAATTTATAGACAGCAAAGTATCTAACACTTTTTGGTCGTTATTGTATTCACATATTTCTGTCAGTATATTGGTTTGTTAATCTCCTTTGTAAGATTATTAAATCTTTATGAATAGGGATCAAACCTATCCTTTAGTAACAGATAATCAATTGTTTATGAAAGTCTTGAAAACCTGTTATATAAAAAGCAATTTTACTAGGTGTTATACTCCTTACCCCTTGCTTCTTCTTCTTTTTTTTTTTTTGTAGGAGAAAGTATATAAAACGAAAAAAAAAAAAGCTATTTTTTCATTATGATTTATCAGTGATTAATCCATAATTAAATCTTGATTATTAGGGTGACCATTATGGTTAAAGCTTTTCTTGATTCAATTAAATCTTTGCAGGAGGACATAGGTAGCTGCATAACTTCTTAAAAATAGGCACAATTAGATATCCCAGTGGTATATAAATCAGGTAACTTTTATTTGGCAGATTTTGGAGGGAAAAAAAGCATCAAATGACCAGTCATTTCCCTAAGTGCCTCTCTTATTTTAATAGCTATTACTCTCATTCCATGCTCATCTCCCCCGAGATACTGTGTTGGATTCCTTTCCTGAATAAGTCTTTCAAAAATTAAAGATAAATACAAGCCTCAGAATACCAACAACATTTCTCTTTGAGACATTTCTTATATGTTAAATCAAAAGATGTGGGGTGACATTAGAGTCCAGTTTTGCTCAGATCAGGTGAAGCCTTCCCTGAGTAAATCTATTACACAAGACTGTTCCCTCAGCTCTGAGCCAAAAGAAACAGAGTAAAAGCACAATAATATGGTAATATCATTCCAAGATCCCAAACGTATCTGTAAAACCTCAGCTGGAAGTTGATTTAACCTCTCTGGTATTGTCATGTGACCCCTGAGGTGGTACCTTCCCTTCTGTAAGTGAGTAGAATGATTACCATCACCCGTGGAAGCCAGAGTTCCCCAGTGACTCGGAAGAGTCTTGAGAAGGGATAAAGTTTCATAGCTTATTGCAATTTTTCCAGCACTGAAATCTCCTGGAGCTGAAACTCATTCAGAAATAATGAGGCATTTGAAGCTGCCTGAAACAAGGGTTCTCTACTAAAGTGACTGGCTAGTCTATCTCTCACCTGAGATAATGATGAAAAATCACATTCAGAAAAATAAAAAAATCTATCCCTACAATGGAGCCAAGACAGCGATTATTAAGCTGACTTTGAATAAAGCTTATTGAACTCTTTAGAGTCCTAATAGCTATCTGCCCTGAAGTATTAAATGCTGCACTGATCTTTTAATTTCCCCCATCCTATTTCCGTGATAACTCCTGTATTCTGGATAATCAGGGAACTGAGCACACAAATTGCCACCCTTCCAATACCAGGATAAATGCATTGCTACAGGTTTACCCATCTTACCTATAGAAAGCCTTCTGTCCATAGCATAATCTCACCATGGTATCTCTCCCTGGGTGATTTCCCACATTTCAGAGTATGGGGGAGAAAGTTAACATGTGGGGGACTTAACTGAGGCTAAACCAAAACTTGGCTGTCATCCCATGAGAAGCAAAGCAGGAATGACAAACCCTCTTTGCATATACAAAATACTCGTTGCCACTTCTGAATGGATTTTCAAGTGCAATGGTGATGGCTGGCTCATGAATCTCCTTCTCACAGGCTTCATTGGTTCCATACCATGTGTATTGAAAATGCCATCGTTTGACCAGGCTGGCAATAATAGTATTTTGTTCAACACCCTTATATTTACAGGTTACAGGGCAGCTACACAGAGGCAGAGAGAGAGAGAGAGAGAGAGAGAGAGAGAGAGAGAGAGAGAGAGAGTTGTAGTTACACAACGAAAAGAAAGAAAGGGATATTCATAGAAGAGAAAAATAAACAACTGAAAAAACTAAACACCTCAAGATGATTTAGCAAGGGGATTTTAAGTCAGCTGAGGTAGAGCAAGATGGTAGAAGGCTAAGGGAACTACTTATTCTCTAGGAAGGCATCTTATCGCTTATGTGGAGATCAGCCTGGCTCCAAAGAGAGGTATTTTATATTAATTTGCCCACTGGAGGTAAGAAAAAAGGCACCAACAGGAAACGGATGTTTAAGGCTACTTGTAAGCCCACATAGGAAGTGGTTGTTCCATTGTGGCAGTCCTGCTGCCTTCTACTGGCGACCCTCCATGGATACCGTCATTGTGAAAACAAGCAACAGGCTACCTCCAAGAAAAGAGAAACTTTTTTTTTTTAATGGAGATTTTTCTAAGAGTGCAAATGCAAAGGACAAAATAAATGGGTTAGGAGGGCATAGTCAACTTTTTCGGAACTGTGAAATGAGGAGTAGGGGGAGAGAGAGCAGGAGAAAGGGAGGAAGAGCTCTAAAGAAGGAGGAGAGCCTACTAAAGAAGCCAGCCCCCCTGTACAGACAGCCTGACGCCAGATGGCTTCTTCTAATAAATATTCAACCTTAACTCTGTTCCCATGTAACTTTGTAGTAAAGCTGCCAGCACACCCACACAGATCTGGGCCAGCAAAATGATTACAGTAGTACAAACAAAATAGTGCAATAGAGGAAACAGACAGACAGGGTCCTGTCCACAGACAGTCAGAGCTGGAAGATGTGAGCTGATGGATCTTTAGATTTAATGCTTCGGAACTCCTAATAATAAGTAGCATTGGAGGGGAGGGGACCTCAAAGAGGAGAAGAGACTTTTAACCCTTATCTTTACTCTGTTTCAGGTTTCAGCGCTGACATATGTACAACTTTTTCTTTAGAAATTACATGTGAGATACTTATTTCAAATATAGAGTAATTCTATGTTTAACTACATTTAGAATAATAATGACCTCACTAAGGTACCCCCTATTTAAATTATAACAATCTATAAGACTGTATACTTTGAGTTACCATTTAAATAAAAATAGATGCTTCATTATAATTAAAAAGAAAACAAGAATGATTCTCCATCAGTGTCTTTTTTTTTTCACCCCACCCCAACCTTCACCCTTTTCCATCCCAGCTATCTGGTATTTAAATTCTATTTAAATATACAGACACCTCTGGATCTGTGGGGAGGAGGGTTTGTATACATTTAGTGTTTGGGGATACACAATTTGAAAACAATTATGTCAGAATAAAAGGATATTGTAATAAAGTAAAATATGGAGATTTTGAATGAAACAATGTCAAAACTCAGCTTGAGGAAAATGGTGATTTGGTGAAATATCATTTTAGAAATGTATACTTTGGAGTACATTAAACTGCAATATTAGAAACAACTACTACAAAACTATATTAAACTTTTGCAATTTTAGTTTTCCAATGATATATATGAATTTGTCAAAAATGGACTAAACCAACTTAGTAAAAACATATAACAACTTGGAGCAAATTATCCCAAATTATCTAAAATTCTTGGTATAAAAATGAGTTTCTAACTATATTTTATTTTCTGTTTCTTAATATGATATCTAAAAATGTCCAAAAAAAAAAAAGCTTAAAATTTCATAAACCAAGGCTTCTCTTACCTCAAAATTAAGAATATTTTTTGTGGAGTTATCTATGAGCACTGATAACACTGCAGGAATGGAGATGTAAGAAAAACCAGCAAAACAAAAAACTTAAATACTTACAAAGAGCTAGATAAGTTTTGGTAAGTGCATACTGTTGTTTTGACAGTTTGAGAATCTGCACAGATTTTACATTTTATTACACTGACATCAAAAGCTGTATTGATAGGAAAAGACCATGTTTCTAACAAAGAGAGACAGATAAAAATTAGCATTTATCTTCTAGTGATACTGAGCTTTCTAAGGGTAAGTCACAGAATTTTCCCTTCCTGTCTCAGGGATCTCAAAATGCAATAGAAGGTTAAGCCTTCACAATTAAGGACATGATGGAGACAAATCCTTGAAAAGATGTGTATAAACTGTACACATGAAATAAAAACAATGCAAACATATCCATATACAAAATATTCAGTTGTGCATTCAAAAGAGGTAATGGCATGCAATAATTGGAAATTATTTGAACATCTGTTTGCACATTAATCTGCATATTTTTGCACATGCAATCATCCATTTACATCAGCATATTTTGGATGTCGCATGCACACGTTAGACACCTGTTATTAAAAACCAGGTCCATAATATGCTGCTAATGTCTCTAAATGTAATTCCATTTTCATAAGATTTATCATGAGTTCCAAAAGGTAGTGTTTTTTAAAGTCATGGACAATATACACAGGATAATATTAATGAAAAGTATGTATACTCCTCATCTATGCAAGGGCAATAGACTTCAGGATTCAAAGACGGAATCAAATTGGCAGGTAATGAAAGCAAAACATGGCAGAGATAAATCATGACACAATCCAGATTCTTCCCTCTGGTAGAAAAATTAACCTCTGAGGAGTAAATTGAGACGTCATGCTTATCGATTGTGCCAAGCATATATTTACTTAGCACATAGTACATAATCAAAAAATATTTGCCAATTCCTTGGTTAATAAAGGAATGTACAATTTAATTTAATGTCACATTGAGCTAACTAAGATTAGATGATATATCAGACTCTATTCTGACTGCTTTTACAGGCCTATCTCATTTAATCCATATGGAAATAGCCTTTGACCAAATATTGAAAGACAATAAAGAGAATCTGTTACTAACCGATGGACTAATTTTTCTAGTAATTAATTAATTTCATAAAGCTGGATCCTGGGTCATGTCAGAATATATGTGGTACCTATGGTGCTCCTATTCCCCTCTTTAAACAAAGTAGACATAAAAAACTTTATCCTGGCACTTTTTCCCACTGAGCTGAACTAGCCATTAATTCTTTCTCAACACATCTCCAGGTAACCTTCACCAACTGATGAAATTTGACACACAAAATGAATATATTTTCTAGCCCCTGGACTATATTATCTCTAAGGCCTCTTCCATAAACTGAATCAAGAAATTGTACAGAACACTAAAATCCTTTGTTTTTAAGAAACTATCCTAATTATTTGGTTGTTTTCTGATTATAGTATCTGATATTCTCTAAAAGTAGTTGACCATTAGTTAAGATTCGAGAAATGCTTGTTCCATGTAGAATTTCACTGTAATTGAATCTAAAATGGATTTAACCCATAAAACATGTTATAGAAAAATAACGTTTAATATATTTTTCTCTTTTGGATTACCCATAAAAGTACTTTCTTTCAGGCAGTTATGCAAAGCAGATCAGGAAAGCAGCATGAAGCAATACTTTGCACAACACAGCCCTTTGGTATGGAAGAAAGACAGCAGCCGTGATCCCAGCTTCTGCCAGACAGAGCGTTGGTGGTGTGATAGAAAGCACAGAAACCTGGAGGTATGTTAAAAGGACATATTCAGATGACTCAAGTGATACGGAAAGATGGGAAACAAATGTGGCTCTCAGAGAGGATGGGATTTTGAGAAAAATTGCTGGGAAATCCTTTAGTGTGATAAGCAATTCAAACAGCTGAAATGAATCCATCAAAAGTATATACTCAGTGTTTGCTCAGTGTGTCCAGCACTGTGATACATTCTTAGAAAAGTACAATAAAAGACTATAACACAGTGCCTGCTTTTGGAGAAATTACACTCTAGTCGAAAAAAACAAAACATAAATAACACTACAAAACAACTCATAAGCCAATAATATTCTTTTCTTTCCAGCTACATCTATACCCATATGGACAACATTTCAATCAACTATATAACTTTGAATGGCAAAGCTCCAACAAAGAATACCCAGAGTACTCTTTATGAGGTAGCAAAATACTCCCTATTGTGGTTTTGCACTTGGGTTATTTTCCTAGCTATTTATTGTGTCATGGCTCTTTATTTTATAATGGTGGTAGAGACACGTTCTTCTGTCTGCACACCACACGTACCGCTTGCTTTTAAACTGTCATCCAACTTTTCCCTAAGGGATCACCATTCTCTCATTCTCAGTCTTAAGAGTTGGGTAGGGCTGACCTTCACATCCTAGTTCCAAGGATGGGCACATGATCCAAGATAGACAATGGCAGTGAGCACTAACATTTGCTAGGCCTGTGGTGAAAGAGACACTCAATGTATGACTGGACTAGCTAGTGGCCATGGGTGGAAATTGACTAACAAGTTCAAACAAGGAAAGTAGAGCTGAGAGATGGAAACAGGCCAATCCCTAGCGGCACAGTATGAGCACTGGAATATAGTGATGTCTAAGTCTACCTATTTTCCTGGACTTTCAGTTACCCAAATTACCAAATTCTTCCTTCCCCCTTACCATCCAGCTTAAAGTGGTTTAAATTGGATTTCTATCACAGGCAATCAAAACAACCCGGTAAATTCAATCCACATCACTGGAAGGCATTGCGCATTCAATTGGTCCCATTTAACAAAACACATGTAAAAAAACTGAAATCACTTTTTCTAAATCACAGGTCAACAAAAATACAGAAAATAAAGGCCCAGTTTTTAAAAACAAAATAAGTCGAAGCACCGGGTTATTATAAACTATTTTCTATAACTATTTTCTTACCTTTGTGAAAACTCATAATCAGTTCCCATTTCTCTTCACACTACCCAAGATCCTCCTAAATGTATTCTCTGAAAAATATTAGTAAACAAGGTGACCATCATAATTACCCTCCACTAATCTTCCCTTAAATTAGGATCCTTTCAAGGTGCTGGCAGAAAATCTTTTTGAAAACAGAGTACCTAGTTATTGGGAAGAATTATCAGAATTCCAAGAATTTCATTTTTAGGTCTATTTATGGGACCGTTACTGTTAATTTCAGTTTAGAACCCCTTCTCCTGCTTATTTCCCCTATGAGTACAGCCAGCTCTCACTGAGTTCCTCAGAGGGAAATGCACAAGTAATACAAATTTCAGCTCAAATTCAGGGTATCACCTAGGGACAACAGCTGATTATCACTCTTAAAGTCATCCCAGGATACTGGCAGGATACTAAAGTATGTTTGCCTGATTCCAGGAAGTAATTTATGCAATGGAATTTATCTAGCTGGTGAAAATAAGTAACAAAGGAACAACTAAGGTGAGGTGGGGTTAAGTTTCTAACACATGATATCAGAGTGAACCTCCAATAGCGATCTAATTAAACCACCAAGTCCTTACCTCATTGCCTAACCTAAGAAGTCACCCAGCTGTTTCAATGAAAGTTAGTTGTGGGAATATCTCTATCGCAGCATCCCTACTACTAATCACTTTTAAACCAAGCATTTGTTCTTTTTTAGTCTACTTCCTGTTTAGAAATCACTTCTATTTTGAGTGGTATGTTTACTTTTTCACCTTTTTGTGAGGAATTGCATTTTATTAGCTCGAATTCAGATACAGCTAAGTGAGGGAAACTCAATAAAGGGACTGAAAAAATTTTTTTCATCCAATAAATTTTCTGTGAAATGCCAAGTTTGTGGCTGTGCCTGCAGTCATTTTAGTTATAAGACACATAGTAGGAAACAGTTTTGGTGTTTTCAGCCATTAGTTTATAAATTGAATAAGATAAATGTGTTCATTCATATTGAAGTAATGTAATTTTTCTTGGGAAAGTTTAATATTATACAAATCCATTAGCATATTTACAAATTAATCTTCCCTTAGGAAAAAAAGATCGAAGATTTACAGAAGGAAGAGTTTTATTACTTTTAAAACTGCATTTTAAAAGAGAATAAAAGAAAAAGAAGGAAAATTATATTGAACCATAAATGCCTTTTTATGACTAACAGTTTTGTAGAACCAAAATTTATGAAAGAAGAGGAGAATAGAGGAGAACATAGAAAGGATTTTCAAGGAGCTTGCAGAAATTGCAAGTCTTATATCACAAATTGTAAACTCCTATAAAATTAAACCTGTTTATGTAAATGCAAGCTAAATGACATAAAAAACATTAGACACTTAAGGTTATTACTATTCATTTCCTCTAGATAATATTTTTTGTCTAAACTCTGTAGCTACTTGTTCTAATTTTTGACAAGGTAGGGCTTAAAACCTTCACAGCATCAATGACAACAAAAACCTGTGTTCATTTAATTTCGTCCTCAAATTCTCAATGACTTCTTATAATGTTGAGCAATTAACTGACAACATAATTAATTGCTAACAATCTACTGTCATAAAATAGACTTTTCTACAGAGAAAATCTTGGAGTATAGGGTAATGAAAGTCTCAATTCACACACAAACTCCTGACATATGATAAAAAGAAAAAATGTGATTTGACTTTCCCCCAGATAGTCTCATTTTGCTCATCCCTAGCATTTACTTTGTGAATGTCCTTTTTAAAAAAAGAAAAAAGAAAGGATTAAATGGACTTTCTACACAAAGAATGCAGTATATTATTAACAATAATCTTACAAATAGATGCAAAATTTAAGGATTTATTTATAACCACTTTGCAACATACCTACTGTAAAAAAATCAAAGTATTCATTAAGATATTTTTCATTTATGAATATTTCATATATAATTCTTCAGGTTGAAAGTCATTTAATAATAATTGATAATAAAAATAAATGGCTTTATTTATTGATCACCTCCTATACTCCAGGATTATATTAAATGTTTTCAGTGTATTATTTTACTTAATACAGAGCAACATTATCTGGTAAAAATTAGGATCATTTGCATTTTACAGATAATATTAATCTTAAAGTTGTTAAATATCAGAGACATCTAACTAGTAAATGATGGAGCCCAGAATGGAATTTCAGTCCCTCTGATCCCTGAGTCTGCACCATTAACTTTACTATATACCTTGAAATTTAAGCCATCAACTTCCTCCCTCATATTTTCAAAATTATTTAATAAGTGAACTACTAATATCAACTGGAATAATTTCAGGGACCTCACTACCATAATTTGGCAATGCCAGATATTAGAAAGTTCTTTTTCATTACATTCAATCAAATACTACTTCTATAATGTGTATCCACTGATTTTGTGTTGTTTTTCTTCATCCTTTTTGTTTGTTCATTTGTTTAGGGTTTTGTTTGTTGTTTGTTTTTGTTTTTTAGTTTTCTCTCTGGAACATGACAGTATCATTTTGCTACCACAGCTCCCATAAAGCTTCTTATTTTCACACTAAACATCTTCACGTGCAAGAGCAGCCCCTGAAAGGATGTGTTACCAAGTTTTCTCACTACCTCTTCTCCACCCCTACGCCCACTGGTCTTCCAAGTTCCTTTTTAAAAAGGCACCTCAGCTGGGCACAACCCTCCATAAGGATTTGATCACCAAGAATAGTAAGCCTTCCAATTACCTACAACCTCACTCACCTCAAAGTGCTAACATTATGTGTAAAGCCATAGCAATTAGATTCTGGGATTAGCTAAAAGATCTATCATTTGTCAAATAGTAAATAAATAGTATCTCTGAAAGGACTCATAATTTCCCCCCCCTTTTTTGGATGATTTATTGGGCAATCCTGAAGAGCCAAGCCTGGGAAAAGACCATTCCCTCATAATCCTTTAGTGATGCTCATGAATAATCGACCAGAAGTCAATAAACTGGTGCTTTCTGTCTAAAGTGCCCCAAACAAGTTCTATCACAGTGATAGAATGGAAGCCTTTCCTGATCCTCCACATATAGAAAAAACTAAATTCACCACATTTAACTGGGAATACTTGAAGATCAGTCTGAAAGGACCCCAAGAGAGCCTTTTTACTCATTTTGAAATATTCAATTTCTAGGAGTAGTAGAGTCAAAATCTCATGGAAACACAGAAATAAGCATATAGTACAAATATGTCTAGCATTTCTGACTTCAATATATCACTTTATATTAACAGGCACGGTAGAGAAGAGATGACTGTTAGTTTTCTTCATTCAAGAGAGAAATTGAGAGCTGGAAATGTTAAATAGCCTTTCTATTTCACCCAGTAAATGGCAGTGGAGCTGAGAAAAACAAGATTGGCCTTCCAGTTTAATGCACTCTTCAAACTTCCTCTCATGAAATGCACTGCAGTCCATCACACTTAACCTACACTTTCCACACCTCCAGAAGGAGATATCCACAGATATACCTATTTATTTTGGCATGAATTCAAAGAAATAAGCCTGCAAATCTGGTCCTTTCTTTATACATTAACTTTAATTTCTCCTTTCCACACATACACTGCAAGAACATCAGGTAGATCCATTTACTTCCACCCCCTCATCCCACTGCCTCTCCTAAAGTGACATATTAATTATGGCTCATTTGAAATTTTCTCTTACAAATGTAGACTCAGACTTCAACACCTAAATAAATTATATATACACCGTGCAAGCCTGTTTGTTCCAGGTTTCTTAAAAGGAGAAAACGAATACAGTGTATTAATCATCAAACTGATCTCTCTGATTGAAAAATAAATTATTTAAATGAGTAGCGCTCCAGGTTTTTTAATATGTTACTTTCTAGAAATTTTTTTTTTCAACATGCGAGGTGAAAAGAATGAAGGAATGTTAAAGTATACTACCAAGATGATACAGGTACCAAATTAAAGCGGAGTATAGGCTACACAATCATGGTCAACCCAAACTGTGTGTCTTACTATCTATCAACTGGTTTTGTAGTTATCAATCAAATTTATTAAATGGTAATCCAAATTAGCTTTAAAAGAGTCTGAAAAATCCAAGTTGACTCCCTCAGATCTAAATATAGCTATCCCTTTCACACACAAATGAATGTACCTCCTAATGTAGATTTTTTAAATATTAAGTTCCAAGTGTATGCAGAAGAAAAGACAAGTGGAATAGCCATAATACATATTTATCCAGTCTGTAGTCCTTATGATTTAACTTCTTAGTAAGCAAATTCCTCATGTTTTACATTTTTTAAACCATATTATAGGTATACCACACATGGAACTCAAAATTACAGAGACGAAACTATTATAAGATCAAATATAAGGAGAAAGACATAAAACTCAATAGAGAAAAAAACCACCTTGAATAGAATATAAGTAATCTGAGTAGTCATTGAAACCACCACATAGAATGTGCATGAATTGATTTTTTTTTTTTTTAAAAAAGAATACCCTGTGAGCACAATTTATTAAACTCAGCAGGTATAGGAAAGGCATTTCAATGACAAGAGTTACACTAGTCAGGGGAGCCTAATTGCTTTAAAATAATTGGAAATGTGTAATGGCACAAAATCAAAAGAATTTTTGTTATTTAAATAATAGTACTGAGTGGTAAAATGTTGAGGGGCCCTGTGCCATGTCGTTACTCGAGGACCTAGGCCGATGGAGGCAGTATTCAACACATGGCTTCTAAGGTTACTATAGGGATTGTTTTCTTTTCAGTCAGCAGGTAAGGGAGAAAATAATGGAAAAGTGCCTGCAGTAATTTTTAATGGGTCAGGCCTGGATGAGATGTGCATCTCTTCTAATCACATTCTATTGGTTAGACTTCGTCACATAATCACAGTTAAACATTAAAGAGAATGGAAAATATTGTAGCTGCGTGATCATAAAGAAGAGAAGACTATAATTTTTTTTGGAACAGCAAGCACTTTCTGCCACCATCTGTCCTTCTGGTGACTCTAGTTATGTTTATCTTTCTTCCCTCCTGTAGAACACATTCAATAACAACCTGAAAAGAGACAATCCACTTAATGCTTCCAGCTCAAAATCCATGGGTCACTGAGATTTTGTGTTCAAACTTGAAGTGGTTTTTGTGGTCCTGTGAATTGCCAACCAAGAAGACAAGTTCTTCCTCTCTCCCATACATACCTCTACATCAATAGTATAAGATCACTCTGATAGAGACTCCAAGATGAAGAGAAGTAAATGGTACACACACATTAATCACAGATAATAGCAATGATGAATTCCTGCTGGGCAAGAATAGTGAAGGCACAATTCATAAAGTTGAGCAAGTTCCAAGATCCCAATTAACTCTCTAGAAGCAGCTACTGTGTCCGTTGTTCTCCATGACCTGGCTGCACTCTCCAGTTTTGTTTTGTTTTGTTTTGTTTCCTTGTCCATTATCCTACATGGTCATATCTGAAATGAACACTAAAAAAAAAAAAAAAAAAAACTGTACTCACTTTCAGAGGTCAAAATCATCACTATTTTCTGCTATTGTAAGTTTGGGAAACCGAGGGTTGTATTATAATCACTTATTTTCTATTCCTTATATTCTATTCAAGAGTTTTATAAAGCTGAAATTATTGTTTTATTGGCAACATAATTTCCTCAAATACTTAGTTGACCTCTGATCTATTTGTTTCTAGTCAGTTCCATGAGTCAGTAATAATTACCTAAATTCTTTTTCAGATTTAAGACTTGGGCCTCTATTTGTTTATTTAAATTTTGGAGGGGTTTTGTTTGTTTGTTTATTAACTTATTTTGCCTTCCAGCTTTCATGCTTTCTCTCAACCTGATGGCAACTTCTTTAAGTCTCCTAAAACAAAACAGGCTTGGATGGGAAGGTAACCTACTTAATTATGTTAAGATATAGTTCACATACCACAACGTTCACCCATTTAAAATGTACAAGTCAACGGTTTTTAATATATCTACAGATATGTGCAACCTCACCACAATCAATTTTACAACATTTTCATCACCTCCCAAAGAAACTCCATTCCCTTTAGCTACCAACTATCTGTTCCTCCATCTCCCAGCTCTAAGAAAACTACTACGTTCTGTCTCTATATATTTAACTATTCTAGATGTTCCATAAAAATGGGATCATATAATTTATGGTCTTTGTGACTAGCCTCTTTCACTTAGCATACTGTTTCCCAGGCTCATCCATATGGAAGTTTGTATTAGCACTTTACTCATTTCTTTTTATGGCTGGATAGTATTCTGTTATACCTATATACCATTTTTTTGTTGTTTATTCATTTATCAGTTGTTGAATATTTAAGCTGTTTCTACCTTTTGGCTATTATAAATAATGCTACTACAAACATTCATGTACAACTTTCTCTGTGGACATGTTTTCATTACTCTTGGAGTGGAATTATTGGATCATATGTGCAACCATTCGAGGAACTTCCGGGTGACTTTCCAAAGTAGCTGTACCAATTAATATTCCCAACAGGAGTGTATAAGAATTCTAATCTCTGCAGTCCTCACCAACAAGTGTTATTATTTGACTTTTTGATTACAGCTATTCTAGTGGATGTAACAAGGTACCTGTCATTGTGGTTTTGATTTTCATTTCCCTAATGAGTAAAGATATCAAACACTTTTCAGCTGTTTATTGAACATTGTTATACCTTCTTTGGAGAAATGTCTAACTATTTTTCAATTGGGTCTTTTTATTATTAAGTTGCAGGACTCCTTTATATATTCTAGATAAAACTTTCTTACCATACATATGATTTGCAATTTTTTCCTATTAGTAGTTTGTTTTTAAACTTTTCTAAAAATTAATTTTTATGAAGTCCAAGTTATGTATTATTTTTGTTGTTGATCATGCTTTTGGTGCCATATCCAAAAATTCATTGCCAAATCTGACATATTATCAGTTACCCTTATGCTTTTTTTAAAAAGTTTCATGGGTATAGCACTTGTGTTTATGTTTTCGATTTAATTTTATTTATAGTGTGAGATAAAGATCCAATTTCATTGCTTTGCATATGGCTATGCAGTTGTCTCAGCACTATTTGATGAAAAGACTATTCTTTTACCATCAAAAGAACATCATTGTCAAAAATCAGTCAACCGTAGAAACATGCACTTATCTCTGTACTCCCACCTGTATTCTATAGATCTAAATGTCTAGCATTATGCCAGTACCACACTGTCTTGATTACTCTTGCTTTGTAGTATGTTTTAAAATCAGGAAGTGTGAGTCCCCCAGGTTTGTTATTCCTTTTTTAGATTATTTGGCTATTCTAAGTCCCTTAAAATTTCCTATGAATTTTAGAATCAGCTTATCAATTCCTACAAGGAAACCAGATGGGATTCAGATAAAGATGCCTTAGAATCTGTAGATTAATTTGAAAGTATTCCCATCTTAACAATATTGAGTCTTCCAATGCAAGAACATGGGTGTTCATCATTTATTTAGATTGTCTTTAATTTCTTTAAACAATGATTTGCAATTTTAAGAGCATAAATTTTGTATTTCCTTTGTTAAATTTATTCCTAAATATTTCATTATTTTTGATGCTATTGTAAATGAAATTGTTCTCTTGATTTTATTTCATAGTGCTCATGGCAAGTGTATAGAATATGATTTTTGGATATTGATCTTGTATCCCCAAATCCTGTTGAACACATTTCTTAGTTCTAAACATTTTTTAATGACTTCTTTAAGATTTCCTATATACAAGATCATATCACTTGTGAATATAGTTTTACTTCTTCCTTTCCAATATGGATATATTTTATTTATTATTCTTGCCTAATTTACCTGGCTAGAATCTCTAAGTATGATGGCGGGGGCGGGGGGCAAGTCTTGTTCCAGATCTTAAAAAGAAAAGCATCCAGTCTTTCCCCATTAACAACGATGTTATCTGTGGGTTTGTCAGAGGTATCCTTTATTAGGTTAGTGAGGTTCCCTTCTATTCCAAATTTGTTGTGTTTTCATTATGAAAAAGTGTTAAATTGTGTCAAATGCTTATTCTGAATCTATTGAGATGATTGTGTGGGGCTTTCTTGTTTGTTTGTTTGTTTGATTGATTTTTTTTTTTTTTTATTGATATGGTACATTACATTAATTTTCAAATGTTAAATCAACCTTGTGTTCCTGGAATAAGTCCCACTTGATCATGGTATAATTCTTTCATACATCACTGGACTCAGTTTACCAGTATTTTGTTGATGATTTTTTAATTCATATTCACGTGATAGTGGTCTATAGTTTTTATTCCTTGTGATGTCTTCATCTGATTTTACTATCACAGTAATACTGTTTGCATGATAAACCCTTTTCTATCCCTCCTATCAATCTGTTTGTATATTTGAATTAAGTATGTGTTTTTAGACAGTAAACAACAGATCTTCCTTTTTTATCTAGTCTGACTTCACCTTTTGATTGGATTGTTTAATCTATTCGCATTTAATGTATTATGATACAGTTGAAAAGTCTGCCATTTTACTTTTTTATCTGCATAGCTCATCTTTTTGTTCCCCTGTTCTTTACTGCTTTCCTTTGCACTAAGTGAACATTTCTAATGTAACATTTTAATATCTTTAATGATTTTTTTACTATATTTTTTAATTATATCCTTGGTGGTTGCTCTAAAGCTTGCTATACACCTCTTAACTTAGCAAAAGAACTTCAGATTTATACTGATTTAATTCCAGTGAGACATAGAAATGTTTCTCCTATATAGCTCTATTCCCTTTTCCCCCATTTGAGGGTACTATTGTTATATATGTATTATATCTATAAATGTTATAAACCCAATAATACATTGTATTTATATAATTGTATGCCCTTTAAATAAGCTAAATGAGGAAAAGCAAATAAATAAGTATTTATAGCTTTTTTATATTAACATTCCTGTTTATCATTTCTGGTTGTCTTTACTTGTTCCCATAAATTCAAATTACCATCTGGAATCATTTGCTTAGCCCAATACAGCTTTGCTCCCACCTACTTCCTTGTGCTGTTATTGACAAATATATTACATTTCTATATGTTATAGGTCCAACAACACCTTATATACATATGGCTTTATAAAACTGTTTTTTAAATCAGTTGAGAAAAAATGAGAATACAAATTTGTACTATCTATTAAAATTATATGATGCCTTTACTAGTGCTGTCTTTTGCTTTGTTTTGTTTGGATTTGAATTACTCTCTGGAGTCACTTGCATTCAACCTGAAGAAATTCCTTTAGTATGTCTAATAATTAGGCAGACTAGTAACAAGTACTTTTAGTTTATGTTTATCTGGGAATGTCTTATTTCCTCTTTAATTTTGAAAGAGATTTGATGGGATATAGGATTCCAGATTGACATTTTTTTCTTTGAGCATTTAGAATATCTTATCCCATTGCTTTCTGACCTCCATTGTTTCTGATAACAAGTCAGAAACAATGGAGGCCAGGTTCCTTTGTAAGTGATAAGTCATTTTTCTCTTGAGACATTCAAGATGTTCCTCTTGTCTTTGCCTTTCAGCATTTTTACTATCATGTGTTTATTTGTAGATATTTTTTGTGTTTATCTTAACTGAAATTCATTGAGCTTTCTGGATGTACAAGTTAATTTGTCAATAAAGTTCAGAAGTTTTTAACCATTATTCTTCTTCTACTCTCTCTTCTCTGTCCTTCTGGTACTACCACTAGGTATATGTTGGTGTGCTAATGGTGTCCTACATTTCTCTGAGGCACCATTTATTCTACTTTATTCTTTTTTCTTTGTTCTTTAGATTCCGTAATTTGTATCAATCTATAAATAGAAGGTTTTGCCTTCTACCAGTTCAACTCTACAATTGAGTCTCTCTAGGAAATTTTTCAATTTGTTATAATATTTTTTACTCCAGAATTTGATCCATCCTTGTTATCATACAATCTTTTAGTTTTTATCATGCTTCATTTTTAATTTTTTGAACATGTTCATAATGGCTATTTTGAAATCTTTGTTAAATCCAACATCTGGTTGGTCTCCACAATAGTTTCTGTGCTTACTTTTTTCTGATGTATAGGTCATAATTTTTTTGTTGTTTATTTGCATGTCTCATATTTTTTGTTAGAAACTGGAGATTTTAGATAATATATTATAACAAATCCAAGTACTTGGTTCTCCTTCATGCCCAGTTATTGTTGTTTGCTTACTGGTTTAGTGAATGGCTAGATTATTTTAGTGAAATTTATTCTCCTTCTGTGGTAGCTCCTCAAGGGGTGCATCTTTGGATATGTCCTCAGGGTGCCCTGGGATGACAGGGATTTTGGCAGAGCTCTCTGAATATTTTTGCCCAGACCACATTGTTAAGCTCCACTAATCGTTAAGCTCGGCTGACAATTCTACTGTTTTCAACAATGCCTTGAGGATAAATTGCTTCTGGACTAACCCCATAAATTTCAGTTTCCTTTGAAGGAATATTTAGTTGCTAGATCACTGTTTCAGATTTGTTCTGATACCAGGAACTCTCCTCAGATGTCTCTTTCCATATTTGTCTCCAGCAAATTAGCCAGCCTACAATTTAGCCTACATCTCCAATAAGTCTATCAGTATTCTTCACCAAACTTTCACTCCTTTTGAGAATGTCCTTAGGCTTGAACCTCTCTGTGCTCTGTTGCAAATAATGTCAATCACTCTGGGGAGAAATTTGGAGATATCTATTTCATGCTTGACTCCTCCTGCCACCACCTCCTAGAAAAATTTCT
Organism: Eonycteris spelaea; assembly: GCA_003508835.1. NCBI lineage: Eukaryota > Metazoa > Chordata > Mammalia > Chiroptera > Pteropodidae > Eonycteris > Eonycteris spelaea. The sequence goes on from PUFA01000088.1 coordinate 4,979,843, forward strand.
GTGTCATGTCTGGGGTGACAGTGGTAGGCTATTCTCTGAACAACACTTCCACTGTAGGAGCTTAGCATTCAGTAGCGGGGGCAGGGGTAAGGAGAAGAAAGCAGCAGCCTCAGATCTTCTCAGCTTGCCTCTCTCTGTGTGAAATCTCTTACCCCATGAGCCAGGGCAAGGTGATCAGGGTTCAAGTGCTCTCCATGATGCCACACCCAAGGAAGAGTTTCTATCTCATGAGTGGGAGCTGGACAGAAGAGAACTCATTTAGCCACACTTGCCCAGGAGTGCTCTTCCCAGATGTCTCTTTCCAATAACAGGTAACATGAATAAAGAGGAATGCTCCTGTCCTGCCCCTGCCAGGTAGATAGCTCTTCAACTGAAATCTGGAAGTGAAAGAGAGCCTTGCCTTGAGTTCTTGGCTACAGCATTCTAAGGTAGCCAAGGTCTGAGAAGCTTCTCACATTGTCATGCCAAAAGTGGAACTCGCAACACCCTTAATTTTATCTTTGCTATAATGGTGAGTCAGATTTTTGTTTGCTTCTTTGTTTGTTTAATGAAAAGTGTTTTGGAACTTTGACAATCGAAGTTTTTTTCAGTCTTTTTGACTATTCTTTAAAGTACAGAAGTAACCTTTACATTCCTAAGAGGTCATTTACACTGACAAATTAACCTATTCTGTTTTTTTTTTTTTTTTATCTCATCTCATCTTTGTAATACCAAGCTAAATGAAGCAAGGAGCAACACAGATATCCTGGCTCTTTCTAACAACTTTCTCCAGATTAACAGGCTCAGTATATCTGCTCTCCAAGTTGTTGCAGGAAATAGTTTTTCCCGATATTTAGTGACTAGATAATGTAGATATCCAATATTTTTCTATTTTCCAGTCTTTGTTTCCTTGTTTTCTGCTGCTCAAACACTATAAGTCAATGTCCCATATTTTATGCCTTTGATATGGCAGCAATATACTTCAGCATACTAATTTGCTTTAGTTAGGTGGGGCGAACTACTAAAACAAATAAACTCAATTGAAATTTATTTCTAGCTCATATAATAGTCCTGTGTTGTAGATCAGACCAGTAGGTCAAAAGCCTTACCTTACTCAAACTAATATAGAAGTTTTTTAAGTAGAAAAACTACTTTATAGGTGATATGCAGGATGTCTTTCAGGCAACACACAACGTAAAATATATTTTTGTCTTACTTCAAAGTAAGAAAATTCATCAAACCTCTCCATCATAGACTTAGAGATTTTTGTGGGGGGTTACATGTACAAATCTTTATTAGGTCAAAAACTTTCATTAGAGGATATTTACAAGCATATTGAGAAGAGCATTTTATAGAACCTATTTACAGTAAAAGGGAGTTTCATTTCCTGAAGTCTGCATTTCACACATTTTGGAAGATAAGATTTGGGGAGAGGTATACTTGCTCCCTAATTCTCATATTTTCACATAAGAGTAGAAAAATTAATGGGTTCAGGGGCATCTAAAACTTCTCTCTACTCCTCACTTTATCTTGTGGTGTTATGGGATTGTTCCCCTCCTTCATTCATAGGTTGATTTCTTAACCCTCAGTACCTCAGAATTTGAGTGTAGTTATAGACAGAGACTTTAAAGAGGTAATTAAGGTAAAATAAGGTCACATGGGAGTTAGTCCAACATGATTGGTGTCCTTATAAGATGAAAGATTAGGATACAGACAACACAGAACCCTAAGGACAATCATATGAGGGCACAGTCATCTGCAAGCCAAGAAGAGAGACTTCAGAAAAAAAAAAAACAACCCTGATGACTTCTTGATCACAGACTTCTATCATCCAGAATGGTGAAAAAATAAATTTCTGTTGTTTAAGCCACTCAATCTGTGGTATTTTTTATGTCAGCCCTAACAACTAAAAGGGATAGCATATAATTTGTAAGTTTAGAAGTAACAGGGCATGCTGAGAACCTGCCAAAAGTAAACAATAGCTAGCAAGGCATTTGTTCACTTCTCCAGAAGATAGCTATTACATAAGTATTACAGGACCAGCGCAGTATTAGATGCAGCTAATTCAGTAATAAAACATTAAGATATGACCTCTGCTATAAGAAACTTAAAGGCTAATGGAGAGGGAACAAATAGAGAAACTTTGTGTGAACAAGAGACCACAAAATATGGAGAAAACCTGAGTAGTCTAGTTTATTCCCCGGGAAATCTGGGGAGCTGACATTCATATGTACCTACACTGGGTAGTGGGAGTGGAAGAGAAATGGAGACTCTGGGTCAAAGCAGCTGCTTTGACAAGATTTTTTTGATCCTATGGCATTGAGGGATGGCACACTCTAAGATGGTTGTTTATTCTACACATATGGAACAGGGTTTGGATATAAACTATAGAGATAACTACTGACTAAGGGTTTCTCCAGTTTTCTAATGAATGGGTTATAGCTATTAACAAAACTAAACTGGTTAACTGAAGTATACAGGTATATAAAGGAAACTAAATAATGTGCAGCCAAAGCTAATACAAACAATTTTGTATATGGTTCATTTCAGAGTGTGGTTGCTATAATACTAATGAGGAAACATAGGCTTTGGAACCAGATTCGATTACAAATGACATATAGAGGTAGCAAGTACTAGTGAGGTGTCAACCACTGCTAGGAGAAAGCAGTGAGAGGAAAAAGAAAATAGGAATGATCCCTGCTACTTGTGAACTTGAGCAAGTAATTTAATTTCTCTGAATCTATTTTTCTTACATGATAAATAAGGATCATGATAGCTATTTTGGATAGCTCTTGTAAAGAGTAAGCTTAAAAGAAAAAAAAAGACATTTAAAAGTACTTAGCACAGTGTCTGGCAAATAACTGTGTGTTGAATGTTATTTCCTTCTCACTTCACTCCACCTTTGCTCTCTGCAAAAAGTACCAAGTTAAAGGAGTCCTTTGGGCATTGTTCAAATGTGTTACCAAATAGCATAATCTTCATAGCCAAAATCTAAAGCTTAGAAAAAGATGAGTGAAAGAGACTGAATCTTGTTTGAATAAACCAGTTGTTACATCAGGATGGATAAAACTTTTCGGACTTAAGTGTACTCTTCTAGAAGGTATGTATGTATATGTATATTAATTCTTCTCTATTTTGCCATATCTGATCTTTATCTTTTTAGTTTCGAACTCAAAGCAAAAAGCACACTTATTTGTTGAAATAAATAGAAAGAGGATGTCACAAAGAATAATCTGCAGGCATTGAAATAAAAATAATCCATTCTTTTAAAGCCTTAAGAATGATCTTATATTTTACATACAGAATATGCTAACATACATATTTCAGTAATATATAATTATCTCCCCTTTGTCTAGACAAAGATAAAAGCAATGCAAGATAGAGAGTGAATCAATCTCAGTAACGTTCAAATGGTACTGAAAATAGTAGGGAACAAATAGTTCAGATAACATATCAATACGGGTATGTTATCTGTATCGTGTTGAGCCAGATTTTCTATGCTCCCAAACAATTGCCAGTTCAGCACTCCAGAAAGAACTATTCCTTCCTTTGCACAACTTCAGGGAGTAGCTTCAAATACACACAGAATCTAACTCACTGGGTCACTACGCCCCTAAATTACTCTCAAATCCTAAACTCTTATCTATAACTATAAAGTCAATGATTCGCAGAGTCTAGAGGCAACATGTCCCTTTCTCTTATCTTTATCATCCTTCTATCCAGCGAATTCACATCCCGTGATCTGAATAATTTTGATTTGTGATAAAAATGCTAACTTTGTGAATGGGCTTTCTACTTTTAGTCTAATCCTAAATCCACCTCCCCCCCAAAAAAAAAAAAATCTGTCACCTTTATTTCTTGCTCTTGAAACAGAGTTAAGCTGTAATTAGATATACTCTATTAGTATCTATCACATTGAGTGGTTTATTATTTATTCTATGCAGGGTAAAAAGCTAAGCTATTTAAAGATTGCTGAGGGTGATTGTGATTCTCACATTTAAAACTACATGATACTAAGTTATATCCTCATTTTTGCTCTATGCTTTTCACATTTGTACATAAATGTATGCTTCTTTCATTATACTGTAGTGGTCTATGATCAAATAAATAATGCCAAAAAACTTTTGTTTCTAACTCATTTGGATGTATGTAAAACATCCACTGCTGTGGTATATAATGAAACCACCCTCTGTTTAGTGATCCCTGAAAAATCTAAATGCTATGGAGTTCATTTAAGAAAAAGACATTTACACAATTTGAACACAGTATTGGCAATATAATAAGCAGAGAACAACCTTCAGGATAATACCAAAGTTTACTTAAACAGATTGATAACGTGCTCACAAAAAAAAAATAGCAAGCATAGTTTTCACAGTTTGTTCTCTTCTGTATGACTTACTCACCAAGCAAGATAGTACAATTACTGAACTTCTTTGTAAATGCCCAGACCCCCTGATGTGCTCTGATGGAAAATCATCCAATAACAGCAATGACATTTCTTTTTAGATCACATAAGTTTCTGTGATCGTCATAAAATACATATATTTCATTATAATCAAGAAATAGAGGGGCTATGATAGAGAAAACAAAAGTAATAAAAGGAAAAAACATACGATTGTCTTCTCTAGCCTTAATTTTTTTCTCTTCCCCACAGATCTCTTTACGAATCCTTCACTGGATGTTCATTGATAAGCTTGGCCAATCAAAATGTCTCAATCAGAAGTAACTGGTCCCACAAAACCCAACATGATTGCCATAGCAACAGCCCTGACCTTTCACTTTTCCTTTTTGGTTCCAAAGCTGCTCTAGTGGTCATTCAAATCATGAAAGTGTTAAGTGGGTGTAATCATAAATCAGCATTTTAAAGTCTGCTGCCAGCACGAATTCTCTATATTTAAAAGGGGAGGGAGAGATTTAAGGCCACACTCAATAGGACTTCACAGTTGTTCAAGTCAGCTTTCTGGTGATTTGGTAACTGGTGATATGATGATCTTTTTCTAAAATCTGACTGTCCAAATATAAAATATATACAGATATACACATACGCCAATGAAATGTTGCAAATAACAAACATAATGTAAAAATATTTTCAGAGGAAAATATCCTAAAATGAGAACCATTTAAAGTATATTTAAGTACAGGGTTTATTTGAAATGCCTGTATGTGTAAAAATAGATCAATGTCTTTGGTTCTCTGTTTACCAGAACTGGAAACAATAACAAAAAGCAGAGGAATATATCAATTCACCTGTGACTTGCACAATCATACATTTCTTGGATGAATGTGAAATGCAAAAGGACATGTGTCATGCGAAGTTCCGAAGTTTGTAGGCCAAAGCTTGAAATAAATTAATTTGAGATAAAATATGCCTGCTTCTCCATGCAAATAAGTTTAGAAATATTTTTAAAGTAAATTTGGCCAAATGAATAGTTTAGTAATTGGGCATTTCCAAAACAATTGGTTATTTAAATTAAGTCTGCTTTTTTGGAGGACACATTTTATAGCATGTCTTAGCCAATAGAAATAAAGAGCCAGATTATGGTGTCTATCACTTCTCTAGACACACACACACACAATTGAATATGACAAAAATTCTCTCAAACAAGCCTGGTCAGACATTTCGTAGAAAAGGCAGCCATCTACATGATGTGAATTGGGAAATACAGAAGAGCATCTCTGCCAAAAATATCTGTTCCATTCATTCCTCCTGTTCTTAATATCATTTCTCTGGTAGCATTTAAATTCTGATCACTAGTCATTATTATTTTTTTTTGCATCATTAAAAATCTTTCCAGAAAGAAAGGATGTTATCTAAGAAGCCATTAATAAATTATTAGCACCTTCCCTTGAATTAAATCAATCAGACTATACAGATAGTTTACTTAAAGCCCTGAGGGGATTTAATATCAAACAGGTAATTTTGATGTATAGGGATTTTAAAAACACAGATGTTGGACCATTTTACCAGAAGAGCCCCTAAAACATAGAGTGGTTTGTCAGGGGAGGCAGAATTGCAGAGGGTCATGAATGCAAAGGTTAGAGGAGATGTACATGGGGAAAAAAATGTATGGCATCATTTCCCTCCAAACCAGCTAATATATAACCTGAGTGTGATTGACAGCTTTTGGAACACAGTAATAGTATGTAATTCATACTCTCAGCCTACATAATACAGGCTTCACTGACAGCTCTCAGTGCTATACTCCTAATGACAATTTTGAGTGAGTGAGGTATAGATTTCTCAGCACTGGCAGGTACCTGATCTTAGTCTGAACCAAAGCACAGGGAATCAGCAAACAAACACATGTTAACATTTTACAGTGAGACACAGGTTAACTGAAAGACTTTATAATGCCATCAGTCACATTATTTATAAAAAGCCTTTGGTCAATTATTGAATTATTAAAGTTGCATCCAGATAGTTCTGAGACAAGTGATTAATGTCAGTTATGGCATGTATGTGTGGTGATGGAAGGACATGCAACATAATGAGTGATTTGATTGAAGTAACTAATTCAGGCAGATGATCTGACAACCCTGGCTGGTAATCCTGTTCCAACACATAGACACACCCTCACTCACAGCCAAGTGTTCAGCATACCCAAGTCTTTTAGACTATTGGCCTATAATCACTTACATCGCTCTTATATTCAATAAAGGAGACTTCAAAATAACAGCATTTTATTGAAAATTACACTAGAGGAAATTCTCTGAAGTAAATTAACGATAAAAGAATAAAGCTGTTAAACGAATATATTTTTCATGCTTCAGGGCTATGTGTTTAACAGTTTTCTAACTGTTCATTCATTTATAAAAAAATACTTCAGTTATTATCTCGTAGAGTTGAAATTAGATATTTAATTGACTGGAGGGAATGAAATTCGCTCACTTTTAGATACAGCAACTATTTTAAAATATTTCTATAAAATGCTTCACAAGACCACCATCAGCCCAAATACTTGGCAAACATTCTTGTGTGTATATATAGTTGTTTTTATAAATGTCATGCTGTAAGAGCTAACTCCTTCAGAAATATGTTTATCTTAATTAGGAAAGTCAACAGACTTCTAATGGGAAGAAATGGGTATTTTTCTCTGTGGTATCGAAGGCATCAAAAGCCCAGTTCTTCTGCCAAACCAATCTTCCTTCCTGCCTGTCTTTCAAACCCAGGTGATTGCAGACAGCTGAACAGATATTTTCCCCAAAGCCTCTATTGACCTGGCTCCAGTCTTTGCTCTGTCACCCCATGTCTCTCTCTCTCTCTCTCTCTCTCTCTCTCTCTCTCTCGTCTGTCTTCTTGTGTGGTTTTTTTCTTCCTTTTTTGTAGTTTTGCCTCAGGAAACCTAGGGATATTCATGGCACTGAGGCAAATAATGTGGAATTAAAAACTAAATTCTTGAGGCCTTATCCTAGCAACAAGACCATCACCATCTGTTCAGAAGACAAGCCAGCCATTATCCACTGCATTCTTTATACAAACTCCATCACCTGTGAGGGGAAAAAAGACACTGCCCCTTCTTGGGTTCTTTCTTTGTCACTAGGAAAAGTGGTCTGTCTCCTTCTGATGCAGTAAAACCTAAAGAAAGCAAATACAACTAGAAGCACTTACAGAAAATTTAAAGAGATATATCAGAAGTCTCTAAAAGGCTCTTCTAAAATATCTGATAACTGTCATCTGTGCATAATAAAACCTGACAAAAATATATTATTGATGTCTCTCAATTGCCATTTTAATATTTAAATGAGAAAAGAATGATTGGAATGTGTGTATTTGTATTTTGGGTAGTAAAATGGTTGTAATATTCTTGCATTTTTTTTAGCTTCAAAAATTTTATTCATTTCACCTTTCAAAAACCACATCAAATTTTATATTTTGAAAGTGACATTAAAATGTTATTTCAGTCACTTCAGGGTAAGAATCAATCTATTTAGACAGCTAGTTTAATCCAGGATGAAAATTTTTCCTTGAGAAAATGTTTAAAACATTAAAGACAGTAGCTCAGTTATATTTCATGGAGTGAAATTTATATTATTAGGAATAAACAAGGTCTGTTTCTTCACCCAAGATAGTTCAGTACAAAGGAAGAGAGTTTTTGTAGAGAAAGCTTTTGAAAACACCAGGGTCTGGGGAAATAGGAAACAATTCTAGATTATTGTCTTCCTAGAAAGACATATACATGGAGATGTGATCCAATAAATTAAGAAAGAATAGGTTTATTGAATGTCTACTATGTACAAATCATTATGTAATGTGCTATTATTTTTTAATTTGACATTTTTTATGAAAAATACATCAACAAATAAAATGCCTCTCAAATTCTAAAAAATATTAACTCTATGTTTACAACTAACATTTTCTTGGTGTTTATAATTTTAAAATCTTTTTCTACATGATCTAATTTGATTCTGATGAAGAACATGTGAGGCAGACTGAGCAGTCATCTCCATCATCCATTTAAAGATGAGGAAACCCAAGTTCAGAGAAGTGTGCTGGTTTGCCCATGGCCGCTGAAGCTAAGAATCTAAAATCTACTAGTCCACATTTAAAACTTAACTCTGGTTTTTACAAAAGACATTATTTATATTTTTATTATTAAAAGGGAAATGCAGATGGATGCAAAGATTCAAACTAAACAACAATAACTCTTTATTCTCTTGGACAGATTACTGAACATACCTTTTGGCTGATGTTCAAAAGTAGCATTTGTGTCTTACATAAACTCCATTTTCATGAGGCAATATTCCTGAAGTTATTTGTAAAATATGAACGAGAGTTACCCTTGTGGCAGTTAATTATCTTTCTTTTTAGATTGCACTTTGTATTTCTATCACCTGCACATTGAGCACTAAATATCCTACATGTGTCCCATATGGCTTTTGCCTAGTCATAGACACAGTCGAAAATCTTCGCCAATAAGGTAGGGATTCTGAGAAGCAGCCGAATTATTCTCTCCATCCTATCTGTGAATTTGCTTAATCTGCAGGATATAAAATCCTCATGTTTTACTAGTTTCAATGCATGAAAGAATAAATCAGTCCGGTTACACCACATCAGAACATGACAAAAGCACACATGAAAATGGTAACTGGATAAGTTGTATAGTGAGATCATTGAAGGGCACTTTGATCCCATAAATAGATATTCAGATGGCAAAGAAAAACATATTCCAGAATAATTGTCTCTAGCCAATTGGAGCTACTTGATCATATGGAAATATTATAAAATAAAATATTTACCAGGTTATAGTTCAAAGATACATGCAGGATCATAGATTCCATAGATATGCAAAATAATGAGTATTAAATGGTATAGCTTAAAGATGCAGTCAGAACACTTTCAAGCCTAACCTAAAAGAAAATAATCATTCAGAAGATTATATCTCTTCAATGATGTATAACTATAACTAATATGAATACAATAACAATTATGCAGAAATCATTATTCTCAATTCTCATCTTCAGCTTAATTTAGAATAAGTGTTAGTGATATTAGCAGCAATGTTTTGATCCCCATGAGGTCTGGTGAATTCATTTTCTCTGTTTCTTGAATATAGAACATAGCCTTTTCTTGATGGTCCCTTAAAAAACAAACAATTGCTGGTGGTCACAAAGGGGAATGAAAGGGAAAAATAATATGATCAACCAGCAAACTAAGGAAATCATGTTTCTACTCTTCAATTGTAAAACTGAACTTATCTTGTAAGTAAAAAAATTCCTTTTAGCTGGAGTGACCAACCATTCTGATCCACCTGGAACTTGGGGGCGTGCTGGAATGAGGACTATCAGTGTTAAAACTGGGATAATCCCAGGAAAACCGAAGTGAGTTGGTGACCCTACTTAGCTGTGAAATCAGTCGCCCGACAGTTTAATTTAACCTCACTACTCACAGTCTTTAACATATTTTAAAAAACATTTTAGGAAAGTAAAACTAAAAGGATCTGGGTTTCTACTTTGAGAAGCAAGAGCTCCAGAAGGATATAAGTAGCAGAAATCTAGGGTTTCAAATTTAGTGTATGCAAGCAACTATTTGTGATTTTTGCCAGTATAAAGACCATTGCTTCCCTTGCCTCTTGACTCATCTCTTGCTTGATTAGAAGTGATTGTTGCCTTCCTTGTCTCCTGCCTGCTGTTGAGCTATCCATTCATCCCATTATACTTGTTCCCTTTTACTAAGCAGGAGTGCCTGATAATTTGTTAATAATGTGAAACAACCAAAAAATAATCCTCATCTCATTGCTTTTTTAAACATAGCATGGAATTACAGCTCTACTATTCAGAGAAAGAAATAAAATTAAATGGATTGTGTTGGAGGTTGTTAGGGCACCAATAAATGATTATAAATTGATATTTAAAAGGAATGGGGAAGAAAAGTTTCAAGAATTTATCCTGTCTTTAGTTACTTTGAGGTAATGAAATAATTAATAAAAGAAAAGTTTTCTTTTAGAAAAATTTCAACAAGTAAATAGAGAAAAAATAATGGAATTAGAAAAATCACCATTTTTCAACCCTGAAAGAAATGATGGATATAATGAATATCATTGAATGTAAAATCATTACTGAAAAGTTTTTGCAGAACTTTAAAAAGCTAATACATTAAACCATTAAACCTAGAATTATTTAAAATGAAGCAACTAGATTTATTGGGGTGATCACTTCATAAGGTATATAAATGTCTAATAACTATATTTTATACCTGAAACTAATGTAATATTATGTCAACTGTAATTGAAAAATAAATTTTTAAAAATTAAATTAAATTATTAATTGACATTTTCATTGTAAAAAGATGAAACAACATAAAGTGAATATTCCCTTTCAAAAAATAAATAAAATAGGGCAACGAATCATTATAACCCTCTCACAAAAATCATACACAGAAATGTATGAAATGTTCTAGCCTGAAAAAATTAAACCAAAATTCTGAAACTAATTGTAGCAGATGCCTCCAGTGCTCATTCCTCTGTCCATCACTGATCTTGGATGTAGTTTTGGGGAATTGTTCCAACTCACTCTATGCAAACATCAGCTTCCAGGGAAATCTTCAACCAAAGGTAAAGGGGAGTCAGTGGTAAGTTTAAGAAGTAGCCTCTAAACTTCTCAGAGGTTACCACTGAACAGAGACCTGCTGTCTACAGCATGAACCTTGATAATGTAACCTTAAATGATCTTTCCTGGCTCGCTCTCTCTGTTCCCTGAGAACCCCTCTGGAGTCACTTCCCAAATAAACAAGGGCCCTTTCAGCAAGCCCTGCTTTCATAAAAGGTTTAGATAAATTGTTAATAAAACCTAGATCTAATTACCTATTTACAGGAAATACAGGAGATAGAAGAACTAGCTCACACTGCTAGCTTAAGGAATGTCCAGTCTTCCCAGGATAAATGATTGATATTTTCAACAAACTGATTGCATGAAAAGAAAGGAAGGGGGAGGAAGAAAGGAGTAGAGATGAGAGGAAGAAGTCATTTATACAATTTAAAAAAAGACATAAAACATAACAATGAAGTACAGTATGTGGACCTTGTTGAATCCTGATTTGAGTAAACCAACAATAAAAAAATCTTGGAAATAAGTAGAAGACTTTGAATATAAATTAAGTATTAAGTGATATTGAGAAATATTTCTTAATTTTGTTAGCTTGATTAGCAAAGTAGAAGTGGTTATGTGAAAAAAGAAAAAGCCTTATCAGGTGAAACATGTACTAAAGTATTTACAGGGGAAATAACAATATTTTATCTGAAAATGCTTTAAAAATACTCTGATGAAACAAACAAACAAATAAAACAATGAGGATTAGACAAAATCAGATTACTACAAAATTGATCATTATCGAAGGTGGCAATGGAAATAAGGGAGTCGTTATCATTATCATTCTCTTTACTTCTGTTTATATTTAACATTTTACATAATGAAAAGTTAGGAAAGAAAGATTTAGTGACTTGAAAAACCCTGAATTCAAATGCACAACATAATATTAAACTGAATTTACCTCTAATTGAGTTGACTCAATCAACTAAACTAATCTCTCAGTTCCATTTTGATCCCAATTGTGAGGTGTGGGATGAAGATAGTGCAGGGACCACCGTGGTACTACCACTAAAAGCAATTTGGGAATCCAAATCTTTGTCATTTTCTTTGTTAGCAGGAACAAATTTCCATGTAAGTTACTTTGTCACAGATTAGGGCACTTTGGAGTCCTCTTGTTAGATTGAATATTTGTGTTTCTCCAAAATTTGTATGTTGAAATCCTAACCCACAATGTGATGGTAGTTAAAGATGGGGCCTTTAGGAGAGACTTAAGATTAGATAAAGTCATGAGGGTGAAGCTCCATGACATGATTAGTGTCCTTAAAAAAAGAGAGAGGGACCAACAGAAAAGGTCATGAACCATATGATTTCACTCACGTGGGATATAAAACTAAAAGCAACGAGTAAACAAAACAAACAGAGACTTATTAACACAGACAACAGTTTAGTGGTTACCAGGGAAAAGGGGGGGAGGGAGAAGATAGGTAAGGTAAAATGGGTTAAATATCAAAGGAAATTTTACTTTGGGTGATAAACACACAATGCGATATACATATGATGTATTTTTGAATGGTACACTTGAAACCTGTATAATTTTATTAACCTATGTCACCCCAATCAATTTAATACAGATAGATAGATAGATAGATAGATAGATAGATAGATAGATAGATAGATAGAAAAGAGAGAAGGAAGACCTGAAATCTCTTACCAAGTGAAGAGAGACGGGCAGTCTGTTAGCCAGGTGCTACCCCGCCGCCGCCTCTCCCACCTTGCCCCCCAAATGGGGAACAGAAACTGCCTGTACCTTGATCTTTGACCTTCCAGCCTCCAGAACTGTTGGAAATAAATTGTTGTTTAAACCACTCAGCCACCCAGTCAATAGTATTTTGTTATATCAGCCCAAGAGATCTAAGATACCTCCCCAACTTCTATGTACTCAAGAAACAAAAATTTATTTAAATATTAGCTTAAGCTAGATATAATTAGGAAACTATAAAAAGAAAAATTAATAAAATCTTATATTTATCTTTTGAAAGTATTTTCAAATACATTATTTCTACTGATTTTTAAATAACCCTGAAGTGTAGAAGTTATATAACATAAGCTAACATTAAATAATAGCGAATATGAATCATCTGACAATAGCTGCTTTACATTATTCTTCTCTTATATGAATGCATATTTGACCATACTTGGAAATGTCTCAGCAGACAGGGAGTTCTTGAGGGAAGATATTTTTTTAATTTATTCATTTTTGTATCTCTAGCACCTAAAAGGGCATTTGAACATTGTAGACATCTAATAAATATTAATGTTTAAACTTTTTTCAATCCTTTACTGAAGTAATAATTGGGTCATCTGTCTACTGTCTTTGTCATTGCTATTACATTAGCCTAAACTAACATTGCTGTCTTTTCTGGACTTTTTAACTGGTCTCCTCACATCCACTGTTGGCAATATCAATTACATTGCAGACAGAATACTTTATGAATGCTACTATAATCACATGACAGCACACATCTACCCATATACATACACACCCACCTAAAACCGTTCAATTACAATTGGTGGCTCTAGGGCTATTATTTTATAAATATGTCATTACACATTTATTGTGTGATTTATTCGATTAATAAATGTCTTTCCTAACAGACTTTAAACCCATTCTTAGTGCAGAAACTGAGTTTGTTTTGATCTTTACCTCTATCTCCAGGGCTCTACATAGTGCCTAGAATATAGCGGTCAATAATATTTGTCAAAAGAATTCCTCCAATAAGGATTAAAGAAGTACAAATTAGTAGTTGATAGTTGGCCACAGGGTTAGGGAACATGGCAGAGAGAATGCAGTTAGCATTAATATGAACTATACAGATGTCTAACCAATGTACTGTATACTTGAAACTAATTTAAATAAATAAATTTTTTTAAAAAAAGGAATTCATTCAATAACCAAATTTAAACTTGCTTTGAGTTATTTTGGCATGCTACTTTCATTATCCAAATTAAACAGGTGATATAAGATAGTGGAGAAATAGTATTATCAAATTAATAGAATTGTTTCTGCTTGCTAACCAATCACTACAACACCTATAACATTGCAACTTACTATTAATAGAAAAGCAGCAATGACATCTCCTTGACACAGGGTAAAACTGCTTGTCAATTCAAAGGAGGTACTGAAAAAAATTCATTATTCTGCCTTTACCTATAATGGTTTTATAAAAACTGAAAGCATATTTGTCAGCTTTCAGGAGCACATCAAGTCTATATGGGCAATGGTCAGTAAGAGGAAGCAGTAAAATCTCCCATTCTGTTAAAATGTTTAGCTCTTTAGCAAAACTCATTGTATAGGAGGGAAAAGCATGCATATAGAAAGCTCAAACCTACTTTGGACAAATTTCAGAGTATGTCATTTGAAAACAAAAGAACCTTGAAGAGTATACACAACCAGCTTCCTTTAATTGCTGAGCCCCAGGGCATTTCAAAGGAAACAGGTTTCCACATCATTCCATGCTAGTTTTAGGAGGAATGCATCTTTTCCTACTCTCTGTGGTACCATATCTCATGTTAACATTATCCCTGTTCTGTGTTTCTCTTACTGGATTATAAATCTGTGAGGTCAAGATCTTGATCCACCCATATAGTCTGGAACATAGTATGTGCTGTATATAGTTCACTAATACTTTATTAAATGGTAATCTAATTTACAAAAATTCAATTTAAATGAAGTAGTCTGGGACAGCATCCATTCTGTCAAGTAGAAGATGGCACCAAAGCACATGGGCCAAAAGGGGGAGGAAAAAAATATTCATAGAAGGGCTGGCCCACATGGGCAAATAGCAAGTGGGGCAGAGTTTGTCTTTGGAGTTCCTCTCCCAGATTATCAGCTCTGAACTCCATGTTGGTGCCCCTTCAGGTCATTACCCCATTTTTGTTTCATGAGATTAAATTTTGATGAGTTTGACCTGTATGTACTGACACAATGAAGAATGTAAAGCAACTGATTAAATTTTTGTCAGTTTAAAGTCAACCTTTATTTACAGGAAATGTTATTAAATTACAACAATTTGAAATATTATGATGAAGTAAATTTTTTGAAAAGTTTTCGCTACCTATGGAAAGACACCTGCTTAAAGTTTATAGAATGTTACAATAAGAAAGACCTTCAGATTATTTCTAGTTTACCACTCTTAGACTCGGAAAGTTTAAATGATTTTATCCATTAGCTGATAACAGATATTTATTGAATGTCTCCTATACTGGACACTGGGTAAGGCACTAGGAAACAAAGATGAATGAAAATGAGGACCTGTTCACGATGAGTTTTCAGTGCGTCAAGACATTAACCTCTAGACTGAGGACAATTAGATCTCCTGCATGTAGCAGAGACATTTGTAGAACTCAGCATTTAGAGAAAATGTGACTTCTCACCTATCATCCTGATGAGCATATTAGTATTCACAGGGGGCCTCATGTTTCTCTATAGGTACAATTGTTGTGGAACATATTCCATCTGAAAAGAAATAACCCCAGAAGGGCATACATTTTAAATCTAAATAGTACCCTTTCTTTTTGAAATTTTAATTTTTGGAAGTTAATGTAAAGTCTACTGTTACCAGAACAACCACAGCCACCAAAAATCATCTTAAAGTAGCTATACAATCCCAAAAGGATAATGAGTTCTTACAGAGTTTCCCTAGTTATAGAGAGGAAATCATTAGTAACTTAAGACAGAAATAAAAATCATCTAATTAATGTATTCAGAGATGAATCTTAATGTCCAATTATTCTCTTGATTTGACACAACCTAGTAACAACATAACATACTCAGGAACATTGTATTAATGTTGGAAGAATTAAAAGGAAAGTAGCCAAGTGGGGGAGGGAATGATTTTTTAAATCCTTTCTTTTATCTTTTTTCTAACATATGATAAGCAAATCTCTTGCCTAAGTTTATAGTATAAAAAAAAAGCAAACCCAAAGAATGAACCTGAAAACCATATTGTGATGAAAAGTCAGAATTCTATTATAATTAAAGCTTATAAGATATCATTTCAACAAAGGTCTCTCTGTTCAATTCATTAAATATTCACGAATGATTTTCTTATCATTCAACATAGTCTCTTAGTTCAGCTTCATTGATTGATTTAACCAACGTCTATTTAAACATGTATAATTTCCATATTTTGTAATTAGTCCAATATTAAATGATACTCACACAGAGTAAAAAAGTTAAAGTGCCAATATTATTATGTCCATATTCATGCTTCCATTTCTTAAAGGAATGAAAATCAAGGAAAAAGATTTTTCAATATTTTGATATTTTTGATTAAATAATACATAGTGGTAGTAATAAAAAAAACAATTGAGGGTATACAAAGTATTACAGTTCAAATTTGCACCCATTTCAAGCCCCATTGCCCAATTTTCCTTTACAAAAAAAAAAAAAATTCCTCTCTACTCGTCTTTAGTTGTTCCAAAATTAAAAGGCCCTACCTCTTAAATATTAATAATTTATAAAATTCAATATCCATGATCAGCAGCTGGTTGTATTTTAAGATCATTTAACCACACCTCGCTTTCCCT
The DNA here is from genome assembly GCA_003508835.1 of Eonycteris spelaea. Lineage (NCBI taxonomy): Eukaryota > Metazoa > Chordata > Mammalia > Chiroptera > Pteropodidae > Eonycteris > Eonycteris spelaea. The sequence goes on from PUFA01000088.1 coordinate 4,996,436, forward strand.
CTTTCTCTTATTAAAATATTATAAAACCAATAAATGTGTTAAGCAAAAATTTCAGAATAGAAATATCAGTACCATTTTAAATTTTTTCCAAGGTAAACTTATAATCTCTGCTTATTTTTGTATTCATCAAAATTTAATTGTTCTAGGAGATATTTTCAAATTGCTTTGTTAGAAAATCCTTCTTTATGATTTTTTTTTTTTGAAAACAGTTAAATCATTCTCCCTTTTTTATTGCTAAAGTTTTGAGCAAATGTCTATCTGCTTTGCCCCATCAGTGAGGTCATGGTGGATGTTTGCTGTAGAATGCAGTTTTAACTGGACTATCCAGAGTCAGCAGTGTTTGAAATGACTGATAATGTGAATAAATGTCTGAAGAGTCCGACCGTCCATAAAGAAATAGCATTGAGCTTGCAATATATACAATAGTCCATTCTAGTCATTGAATTAGATATCTAGAATTACAATCTCATCTCAAAGTTTGTATCAGACATAGAATCTGACTTAAATAAATGTAGTCTATTTGAAGAGATGCAATGCATGCAGATGACATCGATATGGCACTATTATTAGTAATTGATGAACAACAAAAAAATGCAAAAATTCAAAGGAGCAAAAATGACCTCTGTAGGGTAATTGTCAAGGTTATTTGGTGGTGCTGTTGTGCTTTTTAGGAAAACAGGCTTTAAACTAAGCCTCAAAATATGTGTGAGTTAGGCATGCATTTGAAAAAAAAAGACAGAATAGTGTACCCAAGTGTATGAAGATGGAGATCCAGAAGGCTGTATAAGGATAGTGAGTTAGCAGTGTATCTGGAGTAAAAAAAAAAATAATAATAAAAGAAAAGAAAAAAAAGAAAAAAGAAAAAAGAAAAATAAATGAATAAATGGACCTTCTGAAATTCTACATAATTAAAACTTTGTCAAACAAAAATACCCTCTTATTTTTTTAATAACTTCGTATATAAAGCAAGGTATCATTAATTGAAAAGTGTTTGGTTTCTTCATTTGACTGGTGGTTCTCAAATTATAAGAAACATCAAAAGCACCTGAAGGACTTGTTAAAACTCAGATAACTAGGCCTCGCCCCCATGTGTGTGATTCAGTATGTCTAGGAAGGGCCTAGAGAATCCACATTTTTCACAAATTCCCAGTGATGCTGATGCTGCTTGTCCAGAGAGCCTACTTTGAGAACCACTGCATTAATTAGACCATGAACAACTGGTGGGCAAAAATAATGTCTTATTCTTTACTATATGCTTACTGTGTACCATCTAGTAGAATCTCAACAAATGTTTATAGGAACGAGTGAATGACTAAATTAGTATATGTGATATAGCTTAAAATTTTAGCTAATTTGTGCAATTAACTGCCCAGTTCAAGAGTCTTCTTGTTACATCCACTTATAAGAAAATTAATAAATGAAAAAAATATTAAGTAATTGCTGTCCCATTTGCTGAAAATGGAAAAGCTGAACTCTGTGTTGTCATGGATACAGCATTCTATTTTCAGTACTAGTCGTGTCCTACTTGTTAATGACTGTTACAGTAACCAATAGGAAAATAACACTTCACTCACCACATTTCATTAAATTTAACACCTCATATTAAGCTTAATGGGACAATAAGAACAAAGTTCTGCTTGCCAATTGTTTACAGAATTCCACCATTTCTCTGCAGTTAATGACTTACACAGCATCAATCATTATGAACAGCTCCCAAAATAAAAAGGAGATAGGAAAATGAAAGCTTTCTATTTGACTTAATAATAATGACCTCTGGGCTGGACATTTCCTGACATTTAACCAATAGTTGAATTAAAAGACTCTACTTTCTTTGATTCAGGGTCTCTGCTTCTACCATAGATTATTACCTCGCAGGAAATGCCTTTACTTTCCAACATTATAAATTTAATGGAAGAAAAAGAAAAAGAATATGAATACTGAGCACTAGGATCTTTAAGTCCATGCATTTCAAAGTGACAAATGCAAAATGTAGGTGGAGAATGGACAAAAATCTCTTAGTTTGAATAAAATTCTTCACAGTTTTGTTTTGATGCTGATCACAATAAAATAATCAACTCTGTCACTGAAACATGGAGTTGTGTTACTTTATTTCCAAAGAAAATTAAACTGTGAGTGTAAAGACCTTCATAATGCATAGGAAGAGAATGGATTATAAACTAACAACTCAGGCACAAAAAGAAAAAGAAAAAGAAAGAAAGAAAGAAAGAAAGAAAGAAAAGAAAGAAAGAAAGAAAGAAAGAAAGAAAGAAAGAAAGAAAGAAAGAAGAAAGAAATAATTAAATACATTAATGGTGTTCACATCTGAGCAAAAGACCAAAAAAATATTGGAAACTGTAACATCATTTAGAAGTCAAGGGAAATAAATGGGGAAGGAGAAAAGGACAGATAACTTAGAGGGACTGAATAAATCTCAGATAGGATATAAAAGACTGGAAACAGATGTTTATATTAAACTGCCAATGGAGTGATGAAACCATACAGATTGTGGTACCAATTTAACTGGAAAAAGCTATGGCGAGCAGACAGAGATTTGAGTTGGAGCTCTATTTTCCACCAGTCAACTAAAAGAGGTGGCTGCTGCCGCTACTGCTAATGATGAATACCATATGCTAGCAAGAGACATAGCCAGTGTGCTCTGCTGTGTGAGTTGGTTTGGGAAGATATGTGTAATTTTCTTTATCTGTTACAAAATTAATGCAGCTTCAAATAACTACATGCAGAGTGCCCGAAGAAGAGTTTCTCATTGCTACTCATTGAAAAAGTCAAGAGTGAATCATTTAAAACATTTTCATCTCAATTCAATAACTCAGTTAAAATCATGTTACCTACTTTAGTCCTAGTTTTCCATTTTATTTTTATAGAAGAGAGGAAGCCTACAACAGAATAACCAGGTAATCAAATAGTCCACATAATATTAAAGAATAAATAAAAACAGCAAACTTGTTGCTTACAGTCTTCTTTAAATATATGTCTCTGTACATATATTATCATTGTTTCCTTGGTGTATCAGCCAAAAAAAAAAAAGAAACTAAACCTTGTGTTCTAGTCATAAATTTAGTTTATACTGAAAAATGTTAATTCCTCAATTTAAAAAAAATCTTCAAAAATATACTAGATTTGGCAATTTGGGGTTTTAGTTTTGTTTGTTTAAGGAAACATTGTATCCAAATCCAAGGATAAAATGAACAAAAAGTTCAAGGTAGAAGAAAATAAAAGAACAACTAAGAGGAATGGTTTATAAGTGATCTTGTTTTTTCTTTTGAATTCAGCTATAAATGAATGCCTAAACTGAATGCCTAGTTAGTCTTGTCAATTCAGCAGAAAAAGAAAAAAGAAATGAAAAAGGAAGGAAGGAAGGAGGAAGGAAGGAAGGAAGGAAGGAAGGAAGGAAGGAAGGAAGGAAGGAAGGAAGGAAGGAAAGAAAGAAAGAAAAAAAACTTCAGTTACTTACTTTCATATTTGACAAACAAAATAACTGCTAATCTGAATTTGTTATGCCCCCATAATTTTATTAATGTTATAGAGACATGATTTAAATATTCTTTCTATGAGTTTTTTTCTCCAAAACTCATTAAAATATGGAGAGCAGAAAGGGAGAGCCACAGAATATCTTTAAAAATATTTTGGTAGTCCTCATTAAGAAGAGTTTAAGTACCTTGGATTTTATTTTTTACATGGTAATAAAATTCAGCCAGAGGAGAGATGTTCAATCTGGAACTCAAAGGCCAAATATAAGTGCCTCTAACTCATAACCAATGAGCCTTTGGCAAAGTAGGCTTGGAACTGAGGAAGCCTGTTGCCTCAGAAAGGCCATCTGCACCATATAAGCTACTATGTTTATTGTTGTTGTTGTTGTTGTTGTTGTTGCTGCTGTTGCTGCTGCTGCTGCTGTTGTTATAAATGATCTCTGCCTTACCAGCTGAAGTTTCTTTTACACCCATTAATATGGAAAGGAAAAAATAAAAATAAAATTTCAGACAGAATGGGAACTTCTTAACAAATATTATCAGTTAAATATGCTTACTGATCTAGTTTTGTTCTGAAAAATGAAAGAAATGAAGAGAGGAATAAAGACAAATACAGCATGCACCAGAAAACTGAGGGGGAAATGCGAAAAAATTGAGGAAAAGTAACTACTTGTAGTGACAGACTGTGCTGCCTTTCAAGCTACTGTCATTTCATTTCTTTCTATAGGCCTGGGACTTATTTTCACTGCTGAAACAGTCTTTTGGATCTTCTATATCAAGGGCAAACATGTATTACTTGACAGCATTCCAAACTTGTCTGCTGGGAAGATTTAAACCACCTGATTCTGTCTTCTGCTCCTGGTCTAACGCTGTCATGCATTGTAGGCATAAATGTGCAGCTCCTCCAGGAGACTGTACATGATCAATTCCAGTGCCCCATGAGCAGGATTTTGCCTTCAGAACCCTCCAGAGTCACAAATCCCACTGAAATATATAGCAAAGGTTTGCACTGATCACTAAAAACAATTGCTCTCTGTGGGGAAAAACTTTTGCAAATGCTCCCTGAACTAACTAGAGACCTGGGATTCGCTTGGGAAAGGCAGAGGGACACCAAGCTCTACTCTACCCGCCTCTATCCCACTTAGGTTCCAAGAATCAACAATGAACTAGCAAGCATGGAAAGAAATTAGAATTGTAGAAGTGCCAGAGGTATCCCTTGGAGCAGTGTGAATATTGTGTTGTCATGTAAAAGAGCCCTTGAAAGATAAAGGAAATCAAGTCCAATTATATTACTGGTTCCATGTTCATCTGAATCACTGTCTAACTGCAGACTTCCAATGATATCATAGTGCCTGCAATAATTAATTCACCTCTTACTTCCAAAAATACACTGAAAAATTAATTCCAAATGCTAAAATGAAGTTGGCAACACAACACTATAATTTTGCAGGTTCCCTGGCATCACTTTGAAATGTTATCTTGGGTAAAATGTAGTCTTGCATCTTCCCCACAGATGCAGTCTGTCTGATTTGTGGGCTTTATTTCTCATTATATTAAAGAAAACATACCTCTTTTGATCTTTTTATAAAGGAATACAAATTATCTTTCATAAACATTTATACAGATGCAAAAATATATCTTAACTGCAAAAACAACAATACTAAATTTTAACTACAAATAAGCAAGGATAAATATTATACTTATATGAAAACCAATTAAAATTAAACTTCAAATAAATAAGTTGGAGATAAATCTTGTTGTTATTGCATGTTTGTTATTAGGGTTTTATCATAGGAGATACCTACATAATAATTTAATCTCAGTTTAAGGGCATCCCAACTTCACTAAATTGTGCTTTTACCAGAACATAAACTCCTGGATTTGTATACCGGAATCTAGGAGTGACCATTTAGACATCATCAAAATCTTGATCTGTAATTGGCAGGTCTATCAACAACTGAGAAAGTTGACTGAGACATAAAAACAGTTACAAGGGTTGAAATACCAGGTGTAATAAAACAAGTATTTTTTTCATCATTTTAAGATTTGCAGGGGAGGATGTGTGTCTTGTTTTTATTTCACAATGTGCAAACTCAAAGAGAACCCAGATCTCTTTGATGCATTCTCATTTGGGATACTCCAGTACCAAGAAGAGACTATTTATATGAATATTGCAGTAGGAAAAAAAAAAAAAAGGCTGGACACAGCTGGCTACTCTTTCCTTTGGCAAAGAACAGCAACTGCCTTACCATCCTTCTGTTTATGGCAACACAAACTACTTTATTTGAAAAGTCACTCATTTCTATGATTGCAGTGGACATGTTTTCATCAACAGAGCAGTTCAGGGGGAAAAATTATTTTATTAGCTAATTTTCCTTTCATGAATTAGGGATTTTTCTCTGCACAGAGAGAAACTTCAAACCCCTCCAGAAATGGAAGCATGCCCATGGATCAACTACTACAGATCAAGTTTCCAGTGGGCTAATAACCTGCTCCAGTGAAAACATATTTTTAATTTGCTTTTAGGGTTATTTATTTTTTTATTATTACGCTAAGGGTTTATAATTTAATGTCAAACATAATTTTGCACGAATTATGTGACTGTACTATGATGCAGTAGATAAGCTCAGTGTGCCTGGTTGGCATGGTCTCAAAACGATTTTTGAGAAAATGGATCACCATTTGGCAGGTTGCCATTCCATAAACTGCTCAGTAGAACTTTAAAAGGAAAAAGTTGCAAAGAATTTTCATGTTTTGCAAAAAATATTTTTAATAATATTAGAAGCAGAAAATATAATTACTCTCATTGCTTTCTACTAGATGTTACATAAATTGTATGAAGCTAATTAAAAAATTAAAAGGTTTCCAATTAGAAACTGCGATGTCATATTTATTGTAAATTGTCAACTAGCCAAGTGGAATAATATTTTTAAATGAGAATATTTGTTTAAAAATATAGTAGTCATGATAGTGTCTCCAAGTTTTATGATCAGTTTGATAAACATTTAGGAACATCAACAATGTGCCAAACATTATGCTGGAAATGGGAGATACAAAAATGAAAACTGTTTTGCCACAGCTCTCAAGGAGTTCGCTGTCTAGTGGAAGAGACAAGCAGAGACACATCCTTTCAATGTAACACGGTAAATGCTATAATGCAGTTAAGCAAAGGGTTCTCTGGGCCACAGATTAGGAAAATTTCACCAAGATTTGGGGATGCAGTGAAATGTCTACCAGAAGAGACTAGGAAATAGATTTAGGGTTCCAAGTTGGAAGACAAAGAATCAAGAGAATTGACACATCAAATAAATGATTATTTGAGTATATATTACTTCACAAGTTTAAATAAATGTAAATATAACATTTATATGTCATTAAGTCATTTTCACATGTTTTAGTTAATCTGATTCTTTTACTGACCCTATGAGTTTCAATATGGAGGGTATTAGTATCTTCATTCTTTAGGTAAAATATAAATGTATCCCAGAACAGTTGCATGACCAGCCCAAGGTCACTGAGGTAACAAATGCATTTGTAAGAAAGCCAGGAGAAAACTATAGGACTCATGATTTCAGCCCAAGAGTTATTCTGGTATACTCCACTCTACCATCATATTGCTCATTTGTCATATTATCACTAACAAAACAACAATAACTAAGCCTTTAGGCATAGAAATGCATAATTAAAGAATAATGTAAAATATCATTTTTGGCCTTTCCAATTAAAAGGAAAACATCAAATCAACATAATCAGTAAGAATTCCATATATATTTTAAATGTCATCCATTCATCAACCACAATTTCTGGACCAAATCACATAAAACATGAAATTGAGACTTATCTGTGTCTCCACACAATCAAGTACAAATAGTTTGGCAGAAAAGTGAAGTCTGAGTAGTTAAAGCATTTCAGGATGCACTGGCCTACTGGACATAGTAGCTAAGTGAGTTATCCAACCAATTATAGGACAATGATGCTATCGTGTTGATTGGATTGCTGAGTCATTGACCTGATTTTTTACATTATGGTAAGAAATAACTGAGTTGTGAAAATTTCATGAATCATAGTTTTTTATAGATTCAATTGTCTTTGTAGACAATCTTCAATAGGGAACGGTTCTCTTGAGTTTTAACTCTTGCTTCAAAATATTTATTTTTGATAATGTAAAAGATGTGAATCCTGGGTTAGACAGAACATTAACCTGACCTAGTATGACATGATTGGTTTTTTTTCTTTTATTATTGAAAAGTATTATATCAAGCATAGGTTGGTCTAAATCAATCTTTAATCCTACAGGAAAATATTCAATGTGACAAAAAATTTGCTTTAAATATGTTAGAAAAAATAATTAACTCTCTCTATAAAACTACAGAGCTAATTACTGGTAATAATGAATTTTCTTATTAGTTGTGTCTACTTAAATTATGTAGGTAACCTATTGCAACTCCTCTTTATATTTTCTAGCTACTTACATACTTACCTTTGAAAAAAAACAACTGACTCTTCCAAAGGCTGCATATATTAATCAGGTTAGCTTAGGCTATGCTGCAATAACAAACACACCCCAAAATCTTAGCATAGTTTATAAAGGTTTACTAATTGTTCATGCTAAGTTTTAGAGTTTAAGGACCACATACCAGTTCATAAATACTTTTTACTTGAAAGTGAATCACATTTCTTCCCTTCAGAGTCTCTGGCCAGAAGTAGTCAGATGGGACTACTCAACTTACAGAGGGAAAGGGGAATGTGGAAGAACACTTGAATTGTCTATGAACAGTAAATTTCTCTGCCATAAAGAACATGGTTCTAGAGGCAGTTACATTCCTAACATTCTGAGAAACTGACAAAGTCCCTGGTTCAAACACATCACAATGTAGATTATGTATCTAGAGCTAGAATGAGTATTAAATGTTAAATAAAAAGGAAATATTATTTTAAAACAATAAGAATAAAATTATACAATTATTTAAAACAAATAGGTAGAAAGGAACTAATTTTTCAGATCATTTTGTTATATATGCCTTCACCAAATTTTTACATGAAAGTCTGTATTCTGAGAAAGCATGACTCAGAGAAACTAATGCCTGAGGTAATGATGCTGTAAGCACTAGATCCAAGAATTGAACCTAGTTTGATCTTAATCTAATATCTCTGCTCTTGCCACTTTATCATTCTGACTTCCCAAGTGTAAGTGGATCAGGAAAGTGATCAATATCCCTTTCTCAGACAACTAAACAAACAAACAAACAAACAAACAAAAAACCACAGTGGAAGATACCTCCAACCCAAGGTACCTGAGTCTTCCAGGAGCAGTAAGGTTAGAGCTGGGTTCAAAGGTAAAAAGTCAGCCTGCTAATTCAAGAAAGCTAAATGAAGAATGGGGATTACCAATATTGATAACAGAAGTGAGAATACAGGTAGCCAATGAGATACAGAAATTTTTTAATGTAGAGGAGTGATGGCTTGACATCTGTAACACAGACAATACAGTGCACTGATTAAGAAGAGCCTTTGGCGTCAGATGGCCTAAGATAGCTCCTCATCTGCTTAACCTTTCCACACCTCAATTTCCTTTTTTTCTATAAAATGGGTGTAAGGTCTACTCTGTTAGATTATTATGAAAACTATATTAAAGGAATTACCATTTGAAGTATTGATCACAATATATAATGATGCCTTTCCCTAGAAGAAGAAAGATTCTTGAAGGGCCTCAAGTCATAATATTTAGTATTATAAATAATGCCCTAGCCACTGTGAGACTGCTTACAAGAGTTTCTTATGTGACTTATGGGGCTTTTATGTGGATTTCTTGGTCATGAAGTAGGGGACACACTATTATAGAATACAATGTGTCATATGAAATCTGCATGGCACTGAAAACACATTCTAAATAACACAATTAACATGAAACGATGCAAACCTGCTTACAAAATATGTAAATATCCAAAAATAATTGATAAAAATTCAATAAGACTGAAACAATTTATCTTATTTTCTACTATCTTAAGAAATTTCCCCCTTCTATTGTCATAGTTGCTGACAACCTTGTAAATCATTAAGATGGGAAAAATAACCATGCCTTCAATAAGTGACTAAAAATATAGCTTCAAGATATCAATCCAACTTAAATCATCTGTTGATTTCAATAGTTTTGTTTTATATAACACCATTCAGCACATTAATCACAGTTCTTCTTACAGTGTAAATATCCAGGTACACTCACATATTTTCCACTTATTTGACATTATCTTTTTTATAGCATGTTAACATGAAAGTAAATGATACAACTAAAGCCAAAATTGGTTGTATAACCTCTAGTAAAATCTCAGAAATGTGTATCCACCCTAAGTAAAGCTTCTTGTTTCAGCAGTAGACTACTTAAGTATTTTTTTTCCATTGCTTTTTAACTCTAAGAATAAGAAATGTGTGTCTGTTCATTTTAGGCACTAAAGACAGCAACAGAAAGAGAAGTTCACTATTTATTCTATGGAAATAGAGCCTGGTAAGTGATATCATGACAATTTTCACAGTAAGTTGAGGTTTTTGTCTGCCTCCAGATACACTGATGGAACCATGCTCGATGGCACCCTCAAGACATTTAGAATTCCATAAGTACTTAGTAGCCAAGAAGGATTTTAGATATAAGCTGAAATGAGAAAAATAAGTCAGGAATAACCCAGAGAGTAGCATCAAGGCTGTGAAGGAAACACTTTCACTACTAAGCATTAAAACTCCTTTTGATAAGAATTTATAATCAAATGCTTATTTCTAATAACTCAATATATATATATCTCAAATGCCCCCCAAAGACTAGTATACATACCATTTGTCTCTTAGAAATAGCATTCAATATAGAAAGGTTTTACAATGGGCATATTTAAATACATGTTTCATATAGTCTTTGAGTAAATAAGAATTGTAAGGAGAAGTAGTGTACTAAAGACCAAAACTCAAAGTCCTCAATTCCAATTACAGCTCCATCCATTTTATCAAATCATTTTACTCTTCTGAACCTCATATTAACTACTAGATAAGAAGAGTGCATCTACTAGATAAGAAGATCCTACATGTTCCAAGTGAAAGCACCAAATTCTTCATTTATATTCAATGTCATTCTTAGACCAAGTATGTCATTCCACCATGTACAGAATACAGTATGCGTCTCAAAATATAGTAAAGACTGACCACCAAAATATAGTAAACTTGACCACACACAGCTCATTAAAAAATCGAAAGGTGAGCAGTATGGTAGAAAAAAAACAGAACTACACAGTACAAATGAATGGATAATTATCTAACATTGTACAATGAAAACCGTCTCAGACCTTGTATGTCTAATCATTCATGTTCAATTCAACCAGCCACTTCGAATAGAGATATCCCAGATTGCCTTGACCTCACTACTTGGTAAATCTGTGTTTTAAAAAAAGAAAGTAAGAAAGAAAATTTGTGTGAACCACAAAAATCAGAATAACTCCAGACCTAACAAAAATTCTATTGTAATAGTCATTTCTTGAATCCTTACTAAATGTCAGGTAATGTGTTAGGAAATTTGTAGGCATCGTCATATATAATCCTCTCAACAAAAGTTGGTGTTAGATAATGTCATTCATGTTTTACAGAGCAAAAATTATTCTAGACTTTTTTCACATTAATGATACATGTAAAAGCTAGTATGTAAATCCACTTTTGTCCAATTCCAAACCCTAAACCCCCAACTATAGTGGGTCCTCAAACAACATCATTTGGCGTCATTTGCTTATAACACTGATATAAAAAAAAAAATTAATTTCCAATCAGAGCCTATGTCTATGGAGTTTACCCCTTCTCTCCATGTTTGTGTGGATTTTCTCTGGTACTTGTTTCCTTCCACATTCCCAAAGATGTGCATGTGTTGTGAATTGTTGTGCCTATATTGTCCCAGCCTGACTGTGGGCATTGGCATGAGTGTGCCCTGCAATGGAAGGGCATCCTGTACAGGGCTGGTTCCCATCTTGTGCCCTGAGCAGTCAGGACAGGCTCCCACCACCCACACCCTGAACTGGAATAAGCAAGTTGAAAAATCGTTATCTCACTTGTTTTTATTAATCTTTCTTAAATATATGTATAGCTCACATTTATTTCAATACTTAAGATTAAAAGTGTCTGGGGTCTTTCCTTAGAAGTTTGGCGATGTTTCTGTAACCAGAAATATGCCATAGAAACTTACCTCTTGTTTCTATCAATTAGATTGTGGTAAAATTGGTTTCATTAGACATAGTTTTACTTAAAAGATCACAATTTCTAAAACTCTTTCAATGACATTAAGTGAGGATTTACTGTACTGCCTTATCTGTGATCCTCCTGTTGGAACCATACACTGAATTTTCTAGTAGGCTCTAGAAATACTATTTTAGGAGCATAAGTTAGGAAGAAATATGTATAATTCTGTTGCTTTGGCAGGGGTTATTTTGCTAGCCATCCACCATTAAGCCAGAATCCTATTTGTCATTTTGAAATTAAGAGATTTATTATCTAATAAAAATAACTAATTCACTAAAAGATACTAAGATATGAATAGAAATTATACTATTTCTTCCAGAATTAGCAAAACCTTTTCAAGCTTAGACAGATTTTCATATAATTCAAGTTATAGATAATTGTCATAAGCTTTAAAATTACCTTGAATTTAAAAACAAGAAGGTAAATTTAAAAACAAGAATTCTGATAGATGTTTCTGCCCTGTTAAATTTTGCCTGTGGAAAAACACATACCTACATACAGTTCCAAAATAAAACCTTCTAGAGCAAAAGTTTCTTTTTCACAGTATGCCCCTTTACCAATTCTGCTATATAACTCACAAATCTAATTAAGAATGTTTGAGCCAGCAAAAGAACTGTGCAAATGACTTTCTATCCCAGTTTTCTCACACAAATATAGAATTTTTTTTCATTTGCTATATATTCATGTAATTATTTTCCCTAAAAAAGTTTTGAATTCTAGAAATGTTCAAAACTAATTATACCCAGCTTTCAATGAGCTCTACTAGGATTTCATCATCACAGGAAACACAACTATACCTCTTGTGGCTCATAATGGTAATGGTAGGCTTCTGCATCATTGCTTTGACAATCTGCTACTGATTCTTGTGGTCTTCATCTTGGTCTCCAAACACTTAAAAACAGCTGGCAGTCTTGATGGAGAATTACATTCTCACTTGTTGGTCCTTGAGCTTTTTAACAACTTAAACTATTGTCATAATGATGTGGCCATGCCTTTGGGCTTTAATCTGATAACATCCACCACAGTCCACAGTTAGGGCCTCTTAGTATGGTCCTGAAATATTTCTTAAGAGTTCCAATCTGAAAAGAAATACATTATTTTAAGATATTCACCTTCATCTAGCAACAGATATTTGCAAACAATGGGAGTAAGAAAAATTAGCACCAGCAACCAACACAATAGTAAACATGTGATTTTTTAAATAATTATTTTCTTGAATCCACATCTTGAGAATCACCTCACTTACTGAAAATATATGGCATTATTATAATGATATAAATAAACATATTAAAAAACATAATATGAATAAACAGGGGTAAGGGAAGTAGTAAAAGAAAAAACTAAAAGGTGATAATTTGAGATGACTGTGGAGAAAACTTGGAAAATGAAGGGAAAAAATCCTCAATTTAGATAAACAGCACTGAAACCAAGAAGTAAGGAATGAAAAGAAGAAACCTATTATATGGTAAAAGATTGCAGATTATTATAGAACTTTGTTGAGTTGAATTACAGCATTTTAATACTAGTATATAATGTGAATGGACCACAGTTGCATGAATCAATTAAAAAAAAACGCCACTACTATGTGAATTTTAAAATACAGGATATAACTTGTGGGTTGTGGGTCATTTTTGGCTGGGTGACTGGGTCTAACCCTATCAGAGTTTGAAATAGCAAAGGTTATAAAGCGTACATTTTCAAAACATAAAATAAAATGTCATTGCTATTTTTGGAATTCACTGTTAGATTATTATTGCCTTAAAAATCAGTGTTGGCTTCTTAATCTCTTTTTTCCATATACCCAGAAGCAAGTTCATATTGGTATTGGTTCATTTAGCTAAAATGCTGTTGGTGGTAAAGTAAGATGATGACATTTATGACCAAACGGTATACTCTTCATAAAATATTTGGTTAACAAAGATACTGTTACATATCCTACAGAAAAGCAGAAATTTCTCTTCACACCTGATTTATAGATACTTTTTATCTCAAATCCATGCATGAATCTTTAGTCACAGAGTCCTAATAGTGCTATACAAGTCGAACAACTAAACTAGGCTCATCAAGTCAAGAGACTACTCCCTTTAGCATAGCTCTAAATAAAGTCATTATCATTTCTCATAACTCAACAAACCTATGATTACAGGTATTGCAGACTATTATTGCATGATTTAAATAATGGGCATTTTTTACATTGTTATTTGAATTAAACTAATAAAGACTTTTATGATGAGAAGCAGAATTTTTTTTTAATATTTGATACATCACAACTTAGCAAATGCAAATCATTCTTTTTGGGTATCTATTTAGTAATACTGAGGTACCATTGAGTTTCACACCTATCTTTCCATTTTCAGCAACTAACAACATGTATTGCTCTAGCAAAACTCATTATTGAATCTCTTTTCCAAAGTAGAAATGCTAATTTAAAAAATCATGATGTATCAAAAGGAGTAAAAAAGAGAGGGAAACTGCATCATTATAGACCACAGCCTGAATGTTATAAGAAAAACTGTAAGTATATATAACTACATATATGAATAGGGAAAGTACAACACAATTTAGGAAGGAGAAGTGCTTATAGAGAACACTACAAAGGCAAGATGTCTGATTATTTTCTAAAGCCCTTAAACAATGAGATGGCACATCAGTCTACCAGGTTTATTCTTATACAAGAATACAAAACTTTACTTTTTCTCTTAGAAGTCTCTGATGACGAAGACTAGTACTTTTTTGAGATACAACTTTTGTAGCCTCTAATTACAGTATCAAATGTGCTGAAATTATTTACCCCTTAAAATTAGAACAGTAATGGTTAACAAAAATGGATTTTTCTATGCAATTTATGGATCTCTTTGTTGAAAACAAATTAGAATTTGAAACTTACGTAATCATCTTTATACTCTTCTACCTGCCCCAGATATAGTTTTCAATTTCCATTTCTTGTATGCAAATACATTTTAAAAAAAAAAAAAAAAAGCCTTTCTCTACCTTGGTCTTGACTGCCCAGTGTTTATTCCCTCTACAAATGAAAAGTCAAATATTGCCAAAGATGGCAGGGTAGCCTGCCTAACAAGCAATATTAATTACATGTTAGGTTAATCATATGTTAGATTAATGTTCCCCTGACTGTTTTTTTTTTTCATAGTCTGCATAAAATAGTAATGGCATCTGTTAAATATATCCATGGGTAATATCGGATATTTTCTTTTTTTTTCTTCAGGACTGCTATACCCACCCACCCCACTCACCCCTTTCTTATGTCCTGGTCCCGTCTCTCTCTCCTCTGCTCTTGTTTTAACAACTTCAATGACTTCTTTACAACCGGGTCCTCCAGTCAGTCTACAAATATCTTCACAGGTACATAATCTTAAAAAACAACAACAACAACAACAACAACAACAACAACTTTGTTTTGCTTTTTTGTTAAAATTTTATTCCACTTTTTGAAAAGATAAAATAAACTATGTTTTCCAAACAGATGCCGTATTATATCAAATAACTTAGTATGTGTGTTTTGCGCCTTCCAGACCGCAAGCTTCTTGAGAGCAAAGATGAGGTCCTGTTGATCTTTGTATCTCCAGCAACTAGAACAGCTCCTCACTGCATAGCAGATGCCCAAAAAACAGTACATGAACTAAATTGAATCCATTACCCACTTATTTCTTATCCTTTTAAAATATGGCTTCTGCTCTCACAACTCTGCTGAAGGTCAACGAATCAAACAGCCCTTTTTCTTCTCCTACATGCTTCAACCTGTTGGCAACACTGAACAGTGAAAACGCGTGGACTTTGGAGTGGAACGGATCTGAGCACAGTTGCAGCTCAGCTGCTTGCCAGCTGTATGACATTGGGCACCTTACCTAACCTCTCTGAACATCAATTGAATACATTCAGATCTGACATATTATTGATACTCAGTGTGTGTTAGTTCTTTTTCCCCTTCCCCTTCATTTTCCATTATCCACAATGCTACAGTCAATGGGTCCTCCTTTCTCATTGTTATAATCTTTGTAACTTCTCAGACTCTTCCAATGCTGTTCTCCCACTAATTTGGATTCTAAGGATATGTCTTATTCTCTCATTCTTTACCTTCTATCTCTTAACAACCCCATCTTTGAAGTATAACCTTTACCTTTAAATTGCCTTTTCCTCTGCTTAGTTGACTTTAAATCTCTCTCTAGCCTCCCTGTCTTAGGACTCCTCACAGCAGGCTAACCATGTGCAGACACTCCTAAACTCAAACATTACCTTTCCCATACAAAATATGCCACTGTCTCCACTTTTCCAATATGCTTGTCTTCTTGTGTTTTCCATTTTGATGATGAGACCACCACTTATAGAATCAAACAAGCCAGAAGTCTGGGTACCTTCCTTTACCCCCTCCACCACCTTCTACAGTACAACTCTGATATTGCACCACTTCTGACCAAACACTTTAAGTAGCTCTAGTTGCCTACAATGAAGTTTCTTTTGGTTTATTCCTCACTGCTTATGACTGGTAGAGCAAATAATCAATAATCTTGCCTTCACTAACTGTGATTATTATCTTTGCTACTGCCTGTATGTTGTTATTCACAATGCCTTAGTTTGGCATTTAAAACTCTCCATAGCCTGGTCTGTATTTGTCACTTCATTCTTATTTTCTACACCTTATATTTCAACCAAATAGAAATAGTCAGCACTTCATTAATGACTCCAGGTATTTCTGCCTTAATCCTATTACTTCAAACCTTCCCAAACGTCCTTCTTCCAGCTCCTACCTTTTCCAACCTTAGGTAATCCAATAAATTCAATACCAAATGTCCTCTCTCTATGAAGATTTCCTGGGGTTCCACAGTTAAGAGCCATCTTTCCTCAACCAAATCAAGACAATTTAGTAGTTTCTCTCTTAGAGTACTCATTACTATCTATCAAACAATGGTTATTCACGTATATTATTTTAGGCCTGCTAAATTGCATACTTTCCCTCTTTCCAGTGCTTTTCTACCTGCTCCCTGTTACCACCTTTCTTGAAAACCTGGGGAAGAACTTAAAGTAGCTTTGAAAATTCCAGACAAACAAGTATATTAAATAAGCAATCATAAATGTACACACAAAATTAATTCAATAAATTTTCCAGGAGATAGTTGAACATCTCCAGCAAAAGAAGTTGCTCTTACATAATCAAAGCTTTGAAAGGTGCAATTCCAGGGTCTCAGCTGTGTTCTGAGTGGTAAAGATTTCTAAATATCTGACTACCAGAAAACTGGAGTGTTACTGTATAACCAAAGGCTTCTGGCCAAAGATTTATAATTAGCAAAAGAATCAACTGGCATTACTAAACTATATTTTGTTTCTTTAATCTCCTTTTCCTCTCTTTTGTTTTCCTCCTCCCTGTTTGTGACTGATAGAGCCAGATGATCAATAATCTCGCTTTCACCAACTCTGATCATCATCTTTGCTACTGCCTACATGCTATTATTCACTTTAATACATTAATCCTTTGGTTGAAATTCTTAAGCCACAATTCTTTATTAAAGGACCATCTTGGCATCCAGGTGCTGATAGCAGCTTGTCTGATGCTTCAAAAAAATAAATCTGAATGAAGCCTCTCTCTCCCCCCCAAAAATCTGAACTGAAGAGAGCAAGAGAAAGATACAAAGAGAGACAGATTTCAGCTCATTGACACAATCGAAGATGTGGAAGGAAAATTAAATCTTATTACATAAATTAGAGACACAGGAAAGTTTCACCTTGTGATTACAATTAGATGTCAACATGTCATTTAATGACAAAGTGCTAAGAAATATTATGGCATTTTATTGAATTTTACTCTCATTATTATCACAATGAGAAATAGAACACATACTGTACTGGTTAGCAGACCAAACCTTTGTATGATTGCTGTAACCTTTGGTGGAGCCCAGTGATTTTTGTTCCTTTTCAGAAAGACATTAAAGTGACAGTGTGGCAGGCCATTTTTTCCACCACACACACTAAAACTAGTGTGCGTGCAGCAGAACCCTGCCAAAGCACGTTGCATTCATACAAAGATCCATACAGATCTTAATCATAAAATAATCCATTCTGTACTCTGTTTTTATGACATTTATATGAATCTGGCCACAGCCTCATCAAGCAGTTCACAGAGGAAAATTGTTCTATTTATGTGGTCGAGACAGGGCGGACTTGATTTTCAAGCAAAGAAAAAAGAAAGAAATACCCAATTTTTTGTAGTCACAAATCTGGAACTCAGAAGAACTATTTTACACCATTTTGTAGCTGTATTTGTAACAGAGGATCAGAAGAGACGATATCCTCTTTCTCTGTCCCCTGTCAATAGTAAATTCATATATCACTATTTCTGAAACTGAGAGACTGAGTGAAGACACCTGGAAATAGTTTCCTCCTTCTTTTCTATTTAATTGCAAAAGGCAAAGAAATGGATGTATGGGTAAAAGTAGAAAGGAAACTTTCCAATGTACATCTGCTTTAATTTATTCTTGCCCTAGCATTGTTAAGAACTAATACTTTTTCAACTAATTTCCCCAATTTTTGTTCCTTTTGCCCTTTAACTTCTCACGTTCGTACACTGAGAAAAGAGAAAGGTGACTTCTGAGAATCCGTACAGACTCATCTGCCCTTTCTTTCAGTTTTGCAATAATGGCAAAAATTAATCTATGTACATGCTAGTGTGATTATTTTCTGGACTTTATTAAGATATATAGAAATAAAAACAACTGGTTTTTTTTTCCTATAACATTTCCTAAAAAGCTAATTTTCTGGGTAAACTGTGTGAATAAGTAATCTGGGTAAAAAATATCTCATTGCAATGTGATTTAATCATATTTCAGCCATCATACCATGCTTTACTCATTTGAAATAGCCCTGGCTTTACTAGCAGCATTCCTCCTATAATTTTAGTTTTATATCATCACATAAGACTTCTTAGATGCCGCACTCATTCCCTCCAAGTCAAAAACTAGACTCTGATTATTTAAATCTTACATTTATGAGAGAGATCTGAGTTCAAGTTTTCTGGCTTCTTAAAGACACCATAACTTGAATGTGGAATAATTTCAGAAAGGTACAGAATCATATATAACAGACACCATGTGACCCCAGGCGCCACATCAAATGTGCTTATTTTTACATAAAATTTATCAGAAAGTAAACCTTTTCTCTTTTCTTTTCAAATAATAAAAGACAATCCTTCCTTCTTTTTGAACAAAGAGGGAAAAAAGATGAAGTGCCAATAAGTGTAAGACTGTTGTAAGAAACCGAATTAATGTGAATAATTATGTAATGATTACTCCTGATTGAATAAAGATAATGTTAAGAGCATTCTCTTTTTCTTTTTTCTTTTTTTTTTTCTTTTTTTTTTCAGAAATCACTGGTATTTAGGAATATGCTACATACACTGCTTTTTTTCTTTAACCACCCCTCCTCCATCTAAATGACAGCATAAATAGACACATAAACTCCAACCGAATCATTAGTGTGTGAGATACTGTTACCCTGGGGCTGCTGTAACTCACATATATTCCCTTCTTTCTATTTCAAATCTTTAAAATATTTTCTTTTCAAATACTTATAAAAGCACGTATGGTTGAAATAAAAATAAAGCACATACAGATGATACTTTCAAACACGGCCCTCTCATGTACCAGAAGGAATGTTCTGTTTCTCTGGGTCCAATATATATGTTCAGAAAAAGTAAAAGCTTAAAAGTAGGGAATCAAGAATAGGTTGTAGAACTACTTTAAGATGTTACAACCATCGTTTAGAAAAGAATTGGCATTTCTTTATACAGCCTAACTACCTAACATTAAAGTTTATGAAAGAATGTACATTCCATTATTAAAAGTGTGTATGTGCAAAAGTGTATGTGTTTTACATACAATCACTATGTGAAGATGAGAAGTTGCAGATAAATTTCAACCTATTTAAACCATATTTGCTTCAAAAAAAAAATCCCCTTATTAAAAAAAAAAAATTAAATAGTTTGTCCTAAGACTATTTATCAACATCAATGTCATCTTATGTTTTAGCCAACCCTAAACTATTGGAAATAATCTTCAAGGTAAAGACTGCCATAAAATCCTGTAAATCCAACACCTGAAAGTCTCTTTTTCAATGATAAGGGACCATCTAGGAAGTGTGATGAGCCCTCCCTCCCTGAGTCTTTTCCAAACTTTTAGGATGCCAGCTTCTTATGAGAATTAAGACAAACATTAACAGCAAAGTTGGAAAGTTCAGCATGAAGCAAAGAGGTTTAGCACATACCTGTTTTGTTTTATTTTGCTTATTTATCTTGCAGAAAAATGAGAAAATTCTATAGGACTACTCTAGGACAATAAGAAAGCTTATTAATTTTTTTTTTATCTAGAAGATATCCATCTCCCCAAACTGTACATTTTTGACAACATTGGGATTTAAGGGAGTGACCTACTTTCCACATGAAGAGTTACAGATCAAATGTGGCTTGACCACCACATAAAATTAGTCATGATGAAGACAAAAAAGTACAGAGTAGGTGCAACATCAAATAAGAGCCCCCAGACTGCGTTTACAAGCCAGGTCCATGCACCAAACACATCTGCAAAATGTAACAGGAAGCATTTCTCTGGAATAAGAGAGAAAATGCACAATAAATCCACATTAAAATGTACATTTAAGTAATGTGAACACAACTATATGTAACTTGGCCAAAAAGATAAATAAATAAATGAGAAAGATCTATTTATGTATCAAGGCAACTCTGCCAGCTATTTCCACAGAATGAACATGAAATAAGAGACATGAAGCCACTCCTCCTTTAGCTGATCCCGTTCCCACATGTCTTTCATACATTAAACAACTCCCAGCACTGAGGGTAACTCAAACAAACATTATTTTCTATGAACCCTAAATACAAGTCAACTACTTTACTTACATTCAAGCAAAAAATAAAAAGCAATTATCTATTCCAATACTGGAGGAAAGCCTTGCTGTCGTGGACTTATTAAGAAAATATAATTCATTTGATCTCCAATATGGCAGCTGCGTAAGGAAGAATTCTTAAGGTAATTTTGTCTAATTCAATTTTTTTTCTTATATCCCAGTTGAGAAATTATTCCCAGGTACATAAGACTCCCTATACATTTTTTTTACATAATATTGCCAATAGAGGTGATCCTTGGTACCCATTAAAGAAACCAAATGGCAAATAAACATATTATTATCTACAGTATGCCAAGCTAGATGCTATAGGCAATAAAAGAAAAGATACTACATGATATCAATCCTCAAGTAATTAATAGACCATGTATGAAAATTGCAGAGACAAGACCAAGGTTTTTAGTATGTAACAATCACAAATCTTTTAATTCTATGAATTAAATTTTAGAAGGATCAAAGGGAAAATGTTATGAGTGTGATGTAGAACAAAATGAGAAAACTTTTGTAGGTAGTACTTAGGTGAGTATTAAAAGAGGAGGTGTGGATTAGGATTAGATAGAGTAAAAAAAGTTAAATTTCTAATTTTACTGCTACATCATTGAATGACCAATGAGATCAAAATACATAACTTAGTTTAGAACAGTTTCCTTACACTCAAGGAATGATTCAAGGGGCAACATTCAAACAGAACAAATTAATTACCCATTATATTTTGAGATTCAAAAAGGAAATTTTGAAAATAGCATTGGAATGTTTTCTGGCTTTCAGAAAAACCATTGGTCTGACACATTGCTTGTATTACCAATGGCCCTTGAATTTTTCACCAGTGAACTGGGGAGTAATCCAGGTTGCACACAGAGAAGGGAATTTTTGTTGTTAATTTAAAGACAGCAACTCACTTTGGAAGTACTGAAGCAGATCAAGGTCATGCATTTGAATGTACTATGAATATCTCTTAAAAATTCAAAGACCCTAACAGAATATCCAAAAAGAATTACTTTGGAAGGGGGCTCAAAAGGGAATGAAACACACATACAAAATAACAGCATAATAGACTGTTTTTCATTTTGACAAGTTTTTTTAACCAACAGAAATGATGACTAAGTCAATAATCTACATGCCAATAAGTATGGTCATGGCACAACTGGCAACACTTTTTCAATCTTTTTCATAAACATACTTATAGCTGTCATTCATATACAAAGAAATATACTCAATTTAATATTGTTACTTTTGTAGGTTAGTCTAAGCTGTTAACTATGGACATGTGGAACCTGAAAGATAGCAAAGTTCACTAAGAGTACAGCCACCCTCATAAGTACAACAGAAGAAACTCTGCAAACATCTATATAGAAATGCTGGTTGTTGTGAAATAACAATATCTGGAAAGCAATAGGCCATTAGCAATGTTGCAGCAGGTAGAAATAAAGGTGCCTTGTTTTGATCAAAGCTACCATGATGCCCAAAAGGCAAAAAGACAGGCCTGCAAACAAAAGGTTCTATAATCAGCTGCAAATCACAGAAAGTCTACAGAAGCCCGTAGTCATGCAACGATTGATTGCAGGAGCCTACATCTCTCTTTCTGGGATTAATGCCCATAAAGATAGCAACACCATCATCAGTGTCATCTTCCAAACAAAGGACCACAATATAGAGAGAACAATATTAATTATTGTCAAAATCACTTGAGCACTCAGCGATTTCAGTAGGAACAATCAGTTTAAGTGGCAGTGGCAACTTCTCGACATAAAACACACTTCCTGCAATCTAAACTGAATTTAACAGAGGTGAGCGACTGCTTTAGTTGTTTAATCTGGTTAGATTTGAGCTAAAGTAGTTCACATTTTTAGAATGAACGAATCAAAGGCATAATTGTTTTTGTCATCTGCACAGCAATTTTACTCCTGAATGCATTGTTTTAGGCAGGAATTAATAAAAATTGCATGCGCTTCAGGTGCTGGGTAGATCACCCTTTTCCACACAGCCCAGCCTGGAGCTGTGAATGCTCCTTTTCTTATTATCAGTTAATAATTCTCTCTCATTGAGGCAAATTAAGAACTTGACTGTGTTAGAGAGTCCAGAACACTGCTAGAGGCAAAAGGGGGCTAAATGGCAGAAATTCCTCTCTGAGCAAGATGCATGAAGCACGACATTGTGTCCACCACAAAAGCCGCTCTGTATTTTTGATCCTTTCTAATTTAATTAGCCCAAGAGGTAGCGCATTAATTTGCCAAGAATTCTTCTGATGCGAAAGCTGCCCTTATTGCAGTGAAGGGAAAAAATAACCTGCATGCTACAGTGGCGTGCTAGTAATGAAAGGGGGTTATTTTTGTGTTACAAATGGCATTGCAGGGTTACAAGAGACCTTTAAACCTTTTTATCTCTGGTTAGGTCATATGTAACACAGTGTAACACAAAGCGCTAATTAACCAATTCTGGTCCAGACATCTTTTAGAACACTTAAGAGAGTTACACAGTTAGAACCCAGGTCAAACGCACTGCTTTGTTTGCTTTTAAAAGCTGAAAACATCTTCTGGTGTATATATTAAAAATAGAACAAAAAAAATCATCAATAGGCAGTTCAATTACCCTATGGACTCAGTGCTCTAGATATTTATTCTTGTCTTTGTTTTCTTTCTGTTTAATGATATTCTTTATGTGGGCAAGCTGGAGCCTTGAAGTCCCTTAGAAGGTCTCTTGGTTCTTTATGCTGTATTTGTTTGGTAAATTGTCTCCATGTTAATCTTCTTCATCAAATACTTGGAGTCAGCTTTGAAAAACTTTGATCAGATCTACCACCACCAAGCTTCTTCATTGCCATGTGCTTCTGATATGCATTCATGCACTTGAATGGGTCATTTATTCATTAAAGGACAAGAAACATGCATCCTACCATGATAAGTCCTCCCCAGTACTTTGAACTGTTAATTAAGCCTATGCAATCATGTCTCCCGTTTGTAGAACTTTCTTTTCTAGAAATTACAGGATCCCATTTAGGGACTTTCAACACCCCTGTCGTTTCCCCTCACCACTTTCCATCCCTGCTGCCTGAACGTGGCTTGGTAAAAACGCTCACTCCTAGTAACTAACTCAAGAAAATCTGAGGATTATTGCACTGTACCTTTAATTTCCCTGTCTCTTTAATGAAAATCAGTAGAAGACAATAGCTTTAAAGTAAGGCATTGATATTTCCCTCCCTCTTTGCTTCTACCCTGAAATCAGTGGATTAAGGGGTGGTGGTATGTAGAGTGTTTTCGGTAATGCCTTATGAGTACTCAGAAGCATCACAAGTAGCCTGTTTATGCCAGAGTATAAAATTTAGTAGCCAAACTGAGAAAAGGAAATTAGCACTGTCCAGAGGTAGGGCAGGATGGATCCAGGCTCTAGGCAATGGTCTGGGGTGAGAGGGCAGAGAGCAGAAGAGAGAGAAGAGCGTCTGATCTAGAGAGAAGTAAAAAAAAGAGAGAGAGCGAGCCAGTGAGAAAAGGAAATACAGTAATTGGCTGTTAATTGCAAGGGAAGAATAGGAGTTGGAGAGAGAATTGAATTAGGAGAATCTCTTAATCCAGCCACATTTTCTCAAGGACAACAGTACAAAATAATCTGGTTTCTTAAAACAGTGTTTGTCCTTTCAAAATACTTTTATTTTTCAAAAGGTAACAAGCTTCAGAGATGTTTGTTCCAACCTAGAAATACTTTTCAGATTTACCATGTACAATTTTAAAAACCTCCTTCATTAATTTTTTCTGAATTAAAAGTCTTTATCTTTTATATTTTTTGTAGATTCTGTTTAGAAATCAGCAACTAAATAGTAAAATGACAGTTTTCTTACATGAGTTAAAAAGTTCATATGTAATGTTATTAATATCACATATGAACAAGATAACTTAGCTGAGAATGTGCTTTATAGATATATGTTAAAATGTTCTGAATTTTTCTAGGTTGTCCAAAAGATTTGAAAGGGTAAAAAGATTTTTTAACACACAGTAAATACTTCTGAAATAGTGAATTAAAATGAAAAACAGATGACATATTTATTCAGCTTTTGGCTTCTGTAACATCAAACAGCACATTTTCTTCAAATGGTTTCATCAGTGGACTGGTAACCTCTTAAATTGATTGACTCAAACATGTCACTTTTTTGATGATTGGAGGTTTATAAAATAGTCCCAGTTTTTTTTTTCCATCTGTCAATGTATTAAATATCTCTCACAATAGATTAAAAGATAGTATTTATTCCCATGCTTTTTAACAGATAATTTTGTTTTCAATAAAGTCAATATAATGTATGAATAAAGCATTTGATTTCCATAAAAGAAATATCTTAAAATTTATAATTAATTAATTTTATTAAGTATTTTTTTAAAAGAAAAAGCATTGATAAAGCCAATCTAAATATTGCTCATAGAAATATCCAAGTAACTTACTTCTTACCAGGATGATATACAGACATGCAAATTTTCAAATAGAAGAAAAACTAATGATAGGCATATCTAAATTTGAGAGGAAAAAAATAGCAAAATCATTATTTTGAGGCAATATTTAGTAAATGATAAGAAATTACTTTCATGGACAAATAAAATTTTTTAAAGTTATCCCCCAGGAATTTCGGATACCTTTATAATCTCAGTGAACACATGGCAGGGGAGGAACAACTTACGTATGTCTGCTTTCAAGATAAAGCCAGGGCTCTCAGATCGCAGTCCATCCTTCTAAAATACCATGAAACCTGTACCAGGATAAATCTAAGAATGGATATATTCCTTGATATTTATTCTCCATGTCTCTGGAAATCTATTGATATTTATAACATTCTCAGTTAGGGTTATGTTGAAGAGGAACTAAAAGTATAATCCTCACTGGAAGAAAGGAAGAGAGAAAGAGCAAAATCAATAAAGATTTCTAAGATTTCATTTAGTTCTCTATACCTTGATCACTGAGTGTGGGCCTGGGATAAATGCCCTATTGGGCAGAGACACAGTCCAAGTAGGTGAAACACTCAAGCTTAGAGACTGAAATGTTTAATATAAGGACACTTTACAAAAATGAGGGCAGGAAAATTGGGATGTACCAGAGTCAGCAACAGCAGAGAGCTGGTACAACCTGAGACCTGAAGTGACCAGGAGAAAAAAAAAAGGTTACCTGAGCTCAGAGAGAAGTTGTGGCTTGGCTAGAGGGCCACAAACAGCCTGCAGGTACTCACCAGGGAGGGACCTGGGGGAACAAATACCCTGACCTCTCTCTCCTCTCACCTTCTGCTTTGTTGTCAGGTTTTGACAGTGACCAACAAGAAGGCAAAGAGCATCACTTGCAATCAGCCTCCCTAGGAGAGAGTGGTCTGGAAAAGCAGTCATAAGATAATCAGCACAGGTGACTTTGAACTTTTAATTGTAGAAAGGAGACTTTTTTTAAAAAAACATAATAAAAAGATGTTAATGACCCTATAGAAAGAAAACATGATGTCTTTTTCAGAAAGAACATTTGACAGCACTCTGGGATAAAAAATGTATCTGTACACACCCACAGCCAAACACACACACACACACACACACACACACACACACACACACACACACAATTCTCAAAAGAAAAAAAGAAGTCAAATTATAAAACTAAAAAATATAAAAATATTTAAAAGTATGACAATAAAACATAAGAAGGTATAAAATTATAGATAATTTTAAAAGTCTACAACCAGAATCCGTTATTATTAAGAAATATAATTTATCCAGTAAAGTTATTATAACATATGAGGAACCACAAAAGAATGAGGAGAAAAAGAAAAATCAAAACAAGAAAAGATCAAGGGAAAATTAATTGAAGCATGGTTATTTTCATTTTTCTTTTCTTCCCCACAATGCAGCCTCAGAATATAAATTCTTAGAATCCAAAGATCTCCCGAAATCTCACTGCTCTTTAGCCACTGTAGAGATAAAGCTTTTTTCTTATATAAGCCAGTAGTTCCCACCCTATTTTCTCAGCAGTCTTAGGAAGAACACATCTAGAAACATGGAAGTACAATTCACCAGTCAGGGGGAAGGTGAGGGACACTGAAAAGCTATCTTCACAACCAGTGAAACCATTTCAGATCTAGATTTCTATTCTCCACCCTTCCCTGCTTCCCATGAAAAGGGATGAGGCCTCTTTGGAGATATGAGGAGTTCTAGATCATGGCTTTCTAGAGACGGTCAGTATGCATGCAAGTGCAAGCCAAAGGGCCAGTCTCTGCTAAGCAGTCTCCTTTCTCACTCGCCTGACTCTGCCATGCAGGCCTCCTACCTATGCACAACTGAAAACAAAACTACTTATTGGCTATCTTGTCATGCCAAATACCATCTTACGTGCATGTTTAATCCTTTCTTTCTTCCATTCCTCCTTCCCTATTTGTAACATGAATTCATTTCACCAACATTACTGAGCACAAATATGTTAGCTGCTGGGCAAGGCTAGGGATACAGAATAATAAATCAAGATCCTCAATCTTGAGCAGCACACAGTACAGTGAAAACATTACATTGTTACACTCTCCTTTTCCACACCTCTGTTAACCCAACATAACATATACTATACACATAAATACGTATCTATAGCACAGGCATGTGCTACACACATAAATGAATACATATGTATATACATAATCTGATCCTGAAATATCTCCATTCCCCTGGGGAAATATCCTCCCCCTCTTACCACACTCTCTCCTGGAATCATTCCAATGTCTCTTGGTCTTTTACTGAATTTCAATAAAAATTTCAGGTTTTAAAGAATTGAACATATGCATGGATGTTAAAGCCCACTCAGAATGGTAGACATAAGCTCATTCCTGGATAAGGGTTAGCAGTTGTAGGAGTTGGGAATCAGCTATAGAAGAGATGGAAGGAAGTAAATACATTCAGGGGACATTATAAGGACGTAGAAGAAATCAGAAATTAAGATTCTCATCACAAATATCTTTCTTTTCCATTTTCCTCCCCTCAGAAACCTACTCTGTAGAAACAAATAGGCTTTAAATTTAATCTTTGGGACTAAATTGCATAAGGGCAAATAATATGTAAGAAAACCCTTTCTGTAGTCACCTTTTTCAGAAGCACCTGTCTTAGGACAGAACATATTTCTCCAGACCTATTAGAATCACCTGGGGAGCTTTAAAAACTGTCAGGTCCAGGCCCAAACCAGGTGGGCCCGGGCAACAATATGGTTTAAAACTCCCCAGTTGATACTAATGCGCAGCCATTGCTGTAAGTAATAAATACGTATTTAAACGTATGGTTATTAGTTGCATGAGTATCATCTTTAGTAAAAGGAAGATATTCTAAGTAATTTTGTTTTTGATAGTGTCATCATTGAGAATATTATAATATATAATATGCATTTAAAATTCATTTAAAATCAATTTAGATATTTTAAATTTTTAAATAGAATCTATTGTTGAATAAGATGAATGAAGTATAGAAGATTTTTTAATGCTTATATTAAAATGAGCCTCCAAGAAAAATAGCAAGTTCTTGGTAAGCAGATGGAGTTTGGGTCAGAATAATGATGCAAAATTTTTATTCATGCTCACTTCTTCCAACCCACAGCCTCTTTTCCCATCTCTGCCAGATCTGCAGTCTATTGTACAAAATAGATAGTTTAGCAACTTGCAATACAAGTTAGTTTGGTAATACTATCTTTTAGGAACTCAAAATCTCTGTAATATAAATATTCAGTAATTTTAGAAATACGTTTACTTTAGGGTTCATTTTAGAAAGTAATTCAGGGCATAATTTCTGAGTACATTTGCACAACTTAAGAAGCCATCTCTAGGCTGAACTTGTGCTATGTGGACACGGGCTGCTGGAATTAAGGTAGAGTTAAGCCTTCAGAGGTATGCTTCCAAGGTATGGAAACTCAGATTAGCTCTGGCATGTAAACTACCAAAAATGTTCTTGTTAACTGGGCAACATGTTTTCTAAAGGTGCAGAATTCACTTTGTTTCTATCACTTGTCAGAGTTAAGCATAAATAATGTACAAACAAACAAACTGTGCCAGTATAAAATGTAATATTTGTTTATGAGACACTTTGAGAATCTGACAGTGGCCCTCTGTTAACAATATTTAGGCCATAACTATATTGGCCAAATTTTACCAAAAAAATTCTTAAGCTCTGAGTAATGTTAAAAATAACTTAAAAACTGCCCTCGTATCTGGTTTCTAATCTCAGATAAAATCATGCTGGAGTTACCAATTGTAATGATCATTATGTCACTGTAAAATTTAAGCAAGGATAATAATAAACTAAGAAACTGTTATACAACAAGGCTAACATTCTTCTAATCCTGAACTCCCTGAACTTTGAGATTTTTTGAATGAGTAAAAAAATCCCCAAGAATGTTAGAAAGTAATTAGTTATCATTATTTTTTTTAAAATTTTATCAAAGAAAAATATTAAATGAAAGGAATAAGACTTCATCCACTCTCACCATTACATCATTGCATAATATAAACACCAAAAAGAGAAAAAAAGAAAATACAGAATCTCTTAATAAAGAATAATTCTATAAAAAAGAATACGCTGAATATCTCATTTCAGTGCTATCCAGTGAAAATGTCATTACAAATCAGCCAGAGTCCATTGGCCAATATTTGAGAATCAGTGTTCTGAGGGTGTTCGTTTAGCCTTCTCCCTACTTTCCAGGAAAACTGCTTGAAATCTCATTGATATCTGCATAGGGCTTCCAGTTCAGCCCTTTTAAATGGTGACCAGTATATTCATGACAAATCTAAAAGGAGTATCTCTCCACCCAGTTCAGAGATCACAGTTCCACCAGAGCTTAAAGTGGCATTAGCAGCATTGGAAGAGACACTTTCCTCAAAGATTATCTACGTAATGCAGGATTCTTTTTATTGTTTTCTTTTGTGTTTTGTTTTGTTTTGTTTAACAAAAGTTCATTCAGCAACCCTTAACCCAGCATCTAATTCCTCTAATTCAGAATAAGAATATATGGCCAGCTCTCATGAATTATGGTTTTCTATATTGTATGGAAATTAAATGGAAGGGATCATATGGTGTGTGATTTATATATTTATATAAAATTGTGATTTTATATATTTAGCCAAAACATGAAGAATCCCTTCTTTTATGAGAACAATTATTATGATATTTAGAATGATCTAAATACAAATGGTCTTGATTACGATCTACACTTTATGATAGTGTTTCCTTCAAATCTTCCATGCCAGACATAAACTTACGACTATGTGATAAATACACACTACCAAAACTGAACAGCATGTCTGTAGGACTACCTGATGATCTTATTTTCTGCCTTCACAATGACATTCAGAAAATTAATTCTAAGGCAAACCCTTCATTTCAAAAGTCTGAAAAACAACTGTCTGATTCAATATAAAACTGAAAACATCCTGCAAATGAGCAAATTCCAGATTTAAGCATACATTTTAAGTTGACTGTAAATGGTCTAACTTTTCACTTATTTCAGTTCTTTCTTAACAGTATTTTGATCATGAGTAAAGAGCAAAAGTAACTTTATTGGTTCAGTTAATAAATATTCTTTTTTAATTAATCTGTTACTACTCTTTTTCAATAATGCAGATGCATTTCAGGGAATAATGGTGCCAATACCCACATGAATTTCTCCCAATTTTTAATGCCCTACATCCAAAGTACTCTCAAGTTTTTAAATTCTGTGAAGTCATTTACAAAGAATAGAAGGTCCTCAGAATGGCTCACGCTGAAAGGAAATCTTGCATGTTATTTTTCCCTCCCACAAAGTTAAAGACAACCTACAATGATGAGAAAACAAGTGGATAAAAGGGAAATTCCTCTGTACAGCCAGCAGAACAAGAAAAGTGAAGAATGTTGGTCAAATGATGTCTGCATTTAATGTGGACTAGCTAACTGAAACAAAAATTATAAATAAAAAATTAAATTAGACAATTTAAAAATTTTCATTCAAAATCCAAATCAAAAGTTTGTAGTAAGGTACTTTATCTGGAAAAAGGAACAACCCAGCTCTACCAATTTGTAGCAAACCCAAGGACCCTCTCTCCTATGCAGGCTAAGCAGAAAGAAAGAAAGAAAATAAGCATCAGATGGAACCTGATAAATTCAAATGGAACCTAACAACCATGCTTATTTTTTGCCCCCTCTTACTCATTTTCTCATTCCTCAGTTGTCATTTCCAATATTCTTTCCTTTATAATTGGCTAAAATACGATGTTAACCGGTTAGCCAACAAATGATTATTTAGTGCTGATTCACACAGTATTCTTAAGTATAGTGTTTTCAATATTTGAAATACAGATTTAATTTTGAGAAATTTAACTTAATATCATCACAAAAATGTTCTAAAGAAGACCTATATAGCCACTGTAAAGAAGAAATGGCTCCAAGTTCTGCAGCATTTGATTACACTTGATCAACCGTCTTTCAATAGATTTAAAAAAAAAAAAGAAAAAGAAATACGTGTGCATTCAAAAGTGAGTTTGTCAACCATTGAAGCATTCAAAAAATAAAAAATCACAGAATCATATACCAGCAGTGCTATTTAGCCTTGTCAAGAGAGAAATAAACAAAAACTTTGCAACTTCCGTGCTTATGGTGCAGGTGGATATATCAATTGAAATCCATTTTCTGTTTGATTCATCTAATTCCTCTTCTTCTGGGCTCACCAAGCACACTTCTGTTAATTTATTAGATGCCCAAGTAGAACTGCCCAAAGTGAGTGTGTTTGCTTATAAATCTGGTCTGTAAGTTATAGTTTTCACTCTAAATTAATCAGATGGCATTGTGACTCCACATCAGTCATCCTGAGCAATGGATGCTTCCTAGGTGTGCAATTGAACTTCAGCTTCTGAGCCTGAAAGACTAAGAAACAACCTGTACCATGTTCAGTTCCACAAGGGCTCACCCATGGTAAAAAACATCTTGGGAAAAGACATTGTTAACCATGAGCAGAGTTCTTCTAATTTTAAAACTTTTACTGACATAAGGTTTTAACACAACTTTACAAAGACAGGAAAGGTTCATTAAAATATAAAGTTCAGCTCTTTCTGCTGCCAAAGCACCTGGACAGACATGTTTTTATTTTCTTGGATCAGAATTACAATGTAATATATATGCTTAGCATCGTGCCTAGGAACAGGTGGTCCTTGAGAAATGGTCACTTTCTACAAAGAAGATTGCTGGCTTTTAACAAAATGGAACATCATTTCACAGCTTCAATTTGTCAAATAAAATGGGCCTTTTGGATCATATCAAACTTACATGAGTGCCCATCAATAGACATTGGATAAAAAAGATGTTGTACATATATATAATGGAATATTACTTGGCCAAAAAAAAGAATTAATTTTACCATTTGTGACGACATGGATGGACCTAGAGATTATGCTAAGTGAAATAAGTGAAAAAGAGTAAGACAAGTACCATATGATTTCACTTATATGTGGAATTTAAAGAACATAATAAACAAATGAACAAAACAGAAACTCAGATACAGAGAATAAACTGATGGTTGACAGATGGGAGAGGGGTTGAGGACTGAGTGAAAAAGGTGAAAGAATTCAGAAGTACAAATTGGTGCTTACAAAATAGTCACGGGAACATGAAATACACCATAGAGAGTATAGTCAATAACATTGTAAAAATTATATATTGTGCTAGGTGGGTACTAGACCAATTGGGGGATCGCTTCGTAAATTATATAAATATCTAACCACTGTGCTGTACAACCAAAACTAATATAAAATTATATTGAATATTGACTGTCATCGAAAAATAAAATTTTAAAAATAAATTTAAAAACTTGCATATGTCTAGGTAGTTTTTATCTTAATTTAGAACACTGGCTCCTGAATTATTATTATTTTTTAATGTTTACAATATAGGCCAGTTAAGTGGAAACTCCTATCCTAAGTTTGTGGGCTCAGGTAACAGGAATTTTGCAGAAGGCACCAGCAGAGGGTGTCACCTTTAATATTTTCTGTAATGTATAATTTTTCATTTAGGAACAAGAACATAATGTCTAGCACAATAGGCACAGAAATCTCTGTATTTCAAAAACTTATCTTGGCACAAAAGCCAAAAGCCTGAGAGCTTTCTAGCAGTGACTACTGCAGCTCTGATTCAGGCTGTGACTGGGTCGAAGCTGATGAATACAGATGGCATCGGCCCTGATCTGTGATGGAGCAAGACTTGGAAGCAGATGAGGCACAGCACTGAGATGACAAAGTAAAGGACCTGATCTAGACCCAGATCCAGCTCTGTTCCCACCTAGAAATTTCACGAGTACTCTAGACAGAAAGGATTAGATGTTTCCGCATAATATTTATTATAGCCATAACTGTATATAAATGAATTAGATATACCTGTATACATATATAAATATTTTTACCTGTTAAGTGATTGGACATAACTATTAATTGATAGTTTGAGATGAGCTTTTTTTAAAGTTAAAAGCAAAGAAGTAAACACACATAAATATTACATGCTGATGACTACTAAGAGAAAAAAAGACAGTATTATAAAAGAGAACAATGGAGGAAAAAGGGGACTTACTTTAAATTGAATGGTCTGAAAAGACTTGGGAAATAATGGTGACGCTGAGCTCTGTAATAGCTCAGAGAAAGAGCAAGACAAAATTAGACCTATAGGAAAAGAGGTATAAGAAGACCCTGAGGCAGGGAAAACTCAGCCCAGTCAAGATGCTGCATGTATAAGTCATAGGCAACAAGTCTTGTTGAAGTGTCATCATTGATGGAGAGAGGAACCAAAATGCAGTGGGAAGATTTAGTCAGACATCACAGTACAGAGGGCCTTATGGGTCATGGCAAGAGACTTGGATATTTTTTCTTGCATGGTGGAGAACCACTGAAGAAATTTAAGTTGGAGACTAACATGACTTAATCACTGTGGCTGTTACAGGGGAGATTGCTTTATGAGGAGACAATATACAGGAAGACCAATCAGGAATTTATCAAAATGGAGATAAACTCTACACGTGCATGTGCGCGTGCACACACACACACACACGATGATAATGGATTAGTATCAGCTGGCGATAAGAAATATAGATGAGTTTCTAAACTTTTTCAAGGTAGCATTGACAGAAGTTGGTTATACACCAGCTGCAGGGGTAGGAGGAGAGCAGTGGCAGGAATAATGCCCAGGTATTAGGCTCAGGCCATGGAGGGATAAAAGATCATCCATGTTTTCAATTAGAGCCAAACTCACTAGTTACTCTGGGAAAACCAGTCAAAAAGCATTACCTTCAGAAAGGAACTCAAATAGAGACTACTTGTAGAACAGACTGGTGTAGTATTGGTATCATCTAGTTCTTTAAAAAAATTTTCCCATCCATGTTATCATATTTAAATAATATTAATCTGGGGTTTTTTGAGAGTTAAATAAGTAACTGCTTTCTTTCTTGCTTTGTTTGAACAAATTGAAAAATAAGACAAAATACAACTAAAACATAGCCACCCAGAGATCGATAAAGCTGATTAGAGAACTAGGCTCCAGATCTGTGGTCAAAAGGCTGGTTAAAATTTTTCACAGTCCACATGCCATCTCCCATTACAGCCTTAGTAAAGCTCAATGTAGGAAAAATGTAGGTTTTAAAAGCAGACAAGCCTACCCAGGATCACTGTCTTGTATTAGCCCAAGACAGAGAGGGAACACAAAGGAAAAAATTCTCACTGCTTACAGTCTTTTAATTTTGCTCCATTCAATTAGGAATCAAGAACCAATGGAGATCTTATTCTTGTCACCCTCCAATAAGGTTAATTCTCTTCTGCTCCGGAGTTATGAAAATGACGTATGCTAGTTTACCAGGAACAGCGCTGAACAAGAAAATTCAAAATGATTGGAAGTCCCTTCTTAGTCACAGCATTCATTTCTTGTGTGTTCTGGAGAGTGATCAAATTCCTGATAGAGATAAGGTATGATCATGAAAAAGAAAAGTTTTGGAAATCATAAAAGGCATGAGTTTTATTCTTGAAGATTTTACCAGTGTCACTTCTCACTTTGTGTAGCTTGAAAAGTGTGAGGCCCTGTCGTACCTCAGTGCCCTTCCTCAGTCACTTAAACTTTCAGGTATTATTTCTTCACCTACAAAATGACAAGTTATACTTGAAGGTCTTCAGTCTCTTTCTAAACAGTGAATCCTTTCTTCAGATATACCTGAGTTGGAAAGCTAATATGTAAAACCCACTAGAACCGAATTACCTATTGGGAGTTCTGAAGTTTTGAGGCTCCACAAAGAACATCTTAGGACTCCAACGAGCATGGTCTCTTCTTTTCCAAGGCTCTGTGACCCTGTGACTGCTATATCCTCACTTCTTAGAACAAAGTATCCATCTGTTCAAAGAATCTTCTCTTTGACAGTATATTGAAAAGAACATACTCATCGTTCATTGATGTCAAATAAAGAAATAAAGTCAAAAAAGCAAACAGCTGAGAAGATAGGAAGCCCCCTCAAAAAACAAAAAGATGAGAATTACCAAGGATATAGTTGATTAATAACAAAAATTCTAACAGAGCCAAATTTTATTTTATATCATTTATCAGATCTTTAAGATGGTTTTATACAAGTTTGTGCTATTTATTATGCTACTACTTACTTGCTTGTTTTGACTTCTATGATTTGTGAAATCCGTTTTAATATAAAGTCTTAGAAACAAGTGGAAAATAAAGCAGAAATTTTTAGAGAGACATGTAGAGAAACGTGCACTTCAAAATACTGAGGCTCCGGGCTTTAGGAATTCTCATTTTCTTCAAATGTTGGTTTAGTCCTGTATTGAATTAGGCTGTAATATCCCATTATATGATAAAGCATCATTTAACAGGAAGTTATACTCTTTTATGTTATGTTTGCATTTCATTTCCATGCTACTCTTTAGAAAATAAGTGATAAGTAGAAGCAGAACAGGTATTTGTAATTACTCATGAGTCATTTGCTCTCACGTAATTTAATAGCCACAGATCTTTAATATTTATAGCACATGTTGAAAGGATTTAACATATGTAGTGATCTTCACCAAGTAACTCCATACTCTTCTTGAATACAAAGATGTAAATTTTGTCACCATTTATGCAACCTGCTAAAAATCTTGCTATTAATTTATGTGAATGAGTTTTTTCCTCTAAAATTTTAATTAAAACACAAATGCTTTGCACATTTCAATTTGCAATATCCCACATATGCATTTTTTTTTTATAAAACTGTCAGTTGGATAATAGAGAATTTTTGTAAGATGTTTCCTTATACCTAAATATTCTCCCCCCCCAAAAAACAGTTATTTTTGTGTAAAAGCCCATTCGAAAACTAAGTAACCATCACTTAAACTTTCGGGTATTCAGTGGCAGTAGTGTTCTCTTCACATTCCTGTGTAATTCTAAATGTGCCATAATAAGAAAAAATGAAGTAGAAATCCTTGAGATGAATAAGTAGAATTTGAGAGACAACTAGAATTTGAGAGAAAACCATGTCCTAAGTAAAGTCAACAGTAATAAAGAATCAGTAGCATAAAAAAAGGTATTATCATAATCAGAATGTATAACTTAGGATTTCAGTAAGAGTTATTGCTTAATGGAGAATATTTTGACTATCAACTCAAAAGATAGCAAATTCTTTATCAACACCTGTCTAAATTATTCCAACATTTTCTAGCATAACTAATTAGAATGTTGTCATATTTTTATTTTATATTCTAAGATAAGTTTTAAAATTTTATTAAAAGTACTTCTTTAATTGGCTAATTTTTTTTCCTCTAGAACAATTAACAAAAATATTAGGAGTAAACGATATAAAAATTTGACTGTGTTCTGCAGAATTTAACGTACACACACACGCTCACACACATCCTTTGTTCCTTTGAAATACTCTTTATAGGCAAAATTTCAGCTGTGTCATTTTCATTATTATAAATCATAATGCTACATATTCTTTTGTCATCTTGTTTTCTTAATACTACTAAGAATTCATCAATAATTGTGGACTATTAAAAAGCAAAATTAAAGATTTTTTTAGGTTCATTTTTCAAAACAGAAGTATGCATTTTCCTGAAGGAATGAAATAGAAATGTTTGATTAACTGACATGCAGAAATCATTCCTGAGCAATCTGTTAGAATTTCTTTCCCTTAACAATGTTTTCTGTTCTATGCTATCAAGAACTATGAATCATAATATCTGGCAGCTAAAAGCAAAGGAGGTGATAGGCTCTATTAGCATCCTAAATATATGCATGTCCTAATGCTCTCTTAAAATATGTCTTCTCAGAGATGTTTCAAATTTTCTCAGCCAAGCAAAATGACATTAACTGAGACCCTGGCATAAAGATTTGCTTATTTTAGTTCACTTAACAAAGTAACCATAGAACAAAAATATTGCCACTCTATGGCAGATAAGTTATATTGTTGCATTCTGATCTATTGTGTGTTAACAACACATGATAAACAATTGAATCACTTATGATCACTAACTACTTTGATCATCATATATAAAGACAAAAAACTAAAGCTATATTAGAATTAGTTATTTTTTCTATAAGAGAACATTCCCTATTTCTGTTTTTAAAAAGTACGGCTAAAATTATTTTAGCCCAAATTAAGTAGGAATAATTGAGAACAATTAACAATTCAAATCAAGACAGCATAATGTGTCTACATCAATAGCTGATAGATTTCTGGAAAAAATTAAAAGTGCTATTAATATGTTTTTTGCATTCAGCATTCCAAAAGGAAATTTGACTTTATTTGCCTTTTTCCTCCGAAAGTTTACTGCAGGATTCCAGGAAGAATTTCCAAAGAGAGAACAATATCTGACAGCTTATTTATCTAACTCTTAGTAAGAGATGAGTAGGATGCAGGGAAGGTCAGATTTAAGTCAAAAGATGATGTCTTGTTATTCTGATGTTACACCTTTGGA
The DNA here is from genome assembly GCA_003508835.1 of Eonycteris spelaea. NCBI lineage: Eukaryota > Metazoa > Chordata > Mammalia > Chiroptera > Pteropodidae > Eonycteris > Eonycteris spelaea. The sequence goes on from PUFA01000088.1 coordinate 5,034,041, forward strand.
TATCTTGTTATTCTGATATTACTACCTTTGAGGCAAAGGCCTAATACCTTTTCAGAAAATAAAGAGCAACAAAAAATACTTTTCTCTGCTAAAGAAAGTAAAAGGACAAGGGTCATATAATTGTATCTCTTGTTTGCATTGTTTCGCCCTTTTCACTTTTTCAAGAGAAAACAACAAACTAATTGAGGAAACACTGCCTACTGACTTATTTCATATAACTAGTATATTTATATACTTCTAACAATATAGTATGCTTTAAGCAAGATAAAATTGAAATGTTTTATCAATTCAGTGATAAAACTAAATTAATTTAAAGAAGCAAAGAACACAAAGAATTCTGAAAATAATTCTAACAGTGATATGAGGAAAATGGATAATTAGAAAGAAAAAGAGACTTCTCAGAGCATCTCTAGACTTGAAGTCTAAAGAATAGACTCTAATTAATGAGGTAAAAAATGGGAAGAAATATGCCAGGATCATGCCTGGAAACCAAGGTTTGTTTGTTTGTTATCCTATTAGACTATGATCATCCAAAAATGTCTCTTGAAACAGAATTCTATTGTGAGATTATAAATTACTGCCAAAAAAACAAAAACAAAAAACAAAAACATTTTCTATAATCAAAATGTTGGGACATATTGGATTTAGCAATGTTAATGGGTTTCTTAATTACAAGACTTTTCAGTCTTTAACATGCTAACGAATTTTATGATTCTCCCAAAGAAACATATGCCATGTTTCTCAAACTTATTTCACAAAGGAAATTAGATATGGATATAGAGATACAGCTATATAGCAAATTATGGAATGACAGCCAATGGAACCCAGATTGGGACTTCCCAAGAATTTTTCTTTTCTGTCATATAAAATTAAGACATCATCCAATGAGGAAAAATAACTGTTCTTTTCTTCATTCATTTAAATTTTTCCTCATCATTTTCTGCATGAATACTTTCTACATAATACATTTTTCTATTATAATAGACTTTATTTAACTTCTTCATAAATAAAAACACAAAATGTGCTATACAAACCACTTTATGTTAGGCTTTAGTTATCAGAGGCGTCAAACAGAGTAACTTGGGAATACATGGCATTTCTTTTGGTAAGAACTTCAAAATGCAGAAACCAAAGGCACTTGATTCAAGATAATACACAGAGCATGTGAGTTAATTACCTACTTATCTGAGACCCCATATTTTTTTAAATGTAATATGTATGTTTAATCTACTCTGAAACATCAGTTATAAGACATATTGTGATATAAGAGAAATTAATAGGTGGGGAAATGTACATCTAAATACCGACAAAATCCAGTATATATACATGCAGTAAAAAGTAGAATAGGAGATGAGTCATATGTACAAAGACTACATCCTAGGATATGCACAAAAGAAACTGTAGTCTAGAAGAAAAACAATCTCTAGGGCAAAATTCTTATATCTTAACACTGAAACTGTAAGTAGAATGGGGAGGAGAAAGGAGAGGAAAGTAGGCAAAAGGCAGGAGTCGCTGATGGATGGCTCTCCCCTGAAAACTATACACAGAACTTCCAAAGTGGGCATTTTCATTACCCAGACAATTTACATAAATAAAGAAAAACAGTTCTTCTCAAAAGAGAATGAATGATCTCTGTGGAGATTGAGGGCAACTATTCTGAGTATGTTAGAACACTAATTAATAGCCTAAGAAAGCCTTGATTTAAATTTAAAAAAAAAAGAATAATATTTTTAAGAAGGAACAAGTAAATAATAAGATCTCTCAAAACTTTTTTTGAATTTTGTCAAAAAATTTACAGAAATTTTGTAGAAAAAAGAGAGGAATTTAAAACAAACAAAATAATTTCCTCATATATAAATAACCTAAGAGATGAAAACTTTTAATATAAAGGCTGAATCTAGGAATTCTAACATTTGATTAACACAAATCAGAGGAATACTAGAAGAAAAAGATGGAAGGTAATTACGAAGAAAATAACAGAAAGAAAATCTTTTAAGAGTTGTGAAGAGTAAGACTGAAAGTGCCTACCAAGTTCCCAGCACAATGAATACTAAGGTAATCCTGTTCGATTCACTAGTATGAAAAATGAGAATGCTAAGAATAAAGATTTGATCCTAAATATGTTCACAAGTTGCTTAAAAAGAAATAAGGATCAAATTACTAACAGACATTGGCAATATAAGATGTTAAAAGACAACGGAAGTACATTTTTACTCTAATTTTTATAGCAGTCTACAAGAGCTCAATTTATCATAGGAAAGAATAAAGACATTTCTCCAACATTCAAACATTCAGAAAATGTATAGGCCCTTTTTAGGGCACACATTTAGCACAATGAAAGAAGAACAACTTGAAAGTCTCAGGAAACAGTGGATTTAATTCAGAAGAGCACTGATGTATAATCCCAGGTCAAATTGGAACAGAAAGATCAATGGCTTAAAAAAGTGGATTCTCAGAGGGAAATGAGGATAAGAGGATGTGGGCAGGTAATCAGTACTATCACTGATGAGTGAGAAAACCTGAAAATCCAATAAAGTTAATTGGCACAGGGTATAAAAGTAAAAAAAAAAAAAAATCATTTATCTCTGGAAACATTCTCCTATGAATAATAGAAAGATAGCTCTATTGGAAATGTAAAAGTGATCTAAACAAGTGCTATGTGTCCCTACAATGAATAATTAAGCTACTATAACAATTAAAATGTGTTCGTTGTTTTTCATTTTTTTAAATCAACATATGTACAAACCACAGAAGAATTTACTTCTTCTGTTAGGAAGGTTATAGAATAGTAAGCATATTTTATAATATTTTATAAAGTACAAAAACATAAACGTCTTCATCTATGATGTTAAACTGAAATTGTGGATAGTAGTATTTAGTCATACTAAAAAATATGTGTATAAATATATATAAACATATGTATGTATATATAATTATGTTATGAGTATATTTATAATACATGCACATTTTATCTCTATATAAATGTATATATACATATACACACATATATGCACATGTATATTAAAATAAATACATGTATTCATATACATACACATCTAAAGGGAGATAAATACATATATACATGCACACATACATTTCCTAGTTATGACCACTGAGAGGACTTAGAAACAATAACGCACTAGGAACAATGAGCAGACCGAGCACCCTGAACTTGATTTCCAAATATCATTCCTCAATAATAGTAGGTTAATTACAGACTACATTAGGAAAAGAACAAGATGAGCCTGAAACATTTTGCCATGGCAGAAAATAGAAGTACTCGAGGAATGATGAGAACATATCAAAGGACAGCTCAAGGGGCTTCCATTAGCTAAATTTAAACATCCAATAATAACAATAGTGGATTATAACTCATTAAACAAAATAATAATCCATAAATCCATACTAATATATATGAATGAATGAATGAATGAATGAATGTCTTTTTAATGAGGGTAAGGCTGACGTAGAATCAGAGGTAGCAGAAGTTGAGGAAAAGTAAGAGAAAAAGAAAGTGCCACTGTCTTAAGGAATAAAGGCAACTGATACTGTCTATTAATGATGCAACAAGATATGAAGTTTTATTATGTTGTTTGAAATTACAGAAATAACAAAGGCAGAATTGCAAATATAGCTATATTAGGAATGCTTTGGTCTGAATGTTTGTGACTCCTCTGAATTCATATGTTTAAATCTTAACCCCCAAAGATGAGGTGCTTAGGTGATGAGGTGGAGATTTCATTGTGAACTTAGTGTTCTTCTAGAAGAGAACCCACAGAGCTCCCTAGCCCCATCCACCATGTGAGGACACAAGAAGGTGCTATGAATGAACAAGAAAGCTGGCCATCACTAGACACTGAATCTGCTGTCACCTTGATCTTGGACTTCTCAGCTTTCAGAACTTTAAGGAATAAATTTCTGTTTTTTATAAGCTACCCAGTCTAGGACATTTTTTTTAGCTGCCTGAGTGAACTTAGACAAGGAGGGAGAAGAGAAAGACAACATACAAATTATCAAAATCCTTAGGCGTTATATCCAATAGCTAATAAAGAAAAAATAGCAATATAACCACATTATGTTTAGAAATATGTAAATGACATCCCTAAGATTAAAAAACTGGAATAATGCAAAGATGTGACTTTAAATATCATTGTTAAAAGCAAGGAATGATAGATTTTGAGGCTACTGCATTTTATTATAAACCTGGCTATATAGTTTAATTTTTGAGCTTTGCATTGATTCCTTTGATAAAAGATTTAAGAAATTTGATATATATTCATGCATCTAAACTTCTGCTTCATTCCCAAGGTCAGATGTTATTGTTTAGCACCTCTGAAAGAGCTTAGCCTTTCCTGTGATTGCTTTTCAGCCTTAATAATGATTGAAATATGATTGCCATAAGTTTATTATGTTCTTTAAAAAAAATTATACTGCCTTACACTTGTTCCCAGTTTGCCTCAACCAAGCATCAAGAATTATAAGACTCTCATGTAAGGGATCTGATTTTTTTTTAAGAATTTGGTCAAATATTTCTTCATCTTCACTATTCTAATTATAATTGTCTAAAATGTTTCATTTTCTTATAACCAACTTCCATTTTTGATCATTTCAACAAATTGTTGGGGGGAAAAATTACTCTACTTTCTAATTTTTAAGACTGTTACTTTGCTTACTTTTTGCTTTTTACTTTGTATTTTAAATTAACATAAAGTAAAATTGAATTTCAGATGTATATTTCTGTGAGTTTTAACATATGAATGAATTAATGTAACCACCACCACAATCAGGATAAAGATTAGTTCTATCACCTCAAAAAACCTGCTGTGCTACCTACGGAGTCATTCCGTCATTCCTAATCCCCGACTACCACTCATCTATCTATTCACCATCATTATATTTTGCTCTGGGAATGTCATACAAATGAAATCAAACAGTATGTAACCTGAGACTGAATTCTTTTATTCAACAATGCTTTCGAGATTCATTTAAGTTGTCTAGCATGAATAATTTATTCCTTTGTATTGCTGAGTACTATTCCATTTATGGATATACCATAATTTGTTTTCCCATTAGTTCACTGAAGAACATTTGGGTTGTTTCCAGTTTGGAGCCAATCTAAACAGAGTTGCTATAAAAATTTCATATACAGATTTTTGTGGAAATGTAAGTTTTCATTTTCCTAAGAAAATTACCTAGAAGTAGGATTGCTGTGTTATATGATGAATGTATATTTAGCTTTATAATAAGCTGCCAAACGGTTTTCCAAAGTAACTGTATCATTTTACATTGTCACCAGCAATGTACAAGAGTTCCAGTTGATCTATTTACTTGTCAGAACTTGGTATTTTTATTTTATCCATTTTAATAAATGTATACTAGTGTCTGCCTTTTACTATTAAGTTTAATGTTATCCTATAGATGTTCTTTATCATTTTGATTAAGTTTTCTTCTATCCCCAATCTGCTGACAGTTTTCACGTATAAATATTGAATATTAAAAAATCCTTTTTTTATTGGTTGATGTCATCATGTGATTTTTTTCTTCCTTAGACTATTAATAAGCAATCTGCAATGTCTTTACTCACAAAACTTCTGACACTAAGTATGTAGGTTTTTCCTCATACCAATCAATTCTCCAACTCTCAAGACACTGACTTGATGTCCTATAATTCAATTCAATTCTAATACTAACTATCTGGAGTTAGAGTCAGACTCCACAGGTTTAAGGGCTCAGTCCCACAAGACTGCCCTCTCTTTGGAGACCAATAACAAGTATTGGATGTTCAGGGTACCCACACTTTTGTCCAACTTGGCTACAGGGTCAGGAATCTCCACAATTCCTGCCTTTCCAGGTTCAATAATTTGCTGGAATGGCTCACCAAACTCAGGAACATGCTTTACTTACTATTACTTGTTTATTATAAAGGCTAGAATTCAGAACAGCCAAATGAAGAGATGTACAGGGCAAAGTATGGGAGGAGAAGGGAGGTGTGTGGAGCCTACATGCCCTCTCCAGTCTCACTACCTTCCCAGCACCTCGATGTGTACACCAACCCAAGCTCTCTGATGCCTGTGGTTAAGGGGTTTCAGGGAGGTCTCATCACATAAGCATGATTGATTAAGTCCATTTTGCTATTGGTAATAATTTCAACATCCAGCCTTTCTCCCTTCTTTGGATGTGGGTCAGGGGACATAGGAAATAAGGCTGAAAGATTTAATCTTTTAATCATTCCTTGTTATTTGGGGGCGGGGGTGGTAACAGAACCCCAACTGGAAGGTATCTAGGGACTTCCCACCAACATTCATCTTACTTGCATAGAGAAGATACTCTTATCACTCTGGAGATTCCAAGGGTTTTAGGAGCTCTGTGCTATAAACTAGGAACAAAGATCATATATATATTTATTATACCATATATGAGATTCGTTGATTGATTGTCAAATACTAAGGCAACCTTGCACTCTGAGATAATAATATTTGGTAATGTTAAACTATTCTTTTATACATTAAGAGATTTAATTTGTTCATGATTTTGTATCTATGTTCATGAGAGATTTATCTGTAATTTTTTTGTATTGTCCTGGTTTTCATATAACATGCTCATCTCATAACATGAGCTGGGAAGTATCTCCTCCTCCTCAAGAGATAGTGTAGATTTGGTTTTATACCTTCTGTATACGTGTGATAGAATTTAGCAATTAAACCATCTGGGCCTGGAGATTTCTTTTTCACAGGTTGTTAATGCTGAATTAAGTAGTTTAATAATTACGAAATTACTAAGGTTATCTATTTAATCTTAAGAGAGTTTTTGGACATTTTTGGTTTGAGGGAAATAGGTCATTTCATATTACTTATTGAATTATGTATGCAGATTTGTTCATAATATTTCTTTTTTATCCTTTTTATTTCTACATAGAGTATAGTAATAGCAGTCTTTTATTCCTGATATTGGTAATTTGTGTTTTCTCTTTTTCATTGTCTGTTCTGCTGTAGGCATATCAATTTTATTAATTGTTTAAAATGTTTCAGCTTTTGGTTTCAGTGATTTTTTTCTATGTTTTTTTTCACTATTATTGATCTCTGTTCCTATATTTATTACTTTTTATTTCTACTTCTTTTGAGTCTATTTTGCACTTTTTCTAGTTTCTTAAGATTGAAGTTCACTTCATGGATTTGACACCTTCCTTGTTTTCTAATATAAACATTTAATGCTATAAATCTTCCTCTATGTACTGCTTTAACAGCATCCCACACATTTTGACATGTTGAATTTTCATTTTCCTTAAATTCAAAATATTTACTGAGTTTCTTGAGACTTTCTTTTTGCCATAGATTATATAGAAGTGTGTTGTTTAATTTTCAAATGTTTGAAGATTTTCTTATTTTCTTGTTATTGGTTTTTAGTTTAATTCTATTATGTTTAGAGAACAAACTTTGTATGATTTTAATTATTTTAAATTTCTTTAGGTTTTTTTCATGACCCAGGATATGCTTACCTTGTAAATGGGAAAAAATGTATATTCTTCTGTTGTTTGACATGGGCAATTGTCCATCCTTTAGTTCCATTCTCAAAGTATGTGGTATATTGTTTATAATGAGATCCAGGCATGTGCAGCTCAAGTGAGTTCAGGAGTTCAAGAATAATTTTATGGAATTATTACTTTCCCAATCTCTGTATAATCATAATCTCTCTGACAAAAATCTGGGACCTTAGTTACCCACCCTGACACAAACCTTCTATGACTGTACCTGCATGCAGGTTCAAGCAGCAGCAGGACAGAGAAAGAAAAAATCTATATTGAATGTTCTTATCCTCAAACTTAGAAGCTCCTATGGACCCCTACAGCCCCCACTGTAGCTACCAGAAGATCTCTTTTCTGCTTTTGGATCCAGAACTAGAGCGCTTTATCCCAATTTCCTTCTCATTCTAATGCTTACTTCTATGACTTGGACTGTTTGAATATAAGCTGGGATACACTGGAGGGGAAAAAATGATAAACTCACTGTCAGTTCAGTGATACCTCATTTTTGAGGAGTAAGATCCTCAGATAGCTGTTCCATGCATTCTATCCAGGTTTTGTAGTTGCATTCATTGTGAGTCACAGGTCAGAGTGTACTTACTCCATTCTACCCAGAATTGTAACCCCTGAGTTATTATTTTTTAAGTCAACTTTTTGAAAATCATTGTTTCCTTAAAGTTAATTTATATCACAAGCCCATCCATGGAGAAATTATAAAGTGGGTAGACAAAGAGAATAAAGGAAAGAAGGAAGGAAAGAAGGAAGAAAGGAAGGAAGGAAGGAAGGAAGGAAGGAAGGAAGGAAGGAGGAAAGGAAGGAAGGAAGGAGGAGAAGGAAAGAAGGAAGGAAGGAAGGAAGGAAGGAAGGAAGGAAGGAAGGAAGGAAGGAAGGAAGGAAGGAAGGAAGGAAGAAGGAAGGAAGGAAGGAAGGAATGAAGGAAGGAAGGAAGGAGGAGAAGGAAGGAAGGAAGGAGGAGAAGGAAGAAGGAAGGAAGGAAGGAAGGAAGGAAGGAAGGAAGGAAGGAAGGAAGGAAGGAAGGAAGGAGGAGAAGGAAAGAAGGAAGGAAGGAAGGGAATAGAAGAGAGAAGAAAAGGGAGGAAAGGAAGGAAGACTTAGAAGGCAACAATTATGGTAGAAAGACAATCTCAAGCATCTGATTGGAAGGCGATGAAGACAACTTCTTTAAAATACAACAAATTATGTCTTTTGTCTTGGAAAGAGACCATTGTGAGGAAGCCAGATTCCTTAAATGTACATCATGTAGTTTTTGCCATCAAGTGGGGTAGACATGTCACTTTATTTTTCAAGAAAATAAAAAGACAAAAGCTTAATTTAATGCTTATCCTAAAACTTTTGGGGGTTAGGATGGGGATAGTTTTCCCTGAAAAAGTTTTCAAGAAATAAATTCCCAGGAGTTACTAAATTGAAAGATGAAGCATAATCTAACCTTGGGGGAGAGTGTTGAGTGCATGATTTTTATCAGATTTTTCTGGTAAACTATAATAGGCTGGGAATTGGTTTTAACTTTAAGAAAGTTTCAATTCATGTATGAATGGAGCATATCAAATGTTTCTAAGTGTTTATACATTTACATCTTGTTGCATAATTTTATATAAAGTAAATAGATATTAGAAATATGTATTCATTATGAATGTTTTAATCTTAAAAGCATATTTAAATGGTAAACCTGTGATAGCACTATTCAGGCCTATGAGACTATTCTGAATAAATGACTCAATTTTTAAAGTCAAAACTTATTCTTTTTCTATGTACATGTTTTCAGTTCTATTATGTCCTTAAAATGGGCAAACCAGGATAAAATCTACAGTACTCCAGAGCTAGATATTAACTAAGAATAAAATGAAAATGTCATTTTGTGTATCATTTTTAGATGTTATAGAGAGGGGGGCTTTTAAAGGGTGGTTTTAATACAGAAACCCAGAAATATGTAAATTTTGTCTTTGCCCAGCCACCTCTCATCCACACAAAGTCTCCATGGAAATACATGTATGAATGAAAATGGCAGAGTCAAGCAAATTAATTTTCATTATTAACTCTAACTTTGGTCTCAATGCCTAAGCAGAATCTCAACTTTAGTCAGCTGGGCTGGACTAACGGAAAACTTCTTTCTCCTAATAAGAAGCAAAATAGAGGCATAAACTAAAGCATACTGAGTGACCTACAATTTCTTCTAAGCCCACACTAAAATCTCAGATTTTACCACTAATTACAACATGGGCTAGTTTTGAGACCAACCCTCTTTTCTGAAAGGAATTTCGGTGAAAGTATTTGTCCCGAAACATAAGCCACCTCACCTCCCCACCCGCTGGCATTCCTAGGCCAGGACAAAAACCTAAGGCCTGCCCTGTGACGAGAGAAGACAGTATCCAAAGAAAGAAAGTTAAAGCAACTACAAAAGCAGGAGTGAGAACATAAATAAGAGAGACATGACCAGGGGTGGCCTCAGGTCTGACTCTTCAGCTCCCTACCTAGAGTCAGTTTTGGATTCCTGAACTTTACTAATCATTTTGGGTAACATAAAGACTGATACAAAAGAAACTGAAAAAACACTCTTCCCCTGGAAGTTCACACTGTTCTTTGTGAATTGGCCCAGTATTTTCTTACCTTTTTGAAACACATCTAGAAAAATCAGAGAAATGTTCATATAGCATTTCTCTGATTCCTATCCTTAATTATAACTGAATGCCCGAACTTCCACTTTAAAAGTGGAGATCTTGCTATTTTAAATTATATACATGCCCTCATACTGGTCCACAGTGAAATTAATTAGTCGCTCACTTTTCTGCCAACTTTCATAGCAAAGATCTTCCACCTATTTTTCTCAGTAACTTTGCATCTGGCCACTGTATGAGTTTCCTATTGCTGCTGTGACACATACTACAAACTTACTGATTCCAGCTCTGTGAACTGGATTAGGTCTAGGAATTGAATAGGGGGCCACAAATGCTCACCTTGGAGACCTGAGTCAAATTTCTGCCCACCAAACATTTTCTAACTTTGAGAAGAAACACTTAGTGAATTACACATCCATTTCATCCTTAGGATTCTATGATAAATGAACCATTGTCACAAGTCCCTGTGGGTCAAACACTGATTATACTACTCTATCCGTGTGGCTTATTAAAGGTTTGCACTCATCTTGTTTATGCTAGTTAAGCACTGACATGTGGCTTCTACCACTCTGTGATCCCATTATTCCATTGAAATCTGGGAGTCCAGTGCCAATACAACCTCTTTTACTATTATCTCTAGCCTACAAAGGACAGCCACTAGAGAAGCTGGTGTTTTCCTTACCAGTATATATCTGAATGTTCAGGTGAAGACAGTTCTTTAGGGGATGAGGGATAGGGATGGTAAGTAGGTGACTGAGAATTTCGCATATAATAGACTCATTGCAACTTGCACATTTCCCTGAGTCTTTGAACTCCTTCCACTACAACATTCCAGGAAAGCTCCAGCATTTCTTCCTCATTGAGTCTAGTTTTCAATTCACCATGTACACATCATTCCCACGTGGTTGAGACAATACATTAAATCTCAAAACTCAAGTAAGGCAACTTATAGATAATTTTAACCCAATCCAACATATTTCCTCCTTGGTTTAATACCCTTAGAAGCTACTCTTATATATGCTACGCAGACTCTTACTGATACAATTTGGCAAAATTCTGGAACTTTTTGATATATAGACAATTTCCTCTGCAACCAGACACTGTATTTCTTTGTCTGGGCTCTCCTGTGTACTCCAGTTTACTTTTGAATGACTCTGTGTCCTTAAGCAAGTTACTCCATATATGTGAGCCTCATCTTTAAATAAAGGTAATACCTATTTCATAGAGTTGGTGCATGGAATAAATAAAGCTATTAGCTAGGACAGAGTCTAGGACATAATAAGCACAGAGAACATTGTGGCTCCCCCCCCACCCCCGCTTTAAGAATTAATTTCGAACCACATCCCAGATAAGCAAAAAAAAAAAAAAAAAAAAAAAAAAAAAAAAAAAAAAATCATCAGAGAATTCAACCCCTTTAAGTTACTAAGATCTCTTCTTATTTAGGGCTAAAGAAACCTCAAAGATGAAAAAAAAAAAATCAATTCAGTTATTTTAGGCTAACTCACACATAGTAGGCACTCCAAAATATCATTTGTGGAATTAAATACTAATCTAAAATTTGGATCTGTGTAACTATCTTTACGAGTTTATTCTCCTTCAAGCATCTACGTCTAAAGAAAAAAAAATCCATAGGATTTCCAAACTTACCAGTAAAAGACAAATGCATCATAAATTGGTATTTTAATTACTCATGAGTGGGATTGATATTGAGCCTTGAGTATACTTAACAGGTTTTTTTTTTTCATTCCCATTGACATTGGCAATCAGACTGTGAATCTTAGCTCCAGTGCGGTAATTATGTCAAACTCAGTTTGGGAGAGTAAAAGTGTTCAGTAGAGAGCAGTTGCCCTTGTTCAGAAGGAACAAGCACAAAAAGGATAATTTACTTATCAAATTTACCCTACTTGGGGAATGACAGTTTTTGTAGAGTCATAGTAATAAAACTGCTATTTGAAATCTAATTTCTTGTATGGAAGAATAGTAAAGTGGACAATACAAAATTTATTTATTCACTAACATTTTATTGTCATATTGCCTAGGAACAAAGTATAAACACACTGTCTCTCCACATGTTTTAATTTATACTAATACTTTCATTAATTAAGTTTTAGGGAACGCCCTTTTAAAAGCTGATGCCTTTGGGACTAGCTTGCCATTAACTTGTGATGTCAATGCTAATTGTTTTAAGAACTTACAGTTTGGAGAAATGACCATATGTAAGTACTGCCAGGGCTAAGACCAGTCTTCTGGGGAACAACTTTCTTAATAGCAAAAAGGTACAATGTATAAACACATAGTTTAGGGCATCTATTAGAAATTCATTCATTCCAAATACTTCTCCAAAGTGTAAAATTGAGATACAAAATAACCATTCCATCATGTGCCTCAAAAATGTACCAGATGTATTTCTCCATTCTTGTGGGAATCTGTGGATTAGCCTTCCCACATGAGCGATCCCCGTGCAGGAAGAACATTTCCTCCTACTTTTCCCAGGAACTCTGTTGCAACTTGCAGCACATTATGGGAAATTTGCCACAATGTGTTGGACACTTTAGTCTCTTGCTGGAATTTTGCAGGCATCCACTACCATGGTTTGAAGCAGGGATCAAGATAGTTGTTTCATACAATGAGATCTAACATAATGCTTCATAAGGGGACCAGGAGCCTCTCTTTTCCAAAGTCATTAGGACAGACAGCACAGCCTATTAATTTAGTCAAATTGCAGAATAGAAAGACATAGCCATTAGCTACCTTTTTTTTTTTTTTTTTTTTTTTTTTTTTTTTTTTTTTTTTTTTTTTTTTTTTTTTTTTTGCTAGAGATTGCAATATTATGTCTCTGTGATGCTGGGGAGGGGCAGATAATGGAAAACCCAACAAAAAATGGATTTTCCTCTTAGGAGAAGCTTAAACTTTGCCATTCTGTTTTTTTCTAGGCACCACAGCAGTTTCGAACTGCTACAAATTCTTATTGGTTGCCATTGTATTTTATTCCTCTACTAGGCCTGGAAGACCCAGAAGTAGATTAAGAATTACTTTTAAACAAGGACCTCAATTGTTCACATAACTTAGGTTTCCATTTAATCAAGGGAGAAATCTACTTTTGAGTCAATTTTCTCTTGGAATTCAATTATTCCATTTAACTAAGAAAATGTTTTATGAACCTGAAAATTAGCAAATCTCAATTTATAAAACCCCAAATTTGAAAAAAAATTTACAAAATTTTAATAAATAGTCATCATTCACTTCAACTGATTTTATACTTTTTTTCCCCCAAAATGTATATAAAAAATACATCAAAGCATAAGTCTACTGGATGAATCTAAAAGTAAGTGCCCAATAAAAATATTTGGTTTGACCAATTCCAAGGGATCACCCTGTGACTTCTGTGCTAGTACTGTGAGTTACAAGAACATAGAGGTTATGTCCCTATTATAAAAGTGACAAGATAAACTCATAGATGGAATACACTGAAATATAGTTGATCTAATCGCGAACTGGGATTGGCTATTAATAGAAAGAAATTAAAAATTCAGTCTATGCACAGTAAGTTTAGTGGCAATCTTAGAGACATACCTATTGTCAAAGATGATTTAAAATTTTTTAAATATTAAAACCCTACGAAATCATAGAGTGGTCTTCACTATGGGAATCTCCTTAAAGAGGAAAATAAAAAACCTGACAATATTCCACCTCTTGGATTTTTTAAAATCTCAGTAGTAACAAAACAAAGTTATAAACACATCATAAGCAGCCCCAAATTTCTCTAAACAGTTGTACATAATAGTAATCTCTTTTGTCACCTCCATCTCAGATATTAATCCAGATCACTGTGTCTCGTGCATCTCTCTTTCCACATCATACACACAACAACACACACACTAAGTGGAAGCAGCTTCCACTGAAGTTACCAATGATATAGATTTAATTTACATTAATAAATTAAAAATACATAAGCTAGTCTCTTGAAATGCTCACTTCCCTTGGCTTCTATGACATGTCATTCTGGTTTCCGTTCTCTCCGGCCATTCTTCTCTTCAGGCCCATTCTCTTCTCCTGAGATATGAGTGTTTGTGTTAAGTCACCCTCTCTTTTCACTTTCTTCCTACACAGTCTCTGAAACTCATGCGAGTTTTATGGAGCTAAATCACAAACTTAATTCTTCAGTCTAGACCTTCCATTTCAGGTAACCAACCGTCTTCATTTCTTCACTCAGTTTTCTCATAGAACCACATACATAAGTCTCTCAGAATTAATCTCACATTAATTCTCTATTCTAAATTTTGTTTCCTCTCAGTGTTACCTGAGGGCACCAACAATGATCCAGTTGTGCAAGCCAGAAATTTGGGAGCCTTCTTTAACAGCTCTCTTCACCAACTCTTCCCCCAGAAACTCCTGTAAAAGCTCTTATTTTTTTTACCAAATTCATCAATTTTTGTCCATCTTTGGTGCCGCTACTTTCATTCAAGCTACTATTACACCTTATCTGGACCATTAAAATAATCTTATAACTAGGCTTTCCACTTTTACTCTTGCCCTGCTCAAACTAAAACCCTACAAAAGCCAGAGTAACTGAAGAAATAAATAAATAAATTTGATTAAATTAATCCGAGAATAAACCACCATCATAGTCTCCAACTTTTCTTAAATAAAGACCAAGGCTCTTAATGGTTTCTCTTCTACACAGCTTATTGGCATATCTTCCATACTTTCCTTCCATATTGTATGCTTCTGGTACATCTACCTTTATTTCAGTTCCCTTAACATGCTTTGTTCCATCCTGTCTCAGTGAATTTTTCTGCATATCTCAGCCTCAATGTCACTTCCATGGAGAAGCCTTTCATGACTCCCCCAAATTCCCCTTAATATAATCTCATATCAACATATCTATACCCCTATTTTCGTGGCACTTGCCACAATTACAACTTAAATGTTACTGGCATGATTTTATATATATATATAACATTTTATTGTCACATTGCATATAGATACACACACACACACACATATATATGTATATACACACACATATAATGTATATCATATATATATTCGATGTACTATGTGTGTGTATGTATGTGTGTGTGTGTGTGTGTGTGTGTGTGTGTGTGTGTGTATTAAATTCCATGAGGACAGTGAGAGGTTTGGTATTCTCTGCTCCGGCATTTTGTAGGTGTTAACTCAATATTTGCAGAATGGATGAATTAATAAATTATGTATCTAGGAAAGTCTTACTAAATGAAGAAAGATCCTCCTTAAAAATATTGATCAACCAAAGCACTACTTAAGTGACCATAGAACCTGACATTCACAAACAGTGAGGTTAATTTCATTGATAAGAGTTAAAATGAAGATAGTGATAACGATAATGCTGATGGTTCACTAATGTTAGCTAATATCAATGACCCTTATTGGGTACATAGGCAAAGTGCCAACATAATCCTCATCCCAATTCTTAAAGTAAATATCTCTGTCCCTTCTTTATGAGAACACTGAAATACAGAAGGATCGTGATTTATCCAATTACTATCGTTGAAATTTGATGACCTTCTCAAGTTGTTTCTTATTTTTTCTCTTTCTTTCATAATTAATTTATTTATATATTTATGTATTATTTATTTAACTTATTTATTTATTTTTGGTGACATTGTGAAGTAGAAGAGTATGCCTGACTCCTTTTTCAGTTCAATAATACTGAACTTCATACATTTGTGCCCTACTGGAAATTGCTAACTTTTAAAAATAAGCTTATTCACAAACATTTTCAATAATTTAAGTGCACTCCTGTTCATCATCAGTAAATGGAACTCTATTATTCGGTATTAAAAAAAATATTTATTTAGAATGTACTATGCCCACAAAGCTAAATAGTGAGTTGACTTGAATTTCTTTTATCTTACTATAGTGTTCTCTCTAAAAACCTGAGTAATTTCTTGGTTAAGTTAAAAAATTTTTTAAAGGTTTAACTTTCTAATAGAAACTTTTGCTGGTATAGAAAATATGACAAGACAAACTTTAAAAATAGATCTTCTAGAAATAAGTGAATTTATTTTGAGTATTTTTCTGTATTTTACATATCTCTAATAAATGTTTTCATGTTTGTTATTCCAAAGTAAACTGTAAAAATGTAACTGCAAACATACTGTGATCATATAGAATGTACCGAAGAGATAACCAAACAATAACAACAAAAAGTAATTCCTTTCTTGTACACTCACTTTCATAGACCATTTATCATTTTCAATGTCATAGCTACTGTACAGTGAAGCTGAATAAGTACTAATAAACTGAAGCCATGACTTCAATATAAGCTCTCTGTGTCAGAAAGGATTTCTTCGACTTGGACCAACAGTCATGATAATATTGAGTAACTTTTCCAGGATAGGTACAATTTCCCCTGATATCCCAGCATTTGTTGTATATAAATTATCTTATAAGAACCTTCTGTCATCTAAATTTTTAGAATATATAATTTGCAATATAAATTATTTGGATAAACCTGTGAAAATGACAGCTGATCCTGTTTTAAGAAACGTGTCACTCTGTCTCACAGGAGTCATGCAATACTGAGACCTAATGATGGTTTTACAACTGTTTTCTAGCATATTTTTACATTGCATGCATTTTCACTTCCAGCCATGAATCCAGTACTTAACAAGACAGAAAATTAATAATTCAGCTGAACATGTTTAACCAGGTAACGCAATCATATGTTAACTCCCCAAATGAGCTTTATTTCATTTTCTAGATAGAGATTTTAAGTCATCTGATACATTGACCAAGGCAACTAGGATGGTAATGCACCAAAATGTAGAATAGATATACATCTCAAAAGAGCCTTTCGTCTGTGTTGGCACTAAATGAGAGAGAAGGAGGAGTTAAGAGAGGGGGATGCTAAGCTGACAATCTATCCATAACTTCTTCCATTGTATCTTGTTATTGCAGCACATATGGTTCCTACCATTCTGAACTGAGATCCCTCCAACACATAAGAATAAGCAGAAAAAGTGAGGAATTAAGTGTTAGCCTTTACTTAGAGTTTCCCAGCTTTGGAAATTTTCTCTAAGTATTATTTAAAAGTTGTTAAGTTCCTTTTATAACAGTTTTTTTTTATGGAAGAAATTCCTCATGGAAGTGTAAAGGAGATGGCATGGTAGACTGTAAAGGTTCTAAAGATGTGTAAATACTTATTTGTGTACTTTTTAAAATGCAAGTTATGCAAATACTCATCAAGGACTGAAACACATAATTGATCCAACTGACTTTATTTCTTTTATTTGGAGCTATTTGAATCTGCCTTTAAAATATAAATTGAATATTTTAAGTAATATTATTTACCTCATAGATTATAATGACTCTACCAGGGCTATTATAGTCTGTGTTTAAATATATAGAACATACCTTGAAAATTAGCATTCTGAGGCATGACAAAAATCTTTATGTATGGCTCTTTCTCAGAGTAGACAAAAATCAAACTGCAATTTAAAATCATATATACTTTTGGTGACCTACCGTCATGTTTACCATCAATAGGTATCCTCTAATTTTCCATAATATTGGGTCACTAGGCAGTTCTTTCATCTGTGGCAACTCATTTGAGACTCTTTCATCCCCGGACAAGTTTTAAACAGCAGGTTCCTCTACACACCACTAATCAGCTGTGAGCTGTCTCTGCATAGTTTAGAGCTCAAAGAACAAGTTTTGACCAAGTTTGACATGTTTCACTACCTTGAAATGCAAAAATCACTACACATAGAATTTCAAGTCCTTTATTATATTATCATAGATGTCAAAATAAAAATTAATTTTCAATCATTTATAGAAGATGAAAGAGATAAATGATTTTACTCACTTAGAATAATTTAGGTGGATAACTAAAACTTAATCTAGCATGTACATAAACCATTTAACTTTTTCTCCTTTAATATATTAAAATAAATTTATTTCAAAATTTACTTGTTTCATAGAAAATTGTTTTGCATTTCACACAATAACTACATAAAATTTATGGCATAACAGTTTAAATATAAAAATATTTTCAAGTCCTTAATCTAGAATGACAACTTTAAATAATATATTTATCGTTTCTTTATGTGTTTCTGGTGGATACTATATAATATGTTTGCCTACCTGTGCATAGGGATTTCCAAGAAACTTAAATCATGGAGAAAAAAGTAATCAATAGTACTTTTAGTCCATCAGGAACAATGTTTACTTCAGTTACAAATGACCTTATATCTTTTCAGTGGGAAAGTAAAATAGTCAAGAGTGGATTACTTAAAGCCATTCTAATCTGGAAATCTTTCTATTTGTATACTTCATGCATCTTTACATGGAAGTCACATAGATGAATGAAGAAGAAATTCAAAGCTGATTCAGAGTGTTAGTTTTGACTGTAACCTAAAGCTCTGGTTAGAGAAAAGATTTCCTGAACAAAAATTAGCTTCCTAAGTAATATGAGGAACACATTTTAAAAGCGTATCTGGGACTCTGCTTTTGAAAGGGAGTGATGCTATATTAATCTTACAAATAGTTGACTCAATAAATATATTGAAAGTAAGTACATATGAATGAAATTTTCCTGACACCATTTAAAGATAATTAAGGGAAGTAAATACTTGCTGGGCAGAAAGCATTTGAGATTTTACTGAACACAAGCCTTTTGTAAAATAAATGGAGATGTTTAATGAGATTAAAATGTGGGTGTGTTGGCACATCTCCCTTTTGGATTGATAAACTTTTTATTACTAGATCCTGATGGGTATGCATTCCTCACATCTGGTATCAGCGTTACCCACTTTCAAGAAAGATCACTGGAGCCAGCCATGGACCACTATCCATAGGAACTACAGGAAATCCTGAGAATACAAAAGATGGCAGAAAAAAGATCATGGCAAGCACATCATAATGATACAATTTTTCTCATGAGTTGACTTGTTCTTAGATATAGTATGAGAGAAAAAACTTGAACTTTGAATTTATAATCAAAGTAAAATTTTTTCTCTAATAATCCTAATGATTTCAATGCACGTATTCTATTAGGATAACCTGTAATCATTAGGAAATAGTTTAAAGAATTTAAAAATAGTGATATAAAAAGGCCATGAACTCTTGCCTTTTTCTGTGTCACTTATATTCTACAAAATGCTGGTTACTATAGTCACTGTTTTCTGAAGTGTAAGGTTCAAGAAGTTTACCAAATAAAAACTGATTTAAAAAATAACCAAAATATATATAATAGCTTCCCATTACCAATGACTGAGAATATAATCCATTGTTTAGAATACACTTGGATGTCAAATATCTCATTCTCCAGAATGAATGATTTGAATTATTAGGGTACAAGTACAAGTATGTACAATGGATTGAAGAGACACTTAAAGAAGGAAAATGAACTAGAATGTTATTGATGAATTACAAACATAAGGTGTTTAGGGACTAGGATGGTGTGCTGACAGTCACCAAAGCCAAAGGAGCAAGAAACATCAGCGTCAAAGCCAACACAGTCAACTAATAGAGATCCCCACATGGTAAATGGGAAAAGCACGAACTATGGACTGAGTTTGAATCTTCATTATTAATTAACTCTGTGACTATATTCAAATCACATAATCCCTTCAAAATCTCATTTCTTCATCTGTAAATAGCCATAAAAATACTTGCCATGCAGGGTCATAAGAAATAAATGAGAGAATGCACATAAAACATCTGGCATGAAATAAACAGCAGTTGTTATTAAGAGACCATAGAATAAGAAAATGTAGAATATTTGTACTTTCCAGTCATGACTGGAAATGTCTTTAATGATCCTCTTGTTGACCTAAGAGATATACTCTAGTGGAAAGAACTGAATCATGGGGTCCCATTTGATGAATACTTTTAATTATCACTTACGAAAATATCCATTATTTCCTGCCACTACTCTTCTTCAAATTAATGGCTGCAAAGCAAGTGAGAACTTGGCAGGATGGACCAAACAGTTGAAATTTCAGGGACATCTGGACACTGACAAATGAAGAAAACCAAATTTCTAATATTGATCAATTTTACTTCAAGAATTCCAGGTATTTTTACTGAGTGTTTTTATGTATTTTTTAAAGATAAAGATAGATGCTGCTGCATTTTTGCTGTAGCTGAATTCTTTATTTTTGTGTAAGTAGGCCCTACACTGTTGTAAAAATACTAAAAACAACTAGAAAAGCCAAGTTCGAGCTCATCTTTGCTGTTGGAGGGCCCTCATCTCCCATTTCGTGGATGGAACAATCCTTTGACAGCTTGGAGTATAGATGTTTACTTCTACCCAAAATGCATATAGCTACACCTCTACGTATCTTAGTGTTCCAAAACCCAATGCCATTGCCCTTCAAAAATCCAAATAGTCCCTATGTGCTAAAAGTCTCAGGCCTGGATTTTAGAATTATGAAATAGTTCATTTGTTATTTTTCTTCATCCACTCTTACCAAACACAAGTAAATTTCTCATCTTAATTTGAAAGCTACATACCGGTTTCAAATATCATTCTCCTAGAGAGTGTTTTGACTAAGCTTTATTCAACTACTGTATTACAAAAAAAGATATTAAAATTGTCTCTTTTAAAACTGGCAATTCATTTCCAACTGGATTTCAAGGAATAAAGAAAACAGAAGAGATGATACTATATAGAACAATGCCTCAAATTGTTGATTAGTTTCATGTGGTTTTTAACATGTTGTGTATCAATTTTCAGGTATATACTTTTATGAGTCACAGTTTTATGACCATCAACAGAATAAAAATACAGACTGTTTTCATCATCATGTAAATTCCCTGCACCCCCTACATAACCTATCTTTTCACCTGTTACTAACCCTAGGTAGACATCTACTACACTATCTGCTCCAGAAGACTAAATATCATGTAAATGGAACAATACAGTATGTTTGTTTTTCTACATGACTTTTTTCACTTGACATAATGCTTTTGAGATTTCATTCATGTTGTTGTATGAGTCAGTAATTTATTACCTTTTTTTGCTGTGTAATATTTCATTGTATGGATAGATCAGTTCTTTAGTAGTTCATGGACATTTAGGTTATTTACAGTTTGGGAGAATATAAATAAAGTTACTGTAAATATTCATGTAAAGCTTGGTGTAGACATGTTTTTATTTCTCTGAGGTAAATTCTTTGAGTGGGATTTCTAAATCAAATAAGGAGCATATTTTATAAGAAAATGAAAAGCTGTTTTCCAAAGTAGCTGTGTCATTTTGCATTCCCACCAGTAATATATGAAGGTTACAGTTACTCCACCTCCTTGTCAGCACTTGGTATTATCTCTTTTTTGTTTGTTTTTAACTTTGGTACATTATTATGGTTTTATTTTTATTTCCCTATTGACTAATGATGTTGAACGTTTATTCATCTCTTTATTTGCCATCTGTATCTCTTCTTTGGTGAACTGTTCAAATAATCTACCTTTTCCTTTTCATTTGGTTCTTTTCTTATTATTGAGCTGTGACAGTTCTTTATACAATAGTTCTGAGTACAAGTCCATTACTAAACATGTGTTTTGCACATATCTTTTGCTCAGTTGGTAGCTTATCATCTCATTTTCTTAACATAATTTTTTGAACAGAAGATTTTTTCTGATGAAATCTAAAATATTAATTTTTTTTCTTTTATGGTTTCTGCTTTTTGTGTATTATCTGAGAAGTATTTGTTTCATCCATGGTCACAAAGATAGTATTCCTATGTTTTCTTTTAGAAATTTTGTAGTTTTAGGTTGTGCTTTTAGGTCTACGATACATTTCTACTTAATTTTTATAAATAGGATGAGGAATAGGTTGACATTAATTTCTAGCATTTTATGGAGTGTTCCAATACCACATAGTAATCCCACTTTATCTAGGGGAAATACGATCCAAGACACCCAATAGATGCTGAAACCCAGATAGTACTAAATCCTATATATACAATGTTTTTCCTATACATGCATACTTATGATAAAGTTTAATGTATAAATTGGGCACAGTAAGTGATTAACAACAATAACTAATAATAAAATAGAACAATCATAATGATACACTTAATAAAAATTATGTGAGTGTAGGATCTCTCTTTCTCAAAATGTCTTATTCTACTGCACTCAGCCTTCTTTGGTGATGATATGACATGGTAAATTGCCTTATATAGAAATCAAGAACTTTCACCTTTTCACACAAAGGAAGCACTTCCAGCTTTAGCATATCAAAATTGCTAGCATCACTAACCTGGTGATTTGGGTCCATTGTATCAGGTTAATGCTGGCCTCATAAACTGAGCTGGGAAATTTTTCTACTCTTCTATTTTCTGGAAAAATTTGGGTAAAATTACTATTATTTCTTCCTAAAATATTTATTAGACTTTACCAGTAAAATCATTAGGAATTGAAATTTTTTGTTTTTAGATGGTTCCTAACAATAACTTTAATTTCTTTTATAGGTACAGACATATCAGGGTTATTTATTTCTTCATGAGTAGACTTTGGCAGTTTACGTTTTTGAGGGAATTTGTCCATTTGACGTAAGTTATCAAATTTATTGCATAAAGTTTTTCATAATATTCCTTTACTAGCTTCCTAAAGTCTAAACTTTTTGGTAGTGATGTCCTTTCATTCTTAATATTGGTAATCTGTATTTTCTTGTTGTTTCTTGATCAGTTTGTCTAGGAGGTTATAACATTTTTTGACTTTTTTAGAAAACCAGCTTTTGGGTTTATTGGCTTTTTATATTGCTTTTCTGTTATCTTCTTTATTTTCATTCTTCTCCTTAGGTTGGTTTAATCTGCTCTTCTTTTACTACTTCCTTCAGAGATGCTTACATTATTGTTTTGAAATTGTTCTTGGTTTATAATGCAAGCATATAGTGCTATAAATTTCCCTCTAATCTCTACTTTGGATCTGTCCCATAAATCTTGATATGTTCTAGTTTTGTTTTTATTCAATTCAAAATATTTTCTAATTTCCTTTGTGACTTTCTCTTTGACACCTGAGTTATTCAGAAGAGTGTTGTTTAATTTCCAAGTACTGGGGGGTTTTCTATGCATCATTCTCACTGATTTATAGTTTATTTAGTTCCACTGTGGTCAGAGAGTCTGCGTTGTGTAATCTCAAATTTTTAAATCATTAAGCCTTATTTTTTGTCCAGAGTGTGGTCTATACGTGCAGTTATAAAAACTACATATCCTGCCATTGTTGGGTACAGTATTCAAAAATGTCTACTAGGTCAAGTTGATTGATAGTGTTGTTCTATCTCCTTACTGATTTTCTATTTGCTTTTTCTATAATTACTGAGGAAAGAGTGTTGACATCTTTAAATGAATTCAGTATTGGTCTATTTCTCCTTTTTAGACTATTGATTTTTGCTTCATATATTTGGAAGCTCTATTATTAGGTGAATATATATTCAGAATTGTGATGTCTTTTTGATAAATTGAACCTTTTATCACTACATAATGTCTATTTTTAACCTTAATATTATTCTGTGCTTTGAAATTTATTTTTTTCTGATATTAATATAGCTACTGTAGTTTTCATTTGATTAGAATTTACATGGTATATTTTTTTCATCCCTTTAACTTTAAAACTATTTGTGTCTATATATTTAAAGTGGGTTTCTTATAAATAGAATAAATTGGGCCTTGCTATTTAATCAATCTGTCTTTTAAATGTAGGGTTTAGATAACTTGCTTTTTTAATGTAATTTTTTTTCAATTACAGTTGTACACTATTATATTAGTTTCAGGTGTACAACATAGTGATTAGACATTTAATAACCTATGAAATGATCACCCTGATAAATCTGGTATTAATGGGACATCATACATAGTTATTACAACATTAAAACTTATACTATACTTTACACCCCCATTTTGTAACTATACTTTACAACTCCATTTTGTAACTACCAATATGTACCTCTTAATCCCTTCACCATTTTCACCCAAACACCAACTACCCTCCCATCTGGCAACCATCAAAATGTTCTTTGTATCTATGAGTTTGCTTGTGTTTTGTTTGTTTATTTTGTTCTTTGGCACTTCTCCTCCTTCTAATCGACTCTATCCAGCACAGTCCCCTCCAAGTCCATTCATGTTGTCTCAGGTGGCAAGAATTTATTCCCTTTTTATGTCTGACTAATATTCCATTGTATATGATACCATCTCTTCTTCATTTATTCATCCACTGATAAATGCCCAGGTTGACTCCATATCTTGGCTACTGTAAATAATGCTGTAATGAACATATGGATTCACATATCCCTTCGAAGTAGTGTTTTGGATTTCTTCAACTAAATACATAGAAGTGAGATAACTGAGTCCTTCTTTATTTTTTACTATAACCTTTGTTTTAAATTTTTTTTTGTCTGGTATAAGTATTGCTAACCCAGTTTTTTTTTTCTTTTTTTTAAATTTTCATTTCATGAAATATGTTTTTCTAACTTTACTTTTAGTCTGTGTATGTCTTTCAATCTGAGTTGTTGATAGATATACAGTTATTGCCATTTTATTATTCATATTTTTGATATTTTTTCTTTTTTCTTCCAAAAAGGTCTAACATTTCTTATAATACTGGTTTTGTAGTGATGAACTCCTTTAGCTTTTTCCTATCTGGAAAGTTCTTTATCTGTCCTTAGGTTCTAAATGATAGCTTTGCTGGATAGAGTAATTTTGGTCGTAGGTCCTTGATTTTCACCACTTTTAATATTTCATGCCAATCCCTTCTGGCCTGCAAAGCTTCTGTTGAGAAATCAGCTAGAATTTTTATGGGATATCCCTTGTAGGTAACTGCTTTTCTCTTGCTGCTTTCAAGATTCTCTCTTTGTCTTTAACCTTTGGCGTTTTAATTTTGATGTGCCTTGGTGTGGATCTTTTCGGGTTCATCTTATTTGAGACGCTGTGCACTTTCTGGGCTTATATGCCTATTTCCTTCGCCAGGTTAGGGAAATTTTCCATCTTTATTTCTTCAGCTAAGTTTTCAATTCCTTGCTCCCTCCCTCCTCCTTCTCGTACCCTTATGATGTGAATGTTGGTACACATTATGTTGTCCCAGAGGCCCCTTAAACTATCTTCACTGTTTTAGATTCTTATTACTTGTTGCTGTGTCTGATTGGGTGTTTTCTGCTACTTTATCTCTAAATCTTCAATTCAGGCCTCTGCTTCATCTAATCTGCTGTTGGCCTTCATTTTAATTATTGTATTCTTCATTTCTGACTGGTTCTTTTTTATGTTTTCTAGCTCTCTGTTAAAGTTCATTTATTCTTCCTCTAATTTCATTGAGCTTCCTTATAACCTGTGTTTTGGACTCTACATCCAGTAGATTGCTTGCCTCCATTTTGTTTAGTTTTGTTTGTTTGTTTGTTTTGAGCTTTGTTCTGTTCTTTATTGGGGACATGTTTGTTTGTCTCCCTGTTTTGGCTGCCTCCCTGTGTTTGTTTCTGTGTATTAGGTAGGGCTGCTATGTCTCCCAGTCTTAGAAGAGTTGCCTTATGTAGTAGGTGTTCTGTGGGGCCCAGTCATTAGTGTAGACTCCCTAGTCACTGGAGCTGGGTGCTCCAGGTGTGTCCCTTGTATGGATTGTATGTGCCCTCCTATCATATTTGAGCCTTGGTTGCTGTTTGTATGTCAATGGGAGGGTTTAACCCTCGAGATGATTGGTCGTGAAGACTGGCCATGACTACAGTGGAGGAGCTGTTGTGCAGTGGCTGACCCTATGGAGCAGGATTTACTTTAGCAGGGCTCTGGTTTCTTCCCAGTCTGCACTTTGGGTGTGTCATCCTCAGATATGGTCCTAGGAAGTGCTCTCACTTGGTCAGAAGTCAGTCACCGGGTGTACTGGCCCTGGGGCTTCCTGGGAGGGGCCCCACCACAGGCTAAGTTTAGCTGCAGATGGTGCCCTACCCAGTGCCACCTGGCATGAGCCACCAAGCAATCCACAAATGGGTTTTGTGAACCTTTAAGAGATTTTAGGAAAGTCTGCAGCATGAGTCAAAACAGGCCATCTGTATGGAAAAGCCACTGGAAGTGGCTTGGGTGGGCCTGCAAGATGGGTGGGACAGAGTCTCAGGGAATCACCAGGGTAGGAGGACCAGTGCTAGGTTGATAGAGACTCAGACATGGCAGCCTCCCCATCTGCATTCTGTGAAAGGGAGAGCTCAGTAGAGAAACAATGGCTTCTACCAGCACTTCTGTCTGGGAGAAAGCTGTCCCTCCAATCTTCGCCCTGAAGTCAGACAATTCAGTTCCTCCCCATATGTCCCTGCACCTTAGGAACTGCTGCCTCAGTACTGGAGCTCAGAGCAAGTGTATTCATTAGTGAGTATGTACATGCCTGGGCCCATTAAGAGGAATGCCTGGGACTTCAACTGCCCTCTGTCTCACTCAGCTATAATCACTGCTTGTTTTCACAGCTAGTAGTCATGGGGATTTCTCTTACTGGCACTGGAACCCTGGGCTAGGGAGCTGAGACCCCTTGCCCCTCCCAGGGGACCTCTGAAGGCAAGATATCTTTCCCAATTTTAAACTACCACATGTGGTGTTGGACCAGCCAGCTTCATGTCTCTCCTCCTCTTATCAGTTTCAGATGGCTTCTTCTGTACGTCCTTAGTTGTAGGGCTTCTGTTCATTTAGACTTCAGATGATTCTCAGTAATGGTTGTTCTACAGTTTAGTTGCAATTTTGATGTGGTACTGAGAGGAGACAAGCACAGCGTTTACGTACTCTGCCATCTTGACCAGAAATCTAGATAATTTGCTTTTAATATAATTATTGGTCTAGGGATTTTTAAATCTATCATTTATTAGATGTATTCAATTTTTCCAAACTGTTTTTCATTTTCATCTCTATCCCTCTTTTCTTTAGATTAGCCAATTATTTTTGTTAGAATTTTATTTTCTCTCCATTATTGGATTCTTAGTTATACCTCTTTTTTCAGGGATGGCCATAGGATTTACAATATACATTTTTAATTTATCACAATACATGTTAATGTTATATGATTTCACAGTTAGTGTAAAATGTCATAGTAAAATACTTCCAATTCTTTAATCTCGGCCTTTGTTACTTTTATCAAATATCTATTTTTACATATTTTATACATCCTACAATATGTTTTTATTATTTTTGCTTCAGGAAGTCTATTATCTTCTAAAATAATTAAATATTTTAAAATCTTTTAAATTTAATTTATGTTTATTACTACTTCTGCTCTTTGTTTTTGTGTGTATATACAAGTTTCTATTGGGTATTATAATCTTAGAGAACTTCTTTATTTCTTATAGTGCATGATGACAGTAAATATTCTGAGCTTTATCTTAGCTGAAAATATTTTTATTTCATTTTCATTTTTGAAATATATCTTCTCTGGGTATAGAACACTGCCTTGAAAGTGTTTGTTTTCTTTAAATAAAGATATTAATTCATTAGCTTTTGGCTTGCATCATTTTTGACAAATATTCTGGTGTAATCCTTACCTTTTTTCCTCTATATGTAATGTTTTTTTTTTTTTTCTCTAGTGTCTTTAAAGATTTTCTCTTTGTCTTTAGTTTTCAGTACTTTCACTATGACATGTCTAGGTGTGATTTAGTTTTGTTGTATTTGGTATTTATTTTTCTTGTCATTCTTTGCTCTTCTTGATTTGTAGATTGATCTCTAACTTCTTTGGGGGCGGGAAGAAGAATTCTCAGCAATTACCTCTCCAAATATATCTTCAGCTCCATTCTCTGTTCTCTCTCTCTGGTATTAAAATTACAGACACATCAAGCTAATTGATATTGTTGTGCAGACTTTGGATGCTCACTTATGTTTATTATTCTTTTTGTTTATTTTTTCTTTCTCTTTGGATAATTTATGTTGTAGTATCTTCAACTTCAGTGTGTATTTCCCTCAGCTGTGCCCAGTCTGATGATGTTTGTCAAATTAACTCTTCTACTCTAATATGTTTTTCCTTTAGTATTCACATTTCACCTTTTTATACTTTCCATATATTGCTAAATTCCCCCAGCTATTTATGCATATTTTTCAGATTTTCTTCCAGTTTTCCAACAGTTGATTATTCTTATTTTAAAATCCCTTTCTGAAAGTTTGAACAACTGTGTCATATCTCATTCTGATTCTGTTGATTTATCCTTTGACAATAGGATAAATCTTGCTACCTTTGTGCGTTTCCTTTATATTTTTTTAATTGAATGTCAGACATTATTTAAAAGAATAGTAGAAGCTGGAGTAAATAGGATTTATGTCTGGAAATGGACATCCATCTTCGGATATAAAATGATTAGAATAGGGTTTTGAATAACCCTAGTCTAGAATTGAGGTGAATTTGGGTTTTGTTGTTGCTAATTAACCTTAAATTCAGGACATCTCATTTTTCACATTCTTCTAGCAATAGGCTGATGTCATATTGGATTCAGAATAAAGGCCAGACTGCTTAATGGTTCTTCTCAGTGTTCCTATTCTCCCATCATCTTTTAGTAATCACAAAGCTCTACATCACACCAGGGTCTCCTCCCATGGCCTGCCTTTCCTTTAGTAGTAGATTACTGTTTGCTTGTTATTCAGTGTCAGGCTCTTGAGAAGTCAGAGAAGTTCTCTTTTATCCTGATCCAGCCTCAGTTTGATACAGGCTCCCTATAAATGGGTTTCTCAGCATCCCTGCCCCTCCCACCCATGGCAGCAAAACTTTGCCTTGTATCTCAATTGTGCTTCAATGGGAATTTTCCCCCTCCCCCAGAAGTAGCAGATCTCTACTTATTATAAATATATGATTCTGGGCCCAAGATGGAGTCCTGATGCTCCCCTAGCAGTAGTTTTTTTTTTTTTTTTTTCTATCTTATCTCCAAAAGCAGTGGATTTTTGCTTGACTCTTAAGAGATTGTTTCTTATCCCTTCTCCAGAAATGAACAAGTTTGGTTTCTATTTCTCTCCCAGAAGCAATACTTGTACCTGAAAAAGAGAATGTGCTGCCCCTTCCTGGCCAGTGTTTTCCTTCATAGGAGAGAAGGGTACAGGAAAGCAGATTTGTACCTGTCCCTACTCAACAGCCAATTACCCCCTGCTTTCCTAAACAAACCATTGAGGGGAATGGTCTTCAGTCTTCTTTTCTTTTCCAATTTGTCTCATGAAGACCCAACAGAGGTGCATGCAAAAATGCTTCTGAGTGAGTATCAACTCTCTGGGGTCCCATTTATTCCCAGATGAGATCTTTGTGATGATTTTTTCTGATGTGTCATTTTGGCCAGGATGCAGTCCTCAGTCATTGAGCCAAATACTAATTTAGCTGTTGATGTAAAGGAGGGTTGAATATATAGGTAAATTTCATAGTCAGTTAACATAAGGGAAAGTATGCTGCATAATCTGGATGGGCTGATTCAATCCATTAAAAAAGGCCTTAAAAACAAAGCAGAGGTTTCCCTGAAAAAGGAGAAATTCCATTGTCACCAGTGGCAGAATTTCCTTTTTCTAAAACCGAATAACATTCTATTGTATATTTATACATTTTCTTTATCCATTTATCCATCAATAGATACTTAAGGTGTTTCTATATTTTGGCTATTATGAATAACAGCAATAAACATGGGAGTGCAGATATCTCTTTGAGATAGTAATTTTATTTCATTGGGATATATACCCAGAAGTGAGATTGCTGGATCACATGCTAGTTCTATTTTAAATTTTTTGAGGAATTTCTATATTGTTTTCCATAATGGTTACATCAATTTACATTCCCACAAAGTGTGCAAGGGTTCCATTTCCTCCACATCTCACAGCATTATCTCTTGTCTACTTGATAATAGACATTTTAGTTCAGTGTGGTTTTCATTAGCATTTCCCCGATGACTAGTGCTGTTGAGCACCTTTACATATACCTGTTGAGCATTCGTATTTTCTTTGGAAAAATGTCTATTCAGGTTGTTTGTCCTGCCATCTGTGACAACAGGGATGAACCTGGAGGACATTATGCTAAGTTAAATAAGCCAACGCACAAAGACAAACACTGTATAATCTCACTTATATGTGAAATCTAAAAAAATAAAACTCATAGAAGCAGAGAGTAGAATTGTTTTGCCAGGGATTGAGGGTAGGAGAAATGAAAAGATGTTGGTCAGAAGGTATTGATTTTTAGTATAAAATGATCTAATGTACAGAGTGGTCACTATAGTTAATAATAATACATTATACACTTTAAATTTGCTAAGAGAGTAAATCTTAAGTATTCTTATCGTGCGCGCGCGCGCACACACACACACACACACACACACACACAGAGTAACCATGTGAAGTGATGAATGTATAATTAGCTTGATTGTGGTCACTTCACAATGTATAGATATATTAAATCATCATGTTGTACACCTTAGATACATATAATTTTTATTTGTAAATTATATTCCAGAAAGCTGGGGGAGGAAAGGAAGAAGAAAATCTGTCTATGGACTGCAGCTTAGATCTGTGCCTGTGAGTTTCATGCTGACCATGATCTTCCCTTTCTAAAGGCCTGTATTATTTCCAACTTTCTTAGCAAGCTACCACAATTACCTGGCTCAATTCCTTATGATAGATAGATAACAGATAGATAGATGATAGATAGATAGATAGATAGATAGATAGATAGATAGATAGAGAAGAAAGAGTAAGAGTGAGAGCAAGAGCAAGAGAGAGAATATCTCCTACTTGTTCTATTTCTTTGGTTGAGCCTTGACTGATATAATCCCTGACTTCAATAACCTTACATTTTAGTGGGAGGAGGCAGATAATGAGCAAGTAAATATATCAATAGGTGATAAATCACATGAAGAAAAGTTAAGTAAGGTAAGGGTATAGATGAGACAGAGACTACCAACTTAAACAGTGTGTTAGGAAAGAAATTTGATGATATGACCTTCAGGCAGAAACCTGAATGAAGTGAGGAAGCAATGCCCTATTTATATTTGAGAGAAAAGCATTTCCAGTCTAGAGAATAACAAGTGCAAAGCTCATGAGATGATAGAACATGTAGTGTTTGTGGGGAAGAGAAGAAGGGTGACAGAGCTAAAGTTCAGGTAATGAGGGGGAAATAGAGGGACAGAGTTCAGACAGGTTCCTGGGCAGATCATGCAGTGCTGAAATGTCATAGAAGGTGTTGGGTCTTATTCTGAATGAGAAGTGAAATTCTGCAGGAAATTGTGAGTTAGAAATACCTGGTTGCCATGTAGAAAACAAAGCATACAATAGAAGAGTGGAAGCTGAGAGCAGTTGGGAAGCTATTACAATATTCTAGGAAAGAGTTAATGGTAAGATGTGTAATAGAAATCAAGAGGGCAAGAAGTTCAAATTCTCAGCATATTCTGAAGGTAGGAATGAGAGGTTTGTTGAGGGATTTGGATGAGGGTTGTGAGGAAAAGCAAAGAGACAGGAATAACACTAAATGTTCAGACCCAAGCCTTACTCCTTTGAGATTTCTCTAACTCCTCAAGCCTGGGTTAGGTGAATCCCACAGCCCTGCTCTTAAGAGAGCAAAGTGATTTGCCACACAACCTTTGTTTTTTTGTTTTCTGCCTCTTAACTTCTGCAATCCACTCGAGACCCCAGGTTAGGGACGTTTACATATTCTTCATACCCATATCCCTAGACCTGCTACAGTGCCCTGCAGACATTCAATTGAATGAATAAATATTTTTTAATATTTGCAGTTTTATATGTAATTATATAATTTGAAAATATATTTATATTAATTTCATCCTATTTATTATATTTGATAAAGTATTAAATATACTCTATTTTCTTAAAATTTTTTTCATAAATTTGTTAATGATTCATAATTTATTTTTACTATCCATTTTTTATCCTTTCCTCTATATCCACTGAGGCTTTAATGTTTTTATCATAAATTTGAATAAAATGGTTTTTTTATATTACAAATATCTCATCTGTGGTATCTATAAAATTATTCTTTATTTTTTGTTTATATTTCAGTTTTGATATTTTTGATATACAGAAGTGGTTTTTTTTATTTTTGCTTTTATTTCAAATTTACTGATTGTTTCTCTTAGACTTTCTTTAAAAGTCCCATGACATCTACAAAACAAACATATATAATTTAGACCATTCTTCAAGTTTTTGTGGTTCGACTTTTTAAATTATCTCTTTTTCCTACTGGGATTTATTTTGTATGTGATGAAAAAGGATTTGCTAAACTGATCTTACTCTAAAAGGATTGTGAGTTTTTTAACCTGAGAAAACTCCTTACTATTCTCTCTATGTGGAGAGCAATTTAATTGTGTTATTTTTTGAATGGTAACTATTGCCCTCATTGTTTTTGAAACAATACTAACTATTCCTGTAGGCAATATTAAAGTATGGGATAATAATACTCATTATTTTAAGAGCTGTATTAATACATATCAGATATTTATTTGGATTGGTTTACTGGGTTAACACTACTGAAAGATCTAGAATTCGACCACAAACAGTACTTTAGTTTTTCAAAATAAGCTTTCCAGTTCCCAAAGACTCCCAAACTAACGTAGTTAAAAGTAGGAACTTTATTTTGGTATAACCATGCTTTGGAACTAAGCAATTTCTATGTGCTCTACAAAAGCTACTTTGATATTGTGCTCATTCTACCTGTGATCTAAATAAAGCTTAATTCAATTCTTTAATAGCATAACTCTACTTCACTGACACTTTCTGAATTTAGCACAGTCACAAATAATTGAACAAACTTTCTTATTTTTTTTTCTGCCTATCAAAATAAAGCACAAAAGAGCAATGTAATAGTAAGGACTAAAAATATATATCAAAACAAGAAAAATTTTCAAACTTTAAAAACTAATAATAAATTTGAGGGCAAAGTTGACTACCATAACAAATGCAGGACTGTACACAGCTCAAAGCCCTAAATACTTAGGGTTACAGAAATCCCAAATACAACATATTTTCTGCTGTTAGAATTTTCTATTTCTAAACAGGTTAAATATATGCTATAATAAAAATATTGAGATTCACAAAGCTAGCTTATAAGATCAGATAGTTTTCCTGTGCCAGAATATTTCAAACTTTAACTCCAGGTTTTGGTTAAAAAAAAAAAAAATCAAATCCATAATCAACTTATCGTAATTTTTATCAAAATGAAAACATTTACTGAGGAAGGGAAGTGGCTGAGAAATATGCTGGAATTTCACCTCTGTCACTCTCATTTAAATCAAGTAAAAAGAACATCCATGTGCCTTTCAAAGGTACGAATAAAACATGTAAAGAATTTAGCTGACTTCTTAATGACTGGATTTCTTCTTATATATTATTAACTTTTGAGCCATAAATCTACCTTTCATCTTAATCTTGGCATCAGAAAAAAGTTTAAATGTTCCCGCTTAAAGAATATCCTGTGTTAAAAGATCTGAGGCATGTTTAATGACCATCAAGTGACCAAGTTAAATCATCAGAGGATTCCTTTTTAAACATTTCATAATTATGTACCTTTGCATTTGGTTCAATGTCCAAATATCCAAAGCAAACAAAAGGCTTAGAAACAAATGCATACGTTTCATCTCAGAGATAATATAAATATTTACATTAATTGATTTTAGTAAAGGCATTATATTTGAACTATTTAAATAAAAAATTAACAATGTAAAAATTATTTTGTAAAAATACTTTATTTGAAATGTGTAATAAATTTTTTTTACCATGTATTAGAGGTAATAATTTATGCAACAGTTCAAAAAGTCCCCGTTGTTTAAAGCAAAACCAATATAATTTATAAGGACAAACTACAAACTCTAGTAGTCGCCAAGGTGCATCAGGTTTTTTACTGAAAATTTCTTTTTCATGCCTGTGCTAGAAAAGTGCACTTCTCCTCCTTGCCAAATCTGAGCATCCGGCTTTACAATCATGATTATGTTCAGGTCATCAATGGGGACTATGGCAATGAAAGTAAAATTGTCCTATGGTACATTTTAAGTGGTTTATTATAAATGCTTCTCCTGGTGGGTTAATTAATAATATCCTTTTCATGTAAAAAAAAAAGTCATTTTAATAATAAGTTAAAAAAAGTATACAAGTGTCTAGAATTCTGATCACCTAACATCTGAGTGCAATGGTTATTTTAAATCACTTTTAACTGCCAAAGTCCAGGTTCCCCACCACTCTCAAGCTGAAACATGATAAATTTGAGGGACTCTAATAATTTTAAATTCTTGTGCACTGCACATGCTCAGAACCCATCACTTCCAAATTTGGAGGCATATAAAAATTTGAAGAGTTTCAGTTATTTTAAATCACCATGTGCAGCATAAAGAGAGATTTGAAATTGTTGTAGTGCCTCACATTTTTTTTAAGCACTTGGAGAGCTTGGAAGGGAGTCAAGCGGCATTCTAACATTGAGGACAAGACATGCTGTCCTAGTTTGACATCATAACACTCATCACAACTGGAAATGTACACCTAAAAGTCAAGAAACTACTTGTTTTCAATGACACATTTTAAAAGGTGGGGATCTTTTAAAACCCAAGCAAATAATTTCTTGTGATCAGGAAATAGTAAAGTAAGAAATATTATCAGGCCAGGGGAGAAAGAGTCCAAATTGTATTTACGAAGAATGGTTTTCTTTAAACTTGGGGCATCATGACAGATAAAAGAGACACAAAGCTAAAGAAATGCAAGAAGTTTCTGAAAGCACAGCAGGCGAATTCATGTCCTCCTACAGCTGAATTTTAATCACAGTGGCATTTCCCTCACTATGGTTTTCCTTGCCTCAATTTGCCCAGCAAAGCTAACTTTCTGGTTCTCTCTTGGATGAATGATTGTATGGCATTATGTTTTACCAACACTTGAGTCACTTTCTCTATATTCTCTTTGTTTGATTGTGGGAGAGGGTGAGCACTTTGACATTTTAGACACTAGCTCAGAGTTCACTTTCGACATCTACATCCTTAAAGAACCCAAAAATCATATCAGCACAATCAGGCTATTTAAAGATGGCCTTTCCTCAGCATTTTCCATCTTTTCATCTCAGTGAAAAGTTATGATCTCCTTTGTTGCCTTTGGTTTTTCACGTATTTTTGGCCTGGCACTGCCCAGAGAGCAGGATACTCTTCATAATTCTGCGTCAGTGAAAACATAATGTCCTATGGTTAGTAGGGGGAGAACAGGGTAGAGAGAAAAAAATGAAAGAAAAAGAGCCTGAAGGCACTGGAATAATTAAGCAAATGCAGTGACAGCTGTGGCAGGTCCTGGGCAGAGCTGGCTCCACTGAGCTGAATTAATGACATCAACAGCCCAGTATCTCCATTAACATTTGATCATTAATTATTACCCTCTGACAGTAAGAGCCTAAACCTTCCCAGGAGTAGCCTGTTATTAATCTACCTTACCTGCCCTGAGTACCGGCTGCTTGCCCACCTCAGTACTGTTGGTGGGCTGGTTTTCTCTTTTTTTTTAAACTTCAACTATCGCTTCATTGACTTGGGTAAACAGTGATGACCATCAAATTATGAAGGCTGCTTTGGATTGCTGAGTTACATTTTGTTTCCTATCACAACCTACCTGGACCTGTTACACTGATTTTCTTTGTCAAGTTTACAAGGGTCAAGGGACACAGTCTACCTGAAGAAGTACACAGGCAACAACAAGTAAATCATTTACCACTGTCCTCTTACCTACCCCTGTGGGACAAGAATTCCTCAGATTTCCTCAGAATCCCATTCTTGGGACCATAATCATTAGGCATGACTGTCTTTTCGGTTCTAAAATTCTTCACCTAAAATGCTAACCAAAACATAGAGAAGTTTAATTTTATGCATATATCATCAAATAATTATCAAATTCTGGTAGTCCTTCAGACAAGTCACATTCTCTCTTTTCCACTGAAAATTATTTGCATTTTATCTTTTAAAAATTAAAGATTCATCCCATATCTATATTTAAATGTTTCTGGTGAAGCTCTAAAACATGTCAGAGCCTTGGCAACTTACCATGTCCGAGCACACATGCACACAGACACACAGGCAAACAGACACACTATAGTTAATCTAGAAATTTGCGAAAGAATTAGGGAGCTCCCCCCACCTCAAAAAATATCTAATGGCCTATTAATGTTTTACTAGGCCTCAATTCTCTCTAACAAAGATGTGTCCGTACCATGTGACAGTGTGCCTCTGTCACTGGTGAGGGGGAAAATAAAACGGAAAATGTAAAAAGAAGCTCATGAGTTAAGTACTCTCCTCAAGGCAGCAGACTTTATAGTATTAGAGTGATAATTAACCTTTACCTAAGAAGACTTTATAGACGTCCAATACACTAATTTGCTGATTGTTCTTTTCCTGCTAGAGACATAATCCAGAGTTCACTTCCTAGTCATAAACATAGACACACTATAACTTAATAGAGTGCTTGCTCCAGCTAATGGTCCTGAGTGAAGTGAAAAAATCCTAGCACTTTTAGGACTGCATAGTATACTTCCCTATATACAGAGGGAATCTCTTCAGCAACAAACAATGGTAGAATCAGGCCTGACCAAAAGTCTGTCAGCTTTGTTTTTTTTTCTGGATCACTGATATTGGCTCCCCTGTGGTGGGCAGTTGTAAGTTTTTTCTAAAATGATTGTGAGAAATAAATAATTCCCATACTCACCATCCTAACCATCAAAAGAGCCATCCTCTCACTTAGGGATAGACTTCTGTTCTGTTGTTGACAACAGCTCATAGATTAGTCCTTCATGACGATTCTCCTGGGTCCTTTGGCCAACTCATACAATCCACCGGACCTCTTTCTTGGAAACTGTTACTCAGAAATCACCTTGAATACAGAGCATGTTAAATAAAAGCTTTGATTAATACAAGTTCTTGGTTATTCAGTACAACAAAAATAATGAAATGAAAGGAAAAAGTAATTTAAACTTAATAGATTTAGTTCTCTCATCTGTAAAATTACCAGGAAAAAAAAAATGTGTTTCCTTTTAAGTCTAAAGTTGACATTTTTGTTGAGATATTTGTTTGCATAGCTAAAGACAGAATGGTGAAGCAAGAACATAGAACAGACCCAAAAAAAAAGCATCTAGGAAAGGAAAGAAAAAGTAACCAGGACTAAATGACAAAATTAAAGTATGCATTTTTAACATACAAAGTAATTTGTGATGGGGGGGGGGGATCAATGTTTCCTATCCATGTACCATTTTCTATTAAACTCAAGGGAATTATCATATGTCATCAGTGTTTCCCACAAATTGACCAGGTAGCTCTGTTCCCTAAGACTTTCTCTCATTCTACATGTTTTAGTAATTTCTAGAACTTACCTCAATTTCACTTTAACTAATATGCTGACTGTTCTTACAGCCACCCCAACCAGTTGTCCAAACATGCCCACCACAGATTTTTCTGGTCTCTTAGGTTCAGATATGCTTGACTTTTTTACAACTTTCTTATAACTTCACTCAAGTTT
The DNA here is from genome assembly GCA_003508835.1 of Eonycteris spelaea. NCBI lineage: Eukaryota > Metazoa > Chordata > Mammalia > Chiroptera > Pteropodidae > Eonycteris > Eonycteris spelaea. Next base: position 5,071,618 of record PUFA01000088.1, read on the forward strand.
TCTCTTTGAATATCACCCTAAATAGATTCAAACCTAGATAACATATATACATTTTTTTCCAAATCTCATTCATCTCTAGCTTTCTTCCATCAATATCATTGCTGGCTTAGATTCTTAAAACTTCAATCAAGTTTCCTCTCACTGCTTATAAACATTACCTGTTCCCACTGCATACAATTTTCTCTACCTGATATTATTTGTTTTAGTTTTTCCACAGTTTTCCTGACTCATAAGTCACATTGAGTCGCCCAAATTCCCTTCAGGATTTCTAACTATATATAAATACTAGCTTCCAACGACTCTCCCACCATATATAATTAATCCATATTTGAAAAAAAAAAACACTTAGTAAAAAGGAAATGAATGAACACAAAGGATTAACATACCACCTTCATAAAACTTATAGCAAAAGGAGTCACATTTTCCGTGGGTGATACCTAAAGAAAAGTCACAATGTTAAATGTTCTTCTGCTATAGTTTCTTATTAAATATTTTCCTGAATTTTCTTCATCATATACCATATTCACAATGATTCTTTAAAGAATTAAAATTTTGCATTTCTATTACCTCTTTTTTACATTTAGCAAAAGGTTACAGAGCAGATATTGTTTGACATTGAATTTCTGTTAACATGTCCTCCACTGGAGCATAGTTGTACACATTGTTTCAGAGCTAACATAATGGGGAATATTTTCAAAGAGGGCTGTGTTTCAAGCCAGATGGTTTATCTGCCGAAACAATTCTCCCAGTAGAAAAATCGTGGCTGCACAGTTGCAGTAGTGTTCATAAGCCTAGTGCAGTAGATTCATTTGGCACCCACATTTTGGAGTCAAACAAAAGTGTGGTTTGTGCGAATCTCAGACTAAGACTTTCATAAGTGAAAAGGAGCTTTTTGCAATTGCACATTGTGCTTTACTGTAAAGGCAGCACTGTGTTTATATCGGAAACACAATATGCATATATGGTATGATTTTTAAATATATGTAAATAGTTTCAACCATATGATGCAAGGGACAATAATAGAGTAATTGCTTCAAGGATTATCATAGTCTGGTCCAAAAAGGGCCATACTTGTGTTGAAAGCAAATGTATTACCAAAACTCAGATCTACTATATCTATTACAATTTGAAAAGAAAAGACTAGACATGTATCATATCTTGGGATTTTGGCAAAGATCAACTGTTGACCCGATAACATTCAAGAGTTACACACAGTGTTCTATCAATACTGCAATGCATGGCTTTTCCCATCTCCTCCTAAATAAAGACCTTGATTTAAAATCTCGTGATTGTCAAGGGCCCCATAAAAAGGGCCTTAGTGGCTCATGGCCCTACCCAAAAATGATCCTCAGAGGTATTGCTATGCAAGCTGGGAATCTCACCCTCCTTTGTCATAGGAACAGTCACTTCCTGTATACTAGTACTACCCACATTTTAAAAATAAAACAGAAGAGTTAGAGGATTCCAAGGGGGAGTTACCATGCTCTGAAACGTCTCAAGCATGTAGAGGGATGGGAAAATCCCTGAGATTCCAGAGATTAAAAAAAAAAAATTGCACATGGGAGGTTCTAAATAAAGAAATCCTTGGGTATGTTGGGGAAGTTGGCACAAGCCTTGCAGCTCTTTCCCTCAGAGACTATTTTTGCTTGAGTTAGCTAGTGAGTGAGTTTGAGAATGCATGTGTATGCGTGTGCCCTTTTATGTTTAAAGAACTTAACATTAATGACATTTTATTTTCATGTAGCATCAGATATCTTTAAAAATACATTATTTTCCCTCAAATTATTTTTATCTCTAATATGCATCATGTCTTAATAATTTTACTTAAATAGATTATATTATCCACTTCAAAACTTCAGGAGAAAAAAGAAAGGGATTAAAAAAAAAAAAAGCAGTGAAAATAAGATTGGTATTTAATCTCCACAAAGTGAGTTAACATTTTTTTCACACATAAAAAGTACACACGTGCGCACACACACACACAATTTATGTACCATAATAACTCTCAAACAGGATGAGAAAAAAATAAATGTAAATACTAGAAGCCTTACTGTCCTGGAATGAACAGGTTAGCTGGAAAACCCCAGGACACTGTAAGTGTTTGCATATTAGTGTTTAGGGCCCTCAAGTATGATCATCCAGATCAGAAAATTCTGCTCCAAATTAATGTGTATATTAAATCCAAACAAATGTTAGAGACACATGCCATGATGAAAATCTTTACATGACTGTCTCTAAAACATACTGTTAAATGAATACCTGTGGGCAAATCCAAATGAAAAGTATAAACATTTGTTAATTACCTGCATCATTTTGGAGGCTGCCCAAGGAATGTTAACACGTTATTTCTTCCTTAGTCTTATATATTCTGTATCTTGATCTTTTTGAGTGAAGATTTGCTGGCATGACATTTAATGCAAGCATTGAATACTAGAAGAATTGTGTGATTTGTTAAATAAGTGACTGCTTTGGGGAATTTTTCATTTCATTTCCTTTCTTTTCCTATTTTGTTTTATGAATGTCGTCCTTTATTAGCAGGCAGATTGTAGGACACTGTGGTCTGAGTTATACAGATTCTATTGTGTTTATAACAGGAATTTTGTAAATATTTGGTAAATGATCTAATATACATTAAAACAAAGAAAAGTCCTATCAGGTCAGATATTTGATGCTTCACATGTTTAGGAATAATTAATGCCACATATCATTAAATACTTCCATCTCTCATATACCAGGAAAACTCGTGATTATTTCAGCATATCATTGGGTAGTTTTCTTGTATGTTTTTGACATTTTATATCACCCTGACTAACTTTAAGCAAAAGTACGTATTTTTCTTACTTTTTGGTACATAGTGTCATCAAAATTACATACATTAAATTGGGGGGGGGTGTCTGATGGACAAGTCAAATCCAATTTAGATATTTGTAGCATAAACAGCAACTGAGTGTTTCCAGAAAGTGAACAAAATGAATTTTTCATGAGGCCATATTTAAGTCACTACATCTCTATCTTAACCAGATTCTTTGTAATACCTTTCGTTGTACAAAATGTGCAGGAAAATTAAGATTTATAAATATTATATGAAAACAAAGAAGAAATACTGGTAATTTGATAAATATTGTATTTGTAATATAATTGTCCTGACATAGTTTTACATTTTCAAAATTGATAGACTTAAATCAAAAAATTTTGTGCAGGGATTTTGTGAAGTTTTGAAGAATATTCAGGGAATCAGGACACAGATGAAAGGAAGGGAATTTATCTCAACTATTTCTTTTAGAGTAGCTATAAGAGCCCAATGTAATCATTTCTCCTCTCCATTTTATCACTTTTAATTACACTGATTTTCAAAGAAATAATATCTATCATTATTCACATGAAGAGAGTAGTTATATAATCTCTTCACTGTATTTTATTCTCTTGAAACTGTTACTCAATTTATCACAAATTTAAAAAGTAAACTTCCAAGCAAAATAAAGCAGAAAAAATAAGAGAGCTAGCCAAATCTTCAGTATTGAAGTGTTTTTTGAATACACTGGTGTGTGCTCTGCATGGGCTTTGTGGGTGCCCTACATTACCATCACCAGTAAAAGGGAAAAAAGCACCAAATTTTATCTCCTACCTCAAATCTATGATGTCCTTCCTACATCATAATTCTAGAACCAACTCAGTTTCCAAAAGCCATGTCTCCAAGCTGTGTCAGTCTATCAGGATCTTTCTGCTCAGGATCCTGAGACTCTGATATAATCCTGTACTCTCCGAGCATGCAAAAATATAGCCACAGAGACCTGAGCCATGCTTCTCCATGTGGGCTGAAGTTTCCAGGTGGCCTGTATGTGTTATGACTGTGCTTGGCCTCAAAATAAAAGCAAATTGACAATCCCTTACCTCCCCCAAGCCAGTGCCAATTTTTAAATAAAATGTCTAGTGGTGATTTATTGCCATTGCAAACTGCCAGACTGGCAGCCCCATTTACCTACTAAGCAGACAAATCAGTAAAAACTATGTCAACCTTGCCCAATTTCCCCAAGTATGTTGTAGAAGGCATTCCAAATCTCATGTTTATTCTGTTACCAGATTTCTTATTTCTGTGCATTAGAAAACAAAATATCTAGTTGATCTTGATGACATTAGAAAGTGGTCAGTCATTCTTGTCTTGAGGGCTTCCCACAATCATACAAGCTCATTTTCCATAGATCACACACTCTTGTATTCAGATAAGAATTGTTGACCATTAGTAACCTGGCTTGAGTATCAAACAGGGCTGCAGAACTGAAAGAATTTTTTTCCTGCATCTAACATCATCTCAGAGGCATGTTTCCTACCACTTCCCCAGGGACCAAACACCTGCCTTGACAATCTCAAGAGACTTCTTTCCCTTATTCCTCTCCAGCTTATAAATAACAGCACCTGTTGGCTAATGTATAATATTTTTTTAAATGTTGATAAGATCTTTTGGACTTTATCAATCCCTATTATCCCCTATCAAACTGATCTATTCTTGCCTGAATAAATTGCATGAGATTTTTGCATTGGTCTGGTAAAAAGTACCTCTTCCTATTCAGGAGTATCAGTTCAAAGACAACAACATAGTATGTATTTAAAAAGAAAAGGAAAAAATCCCAGAGCCATCAATTCCTATTTCTTTAAGATTGCAGACAGGCTACCCTGATGAATGAAACCTCCAGTCTTACTTAAGCTGCCCAGAGTGACTAGTTATCAAGTCAATGAGAAAAAATCTTATATGCCTCATCTTGATGCCTCTGTGTCATTGTACACAAAATGCAGAGCCGTCTATATTTCATCAACCATTTTCTTCATGTATTATTTAATAAACTGTTTAGAGCATGCCTAATTACAAACATTTATTATAGAAATCAACCCTAGAAATGTGTGAGAATATGCTAAATTGTTTCCTACCTAAAGTTTTAATGAGAGTATTATACCTCCGGCCCATATGCTTCAAGAACGTTATCCTTAATTATGTAACATGGGTATTTTACTGATATCTGTTAACTGCTCGAGCAGCTGTGGTTTTCTGCTTTTTTGCACAGCTCGGGAGGAGCAGTGAGTTCAGTTTCCCCTTTTTGGGGGGTTGCAAAATCCATACCCCAAACAGGTGTGTGCAATCACGAACCGCAGTGATGAACCCAAACTGCTGCCTTTCTAAAAATTCCACCAGCCGGTGACACACGCTGGTCAAGGTTGCACAACCTTGTTTTCCACCGGTTATTTTGATGATTCATTCCCCCATGGGGAGGTGAATTTCAACCATTGTTACTTTGCTCCTGTTTCTGATAACTAGAGGAATCACTTCCTCATTTTGATGATTTCTCTCTCTCCCTCTCTTGCTCATTCTCGCTGCCTCCTTATTTCTTTATTTAAATTGAACTCTGATCCTTTGGAAGGTGCTGTCTAAAATGGTTGTTCTTTTCTTTATAGATAAGGACTATCAGGGGTGAAGCTAAAGGAAACCCACTCATTAAGCAGAAATCATCAAGTCCTTACTTCATTGCTGTGAATCTACCTGAATGATACGTAACTATAAAGTTATCACTCATTAAGAATATATGGGCTCAAAGCAATAATATTGTCCACTTTCAAGTAGTGATCTTGGAAAACTGTACATTGATTCTTTTGATTGCTTAAGATATGCTTGTGGAATCACCAAGAAAACCTCCACACTGTTCCGAATATCAAATATGGCAAATTGCCCTCTTGAAGGTGAGTTTGATTTTTGCAAACATCCAAAGTTTACCCAGAGCCAAGTCTGCTGATAAATTGATCAAGCCTTTTTTAAAAAATAAAAATAAGTTTGATTATTAAATTATAAAATGAGCTCTTTGAGGAATAAAAAAAATGAATTTAAGGAAATTTTCAAAAAAAGAAAAGATGGTGCAAAACATTTTTGGACAGTGGCAAAAACCACTGGATTAAATGTAGTCTATCCAACATAACTTCTTTAGATAAGACAACATTCCTTTGTAAATTTTATATGCTTACTAAAATTATTTTGTCCTTACATATTGGTTTTTTTAGAAAATGAACACCTCAAATTTATTTTTTCCCTATTAAACCACCACCACCACAATAAAAATATAGTAATATGCCACTAATTAGGCATATGTTGATATGCCTAATTAATGGCATATCAACATAGACACAAGAGCATATAAACCCATTTCACATTGCTGTAAAGGTGTAGATTTTCTTGTACTAGAAAGAGTGTGTCATAATGGTAAGAGCATGTCATGAAACGTGATAACCCAAATATTAAACCTTAACTTTCTGTCATATAGGTGTCTCAGCCTCAATAAATTTGAATTTTCTATTAAATGTGGAAAATATGTGTATGCCTTGCACGAGTCTTATAAGAATTAAATGTATGAAAAATCTCAAGTAGAGTGCCTGGCACATAATAGATACCCCAAACATGGTGACTTTTGTGATATTTATTATTACACATCAAGGTTCCCCACTGGAACATGAGCTCTTAGAGAGCAAGTATCATGTCTCAGCCATGTTCATTACCTAGCACCCAGCACAGTGTCTGACACATAATAGGGCTTAATAATTTGAAGCAGGCTGAAAACATCCTTCTGAATACAGTTAAAATTTTAAAAACTGGAAATAAAAAATAGAAGATTTTAAATCAAGTTAATTGTAAAAATACTCCAGGGATGACATGATTTGGTTTAGTTTATAATATATCTCAGGTGCATTGGTAATCAGAAAAAAATATAAATATTATTACATATTTAAATTTGTTTTTATTTCTTGATCTGGCTCTTTCCTGCCCTATTCAGTGTTTAAAGAAGCTTTTTTGTTATCAGTGCAAAATTATTTCACTAGAGGTAATCACAAACAAACTTTAAAAGGTGACTCTAGCCAAGGAAGGTAGATTTAGTGTAAGTATAGCAGAAGTTAGAGATTAGATGCCAGATGGGAGAAGGGAAGGAGAACTTTAGATAGGAAGAACATTATACCACTACTTTTTAAATTCTTGGTAGCTGCAGGGGTGTGGGCTCCATAGGGTGGCGGAACACTGAACAAAGTCACACTTCCCTAAACATGAACACAGTGGGGTGAGATCTCCTCTTAACCTGCCTCAGGCACAAACCTAATGGTTGACCATCACATTTCAACCATGCAATATGACTACCATATGTACTAGAAACCTAGAAAGCAATTGTTCTTCAGATAAATGAACAAATACCACTTAATCATTATTTTATTTTTTTCCTTTTTTTTTTCTTTTCTCCTCTAAGAAATAAAAAGACTCTGAAAAGAGGATAATTCTAAGAGGAAACCATCTTAGGCTCAGTAGACAATTGCACAAGCTGTCCTTTGTGAATTTAAAGCAATTTCTATACCTGCATAAATTTAAAGGTAGAAAGCTAGATTGTCTCTTTCAATTATTATCTTGCTACAGAAGCTGAAAAAGTTGCAACCACCTAACAGCAACCAACAGTCAAGTCTACTGAATCTCATTGTATCATTGGCCTATACCAGGAACAAAAACAGAAGTTTCTATGGGAAATAAGTATATGCTTCATAGAATGAATAATGGTGCTCATAGAGCCCTTTCAAAAGGCTGAACAATAAAAGCACAACTCCCTGTCGTCAATAAAAATTCTCCTTGAACTCTTTACTCCTGAATTTTACTAATCTTTCTTCTTCTCGAGCACCTGGTTTTGAAGGCCACGAACAACACACTCAATTTGCACATAGGTACCCTATTGAAAAAACTTTGCTTTGTCACGGCTCTTGGAGAAGAAGTTAGATAATCATGTTTAGGAGAATTACAAACAAGGAACAGAAACTTTGGACTTTTTTTTTTTAATCTTAGGTTGGAATCTCATGACCCAAGATTTTGCAAGTCCTGAAGGAAATTCAGCTAAAGCAATGAAGAGTCTTATGATCCATTACCCTGCAATCTCTTAGTAGTTAAAGGAAAGAAAAATTCATAAAAGAAAATAAGAATACTAACAAAACAGAATCACAGAATTAAGTAGCAAAGGAGAACTACACAGCCCAACTCAACTGATAATTCATTATCCCTATTCTCTAATCTTATAACTTGGGATCGTCCTTCTGTGATAATACTTCTCATTGTTTATTTATGTATATTTGCCATCCAGCTGTTTTGGAGCAAGAACCAAATTTAGTATTTTCCTGTAGCTTCAACTCCTGGCACAGAAACTGGCACAGATAAGATGCTTGGTAAGTGTTTGCTAAATAAATGAAATCATAGATTAATCATGGTCTTTATAAAGGGTATTTCTATGAATAATAACACATTCTGTAATCCAATAACAAACACTACATGGTAAGCAAATATATTTATTATACGAGCAGGTAGCCAGGTTCCCTTTTTTTCCTTTGTTCATTTTGAGATTGGCCTCATCTTTTTTTTTTCCTCCTCACTTTTCTTCAGTCTGATATTGCCTAAATGCCACCCATTCATCAGTAGATTATCATAGTTGGATGCTTAAGGGTCAGAACTGAGGAAGAAATTGAATGGCAAACCCCTGTAAGACTCCTCTGTCCATCTTTAAAATTCTACTGTTCAAATAGTACTACAGAGCCTTTAGTAACCAACCCCCCCCACTGTCTACCCATCTTAGTTAAAGGCAATTCCATCCTTAGTTATTCAAACCAAAACCTTGGTGCATCATTAACTTCTTTCTGTTCTTCATACCTCATATATAATCAATTAGGAAATCCTGTTGATTTCACCTTCAGAATATATCCATAACCCAACCACTTCTCATCATCTCCACTGCTACTTTACTACCTTGACCCAAGCCATTATTATCTCTTGGGGATTGCTGAAATAAGTTTTTTTTTTTTTTTTTTTTTTAGGTGAGGCAAGCCTTGGTCAACCTCACAGATTGCAAGGACCTTGTCACTTTATAATCCCTTATTTTTTTATTTTTATTTTTATGTCTATAGCACCTGGTCTTCATGGGTGGTCTGCCATCCAAGTACTAACCAGGCCTGACTCTACTTAGCTTCTGAGATCAGACGGGATTGAGCTAAAATAAGTCTTAACAGGTCTCCTTGCCTACCTACAATCCAGTCTTAACAAGGCACATAGAGTGACTCTCTTCAGTCATAAGTCACATCCTGTTATTCCTTCAATCTGAGCCCACCTACAGTTTTTGACATTACTCGGAAGAAAAGCCACAGTCCTTATTATAACCTACAAAGTCCTATATTATCTGTCCACTAATCACACCTGTTGCCTCTCTGAACTTTCTGAAAACTCTGCCATCTCCCTGCTCCAGACACTGTCCTGCCATTGCACTAAATGTGCCCATTTGCCTGGAATTACCTCCTAAATGGCCAAATGATGTGCCCCTCATTTTCTTCTTGTTTAGACTGGATCTTTTCAGAGAGGCCTTCCCTAGATATCCTATTTTAAATTTCATCATCCCTCCAACACCTTATACTTTCCTCCTGTACTATATTTTTATCCTTAGCACATTTTACTACCTAATAAACCATATTTTTTCTTTATTTTTCCTGATCATTATCTATTATCCCTGCTAGAATATTAATTCCATCATGGTAGAGAGTTTTACCTTTTTTTTTTTTTTAACTATTACATCCCTAGAGTATAGAATTGTTCCTGGTATGTACTAGGATGGAAAAAGATATTTCATGAAAAGGGAAACAAACAAAAAAATCTGGAGGAGCAATTCTTACACCAGATAAAATAAACTTTAAAACAAAGACAAGAACAAGAGACAAAAAATGACCCCATTATCCCACTTCCGGGTTACTTATCTGAAGACACTCAGAACACTACTTCGAAGGGACATGTGAATCCATATGTTAATTGTAGCATTATAACAGCTAAGATATAGAGGCAACCTGGGTATCAATCAATAGGTAAATGGATAAAGAGGAGGTGGTACACATATACAATGGAATATTACTCAGCCATAAATAAATGAAATCTTGCCATCTGCAACAACATGGATGGACCAAGAGGGTATTGTCCTGAGTGGAATAAGTTAGACAGAGAAAGACAAATGCCATATGATTTCACTTACATGTGGAATCTAAAGAACAAAATAAAGAAAAAACAAAACAGAAACTCATAGATACAAAGAACATCTAATGACTGCCAGATGGGAGGGAGGTGGGTAGGGTAAAAATGGTGAAGGTATTAAGGAGTAGAAATTGGTAGCTACAAAACAGTCATGGGGATATAAAGTATAGCATAAGGCATATAGTCAATAATATTTTGTACATACAATGTAGTATGGTGTCCGATAGGTACTAGATTTATTAAGGTGATCACTTCATAAGTTTTATAAATGTCTAATTACTATGTTGTATATCCGAAACTAATATAATATAATACGCCAATTCTAATTGAAAAAGTTTTTTAAGTAAATAACATTCCTTTATAATAAATATAACCCATTAGAGAATACCATTGGGGGGGGGTGAGGGGGGAATCCAGTTAACTATAGCAACAGATGAAACATGAATAAAAGAACCATTAAGAACTGTATAAAGTCTACATGAATAAAATGTTAAAATGCTATTAAGAAAGATAATCAAAAAGACATTTCTTTATGAAATAACCCCCCAAAAATATTTATCTAGTACCTATCAAAATACAGGACACCACTCTAAGCATTAGAGATACAACTGTGAATGAGAAAGATAAGATTCCTGTCTTCATGATATCTCAAAGGCACCAAGAGTTTCAATCTGTCCAAAACCAAACATATAATGCACTTTCCCCAAACTCAGCCCTATCCCATTGACTTTCAAAGCTAAAAATGACATCACTAAGTAGGCAAACCAGGAACCTGGCATCATCTTTGACACTACTTTTTCCCTTACTATTCAAATCAAAGCAATCAATAGTCCCATTAACTTTCTTTACTAAACATAACTTGAATATGTCTCCTCTTCATCTTCACCACCAAAACCTGAGCCTCAACCATCATTGTCTGTTTCTGGACAATGACAATAAGACTCCCAGTACTATTTGACCTGTGTTCAATTAGATCGCCTAAGGGCACTAATGTGATTTTTTTGTGAAAGAAAATCCTTTAATGTCCCATCATCATTAAGTTCTGAACTCAAGTATCAGCTCCTCTGGGAAGATAGTCCTGACTATTCATATGTTCTTATAGCATCACATTCTACTCTAGTCCCTTGGCTCAGCTAATATTTGGTTATAAAATTTAATTATTTTTCATCCTTCCTGCAAATGATATACTCTATGAAGACATAAACAGTACCTCTGGTTCTCATTGTGTTTCTAGTGCTCAGCATAGGATCTGGCATATAGTAGGTACTCAATAAATAATTTTTGTATACAGTACTGCCCTTAAACCTGCCTAAGTGACTTTTCTATGATCCTATTCTCTAGAGCCTCCCTCCATAACACACACACACACACACACACACACACACACACACACACACACCACCCCACAAAGGGAACTAAAAAACATGTGGACTTCTCTGTCATTTGACTTTGAGCACACAGCCATAGCACAGTGCAACCCATAACCTTGAAGATCCACTCCCATAATTAACACCCTTTAGAAATCAAGGAAATTCTTATTCTCATTTCTTGTCCTAAAACCTCCAAACAAAATTGTAACTGTGAATGATTGAGGAGTGGGTTGATGCCGACATTGAAAAGGAACCCTGCTTCGAATGAGCAGCAAATGTACAGTTGGTAAGAGAAATGACAAATTAATCATGTCAAATCCTTCCTCTCCAATGGTATGAATGCAAGAGATTCTTACAAAACAACTGTCTTTTCCAAGAGTGTTTAGCATCTTTTTAAATTCATTTCATGTTCCAATTCATAGTTCAGGAGGTCCTCATAAACTAACACAGTATTTAACATGAGAATGTTCACATGTCAAGGTGGCAAAGTTTAAACCAACTCAAGGCTGATGAAGGTGTGGGGAAACAGGCACTCTTTAATGTTGCTGGGACTTTAATATGATATTAAAAATTCAGAAAATATTTTTGTTTTTGTTTTGAAATATACATCAAAATTTAAGGTCACATAACCTGGAGAGGCTGTATATCCTAGTGGTTATCTGCATGAGCTCTGGATCCAGAAAGAATGAATCACATTGTAGTTTCTGTCACTTCCTTGCTATGTGATTTTGGGTAAGTTTCTAAACCTCACTATGCCTCAGTTTCCTGCTCTGTGAGAAAGTGATAACAGTAGTACCTAATTGATACTTCCTAACCTTTTGAAGATTAAAAGTGATACTGCCTGTAAAATGTTTAACCCAAAGCCTGACCCATAGTAATAAGACTTAACTAATATCAAATATCATCATCTTCCTTCTTCTCTTCCTCCAATTTCTCATCACCATGATTATCACCACTAACCATACACTCTCTACCTACAATTTTAGATTTACAGGGAAACCCTGAAGTTAGAATTAATAAAAATAATGATAGATCCATATAAGCTCATAGGGAAAGATGTTCATAATAGAGTATTTGAATAAACAATATTCCATTAAAAATATCTGTGATCTATGGTTTAATCCTATTTTACTATCACCCATAGTATGATATATGTACATATATATAGTATCTGTGTATGTATAAATGAAATATATAAAATTTGCAAAATGATAGACAAAAACTATTACAACTGGCTATATTTGGGATATCTGGATTAGGAGAAAGATTTGTTAATCACTTTATTCTTTTATACTGTTGGAATTTTTTACTTATTGTGGATTTCTCACTTTTATAATTTTTTTAAATTTATTTTTTTAATTTTGCAGTATTAGTCTTTGAAATTATTAATGTTCACAAATTTCAGGGCATGTTCCTATTTGGCACGAGGAAAGACTTCCCATTCCCCCTCGAAGTTGGTTAAAGCCATGTGAACACTTCTGGCCAATTAGCTGTGAGTGACTGTGACAAGTATCACTTCTAGAACAAGGTAGTTAAGAGTTTAGTATCCTCAGGCTCTATCTTTTTGTGCTCTGGCAACTCTGGTAGACAGGATGGTACTGTTGTAGCTATCAGATAAAATGACACAGTCCTTTAATACGAATTGAGAAATGTTTTTTTTTTTTTTCTTTTAGAGCCTCCATTCTTTAAGGGCAGTCCTCTTACTTTTTGTATCTTAAGGTTCTAGTATACTGTAACATGGAAAGGTTCTAATAAGTGTTTATTAATGGTACTATTCATTATTTCCTTCTCTCATTCCCAATCATGGACATGCAAATTGTACTACAAATTATTGAAATTTGAAAAGTATTGTACCTGCCATCTTTGAAAGCGGATTTAAAAAATGAAAGGAAAATAACTATCCACGGAACCTTTTAAAAATTCAGTTGCATTTAGATTGTAGCTTACTAAATTGCCAAACTCTATCTATAGCATGCATTCAATAAGCACGTTTCAAATATCTATTTGTACCAGGAACTTGGAAAATGGAAATACCTAAAAGTCAGAACCAGATCTCGCTAAGTCCATAGCTTAACTGGAAAGAAACACCTGGAAACAAGTAACCAGAAGATGAACACTGACAGTGCCATGAATAGGGCATTGTGGTTAAATGGAGAAGTGAGCGGCTATTTATTCCTGGTGATCCAGGACACCTTCAAAAAGAGATGCTGTTTGAATAGAATTTGGGTAGATTAGGTTATAAAATTAGTTTTGAAGTTCAAACATGTCCTAAGTAACAGTGTTTAAAATAAAATCATGGAAACTTTTCCCCTTTACTTATTGAATAAAACAGAGTGAACGTTTTTGAGCTATGTTTGCACATATTTCCTCATAAAGATGTACTTCTGTTTAATTTGGCTCTACCTATAGTTAAAAAATAAGTATTTATATTGCTGTTTGAATTATTTGATGACTTCTCATTAGGGGTTGGTAAATAGTGGTTTAGTAATTTAAATTCATGAAATTCCATGCAAAATCAGATTTATGGCAGCCTAGTAATTTAATTGAAAGCCATGGCTACAGCTCACAAAGCCAGGGGTGTGCTCAAATTACATAGTGAGCAGTGGATGGTACAGTGATGCTTACTCAGAAGATTGTGCTCTAACCATGTTTCACCAGTGAAAGTGTAGATAGAATAACTGCAGGTTAAAATCACACAACAAAATAAGATCGAAGTTACATGAAACCTGATATTTGACATGTATCTTATCTCTAGTTACCTCTTAAATAAAGCCTTCTTCATCAGCTGAACTCAGAGTTAACAATTACCCCCCACCAAGACTGCAAATTTGCAGTTTATATTTTGTGTGACACACAAAAACTCAGTGGGTAGAAAGTGAAATTTCTTAAGTATATATAAGTTCTTAAGTATATATTAATTAATTAAACAACCCATAACTAACTAATCCTGTGTCTACTTCATTGGACTATTTACTCTGGGGTAGTTCTTAATCCTGTAAATATAGATATTACCACTAGCTGTGATCATCTGTTTCAACATTTTCCAACCTCATTGCAAGGACTAGCAAGTGAATATTTTTCCATGCTCCTACATTTCTATCTGGTCACACGGATGTCAAAGCTCAGTTCTTTACTCTTTCCCTACCTTATCCCTTTCTCATACTCCTAGGATCTCCAGTAGAAAACATTGTTTGCTGGCCAAGCTTTTAATGTAAATTGTGATTTATACGTCTCAAAAACAGTACATGATTTTTAGTATCCCCTCTCAGAAAATATTAAAATATTTCTTCAGATCTTGAAAATATTTATATTCTTTAATCTACTAATTCTACCTCTTAGAAGCCATTGTAAAAAATTAAATTAAATTGAATTAAAATTGATACGAATGCTCATCAAAGAAACAAACTAAACATCTAACAAGATAGGATTATAAAATAGAATATTATGCAGCCATTAAAAATCATGTAGCTGAACATTATAAAATAATAAAGGAAATAGTCATTGTATATTATATAATAGCAGACAATAGATAAGGTTACAAAATGTTACATACGGTATGATCCCACATTAATAAATATATGCACAAAGAAGAACAAAGGGGGTGTGTAACAAAATGTTAACAGTTGTCATTTCCAGAGAATAAGAATTTAATGCTTTTCATTTTCTTATTTACTTGTTTCTAAGTTTCCTAAAATTTTCTCAGTAGACCCATAATTTAAAATATAAATATATATTTATAATATGTATAATAAATACATAACAAAATTAATGTATACTTATAATATGTAATAAAATACTACATATTTATAGTACATTATATATATACACACATATATGAAGTTTTACATTTTTCCTCAGTTTTAGTAAGTCTAACAACTAAACGTAATTATTTCTTAAGTAGAATGAAACAACACCTATTCACACTCAGTCATTACTTAATACAGCAAAAAAAATGTATCTTGAAAAACTCAAGAATTCATTCAGGTCAGTAAATAAGAATTACTCAAAATCCTGACGCTAACACTAAAATATGTCTATCCCACAAGGCAATGAAATGCTGACACTTCAACTGCAAAGGCCATGTCAGTTCCTGTTGGTTCAGATCCTCTTTGGGCTTGCTGTTCTAGTCATATTTAACTTGGTTTTTAAAAATACACTGAACGGCTCAGTTATCATAGCATATACATAAAGCAAATACAAACTGATTGCTCACTTTTGTTTCCAAATCAGTATGTAATAGATTAAAGTCAATGAAAGTTTTAACAAGAACCAAGGAGAGAAAAAAAAAGGTAAAGTAAAAGGAGATTCACCGCAGAGGGTTGGTTTCAGTAATAAACTTTAGGTAATACTTAGACAAAAATCCATGTTTATATCCATGTTTTCTTCATAGTTTCTTAATCCAAACTCAAAGGTAGTGGTTTCTTTTATGAATATTTTATCAGATGAGAATAAATGCAACCTTGTATTTGGATTGCACCACTCAGGGAAAGGGGAAAATAGAGAAAGGCCAATAAATCTTAAAGAGTTAATTATTTATACAGAGAAAATTTACTTTATACGTTGTGACTTGTTTTATTGGTATACTGCAGTTCAATTTAGATTAAGAAGCAGAAAGATTATTGTTTCCCAACAGAGAAGTATCATAAATAAATATAGCAGAATTTTTTTTTGTATTTGTGCCAAACCATTTACAAATATTAGAATAAAAGGAAAAATATGTTCCTAAAATTCCTCAAGTTTAAACTCTCAAAATGGCATTTAGTTATACTTAGCACCCAAAATTTTGTGGTAGGGCTAATCAGGTCCAGCTCTTTGTCAAGAGGTGATGCCAGCTGAAGGGTTGGTATTATAATCACCCCATCTTTGCTATAATGTTTGCTGACTCTCTGGTTCACCTCAGTTTACCTACAAAACTTATTCAAAATACATCATCATTTGTGGACAAGACTGTGCTATAATATAATATGATATGCTGGTTACTGGAAGAGTCCTGTTATAATCCAAACTGCAAATCTCTAATTATCATTACTTGCAATACTGAAGTTACAATCTCTGCTAACCTATCAGAAAATAAAATAATAATAAGAGAAAACTTTAGAAAAAAGTTTTATTTTCTGGCATAAACTAGGTAAGCAATAAATGTTTATTGAATTGGATGGATGGATGAATGATTGTAGGAAAAATTACATATTCTGACACTACAGATATGAACCCCACAGCCTTCAAGAAGTCCAAACAGATACAACAGTTTGTCTTGACCCCAAGAAAAGTTACAAATTATGCAAGACAGTTATAAAACAATGTCAATTATAAGAGTGTTCCATATTTTGGATGTTTCCTAGGATAAAAGTGAATTTCTTTAGTTTAAAATCAAATTGGATCTCCCGACCCACCACAGAGTTAATGCTATTCTTGGGTCTTCCCTGAAGTACATTCTGTTATGAACAGACCTGCGAAAGAGTTCTCCCATTATTTGCAAACCTCAACTTATTTCTTAATTTCTTTCCAGAATTGTAAAAATAATAGCTATCATTTATTGATCCCTAAATACTAGCACTGTGTAATGGACTTCAGATATGTGGTCTCATTTGATGCTAATAAAAATCTTATACATGCATTTATTCATTCAACATTGATTTATTATGTACTTCTATGCATCAGGCATTGTTCTTAGAGCTTAGAAATTATTTAGTGACAAAACAGACAAAAGTCCCTACACTCATAGAGCTTACATTTTAGTCAGGTGGGTAGGAAGGTAAAAATAAACCCATTTATTATTATTATAATCATTTTTACTTTGAAGATGAAATAAATAATATTCAGAAAATTAAATAACTCTCCATAAAAGACATTGACAGTAAATGGCAGATTGAGGATTCAAATCCAGAACTCTAGCCCCAAAGCTGTGTTTATCATTAGGTCATACTGCCTCTACTCTTGGAATTAAGCTAGAATAGTACCAAATACTTGGAGTCCAGAGTTAATTACTTAAGGAACAGTGTGACTTAACTGACTACATGGTAGACATTGTCAAAGCCAGTCATCTTCACAATTGCTCAATAAAGTCAAGCCTCTCTGTCCTTTCATGTGTGATCCATAACCTTCAACTAAGATTAAAGGCAGCCTGGTGAGCTTCCTGCTGAAGTACTTAATGCAATTCCAGGCCAACATCTTCCAGGCAAAAGATAGGATTACACTTTTTCTTCCCTTTTGGTTATACAGAAACATGTGATGAGCTCTCTTCAGTGCATTATTAATATAAGTGAATTTTCACTTACAGAATGGAATACTTAATTTCTAATTCACTGCCTTTCAAAACTTCCTCTTTCCTCCTATATTAAGCCTAGAACTGTTCAAGATGGCTCCTTTGCTGATCTGTGATGGACAACAAGTATGAGAATGAAACTTTATTATTTAAGTCACCAGAACTTTGAAGATTTTTGTTACACAGCACAATCTAGCTGATTCTTTAAAAAAAAAAAAATGGACACAGGCAATTCCTATATCCTTTTCTCTTAATTATGATGATGTGCCAGTAAAGGTAAATTGAATAAAAGTGAGCAGCACATAGTCTAGGAAGTAATCATATATTATCTGGCAGAGAAGATACTAGAAAGTGAAGAGAAAATACATACAGAGAATTTTGAAGAAAAAAAAAACATGAGGAAAACATATCTTAAAAAACACCAATAAACAAGGAAAATGTATGTGATCAAAAAAATGAAGAGAGCCTCTGCTAAAGCCAAGGAGTTATCACCACTCACAATTTCAACACTGAAAGAAAAAAATAATAAAGTTGAATATTTAATCCATTAATGAATTTGTTTTTTCATATTTTATGATCAGCTGATCCCTTCCTCAATTACAAAATAAACTCTAGGAAGACAAGATTTAAGTGTGTGCCATGTGCTTGAATGTCAAAATCTTTTAATAAAATTGAAAATTTGACACTCAAATCTGATATGACTTTTTCAACATACAGAGAGAAAGCCTTCAAGAACCAAGTTAACACCTGCAGTGACATTTTCCAAATGAAAAGTGAAAAAGGAACAAATGTGGTCTCATTACTTTCCATCAAGGCCATGATTCTTACCACAACAATGTCTATTGCACCAGATTATCAAACACAGAATCACATTGTAACTTTTGGAAAACATAGACTATATACACAAAACAGAACCAAAAGACCTCCACACAGGCATGTCTCACCTTGAATGATTCAGGTGTTACCAAAAAAATTCCATCATCAAAATAATGGAAATTGAATAATAAAGACAAAGGAAATGTACCCTATTAGGGTTTACTAAACTGGAATTATTCTTATAATTCGTTCTCATTTACCTTTCTTATAATTCTTAATTCTTATATTTTTTAAAGTAAGTTGCATTTACACCTTTGTTAAATTTTAACCCTTTGATATGAAAAGTAAGTTTCTTCAGGGTTGCATTAATACTTATTTCATATTGGGTTCGAACATTTTTATTACTCTAAATAGAAAAGAGGAAGATTATATAATAAGCCCTGATTTATAAAAATATGGATCCACAGTCATAGATGTGAATAACTGTAAGTGCCTAGAAGGTTGTATTTCTAAATTCACAAGAAAAGTGTCCCATGTATATCAACAAATTACAAGTGTCATCCAAATCCTTAAATTGTCCAGTTATGATGTAGCCAATGTATGCTCACACTGACTGTCCCATAGAATGGGGCAGCATCAACAATAAAATACAATTGATATTAATTGGCCTAAGGAGAGTGACTGGGCTAATTTGTGGAATTATAGAAACCTTAAATTCAATCAAATTTGTTTCCATTACCACAATCCATTTGAATTGATGTTTTTCTGTCCAAGTTCCTCATAGAAAAAAGTTCAAAAGTAGATAGGACCTTCACACAAGTCATAACTCCTTACATACACTTTTCCAATTAGTAAGAACAGGACAGTGGAATTGTATCAATCAAATAATACTCAAAGATACCTCGTAGACTGTAAATGCCCATAAGCAGACTATTCTACAAAAGTTAACCATGTATTTACAATTGTTAAACATCACATTCTGGATGCAAAATATCGTACTTATGCTCTGCGGATAGTTCTTGGCTAAGTACTTGAGCCATACTCTACAGGTAATTACAGGCTAAAATAAAAGATAAATCAAATATTTACCTCTTACAAAATAATATCAACACTTAGTTTAGCTCATGTGGACAGAATATTAATCTGATGAAGGCTGTATATTCTCTAGCTGTATGGCCTGGTTATAGTCACTCATTATGGTGCTGCCACAGAACATAGTCCTGATCTTGGACAGTTCTCTGCATTACTTCTATAATACTCCCAGTATTAATGTCATGATTCATTATATACAATTAATATATATTTGTTAAATGAATGACTCAGTTTTCTTAGAATTGTATGTCATGTATTATAGAGGAACCAACAAAAGAGGATAAAGGGACATGCTTACTACACAGTTATTATATGGGAGGCTCTTTGAATATATGTTATATCACTTGACACAACCCTGGGAAAATTAAGTACATTTTACAAATGAGGAAACCAAGATTCAGAGAGTTTAATAACTTGTGCAGAGTTGCCAAGTTATTAAATGACGGATGCTACTTCAAACTCAGGTCTTTCTGGCTCATAAGTCTATGTACGCTCTTCCCAATATACAACGTACTTTATTCTCACCTGTCACTACACATTAAAACCTTTTCCCTTTTCCAAACTCTTGGCTACTATCTACCAGCAGAGGATCTCATTTCAACAGACCCATTACATTGTACACACTTTCACATCAGGTTTTTTTCTCCCTAATTGGACATCCTCCTTCCTCCCTAACATTGCAAACATTACTCTCCCTTTAAAAGTAATTTTCTACATGAAGTCTCACTTCCCCACCAGCCTATTCCTCTCTCAATATGAATTGCATAATGCATCTTCTGTGAGCATGTTAGTTTGGGGTATGTTCTTTCTTGAACAGTTTACAAAGTAGACTATTATTTCAATCATAGTCACCTTAAATGCTTTTATTTTAATTTTCCTTGAATTCCCAGTTCTTTTCCTTGGTGTTAATATGTAAAAAGTACAGTACAAATGCTTCAAGCTATTGAAAATGCTAAGTCTTTGCCATGCTAATTATGTCTCCATCTTCATGTATTGTATCATTTGACCCTTCTATAATACATTAAGAGATAATATTATGTACAAAAATTGCACTGAACTGAGAATCAAGAGACCTCAGTTTACATTCTAGGCAATAATCTAGTTGTGTCATTTGGAGCAAGTAATATAACTTCGGTACATCTCAGTTTTAAATTGTGCTTCTAAAAAAACCCTTACAATTGTACCTATGTGTTTTTCCAACCAAGCTTATCCAAGTTTTTTTACACCTAGAGACAATACTCCAGTGTCATCTTCTTCATTGATAAAGTCCATCATATGCAATATAGAAAATATTGACGTTAACAGAAGCTCTTTTTAAATTATAGCCAGTTTCCCAAATTAAAATCCCTAAACCCATTCATATATATTTAACACATTTATTTCAGCGAATCTGATTTGTTAGCAAAAATCACAGTGTTCCCTATTCTAAAATTCAAACTTTTACCTATGTATAATGCTCTATGAATTAAATAATATGCTTATATGTAAGACTTGAGTCAAAGTCGATTCCATCTCACCAACCATCCTATCATTCCTTATACTGTAGCTTTTACTTAAGTCATTCATATGTAGTAGAGGAAGAGATGGATTCAAATTTTTTAAATGGATATTTCATTAAGTTTACTGTTAATATAGAATATACCTATACTTAATATAAGCTCATGTGTCACAGGTGAACCTTTAAATTAAAGCAGCAGAAACAGTAACCATGAGAGGTATTATAATAATTACAATGGCATACCACGTTTATTACAAACCATTTTTTTCCTTTGTATTTGCTTTCTTTATTTATTTCATTTACCCTTTCATTCATCCATCCAATATAAATTACTGAGCATCTACTATGGACCAGCAATGATCTAGCTGCTCATTTTCAATTTTATGATATTAGATGAAATGCAAGGAATTATTTTATTTCTAGATCATGCTGTATAAATGTAAAAACTAAGCAGCTTAAAAAAGTTTAACTACAGAGAGACAGCAGAAAACTCTTGTATTTAACTTAAAGGAAAAAGTCCCCTCCCTCAAGTTGTAAGAAAAGAAGGAAAACTACTAAGAATAGGAAAGATGTTAACTTAATCTGCACAGGAAGAGAAAACAACTGAAAAATATCTCACCTTTACTTGTATATTCTATTTTAAAGAAATAACCATAGTTGTTAAGTTAGTTATCTTATTCTTCTATGGGTAAAACATAAATTGGCCAATATAGTAGAGCCATTTCCCATTCAATGTTTACTTCATGTCAATTAGCAACCAAATCTAACCCACTAGATTTATGTTTTTGCTATATTATCTCCAATGGTCTATTCAATGTGGACATATCTTGGTACAAATGCACTTTACAACTAATAAATTATTCAATCATTAATAGAATCTCTACTGAGAAATCATTACCTTTTTTGATAGGCTCAACTAACCTGATATTTGTTTTCAGCAGTTAGTGTTGAAGATCTTGATAACATTAGTTTAAAAAGTATATATTACATTGTGCAAATTAATGTCTTAGGTAAGCAAAGGTTTTATTTCTTGCCTTTGCTATGGCATTTAGTCTTCTGATCTTTCATATGTTCAAATACTTTAGATAAGCAGTATTCTTAATTAGTTAAAGGAAAAAGGAAGCAAGAACTCTAAAGCTCATAACAAGATGTCTCAGAAAATTTGTGCCCAGATGAATTTATTTGCATGATACTTAGGTGCCCCAAACATTTCTAGAAGAAAAAAAAAAGCAAAGGGGAACTTTGAGTATCTTGTAAATGCATTGATTTACTACTGTACTCAGTTTACTTGTGGGCAGTTGTTGGTTTTATCTTTCTCTAATTGAACTTAACAAAGCTAATGGCAGTTCATTCTCACTGAATGCCTCCTACATATCAAGGCTTTTACAGGGCACTTCACATAGCTAGTTTCCTCTTTAAAAGCATTCTACAGTATACATAACATTATCATCTCGTTTCATAGAAGAGGGAAAGGCTCAGAGAGGTTAAGTGACTAGCAATGGGTCACCCAGCTAGGATGATCTAGAAGTAGGTCTGGTTTCCAGACCTGCATTCTGAGGATCTGTTTTCTGACCTGTACACCTGGCTAATTGCCTCACTTGATTAAAGCACAATGCTAGAGAAACCTAAAGTATATGTTAGATCCCCATTTGGTCAGTTTGCTTAATAACAAAGGAGAATTCTGCTCCAGATGTACTACCAGTGTGTTCTATTGGTCATTCAGAGAACCAAGTAACAATGTCTGAATGGCCCAATCTAAAATTTTATCACCGATGGCGAAACGCTTCATGTTGAATTCAGGACCAGTGGGGCTCATTGTTCTCAGAGGATGAATAAATGTGTTGGTCAAAATAGTGTGCATTTCTTATGAGAGCTGTTTGCTGGGACATAGTAATTTTCATGTGAGCTTTTTTTAAGTTTGGTTTGATGAGAAATGTCAGTATCAACTTGCTGCAATCCAAGAAGAGCAAACTAATAATCATATGAATAGGTCCCCTCTCTAGGACTCTGATTATGTGAAGTAAATAAATTTGTGACTTCCACCAAGTAGATTTTTAAAA
This sequence comes from Eonycteris spelaea, assembly GCA_003508835.1. Taxonomy (NCBI): domain Eukaryota; kingdom Metazoa; phylum Chordata; class Mammalia; order Chiroptera; family Pteropodidae; genus Eonycteris; species Eonycteris spelaea. The sequence continues at coordinate 5,094,782 of PUFA01000088.1, forward strand.
AGAAGCAGCATCCTATCAAATTATGTAAATAATTCAAAACTTCTCTTCATGTGACCCTCCCTGCTCTTTGTAAGTCACCCAACAATTTGCAAAAATAACCAAGGGAAATGTTTTGGGTGGGCTTTTGAAGATATTTTTAGCTAAAGTGGTAGAGGTTTAAAATACAAGCATGGGAGTGTCTGCCATTTAGAGAAATCACCTGCTCACACAGTTCCATGGAGAAGTGGAATGTTTTAATGTGTGTCATTCACTACAACATGTGGACTGCATTAAGTCAGGTTATAGCAGGTCATGCCACGTGACATGACTGAGCCACATATAATCTCATACAATACCACTTGCTCAATGCAACATAAATTTAAACAGGAGTAGGCTTTTTCTCCTCAAAAAGAGTCAACAGCTGCTGTAGATAACAAAATGCCCACACTACCCCACACTGGGAGGGGTTTGTGCTTTGACATGATGTGAATTATATGTAGGTAGTTCAGTACATCTATATTTAGGGGTACTCTAAATATGAACAATGGGTATTTGGGTTCATATAGTACATTCTCTAAGTGGCAAAAACCTTATTTTTTAATAGTCCATTTTATAATTTAATAACTGTTGAATAAGAAGGATTTTAAAATACAGCCTTAAAAATTAGACAGTAGAGACAATTTTTGGCTTAGACAAGCTGGCTTCTGAGCCAGTAGGCCAAATATTTAGTATTCTTATTTAGACTAAAGATAAAATACTTTGCAAGTACAGACATTAAGAAGGCTCAGGGGGAAAAAGCAGCATTGAATTATGATAAAACAAGTAGTGGGAGAAAGTGAAGAGATGCATTGCTAAATATCACAACAGTTAATTTCCAAGAAAAATCAGGACATATGGTATCACTGGCAAGCATTATAGTCCTGAGAACATTAAGAGGTTTGTTGAGCTTTTCTCCTTGGAATTGGGTGTAACATTATAATCTGAATTACCCTGACTTTGGATATCACTTTTAATATTAGATTTAGCTTCTCACTTAAGTCTTCTAAAAACTCTGTGAGCAAAAAAAGAACATATATTTTCCAGTAAGTCCACCCAGTGCTGGTCACTCCCACCATGACAGCACACTCCTGCCCAGGCAACACTTCCACGTGTCTCTGTACAGCTATAATTAACCATGTATTATCTTATAAATTTTTTCAAAGCACAAAAGTCTTAAGAACATGAAAACATTTTTACAATGTCTTTTCTCTATTTATTGATAAATATAAATCAGTCTCATTAAACCTATCTTTGAATAGTATAAAAATGGGCTAAATATCTTCTAAAGAAATGAAATCAAAGCTTTAGAAACAATTTTGGGACTAGAACAAGTATAATATAGCTCTATTCTGTAAAGCACAGTCTATGAGTATATTTTAGAAATAACTGACATTTGTTGACTGTTTAGTATGTGCTGAGAACATTACCTTACCAAAATAATTTAATCCATGTAAGAAAATTAGAATAACAGTAAGAAAAACATATATAGGTTAAGAAATTTGCCAAAATTCATATAGCCAGTATGTGGCAGAACAAGAGTTCAAACCCAGATCCCCTGGTAACAGAGCCGTATCTCCCAACAAAACTGTCAGCTTTTCAATGCCTTCTCTTAACCTCACCTGCAATGAAAATTTTCTGTCCATGTTCAGGATAAATATGTCTTCCTTAGAACTCATATTTAATCATCAAGTTCTTTAAAGTGAACATATCATATTTCAACAAATAAACTGAAAACTTCTTATGGCCAAGGACTTTATAATTTTTTTTTTATCCTTCACATGCCTACCTGTATATCTGACACAAAATAGGCGTATAGTGTTTGCTACATTTAATGTGTTCTCATCCATGTCTACTTAACTGTTAGTCCCCTCTTCCCCACTCAGCTCTGATAATATCAAAGAGGCAGTTGAGGTTCTGGAAATAGAACTAGACTTACAAAAGACCTAAGTTTCAGATCCAGCTTTGCCTCACGTTGGTTGTGTGACAACTGAGTAATTCATTATTTCATTCCTCTGAACTTCGTTTTTCTCATCTGTAAAACTGGGATATATAAAATCTATTTGACAAAGGTAAACTATTGTCACATTTTCCTCTACATTTTTATTGTGCTCTACACGAAGGCAGAAAAATTTAACTTACAAACTTCTAAGTATGTTATAGATATTAACAAAATTTTCTGGATTCAGGTATCATTCATTCATAAATTCATAAGGTACCTCTTTATATAGTCACTTTTCTGGAGGATAGTTATATAATGGTGAGCAAAAATACTCAGTCTCTGCTCTTATGGTATTCATGGTCTACTGGAAAGCCAGATGTTATACATATAAAATATTTGAATATCATTTTACTTTAACACTTTCATTATTAAAATATATCTACAATTTCAATTTTTCATTAAGAGAACTTTCAAGAGTCAATTTAAAATCCATCAGATCTTTGATCCTAATAATTGAAATTTCATATAAAGTAACAAGAGCAAAAATTATACTTGACACCAGAAGTATAGTTGTCCACATGTTTCTTAAAGATTACTAGTCATGAGTAGAGCATTTGGAAATTCCAGGGACTATCATAAAATCACAGAAATTTTCTCAATGTGGAAGTGTTGTGCTCAAAGATCTCCAGTATAATACGCTATTGCAAATCAGGTCCTATTTTTCCAAGATGAACAATTAAACTAAATGTAGACAACATGGCTTTGGTCATCACCAATGCATTGTTTGAGATAATGTAAAAATAAAGATAAATATCCCAAAACTTACATGATGATATTTCATATTAGATATTCTAGAGGATTGAGTTCTCAGTAGAAAAAAATCTGCATGATTATTTGCAGAATTCATCTTAGGAAATATGACATTTATACCAATATATTTCTTAAGCCTGGCACTATCTTTAAAATGTGCTCATGTTAAAATATATCTTTGTTCTGTAGGATTACACTTCAATTTACTTTTATTTGTCATGAAAAGATGTGACGTGTTTAATGTTAATAATTTCATAAGAACCAGTTAAAACGAATGTAAAGAATGAAATTTTTTATAAGGAAAAAAAAAGAGTTATTGGCAATGAATTTCAACAAATTCCCCAGCTGGCTTAAGATACAACATGCTGGGCAATAGAGTAGGTAAACCTTCCATGGCAATCTTTCAAGGACCCGTCATTTATGGCCCTGCTCCCCGTCCTCTCTTGTCTTCTTTTAAAATGCCAGTCATGTGTAGATGAGGCACATGTTTCTTCTGCCAGTGCCTGCTCAAGCAGACAGTTTACTAATTTGTAGCTTGGTAAACCTTTCACTGCACTGAGCACCTTGAGGTTAGCACATCTCTAATCATTATTTGATAACAGAAATCTGCAAGCATCACATCCCTAGTAACAAGAACATTGTATCTTAGCAACCAGCCTTGATATTCAAACAATTTCATTAAAGCGTAGCACCTCTTAGCAGGTGGGTGAGTGCGGGTGTTGATAAACATTTATAACATGATCAGCTATTGTGTTTGCCAACACTATAATCAGCCTGACAAATTTATGAATTTGTTTACAAGCTCCTAGATAGCCAATCTAAGTAGGTAAACTACATTTCAGACTGGTTAGGTGATCTAAATATCAGATCCATTTTTTAAATGGAGAGTTTCTTTAGAAACCTATCAATTAAAGAGATTTCCAAGCTGTTTTTAGGACAGAGACAGCATTAATATTTCCATTGTGGTTAAATCTTCAATAGTAACGTTGAATTTAAATACTTCAGGAGCAAAACCTAAATGGGAAGTTCAGCTACACTGAGATTCATAAGGATCATGTTAGGAAGGAAGTGCCGCTGGAAATTTTTCTTTTCCAGATGGGCAGAGCTAGCTGATACACCTTTTGTGCCCAATGACCTATTTCATGAATGGAAAAAGAAAAATGTGGTGATACCCCCTTTACAAAAAGAAATTTTTCAGTAAATAATTTATGACAAAATTTAAAATGTACTATAAATATATTTATGCAGATGTTCATTAAGGAATTACTGTCACCATCATAAATTGGTCCAAACATGAACAGCTTTTTCTCATCTGTTTACTTCAACTTAATACTTATCTAAAATATCTGGATTGCATACAATTTAATATTCCATTTTAGAGAGATTTTAAGTCTTTTTCCTAGTGAATGATCAGAAAATGATATGCATATCTTTTTAAATCTCTGCTAAACCCATGCTCTTCAACATTGAAAAGTCTCTAATCTAGAAAGAAACCAAAGTTCATATCTTTCTTAAATATAGACTACAGCTCCTAATATTACTATAAGTTCTCAAACCTGTGATTGTTCAAGTGTTACCAAGTATAAAAGTTCACTAAGGCATGCACTGGCAAACAGGTAGAAGAAAAACAAGGACTTTTATACTTTCTGAAGTTTGAACCTTGAACGTACAGCACACAGTTATAACAGGGCCCCTAGACTCCTCATCCCTGAACAAGCTATTAATCTACCTGAAATAGGTGAACTTCAGTGAAGCATTATCAAATAGGTAACAAGCTCCCTTTCAAATTAAAACCAGCCATGATGAAAAACAAGTTTATTGACTTAGCTTGTTCACCATGAACCATGACATGGCAGTTAATAACTACCACCTGGATAATTCCAAGCTTCGACAACTAGCATCACAATGTTCAAACGATTCAGAGACAAAAATATAGTGTAAGCCTGAAAGACCAGCAGCTCCATGTTCAAATATTTTTGGTAAAAATTCTTCAGGAAGTAAGAAAAAACGAAAAATGTTATATGCTGTAGTCAGAAAGGATCATGATCTAAGGATGGCTCTAAAGTGAAGATAATAAAAGATCTGAATTTGTGTGTATGATACCAGGTAGGATGGAGGACAGTGTGAGGAAGATAGGAAGGAGAGAATGGGGCATGAGGCACCATTTGTGAATATATATATATAATTAGTTGTCATAATTACTAATCTAACAATTATTCCTCCTAATTCCCTGACACTTTCTAATTTTTTTCCTTATATTTTGACCATGTTTACAGAAACTATTTTAGTCTGAGTGAAGAAAATAATTCAGCTTCCGAGGTGGGATAGGGAAAAGGTAATGTGACTAGAACAAAGATACAGTAGGAATCTGGGACTTACATTAGTCTAGTCTTTAAAGCTTTTTATTTATCCAAGCACTTTCAACCTGTCAATTATTTAGCAGCTCCTCATATTCCTAATCTAACTTTTCCTAAAAATTAATAATTTCTCATGAGAATTTTGAACTTTCGGTTTTCTTTGTGAAGTTTGGGGCAAGAGTCAGTACATTCATGTTTGTGTATGCATGTGTGTGTGTGAGTGTGTGTGTGTGAGTGAGAGTATGTTATTTGTTTATTCTGCTTACTAAAGTCATCAGATAATTCTACATCTTATCTTTATGAGAGTGCTATCAAAATTCATTGAGTCAGTGTTTGACATACTTTCTACATGTGGATTTGTGATCATTAAAATGTTAGATGTCTAAAAATATATAATAGAGCATAACTAATACAACTGCTCCAGAAGTGAGAAAGATTTTCTGTGTAGTATTTTGCCTTCAAATGTTGTACATTATGGATTATGTTCTCATTAAACAAATAATACAGATAAGTCAACACCTCAGTCCCAATGACACCAGCCAGTAAAAACCCTTTTGAGCTTCCTTTCCTTGCCTGTGCTTGACAGTTAAAGAAAGTTATATTGCACACCTTAGAGATCTGCCTCCAAGAGGTCACTATCTAGTTTTGGACACCAGTGTCAAGGCAAAATCTCCAGTTTTATGTAGCCAACAAAGGATGACATATGCTCTGGATATAGAATTCATTTGATATGATTTCAAATACATTTTTGACTCTAGCTATTTAGACATAAAGTTTCTACCAAAATATTTTCAGGTAAAAAAATAACCTATGTCATTGTTCATATTGAAATTCAGAATCAGTCTGAGAAAGAAAACGGGAAAGAACTGTGATTTTACTAATAAATTCAGACACCAGTCCTGCAAAAGGAACACCTTCCATAATAAGCCACTGAGTAGCTTGCTGTTAGCAAATTGTAAGGATTGAAAATTCCAGAGTTCACAGTGCCTGATATTTGTGTAGTACTTTTCATGTGAAGGTATCAAGGTGCAGGATAAATATTAACTCACAGATTCTGTCAGTTTTGCAGCACTTGTAGTTTGTAAACTCAGACTTGCAGTCAGAATTACTTCCTTAATTCCATTTTATTTCATTTCCTAGGACAAGAATAAGTTTTAAATTTCCACACAAAGTTTGAATATAAATAAAAAGCTAAAACACCCATAAAACTTAAACTTTAACCTTTTCTTTCTCACTCAAAATGCATTTTTTAGATCAAAAAATTCAAATTAGAATCAAATTAATGCTTAAATTATATGATATAATCAAGGAAAATATATATTCCTTTAAAAAAATAAAATCCCATTATCAAATTTTAAAAATAGTGTTCAGTGAAGTCTTTTTAAATTGTATCATAAATGTTCTGGTTTTTTAAGACAGAGTAAACCAAAGACAAGTCTAACCTTTCTTGATTTCTCTAGGCTACTCTTATGGCCATATATGATTGAACTGTGTTATAATACAGCTCTGACATGCAAAGGGCTGTTTGCCTTAAGAACAAATAGTTCAGATTACAATTTATTTTTCCACTTTTGTATCTGATTTTGTAGACTTGAAAAAAAATTTTCCCTTGAGTTCTGGTCAAGATGATAGAATAAGTAAACACTATTTGTCTCCTCTCATGACTGTATGAAAATTACAACTAAACTATAGGACAGCCATCACTGAAAATCACCTAACGTCTAGCTGAACAGAAGTTTATAACTAAGGAGCCACACAGAGACTGGTAAGAGGGCCTGAGTCCAAAAACAGGCTGGTTTAAACTGCGGTGATTAAAAACCAGGAGGGATATCTCATCTGTGGAGATTTCCCCTGAGGAGTAAAGGGTCTCAGTCCCATACCAGGTTCCCCAACCCAGGATTCTGATGCCTGGGAGAGAAGTCCCCAAAACTTCTAGCTGTGAAAACCAGCAGAGATCATAACTGAGAGAGACAGAGGATATCTAGAGTCCCAGGAGATCATCGTAAAGGGCCCAAGCATGAATTTACTCACTGGAGCAACAGCTCAAAAGATTTCAGAGTCTATGGGGCAGGAACCAAATGGTCAGGCTTCATGCAAGGCCTGGAGGGGCAGCTCTCTCCCACACAGAAGTATTGGCGGAAGCCATTGTTGCTTTGTTTAGGTCTCTCCTATCCCAGCTTGTATATGCAGGCAAATGCCATATTTCCATCACTCTGGCTAACACTGGTCACCCACCCCATGAAACTGTGGAACCACTCAAGCCACTTCCAGTGGCTTTTCCATACAAACTGCCTGTCTTGGCTCATGATGCAGACTTTCCTAAAATCTCTCAAAGATTCACAAACCCCAGACAAGCAGCATCTGACCTCACAGTGCCCTGTACCTCTTGTTGAGCAGCACCAAACATGGCACTAGCAGCAGCCAGCCCCAGTTCAAAGCTTAGCCTCTCCCAAGCACCTCCAAGCCCAGCACAAGTAACAACTATCTACAGATCACTTCGTAGCTCATAACAAGTGGCCCCAGGCAGGGCACAGGCAGCAGCTGATCTTGAGCCCCTACCAAGAAACCCCACAACCCCTCCCAAGAAGCTTCAGAACCAACATACCCAGTGGCCAGCTTCAGACCACACCAAAGAGCACCATCCAACCATCTCCACAAACACCACACTCAAAGAACAGATTGGGCTAAACAAAACATATTCCATAGGGTCAGCCCCTGCACAATAGCTTCTTCACTATAGTCATTGCCAGTTCTTACCCAATTAGACTGAGGGGGTCAATCCCTCCCACTGACATGCAAAAGCAACCAAGGCTCAGTTACAAACAGGAGCACACACAACCCATACAACGGACACACCTGAAATACCCAGCTCAGGTGACCGGGGAGACTGCACCACTGGGCCCACAGGATACCTACTACGTAATGCAACTTTATTAAGACCAGGAAACTCAGCAGCTATACCTAATACACAGAAACAAGCATGAGAGGCAGAAAAAATGGGGAAACAAAAAACATGTCCCAAATGAAAGAACAGAACAAAGCTCCAGAAAAAGAACTAAACGAAATGGAGACAAGGCATCTATCTGACACAGAGTTCAAAACACTGGTTATAAGGATGCTCAATGAACTTAGCAGAAGAGTAGATGAACTTAGAACTTTCACAAAAAGATAGAAAACATAAAAATAAAGATTAAAAAAAAAAAGAAAGAACTAGTCAGAAATGAATACAATAACTGAAATGAAACATATATTAGAGGAAATCAACAGGAGATTAGGTGAAGCAAAGGATGGAATCAGCGATTTGGAATATAAGGTAGCAGAAAACACCCAATCAAAACAGTAACAAGAAAAAAAAAATCCAAAAAAGTGGGTATAGTTTAAAGCAATTCTGGGACAACATCAAGTGTATCACATTCACAACACAGTGGCACCAGAAAGAGAAGAGGAGAGCAAGGAGTTGAAAACCTGTTTCATAAAACAATAACAGAAAACATTCCTAACCTGATGAAGGAAATAGACATATAAGCACAAGTAGCACAGAGCGTCCCAAACAAGATGAACCTAAAGAGGCTCACACCAAGGCATATCATAATTAAAATGCCAAAGGTTAAAGACAAGGAAAAATTGTAAAAGCAGCAAGAGAAGAGAAGTTAGTTACCTACAAGGGAGCTCCCATAAGACTGTCAGCTTACTTCTCAATAGAAACTTTGCACAACAGAAGAGATTGACACTTTGAAATATTCAAAGTGATAAAAAGCAAGGACCTACAACCAAGATGACTATATCCAGCAAAGCTGTCATCTAGAATCCAAGAACAGATAAAGAGGTTTCCAGACCAAAAAAAAAAAAAAAAAAAAAAAAAAAAAATCCAATGGAGTTCATCACCACCAAACCAGATTATATGAAATGTTGGAAGAATGAAGAAGAAAGAAGAAGAAGGAGGAGGAGGAGGAGGTAGAGGAAAGGAGGAGGAGGAAGAAGAAGAGGAAGAGAAGAAAAGAAAGAAAGAAAAAATATTTTAAAAAATATGAATAATAAAATGGCAATAACTACATATCCATCAACGATTACTTTAAATGTAAATAGATTAGATTAAATGCTCCAATCAGAAGAAAGGCGGCTAAATGAATAAGAAAACAGTACCCTTACATAGGCTTCCTTACATAGATTCACTTCATAGCAACACACATAAACTGAAAGTAAAGGGATGGAAGAGATATTTCATGAAAATGAAAAAAACAAAAAATAATTTAAAAAAAAAACAGGGAAACAATACTTATACCAGACAAAATAACTTTAAAACAAAGACTAAAACAAGAGACAATGAAGAACTTAGTAATTCCACTTCTGGGTTTTTCCGAAGATATTACTTCAAAGGGACTTATGAATCCACATGTCCATTGCAGCATTGTTTACCACAGCCAAGATATGGAGGTAACCTAGGTGTCTATCAATGGATAAATGGATCAAGAAGAGGTGGTACATATCTATACAATAGAACATTACTCAGCCATAATAAAAGAATGAAATCTTGCCATCTGCAACAACATGGACAGACCAAGAAAGTATTGTGCTGAGTAGAGTATGTCAGACAGAGAAAGATAAATGGCATATGATTTCACTTACATGTGGAATCTAAAGAACAAAATAAACAAACAAAGCAGAAACACTCATAGATACAGAGAACATTTTGATGGTTGCCAAATTGGGGGAGGGGGTCTTGGGATGCATAATAGCTAAAAAAAGCAGAAGGGATTAAGAATGATAGATTTGTGGTTATAGAATAGTTATGGGTATGTAAAATACAGCATAAAAATGTAGTCAATAATATTGTAATAACTATGTATGGTGTCCTAGATTTATCAGGTGATCACTTTGTAAGTACTATAAACTTCAAATCATTATGTTGTATACCTGCAATTACATAATGTTGTATGCCAACTATAATTAAAAACTAAATTGTTAAAATAAATAAATAAAAAGAAAGGAGAAAGGAAGGATGGAAAGGAGGGAGGGAGGGAGTGGAGGAGGGAGGGAGGGAGGGAGGAAGGAAGGAAGGCAGGCAGGAAGGAAGGAAGGAAGGGGGAGGGAGGGAGGGAGGGAGGGGGGAGGGAGGGAGGAAGGAAGGAAGGAAGGTAGGAAGGGGAGAAAAAAGAAAAGAAAAAAGAAAAGAGAAAAATCTCTATTTCTGCCAGGGTAATTTGAACTAGTTAACTGGTAGGAAAGATTACACATTTAATATACATTTATAGTAAATTTAATACTACTTAAGGAATAAGGTAGTGGAGCTGCTAGGTTTTTTTTTTCCTTTCTGTTTTTGTAATACTAGTTTCTCTTTGCAGAAAGTGATCAACCCAAAATCTTAATTTGCAACTTGATTTTCTTTATATTCATTGATCACTGGAAACTCAGGATCAGACCACTAAATATTGTTTCACAAATTTTCTTTGGTTTGCTTTTCCAGATTAGGTTGCCCCTATGTTAGCAACCAGTACAATCAGGCTGGGGCTGAAAAGAATCAAGTGAGAGAGTAAAGACAGTACCAGAAAAGATACTTAATCAGAAAGATAAAGTCCTGCTGATGTCTAGGGACTTGAATAACACAGCGAGAAAAATGGACGAAAATCCTGAAGACAGAGAAAAAGCTCACACATAATGTTTGCAATCACATACCTGAAATAACGTCACAGTTAACTTTGGTCTGTAGGTTAAACCTCATAACAGGATGAATAAGAGCACAGCAGAAGTTCTTGCAGTAACCTGTTGCTGATCATGGCGAGCAACCGGATCTCACTAAGTGCCTTCCCCGAAATGAAATTCTTAAGCAGTTTCCCACAGATATACCACCTAGGCTTCATTATGAAAAAACTTTTTTAGTCTAAACTAGAAATATTTTTTAGTTTACTAAACAAGCTTTCACTCCCCCAGATCATCCATTCCTCCCAAACGCCTTAATCATTTCCAAAGTGTAAAATGGCATCACCTGGAGGATTAGTGTGATTATTGATTAGACTTTAGATTCTGGATTACACATTACAGTTATTCCTATGATGTATCATATAATCCTTCAGATTTCAAGAGAGTTCGTGGGCAAATAAAAAAAAAAACATAAAATAATACTGTGCAACTCTTCTCTTATAGGCTTCTAGAGCATCAGTAAAAGACAACTGTGACCAGTCAGGACTAAGACCTCACAACTATCATCACAATTGTAATTAAACAACTAGATAAATCACTGCCTAAATCTTTGCCACTCAGAGTGTGATCTGTGGATTAGCAGCACTGGGTTCTTATTCTAGAAATGCAGAATCTCAGGCTTCATCCCAGGCCTACTGAGTTAGTATCTGCATTTTAACAAGATTCTCATATTATTCTTATGAATATTAGAATTTGAGAAGTACCGAGCTAACAAATAAATGAATATAAAATGCCTTTCTATCTTCCATGCACTGTTCTAGGAGCCTATATACATTTACTCAATTAACCAATAAAATAGATGCATAAAGTATGTGTAAAGATCACAGCTTTATAGATACAGGCAAAAACGGTTTCACTATTATAGATGTTTAAAATGTATTTATGAGTGGAAATTGGTTTCCTTTCTCACACTCCACTAATGGGTACACATGGTTCTTTAGTATATGTCTATGGACAGCCAGTGATCTTGGTCTATAACATTCCTCTCTGTATGACCTACCATTCTTAGCAAAAGAAGCAATTGACAGAAGAACAAGGCCAGATACTCATCCCAGAATTGCAGAGTGGGACAATTCTGTGAAGACCTCAAGCTCCACAAAGAGCAGATGAATTTTCTATCTCAGTTTTTCTTTCCTATCAAGACGTGTGCCTTACTTTAAAATTTAGGACCACTGAAGTTACTTTTTTTTTCTTTTTAATTACATTGGACATTCTTTTTAAAAAAATTATTTGCATTACTAAGCATATCGAATAAGTAGAGGTGCTATTTCTTGTCTGTTATTCCTGGTAATGGTCCAAGATTAAAATAATGTCAGGAATAAAATCAAAACAAACCTTTTGAGTCCAGCATAAGGAAGGAAAGGAGGGAGGGAAGGAAAGAAGAAGGAAGGAAGAAGGAAGGAAGGAAGGAAGGAAGGAAGGAAGGAAGGAAGGAAGAAGGAAGGAAGAAGAAGGAAGAAGGAAGGAAGGAAGGAAGGAAGGAAGGAAGGAAGGAAGGAAGGAAGGAAGGAAGGAAGAAAGGAAGGAAGGAAAAAGGGGAGGGAGGAAAAAAAGGATTATTCCAAATCAGATTGGCTTTAAGATCCTACTTTAAAAATATTTTGTTTTAAAGCCATCACCTTTAGTAATGAATGAATAAAAGAAGAAACGTGTTCCATTGGTTATTATTCTTATGTTCATCTTAAGCACAGAATATTGCATGTCCTGTGATAGGAAAGAACTCTAATGAAATTACAATGTTTAGTTCTTTGGACACAGACCTACCTCATAGTCTTTTTGTTTGATTGTTTTCTTTGACATAAGCCATATGCTATGGAATTTATTCAGTTAAAATAACAACCAAAAATTGTTCTTTGAGAATTTGAACTTTCTTTTATCCCACTCCATAGTAATCACAAATAGAAAATATATTTTATTTTCTAGAATATAAACACCAGAAGTCTCTCTCCATTATTAGAACTAGCATTACAGATATAATGAGGTCTGATTTTTTTTTTTTTACCATTTCCTTCTATAACATTGGAATTCATTTTAAAACATTTACAACCCATGGGAAGATTGTCAGATTGTTTTGATTGATAAACAACAAAAAATATGTATAAAGATTCAACATAAAATATTTTACATTTTTATGTTTTACAGTAATCTTTAAGAGAATTTTCTTCATATCATAATAATTCCTAAATTTGAAGCAAAAAATAAAACCCTCCATTTTTATTTTTATTTTGTGCCCATTCTAATTATCAGATTAAACTCTAAGCATTAACAAAGATTCTTGTGGACATATTTTTATCAATGAGCCTCTGAGATTTTTATACAAAGCCCTGAAAACTTCATTCAGGGTATCATTAAATTAGGCAAGTCCAGTTTTTCTGTGTGTTTACTGACTGAAGCACATAGTCTCTGATCTTCAAAGTTCATATCTAGCTAGGCAGTCATGCCCAGTTTTCACAATTTATCATTTAATGGCTTTCTTTTAATCCCAAAGTAATACACTGTTTCTTACTTTTAATGGCTTTCTTTTAATCCCAAAGTAATACACTGTTTCTTACTTTCGAGTGAATTATAGTTTACCTGGAAAAAGGGGGAAAAAATAGCACTTGTTTAAAATTAATTTCTTACTTTCCCTCAGTGCAGTGATCTAAAGAAGCAAAACTTACTGAATTAAGTTTAGTGACATAATAAATTCTTCCTTTCTGACAATACTGTGGTTAAATTCACTAGTGCACTTTAAGCTTTTGCCTTTAGCATCTGATGGGTCATTAGTCTGTATGTAATCCAGCAGCCAAACTCTTCAGAGTCTAAACTCCATCAGTAAGCACCAAATCAGTAGTTTCTGAAATATGACTGGTAGGTCAAGTGTCCTGAAAAAGAGTGCCTTGAGCATCCCAGATGGAGAATAGGGCATGACAAGCAACAAAACTAGGACATAATTTGATGCTGGCACTCACTAAAGACTTCATTCATTCTAACTCACTAAACGACTGTTCTCCAAATAATTTGACTTCTATTTTTCATGTTTCCAGCCAGTAGGACATGCAATGAAAATGATTGCTATGTGCCAATAGGCATAGCATACTATGTCATTGAGTTAAACATATTCTGATCATGCTTTGCCCCAAGAATCTTTGCCTAATATCACAAAGCAGTTCATGGAATCATTATCAGTAATCCTAGACCAAAACAGGCTAATTACTGCATATCATCCCCTATGCGAAATATGCTCTCTGTTGAGTCACATAGCTCCTTTTCTTTTAGAGCATCTTTTATTGCTGAAAAGAGAAATAGAGATACCATTAATGTTTTTTCATAATTTCAAATATGACCTGGGAAACCCATTTTTCCATCCTATCTTTTGTAGCTGAAATAGCCAACTATCCCATCTACTGTAGTTTTTTTTTTTTTTTTTGCTATAGTGCTATATTCACTCATTTATTCAAACAATGTTAGATACTGAAAATAGAGATAAAGTTTGCACCAAAAGTTAAGTCATTTTAGACAAGTGATGTGATAGTGTACTTTGGCCTGCATCATCATCATCATCATTCTCATCACCACCACCATCATCATATATTTTTAAAGAATTTAACGTAAAACATACAAGACTAGACACTAGATGTAATTGAGACTTGACATTCTGCATAGAGAAACAGAAAAAAATTCACACTCCACCCTCTAAAATTGGATTTTCAGTGTACTATAAAAAGCATGTTGTCTCACTTCATCATTGTGTCATCTTCCTAGAGGAACTTGGGAAAAAGGCTAGACTCAATTGTTGAATTAAATACTTTATTTAGAAATTTAAAAGTCAGCATCTAAAATTGCTGGTTGCCCATGGTCCCTATGAGTAGAGGAGCAGTATTATGAAAGGAAGGTGACCATTAAGAGAATGAGAAAGAAGGAGAAAGAAAAATAGGGAGTCTGAAAGAGAACTGAGTAGAGATAGAAGCAGGAGCATAGAGGAAGCAAGAAAGGAACAGCAAAAGGAGAAGAGAAATTGAAGAGTGGGTGGGAGGAAGAACAAATGAGAAGAGCTTTAAACCAGAGTACATATGCCTAAATCCATGAAATTAACATATTGAAAATAATACAGTGTTTCTTCATAAAGAGGACAAGGAATGGATCAAGTTGCAGGGCCTCGGACCTGAGAAAGCCTCAGACCTGCTTTGGTAGTTAGGTTCTAAAATGGCTCCTGCCTCCTGATATTTACATTCTTGTGTAATCTTCTCCCATTGAGTGTGGGCTGAACCTGGTGACTCACTTCTAAGCAATGAACACAGTGAAAGTGAAGGCATGTCTACTCCAAGATTAAGTTACCAAAAAGCTCTGGTTTCCAGCTTGCTCGTTCTTTCTTCTTCTCTCTCACTTACTTACTCTGAGGGATGTCAACTGCCATATTGTGAGCTACCCTATGGAAAGGGTCATGTGACAGGGAACTGAGGGAGGACCCTGGCCAACAACTAGTGAAGAAATGGGGCCCTCAGTCCAATAGCTCCCCAGGAATTGAAGCCTGGCAACAACTACCTAAGTGAGCTTAGAAGCTAATCTTCCCTGTACCAGAATTTAGATAACAGCACAACCCTGGCCAGCACCATGATGGTAGCTTTGAGAAGTCTTTGAGGAAGAAGCACTTAGGCAACACAGAAACCATGAGATAATACATGTTTGTTGTTTTAAACTGCTAAATTTTAAGATAATTCGTTATACTTCAATGGATACGTAGTATACACATTTAATATGAAACTCACCACTTTGCCCAAAATTAACTCTAGGTTACTAGATAGATCGCTGGGGCAGTCTTCACAGATTTAGTAACAGAATTGCAAAGGCCCGACCTATGATTAGCATAAGAACCTGCTTTCAATATTTTAACAACTCTTACTCATGTTTCACAGACACCAGGATTTGAGCACCAATTATGGGCCAGATATTAACTAATTGTAAGATGATGGCCAACGCATTTAACTTCTGCGAAACACAGTCTTCACATGCAGAAAATGGGGCTAATAACTATCCCTGCCTACCATGCCTGTCATGAGATTAACTTGAGGTCATGTAATTGAAACTACTTTGGAAAGTCTGAGCCTAGTCATAATGTAAGTACTTAAGAGAGTGCTATAGACCCACTCATGGGATTTCTCTGGGCTAATAACATTTTAAATATTTGCAACTCCTTAAAAAGTATTTCCTCTTTTTTATGAGGCAAAAGATAATATCTCTACACTTCTTAAGTTTCACCACAGATGAAAATATCTTAAGCTTTCATTCTGTTTTTCCAAATCGAAGGCTTTAGTCTATCAATGTCTGTCTTAAAACTGGTCATTTCTGGTATATTAAAGATTGAGTTAAATAATTCTAAGATTTTTCTTTATTTTAAAAGTATATGTTTTAGTGAGGTTCCCTAAAAACAGATGGAGATAGGAATTCTTGTTCAAATGATTTTTTGGAGGAGTGTTTGAAGAAGGAGAGGGAAAAAGAGGGGAAGCACACTAGGCAGCCATGTGGGCTCAGATGGAGGAGACTGGCTTCAATGTAAACTGCTGAGGGGCTCCAGCATAAATCGCACTTTGAGGCATTAGGTCCACCTGGAGGCAAAATGACTGTTCTTTACAAGGTTTCTCCATTTCCAGTCAGTTGTTGGTCAACGGGCAATTCTTCAGAGAAGGAGACAGCCGTGAGCCTACCAGCCATACTCAGAGTAGCTGGGGAACTCGTACCAGCCACTGAAGGGGATCTAAACAGGGTACCAGAACATCCACTAACAGTGGTCCCCCACCTTTTTGGCACTAGAGACCTGCGCTCCTATGAGAATCTCCTGCCTGATGATCTGAGGTGGAGCTGAGGTGGTGATGCTAGCGGTGGGGAGCCGCTGCAAATACAGATGAAGCTTCGCTTGCCCAGCACTCACCTCCTGCTGTGCAGCCCGGTTCCTAGCAGGCCACAGACCGGTATTGGCCCATAGCCCAGACGTTGGGACCCCTGCACTACAGGGTACTTAACACGTGCTTTCTCATGGCATTTTATTATTTCTGCAAATACATCTTAATATCCTAAAGAGTTTCAGCATTCGATCACTTTTATATCAGCTATGTTAAATGAGACAGTAGAAAGAGTAGCAGTGTAGAAAAAAAGATTTGACTCTAATCAGATTTGTAAAACATAATTCAAGTTAAATAACAAAAGAAATGGGGTCATTGGGAGACATTTTTCTCTTCATAAAATATAGCCATTAAGAAACATATGTAAGAGAAACTTAAACAAGGCTGAGGCAAAGAGGGCACCTGGGAAGGAATGGCTCCTTGACAAGCCCGAGTGGGAGAATAATCAGGGGAAGATGAATGAAAAGAAGGGGGAGAATGTGAAGAAATCATGAACTCAGGTCCCTGAGATAAGCAAAAGCAACAGAAGTCCAAGCTCGTGCCCAACAGGAAAGGGTAGGAAAAGGCAGAGGAGGGTAAGGGGGGAATGATGATTTTGATTTCAAAGACAAGAATATATCTAAACAGTTTAGAATCATAGCCATGTCTTAACTGCCTTTCCTGCCAAAGCACAACTGTGATGTTCCTGTCAAGCTTTTCTGTTTCTCAAATCTGACATGGCCCACTTTTTTCCGTACAAAGTGTTTACGTTTCAAAAGTTCAATTATGAAATAGAAGACAGTAAAACTTCTGTTTGTCTAATGATTATTATTCACACTTCAGCTGAAGCTTCCTGAAATATTATTGCTCTTGCTTGCATTTTGGGGGGTGTTTACAAAATGTATTTTGACATCCGTTGCCTAGTAGAAATTCTGAAGCTTCAGAATGCATGAGAGACTTCATAGAGGAACTCAAACAAGAAAATAAAATCTGAGGTTATAGACTATATGGGATTCCCAGCCTTCCCTCCTTCTAGCATGGATGTACGATCATTGCCAACCCTCATTTGTATTTCTGACATTAATTAATTTTGGCTTTTTTAGTATATCTGAAAAAAGAGTAGAGATTCTCTCATGAATAAAACACTACAGTGGCAATACTGTATCAACCAGAATTCAGTCTCTTTCCATCATTTTCAAACATAGGTTACCAGTTTTTAAAACTACTTCAGCTAGGGAATGTTTATGTATGATAAAACTGAAATGTAAACGTGGGTTTAAGGTGATTGCCCTGCTTGCTTTATATAACAAAATATTTGCTGGTTTTCAAACTTATATTGAAACAGTATGTTAGGTCTGTTCTGACAGTGTATAAAGATACTGGCTTTTCTAGACACATAAGCAAAGTCTTTTTTATGAGCTCATAAAAGCTAGACTTAGGAATATTTAAGTAGCGGGTAATTCATAGAACAATATCTTCAGTCATTCAGCTAACATGGAGGGCAACCACAATTTATCCTTCTTAGATCTCTTCCTTCTATTTTTTATATTCTTAGGAGGTAAAAGGTATTTAGGAAAAAAACCTACGTACATTTTTTTTATTATTATTATTCAACTATCAAAGATAGGCTCTCCTGTGGGATTCCCTTCACTTTCTCACTCTGTGTATGTTCACCCACTTCAGAGAAGACGGTTAGATGAACCCAAAATGCCAACTTACTATTTGCATTATAAATGGAGGCACAAAAGGGTATTTTAAAACTTTTGGTTGATCTGGCTTATCAAAGATTTCTTTCTAAACTACTTCAGTGACTGCATTGAAGTAAACTGAAAGCCACAACTTAAAAGTGGTAAAAAAAGAAAAAAGCCATAAAAAATAACACAACTTCTTTCCATGGGAATCTTCATTTATTCTCCAACCCTCACCCCCACCGTTCTGTATTACTTCTCTTTCTTACTCTCTTCTCTATTCACAAGACTCAGCAAAAAGAAAACCAGGGTTTTCTGAATTTAAGTGTTAAACTAGCTCTCACTAGAATGAAATCCATTTCCTACTTTTGTTAAATTTGCAAACTTCCAGCAAATAGTTTAGCTCTCATTTCTTATGCTTTTGAGTTACCTAGCAATACTACAGCTTTGACTCTATCCACGCATTTTGCAATGTCTTTTTCCTCTGCATCATGAAGTACTCAGCAAAATTACTGTCACTAGAGTATCTACCTGGAGTACATATAAGTGAGGCTACTGACATTTAAAATAAGAAGTTTCCACACTGAACAATCACTACGGCTTTCTTAACTTTCACGCTGACCTTCTCAGATGTGTGGTTTTGTTTTCTGTTTTCAAAATGGAGGTCAGGACTGCCTTAAGAATTATGGGAAAGTTTACCCAGCTGAAGAGAAGTGGTGTTTTAGTTCTCCTAAATAGCCATTGAACATGGTGGACTCTTTCATGGGCCCCTGCAAGATAAACCAATTAAAGTCTCTAGGAAGAGGCAAAGGTTGCTATGTGCTGCTGGCAGCGTCCATGGAAGGAAATGGACTTCTCCTTTTTAGCATTATTTTGGAGGAGTGAAGATGTAAAAGCTGAGGACTATTCCTGGTCTTGGAGGGTTGAGAAATGTAAAATTCAAATGCACAGAATATAAAATCTTATTATCAAAACATTTGGAGGAAGGCAATAGACTTTGGTCACCAAATTTTTAGAAGTAAAATATACACTATGACTGAATTTGTCTGTACAATAAGTTATCTCTAAAATGAAAAGTTATGCCTGTATTTGACCGTTTGTTATTTTATTTTTTAAGTATGCTATTTAGAGAAAATACCCTCTTTCTTATTTTACAGTGTAAGAGTATTTAGACTAAATTAGCATAATATCTGACATATGTCCACCTACAATATGAAGCTCCTATCAAACCATCCCAAATTTTTCTTTTTTTCACACTTCAATATACTTTGTACTGATAGGAAAATAATTCGTATAGGAACAGATATCAATTTCTCTTTTCTGATTTTTGTTTAAAGTAGCAACGCTTCCTGGATATGAAAAGTTGAGGAGACAGAACTCTGGGTATAATTCCACCAATTCTGTGAGGGTTATACTTTAAAAACACATGCAAATTGGCTCCAAAACCTCTGAACATCCACCCCTCCACACACTCAAACTACTGTCCAAAAAAAAAAGGAAGAAAAAGAAAAAAGAAAAATAAGATATCACCACAGATTTAATAAAATAATATTAAGATTAAATTTTGGATAACACTGATCAAAGGAGATGCTAGCATTGCCATTTAACAATATGGCTTATTAGACCAGAGATACATCTGTCTCTAATAAAGTTAGGGGATATAGTATGTAATCATTTCAGTTTCACAACAAAATTCATTTCTTTAGGGTGGTTAGATATTCGATTTGTGTTTGTAAAGCTACTGTTTATTCTTGAACTATAATGCAAAATTTGCCTGAAAGTTAAACCTAGAATACTTAGTTATCTGTCGAATTATTTCAGTATTCTTTTTAACAATCAGACCAGTGAAAAGACACTCATGTGTCACTAACTTTGGTATCACACCTAGCTTAACTCAAGCATAATATAAGCTGGAACCGTTATTTCTGAAAGTATTTATTCATTGTCTATCAACTTGCCAACCTTTCTAAAGTGCAAGTTTATAAAAATCATAGAAATCAGTATTTTCTTGGACTTGCATAAAGCTTCAAATTATATTTGGCAATGACTCATTCTAAAGGAAAACTTTAGTAATGTTCTATTATTGCCACATATTCCTGTGCTTGTGTTAGAATCACCTCGGTGTCTTTCTCTTTCTGACACCACCTCCTACCTACTTCCTCCAGAGTTATGAGACTCAAGGCGACATTGTAATGACCTCTGCCATATTTCACTGACTTCTTTTTAATGCTAAGTCTTCCTGAAAACACAACCTCTCTTCAATCGTTCATCTAAATTTCTCAGGGGAGGTCTGCCTGACAGTAACAAGGAAACAAACAAAAATTCATAACAATGCAAAGGAAGATAGAACCATTATATTTAAACAACCCTGTTCAACTCCAATTGGCATTTCTCTAAAGTATCCATCTCACTGAGGTTGTAAACCGTGTCGCATACTGGAGGACTTCCTGCTGGTCCTTAGGAATTAATTTTTGCAAGGAATAATAATAAGATTTTATCAATACTATTAAGATCTATTTGGTTAAATAGTTCAATTAACTTTGAAAATGAAAGAAAAAAATCACTGAGTTTTAAAAAGCAAATAAGAAGCATGGTAAACCTTTTACTTTTCAGAGAAATGAGGTTTCCCAGAAATTATCTCTGTATTAATTGTTATGATTTGAAATTTAAAATATAAAATTTACTACAAACTGACATTTTATGTAATTTATTCACTACCATAAGGCTGAGACACTGTCAAACACTACGTATTTTTAAATAGAAGAATAAAAAAATATTTTCCTTTTGAGAAGAATATTATCAGACTTCCTAATAGGTTTAGTTTAAAACTTTATCTAGTATAATTTCTTAAGATTACATATAAATTAGAAGTAAAAAATATCACTTATAAATCTATATATTTAAACTTATTTAACAAATATGGAGCTATTGGAAAATAGCGATAAAATTCTATATATTTAGACATGATAGAAGAGAAGATTTTTTTATAGAAAAAGATCTGCTCCTGCCCATCTAACCAAGAAAGAAACACATGTTATGGATGAAGATACTTAGTTGGACAAACACAGACGAATGCTAAATCCTATGAAATTCAACAAGATCGGTCTGATACTTAATGATAAACATTTTGTTGTTCATTTCTAATCCTGTCTGGAAAAAAAAAAGCCTAGATTTCATTTAATCCCTATCATAGTACTAAATATTTCAAAAAGCAATGAAATCTGGATCAGTCCATGTTGCAAAAAGTGCTGCTTTCAGTATGCCTAATAAAAATGACAACCCCTCCCCCATGTCAGGTTCAGATACACCGGAGTGGGTTTTCCTGTTATTCTGAAGCGTGACTTTCTTCCCATATTAACAATAAAAGTTTGGTGTGCTATCTGACTGCAGAAGTTCCTTCCTGAGCACAAGTATGTCTTATCTGTTAAGAAATTCTGACACCAGGTAGATAGTTGTTTACATCAAAAAACATCTCTCTGTGGCAGATAACTGAGTGTTTTAAAAACCTAGATGAACAATCGAGTTCTCTGAGCAAATATACAAAACACTGTGAATAAAGATGGCTTTTTTCTGGAAAGACTATTATGCATTTCTATGATGGACAGTTTTACATACGACCCTGTCATGTGTTCATGTTCTAAGGCTCTCCAGCTGTTGCCCACTCCCATCTAACCTATATAGAATTGGCCTTTGCTCAGTTTCTACAATCTAGTCAAGAAATACTAAAAGCCTGATTACTATTTCCTAAACACTTCTTGTTTTTTGTTCCACCTCTCTCGCACACAGGGGCCATGCTAAAGCGGAAAAAAAGAAAAAAAGAAAGAAAAGAAAACAAGACAACAACCTACAACTAGGTAGTTTACTGTTGCTCTTTCTCTGAATCTCAACTAGTACTGAAAATTAGCGTACGCTGCTGACCTACCCCAAAACCAGCTTGCTGTGCCTTGCCAACTCTCCACCACTCTGTTCCTGCTCCTGAAAAAGGGTCAATCAGATAAAAAAAACTTAGGTTCATGTGTTAACATATTACTGATCTATCCTTCCAAGTAACTAAATGTCTTATCGGAATTTAAATGTACAAGTTACCAGATAAGACCGCAATGACCCATTTGTTGTTTCTTAAATACTAAGTATGTTCTGAGCGCTCTATTGAAGTTGCAAATATAAATAAGAGAGCTCTTCCCCTCCAGGTGCTCATAGTTCAGTGAATTCAGCAGATTTGAACAGTATGGTACGTGAAGTAACAGAGATATACGTACAGGATGCACTGGGGAAACACAGGAGAAATGTCAAGTTCACACAGATTCTTGGAAAAGAATAGGAGCAGGGGTAATTCTAAACACCAAATAATACAAGAACCAGAAGGTCTGGATTGTGCTAATGGGCTAATGTTTTGATGTACTCATGTATTGAACACTTAGGAGCCACCTCAAAAAAAAACACTATACTCAAGCCCTTCAGTTCTACCTACTAAATCTATTTCTCATCTGTCCTCTTTTCTCCAAACCTGCTGCCTTGGTCCAGGTCCCCATCATCTACCTGGACTATGACATTACTATGCCCTAGGTACTTCTAATTGGTCTCAGGCCTCCTAGTTGCATACTGACTTTGCTAAAATGCAAATCCCTAACCTACCTGATGCATTGAGGTAAAGGCCTGAATAAGACATCCTAAAGAAATGACTCCTGACATGATATAAAAATAGTAAGTAAAGAAAAGTGAGAAGGATATTCCAGAAGGACTAACCAGAGCACAATTATGGAGGTAGGAAAAAGCATGGTATGAGCAGGGAAAAAAAAAAGTTCTAACATTTGCATAAGAATAGACTCTGATTTGAATGATCTGAAGCCAATGCAAGAGATATTTTTAGTCAAATGGGTATTGTGAGGACATTTAGTCAGACTTTCTAAAGCAGCAACTTCCTTTTTTAAAACTGAGACCATTCCTAACTTCAGAACTTCTCCACTAGACTCCTCCAAAGTATGTTTTTTCTCTCCTTTAGATTCCAACGTGCCTGGAAACCTTTCCCTAACTTTAGCTACTCCATGCATCCCCTCAGATTTAATTGGTATATATAATTCTTTATGGTTATTTTGATATTATTCTCAATTATTGCCTCATCTAGCCTACAGCACCTTGGAGGCAGGAGATTTGAATTCTATTTCTCTCTCTTACCCCTTTCAGCAAATTTTAAAGTTCTGTAAATGCTGTTAATTTATCACCTGTCTTAGCATTTTATAAATAGAAGAAGACAATTATTTTTAAATAATTGTTTCTCAGGCAATATTTTCAGATAGAGATATCAGCAAAATAATTCACAACAAGAGTTAAGTGTCCAAGGTCATTAGATACAAAATAGTAATAAAACTGGCTACCACTTGAGAATGCCTATATGGATTAGGTGTCTTAAACCTATTTGTCTCATTTAATCTTCACAATAACGTCATAGCATCAGTATTGTTACCCTTATTTTATTGATGAGAAAACTGAAGCTCAGAGAGATTAGTTTACCCAAGTTTTTTAGCATTCAATAAACAAATATTTTTGACACACTCAATTTGCCAGGCACTGTGCATATACTGGGAATACTACGCGTATTTAAAAGAAAACATGGCCCATGGCCACATGAAGTTTACCGTCTAGTAAAGAAATCAGGCACCAAACATCCACACAAATGAATGTAAAGTTGTGCATTTGTGAGGTGTTAATCTAGTCAGGAGAGTTAGAGAAAGCCTTATTGCAAAAGAGAGCTAAAGGTGACCAAGATTTAATCATGGGAAGAAAAACGGAAAGATTCTTTTTGATGTAACAGTACAGAATCAGACTCAAATTTCATTTATAGTATTAATATATTGCAGCCGATAATGAATTAAAAGATCTAGGCAATGATTAATAATGGCTACTAATGTCACAAAAACAGAAGCAAAGAGACGTCATTTGCCTCCTAATAGAAACACACTACACATTTATGAAGTAGAGTAGTCAAAAAATAAAAGTCCCGAATCTAATCCTCCTTTAAGTACCAATTTACAGGAGACAGAAGAGACTGAGGAACATGTCAGAAGATAACATAGAAATTTAATCATTAAAATCAGAAAATTCAGAGGAAAAATGACCCAGTTTCTTCACCAAATAGATGTTGGGGGGGGGGGAAGAAACATACAAGGAAACCTATAGATTAAAAGAGAACAGAGATATATATTCACCAATAGCTGTCTATGAACTTTTAGGATCCAGATCCAAACAAATTGTTAAAAAATATATATGAGACAATTGGAGGAATCTGAACCTTGACTTGATACTGAATGTTATTAAGAATTTTTGTTAATATTGTAGTTGCCTTTTAAATAAAAAAGAGTCCTTCACTTTCAGAGATATATTTGGAAATATTTACAAATGAAATTATGTGAAGGATTTGTCTCCAAATAATCTCAGTAAAACGAGATTAAGTGAAGATGCAGATGAAGTAAGATTGACCATGAGTTGATTGTTGAATCTCATAAGAACATGGAGATTCATTTTCCCCTTCACTATAGTTTTGTATATGTTTGAATCTAAATTTCAATAATAAAGTCGATATGATCTATTAATATAATAATGTCTTTTTAGTCTTTTCTCTCTCCTTCGCATTTCTATTCTTCCTTCTGTGAGCGCTCTTGGCCCTTGTTAAGTCTAACATTTTCTTTTAAAGACCCAATAGAAAAACGACCAACCAAGGATCTCCTCCATTAGAAAAAAATAATGATCTTAGTCATGAGGCTAACTTTGCTTTAATTATCATCCTCTCTCTTTCTGGACAAGGTAATTCTAAAACGAAGTATAGATTGGCCAACTCTGAAATATGGTAAAAGTAGACATATACTTTTCAGCCCTGACCTTAGACAACCTAAAAAGTGCACACCCTTCAAAATTACTTCAATTACACCCTGTTACACCTCTTCCTCATTTTTCAACTTCACTTTTTTACCACCCTGCATTTTGACATCACGGGCATTTACAATTATCAGCAAGGACACACACATTTCTTCTCCATAGTAACTGTAAGTTAGTTCAGTTATGTTTACATAGAAAGGTTCAGAGTTGGTGGCACTACAAATTCAAATGGAGCCTTAGAGATCTTTGGGTTTAGTCCCCTCAAATTCTAAGAGGCAGTAAGTTAGGCTCCAAAAGGTGACAGGGCTTGCCCAAAATGCATAATGAAGGGAAGCTCCAGGCCTGGGTGCTCTAAAATGGAAGACACAGCTTTTTTCTCTAATTCTCTATCTTCAAGAACAGAAGATCACTCAGAACTATAATATACAATTCCTTTTAGCCAATGTTTTCCTAAAACATACAATCCAAAGCAAGGTGGCTGACTCCCTTAAGGCCACCTCCTCTTGCTGGCCAAGTGTGACAGCGTTGATGATGAGCAGTGGCAGGTCCCAGATAGGCCAGAAGAGCTCAGAAACCTGGAGGTACTGCTGAGCTACATATGGGTCATTCTGTGAGCAGTGCAGGGTGGACCATGCTTTCTCCTTGCCCGGAAGATGCCATGTGTTCTCTGAGACAACAATGTTGAACACTTCTCTTCTTTTGGCCTTCTCTTAGTTCTTGTATAGGTTCCTGACTTTATAGTTTAAACAACCTTGTGTTAAAAATAAATTACTAGTGCACATTTTAAACCTTCTCTTCTTTTCACTTGACACCAAACAGATACAAAAGTTAATAAAATTAATATCCTCAATTAGTGCCCTGGCATCAGTCATATTTGAGCTGAAGAAATTGGCTAAGTGACCACTGAAAATAATGTTAAAACTTCTGTGTTAATTTCCTATAAATGCATAAAAAGTCTCCCCATTCTATAAGTTTATAGTTTTCCAAGAAAACCATACCCAAGAATAACAAGTGAATTGCCCAGGGTCTCAGAGGTGGCAAGGACATTGCCAAGAGCTAGGCCACTGTCTAAGTGACCCCAAACTCACTCCTTCCACACAGCATGAAAGAGAGGAAAGTAAAATCTGGGAGTCTTTCAGAGCTTGTAGGAAGAACAGTCTTCCCAGCTACTAATAAGGCTATCTGCTCTTTAATTCCCCTTCACAATCCTCCTGTGACAAGGCCAAAGTAAGTTCTTGCTTTTTAGAGAAAGCTGTAAAATGGCTGTGGGTGAACAACCTTGGAGTGAACTTGATATTGGGTGTGTATAAGTGGTTCATGACTCTGCCGTTTAGTGTACATGAGTCACCCAGAACGCAGCGAGGCTCCAACATAAACCATGTCCTCAGGCCTCACCCTCAGCCCCTGCCACAAGCTTATTCACACATGATGTGCTAGCCTGGCACCCCAAACCCCCAAATCATCTGTGAGTCAGAGCTCATTATGTGGAACACTTCAGACTTGCTATTCAAATGTTTGGCCATTATTTTCTTAATTGAACCATGGAAAGGAACCTGGAAAATGAGGGGGCCAAGCTTTTACTTATGCGGTAAAGAATATGAAGCAGGACCAATGACACCAAGAAGAAAACATTCCAAGTTTTAGCTTTCCCTAGAGGAGGTCAAAGGCTCTGGAGCCAGACTTCTGAGTTCCAAGTCCAGCTTTGCCCTTAGCATATTGTGATCTTGGGCATATTACCCCTGCCTCAGCATTCTTATCAGTAAATGAAAGGAAAATAGCATCTACCTTATAAGGCTTACACTTGTTTATACATATTTGTGTATGTATATATACACACATACACATATACCATGAAGTTTAATCCATTAACCCATTGCAACAAAGATTATTATAAAACTGAATTTTGATAGCCATGTTAATTATAAGTTTGCTCAGTATTTGATAGAGTTGGAAAACAAAATAAGTTGGAAACTAGTAACCAATACGAAACCCCAGTAATATCTCCAGGGATTTTAACAATATAATCTTTAAATTATTTAGTTAATTAATTAATTAAT
The DNA here is from genome assembly GCA_003508835.1 of Eonycteris spelaea. Classification (NCBI taxonomy): domain Eukaryota; kingdom Metazoa; phylum Chordata; class Mammalia; order Chiroptera; family Pteropodidae; genus Eonycteris; species Eonycteris spelaea. Next base: position 5,122,079 of record PUFA01000088.1, read on the forward strand.
TATAATTAATAATTGATTCTTTTACATAATTCTACCTTAACACTATGTCTAGGTATCTTTCCTTCAGCTTTTAGGTTCATGAGCTTATATATCTTCTTGCTAAAATTCAAAATCTAATTTCTAACTCAGGTTACTTGGTTTTATAAACTCTACAAGCTTTAAAATGACAGGTTGAAAGATACAATTTTTTAGAGTTATGAATTAAAAGCCATATATGTCAAAGACTTTGAAAGTGCCAACTTTTTCATATTTATAGATATATTATTGAAATGATAAAAAATGAACTGCAGAAAGAGGAAAGAACTGAGAACCACATATAATGAATCAAATATACTTAACAAGACATGTACAGACACTTTGGTGTGCATCTCTTTTATTACGTTACATTAATCAAAGACTGCTAAAGACATCCATCTGAACCAAGTGTCACAATAATATTCTATAAAAACATTCCTTTGAAAAGAGTTCATCCTGACAGCCATATCAACTACGTTGTCTTAAGTGATTGTCAGACCCACATTTCTCAGAAATTAAGACAATTTCTGTATGTGTCTCTTGAGCTCCCCTCCCTCTCTGACTTCTTCCTCCCAACCCACTCTTACCAAGCTGGCTTTTTAAACTAACATAATTTGGTTGGAAAAAACACACAAACTCTGATAATGACTCATAAAAATTTGAATAAATGATTTAAATTCTTTTTGAAACATTATTGAATTTTAGTTTTTAAGATTTTACAAATTAGAATAAAAAAGTTACTTAGCAAAATAATTAATTTGACCTTAAGGAGATTTTTTTTTTTCCTAAAGTAACATAGACCGGATGGTTGTACCTATTTATGATGAGCTATGTTTTTATTTTCATGCTGATAAACTACCTAAGTGTTGCAATTTTATACATAATTGTTTATAATGTGTATTTGGACTACTCTGCTTAACTTCTATTAGAGTCCTACTTTATGAAAAACTAAATCTATCACTTAATATTTTATTTAATATTGAAATGAACACACATAAGAGCAAACAGATGAAGAAGATGAATAATATCTTAAGATTGGAGCTGTCAAACTATGCAAAAATCATAGTATATTATTAAGTCCCTTCTGTTATAGTCAGTTATTTCAAAAAAATAAAAATAATATATTTAAAAACACAGCCTCTCTTGTCTTTAAATAGCTCATGTCATTCAACTAATATATCGTTTTCTACACCTATGGTTTGGTTTTGTCCTTTCTAAATTAAACTGGATCGTCAAACAATTTAGGTGCCAATTTCTTTTATACCCTGAGAAAAGAAATGTCAAATAACTTTAGGGCTAGAAGTTTATCTTAATTACTATAAAATTATATAATCAATACCTAAAACTGTAAACTAGTAGCTGAATGCGAGATTGATTTTAATATCTTTATTTTTAGAGAAACTATATACAAAATTTACTGCAGGTAGAAAGAGAATAAGGTGTCCATGGACTCCATGGTTGACTATATACAAAAAGCATTTGGAAAAAGAACAATTAGGCCAATTTCACCTTTGCCTTCATATAGATTCAATTTTCTCTTTCACTTTGAGAATGAAAGTTTAAGTGCTTATATTATCACTTTTCCCCTGAAAAAAACTCCACCTAACAAATAAGCAAGTAGTTTTTCAGTTTGTTATAATATAGCTAGAAATCTGTCTTCTAAAATTACAGTAACTGCATAGAAAGAAAATCTAGTATAGACACGATGGTTTTTAAGACTATGTTGAAGCCATCTCAAAAATTTGGTTCTCTTACTATATAACACCTATTAGGCACGTTCTTTTTCTTCTAGTCCTTGGCACATTCAGAGAAATAAGCCCTATTTATTGTTGTCACTCCCATACAAACCTAATAAAGTCTACCTATGTATGACTAATCTCTATTAACCTTTATCTCCTAGAGAATTTCTTACATAAATGTAAAAGAATAATACAATGGTTTAATTTTTTTTAAAAAAGTTCTCATCATTTTGTCCAGTAGGCTAATCTTCACAATCAAAGCAAGTTCTCCCTTCATATTTAACACTGAAAGCCAGATTTATTTTTTCTAACTTTTGAACTTTTAAAAAATTTGTCATATAATTGCATGAGAAAATGATTTTGATATTATTTAAACTGAAAGTGAACTTTATCAAGAAGTTTCACTGATATTCTTTAAATATTCTGGAAAAGCATAGAAGGGTTTGAATTCAAGTAAAGTATATTTATGATTCGGACTTGAACCAGTGTGATGTATGTATCTGGCTATTGAGTTCATTGACTACAATATAGTTATCTGTTACATGAAAGCTTAATAAAAGAAACAGTTGAGCATTTTTATCTAACTCTGATCACAGTTCTACATGGTAAGTACATTACTCTTATTTCACCAGTGAGAAAATCAAGGGTGAGTGGACGGAGTGGCTTGCCCAAGGTCACGGTAGGAGTTAATTAGGCAGATCCCAGATCAAATGAAATCAGGCCTTCACAACTTCTAGGCTGTAGTCTTGGGAGTCATGGGACTGCTGGTCTGACAGAAGACAGTCAGTTCTCCTTAATAATGACATATTAGAACCAGTTAGTCAGGACTTAGAGAGGTTCTTCTCTAGAAGTAAGTCTGACAGAGCTCCACAGGATTGGCCCAAGGAAACCCTCCACATTTGGGGAAAACTCAAAACGAAGCAGACATTATATGGGGGGATTTCCTGAGGTCCTTTTCCAAGCATTTGGACATAATGATCACAAAAAAAATTTTTAAAACCAAAGAATAATTGTTGCATGTGTAAATTCACCTCTTTTTACTTGTTTGTTAATCCGAAGAGATTATTTCACACACACACACACACACAAAAGGAACCAAGTATAAAAATATAATTTCAAACAAAGATCATCAACTAGCAGCCTGTGGCATAAAATTTTGTTTCATCCCCACAGAGGTTTATTTTTTTTTAACTTAGTTTCAATGTTTTAAAAATGGGATATTTTTCCATAAAAGTCCAGAGTTATGTCTCCTCTTAAGAATTTGGGGTATCTGGCCACTCTGTACCCATAGTTTAGCAATTAGCTGAAGTATAATGGATTTCTATTACATTGTCCAGCTCACCATCACTTCACCCCTCATGCATTTCAATATGTTCGATTATGTTATTCACTTGAAACTTATAAATATTTTCTAGAGTGAAACACCAGTTCAAAGCATTTGTGGGATCCTTAGAGAACTGATTCAGTCTTGATTTTGCACAGACTCCTTTCCCAGCTTTTCTTGTTTCAATACCAACAGCTCCTCATAAAATTGGGAAAAGCTGATGAAAAAGAAAGAAGTAGGCTGTAACAGGTAGGTAAAGTCAGGCTCTGAGTCATTCACGCTTCTTTTCAAACAAGCTGAGCTGCCATTACTCTCCCAATCCCAATTTTTAGTGTAGAGGCTAAAACTCAGAAGGTTGGTTTGATTCCAAAACAGCAAAGAATTTCTCAATAGGCACCATCTCTCTCAGTAGGAGCAGCAGGCAGGTAAAGTAACCTGCCAATTCTCAATGCCTCTTTGGCACTGCTAAGAGAGGACCTGAGAGTAAAATGAGCAACAAATGGGGAGAAGTTCTATTCAGAATGAGATTCCCTGGTTGTGTTCCTCCCCTTTTCTCTGTTTGCATCCTTATAGCCCCCCATGACTTTCCCACTCATCCAGAGTTTTGAAATAGAGCAGAAACAATTGGCAGGTGATTTCAAGTCATTACCTGCCTGCCTTGCTAATTACAAGTCATTACCTACCAGCAGCATGCAGATTTGTACAGTTTGTGAGACACAGGGAGGGTCTACTTAACTGGAAGAATCATTTTTCTCTGACTTAAAAATGCTGGCATTGGCAGCCCTGTGCCTATCAGTGTTACATAATGTTCAGCTGGCACTCACTCTGTAAAGATCATCCTCAAAGATGTGCACACATGCATCGTGCATGGAAAAGTTCAGAAGGATATCCATAGTTTTCTATCATTTATCACTATTTACCTCAAATTTCACATTATTATGTATTAAGGGAAAAAAAAACACAAATTCCGTTTTATAGTTTTTCCTACTGTAACAACTCTTTGAAAACACACAAAATACAAAGTGAATACAACTTTATCACTTTAAAAGTACGTTTTATAATAAATATGATGTTAGATTGCCATCTGTTATTACATATCAATAAAATAGTTCCACTACAGTTTTAATTTCCACTTGCAGAATGGGTATTGCTAATGTCTGTAAATTATGCACATCTCTATTAAATAAAAGGTCCAACAAAAATTGTCATTTCTAATCCATAATATATAAAAATTGTGACACAATGGATAATTAAAAATTTTAATGCCTTCCTTTTTTTTTAAGAGTCCATTTCTGCTGCTTTCTTCTTTTAAATTTCATTTTATTTTATTGTCCTCCAATCTCAGCATAGTAAATACAGGACTTTACTAGCTTTTAATTGACATAGTTAAAACCCCATTATTATATTCTTGCATATCTTGGCAATGAACACAATATACCAGGTAAGTCATACATTGCATTTTCCCTGAACTTTGAGGATAAATTACAGGATTTTCCAAAATGACACTTGCTTTTTATTTAGCAGCTTGAACATAAAGACAGAACACTCTTCTGACTGCAAATATAGCAATTATACCAAGTTATGCTTTGACACTGTTACCACAGGCAAGTGGCCAAAGAGCATTCGCAGTCAAAATATCTAAGCAAGTTAACAAGCTCCCTTTACTCTCTACAGAGCAGGAGAAGAAAGGGAATCCAACCCCCGAGAGATGTTAAAATGAAGAAGAAAAAAGTCTGTTCATGTTTGTTAAAGAAAATAGTGTCAGTATCTTGGGCAGATCAAGGTGTAGAATCTGAAGCCCTGACGGATGCCCAGACCTATGTTTGACAGGAAGCCTTTTTCCAGGTCAGATCTGCTTCGTGATCTCAACTAATGAATGACTCTAGTCTGCAAGCCCTTGCATTGGAACTACACCTTGCTTTCATGGTTTGGTCATAGTGGTCTGCCCTCCCTCTCACCCCCATCCCTTGTAAGACTGCATTTTGCCTCCTCTTTTTTCAGCTCCATTTTATAAAATATCACTACATTTACATTGAAACTAATTAAGTAAACTCCAAAGAACTGTTACCAGTCATTTTGCTTCAGCCAGAGATATCAGGTTTAATTAGGTGATCAGTGTTGATGAGGTACAAAAACAAAAGCTATCTCCTATTTGAAAAGGTATAGGCCCTAAAGAGACCCAGTCTTCCCACTATGACATAAATAATAATTGAGCAAGTCGAAGAAGAAGAAAGAAGGAAGAAGAAGAAGAAGAAGAAGAAGAAGAAAAGAGAAGAAGAAGAAGAAGAAAGAAGAAGAAGAAGAAGAAGAAGAAGAAGAAGAAGAAGAAGAAGAAGAAGAGAAGAAGAGAAGAAGAAGAAGAAGAAGAAATGACAAGCATGAAAAGAGTTTTCTGTTAAAGACAAAAACTTTCAACTAAGGTTTGTTTTCTCTCTTTTTGCCAGGTGATTTAAAAAACAAACAAAAACAAACAAACAAAAACACCATTCAAAGAAATAGCTATAACCAAAATTGATGTCACCATAACACAGAATATAAAGTGGTTCTAACAAGTATAATTTTTGCAAGCGATTAATCAAAATCTATCTAGCCAGTCATCTTCAATGATTATCAACAGGCATGCTTAATAGTACAATAGTATGAAAATAGTTTATTTTTCCCCAAGTTACCTGCCATATAACAGCTTTTTTTTTTTTTGTATATAAAACAAAAGTTCAAAGTTAGTATAGTAGTTAAAAGATCTAAATTTTAGGGTGATAGATTTCCTGTTCATAAGAAAAACTATTGATTCTACTTGGCCCCACTTCAAACACAACATTATGGACTAAAATGAGCCCCATTTCTGTCATTCACTAAGAATGTGTTATTTTGATATATTGGCAATAAATAATATAGGATGTGGTAATTATTTTTCAATCAATTTTTTATGAATAATTTGTCAAACTCTAATACACAGATATATTGGATCTTAAAAGAAGATGATATTTTTTTAAAGAAAGATAGTTTGCTTTTATTAAAATGTTTATTGACTTAGAATTTGAAAATTTGAACGCATTGTTTTATTTTCATACTATAGACTTAAGGAAGTTGGACTTCCTATCACAGTGGAAATTCATGTCATTAGCATCTTAACTCTTACTCGTAAACACATGCACACACAAGCACACACAGAGAATATGAAGGAAAACAAATACATTGATTTCCACATGATAAGCAGTGTATCTCTTTTGTTTCTAACTGATATTTATGGTGTGAAGCAGCTCTGAATAATGGCTCTTTTATACTGTTGTTAAATAATTTTACTGGAATTTTTGTCCAACAAATGCACATAACTTTATATGACAGAAAAGCCTTAAGGCAAGTCTGAAACAATCATACAAGTTACCAAAAAGGCCAATGCAATATTTCCCAAGTTTAAGTACACCTCAAAATTCCTTTTTCAGCTCCTAAAATGTTGAAAGAAAAATAATTTTCTATGTTGGCATTTAAATGGTATCATTCCGTGTGAAAAGAGTTACTGAGACATTTGTTGAAAGTCAACAAAAATAATTTGGACATATTTTGAACTTATTTTATCTGACTCCTCGACATTTAATTTGGTGTGAAAAACGGCAATGGTAGAAAACAGATGTTAAGGGGCCAAGTATACAGCAGAGGTCAAAACAAACATAAAACACCACTTCCATTTCTAAAAGAGAAAAAAAAAAATGATTCCTCCAGCAACAGGTTCTATGTTAAACCTGCTTTTTTATTGTTCTGCTTAGGATATCTGTAGACTGCACAATGCAATGCTGTCTGCCGTGGAGCAATACCTCTCAGCACTGGTAATTTAAGACTTTCTTCTCTGTAATACACTGAACCATCATAACCTGTCTCTTCCCATTTAGTTTAACCTACAACCACCACATACTGATTTGGCTGTGTGTGGCTTTTTCTATTGCCATTTATTACTCTGCTCGACTCCTGAAATTCTGTTTGCAATTTAAGGCCACAAATTAGAAGCGTAAGTCATCTGTTTCCTATAATCCCCCTGTCAGGACTGGAATCGCATTTGGAGCTCAGCACTGAGTCTGGGCCTAGGCCCTTACAGACTTTCTGATTGGCTGGCCTCACTAAAAGCTGCAACAGAATAAATAAAATGCTCTGAGAAAATAAACCTTTTACCAAAGCGGGGTGGTGGGGGCGGGGGAGGAGGGGGAGTGAGAGAGAGAGAGAGAGAGAGAGAGAGAGAGAGAGAGAGAGAGAGAGAGAGAGAAAAAAGAAAAAGAAATCAGTTTCAAATATTTTCTTCTCCCTTTCATAATTATCAAATCAATAGTTACAGTGGTAGGTTGTTGTTCTCCCCTCCCCCCAATAAATAACAGATCCAAATATTACTTTTTTAAGGGCAAAATGCTAAGTATTGAAGATTCCATATGTGAGTAAAGTATAAAACTGCTTCAATCAGCTATGTGTTTTTGCTGCATACAGACTATTTTTGTAAGTCTTGCCATATTTATTATAAAACATATTTTTTAATATTGCAGATGTACTAATTAGCTAGGGTATTTTTTAATTAATAATGTGATGATAAAATCTTTTGCTAAGCTAAAAATCTGTGAAGTCCTAATCCAACGAGCAGGCTTTCCCTTTTAAAATATTTTGGCAAATTTCACTTACTATCCCTGGATTTTATAAAAAGCCTTCAAGAAATCAAATACAAAATCAATTTATCTTTTTAAAAGACATCAGTCCTTTATAAAATAAGAATTTCAAAATTTTGGGAATATGTTTCTTCTTTCCTTTTTTTCTCGGTTCATTTTAACAGATTTTTCTACTATCCCTGCTAGGGCTTTAGACTCTTTCAGCATTTCTATGTTAAAATATTTCCATTTTCTTTCCATTATACTTAAAGTACACAACAGATCAGATAATATATTAATGACAGCAAAATAAAAAACATAAATGGAGAGAAATATAGAATAGCCACATCTTAAAATGTATTCTGAGTTCTTAGTGCAATTGTAAATTGCCATTGGGCTTTTAAAAAATCATTAGTTAACAGGAATAAAATCCAACAGACTGACTCATGTTTATTAATATACTTATACTAGCTATACCTGGGCCAAAAGGTTGGAAATAAATAGATCAATATTAGCTGAATGCCCCAAAAGCAGAGTTTGTATTTCAAAAGAAAGCAAAGTTCAATGGGGAAAATTCTATATGTGATTCAAGCTAAATTTTAGCCAAAAATAAAAATTAAGTTAAAAAAATAGTAGCGATTTTTAGAGACAAATGGTTTTTAAGAAAGACAAAAGAATTTAAAGAAAAACAAAGACTCATAATATTAAATTATTTTAAAGTTATGTGATTATTTACAATAACACTTCTGGAAATGTTTTGTGCTTCTGTAACTTAAATTTGGTTTCTACTTTTTTTACATCACTCTTTGCAGGCTGTTAGTCTATGGTGTGGCCTGTGATCTTTGGTTATTTAAAAGAAACAAAGGAGGAAAACTCGCCAAGACGTCGAGGTTTTTAAAAAAATAGTTACTGTACATGCGCACTCTGATTATTTTCTAGATTTTTTTTTCAACTATACGTTCTCTGTTGCAGATTTATTTAATAAACAAATGCATCTTCTGGGCCTATAATACACAAATGCATGCTACTGTTAATTCATTTACAGAATGCGCCGTGATGGCCCCTGAGCAAAAGAGCAATCTTGTTATAATGAATGTGTACTATTCTTAATAAGCACACTGTAGCAACGACCCGCACTGCGCACAAAAGCACACCCAAACCATTTGGTTTGTTCCCAGAGCTCGGACACCAGCACCACTATTAAATAGCTGTGCGCTGGGAGAGCAATCCAGTATTGGCATGCAAATGAGCGCACGAAGAGGCCAGATGCTGCTCTTTAGAAAGGAAAAGTGCCTCAGCTCAAATTTGGAGGGGAGAGAGAACCTGTGAATGTTACAAGCTCAAGGCAGCTTCGAGATTGTGTTCCATTATATTTCTGACAGGGGTGGAACTGCCAGTGGGATGAACCTAGGAAAGATGAATAGAACAGAACTTTCTGTAAACATGTGAGCATTCAAGCGCTTCATATTTCCATGGGTCCGCTAGAGATTTCCCACCACGTTTTTGGTTTTGTTTTCCGGTTTGTTTGTTTAAAATTTGTTTGTTTGTTTTTTCTTTTCAGGTTCGGAAAGATGCCTCTTGTTTTGCAAATTTGAGAGATTTATCTCTGCTTTTTAGTTGAAGGTGTCATATTCGCAGGAGTTTAGTGATTCTCGAAAGCTTTATCATTTCAAATAAAATATTAGCTTATTGAAAAGAATGTGAATTTTTTCAAACTAACTCATCAAACATGATATTCATCTTTTGGTGAGCTTTATAAATTTGTGGTGGAAATTCGACCCATTCGTAGCTGCCTTTATCTTATCACAACATTGACTGCCTCAAGGATAGAGTAGGAGGGGAAGCCAGTTCGCAAGAGAATGAACCAGGTCTTGCAACAACTTTGATAGGCTGTATTCCAATCAGCATCAGGACATTGTTTTTTCCCTTGGCTCATTTTTCATTTTCTTTTCTTCTCAAATGTTTAGGAAGTCATTGATTTATTTGATTTCTTGAAGATAGTTAGAGATGATAAGGATGGAAGTCACAAGCATGTGTTTTGAGAAAAGGACTAATGAAAATGGGGAAGGAACACTCATTATGTATGGCAAATTCACAAGGGGAGATAACAGGATTCCTGTGACACAACTAATTAAAATATATAAGTGTAATGTGTCCCCTTTATAATAATGGCATTTGGGGACAAGACCTTCCTCTACCTTTGTTATTAATCATGTAACAATAGAATATACCATATATCTTATTCCTATAAACATTTATTTGAATACCTACTATAGGCTGGATACTGCTCAAAGCTCTAAGAATTGTTTTTCACAGAAAATAAAATGGCTCATGGTAGTGGCCAAATCTACACATTAAACCTCCTGATCATGAATTAATTATAAACTGCAATAAATAAATCTTTTCTGCAGAAATACTGACCAGTAAAAAGAGAAATGGATATAAATATATCTGGTAGGATTATGTCAATTATTTTTCTTAGTTGATCATAGCGGTTTCTCTATATTTCTGAGCAGCCTTTCTCCATCAGTCGATTAGTCTGTAAAATTTATTCATACACTTAATAGATATTTATTGAGCACCATATTAGTTTTGTAGGGCTGTATATGTAACAAAGTATCACAAATTGAGTGGCTTAAAACAACAGAAATTTATTCTCTTACAGTTCTGGAGGTTAGAAACTCAAAATCAACATGTCAGCAGGGCCATGCTTCCTCTGAAACTTCTCAAGAAGGATGCTTCGTTGTTTCTTCCAGCTTCTGATAGCCCCAGGCATTCTTTGGCATATGGCAGCCAACTGAGATCTGCTTCTAACTTCACATGGCTGTCTTCCCTCTGTGTCCGTGTCTGTGTCTCTTCTCTTTTTAATGACACCAGCCACATCGCATTAGGGCCCACCCTAATTCAGTAAGACCTCATGTTATCCTGATTATATCTGCAAAGAACTTATTCCCATATAAAATAACCATCACAGTGACTGGAGGTTAGGACTTCAACATCTTTTGTTGCGGGGACACAATTCAACCCATTACAAATACTTACTGAATATTAGGCACTTGCACTTGGGAATTTTATCGATAGCGATAAAATCCTATGAAATCTGTTGTGGAATTCACTATAAGAAGGTTTCTGAAGACATTCTTACTTCATCATAGAGAGTCCTCCCTATGAGAACTCAGGAGAAAATGATCTTAGGATTCAGCATAAGGGATCATTGAGTTTCTTCCAATTGCCTTTTTAACATTTTAAATGCTATTAGTTTCATCTATTCTTGTTTTTGTCTTTGAATTGGCTGCTAGCAAGTTCAGAATTAAATTTGGACAAACCACAAATAAGTATATAATAACCCATATATATTGAACTTTACCCATTTCTATCTTATTCTTCTACCTTTTATTTCCTTTTGCCATTTTACATTTTTTTTTTAAATCTTGGCAATGTGTTATTGGAAATGGCATTTAATAACTAATTCTAAAGCAAAGCAAACCAGAAATATATAATTTTTAATTAATTAGGATAAATCCAAATTAATTTGATTTTCCCTAAAACAAATATGATTTAAAAGACAAAATATACTGTCAAAAATAATACCTTCTAAATATTAACCTATTTGTTCTTAATGAGTGGGGATAATAAAATATTAATGATATGATATAGGACATTTATAAGTTAGATTGAATCCTCATGTAATACTAAAGTTTGAGGGAAATCTTTGAGACAACAAATTTCTGAAAACATCTTTATGCCCTATAATGAATGAAAAAAGAAACCCAAGAAATTAATATGATCACTTGTTTCAGATATCTGAAAGCTATCAAATAGCAGAAGGAACAGACATTGTATTCTCAGGTACATTAGTATCAATTGGTATAGAATATTATAAGACAGTGAGAAGAACTAATAACCCAAAATGTTCAACACTGGGAAAAGGATGCCCCATTCTCAACTCTCCATTATTAGAAATGATTAAGCCATGAATTAGATATCTGAAATAATAAATCTAAGCAATTAGTCAGAATTTGGCTCAGAGAACTGTATTTCCTTCCATACAACTCCAAAATCCTAATATTAATGATTCTATAGGTAGTTTATTTTTAATTTTTTAAAATTATAACCATTATTTTATTATAATTAGATCCATTTAAGCATTTCCAAATTTACAATTTCACATTTAGAAAAGAATTGGACATAGTAATGGGTCTATCTAGGCACCAATTGTCTGCCAAAACTTCCTTTCTACAATCTTACTGAATACCCAGACACAAAACCTAGAATTTGGAATTTTGGACCATTTTTCACCTTAATAATTTTTTTAAAATAAGCAACTGAAACTTAGCAAAAGAAAATTATTTGTCCAATTAGATGCAGCAAGTTTAGAGTATTATCAGAATTACAAGCCACCAGTCCTGAGGCAGCATTTGGGGATGTAGCCATACCACCTTCTAAAGAATCAGAAAATTATGACAACCATTACCCAACCACTCAATTCAAGTCATATATGGCTTCTCCTTATGCAACAACCAGACGTCTGGTTTCTAAATCCAGTCACTAAAAGGCATAGGGTGACCTTGCGGCTCTTTGGGTGGCAATTGTGAATGTGGTTCCAGAATCTCATAATTTTCAGAACGCATCCATGCACCTTGACTATTCTTATGACTAAACTTTCCTCCTATTCACACACCACTGAGCAGAATTTCCTTATGGCAGGATGGCAGGATTTACTCAATTATCTCCCTGTAAACATGTCTACTGTGCTGTGCCACCCTTTGATTCCTAGGTTTTCTTTCAAATGAATGTACATTCAGTTTAGTAGATAAGATCATCACTACCTACTCCCTTTCCCTGATGGATGACAGACTATTGCAACAAAAACTGAGCAGTCCCTCTATGTTATTTCTGGCTTTACCAGTGACATGCTCTGTAACTTTAGCTAAGTCACTCACCCTTTCTATGAACAAAGTCCTTCAGTGGTAAACTGGAAGTTGTTAGTTATACCAGATCATGTTCAGGAATCACTGAAGTCTGCACTTGAAAGTTCCTATAGACAAGGGAAAGTATTATCATCATTATTATTATTGTTTAGGACTAACATAACTGAAGAACTTGAAGATTTAAGATCTCCCCACGGATTTTACTGTGGCCTCCAGAATCTGAGATTTAATTTTAAAAGAATTAAATTTCCAGTCTGCTTTACAGAGGTGACTGTGAGAGCACATGCTGATAGACTGTTGTCTTCAGAGGCAAAATCCAGACACACAAAGACAATGCCACAGCTCAAACAGGGGGTGACCCTTACCCATTCATCTTAATGGAGTGTTAAACTTGAAGCCTAATTAGGTCCACTTAAATGCCAACATTATTATACTTTTCCCTGCTTATCTTCATACCAGAAACAATCAACTAATGCACTCATTTAATCCGAGTGCGTGCAACGATCACATCCAGACACCCTGTCATTTTGATAGCCTGCTTTGCAGTCATAAAAGTACAAGTTTTAAACTTGCACTTTGGTTGTTTTTAATTATCCATATAATTAGATTACTTTCTATTACCTTGAAATTTTAGAGGTGAGACTAAATACACATATGTATGACGTTTGTAAGGCAATGGGGCCTGATTACTATTCCCATAAGAAACTGGTATCAAACTTGCTCCCAGGATGACAAACTAAGATGTGTCAAATGAAAGATCCCATTCCTGCCCTTCAGAGAAGGTCGTAGCTTTATAGTTTATAAATTGTGTATGTGTCTGAACTTCCTACATTCCCTTTCTTATTCATCATTGCTGCCTGGACTCCCTTTTAATTTTTAATTCCTACAACAAACCTTGGAAGAAACAGAATTAAGAATATATAAATCCACACTTGCTTATGTTAAACCTAGGAGGATCCAGATCTAGGTGCTCAATTCAAAGTCTTTGACTGCCTTATAAAATATCTTATAAAACTGTGCTTATTTACTCATGGCTGTAAGGAGATTAGCCTGTTTTTCTTTAATGGGCTCTGTGCCAAGATGGCATACAAGAAAATTTGTGGAAGTTCGTCATCTAGGCTTGTGGATAAAGACATTGGTGGGTGTCTTCAAGATGAGACAAATTTCTCACTTATCTACTTACACTCTCTTCCCCCTAAAGCTATACCTCATATGCTCCAGGATCTGAATATCAAAGAAAATGAGGCTTGGAGGAACATTTTCCAAATGTGTCTGTAGTAGGCACTGCTAGTGTACATCTTGGTTTTCCTACCCTTCCTAGACAAACAGAAAACTGTATTTCTTAGCCCTCTTTGCAGTTGGGTGGGACTATAACTAATTCTGGCCAATGGGTTGGAACATGAAGTTCACTCTAGGGAGGAAATACTTGAGGGCCAATGCATAATCTTCAATGCTCTTTTTCTCTGCTTAGACAAACCCTGGAGCCCATGTTGAGAGAAGAGTGTCATGAGAAGAGTAACCTGGAATGCTTGGTCTTTGCATGGAAAGACTTGGAGAAATGCTTGGGCCAGCAGAAGGTTTACATGACTGAAAATAATACTGTTTGGTTAACCATTAAGATTTTGATATTCTTTGTTACTACAATACCTAGCCTATCTGATCTAAAAAAAAAAAAAAAAAAGTCTCAGAATTAATTTCCAAGTGTAACCTCACTAGATGGACATCCATATAGAATTGTCATCGCTGCCTTCTTCCAGCTTCAAATACAAAAGAGTGAACAAATGAAGATGGGAAAGTCCCTCTAAACAGCCCACCATGCTTTGATTTCACTCCACATTGTTGATTCCCTTGTGTCTTATACTTTGTCTTGAAAGAAATGAATTAAGTCACTTCATAGCTGCTCTTTTCCACCAAGAAAAAGACTTGGAAGACAGTGTTTGCTCACAATGCTCGAGGCATTTTCCAGAGACAGGGAATTAACACCAAAGCCAGGCCAGAGTCTAAGAGGCTTGGGAAGAACTATCCCTTAGGTGAAACCCTGAAATTCAGGTTTGCATTATTGAAGCAGGCACCAGGGCAAATGCCTATTAGCTAGCTCAGAAATAAGAAACTATCCAGAGAGCCATTGAGGAGAATTGGAAAAACAAAAGTTGTAATAATCTTAAAAGGGGGCTTATGTTCATAAAAATATCAAATTATATCTGAATTGAGCTAAGGGGTATTTTTATTGAGCCTTATAGATGGTACTTGCAAACATCTAAACTTCTAAAACAGTGACTCTGACAACTTTGAAAGGTAAAGAACCAATTTTTACTTTGACAGGAACATGTTTATTGTGTTTACATTACATAAGGTCACATGGGCCTAAATGGTTTCTGACTTCAGAAGGAGTTTATTTCCTACTTAAACACTCCGTTATGCAAATTCCCTAGCTGATCCATGGATACTAATGAGCTCCAGCAGGGACTTAAGAAGGAAAGTGAGCCTTAGGGAGCCTTAGTAAAGAAAGGAGTGAAAGTGTGGGATGGAGAAAAAGGGAAAGCTACCACTGGTGAGGAATGGGCAGGCCACATAGTCAGGGAGCCCTTTGGATTAACTAAGTAAGTGTCAGCTTGGCTGGTACAGGAAGACCATGTGCATATTGGAAGGCATGCTCACATCAGAGTCAATTGGGACCGGAAAAGCAATTCTTCAACTTACTAGCTCTGTGATCTTAGGTAAGTCAGTCTTCACAACAGAAAAATAAGGATGAAAATACCTATTTCATAGGTATTAGTGGAGGATAAAATTTTAGAAAGACCATGCGTGCAATTGTCCTAGTACACTAACCATACATAGTAAGTTTTCAGTTAATATTAATTCTTACTAGATTTGCATGCTATGGGAGTTTAACTTGTAAATAAAACCATATATACATAGCGAATGGTAATAATAGTATTACAGGTGAGTCCTCTCAATGATTGGGTTTCCCTAAGCACGCAGGGAGACACAAGTCTAACATTTCTTCAGTAGATCTCAGTTCCGAAGTGGTTCTCTTACTGTGAGCATTTCCTAGGAATGCATGAGTGATACAATGGTCTTTTTAGGAATTTTTCACTTAAAATTTCTTTTGGTATTTGACCCCTAAATACTGCATATGATGCAATTCTACTATAAGGAATCCTGTATTGCAATTTGTGAAGATCACTCACAGTTTTGCTAAGCACTATTTTTATTTGGTCCCTCTTCCACTGTGACAAGTAACATGGTGTTGCAAAAGTTATAGCACTGGGGTCAGCAGATCTGGGTTCAAATTTTAGTTTCATCATTTACTAGTTCTGACACAAAGATAAGTCCTGAACCTCTTTGAACTTCCATTTCCTTATAAGTAATTTGGGATAACCTCAGAGGAATGTAGTGAAGATTAAATCAAATAACATATGTAATGTTTCTAACATAATGCAAACAAAAATATTAACTCTCTTTTCAGCCCATAAACCCCTATAATCCTAATATAGAGTTACCAGAGCATTGTATTATTTGTGAGCATCTCTCTCTCACTAGATTATGAGTTTCTTGAAGGCAATGGCTAAGATCTTTTGTACTTTGTACTGCATGTATCTGGAAGGATAGAGTTAAGAATTTAGCTAAGGCAGAAGGAGAAATCAAGAGTGATTATTGATTTCAGAGCACAAATGAAATAAATAAAACTATATATTATCCTTTTCCTTGTTATCCCTCTCCACCCCAAAGTAAACTTAAAGAAGTCATCTGTAAGCATTGTCTCTACTCATCTCAAATGCTCTCCTCTGTATACTCTAAAAGGCATCCTTTCCCATCATTTTGATAACTGCTTTGGCCAAAGTCACCACCGACCTGCATGTTGTCGGATCCAATACTCTATCTTACTCAATCTCTCAGCACCATTCAATACAGTTGACTGTTGTCTTTTTCTTGAAAGGCTTTCTTGTCTAAGCTTCCATGACACCACACCTTCATGGCTTTCCTCTGTTCGGTCTTCTTTGTTGACTCTTCCTGTTAATAGGCTTCTAAACTTTACAATGCCATCTCATTCTTGGCCCTCTTCTCTTTATACATCTTCTGACTAGTGAGCGCATTCATTCATTCATTGGATAGTGAGCACCACCCAAATGTTAATGAATACCACATCTTTATCTTTAGCCCTTATCATTCCCCAGAAAACCAGGCTCATCTAACCAGTTATTACTTGAGGTCTCCATTTGTATGTCAAATAAATGTTTCAAAATTCACATGCGTGAAAGAGAATTTTTTATTTCCTCCCCCCACCCCAATCGACTCCTGCCTCAGGGTTCTCCATCTCAATAAGTAGCACTGTTCTTCCTGAAGATCAAGATGATGAAATCAAGACAATGATCTAGCAAGGCTTCTCAAACTTTATATGAATCACCTGCAAGGGAGAGAGGGCTTATTTTCTAAGTCAGTAGCTCTGAGTCAAAGCATATGATTCTGCATTTATAACAAGTTCCAAATGATGTGATGCTGCTGGTCCTCCAATCCCATCCCCACACATATTCAAAAACTCAGCGATATTTAATCAACCACATTTCTCTAGAATCTGACTATTCTCCAACTCACAACATCTGGTCAATGTTGCCATCATCTTTCTCTTGTACTACTGTCATAGATTCTCAACAATTTTTCCTTGTCCTGCAGGATGTTAATGTCCACTGCAGCCTTATAATGCTAATCACATCAGATATATTTTTTTAAATCACAGCTTCAGTTATATCCCATCAACGACTCTAGAGTGAACCCTGCCTCTTGTTCAACCTCATTTGATATTACTCATTCTCTGGCCTATGATGCTCCACACTGATCTTTCATTTCTTAACCTTGCCAAACACATTCCTACCTTGAGGCTTTTGCACTTGCTGCTCCCTCTGCTTGGAAGGCTCTTGCCCTTGATCTTTCACATGTCTGGCTCCTTTCTGTCATTCAAATCACAGCTTAAATGTCATCTCAGAATGACCTTCCCCAACCACTCATTCCAAAATAGCCACTCTGTAACCTGTCACTTGGTATCAAATCACTGTTTATTTCTCTCGTTTCACTTATTGCTATGTGATATTTTTCTGGGTTGTTTATTTGCTTATGTTCTGTCTCTCTTCTTCTTTCCCTCCCTCCATCTCTTCCTTTCCCCATCCTCCCACCCACACCAAGAGGAAAGCCCCAGGAAAGCAGAAACTATGTCTCTCTTGTTACTAGTTATGGTTCCTGCATCTAGGTCAATTCCTGGAATGTAATAGACACTCATCAACCACTTGATGTATGATTAGATAAATAAATGATTGAATAAAAAGTTCTGGAGTCTATTACTAAATGAGAGGGAATATGCAGCTGCCTGGCATCTGAGCCTTCCACTTTGTCCTGCAGGGCCCTTCTTAACTCCTCTGAGCCCACCCAAGCCCACATCATATACTTAAAAGTGAAGATGAGCACCTGGGGATGAGTTGTCATCATTTTTGTCATTAAAAGACATGTGTTCCATAGTTTCTGCTACAAGCACTAGAATTATGCTTATTTCAAAACAAGCCAGTCGGTTTCCCAAATAAAAAGAGCAGCCCCTCTGAACATGGACTTATTTTCCATGACCCTCCACTGATCACTTTCGGAAGCTTTAATTGACTCCATTGCCATTTATTATTTGAGAGGTGAAAACTAACACATAGCAATTTTAAAATGTAGTTTGATTGGATTATTAGAAAACACATGCATGGAAATAGGGTACTTCTGGTGGATCACAACGTGTGGTCCCCCAGCCAGTATCATCTGTATCACCTGAGAACTTGTTAAAAATGCAAATTATCAGGCTCTGCCCCTGATCTTCTGTCCGGGGACTCTGGAGATGAGGCCAAGCAATCTGTGTATTAAAGATTCTCCAGATGATTTTGATGCATGCTAAAATTTGAGAACCACCAAATTAAACCATGTACATATGCCCTTATGAGTTTCCATTTCTTAGGAAAGTTGGTGACCTTATGAATATTTAGTCTAGAAATTAAATAATGTCCAAAAGAGTGACTCATACCTATGCAAGCAGATATTCTAGAACACTTTCAACTGAACTAAGTTTATCCAGGGAATAGGAATCAACCTAACTCCTTCACTCAGCTTCCTTTTATCTTTTATAACACACTCTCTTGTTCCCTCCAGTTTAGCTGATACCACTCTAGTGCCACAACTGGTTCTTAGCATTCGAGGAAAGAACTAACAGAGTTTTAAACTAACCATGCTAAGTAGCTCTCCTACACACATTCTCTCACATATAACAACCTATTTAGTTGCTAAAAGAAATTCCATGTGTGCAGTCATATCTGAACTATGATATGTATTTCACCCAGTCGTTTAATGAACCAAATCTCAGCAATGTCAACTTGTATTCAATTCAGGCAAATATGATATTCTTAGCTACACAACTACGGCATCTATCTGCTTTCAGTTTTGATCCTAGAAATATTTAAGTGTCAGCCATCAGTAGTTTCAAGATGAGTTACATAAGTTAGTAGTGAATAAATTTGTTTTCTAAAAGATCGATACTTGCATGTATTAATTCCCAGTGTTGGTGGCTAAAAATCCATGCATCACTGTAGATCCATGTTTTATTTTCAAATTTAAAACAAAAGCAGATATTATAGGTTGCTTTGTAGGTCACAGTTTCCGTGAATAGTCACTTATAGAGACAAAGCCCTTTTTTCTACTACCAAGAGCAAGTATATTTGTTGATTCTTATTAAATTTCCCAGTTGTCAAAAGAGAAAATATTAGTATTATAATTAGAGTCTAAAATTGAGGGTGCTATTGTCACAAAAGGTTGAGATGAAGAGAATGTAGAGGACATTCCAGAAAATTTGAATAAACTACGTGGTTATCACTTGGTTACATCTGGGGGTTTGGGAACTAGAAAAACTTGTTAGCAAAAAGTGGAGAACGATATTGGAAAGTTGTTACTTCGATTGCCCTAACATATTCTAGGATGTCATTCATTCTTATATGGATTTAATCTTCTTATCAACCTTATGGTGCAAAAAAGAAAAAACTAAAGGAAATATTAATCCTATTCTTCGATGCCAGTATTATGAAAATTTCTACTTTACTTTAAATATTGCCCTAATTGTAATACCATTTCACAACTATATTAGACTTGATTACTGAAGCACCTTCATATCCATATAGTACATTTAATAATCATTATGAACCTGTGAGGAGAGCAGACCGAAGATTATTTTCTCTATTTGAAATATCAACATCTGTAAGTAAGAGATGCTAAGTGACTTACTCAAGACCACATAACAAATTTGCATGGAGTTTAAGTGAATTCCAGGTCTAGCACCTTTTCTATTATACAGTACACATTTGACTACAATTCCTAGACATCCTAGGACATAGTAGAAGAGATCCTTGTTCAATAATGCAGTGTTGCTTTACTCTATCTTGATTATGTAATTTTGGGGGGCATAATTACAAATGTTGGTTTAGAAATTATATTCACTGACTGATATGAGAGATCACCTTCTAGACTCAGGCTCATCCCGCACTTTGCAATGTTTCTTATCATGCTAAATGTAAAATGTTGAGAGTAGCAAGAGCAGGATGGATAAAGAAGGGCATTCATTACAGGAAGGAACAGCACATATCGATTTTTCTTTCCTTTGTAGAAACAGGTAATACAATTTCATTGCCTATTCAATATGAAAGGAGAACTTAATGGAGCAATGGTTTATGATTCGGCCCTGGTGTCAGACTTCCTTTCCAGCAATCTCTCCTCCATCTCAGACACTACCCCAGGACCCTAAGTAACCAGATAGCTAGATCTACCCATTTGGGACCAAATGACTTTGGTTCTGCAGAACATGAGATGGAATATATGAAAGAAACTAATGAGTGAGGGCCACTCTTTACAGGTGTTTACCTACAGTCACTGTGGCTAAAGAACACTGGAGATACATGCCCACTGCGGCTGTCCTTCATTCAGTAGCACAAAAGAAAAGGCCATGTTCCCCCGGATGATGTGATTAACAGTCCTAAGGTCATGGCAACTTGAGAACATATTTGTTGCGGCAGAGTTTCTTCCAGGCAAGATATAGTCTCAAAAAACAGAGGGGGTTAGGTTTGTTCAGCACGTTTTGGTTTATTTCCTTAAAGCCAGATGTGAATGTTGTTGCAAGGCAATTCTCCATAGGTCTTTTATATGTGGCATTTCTTACAAGCAGAGGCACTGACATCATTTGTTCCAGATAATCTGTGCCAGGACATTAGCATAGTGCACAATCTCGGAAGATAGCGTCTTCCTTCCAAGCAATGCACCAGCAAGCTGGTTGCCCAGTATGAAACTTTCAGACTCTCAAAGTGCAGGATTTCTATCCTGTAATATAATTTAACTGTACATGAAGGTATCACCTGTCTCTGTTGGCCTCAGTAAAAATGGGGAGTTTAGGGAACCAAATATGCTGCTACTTATGCTGCTTGTTGAGTTGTGAATAATAAAATCCTTTGTCTCTGACCAACATCTCTCTTGCTGAACTGAGTTTGAAATGACCAGGTAAAAATAACAGTTTGTAAGAGTTGTGGTCATTCATATTCAGTTTTTTAGGTAAGTTTGCTATATTACAGATTCACGGTGTTAGTCACACTTTGTTGCTACAAAGATTTGTATTGAATTTTACTGCTGATCCTCCCTGTTGCCAGCTTCATGAGCTGGTTTCCCATCTCATTGGGCTAAAGAAAAAAAATTAATGGAAAAGTATTTCTATCGACCTTGGTTCAACACTGAAAAAATGCTGAGAAGTTATCCAATACTTTACATGTTTGCCTACATGAACAAATTAGGTTAAAATAAACTTCATACATAAATTACTCTAACAGATCTCGACCTCCTGTAAAGCCCCACACATGTATTTCTGGAAATTCCCAAGAGCTGTGTCCTGTGTACTCCATTCCTTCCACATCTACCATGTTCTGTCTCTAACTTATTATTCCTGTCACCTTGACCATTTTGTTCCTGCAACTCTCTTGATTCAGAACAGTAGTTCTTCACTGGTGGTGGTCTGTACCCCATTACACACTACAGGTCCCATCAGCATCACAGTTCAAGTGGAAAGTGCTAGGGGAAAAGTTTCTTAGGGATCACATAGCATAGTGACACTTTTAGTGCATCTTTAGTGGCATAGTCCTTTCTGCTCTGATGTCTGTGGAGGAAGGGAGATGGGTCTTTCCCTACCATGATATACTTAGTGCATACTCAGTGTTACTTGGGCGACAAAGTTCTTTCTAGCCATATCCAGAACCAGATTTAATTATGAACCACCATGTAGGATCCAACTTCTCCTCCTCATCTTCAGTGGCATATGGGTCAAGCTAATCATACATGTAGCTTTCTTCCCTCAGGATCTGTTCTCTTTAAAGTTTCTTGGACTCTCTTCACAAAGAGCTTTATGGAGACAATCTTCCACTGGACTAGACATGCTCGAACCCCTAGGGGTTCTTGCCTCAGGCTTCTGCATGGCTCATTTCTTTATCTCCTTCAAGTCTGGTTCAAAAGTTATCTGGTCAGATAAGTCTTTCTTGACTACCCACTTAAAAATGTTAGCCTTCACTCCCACCCAAGTTATCCCCTTCTCTGCCTTATTTCACTCTGTTGCACTAATTACTTCCAAATGCATCTAAAATGGATTTCTTCTGTTATCATTGTCGTCCCCCACTGAAATATAAGTTCAAAGAAGGCAAGGGTCTTCGTTTCTTTGTCTCACTGAAGTGCTTAGAAAGGGGCCCAGCACCCAATTGATCCTCAATAAATACTTAAAGAGTGAATGACTAAATTCTTGATCAGGCCACATGTGTAATGTGCTTCTCACATAAATTCCATTGGCTATATGCTCATTAAACCTTCTGTCCAGTAAACTATTTTGGCTAAAAAGATAATTGTGAATAATGATGCAAAGAAATTATACTCACATGAAGGACCGAGTAGTTGGGTAAATAATAATAATCTAGTCTTTCCTTCTGGTCACCTTTCACCTTCGAAATAAGGGCAGAAAATGCAAATACCTTTAGCCTGTTCTTTGTAAGGATTAGCCATTTTTAAATCTACACAGTTCTTATATCCAAAAATTTAGTTATTTTTAATCCCTTTCTTTTTCTGTTGCCACTTAACATTCCTTCAGAAATAAATTAAAACTACAGAAACTTTAACATGATTCAAGATAGAAAGCTACACGTAATAAGCTAAGACAGATTTTGTGTGTGTTAACGACCAAGAAAATTAGGAAGATTTTGCTCATTTATTATGTAGGAGTAACAGGTCAAAATGGAAAAGAAAGTTTTGATTTGGAGTTCACAAATATGTGAGGCAAGACTCATGGACGGGCAGGTAAATTCCTACAAATTCTCAGGAAAGCACTTAGAATACAGTTGACTCTTGAACACTTTGATAGGGGCGCTGGCCCCCATGCAGTCAAAAATCCACAAATCTTGAAGAACTTAAATCAGCCATCCACATAAGGGGATTCCCAACTGCAGAGGAATCAAAACTGTGAGGAAGTAAAACCCAAGGATACAGAGGGCCAACTGTATATTTATTGAAAAATTCCACATAAAAGTTGACCCATGCAGCTCAAACCCTTGTTGTTCAAAGGTTACATTCTTATTATTCTGTATAATAAAATATTATTTAGTCTCTTAAAACTGTTTTTGAAGTCATCTAAAGAAAATGTTCTTATGACACATCAATGAAAACCAAAAGCTAGATACACATTATAAGTTAAATAAACAATATATACATAATGAATATTATGTATATTAGGTATATACATTATGTATATATATATTTATAAACAATAAATACTTAATGTATTTATAGAAAATTGGAATAAATTTTGCAAATATGTTAATAGTGATTACATCTATCTCAGTCCATTTGGGCTGCCATAACAAAATACCATAGACTGTGTGGCATATAAATAACAGAAATTAATTTATCACAGTTCTGGAGGTTATAAGTCTGAGATCAAGGTGCCAGGATGGTAAGGTGAGGGCCGTCTTTGGGGTCATATGCTTCTCATTGTGTCTTCACAGGGCAGAAGGGCTAGGGGGTTCTGTGGGACCTTTTTTTATGAGGGAGCTAATCTCATTTATGTAAAACTTACTCTCATGACCTAAGCACCTCCCAAAAGCCCCATGTCCTAATACCGTCACATTGAGCATGAGGATTTCAATATGGGGGGAACACAAACATTCAGACCATAACAACTTCCAATTATGGAATTAGAAGTCATTTTATGGTTAACTCCTAATATATCAAAATATTCAGTTGGCATTGATCACCATGTTCTTAACTGATGCTGATAGACAAAACACTTCCGTGAGAAGATTTTTAAACAGTAAAATACATTTAGATAATGATGCAAAATAAATTGACTGTAGTTGTAATAAGAGATGGCATTTAATTAACTTTAATTTGAATCAGGTACTGTGCTAAACATTTTAATCCTTGTATGAAGTAGGTATTATTCTAATATGTTATAGATGAGAAAACTGAGGTTTTTAAGAGAAGAAATAACTATTTCAGTATTTCAGGGGTAGTGACAGATTTAATTCCCATTGTTCTACCCCCAGAGCTTTTGCTTTAAAGCACTATGTCCCATGAAAATAGTTTAAGATGTCCTTTAAGAAAGCAGTTTAAGTGAGTTTGTAATTTACTTTTCATTGAGATAATGGGCTATTTTCAGGTAGTTTAGCATTACTGATGGTAGTTATTATTCAGATGATTACTGTCTTTTAACTTTTGTCAGATATTCACTGCCTCTCTCTCAAGTTAAGTATTTTAATTGCTTATTGCTGATAAAATATATACAACACTGGTTTGCACACTAATAAAAATAGGATATTTATTTACAGTTAATCAATTATAATTAAACCACAGTTATAACGCAAAGCCTTTCTTAAGGGGAAAAATTGTTTCAAAAAATATATATTTTTAACTAAAAACTAGCACACACTTTAAAGCTAGAAGACTAGAGTTGATTTCCTGCTGATAATAAGAAAATATTAGAACCATGGCAAAGTGAATTGGCCTTCAAAAACACTGACAGTTTCATAGACTCTACCTCTGAATGGAACGTTGGGGACTCTCTTGGCAATCTCCCAGATGTCCAGGTAGAATAGGGTATACTGATTACTTTAACCAAAACAATCTGCTTTTGCACAAACCCACCTCAGGTCCAACCAAGTGTGAAGCTTGTCAAACTGCCAGATCAAGAGAAAGACAGTTGTTACCTGAGAGAGAAATTGAGCAAAATGCACTGAACAAAATGAGCGCTTATAACCTAAGATATTCACAGTTTCATATCACCTAAAAGAAATTCTAGATCAAAAATAGTTCCTAGAGAGAACTCTGAATTAAGCAAAACAATGAGAGAGAAATGTTTACAAATTGTATTTAATATAAAAAAAAATTAAGAGTTTTAGCCACCTTTTAAGAAGGAATAATTTCCAGAAAAAATACACTTAAAAGTTAAGTGTAGCATTATAAACTTATATCTTTACAAATGCTGCCATTTAAGTTGGTAAGCATTTTAATAATCTAACAATTTAAAACTATTTTAAAAGGACAAGGCTGTGAGTTATCACAATGTTTATTCCAGTCTGTTTTAAGGAATCCGCACGTTTAAAACTTGGTATGTTAAATATAGGTTGTTGTATTCCTCAGATAGACTTAAAAAAATTTTTTTTCAATTAAAAATTTTTAAAAACCAACTCTCATGTTTTTTAAATCTACTATTTTGTTAACAGATAACATCCTCAAGTTAAAAAACAAAGAATGTTCTTAAAGCAATGTCCCTTTCCCTGAGGTACCCTTGGAAGGTAGCAGTCGGCAATGCAATCAGATATGTAGGGTTATTTTAGCTGCCTGCCAAAATATCACTCATGACTATTAAAGTATGCTGAAAAACACCATTACATCAATGACAGAAAGGGCATGATTGTTCTTATTTCTGGAATTCTTCTGACATGAGTCAATTCACTGGGTGGGATTTCACTGGAAAATGGCTTTGGGAATGTTTTAAATGAAGGAAGAACAGAACCAAGCCTTCAAACACAACATAATGAAAAACGATAGAGTCAGACTTCACACAAAGGCAGTGACAGAGATCCAATTCAAAATAAAATTTGTAGCTATAAAAACTCCAATTTTCTGTGCAACTTTGATGTTTATTAATTTAACATTAATTGTTCCTTCTTAACAATCCACATAAAAACATTTCACCTTCCATATACAAAAATAAAATTACATGACTACTTTTCATTTCAACCCCAAAACATCAGATTAAAGGAAGAAAAAGAATATGAAATTATTTTAAATATTTTTGTCATATTTGCCCCAAAATTCAAAAAACATGGAAAAATTTGGATAATTTGGAGATGCAGAAATAATCTATAACAAAAAAAGGAGCTTCTGTTATATATATTTTTTGAATCCTTAGACTCATAGAACTTTAGACCCAAACAGAATACGCTGTCATTGAGACAGCCCATTTTGGCTTGGCTAGTCATACACAAACTCTCTCCTGTAACTCCCTCTAGATGGAGATGAGGTGATCCGATTTATGACTATTAGGTACTGTCTACTGAAATCAATTCTTCTGTTGGTTTTATTATTGTATGTGTTTGCTTTGTCTTTCCAACTAAGTTAAGCTAAGGAGCCTCATCCACCATGAGCATTCTCTATTTGTTAACTCCAGATAGGTTCAAAATGTTTTCTGTTTGTTTTTAATTATGAATAGGAGACAAGTTTCCTATTATTTTGGGTTAGGCCTAGGAAGATACTTGCTTAATAAATCAATTAAGTTTGCTAACAGTTAATATGGTAACACGTATTTAGTAATTTTCAAGCTCTTTTTTTTTTAATAAAAGACAATCTTGCTCAAGATACCCAACAAACAACATTGAAACTCTTGTGTTTGAAATAAATGGAGAGGGTTGGGTGAAAAACAGGGAAGCGCAAGCGGAGAGAGGTGAAGGCACGGAGGACCCTAAGACCAGCCAGTTGGTTCTCTACCACTGTCTGACAAAGGCCACTGGGAATTTCCAGCCTAGAGAATGGCTTAAAAGTCACCAGTTTAGTCTGTTCTGTGATATATTTTAATAAAAGAAAAATCTCTGCTTCTCCCTCCTGCCAATTCAGTGTCATAAATTACATCTTTTATTTTCAAAGTCTGTTACAAATATATATTGAAAGAATGAATTGACCAAGTGAATAAATAATTATAACCAAACCAAAAAAGAACTTTTATTATAGTCATAATATTTGCTATAGTTGACTTGAATGAAATATAAGAATGTAAATATAATAGGAATTAGAGAAACAACTGAAAGTATCAACTCTGACTAATGCCAACATCTGAAATTTTTAGAAGTCACTTTACTAAGTAAAAATGTATACACATTGTCATTCTCTCCTATCTACAGTAATAAAATGGATTCCAGGGTGTATGTATGTCTCTGTTGCCCTAAATCCATGCCTCTCTCTCTTGGTCACAATGGCTCAATATTTTTTCTTTTTGGGGGTGCATCCATTCTTATCAATCTATCCATCACGATGTTCCGCTCACTCCCTATGCACCTACTTCATGCCCACCCAAGGTGTAAGCATATTACCCAAGCCAGACTAGTCAGATAGTCTGACCCTGAAATATGAAGATTACCTGGGATGACAAGATGCAGGAGGAACAACCAGCACTACTCTGCCCACTCTTGGGGCCATGAACAGGCACTGTTAGGCTCTGCTGCTTAAATCTCTGCAGCTATGCTGGTCCAGAGCCTTCTAAGCCTTGAATGTTCAGCCTCTTCTTTTCTTCTATGGACTACAGAACATTTTTACCATAGTATCCTTATTTTATTTATTTACATATTCATTTTTTCTTTATTTGTACTTAAGTTAGCTAGAGTCCATTTCCAAAACCCAAGGATATTAAGAGATATAGGCATCCTAAGCACAGATAACACAGACAGAAATAGACTTAAAGAAACTTAGATCAAATCACATTCACGTGCTCAGTGAAATAGATCCCAAAGTCTCAACTTGGTTTACTGGGATTCACCTCAATATGTGATTTTGAAAATGATGCTTGTAGTATCCTACTGCCCAGTCATATGAAAACTAAAGACCATTGAAGCGAGATCAGGAAAACAATTCACTGTGCAGTTTGGGGAAAGTTATAAAAATCTCTTTTAATTTCCATTTCCTCGTCTATGAAAGGATAAGATTAAAGTAGAAAAATCTACAAAGCCTTCTCTAATTTGACAACCTATGAATTTTGAAGTTTACAAATAAAGAATAACACACATAACTATTTGGTTTTGTTTTGTTTGTTTGTGCTTTTGTCTTAAGTAAGTGCTCAGAAGGAGACCCTGGTGACTTACTTTAAGGCAGTATTTAAATTTAAGACCAGACCCACGCAGGATCAGACTATGCTGTGGTGTGACTTTCCTCCAGAGCATTGTAAAATCACTTTTTTGCGGTGAAAGTCAGTGCCACTTTCTGTACGCACATTTTCCCTTTTCCATTTCCCTTCTATATTTGGGGGTGGGGAACGAGTTATAATTAGAATCAAGAAAATATTGTAAAGATAAATACAATGTATCCTGTTTTTATAAAACATCATTTTTTTTCAAGCTATCAAAGCTCTTTACAACAAATACCTAATTGATGGTTTCAGCCTCCTCTATGGGAATAAAACACTATGCCCAGTTTACAGATGAAGAAACAAAAGAGAGAGTCAACAGAATTTCAGCTGACCATCTCAAATCTGAAACAAGAAATTCAGAGCAGTTCCATTTTAAAATATTGTGTGTTGGAGTGCCAAATTAGCTGTTGGTTGCAGATTATTTTAATGTTGATCTAGACATACATTTATAATGAAAACAAAATAAAAGACATTCAAATAGCTAAGAGTCAATCCTAAAACAAATAGTTATTACAGTAGTTTTCAGAATAAGTTCTTTGGTGAGTAGTTGATGACTTCTATGAAACTCTCATGTAAATGTAGCAAGCTTAATTTACTGTACAACTACAGAAGACTGGACTTAGGACCAAGTTACACATACTAATAAACCAACACTGATAAGTGATGATCGTAACAATAACAGTATGTCACTTATTTAAACTAGAAACATACTTCCAGCACCACCACCACCATGTTCCTCAAAACTGTCTTTAGCAAGACTGGCCCCGGTTAGAGAGGATATTTATACACCCCACCATAAGATGTTACCTACTTACCATTCAATCATCCTTTCTTTTAGTTACCCAAAAATTAAATATTCTATATGCCAGGCACTGTGCTATGCACTCCATCAAATTACACATACATGAATACCTAAAACTCAACTCTCAACTTGGAGCATTTAAGGAGCCCTGAAGAATGTCAACCAATAAAAGAAATAGGTTTTTCCTAACTTGTTTAGCAGTATGCCTTCAAGCATTTTCCCTTTAATTATTTAATTATTTAATTAATGAAATCAGTGAATTTCCTGAGAGAGTCATCAGTCTCTTAGGACAGACTCCTTTGGAAAGTTCTCATGTCATATAGGACCTAAAAGGCCAGGGGACCTGGCAAAGTCCCAAATGAAGATTTTCCAGCTGCCAATGAACTTCCAAGATATAACTAAGAGACGTGGCACGCATGGGCTCCTACAAACAGGGAAATACTCTTCCCAGACCTGAACACAGAGATAATATAGGCCATACCTTCAGTTGTACAGAGGGAAGGAAAAGGCATCAGGCCCTAAACTAGCCTCTTTCAATCTTATCAGTTTACTTAATCTTCAGTCCCTTATTCACTGAAATTTTTGCTAACCACCATATTATATGCTATGTATTTTATTTGTTTGCTTACTATTTGTTTCTTTTCTCTAGAATGTAAAATCCCAAGGGCACAAAATAAGATTCCTGAAAAATATATTGCTAATCTTATCATAATGCAATCCTATCCCTCCCAGTTCTGACCGATTGAAAAACGGAATAAGAGGGCAGAAGGAGTTCTAATACCTTCACTTTATTCCTGGTAAAGTGCATGGAGAATGCTGCTTCTATCCAAGGCAAAGTGGGAGCCCCACATCTTCCCTACCACCAACCCCTAAACTCATTCATGTATGACAGGTAGAAGACCTAGAAAATCATAGACCTTTTCTATGTGGAGAAAAAGTAGGAAACATGGTATACCTACAGGAGGCAGCTCTAGGAAAGGAAGGAAAGACACATTAGGACTTCACTACTCAAAGTATGATCCTTGGACCAGCACATCAGCATCTGAAAGCTTCTTAAAAATGCAAACTCTGGCCCCACTTTAGACCTAATGAATTGGAATCAGTACTTTCAGAAGATGGCTAGGTGATTTATGCACATTTAAAAATTTCAACAGCACGTGTGAAATAAACCTTAACGTGTTAACCCACCACAGATATGTGATATTGCACATATCTTTTACTTCCATTCTTATGTGCCAATAATATAAAGAGACAGGACAACATCCTCATTCTAAAAGTTTCCAAGAGAGTATAAGACTGATGATTGATGATTTTAAAACGAGTCTGTTTGCTTATTTATTTGTTGCTTATTAAAGGAATTGGTAGAGGAGAGAAAATAAATCCCCACTTCCACCATTAATTTATTTTATTTCTTTGTCTATGAAAGGAGAATAATAGCACCTGCTATATGGACTATTGTTAAACTTGAATTAGATAATACACATCAAAGTCCTTAGTAAACTGTAACAAATTATTTTTTAAAGTGTGTCTTTGTTAAACAGAAGAAATATATATCAGCAGCACCTCAGGTTTTAGAAGTTCAGCATATTGTGCCATTGCTGAATCACAGAGAATTTTACAAATTTTTTATATTATCATGCTGGTCAAAAATATGCAGTAGTAAAACAAACAATTTGAGTGAAAAATGGGAGGATGCTCTGAATAGACATTTTTCCAAAGAAGACATACAGATGCCCAATGGGTATATGGTAAGATGCTCCACATCACTAATCATGAGGGAAATGCAAACAATATGCCAATGAGATATCATGTCATACCAGTCAGATGGCTATTATCAAAAAGACAAGAAATATCGAGCGTTGGTGAGGATGTAGAGAAAAGTGAACCCTCATGCAGTCACTGTTGATGAGAATGTAAATTGAAAACAGTATGGAGTTTTCTCAAAAAGTTAAAAATAAAGCTATTATCATCTAGCAATTCCACTATTGGATATCTACCTGAAAAAAAAAAAATGAAAACAGTAATTCGAAAAGATATATGGACTCCTATGTTCATTGCAGCATTATCTACAATAGCCAAGATATGGAAACAATTTAAGTGTCCATGGATTGAAGAATGGATTAAGAAGATGTGGTATATACATAAAATAGAATACTATTCAGTCATAAAAAAGAATGAAACCTTGCCATTTCTGAAAACAGGGGTGCACCTTATGGGCATTATGCTAATTGAAACAAGTCAGGTGGAATAAGACAAATACCACATGATTTCAATTATATGTGGAATCAAATAAACAAAACAAAACAAATGAAACAAAGTAAAACAAAACCCAGACTCATAGATACAGAGGATAGATCGGTGTTTGCCAAAGTGAGGGAGATAGTGAGGGAGAAAGTGAGGGGGTAGCGGAATGGGTGAAGGGGATTAAGTACAGACTTCCAGTTATAAAAGAAATAAGTTGTGAGGATATAATGTACAGTATTACAATATTATATTAACTTTGCAAGGTAACAAATGGTAACTAGACGTGTCATAATTTTGCACTGTATGCAAACTTAAAATCACTACATCGTACACCTGAAACTAATATAATATCATGTTGATTATGCCATAATAAGAAAAAGAAAATCATGTCACTTGAAATGGGTAAAAAATCATGAAGAATTTTTTTGAAAATTTATAACTAAGAAAATGTTAAAAATCCTCAATTTAAACTTTGCTTTCAGTTTCTAAATAAAATATTTGCAAAATACATCTTTCTTTAAAATACACAGTAGTGGTGTTTGTCTGCAATTCAAATGAAAAAATTTAAATGTTAATACTTAACAGGCCAGTTTCTACGAGATAAAATGAGGAGCTAAGAAGGAAAAGTTTGAAGAGTGGCTCATTTTTCAAAGAAAGAAGAAACACAGATGCATCTAGATGTATTTAGACCAAATACATATATATATATAATTTTAGAACTATGAATATAAATATGTATATATGTATCTTCTTAGCTTAGAAAATCCAAAATTCAATTCTCTCTTACACCAGCTACAACTTGCCAAATGACGTAAAGTAGGAAATAGTTGTCCTGAAATATGCTCTCAATAAAACAGCCAGTTACCTTTTTTTTTTTAATTAGCAGGTAATGAGCTATTTTGTCTATTTATACAGACACATAAATTTTAAGTTGCATTTGTTTCAAACTGATTAAACAACATATTCATATTTCAAAGATTATGAAGCTTTTCCTTGGGACCGTCTTTTTATCTTTAAAAGAAAACAATGCTAATAGTTTCCTTTTCCTATATTCAATGACTATTTACTACCCCTTCTTGATGTGGGCTTTCAAAATACAAAGAAGGTTTGGCAAGTTTTCAACGTCCTTTTTTAAAGTCTATTCTTAAGCACTTGTATAAAAGCAGAAAGAGTATTTCTTTAGAGAATTCATAATGTCCCATGTTCAGTATTTGTATATTAAGGATTGTCAGTTGCGTTTAGCGTATTCATTCATTGGAATCTGTTCTGTTAATCTTCATGCAA
The DNA here is from genome assembly GCA_003508835.1 of Eonycteris spelaea. Taxonomy (NCBI): domain Eukaryota; kingdom Metazoa; phylum Chordata; class Mammalia; order Chiroptera; family Pteropodidae; genus Eonycteris; species Eonycteris spelaea. Next base: position 5,154,521 of record PUFA01000088.1, read on the forward strand.
CGGATTTCAGGGAAACAAAGTGATCAGAAGAAGTCAAAGTTAACATAACAATTTCTTTTCTACAAAAAACAGCCCAGGACATTATGGGTCCAAATTTCAAAGCAAGTTACTGTATTTGCAAGTTTTAAGTCACACTTGGCAGTTTTTCCAAACACAGTGGTCAGGAACTGAAAAAAATAAACATGTGTTTCCAGGATTTTCTTTTCACATGCCACACAAAAAGTAATGTTACAACTATGTTTTCACTCTCTTTAAAGAGTTTTTAAGGAAGAAAGCTTTACTGATTTGTATTATTTCAAGGTAGATTTTACAAAATAACATTAAGGGGCAAGATAAATATTACTTTCACTGTATAAATGGAATTTTAACTTCCCCAAAGGGATTTTCTTGAAAAATATGATCTATCTTTATGCGGTGATATTTTGTACTTTAAATCTCATACTTAAATTCAGAACACTTACCACTTCCATCTTCCAGGCACCTTCAGCAAAAGGGATTATAAAAGAATTAACCTATATACAATTTGTAGGCAGCCAGTCTAAATCCATTCCCATTTTGCTGAAAGAATAACTGAGGGAAAGTAAATTTATCACCTTCCTGTGGCTTAATAAAATCTTAGTAGCTGTAAGAGGATGAAAATCCACAGGTGTGGTACTTATTCAAGGCAGAGGAAACAATCAATCATGGGATCTCAGCAGTCCATAAAGGCCTCCATTACTGGTAGGCCAGGTGGCCTAAATCTCCGCTCCAACCTTCCCACCCCTTGAAAAGTCTTGATAATTCCAACCTATTAAAATGTAAATATCGTACTATGTACAATAACAATACCAGCCATTAGGAGGAACTTATTTCTCAGTTCCCCAGCAAAGATCTGGGACTACAGAGAATAGGGTCCAGGGCAGAAAGTGAGATAGGTAGAGAATAAAAGAGGATAAATATTCAGGGTGGAACCCTCCTTAGAGAAATCGAATACTGTAAAGATCATGGACTGCCGTGGATAGTGGTGTGGCCCTGGCTCCTGGATTGAGGAGGGAGAAGATGAAAGAATGAGAGAATAAAGTGGCTTCTCACCAGGATGGGCACTATCGGGAATGTTTGCCAGGGAAAGGATGATTGGAAAGGATTATGAAACGTAAGAGGAAAAACTGTTCCAGCAATCATATTCCTTGCTATTTGCTTAAATGAATGAAAATTTATGTCACAAAGAAACCTACACAAGGTGTTTATGATATTTTAAATTTCAAATGCCAGTCATGGAAGCAAACAATAGGTCCCTCAGTAGGTGAATAGATTAACTGTGGTACATCCAAATAATACTGTTCCTTGTTAAAAAGGAATGAGATACTAAAACAAGGGGGAGGCTTAATGTATATTATTAAGTGAAAGAAGCCAATCTGAAAGTCTGCATAGTATAAAATTCCAAGAATAGGACATTCTAGAAAAGACAAAACTATAGAAATAGCAAAAAGATTTGTGGTTTTCAGGGGTCAGGGTAGAGAGAAGGATAAACAGGCAGAGCACACAGGACTTTTAGGATAGTGAAGCTACTCTGTATGGTACTGTCATGGTGGACATAACGAGACACCATCCACTTTCTCTCCTCACCTGCCTGATTCTTTACACATAACTCGAGATACTCTGGGCCCCCAGGGTTTCAGACACAAACCAGAAAATCCTGGAAACTGGGCATTTCTACAAATAAACTTCCAAAGGAATCTTAACCTAAGAAAATCCAGTAAATGGTTCTAAAAGCAGCGTGTTCTGCTTACTCCAATCCATGGGCAATAGTCTGCCCCTCTACCCTATTTGCACAATGACAAAAGCCTACAAATTCAATAGGTCATGGGGCCCTTTTTTTCCATTAAAAAGAATTAAAAGGCTAAACTGAGACATACGCTAAATGAGAGCCAAAGAATTTTGAAAAGTTACAATGAATTCTTATGACAGGAATTATATTATGCATAATATAAACATCTGTATTTAAGGAAGATAATGGTTTAGCTCCAGGAAATAATAGCTAAGCAGTGATGACTTAAGCAAATGTTTTATAATTAATGGAAATAAAAATTACATATTATTACAGTTAAGGGATGCCGGGAGAATGGGACAGGAGGTAACTCATATCAATGGACTCTAATGCAAGAGAGAATTAAGTTTCTATTAAAAAAAAAAAAAAGACTCTCCCCGAAAGAGGGAAACTGCAAAAAGATCAAACTTCTTGAAGTTCGAAGATGTTAAATTCTACTATTTAAACCCCATTACATATGTAGTTACTGGCATAGCCATTTCTTACCTTCACCAGAGTCACTTCGCCTCTTAAAATGAGATATTTAAAGTCAGACTGTTGGCGTGGTGTCTTGGATAGCTGATCACAGAGTTCCAAAGCCCTTAAGACGCTGTAGCACTAGTTCTTACTAAGTCGTAATTAACTTCATTGGGAGTTACATGATAGCAACTTAGAACAGAATTTGGCCGAACATTTTTAGTGTTCTTCCACTTGGTAATTACTACTTCAGTGGAGATCTCAAGTAAGAAACAGAGGGCAGAATTTGGCCCACAAAGAGAAGCACATCAAGTAACTGGCCGAATTTATAATGCCAGTAAGAGAGTGTATTACAATCTCCCGTGAAGCATCCCTGTTAGCTTGTGAATTTCATCATGAATATAAATTCAACCAAAATGACTACCCAGATCCTTTACCACGTCTCTGTGAAGGGCAGTGTGTAGGGGACAATATGACAAAAGAAAGGCTCCACATACCTGATAACCACCCTAGAAGACCAACTATGAGAAAACTAAGAGCTGGATGCTCTTTGGCAGTTTAATACATAAATAAATTCTGTTGATGAAAGAAAGAAGAAGAAAAAAAGAGCCATCACAGCTCCTGTCTGAGTATTAAATATCTGAAGAAAAAGGTTTCAGCCACTAAAATTTGGACTCATGCTTCAAAACGAAATCCCAATACTAGGTTCAGAATGATAGTTATAATAGTTGTACATGAGAAAACTTTAAATTACACAATATGCAATTTTTCACTATCATTAATCATGGAATACAACAGTTCCTAAAACACAATCGCAATTCTCTTTCGAAAGGGTTTACATAGTGCATGACCTAATTTTTACGATACAAATGGAGATTTTTTTGGGCTTTTTGCTTTAAATTATAGTATTTAGTTGGAAACTAATTTTAGGGTATTATCAATTTGACATTTGAGTTTAAAAGACATTCAAAAATCACAAACTGATGTGGAATATGGAAAGACTTTTTAAAAAACATATTCTTGCCATCTCTACCTATGTTCCTCCAGGTAATTCACCTGAGGCACTGAAGAAGATAACTAATTCCTTTCCTAAGGGCCAACCCACAATCTCTTGATGTGGTGTCTTGGCCAGACTTTCAATTGAAGGCCATTAACACCACTTCCCCAACAGCCTGGAGCTGACTCTTTTTTGCCATGAACTCCTTAGTCTTCACCACTACCACCTCACCCCCAGCAGTCCCTACTTCTCAATGGTCCAGTGTTGAGAAACAAAATAAAAATAATATCAATATGTTCTACCGAGTAAGGCAGACTGTTCTCTCATTGGCTAGCCTACCAATCAATACACCATGTTTGTTAACATTCTGAAAGACATTTGTGCAGAGAACAAATTGAGGGAGCCCATGTTTATATCAGAAATTTCAGAAACAGCAAGAGATTTATTCATGGAATCTTAACACCCATTCAGACTGTCATAAAACACAAAGGACCAGATTCAATAAAAACTCTGTCCAACTTTCACAACACTAAAGTCTGTGTGAGCCTTCAAAACAAAATCAATTTTTCCAGTTTTACAAAGGGCTGTTCATACATCAGTAGCACGGAAGCCAGCTGGGGCATTTCCTTACTCATCCCCTAAATTTGTTTCAAAAGTAGTTTTGAGGACCACATTTGATCAGAAGAATTTGCATGCTTTTCCTTTCTCTCTCTCTCTCTCTCTCTCTCTCTCTCTTCTCTCTCTCTCTCTCTCTCTCTCTCAACATATTTCAGAGTACATCACATGGAGAAAAAACAACAGAACTGCAGCATATGTCTGATGCAGTTAAAAGCTTCAAAACTGGCCTGTAAAACAAACTTCTTTGGTATACAGTAAAAAACTATTTTTTGATTCCATAATCCATACTGCAGTAAAGTTGGGCATAATCATTTTTAAAAGTTGCTGTGTCCATGGACAGCTGTTCTTCATACATACTGGGAATGTTTCCTTTACATTCCTAAGGACATAAGAGTTTGACATCAAGCCAATACCTCTAGAAATGGTGAAAGCTAAACACACCCCATACTGATGCTTTTACTCTCCCAACAAACTTTCTTCCACAACTAAAATGTTAAAACTTTTACCCCACAGCCCACATTCGGAGATTAGTCCAATAACTAATGTTCTGTCCAAGTAAAATACATTTTGTCATAGCTTGAAAATGTTACCTTTCACAGAAGTATAGTATTTCGGACCAGCAGGGAACATATGTCAACATTATCTATTATTACCCAATGTCAGGACCGAAAAGGGAAGGTGGGTGGTGGATGTTAATAACGACTTAAGCGATTTCTAAAAGAGGCATTTGAGAAGTACAAAGCCAGAAGTTTCAAATGTTTTGTCTTATTTTCGCTGTGTCAGCAACCTGCCCCCCCCTACAAGAATAAACCTAATGCTGCCTCCAACCCAACGCCTAGTTCTCTTTTCAATTTTAGCCAACGCTTTGCTAAGCTGGAAAGTTTGAAAAATACCCTAGAAAACTTCTCCACCAGAAATGAAAAACAAAAACATATGACCAGCAATGATGAAAGCAACTCCCACTCGCTAAGAAAAAGATTTTCAATCACAGAAGCACACGGCTTTTGGATTTAAAAATTTATTTTCATTTTTCAAGCTACTTGTCTGGTGTTTAGATTTGGGGGTTGGGTTTTATTGTTTGACATTGGAGGAGCTGGGGGAAATGCTGCTTGCAAGTGTAACTGTGTTTAAGAAATTTTTGACAAAGGTAAGCAGAAACAGTCTCCTCATCTAACGGGGCTGCAGAGGGGACAATGTCCTCCCCCAGTTGAATACAGGCTTCCCCTGCAAGAGGAGCTGAAAGCCACTTTCCAAAACAGTCCCAGAGGAGGAAATGCATCTCTCTCTCTTCCTAACATTAGATCAATCTGTAGCACAAAATATATTGTGAACCTGTGGCTCACCGTGGCTCCTACATGTGGCAGTCATGACCATGAACTGAAAATGTGCTTGGAGGCATCATATTTGGTAGCAATTAAGTTCTTTTTGTCCCTTTGGAATTTATGGTTCTAGTAAGTGTTTCTCAAGGGATAGAAATTTGAGTTCTTACCTCACCACATGAACATCTTGGGAAAGAGATTACTTTAGGTCACAGGTAAAGACATGTGTCCTGGTTGAGGACTAGAACGGGAAGTACTGGGGTAATATGTCCCTTGAGTCCTGGAGATTTGTACACTTTTCACCAGGGGCATGTTCTCTTGGGGTTCTGGGCCTGTTGGAAAGTAGGTTCTCATTCACACATCTTTTTGGTTGCTGTCAAATTGAATCTTTCCCTCGGAAGAAATCATTCAAAAATGATTATAAAATAAAAGCATCTAAATCAAGAGACCTTTAGAACTACGGAAAAGTCATGGCAGAGCACATGTCACAAGACTTTGGAGGAAGATGGCAATGCTTGCTAAGTTGACTGACTAAGTTGACTTCTGGAGGAAGTTATATTCTCATGTGTTCTTCCTCATCGCACTCTCTTTCTGAGGACAGAAGCCATAGACCTGTGGGTCCCTTCGAGATGTATCACTAAAGTGATAAGGATATTTTAATTATTTAAGTAGTCAGTATTACTATTATTCTGTTATTTAAGTAGTCAGTATTACTACCCAAATAGTGGAAGTCCATATTTATCTCGCAACTGAACGATAGATCTAAAACAATCAAATTATAGAGAATTTTCCACTCTTCATGTGATATATTGCCCAACGCACCAAGCAAAGGATAGTACTTTGAGTAATTCTTCAAGGGTCATAGGAAAGGTGGAGTTCCCTTACTTCCTTCTGTTCAACAGCCCTCTCTCATCTACTGCTCTGCAATCGTGTTCATAACACGGCTGGTGAGGTCAAGGATTTGTTTGCATCTGAAGCAGAGAATAAAGTTAACTGGTTACCTTTTATTTAGAACTTGGCTTCAGTGAAGCTTTACCTGAAAGGACAAACCACAGAAGATATTGTACAAAACTAATACAAACAGATAAATTGAGTGTTCTTTAGAAGAATAATTAAATGTTGAGATGAAAAAAAAATCTTAAAAGTTCAACCTCTTGATTTTCAAAGACGAAAAGATTTTGAGGAGTTTGCTTTATTGCACAGCTTAGTAAGTGCCCCGATTCCAGTCCATTTTGGCATGACTTCATGGGAAACTAAGTAAAAGTGTTGGAAGCTAGGCTCCTGGTCCCCTTGGGGCAGGAAGAGTTAGGTAGCAAGCAGATTGGAAAGTGTGTGAGGGGAATTTCTTGGGTGCTGACCCCTGGATGATGATGATGCGTTATGGGCTTCTTTCCCTATTATCTGGGCACTTTTCTGCAAGTATGTTATCCTTCCATTAAAAAGGGAAGGAAAAGAAAGAAAGAGAAAAATAATTATATATATATATATATATATATATATATATATATATATATATATATAATGATATATAATTATATATATATATATCATTTCTGTTAAAGATCTCTAGATTTAAAATTTAAGATAAAACACTATGTACAAAGAGGGTTGACTTAAATTACGTTATAATTCCAGACGAGATCAGGTGCGTTCAGGGTGGTATGGCCGCAGACGAAAATTACATTATAATTCCAACCCCCAACACTGGAAAATAAGAATTTCAATAAGGAAAACAGTAACGCATTGAACAAAATAATAATAACCATAATAATAATTTTTATTTAAAATGTACTAATCAGGTGACACAATAGTCAATTATTTCATTTTCCTTGATCTAACAACTTGTTTTCTAAGGAGAAAAATTAATTTGTATCATTTTATAATCATGAAAACTAAAGTTCAGAGATTTATTAACTTGCCAAAGGTGACACAACTAGCAGTCTGGAAACAGCAGAAAGGAAAAGCTGGGTATTTTGAGACCTGCATATCTAGGTGTTCTCGCCACTACATGCACTGCTAGTAATAAAAATATCTTGCTTTTGTGGAAATATTAGACATTCTCATCCATTCCAGACAAACACATATGAAAGTTTAGGCACTTTAAGGATTGCAAACATGGAGTGGAAACCTATCTTCAAAAAAATTGTTTTCTCATAAGGAAGTGAAACAGCTTAGTTTTTAAGATATAAGTTCAATCACCAAAAATTATCTTATGGGACAATTTTCTCTTCACTTGTCATTTTGAGATGACCAGAGTCTAAGAAAAGCTGAAGAAGCATTTCAGGCTAACATTGCCGAGAACTAAGTTCCTTTTTGAGGCTAGAAATATTTTGGGGGTGGAAGTAGAGGAAGATTTGATTTTTTTTCTCTCTCTCTGCTGGTGCATGACCCATAAATATGCATGACACTTTATGCCTCATGGAGAGGTTAATAGACACTAATAAAAATAATAGTATCAATCTTTATTTATTTCACAATTTGGAACCTAAAAATATATAAATAATGCATAATCTCTACCACACTCTACCTAGTAAAAATTAGAGAGAAATTTTTAAAAGCTCGGAAAAGTCAAAATGAAAAAGGATAAAGTTTTGTCTGGGTCCTCCTTCTACTGATGTCATCTAAGCAGCAAATCTGGCTGAGCTCTGAAAGCTTTGCCAGTTTAATGTTGAGCACATTAATTTGTATGATGGCCTCCTAGGTGAACAGGTCAGATGTTCTGCTTCAGAGTTATCCTTGAACCTTTTTCTGGTTCATATAATCACAATTCTTGCTTGTTGTATTGGCCAATGATTAATGGATGACATTTGCCTGAATTTGGATTGAATGTTAATATACCATATTAGATTGCAACCAATAGGCTCCCTTTTCAATTTATTTGTGGCTTCTTGCAGAAGAGTAGTAAAACATATGATGGATCCAGATACAACTAGCCAAAAGCAGACAGGAAAAAAAAATGTGCCAAATTAATATAACTCAAATAATCATGGCATTGTATGATTTAGCCATTATTTTTTGACCCTTTTATTACCAATTCAGAGCACCACACAAGTCAGTATATTTGATTGCCACAAAAAGAATAGCTGTAGATTTTAAAATACCAAAATAATAAGTTACAAAGAAATTCACATGTAAATTAGTATAATTTTTCTGAAGAAAAGGGTCTTAATATGAACTAAAAGCCTGAAATCCATACATATTTTTTAATCCAGTTACTCCACTTCTAGAAAGATGCTATAAAGAGTAATTAATTGTGAGTAAGGACAAATATTTAGCAACTTGGAGCACTTACGCCAACCATGTTTATAACCTTGAAAATACTGGAAACAAACTAAATGCTCAACAATAGGGGGTTAATTAAAATAAATAATGGTACAGCCAAAATAAAGCTGTTGTGAAAGAATATTTAATGACACTAAGAAATATTCATTATGTTCTTACATAAAAAGATCTTAAAAATTAGAGTAGAGTCTATATTTTTTGAATGTCCATGTAACATAACATATATGAGTGAAATGTTTAGAATTATGGGAACTAAAATATTAATAATTATTATTTTTAACTGTGTGATAGTATGTGATTTCTAATGTTTTTCATTCTATATGTTGATTCTTCCTGAATTTTCTATAATGAATATAAATTACTTTGGTTAAAGAAAAACAAAATAGATTTTTTTAAATAAAAAAGAACTGGCACCACCATATAAAAGAAGCATTTGTCAATACAGCAAAACCAAAAAATTTTACAGGCACATTATATATCTTACATTCTTTCTATTCAAAGTGAAAACCCCTTTCCAACAAAAATTCAAATAAAATACAAAGGTGTTTTTAATTACTCCACTTTTCTATGTCTGTGCTATAATGTCAAATATTAAAATTAACTGAGGACAAGATTGGAAGTATATGTTTAAGCATAGCCACTTTGCTCAGTGGACTACAATCTTGATATTTAATCTGCTATTATGAGTTTACATAATCGTCCAACATCTCAGTTTAATTATTTAATAAAAAGGGACAGGCTGTGAGTCATACTCAGCTCGTTCTAGAATATTAGACAAACGAAACCAAAAAGATGCTTTAATTTGATTTGGTCCTAGTTCCTGCTTTAGAGTAGGATCAAAAATAAATATAGAGAAAGGGATGGAGAAAGTGAGTCACCTAATTTACATCTAATATAATGCAAACAAGTATTTCTTTAATAGGTGTTCAGTAGCTGAAGTGCTAAATTATAGCAAATTAGAAGTAACTTCTTAATGGAAAATCTTAACATTTTTAATTTTACTGCAGATCTTTTACCTTGCTAACTCAGAATTCATCTGATTTTGAAAAAGAAAATATCTTTTACTTGAAGACAAAGGTAAGCCACAGTGTACCTCAAACTAATTAAAGATGAATCTCTTCTGTAACAACGGTACAAAGAAAAAAGCAAATTATATTTTATAACTCAGACGAAACCATCATCCACTAAAAGAATATTGCCTTCTTTTAATTATTAGAATAAATCATTCCATGGAAAACTGTTTGGCACATACTGAAGATAAGAAAATGATAAATATAACACCAAACAATAAAGGGAGATGGATTCTTTATTCAAGCAAACTCATCCTGTTTGTAAGTGAAACCCTTGAGGGACCCATACTAAAGCCCCTCAGAGGCCTCGAAATGTCTACAGTGCTTCATATAAGACATATAACCTAGTCTGATTAAGATTGACCCAATTTAATTTTCAGTAATCTGTCTTTGGTAGTATTCCAACTAAAACATTTGAAACTCTCGAAAAAATTTTAGTTATAAGAAGAAAAGATGTGGTAGGTATTTTATTTAATAAGTTCAGGTTGAGTAAACATGGAGCTTGTGGTTGGGGATAGAGCAGAAGGTTGGGGCACAGCCTGGAATGCTGTTTGAATTTTATTTTTAAGTAGCTTCCCTTTATCCAGAGACATTTGTGGCACTGAGAACCCAGGTAAATTTCTGGAAACTTTTCATGTCTTTGGATTTGAGTCCCACAGCAGATACTTGAACACCACACTTGCAAGAAGTCTGGTTACTTTGTTCTTTCAATTAAAAACAAAAAAAAAGTAAGTAAATCTAATAAGTTATTGTTATCTACCACTCCACCGAGTCAGCTGTCCAGTGTTCCTCTTGGTCCTTGGGTAAAGTCTCTTTTCTATATACAGATCTACCCAATCAATGGACAAGGTTTTCTGGCAGTGCTGAGAAGATCAGTCACTTCTCACTTTTCCTAAAGTTGTTTTGCTATGGTGACTGGGTCACTATTTTCCACCAACTTTCTCTGAAGTCCCTCCTTCGGTCTCACTGCCGGTAACACTTTTAGCTCTAGAAAATGGCACGTCACCTTGTATCTCTTCATGAGACAATTTGCTATATTAGTCATTTAGTGCTCTCTAAATTTCTGTTTGGGTCTCCCTCAAATAATTGCACACTCCCCTTTGTTCTTAGCTGTGTTGATCTAGACTAGAACTCTGTCTGCTGGCCAACCTCCCAGTTAGGGTACTCCGTGCTCACCTCACCTCCATAGTTCTTCCAAAAAGAACAGTTAGGGGAATATCCCAGGTCTCTGGGGCCACACACTAGTTTAGTGAACTTTGGTTCATTGGTTCATTCTTCTGAAGGATTGGCAATGAAAGAAAACAGATACATAAGAAATAGAAAATCTCTAATAATAACCATGATTTGCATAGAAAAATCAAGAGTGAAACATTTGACACTAGACAGCACACGTTTCTAAGTCTGCTCAGTTAGAACAGCATTATGAAGAAGGGAAGGAAATAAATATAGAACATATTTTTCAAGAATTTTGGCCTTGAATATAAATGATGAGCAAATAAGGGTTATTTAGGGATAGTAGAGCTGAGAGAATTTGGGGTGATATTTTCATTTATGTTAATGCTATTTTTCAGATAAGGAAAATCTGATTATAATAATATTTCTGGCTTATCATTTAGTGCATACTCTGTGTCAGGGAGTTCTTTACATATGTTTTTTTTTTAATCTGCACAATTACCCTTCCTTATCCCCATTTGATATGTTAAAAAAATCGAGATTCAGAAAAATTAATTTATCAACCGTCAAACAGCCAGTTGGTGAGAGAGCCTTATTCAAACTCAAGTCTACAGACCCTAAAGCCAGGCATACAAATAAAGACAGCAAAGAGGGAAACGCTAGGGGTGCAGGAAAGAGCTGCAATTGTTTGAATAAACAAGGTCTCAGAGAGGCTAGAAAAACTGGATTCGAAATAGAAGTATAGGAAGAAAAATACTATGGAAGGTGGAAATGTGCCTTCATCTCAGAGGCAAAGGGAAGAAGTGAATTAAAATTTAAATGGTTCTATATTTGAAGGTGACATTACAACTAAAATGGTATTGAAAGATCACCAGAAGGTTAAGTTTGTAGGAGTCTTTAAAGCTAATTACCTCCACTAGATAGTGTGCTAAAACTCTGTGGAAGAATAGAATTTGGTACAACAGATCTGTCCTAGTATTAGCCAGCCACTTAGTTACTGATCTTATAATTAATTTTACTCACTTTCCAGACAGCCCCATAGTACAAGCCAGGGGCTATGAGGACTGCATTCCTTAAGTCAATATAATATGGTCTTACACAGTAATAACAATAGTAACTACAATATGGTATAAAAACAAGTGATTTAGACTGAGATTCGAGAGACCTAAGTTGTAGTTGTAGATTTACTAACTAATTTTGCCAGCCTAAGAAATTTTCTTAACTCCTTTGTGACCCATATTTCCAGTCTGTGTAGGAGGAGATTAATTTATTCAACAAACATTCATTGAAAGCCTATGATGTTGCAGGCACAATTATATGTGCTACAGAGTGTACTCTATACCCAATGTCTCCACTCTCCTGGAACATAGATCCTAGTAAGGGTAATAGAGCCAGCAAATCACAAAGGAAGAAAATTTAAAAAAAAAAATGTCAGAAAGTAATATGTAAAAGATAACACAGGAAAATGTAAGAGAATATGCAGTAGGAGATAAATTTCAGACCCTTGCCTTATCAAGGCGACAGGTGATGGATTACATAAAGGGTGGGAAAGATAATGGGGAATCGAGAATAAGCCCTAAGAGTTTTTCTTTTCAACACCTATATAAATGAGGTTGGCATTTACTGAGCTGGATAAAAATGCTGAGGATCAGGTTTGAAGGTTGGTAAATCAAGAGTTCTCTTAGTTAGTTATTAGGCATTGCCCTATATGGCCTTCAAGGTTGTTTCCAGTAATAATATTCTGTGACTCTAATCTGTGATCAGGTAGGACATTTTGAGAGATTAGAGATGATAAGTTAATTAAATCTATTTTATGAGTGACTAAGTTAGGATAGAAATGGTAGCCAAGAAAATCTAAGCCATATAGAAAATGTGTGTGAGCTTAGTAGATAAAATCTAACTCACTGAGTATTAAAATCAAGAATAGGACAAAGAAGAAGATTCTTTATTTGGAATCAAAGTCATTGGAGACCTAGTACATTGTTCTGAAGATTCATATATATGTATGCACAAGATGGTACATACATTTAGAAGATAGAGGACATAACAAAGATGGTAGAGACCTCCCTCAGCCAGTGGCTTGTGCAAGAGATCTTGTTGCATTTTTACTCTCACAGATCAAATGAGTTAGGAGACTATAGGAATATGCCTGGGTGGGTTTAGTGTGAAACCTGCCATTTTATTTTGTGAGGGCTAGGCTTATCACCTCAGAAGTGTGAAAACAGGTGTGAAAAACATCCCCCCCCTTCAAACTCCCATTTCTTCTAATAAATGCATTAAAAAAAACAAAACAAAACTTTATTCGGACAGTAAACGATTCTAAATACCCGATAGTCCGTGTTCTCCATGCCTACTCTTCACTTTCTTTTATAGAATTATCTAAAACTCCTGGGATTGGGAATATGGTATCACAATAAAATCAGGGAGATATGGGATTAATGGCCATGAAACAAATTTTCATTTCACTTTGCTACCAGTTACTATACTTGACTATATTGGTTTGCAGCATCTGTTTCATGACAAGATGCTCCTGAAATGTTGTTGGGCAGCATGAAGAAGATTTCTGCCCCCTTAAAAGGAACTGCATTGCTAGAGTCAACACCACTGGCATAAATAGGACAGATGAAAAACTATTACTATTCCCACTTACAACCAGAACTACATACAATCAAGGATCATGGAAGATGTTGCAGGTCAAAGCATTTCTAAAATCGCAATGTAATATGCAAATGTAAGATAGGAGTCTCATGTTCTTATTCTATCATGAAGAAATGGTTGTTGGTTATCAGTGAGCGGAATTTCTACATATTTTTCATTCCTTAAAGCTGGATCACAAGTGTGCCATCACAACCACAGCTAGTTTTGAACAATCTAAGTAAATACTATTGCTGAGAAGGATGGTGACTTGACATGTGTAGCATCAATTTGACCATAATAGTTTCAATTCAACACTAGATATTTGACATTTAATAGCACCAAAAAGGTATAGGGCGGTTTTTTCACACCTTTTTATATTTGGTAAGTGATAGGTCCCACCCAATTAGAGTTCCGATTTATTTTAAATGATAGATTTTACTGAAAAACCTTACCTAAACCTCTATCTCATGTATTTGTATAAAATTTTAACCTCTTTTTTAAAAGAACGAGTTCGATAAAACCACTAAAATTGTCTCCTGGCACACATCTTTGCAAATACATTAATCTCATAAGTTTATTTAATACCCTTCTTTCCTACCCAAAGAAAATCCTAGCTTCACTATTTTTTCCCCTCTACTACTAATACCATCTATTCTTTGACTATATCTTCTAAGGTCATATACTTTTAGGTCTCCATCATGATAAAAAATATACTATTTAGTCATTTGGTCCTTTCATCCTCAATTATGTCTAAAAATGCTTTCTCTCCTCTTCCTTACGTCAATAAGGTGTGAATATTAAAAAAGACACACATCACAACATATTTATAAAGTAAAAATAATACATAGCATATTTAGCTTGTTTTAACTAATGTGCTAAACATTTCTAAATGCATGTTCTCCTTTATGAATTGCCAATATCACCAGAATCTTTCAATGTGAGTTTTTAAATGTCTCCACCAAGCCTTTAGCACTATAATTCTCTCAGCCAGGAATCCACTGTGCTGATGACGTTCCAATCATTGACTTCAACATGGTGGGGAAACTTCTTCATATACAACAATTCATGTGCATTTTCAAGTCTCAATTTACAAATACAACCAGATATGCTGTCATAAGGCCAATGTATACCATCTTGCCTTCATATCCTCATATCACTAATTTGACAGCATAAAAGTGTGAATGCTAACTTTATTTTTAATTTTTTTATTAAGCATTTCCTTTATTTGAATGAAAAGACTTATTGTAGATTATTAATAAAGTCTTCTTCTACTAGTAGAAATTGTTTTAAGAGACTATAGGTACTGGTAATTCATTACCACCCTCCAAGCACATGTAAATATTGCCATCTTTTCCAACTCATGACTTCTGGAATGCAAGTCTATACTGGAGCTTGAAAATAATAATAATAATAAAAGACAAAGCCAGAATACAGCGGCCAAGTCATTCAGATCAACACGTGTTCTCTAGGTCAGAGTTAAGGTAGAAATTGCACTCAAAGAACACACTGGTCATTAAATCCATAACCTGTTCAAAATAAAAGGGCAAACGTGAGATCAAAACACAAAAATGCCACAGCTTTAGTTAAGAAGTGTTATTTAAGCTATAAAGGATTTCCTGTTGTTCTTGTTTTAAATAATTTTATAGTATTCTTTTGTTCTTGGATTACCATATATTCAAATAATCATGTATGTAAATGTCTCAATACAACAGTGAATGCCACTGACAATGTAAACTTTACTGTTTATCCAGAAGCATTATATGTTCATGCAAAAATGGCTTTAAAAGCTTGTGGTCAGATCAAAAAACCGCAATTGTAATTGTTTATTTATATAGCTCGCCATTACTCTGTAGCATAAGTTTACATTTTTTTAAAATTCCTAAACATTGCTGAGTTCATTTTAGAAGAGTGAAAAATGCATCGTTTGCCTACATGATTAAAGACGAACAACTTAGGTCCATGCATGTAGCCAAGTGCTTTAATATGGAAATTATTTACTTTGCTCTGGCTTATAGTTTTCATTTTGATGCTGCCCTTGAAACTCCATGATAACAGGGCCATTGAGTGGAATTTTTGCATTTTTCTCTTTAGTTCAGGGCAGCTGGTTTCTTTCCTTTCTAAGCAGAAAGCTAAAGTATATTTATCACTCAAACAGTGACTCAAAACAAACAGGAAGTCTTCATCAGCCGGCTCCTGGACATAGCTGATATTAGGTACCGGCAGAAAGGAAACAGAGACCTCATTCTGTAGGAGTCCGACAGAATGTACATGCAGATGCAGGCGATAACTAAGTTTGGGATGCTCCAAATGACCACCGTGCTCTCCCAAGATTAAGTGTTCTTGCAATGCTCGCCAGTTTTCAGAGTCTGCGAAAATTCCTCAGGAGTTTTCCTTTCCATTGCAGTTTGAAAGAGTAGTCTGAACTGGATACCATGAGCCTTAGAATCCTTGTGAACCTATGCGCCAAAGGAAACCTGGGAGGGAGCTATTCTGGGCTATTTGGCTTTGATCTGGTTGCTAGGAAAAAGCCCTGCTTTTGTCTGGAAGTATTCTGAATGGCTCCTTCAGTCAGAATGAGGCCTGCAGGTCACTGTCTGAATTAAGTGAAGAGGATTTTTTTTAATGCTAAAAATGAAGTTGTCGCTGGGTGCCATAACAAAGCTGGGGCGAGCGAACTAGGCTGCCGAGCCATGGCACCAGCTCTTTGCTACAACTTAAACTCCAAGCTACACTGTGAAAATCACTGAAGCATGCTTGCAGATCAAATATATGCAAATATCCCTCAGTGGCACGTATGTTCCTGGAGACCTGCACCTTCACCTTCTTTTTCAAATAAGACCTGTTTCAGATTCAAAGCCCACTTTGTTTTTATTAATACAAATGTTCTCTATCAAACCATTTTAACCTTGTAAATAAATAGAAAGGTCAAACATTCACAACTAAGTTTTTGTAGCTAAACCAAATTCAGAATGGATTAGACTGCAAACTGCAGATACTGATTCAGAAATTATTAGGCGATACACTTTGGGGGGTCCTTTCAATATTTTCTCTTTTATTTGTTGACTAATCTCCTTGCTAATGATACCCCTTATACCTTTGTATAAGGACTTTACAACCATTATCTAATCTTCACAGATCCTGGTGAGGTAGAAAGGGAGCAAATCTTATCTCCATTCTACAGATGAGGAAACAGAGACACTGGGAGGTTGAGTAACAAGCTCACATTTTAGTGGCAGCACGGTCTGCCTGAACGAAAAAATGACGACAGGCCACAGGCTTTGTTTTGCCAGGAATGGGGCTGGACTTTCACCTTGCTGCTCATATTTTCACCAGTTCCTTTTAAGACCAGCATTTCTATAGTGGCTGCACTGAATCTCCATACAACTCATTGGAAAAACATGCAGCAAACTGGCTCAAGTGAGGCTCGACCCTTGGCCTTTGTACCATTGGCATCCAGTGCCAATAAACTGAGTTATAGACTGAGAGCCTAATAGCCCAAAGCAGAAGGGGACCAACCCAGAAAGTTCCATTGCTCCCCTTTTAAATAACCCTGGAATAGGAAAGAAGGGGCTACTTTTAGGAAATTATTGTTTTGTTCTCTCTCAAGTTCGCAAGATATTTTGTACTCTGAGCAGGTCCTAAAATATGAGATATAAATACAAAAATAAGAGTGAGCTAAGAGGTAAACTACATGAATGAAATTTTAACTGTAGTAAGAAAACAATGAATGAAGAAAAAGTGTACAGAGGCTGGGACCTTCAGGACCACAACATCGTTGTGGATATGAAGTGGTTCTTTATCTCTCTCCCCCTCTACCATCTCTCTCTCTCTCTCTCTCTCTCTCTCTCTCTCTCTCTCTCTCTTCTCTCTCTCTCTCTCTCTCTCTCTCTCTCTCTCCCTCCCTCTCGCTCTCATGTGCGTGCACGCTCTCTATTGAGGTATAATTGATATCCTCTTTTAAAAGAGATAGGGGCCCTTATTCCTCAGGAAAAGTTGCAGAGAAAATGTATGCAAGACTACCAAATTGTTAACTTGATGTGACCTGTGACTTGCGACCTGTATTAACCAGGTGATGGGGGATTATCTCCCGAAAACAGGCTGAGGAAACCTCTATTATATCAGAGCACCTTCTAGAGGATTCAGAAGCAGAAGGCAGTTGAGTCTATCTTTTGGAATGCAAATTTCCCTACAGAACACCAGGCAAAAAAAAAAAAAAAAAAAAAAAAAGCTCAGGAAGCCCAAAACAGACATCTCTGCCAAAAGACAAAGCAGACGTGTTTTCAGAGTTTCAAGTGTATCCTCTCTCAGGCTACCTGTTTACTTACTCAAATTTCTTCGCAAACTACATATGCAGCTGTAGGTCTGTGAATTGTGTATCTCTGAACACTACAAAAATTTCCTTAATCTAAAATTATAGAGCCAATGTAGGTTTTAGTGTGAAATTGATGAATTCTGAACTCTCTCTATCCAGGACTACTAGTGTGTTGGGCTCAAGTATGAATGGGGAAAGGGCCAAATTTTTGTCCCAAATCCATGAAATAGCAACAGGCTAGCAGTGCGATTAGCCAGACTACACAGTGTCTCTTCAGACACTGCTGAAGACCAACTCCGAAGACCCCCTACTGAGTGAGACCCAAACCCTGGAGTTTGCACAGTCCTCGCTATTCACTGCTGCCTTGTACAAACCTTTTAGCAACCTAGGAGAACTTAACATTAATTTCTCAGTGTGTCATCATGGCTAGAGCTAAACAAAAGCCAAATGAATTAGGTAAATATAGTAGGTTCAGACATAAATTCAGCAGGTGAATTTATTTCAGATTACTCTTTTGATCCTTCTCATCCAAGATTCTCTTTAGAGACATGGAAGAGAACTTTATCATTCTTAAAGTAAAGAAAAGCAATATTTGATTTCAATATCTGGTGCATATTTAATCACACAAAAATACTTAATAAAATCCTTTTTGAAGTTATTATTTATGCACTTATTACAGGATTATCGATTTCGGTAATGAGAATTTTATTGTTAGTATTGGGTTGACATGAGACAAATTTTTTCCTAGAGATTTCTCTATCATTTAATTGAGTCACCTTATTTCTTCTGCCCCAATACACAACTGTTCCTGTTATTCTTTGAATTAATTTGGATGAAAGCCTTCTTCTGCAAAAGCCATCTTCCTGGATTCACAACCTCCCTTCTGAGCATTTGTTAACACATTACATTATACTAACGTGAATCCACCCACCAGAAATTAGACAATCTATCCTGGTTTTAATATTTTTTAAAGGCTTACAAAGTGCTAATCACTAAAGCAGTGATTCCCAGCCCTGGTTTTGTGAGAGCCAGAAGTATCCAATTACCTCATAGATCCTGAAAAAACAAAATTCCAAAAAATTTTCTGAAGAAAATTAATTATAGTTTTATTTAATTTGAAATATAAATATCTGCCATTGGAGGTAGGAAGTGTGTCACAGTGGGACTTGGTGGGCTGGAGCATTGTAACAATAGCCCATTGAAACTCCTCAAAGCTGAAAATCATTATGCTTTCTCAAAAAAAAAGAAATGCTATTCTTATTCGTAGGAACTTAAATTCTAACACACACCTTATGACAGGCACAAAAAGGAACTAGGACAAAACCCATTCCAGGACATTTCCTCAAAAAGAATACAAATAAGGTGTGTCACACATTTCCATGAATAAAATAAACACGATAATATCTAATAATACCATTGCACTATTATATGTGTCTAAATTACAGTTGCACTGAGAAATGAAAAAATCTCTGGAATGGGATCAGGATTGCTTTTTAATTGTCCATTAGAAAGAGCGAAGAATAAAATCGCCTGCCATAATTTCTTTTGAGATCATGCACCTTATTTTTAAAATACAAAGTAAAAAACATATTGAGACACATGAGTGAGACAGAGCAATAAAATCGAGGCAAACTGTCTCCTTTCCTCAGCTCAGGCTCAGCAGCTACAGCAAGCCCACAGTGCCAGCTTGAGACTGGCAAGGCAACTAGCATTGCACAAAACAAAAATCTTAATTTTTCAGTTCTAAACTGATTCCACTGAGAACCTCTCCCTCTCCCTCTCCCTTTCTCTCTCTCTCTCTTTCTCAGTCTCTCTCTCTCTCTCTCTCTCTCTCTCTCTCTCTCTCTCTCTCTCTCTCTCCCCTTCTCCCCTCTCTCCCCCCCCCCGTCTCTCTCACACACACACCCCCTTCACCTTTTCTTTCTTTTTTTCTGAATTGAAGTCTTTTTATTTAGAGATGTTCTTCCATTATGTGACATGTCCCGTAAGCCATGAAAAACAATGATAATGTGATTTTCACATAAAGATTTCTCTCCCTGGGCCATATTCCGTGAATGAACGGCTTGTAGGACACACTGCTAATAATAAACTCCATCAACTGTGCCAACACAAGTGTGAGAAAAGCACGGGGAAGCTAAGGCTGGCCAAAGGAATTCTCCCATACCTGCAGCGGCTGACTCCTTCCAACAAAGCTGTTTATTTACTTGCTTCCTTGCCAGGAAGGTATTCCTTTTAAAAAGTAAAAATAAATAGCTCTTACAACCTCTTCCTTGTCTTGAAATCACTACTTCTACTTGCAAATAAACTTGTAAACTCCATCTGTTAAGATGCTGGAGAACTATGCCGGACAAAACATACCCATATTTGTTGAAGAAGCAATCCTGTACTGGCTAAGAAAGGGACTGGGAACAAGGAGGTCCTTTCCCATTCAAATTTAAATGTCACCATGAAATACTGTTGAAAAATCAAACACATCAAGAGTGATTGCACATGTCACAAACTCATCTCATCTGACCTCCCCAACACTTGTACCGGAGTGTCACTGTCACTGAATTGTCTGGATTCCAAAGAGCATTCTTGCTGAGCTCTCACCCATCCTGTGGATTAACTAAGGCCATTTTTTTTCTTTTAAATTTCAGTCTAATTTTTTCCCTATAACACAAAAGATTTTTAGTCCACTTACCAACCATCAATAAGCTGGTATGCAAAGAAGAAAGCAACTGGGTTAATTGTTGAAATAAGCATAATTAGAATGTGTGTGTGTGTGTGTGTGTGGGTGGGTGGGTGTGGGTGTGTCTACGTGATTTATTCCACCATCTACTTCATTTATTGGATGAAGCATAAGCTTCTACCCATTACACAGGCCATCCTCACTCCCATTGTTTTTATTCATTCTTCATCCATTTAACATATATTTATTGAGCACCTATTATATCTGAAGCACTTTGCTGGGCACTGAGTTTGCAGCACTGGGTAAGACAAAGCAAGTCCTTTCCTCTAGAGCCAAAATTCTCCTAGAGAGACACACATAGTCAGATATTGTTTTCAATAATTTCAGGAAATTAAAAAAACTCTAAAGAAAGTATAATTGAGTAGAGGGATAAAGACTAATTTGAATAAAATTTTCTAAATAGGAAGACAGGTTGTCCAGGTAAAGGCTCTCTGAGGCTAGAATATTTGAGCAGATTTTGTATCAGAAGAGAGCCGAGTGACCAAAAAATAAATAAATAAATAATAAATAAATAAATAAATAAATAAATAAGTAAAAAATATGCTCCATAATGAGAATGAGCTGGTGAGGCTAAGGAACAAAAGGAGGCAGGAAGGCCAAGGCATAATGAAAAGCCAAGTAAGGTAAACCTAAAAGCTTGAGAGATTCGGAGGTTGGAATTTGTTCTAAACGCTATAGACAGCTTTTGGATAACATTAAATAAGGAAGTGGCTTGATCTGATTGAGGTTTTCAAATAGCATAATGTCAGCTCTCTGGGGCGTCTAATGAAGAATCAAAGCAGGGCATATTCAGGACATATTTTTAAGTGAGAAGAAGAAAAGGGATCAAAGAAATTGTCATGTTTTCTTAGTTGAACAGCTAAGTGGATGGTAAGCCGTTAACTGAGATAGAGATGATTG
This sequence comes from Eonycteris spelaea, assembly GCA_003508835.1. Lineage (NCBI taxonomy): Eukaryota > Metazoa > Chordata > Mammalia > Chiroptera > Pteropodidae > Eonycteris > Eonycteris spelaea. Next base: position 5,175,823 of record PUFA01000088.1, read on the forward strand.
GGGGCAATACTTCCTTCTTCTTCTTCTAGGTATGAGAGGTGGACATTCACTTATTCAGTTTCGTCCCTCAGCAGTCTCTGAACACATGGAAAAAGTGAAATTTTATCAACTTTTCTCATTTTTCTTATGTTCTAGTCTCCTATTAAAATCACAGTATTTTAGATCGCTGACATGCTTTTTCTACTCTATTTCTATCAACTTCGAACCCTAGTTTGAAATCCGGTTCCCCTAAGAAGATGCTCCTGATTGAAACACTTCTCATAATGATTTACCCCTTATTACTATCCATTCTTTAAGGGTTTTTTGTTTGTTTGTTTGTTTGTTTGTTTTACGAATCGTTTACTCTATTTTGTACCTAGCTCCTACTGGATTTAGATAGGTTCCTGGGCCTTTCTTTTTTAGCCCCCACATGCTAAAAAAGACATTCCCAGTGTCCCACCAGGCTCCGTGTTACCCAGTTCTGAGCTCTGCCTCCTCCACATTCATTCTGTAACTTGAATTCTCTCCCAATAGCTCTACCTGCCATAATCCTACTAATCCTATAAGACCCAGATCAAGGGTCTCTTTTCACAAAACCATTTCTGACAAACCCCCCACCCCCAATCAGAGGTGATTTCTCCCCTCCCATCCCCTAGGAGGCAGTGGAGTATAATGATTGACATCCCTCTGGCTCGGGTCAAACTCAGTTCATAGGCCCACCATGTCTTAGCTATGTGTCCCTGGGTCGCTTATTGATATGTATAGTTCTCTGCTACTTCATCTGGAAACTTGGGGGTGGGGAAAGGGTAAAAGAGTACCTGTAACTCAAAATTGTTGTGAGGATTAAGTGAGTCAAGACACTTAAAATATATCATGTAGCACCTGACACATAACAAGGACTCTTCAATGTAAGATAATTTTTTTATTTTCATTTCAGTGTTCTTTGGCTCTCTTGTAAAAATAGCAGTCTACTGTCTACTGTGGTTGTCTTTAACCCATCAAATTAAAAGCTCTCTCTAAGGATATAATGGTACCTTCTTAATCTTTGTATTCAGTAGAAATTTTATAAATATTCGTTTTGATGAACAAATGCTGAACATAAAATAATTTTTAAGGATTTTTTAATTTTACTCCAACAGATTGATTCTTTTTGAAGTAGAAACAATAGCTTTTCATCTCTTATTTTAAAATTTCATATTGCCCAGTAAGCACATATACTGTGTTTGTACGTATATGTATATGTGCACACTATATATAAGTTATATATATATATATACAGCATGCAGTCTATATTTAAAATGTTTTAACTTTTAGCAATTAAAAAACTTGAATGATCAATAAAAGTAACACATATATCTTGCTAAATTCACCAATGATTCTGCTTTTAAAAAGAGGACTATCTATTTATCCTAAACATAAGGAATTACCACAAAAGGGCATCATTCCAGCTTACAAAAATTTTCAGGCCTCTGAAGACCCAAATTTAAGCAGGCGGTTCTTGTTTGTGACATGTTCTTTCTCATCAACATCAATTAACATTTATTGAACAAAGCCTGGACGCAGCACACTATCCTGTGTGTTTTGTACACATTTTCTAAGTGTAAAGACACCATCTTCATTTCTTACATGTCAAGAAAGGCAATGCTCATGATCATAATAAATAATAAAAAATATATATGTCTTTAGAGGTTTATGAGTATTAGTGTACCTCTTCTCACATAAGAAGGAAAACCATCAGTGATCAGGAAGATCGTGCCAGGCTTTAAGACATGAGTGCAATAGAGAAATAAAGGGAAAGAGTATGGATTTGAAACTAAATCAAGAGTTGGTTGTAGCTTTCTTTTTTTAACTAAGCACAACATGCTAAAATAAGAATAAAAAATTGAATTAAAAGATAAACTTGGAGTATCTACATTTTTTTCCCACAAATCCTCACTTAAGCTAGGAAGAGTTTCCTATAGTTCTTAGTAAACATAATTTTATTATATTCTTTGTTCCTAAATCATCCTATTTCCAAATAATTATAGATATAAATTGTACAATCCATCTAAAGAATATCATTTTTGCCTAGTGATGAGCCAGCATCAAAACTACGGAATTACACCTTAACATAACCCATTGTAGTCTTCCCTTGTTCATTTGCTTTGTTTTTTTCACCTTTCTATCCTTTGTTTCTTCCCTCTTTACTTTCCTGTCTTCTTTTAACTCTTCTGGCATCTGTGAATAATATGGTCAACCCTTCTAGCTGACAGCCTGCATCTTCAGTTATTATTCAGCAGCTAAAGTCTATTCCACAGATTGAGTTATTTAATGCTACAAGTTCTTGTCTCTAATACACACTCTTCTTTTCTTGATTGAGTTATAACACATATTTTTTTTTCATCAACCTCTAAAAAAAGTAACAAAGACTTCATTCTTACACATAAACTCAAGAATCCAGGATAATTTCTCATGTGGCATCTATTTAAACTCTCAATATTTCCATATTACAATTTAACTGCCTATGGCATATCCTAAATTCTGATAAAAACTTATCCAATTCTATCTGTCCAATTCATCTTTCTTGATGTCTGATTGAGCAACCACTGTAAACACACTCAAACTCAACAAGTGGGTAATAAAACCACCAAGATAACCATTGTCTGCTCCACTCCTTAAATTCTATATACTTCTTTATGCCTTCAGTGACCGCACATCTAGAAGAGACTCCACGGATTACTCACTTAAATTAAACAAAATTTTGACCGTACATTATTTCTCTGCTTAGCTACTAATAGTTATTTTTCCATTACTTTTTAATTTAATTAATTCACAAAACTAATCATCTCAAGCACAAAACTGTTCAGCTCTATCTGAAAGTAAGAAGTTTAATTTTGTATCACGTACTTACTTCTCAAAATAGTAGTAAGAACATATCCACTCTTACCCCTCCTGTTTTGTTTTGTTTTATTTTGTTTTGTTTTGTTTTATTGTTTATCTCTCTCCTCAATGAAACAACATATGTTAAAATCAAGAACATTTATTTTATCTCATTAAAATCGGTCTTAACTACTGCATTTGTATGCCTTTCTACCTACTAAAACAAAAAATGGAACTTAGAGAGTCACAAGTGAGAGAGGTATCAGGAAGAAAAGAAGTTATTTAATATAACAACATTGTAATAATAGAGCTCTTTCTCCACATGCTTTAAAATTGACTCAGTTTAGAAAATGAAGAACTTTTTAAGTGGGAATTTAAGTGGGAAGCAAAAAAGTTCAACTACTTTAAGTAGTAAGCTCCCACAAGGGTGGGTTTTGGTCAGTTTTATTTACTGCTGAATCTCCATACCTAGAACGGTGCTTGCCACATAGTAGGGGTTAGCTCAATAAATAAATGTTAAACGAATGAGCTACTTTCCAAAAAAAAAAATAATGTTGAAACTTGTTTACTAGCTGTCAAAAGCAGGTTCCTTCATGCATAAAATAGCATCAACTGTGTAATTTGCCCCACTTCCTCCTTTTGCAGAAAGCCAACAAAAGAACTGTAACTTTTTACCTAAGGATCAAAGGTGTCAACCTATTGGCTCATGCTACTTTAAAGTCTTGGATAACAGTCTTTGGTTATTTTTAGATAATTTCTTTTGTTTCAAGCTTGAAAAGAAGTATTAACAAAGATCAAAAAATAAATCACTGATTCAGAACAGGAAAATGCATATTAAGAAGTTCAAAATATAGTATGTAGAGGCTGTGAGCTAACCTTCCCAGAATACAAGTCAGATCTAGCTTTAGATACTAGAATGCTATACCAGTCCCGCTTGGGCCGCATCGACATGAAAGGAATGGGGAGAACTTGGAGAGTTGAAAGTCTGAAAAGGAAAGAGGAAAATAATTAAAAATTTATAGAGTGACCCATGCATTTTCAATACCTAAAACAATAGAAATAGAAAAATACAACCAAGTTGTAACAATGGTTAACTGTAGGTGGTGGAATTATAGGTGAGCTTATTCTTACCCATAATTTTCTGTTTTTCCACATATTCTACAATAAGGATGTAAGACTAGTGCAGTCAGGAAAAACATATGCTTTTTAAACCAAGAGAAAAGCCAAGTATAAAAATCATGTGATATATGAAGAAAACTTAAAGGATTAATATTGTCCAGTCAAAGAAGAGAAGGTTCATTGGTGACGCAGTAGTCCTCAATGTTTAAAACAACCACTAATCTAAACCTACTACAAAACACATAAGATGGGCTTATTTCTCATTAATACACACACACTTGTATATACATATAAACACACACATAAATAACATATATACATACACACATATTGTACATACTTACAAGTAGTAAGGCTCTTAGAGAAAGGGCAAAGGCATACAAACTCTGTGGGGGGAAAAAGCATTTAGGGTATTGTTTAAGGCAACAACTTTCATATAGTGATAAGATGTGAAGAACATGAATAAGGGAAAAGGATATGCCTTCCCAAAGGGACATCAAAGAATCTCAAGAAAAGAAATGTTTATTAAAAGGAGACACATTTAAAATACAGGTTGAAATAGAATGCCTAGTGTTCCACCATCAAGGTATAGCAAGTTGGCAAAATGTGAAATTACCATCTAGAGTAGAAAAATGTTTGAGAATCCCTAATCTCCCATCTTCTAAGTGAGGGATTCTGAATAGCCCAAGATGATACAGGCACAAGCAATTTCTCTCATAGGCTGGGGTAGGGTGATCAGAAATCAAAGGTCTTGTCAAAAAGAAAGAATGGACCCAAATTAAGCTTTGTTTGTTCCACAAAACTGACTAAAAACTTTCCTGCTATTTCTTGATCCAAAATTATCTGGGGGAATACAAACCTGAACCCACTAACTTCCTCTACCCATTCTGTAGTTTAGGAGCACTGTTGTCCTTAACACGGTTCCACTTAACTGCCACTGTGTCCAGGTTCTCTTTCCACTTGTCATGGGGATAGTAAATAAGAAATCAACATTACTCGCATAATGAAAGGTGGCCTTTCTTAAGTTTCATAATTGCATCTTAAAGAGGGCTAACAAGAAAACATACTTTTACTCAGAGTGTATTTCTACCCAAAGAAATATCAAGGGCGTTAATAGACACCACTGTTAGTCAAGGAAGTACCTAGAGGACATACAAGGTTTTCCAGGCTCTTAAAATATCATCGTATAGGTAGCTGTCTCCCTTTGACCTTATGACAGTGACGATTGATCACATATTCTAGGATTAGAATGGTTCAGGGCAATTCAAACATTCACAGTGGTTCTGGACCAAGCGGATAGAAAATACAAACAACCCTAAAGCTTCTGTTCAGGATAGGAATTCCTTCCGAGCTCTCCAATTTCCCTAGGCAGTACTATCACTGCCAAACACAGCCAAAGGACAGTATTCCAGAAGAAATTGAACTGGCGTCATTCTTCAAAGAAAAATAAGAGGATTTACCCAGTGCCTACTATGTATGTGGCAGCAACTGTATGGACACTTTACATTCACTTTCGCTTCAGGATCCTGAGGCTTGTCCAGTTCTGAAGTTAAACTTAGGAAAATTCAAAGATCCTTGGAAGTCCCCCACCAGTGGTAGCCAAAGAGGTATGTAGATCAAGTTCAGGAATAAGTCTAGTGCCAATCACTCAAAGATGAAGGCCACATAGGACAATTGGATGGAGAGGACTGGAAAATTGTTTTATTATGGAAGGCCTGGCTCTACTACCTGGCATCAGAGCAGATTCTGAGTTCTGGAGTTCCAAATCTGAATCATTCTCCTCAGGGTTATTGACTCACCATATTTGGCTCTTGCACATCTCACTCATTTCCTCTCTCTCTCTCTCTCTCTCTCTCTCTCTCTCTCTCTCTCTCTCTCTCTCGCTCTCTTTCTCTCTCTCTCTCTCTCTCTCTCTCTCTCTCTCTCTCTCGCCCCCCACCCCTTGCTTTGCTCTATGAAAATAGAAATAGCACATAGAAATTTGGTGAGAGGTGACAGAGATCAAAGGGCAGCATCACCCTGCTTGTTCCAAGGTGTTAGCCCTAGGACTGTGCTGTTACTCTCACTTCCACCCATAACGCTTTTATTTTCTGGTACGTGTTGAACCTTGACCAGAACGCTTTCCTCATTTCCATGTCATTCTCTCCATCCCATCTCCCTTACTCCATCCCATTCCCTCTAACTACATGTGCATTCTCTCTCTCTCTCTCTCTCTCTCTCTCTCTCTCTCTCTCTCTCTCTCTCACACACACACACACACACACACACACACACACACACACTTAAACTCACACATACCCTTATTTATACTCACGCCACATCCTTTTGGCTTCAAGGTACATCAACTACTCAAAGAGAGAAAAGAAAAGATTCAGATCTCACTGATGCTGCACACATATACCTCAAGTTAGAATTTGACCTAGTTTGGAGGTTTCAATTTATTAGTTTCACAGTCAGTAATCGATACCACATGAGGTTCGATTTCTAATATCTTTTCTTTAAATGAAACTTTGACAGCTCAAGTTTAGGGAAGATACTAAAACTAGTTGGAATTCTTTCTGCATCACTTTTGTGAACACAGCCTGTTGGCAAAAAGATTATTAAAGTAACACTTGCTGCCACTTTCTCTTTGTTCTCTGTATTTCTGAAAGCCTGTACCACCCAGTTGCATGTAAAACAACGCAGAAGGATTTTGGTGTCAGCAGTGAATGCACCCTTCGGTGGAGGGCCACAGAAGCACTGGAGAAGTTCCTCTTTAAAAGTCAGCATTGCCTCCCAAATGTGTCCTTCCTGTCCTCTAAGGCTATATAACTCTATGTGCTGCTCTCTTATATCCGTCCAGATAGCAGGCTCTTCACTGTGTTCCTCTTCTGGTCTGCCCTGAAGAGATGTGAAGGCAAAAGCCTCAAAGGTGGGGAGTTACAAGTTTATGTGCAGCAACAAGGCAGCCATATCCTTCTGCTTTCCCCTGAAAATCAAGCATCACCTTATCATTTCCTCACCAAGATTAACTCCTGCTTCCTGAAGAGTATTTCTGAGGTAGAAAGCAGAGGTGGTGAAAAAGGGGGGAGCTGAAAAGTCCAATCTGTCAAGCTCCATTTTAGAAGAAAGGAAAACTGAAAAGTGAACGTATTTAACATGAGCCATTTCCTGCACTCAGGAGGGAAGAAAGCACGCTAGTCACTGTGCAGGAGGAGATCCGCACTGGTGTTATCTCTGACCTGCAGCTTAGCCCCAGTGTCTCAGCTGCCAAAAAGCTCCTATTCAACGTTGTGCTGAGTTCATCAATGCTCCACGTGTCAGGATCCTAACAGGAAAAAGCAGGACAGACAGTCTCTCCATTCAACCGCCTGGGGACCCCATGACAACTAAAATCCCCTCGCAGACCGTCCATATCAACCTTCGGCAGGTCAGAGCACGCAACCCCTTCAGAACCACAGGCTCAGACCCACACCCTTTCCCCTTGTCAACATTGTCACTTTAAACAGAACATGGAGCCTTATCACGAAACCTGAAGTAAGTATGACAATTAAGATGGATTGCAAAGCCTGCTTGTGCTTCACAATTAACAATCACTTGGCAGCGGGTTCCACGCAACTGTTGGGGGGTATGGCAAGAACTTTATCCCTGCTTAGTGCTGCATTAGCATATTTAGTAGGCTGCAAGACATAATTCCTAAGATATGAACATATTTTTGTCTTTTTTAAAAAATCTGCAATTAAACCGTAATACGGAGAAACTCTGCACCAGGCAATCAACGTGCAAACACCAAGATGGAGTTTGGAAAAAAGAGGGCAAGGAAAAGCAATGTTCCCCCAGCACTAACAACAACCTGAACCAACGAGTAACTGCTTCCAGTGTCACGGGTTAGCTAGAAAACTATGGCTCCTTCCTGTCTGTGACAAAACTTGGAGTGGGAGGGCTGGTGTTGCACCACCGCCGCTGGCATCAGGTGATCGCTCTGTAAGAGCATAGCTACATGCTTTAACCCACATATGAAAAAATAAAAAAGTCAGACCCTGAGATGACCCTAGTGGTTACTTAGCAAACTATGCTTTTTTCACAGAAAGCACTTTTTTACTCTCAATCTCTGAGTAATAAAAGAAAAGATGCTGAGAGAAATCACAAAGACACTTTATTTAACAAATATGAGGTCTCTTCCTCAAACTTTCCTCTTTTTTTTCCCCTCCCTTACTTGCAAGGACCATCTCCCACACTGAAGAAGAATCAAGGAGCACTGACGCTGGACCAAACGTTATCAAAGTCCCAACCTGACCACCATCCCGAGCTTCTCCTGTGTGTTTATTGCATATGTTCAGCCCCTGAGTCCAAGCATGCCCCGGTAGGGGCCAAGGAGGGAAAGAAACATAGCCAGATCTTTCTGAGATAGCCAGGACTTTGTCTTTCTTGACATCTGGGTTGCAAGAAGGCAGGATATCCTGCCAAATATATTACAGCTGTGAGACCCACCTTGTGACTTAAGACACTGCTGAAGCTGAGGAACCAGAAGACACAGTGCGTTGTCTGGGAAAGAAACCTCACCCTTTACCTCTTTCCAAAAGAAAACACACACACACGCACCGCACACACACACACACACACAGGCACGCATGCACACACGCCAGCACTTTAGGTGAGCGGCTCTCCAGTTGTATTAAAGAAAGCATATGAAAGTAACAAATGCAATTTAGCACACAAAGTCTTTCTTTACAAAACCAGAGTAGCAGATTAAAGCACCTGGAGTCTTGGCACGCCGAAAGAAAATCTAAGCTGTGACAAAACAAAACAGGTGTACAGGTATAAAACTTCTGCTTTCCAATAATGCCCCTCTTTTCACTGGAATGCTTTAACAGGTGCAGAAGTTCAAGTTACAGTGGGGAAGTGGCAAATAAATACACAGCATTAGCGTCTGACGTGCTCGCTGAGCACCGGGGATGTTAATAACTGGCAAGGTACACTAATCTCTGATTGCAACATTTGGTTTACCTTAATCTGGAGGGACAGCTGTATTAAAGAGGGAATTATACTAATCAGTTCAAGGCCCTTGCATATAAAACTTCCCATTAGGCTTAAAGTACACCAGCTTATGCTCATTCTCTAGGAGCCTTACATCTGGTTCTGAATAAGGCTGCCTCTCATTTGCAAGGTACAAACTGAAAACAAGGGGGAGTGGGCTGACAGTTGCTGGAGGATGGGTGATAGAAGAGCAAGCTACTAATTCTTTGAAATTTTTAACAGCACAAAACTAGCTTCTAGGCATCTTAATACTAAAAGAAAAAAAAAAAAAAGCATGCGTTATCAACTCCAGGCCATTTTTTCCTGTTACCGGAGGTGACCAACATAAAATAAAATTGATGATGTCAGTCAAAAACAGCTAAGCACAAAGCTTGGCTTTGTTATCTTAAGTCAGAAGGTATGATAGGCCATGCCATATGGCTCTAATCCGCCTCTATCTCCCATCACCTAACAGGAAACCTTCATGTAGCATGACCTTATTTGGCTGGTTCCAGGTTAGGGCTGCCCAAAGGGGATTTTTCTGTTTCTGCTATATCCAAAGGTTTATGTTGATTTTTTTTCTGAGCCCTGCAAACTATAAATCCGACTGATTACTCTGCACTCTTTTGCTTGACTGAGCCTTTACAATCAGACATCCCCGTTAACAATAAGCTCCTAATGAATCAAACATCTATGGCATTAGTTTCACCTAGCTGCCTCTTTCCCATGCACTGTGCTGCTTTGTCAGACCTGGTTTGATGAGAAAAGCTAGTGACACTTGCTGCACCTATTGATAAACAATTCAGTAATGAGGGGCATAACAAAAATTACCTAAAACAACCTGATTAAAAATGACAGGCAAAGCTTACTCTATTGCTCTATAGCAAAGGTAACTCTAGTTCTGTGTAGGGAAAATAATGAGGGAAAATAAAATTTTCTTCTTTACCAAGGAGTCTACTTCTAAATTCATTTTGAAGAGAATATTTTCAGTGATATTATAATTTTTCTAGGTTATACGGTTATCCGTAACATTAGGGATTCATAGAATTCAGGATGTTTCCTTTTCAATTTTCGAGATGAACTCCCTTGCTTTTACTGCTTAAACTTTCTGAGTAACCAAACTAATGTCAAGGTTTTCACTTCATTTCTTAAATACGAGTTTAGTCATTGAGAAACTCAATATTACGAGTGCTAATAATTAGGGAAGCATAGTGTGGGCACAAAAAGAAAAATTCTAAGATACAAAAAAATATTTTGGAGCAAAGCAAGAAAAAAACCTCATGGACAAAATCATCTCCCTAAAAGGAATAACTTAACCTTTCCATGGACACCGAAGTTCCTTTTATTGGGGTCACCCGGAGGACCTTTGCAACTTCGAAACAAGCTTATACCCAGGGGAGGCCAAGCTCTGGTGAAAGCTTGATTCAAAGACAGAAATGTGTGGGTTTTGCAATTGTGTGGCAGCATGTTGGGAGGGTTTCCATCAGTGCACAGATGCACTTGAAAATCAAATATGGACATGGGGAATGTTTTTTGGAGATGGAAAATGAGTGCTGATGACATGTTTATACTTCGCAGATGGATCCAGTACAGAACCATTTTTTGTAAAGAAACAATATCCACCATTTGCTAAATTTTTTTTTTTGAGCAACTACAAAATGGTGGCACAAAAAGTGAATATTCTCATCGTACATACTCCACCTGTTCTTTGGTCTTACAACTGTCTTCCATCCTGACTGTAATCAATGACTGTTGTAGTCTTATTTTTTCTCAAATGTTATCCAAAAGAAAATGAGAAAAGAAACACAATACACAAAGGCATTTGGAAGAGCAAAATGATTTTAAATTAATTTGCTACATATGAAAAATTGGAAAATGATAAATGCTATTAAGTAACAAATGCTGAATTTAATTCCGAAAAAAAAAATACATTTTCTTATTGGCACGTTTTCTCCCTAAATTTGATATCAAATCAATTTTCTATCTAAAGTCCAGAATGTGCCTTTCATTTTTCCTTTCGGCCCACTTTAAATCTATTAGGTATTTGAACCTCTGGAAATTGCAAACAGTATTAATCCTATGTACTGCCTTATTGTTGATACATTATAATGATAGTTTTCATTATCATGATAAATAATTATAAATATCAATCAAGGTAACTCAGAAAGGCACAAAATGTATAGGGTATGCATTTATAAGATAATCTAATGCATTTAACTATCAAAAAAATATTGATAAAACTGTAAACTGTGCTCAATGGAAAATTTCTAAATAATAAAATCTTAATTTATTGCCATCATCAATAATATTAACTTGACATTTCAGGTGTGAAATATTAATAAAAGCAACCCACTTCAAAGATGTAGAGATTGTAATATAATAAGTAAGCTATGGATGTGAAATACAAAAGTTAATAGTTTAATAATTTAAAATAAATTCTGAACACATTTTCAGACATAATAAACAAATATGTTTTCAAGTGTTCCAAATAATATATGACATATTAAAGCTGGTTTTTCTTTAGTTTTGCTCAAATTAACTTTTTCTGATATTTTACCTTTCTTACCATCTGTATTTATAACCTACTAAATTCCACAGCTAACCTTTAGTCAATCATATTTGTATTCTAAGAGTTATTCGGAGGTTAAAAATTAGAAATAAGAAATGAATCCTGAAAATGGTCAAACAGCCTAACACTGGATAACAAAATCTTGAAAATGTACATAAATCGACATGTTCTTTCGACCCTGCAGTTTCTGGCAGTCTACCAAACATAAATCTGCGGTTCTACATTCTATGATTCTAACACCTTGTTATCATCCTGGAACTAACAAAAGCCTGTGTACACTTCGCTAAATAAAGCAAGTGTTTGCTTTTATTGCTAGATTTTTTACACATGTGAAAAAGGCCAAAACATTTTATAAAGTCTTAATTATTTTGTGCCTATCCATCAAAAAAAACAAAAGTTTTAGTCAAAGGCTTAATATATTCTTAGAGTTCCACAGAAAATGAGTATTCTACCTAAATTAAATTTATTAAAATTTGAAGGTCAAGAAAAATGAAAATATATCCTTCCAATTAGAGCACTTATTATGTTGTTATGTTCTTAATCATCATTCAACAAATACATAGAATATAAAACTGAGAAAAAATTAAAGATCACTTGTTTCAATTTTGCTATTTAAAATATCAGGGAAAGGAAGTCTGAGAGGCAATAGGACTATGCAAGTTCACATAACTAGAGTTCTGTAAAGAAATTATGTTTTCCGTGTCCTACTTTATTCTACCAGATCAGTCTGCTTGCAGATTTTGTAATATTTAGTTATAGTGGACTGATTTTATATTATTAGTCACTTATCCTCTAAGTACTATATTAATTATCATTACGTATGAAGTTTTAAGTGATGATTCAGTGTTTAGAGAACACTGCACTTAGAAAATAGGTGAATAATAAAATAAAAATTTATAAACTAGATTCTACCAGTGCCTAGATTTTTGCCTGTATGTAAACTCAGAACCTCTTTAAGACCATAGACTATTAGTCAAAGAATTAATTATGTGACAACACAATCAAGCCCCTGGTGACAAGCAGAAATTATGTAAGAGGGCTGTTAATCAAAGAACAGCTTAAATATGGGGAGCATGTATGTTGGTATGGCCCCTTCTTACCTCTCTAGCAGAGAGATTCAGGGACAAAACCCTCACCCTGTAATCCTGACCATGCTACTTATCATTCATATTAGGAAGAACTGGAGAGCTTTTCAATATCAAAGTCAATATTGACTTGCAACATAGTCAAAAGGTCACCTTTTCAAAGCTTGAAGTTTATGATAGTCCACTATTATCTTCTTGATACACTTCTAAATGGGAAGAACAGCAAATGTACCCAAGTAAAATCATTTTTACTTAAAAGTATTGAAGCCATTTTCCTGAGCCCAAGGTTTAAAGGTAAGAAAGCATGGCTATCTCACAAGAATGTTGGGCTCCATCCCAGAGGGCTCATTGTTATCTGTATAGTAGGTGGTGCGGATTCATGGCTTGTCACCTCTATTCCTAATTTCCGGTAATAATCTCAACTCTGCCAGCAACCATATGATATATATGTAAGAAGAAAAAAGTTCTCTCTGCTATGAAAGGGTATGGGTATAAAGACCCGGTCCTTCTGGACCCAAAGATTCAAAAAGAGTTCTGATTCAAACAGTACTTTTGGCATTAATACAGAGAAGGGAATGCTTCTATCAATGAAAGTGAAAAGTCACAAATGTCCACCTAATGACAATACTAAATACTTCTTAGTTCATACATACATCTTTATAATTTGAGATATTTATTCAGTACCTTTAAGTTGACTGAGTTCTGTTACCCAAAGAACAACTTAAATATAGACAGACTGAATATCTGATATGACTTCAGGCATTTGGGGAGAAGATACCCTGGACTTTCCTAAAATTGGTCTAACAAATATTCTGAATGGAGTCTGTTCCCACTGCTAGCATTAGTTATTTAAAGGTGTACATGGGTCTAATTTTTCTAACTGGGTCAGTTGTGCAGCTTATATTAATTTATATATTAGCTGCAGTGATTCATATATCCTAATTCTAATTAAGATTCAGACATAGTAATTGGTTTATAACTAAACATGTAATAATTATATCCTTTTCTATTATTTACGTTTTAAATTATCTCTTGAAATTCAGCCAATCAAATAACAACCTATAGGCATGGAGAAGTTTGGTTCTCTTCTACAAGAGCTTAACAAGTATCCTTTATACATTTATACACATGTTGATCTTCCTTTAGTTTACAGTGAATGTGTCTGAAAGTATTCCCATCCAACATATTGAATGGCAAAACATTAGATTTTCATTTTACAGTTTGGCAATCTAACAGACTAAACCTACTTTTGCTTGTTACATAGCTCTCATTGCTGACCATGGAAAGATTGAGTTACATCTGATGTTGTTATTTTTCGTTGGTGTGGCTAATCCTGCAGTGATGATGGCACTGAGAATGCAGTAGTTTCTGCTTTCACTCTTGAGAAGCTACCAGTTACTATAGCTGCCACAAGAAACCAACTGTAAGCAGCAAAGCACAAATAGAAATTGCATATGTTCATCCTTTTTATTGTTCAAAACTAACAACTTCATGAAGGTTTTAGAAACTGTCATACAGTTGGATTCCTAACTGTGTGGCAATTTGCAGAGAATTTGAAGTCCTATCATTAAAGTTAAGGAAGATTTCTACGGATAAGCTCCTATCTCTACATCACAGGATGCCATTGGGTAAGGATACTAGGTTTATAGATGTGACCCCAAAATGTAGTCAGTTCCTGCAAAGTTTGAAATTCTAATGTTTATGAAATACATTAATTTTACCAAGCTGGGGAAGGTCAGAAAAAAAGCCACCATGGGTCCTCATTTCTCCCAAGCAAAATTATAAAGTTGCTGACTCTCCCACCCTTTTTCAAGTGGAGAATAGATCTTCTTATGGCTTTCCTGGGTAGCCTTTCCCTGTCTCCACAGAAGTTCATATTTGCTACTTTTGACCTTTGTACTCTAGCACTACCAGACCTCTCTAATTATGTGCCTGTTGTAACAGCAGATGAAATTTTTCCACTTCCCTCTGTCTCCAATAGTTTTTAACTGGTCACTATTTTTCGTTGAGAACAATGTTATAACATTTTTCTAAAAACTCTGTCTTAAATTATATGACATCAGAATTTTAATTTTTTCAAGTAACAAATTATCTTAAAAGATGATAAAGTCGATTTTTAAATAAAATAAACCACTAAAATTTTGAGCTTATTAAGGTACAGTTACACTATAGTCTACAATATTCTAATTAATTCTCTGATGTGTATTTATCAAGGCCTACCATGAGTGCGGCACTGTGAACCAAAAGAGACGTAGATTTGTAGAGCTCCGGGTTTTATGATGAAGCCAGTACTTCAAAATTTTTGTTCAGGTATCAGTTGATATTTGAAGCTTTTTTTTTTTTTTTTTGGCAAATTAAAATATTTTACTACCGTCAAAATATATGATCTTAGCCTTTCCTTCTTGCCTTTGTTTAAGGACAAAAGAAAGACATTGGCTATTTTGACAGCCTTAAAGCACACCCAGGAATGTCACCAAGAGTATGACCTTTACAACCAAATCCAGCAACCAGAACTTCATAATTTTACTTAATAAAATTCAAGCAACTATCATTGGGTACAAAGGCTATGATTTACTATTTTCTTGACTTATTTATTTATTTATTTACTTACTTTACTTATTTACTGTCATTCTTGATCAGCAGGACCCTGACACACTTTCTAAGGCAGAATTTGGCTGTTTGGCATCAACTCTACTTTTTCCCTTTGCATAGGAAAAGTGTCGAAACTGGTTGGCCTTCAGGGCTATGTCCAAAGTTTTTCCATACTGTTTACCAAGACAATCTAATCTCAATAGTGACTATGGAGTTTCATGGCCATAAGAAGACCACAAAACTTGACCATCTAGCTGGCACCAAGGGCCTGAGCAGAAAAACGAAATTTTCTTTTAAAAATGTTTGCCTTATTTGATATAAACCAACTTTTTTGTCCCTACTTTCTACTCAGTTATCTCTTCAGCCACTCATATTAGTATTTGATAAAGAAATTTTAATTTCTATAAGTTTTATACGGTGAACTCAATAGTATAGAGGTTAAAAGAATGGGCTTTGGACTCAGATCAGAACTCAGTGTTTATTCTTCCACTCACTAAGCTTTGTGGTCTTGAAAAAAATCCTTCAATCCTTCTGATTCTCAGGGTTTTTTATCTTTAAAATAGAAATACTGATTCTTTCTTGGTGACACGCTTAGGACAAAATGAGACAATGTGCATGGATGCTTTTGCATATTCCCTCACACATAGTAGGGTTTTGCTAGAAAGTTTTTTTATTGTAAAAAGAGAGTTTAGGAAAGGAGAATGTGCATGAAGAGCTTGGTAACCAATATGAATCAGTTTTCATAGTAGGTACAGGAGCAGAACTCTTTTCCTCTAATAATGAGTAAACCTTGATGGAACCACAAGAAGCAAAATACCTAGACCTAAAACAGAGAGAGAACTATGGTACTAGCAGAAAGAGAGCAACAGGAGTGTCTTAGCTGGGGTTCCCCTGAAAGCAGAGCCTGAGGCAAAGAATTAGATGCATGTTGGTTATCACCAGAAATAAGTGTGAGAGAATGGAAAGAATGAGGCAGGATTGGGGGGGGGGGGGAAGGGGCGGGGTGGGGAGGGACTAAATAATATACCATAAGCATACATAAGATTTCTGCTGTTGAAGATGGGGCCCCTGAGAAGCCTGCGGCTCTCAGAACCACCTGTCTAGAAGATATATGGTTGGAACATTTATCCCCAGACTCCTGTCTACCATCAGTTGAGGGCTGCCCCTGAGGGTGTTAATTCTCCCTCACATTTCACAATAAGCTTGAGAAAGCACATTGAGCAGGATTCTGCAGTTCCAGAGAAGGCTCTCAGGAAGAAATCTGGAAGACAAAAAATGTTCTGGAGGCCTATGCTCTCAGAGAACTGCCCACAGAAGCTATGGATGAAATTAGAAGGGGACTTATGGGATAGGATACAGAGCTCCAAACTTTTGTTCTACAAATAGTCCTTCTGACAGGCAGTATCTGACAGATGCTGATGAAAAGCATCAAGACGGTGAGAAATTGTTATGAACTGAATGTTTGTGTCCCCCTGCACCAAAGTCATATTTGAAATACTAACACCCAATATGATGGTATTAGGAGGTGCGGACTTTGGGAGGCGATTAGGTCATATGTGTGGAGCCCTTATGAATGGAATTAGTGTTCTTCTAAGGAACTGAAGTCAGCAGAGCTCTCTGCTTTCTACCACGTGAGAACACAGGAAGAAGACAGCCATCTGCAAACCTGGAATGGGCCCTCTCAAGAATTTGACCATGCTGACACTCTGATCTCATACTTCAGCCTCCAGAACTACGAGAAACTTCTTTTGTTTATAAACCACACAGTCAATGGTACATTATTATAGCAGCCTGAACTGACTAAGATGGAAACGATACTAGCAAAAATGAAAGCAGGCCCCAAAGATAAATCGAATTTTCTGTAAATTTTAGCTTACCTTCTTTCATGGTAACTAGATTGTTGTGAACAAAGTTAAATGAAATAAAAGTGCAAGGACATAGAATCTTTCCCTTTCCAGGAGATTCTACCAGGATCAGAATTACAAGCATCTCAGATTTGACTACCTATGTCAAAACACTGCCGTGAAAGGAAAGATGTGCCTTCACATTGATAATGTATTCTCATTGCATGATTTATTTATCTAGCTCTACAACCACCAAACATCCCAGTCAGACCCTGATCAATGTAGGTAAGCCAGACCCCTCAGCCACCTTCTCTGACGTCTCTATTGTATTAGTCAGGCAGAAATTACAATATACTCAAATGACAAGTCACAGCCCTTGTAACATGATGGGGGAAATTAAACAGCATTAATGAGTCAAAAAGCCTTTTGGTTTCTATTTGAAAGCAGCAAGTTGGTCGGCCTATCTAATCTGACAGTGAAAGGCAAAGTGACTTATAAATGACAATTTATAATTTATAAATAACTAAATTGTCTATTCAAGTCATGGTTGCAATATCTAGCCAATCAGAGTACCAGCTAGGGTTGCCAGATAAAATGGCAATAATATCAGAAATTCAAATTTAACTAAGCATTTTTTATTTTTATTTGCTAAATCTGCCAACTCTGATGCCACCTCCATGTAAGTACAAAGAAAGAGCAACTTGTTAAAAACAAGATAGTAAATGTTCTGGAATGTTGTGCTAAAGGTTCTAGAACTTTTTAGTAGCAGCAACATTTCAATAAATTAACATGTGAATTAACTCTAACAATTTACATTATTGTTTTCTTAGGCACATTTCTAAAAACTCTCAAAGCACTTCAATAATTTATTTTGTCACAACATGGCAATTTGTATATTGAAAAAAATAATGATGGTAATAGGAAAACTCATTTCAAATAATTCCAAATGAGTTTTCAAAAGACTCCCATATACTTGAAAGTCAAATACACATACTTAAAAATGTTTTCATGTGATTCATCTAAATAACCTCTTATAAATAAAATTTAAATCAACTTGTAAGTCCCAGAACAAATCTGCAAAATTCTTTGTTGAAGAGAAATATCCAAAAACTACATGCAGAATCACTTCATTTTAGCTGCAAGATTCTTGTTCCAACTCACCTTCCAAAACAATTTCAGTCAAGTAGAAATCTGACAATCCCCACTTAAAATGGCAAATAATCCTTGCGTTTTCATTCATTCACTCACTACTTCTCTAAAAAGAGAATGTGCAGTTACCAGAATTTTATACCATTAGTGCTCCAAGAGTGTTTTAAATGCAAACCTATAAGAGGAAAGTAAAAACAAATCAAAGTTAATTGTGACTGGCTGGAACAAAATGCTTAAATCAATAGAGGATGGCTCATCTGCTCATCATTTACCCATTACCTGGGAGACCAATACCTCCTGCTGTGCCTGAGTTTTGATACAGATTTGCCGTTGCCTGCATTTCCAGACACACCATAGAAAGTCCAGACCTTCTCTGACTCCCTCTAGTATTATCTTCTTTGAACCTAATAACCTATTCTAACCTACTCGTCCTTATTTTTTCTTACTTGTATGTTCTTCTTTGTAAAGGGAGCATGTACACAAGGAAAACTAAAAAGTTATAAAACGTTATTAAGAAGCTCAGGGCCTTCCTGCAAAACAATCAGAGGAGACACCAATATCTATCTGTCTTTGAATTCCTGCTTTCTCTCAACCAGGCTCCCCATTGACTACCGTTATTTTTAGAAACCTCCAAAAGTAGAATGCAACTCCTTTCACAAGACTTCCCTTGGAGAAAAAAAAAAAAAAAAAAAAAAAAAAAAAAAAAGTCTTGTTGTTAAGGTAGTAGACGCAAATGAAGAGAAATAAAGCCCTCTAATTTGGAATTAGTGAATTTCTCTGGACATACAGTATCCAGGTAAGGACATGGAGGAAAAGCAATGGGCTGTTGGAGCCTCTGGCTTTTGAAAGCCATGCATGCTCTTAGCTCATCCATAAAGGCTGATGTTTCAGGATAAAGACAAACTCCTCTCTAACCTTGTGCTGCCTCTCTGCAAATTCATTTCACCGCACTCAAGTATCAAACACAGAATGTAAAATATATCTGCCACTGAAAATTCATACGTATCTCCGAATCAAATACACACACACCAAATTTAAATAGTCTGGACAGGTTGGTTGTGCCATACATTACCTCTTGTTTTTGACAATTACTCACATGAAAATATTGCAACTATATGTCGTTCTTGTTGTTAATGATTTCCATGGCAGGTGGAGGACTCAAAAATTTTTGAAATAACAAATTTTTCTTATTCTATTTGGCAATTAAATAGATTGTGTGTAATTACTATCACTATGTATTTACTAGCGATTAACTTCTTTTAGCTTTCTAGCCACTTTTTTGACTTGTATATATAGATTACCTAATGGAAAAGTATAGAAGTGACTGCATGTATATAGCAAATCATTGACTGAAGCTACATTATTTTTTTAGCCAAGCACCCCAACTTGGGTCAACCTGTGATGGTTAGAAATACAGTTACCACTATGAAATTTGAGTAGAAATAAAAATGAAAAAATCAGTGCACTGATACAGTAGGGGGGAAACAGCATAGTGCAAAGGATGACTAGAGGAAAATTGTGATGATGCACAAAAGAAAAAAGAATAAGATACATTTGACAGCTGGCTTTACCCCTTTCAATTGACTGTTGGTGTGTGTTCTACCTACCACTTCCTCGATGCATCCTTCTATTATTTTTTTAGGAAAGTACATTCATGACTGATAATAATGTTATACTGATAGTAAGTACAGGATTTAAGATACATTTTTTAAAGCACCTTTAACAAACACTTAAAAGCCACAGGGGCGGGGGGGGGGGGTAGTTACCTTGCTCAAGGTTTTATTTAGTGATGGTTCCACTTTTTCACTCACTGCCTGCAAATCAGCATTTTTAGTGGACAAAGGGCTCAGCAGCGGCCTTATGATTGCTTCTTTTCAAATGGTAATGGCTATCCTAACTCCTCTGCCAGGTTTTTCTTACCAGAGCACAAATTGCAGTTTACAAGGCTCTGAGGGGAAAAAAAAAAAAAATATCTCTTAGCTGAATATCTTTTTTTTATTCGACAAACTGACATGTAAATTACCCTTTAAGTGCTCCACTCTAGGGCTCTGATCATCTCCTAATTGTCACAGTCAATTGTAGCCAACAGTCTCTTCAATCCCAAGCGCTTTGACAACAAGCACAGGGATCAAAGCAGAATCAGCTCCCTTCAATATCCTTCTGTTTAGGATGCTACAAAACGCCTGAAAAAGAAAGGTGTAAGGGCATTGCTGTAGAGGAAACTGAGAGTAGCAAGTATTACAATAGTCATTTTCTCCATCTCTAAAATTATGCCGTATAAGCAAGCTGCCGTGATCTCTAATCACATGTGCAGAGCAAATATATAAACCTCCTGGGCAATTAATATGCTCTTAAGATTATACTAATATGTGAGTTTTACAAACAACAGTCTCTGTGGCGTAGGAAAACTATGACACAGTTATGGGATACCAGTCATTTCATAGCAGCTTGAGCATCAAAAACTATTATCAAACATATTCTATATTTGAGCATAAATTCCAGAGTATAGTTTTTATTACTTAGTTCTGTGTCAGGATTCACCACTCCCCCAAACTAAATGGCCCATCGAAAATTCTAGAGTTTTTCTAATTAACCTAGAAATATCCAACCGAAAATGTGCCCCAAATAAATAAAAAATGTAACATGAAAACTAATTTCAGAAGAATGCTGTTTCCCTTACTGGAGTTAACTCTGTCTTATTGCTTTACTGGGAACAAACTAATTAAAAGTCATTACACGATCTACAAACATGATGCCTAAATAAGATGTACTTACTCGGATCATTACTTAACAAAATATGACAATTCTTTCAAACTAAAGTAGTTATCATACATCACTAACTTTTTCCAAAAGATTATTTGTGCTTTTCTCAAAAGATAAAAAAAATCACCCTATCAAACATTACAATATAAATAATTTAATTTTGTGGAAAGAGAAACTCTAATAATAAGTCTGTGTAAAATAGCCACTCTAAAAATAACCTGAAGGGTTGTCAGAAAAAAATGGCAAATGGAAAGAAATCAAAGGTGCATGTGACACTCCCTCTATAGCTTGTCTCATTGTACTCAGGTATTACATACATACGGCACGTAAGGTCATGCATTGATTGACAGCCTTCCTGTGCTTAAGAAAAGGACTTAAAAAAAAAAAAAAAAAGAGGCAGCAAATACCCCAGGTTCCTTTCTCAGCTAGTTCACTCAAATTTTCCTCTAGGGGTTTCCCATCCTCCCCTCAATTTCACCTTGAATTCTTAGGTTTGATTGAAGAGCTTCACAGAAGGGTCTATTACAGATTGAGGAATGATCCATTTCACATCTGAAGCTCCAAAGAGCTACTTGTGAGGAGTCTTTGAGTGCATTTATCTCACATGTGAAGCTTTCTGCAAAATCAATATGGGTATTTTTCAGTTTGACAAGTCAACATGAAATATCACATAATAATAGAAAAACAGAGTTGTACATTTAAACACACCCAATACAGTTATCTATGACAAAGCTTATAGTTATTACTCATGGATATCCTTGAGTATCCCTAATCTAAATTCATCCTGATAGCTGAACTGAAGTGCATAGAAAGAGAAACTGTCCGGTCACCATATGTCTGACTCCTGTGTCCTAATTAATCCAAGCTTTGCGGTACAGGCAGAGAATGGCCAAGAATCATAGCCTTTGTTTCCAACTTGAAAGTGATATGGGAAGTGGGAAGAATAACCAGAGTTGAAAAAAAGAAAGGAAGCAGAACGAAAGAGAACTATAAAGAACTTCAAATTTAATTGGCGATAACTGAACATAATGGTCATCCAAAGAACAGCAACCATGTCTCAAATTTCCACAACTACTGTCACAAGCACTAGCAGAATAATTGACATATTTGCTTTGGTGTCTGACAATCTTTGGGTGAATTCCAGGTCCATTTTACCATCTGCATAAGCTTGAGGAACATGATTTAACTTCTCTGAATCTCTGTTTTTTAAATCTCGAAATGGGATTAACCAGATTTACCTCACAAGGTTTTGCAAAGATTGAACAAGATGATGCATACAGCACCCGGCACATGAAAAACATTCAATTATTGATAAATATTAATGAAACTGTCATAGTTTCCCTAAACCTAACTACAAGGCTACTAGGGTTTTAATCTAGTGCCAAATCTACTTTATCCTGAACCCTTTCCACATCTTTTACTGTCCCCACGTATAGATGACAATTCTGGTCAAAGAGTGTGTTCATTATATTAATTCTGATGTAGGTCCTAGTAGTGGAGTGCAGCCTTAAGAAAGGTCTTCCTTCAGCCAGAAGGCCATTCCCATCAACAAAGAGAGAGTGAATTAGATGGGGTTTTAAGAAAGGAAAAGAACCCAGGCTTAGAGGCCAAATCAGCTAATCAATTCAAAGCAATAAATGAGGCAAGAGATGTTTTTCCTTTATACGTCAATATATTGTAATTAAAACTGGGGTTATCTCTATACACTCCATCATAGGAAGGACCTTAAAAAAATAACTCTCAGGAGCATATTGTCAACCTAGGTATAGTTAAATAGCTCATTATAACTGTTCATTCCTTTTCATCACATTTTCCTATAGACTATCACTACCTAAACTAAGTAGTACTAACACCCTTTCTACCTGATTATTTCTGCTTGCATTAACTGATTAGTAGAATACTTACAACATATTTTTAATTTTAAGTTCACTCTCCCCGTCTCTCAGAATAAGCCCAGAGTAGGCAAAACATGTGAGTTCAGAGACATGAAAATCCATGTTAATATCAAAATAAGAAAAGGATCATTATAAAATGCAATTGAAGTTTAAAAACTCTTACTCTACATTTCAATGTCAAGTAACTAAACATAAATGACTTTGTATTTAATTAATTTGACCAATATGTATCAAGAACTTACATGCAATATAAATATTGTTCAATTTTTAGCTACTCTACTGCTCTTTATTATTAAAATTAAGCTGTAGCTTTCATTCCAAAACCAAATTAAAATATTTATTAAATGTTGATATAGAATTACAAGAACAAATTTCTATTTAAAAAAGATCTTTCCTCAAAATTCTTAATTTATATTTTTGGACTCGAAATATATTTTTAGCAATGGAACAAGTTTATAAATGATAATAATTAAGCTCCCAGGTTGACATATAAAAACCTGTTTAATGTAAAATATACCTGAACGAAACACGTTAGAACAAAGTCTTAAGTGACTCTAGGTCATGAGCTCTATAAATCTAACCCTGTGGAGGTTTACAGAGTATCATTAAACTTTGAGTTTCCAAACTTTGAGACCTCAGACGAGACAAGAGATCTGATAGAAAGGTAGAGCATCCATGAGTTCAGATGATCACTATCGTCATCATCATCATCTCATCAACACCATCATCATCATTATTATTATGCCATATTTCACCCATCATATTAGTGCATGGTAGCTATAAAGATGATGGTGATGGTAGTCAGTAAGATGACATCTCCTCATCTTGACTTCTTAAACAAATAATGAAGGACTACATCAGGATATCAGGACCTCACTGGCAATTAAACCTCTTCCATGATGTTCATTTCCCAACCAGTACCCTGAGCACTTTTAAAATGCTTTCAGTTAAGCATATGAAGCTTCTGAGATATCACTACCTATATTTCAACTTCCCCTCCCTTGGGATTTTGTCTTGCACAGTGGCCACACCAGACATGTTAAGCACAGCTTTGAAAAGTCTAGGAAAGGAGATCGTTAAGGGCCTGTTAGCATATCCCTTGGCATGCTGGTAGTAGTACCTCAACTGGATCACAATATTGATATGAAATTTTCCTTTCTTTCTAAAGATCTCAGTGGAAAATAATTTCAAAACTCTCAATTATGTACATATTTCAAAAGTTATCCTTCATTATCAGGGTTTCCTGCCTTATTCATTTCTGATTTTGATTTCGATTGTAAACCTTCTTACTCAAAACTATGAGTGAGATCTGCCTTTCAAGTACTTCAGGTATGCCATTAAGTAGTATTCTATAGTTCTACTAGTAAAAACATTATGAACACTCATTTCTACCTCTTGTCCATACTTTCAAGTAAGCACACAGAACCCTATAGTTTAAAATTCACCTAAATGACGTTTAGCCTCCTCAAATTGCAAGCACAAAACATATATGTATCCTTTTTAAAAACTGAATTGAGCAGGGATTGAGGAGAGGAGAAAATGCAGAGTTATTATTTTATGGGTAGAGTTTCAGTTTTGCAAGATTAAAAGGTTCTGGAGCTCTGTTGTACAGCAAGGTGAACATACTTAACACTACAGAATTATATACTCAAATAGTTAAAATGGCAAATTTTATATTTTTACCATAATTTTAAAAATTCAAATACAAACTGCTTGAAAAAAAACTAGTGCATTAATTCAATAATAAATAAAGAATTATGGTACATCTTTAAAAAAACTGAATTAAGAATATTCTAAATTTTAAGTATTACGCAACCAGAATCCTCAATTTCAGTCCTATTTTTTTCCTATGAAAATACTGCTTGAAAAATTACTTATAAAATTTTCAAATTCACATGGACTAATATGACTTGACATAGGAGAAATTGCACATGAAAATGCAGATCAAAACTAAATAAATCAATGAAACTCAGATTATTGAATTTCACTTCTCTTCTGAAAGATTCAAACAGTGAAATACAAGAAAACCACCACTCCCAGGTGCTCTCTTCTGAAGCGGTAAATACTACACATTGTCACCATTTAGAATCTCAAAATTTCACTGAATTTTCAGTGGACCAAACAAAATTGAAGCTTATTGAGACAAAAATACTTGAACCCAAACCAGACTAGTTTTCAGTGGTTTCTCTGTTTTTGTAACAGTAGTTCCACAGCATCTTAACATTCACTTTCTTCAAGTTTGATTTTTTTTTTTTTAACATTTTACTCTGGTTAATTTTTTTTTGCCATTTTTAAAAGTTCTGTTACAAAATACAAATTTTTCAGGATTCAGGGTCACAATGTTCTCTTTGAAGAAGTTGAGCAAATTTACATTTATCCCACAAAATTTAGGTGACAGAAGTAGAAAAAAATGGGACTGTGGAAAAATGAGGGAAGTTTATGGAAACTAGTGTCTTTAATTTATAATTCTACCTCATATACACAGAATAAAAACAATCAAAAGCAAAAGTAGATGACTACCTGTTTACAGTAAGATCCCAGGAATAAATATATAATAGGTTAAAAACTAGTAAACATAGCGCACTGATTCAAAATTTATTAGAATTTTTTTTCTCTGTACTTGCTCTTTATTTCAATCATTCAATCATCTAATGGTTAGTTTTTAACATTTATTCTTACATTCTATATATTTTATTAGATTTGGAGTAGCAAATCCTTGAGGTGTGCATTTGAAGTTTGTAATAATTATAATAGTTTTAATAATAATAATTACCTATGACTAGCATAGCTCAGCATTTATATTATCTCCTTAGAACAACTGTATAAGGTAAGTATCAATATCCCTCTGAGATATGAGGAAACTTAGGCTTTGAGAGATTAAATAACTTGGCCAAAACCACACACTAAAAATGCTATGCTCTTAACCACAAAGCTCCCCTGCATCCTGATGAATCGTTATGTATAGCTTCATTTCAGTATAGCTTATTTTTCTATATCATTTATTACAAACTCTTCTTTATTTATCTTTTTAATAAATGAGTCCCCTCTTGCTTCTGGGATCCCTTATTGTTCCTGAATAGAAACCATATCTTGCACAGAGACACTTGTTTTGATTGACTCCATGATTGAGCTAAACATGGTCAGTGGACAGCGCTATCATTGACCAGCAGCATCGGGTCTCTTCAAACCACTGCTACCTCTCCTTGTATTCCCATGCAACTAGGTTACAGACCACTCATTACAAACAGCAGCATTCTTAATGACATGTATTTTGAAATCCACTTGAAGTCAAGACTATAATCACTAGCAATTGTGGGTACTCCTGAAGACACTACTGCTTTGCAAATACCGTAATCAATACATAAAGACTAGCACAATGGGTCTTTTCATTTCTCTACTTCAGATCTAGAGCCCTTTCCCTCAGATTTCTCTATGCCCAGGTGAATATATTCATACCATTTCTAGTGAGAATAGAGTGAGGGCATACTCTCACATGTAATTTAGGGCCAGCCCTAGAATCCAGGAACAGTAAAGCTAGAATTCTAAAGACTCTCTAGGCCATGTGATAAACTTATATATGAGAAAGAATGTGGTCCAATGAAGTAAAATGACTCGTCCAACATCATAAGCTAATGAGTGAAAAAGTAGAGACTCCAACTTCAGTGCAGTTTCTACTTATAAGACTGTTTTAAACAAAAGGCCAAACTGAGTGTCATAAAAAGTAATAGATACTTTACATACAGTATTTCATATAATCCTCACAACCTTTTCAAAAAATAAATATTATTACTCTTTTTTTTGGAAAGAAACAAACTATAAAACTTTACTCAGAAGAAAGATATAACCTAAATAGTCATATTTAAGAAATTAAATTTGTAGTTAAAACATTCTAATGAAGAACATCCAAGCCTAGGTGCTTTAACTGGAGAATTAAACAGAAGAAATGAACAGACATTTCACTGAAGAGAATATACAGATGACAAATAAGCCCTTGAAAAGATGTTCAACATCATAAGCCATTAGGAAAAGGCTGGTGAGGGTGTGGGAAAAAGAGAACGCTCATACTTCGTTGGTGGGATTGCAAATTGGTACAGCCACTATGAAAAACAATATGGAGGTTCCTCAAAAAATTAAAAATGGATATACCTTTTGACCCAGCAACTGCACTTCTGGGTATTTATCCAAAGAAAACCAAAAACAATAATTCATAAAGATCTATGCACCCCAATATTCATGGCAGCACAATTTACAATAACCAAAATATGGAAGCAACCTAAATGTCCATCAACAAATGATTGGATAAAGAAATCATGGTTCATATATACAATGGAATATTACTCATCATTAAAAAAAATGAAATCCTAACATTTGCAAGCAACATGGATAGACCTAGAGGTTATTATACTGAGTGAAATAAGTTAAACAGAGAAAGATAGATACCATATGATTTCACTTATATGTGGAGTCTAAGGAACAAAAAGAACAAACTAATCAAAGACAGACTTACAAATATAGTGGACAATATGATGACAGACAGAAAGGTGCGGCGTTGAGAGGCTGGGAGAATGGGGTGAAGGGTTAAAGAAGTACATGTTACTCTTTTTATAAATGAAAAAATTAAGTAATTTAGCTAAATTCTTATAGCTAGTAAGTAGCAGCTGCCGGGATTAATTATTAACACCTTAATTTTTAATATAATGTCATAATCCATAAGGGATTATGACAGTAGGCAGTGTTGGACTGATGTTGAGTTTAGAGGAAGAAAAGGTATAAAATTGGGTCCCAAGAATTAAAAAATAAAATAAAATAAAATAAAATAAAATAAAATAAAATGAAGGTGTTCTTTGAACACAGATTTTATTTTTATTTTTTATACCCTTTTTTTCTCAAAAGGATTCAAGTTAGTTTATAAGAAAAAAAATAATTATTAAAATTATTTTTTTAATTTTAAAAATAAACTTTAGAAACTGCATCTAATACATAAGATAAACTAAATTTAATGTAGATGAATAAAATGAGTCTAAGAGAAAATATACTGAAATTTGCAAGAAAGTTCTATGTACTCACCAGAGATAGGCTGTAAATTTGAATCTGAGTTTTCAGACAGGCTACATGAAGAGTGAAATTTGATCCATTACATGAATTTCTGTGTCTCTAAAACAAGGAACAACTCACTTGCTCAGGAGAGTCACAATTATTCCTGGTTATGAGACCACAGAGAAATCCCTGTGGTCCCCCCTACAATATATAGATCATCGAGGATGGTGACCTCAACAATATGCTCCCACCAGGCAGAGCAATGCATTGCATATCGCTGTTTATCTCCACTGTTGTTAGTGCAAAGCAGCCTTACACAAGGCAGAATTCAGTCATGGCAGTTCTTTGAGGACAGCATGCTAGTCATCTCAGGGAAATGGCAGAAAAAGGAGAAATCATGATCTATCTGAGAGATTGCTTGAACCTGTGTGCAAGTTCTATACAAACACAACACTAATGCTAACCCTCCTTAACACTTTGCCAGAACACCCCAACCCGTTTCCACCTGGTAGGCATTTTGCTCCCTTCCACTTACTTCAGTCCAAACAGGATTCTTGCTTCCTAACCTCTTTTGGTGGAGAGGGTAAGATCAAAACTGGTGGCCTCTGCACCAGACCCATGTCTCAAGTTGGCTGAAAAAGAATGGGTGAAATGGGCATAGCGGGCAAAGCCAGGCCAAGAAAGCCATTTGACAGTGGTGCACTCATAAGTTGCTCATTGGTCAGATAGAGGTCCACTGTTCCTGAGCTTTGCAGAGAGCCCCAGCTGCCACTGGCAAATCTCTGTAAGGAGCCATCACTCCCATCGATTTATTCATTTATTCACTGAGTCAACAAATGCTTACTAGTAATTATTATGGTTACGTGCCCAGGAAACACAGGTAGACAAGACACACAAGGCCCCTTCCTAACGAAGCTTGTGGGTTAGCCTCTACCTGAAGATGCTCTTAACTGGAACAACTCAAGTAAAGAGCATGGAGCTGGAGAATTAATGACTAAAACATCCTGCCTTTTTTCATAATAGGCTGTGGGAAAGTTCATCGGGAAATCTGTGGAGGAGCCCTTCTTTGAGGTTTAACTAAAAACTGGCCTTGTAATTTATGTCAGTAGTCATGCCTTTGGTTTTCTTAACTATCAAGAATGAAACTAATATCTACAACAAATGCTTCATAATGTTGTGTGAAAGAAAAAGAAGAGTAAGGTGTGAAAGTTAAAACTACTATAGAAATATTACCTCCAAAATGTGTGCACATTGATAAGATGGACTTTAAATGTTATTACTAAGCACATCTGAGTGTCTGTCATACTTAGAGACAAGTCAAGAATGCAAGATACTGAAATTAAAAATGAGCATTTTATTCTATCTAGACAACTATATTAATTAATAATATTTAATTATTTATGCACTGAAGGACTCACCAAATTATAGATATAGCCCTTCTAGAATGTTAAAAACATAATGAGTAGCCTGAAATGGAAGTACCTGTGCACTCTTATCTGTTGATGTGCAAACAATGTGGTTATGTAAGAAATAAAACATGCTTTAAAATCATCATTTCACATTATCAAACAAAGTTCAGGGCATGCTAAGAAATAACTCTATTCCAGGGAGAATTGTGAGTTCACTTACAACTCCTCTAACTGAAACTGGAGTTGTCATCTCCCTTCCTAACTCGCAAATTATAACAAAGTGTAGTCAACTGGAAAACAGTGAGCACTTGTCCTGACTGTACAGATTAAACCAGTTTTAAGCATTTTAACATCACAAGATGCACTGCACAGCATTATTTACACAAGGTCAAATTCCCGCCTTTTCCTCATCTACACTGGCTAACAAGTACTATGTACTTAAGGATTGGCTCCAGGGCTTTCAAAGTTGTCTGCATGGCATAATAGATTTCATTGGAAATAAAGTCCTCATTGAATATTCTACTTTATCAGGAAATATCGCTAGGCATATCTATGCAATGTTCTCTTAGCACAGTTTAAAATATTCCTAAACTCTTCCTTTTTCCCATTCAGTCACCCAGATATGAGGCCATTTAAATGCTCTCTGGACCCTATGTACCATGACTTCTGGAGAGCAATTATATCAAATAGATTAAGAGGTACCCATATCCCACATTAAATATATTGTTTTGCTGTTAAAACTTTGAAAAGATTTTTATAATGTGCTTCTGAAATATTAGGCCTCAAGTAATAAGCAAAATTTATAATCAAGTTTGATTTCCAAGTGATCATCAAGCACGTAGAGGAATGCTTGCAGAATGAAAGTGTTTAACCTGAAAACTGTTTTCAAATGCAATGACATTGTTATGATAGTCTTTTTGACAATGAATGAAGTGACATATTTTGCTTATGTTTACCAATCTGGATTTTGTGCTAATAATTTGCAACCAATATTATTGTAATCAGGCATTAAATATTTTCCTAGGCCCATGAAACTTGTAAACTCTAGGATACCTTCAGTTCCTAATAAATGAAATGGCCCTGTCCATATCAGCCCCAGATGTCATCTTTACCAGAGATCTAGCACAGAAGTCCCTGGAGATCGAGTCACCAAAAACCCAATCCAAAGGTTGAGCACTGTGCAACACTTCCTGGTCTCCTTTGTTTGGAACCTGGCACGCACTGGTTTTACAGCAGGCAGTCCACATGCAGATGGAAGTGATACCTTCTCTGAGCATGCGGAACCCCACAATGTCTGGTGGCTACACCTGTTTCCTTGTTTGAAGCCTTTTTTGACATCTTTCAAGTAAAATCCTCTTTAGAGGTCCAGCTGGATGCTAAAAGAATTAATATGTAAATGACCACATTCCCTCTCACCCACATAAAAATATCACTCAGTGGAAAAACTCTTCAGAAATAAATAGACACCACATGTACTTCTGACTATCTCATATTTAGTCTTTGGAGGCTTCTTGAAGGCAGCTGCCCCAAGTCCCCTCACCATCCCCAGTAGTGAATTGTGCTGGGGCCAAAAGTCTCCCAGCCACCACTCCCAATGTGATATCCCCAAGTCCTTTACACTGTATGACTTAAAAAAAAAAAAAAAAAAAAAAAAAAAAAGGTCTGAGAAAAATTGGAAACTGTGTAGGTAAATATGGCATATTGTTACAAATTAAAATTCCAGGGAGATTTTTCAATATTTTCAATTCCAATTTTCTTGTAGATATTCCTAAAACAATGGCTCCATTAAACCTTAAAACAAATACCTTACATTGGTACCAAATACTTTGCCTTTAATAAACACCGCCCTAACCTGTTCTTTCTCTGTGTTCATTTAATATTGGTTGAGCACCTTATCTGAGCCCTGGACCCAGTGGAGGGAACAGTATTGATCCCTGATGAGTCAAGAAGAGTCCCTGGAAATAAAGAATGCAACAGTTGCAGCCTACTGTGGTATCTCATATAAGTGCTTCTGCATGGCTAATTTAAACTCGTTTTACTAAAATTCAATCCCTTGTCTCCTTGTTCTGCCCATGGAGTAGGTAAACAACAGACAATCACTAACTTCTCCAACATAGCCTTCCTGATACTTAAAATGCTCACATTTCTTTTCTCTTGTTTAAAATAAACATATTTTCCTCAAAGAAAAGAAGATTGCATTTGATGTGTGCAACAAGCCAACATAACTCCTTTGCTGGGTCATCAAGTTGTCATTGATATGAAAATAGAGAATATGACTTTTCAATCACATTGAAAGGATAAAGGGAAAGATAGTCCCATGTGATCAACCAGTTTCCTAGGCATTAATCCATACACTAATCCTGATAACGCCAGTCTAAGAAAATGCACTATAATGGAACAAAAATTTTGCATCATTGCACTAGATGAGAAAAAATAACTAATAGGTCTCTATCCCTTATGACTCATATCAGAGTACCTAACCTCCCCCAAAATCAAGACACAGTCACTGAACCACATTATTATCCCTTAAGAAGACTATAAAATGTGTACATCATTCATTTGTTGACATTGAACTTGTGCCAAAACTATTAAGAGCACATATTAATAGATATCCCAAACGTGTAGGAATGACTACACAATAAAATACAAAATGAAATTGGTATTCACTATTAATTTGTCTTTTATAAATGATTTAGGAAAGCATATGAAAGAAATAAAAGGGCAGTAAATACCCTTTTATCACAAACTGGGGGATTTCTCTTAGTCTGGGCTTGCACATAACCAGTTTAGAAATATGCATAATTGCCTATGGTCAACATCATATCACTGCCAGATCACACATTAAACAGATAACCACTATTATTATAAAAGCAACTTCCTTGACCTCATATTTTGGTCTGGCTAGGAATTCCTATATTTTCCCAGATCGGCTGTTTCACAGTGCCAATCTTATGCTGTGCATGTCAATTTGTACCAGTATAAGTGACTGGTGCCTTACAGAGCCTACTCTAAAACACACTTATATGCATATGAATAGCATAAGTTCAAGAAATATGATCATAGTTGTTCTTGCAGTGCTTTTTAAAATCTGAAGTTTATGTGTGTTTTTCTATTATAGCTAAGGTACAGTGTGTGTTATTTGGCAGCTGAATTTGACATGAAAATATAAAAGGTTTGGGCAACCACATATTTGGAAATAGAAATCTTTCCTGAAAACATGGCTTTGGTTTTTAAACACAGCTAAATTTCTGGAAACTTCAATTTGTTAAAGACAGCCAAGACTTCAATCATATTTAACATATTCCTGGGGTTTACATATAGTGTTTCAAAGTAATAAACAACATCTTGTTTGGAGAAGCATGAAGAAAATGAGGCAAGCACTTCTTTAGAGTAAAAGCTCCACTTTTAAAAATAGTTTGGAGACTCATTCTTATGTTGGTAAAATCACAAAACACTATTCAACAAACAAAACATGATGAGCTCAATTCAAGTTGGTAAACATTTTTAGCTGGCTTCATTTGTAGTAAGAATTTTAATGTAACCATAACTTTAAGAATGCATCCTTATAATGGAAACTTGAGGGGCAAAACTTTTTTTTAATTGTTAATAAGAACAATAGTGTCAAATTTGCACTTGAAAATCGAAGAGATGTGATGACAACAGTAAATTGATTGTTTGAACAATTTTAAAAATCACATTGCAGTGCACTGAAATGCATCTGCATTTTCTCACTAGCACTCTCATTGCAGTGACCAAAACGCCCCCAGGCCTTATTCAGTAGCAGAAAATAGACTCCTTCCACAAGGTAGGGTCTATATATACCTTACCTCCCGCATATAAAACTTGCAATAAAGCTGTAAATCCTTCACAGGCTTTTGCCTCATTGATATAAACGTAATGGTGATGTTTAAAAACCCTTAAGTCACTTAGTAAGAATAACAAGCGCTTTTCAACAAGTAAAACATGATGAGTCAAAATAATACCATCCAAGGAAAGGGAGGCATAGGGAGCTTTCTCTATATTCTTTATAAGAAATCAGGTCAAATTTCATTTAATCACATTATTTTCTCTATACGCAGCTAACAGGAACTTAGGAACTTTGCGAATGGAACATTTGTTACAAGGACAATGATGGATTCACAGCCAGATAATTTATGGCATACCAACTAATAAACATAAAAACACCTTGCTCTATGGTCGCCATTCCTTTACTTTGCCTGCACGTTATTCCTAACTGTTTTTAGATAATAAATATTTGACTTCTAGTGGTTGATAGGTAAAACATGGGAGTTCATTTAAAAATTTAAAAGCTGGTGCCAAGTTCTGCCCCATTCCCGCTACCTGTATTCAAAACCACTTTTGGAGTGGACCTCAAAAGTACAAAGATTTTGATCTGAGTAACACCTGCAACCGCGTTGATTTGACTCTCTTTACCTAGAGTAATTGTTGTAATGTACCATCTCATTCGCAGTGTCCAAGTTTGGATTATAAACGATATGGCCACCTTTCTTATAAGATAATGAATGGCATCTTCTTGATGGGACTTCTAGGGCACCAAGCACATTTGCCTCAAGCATTTTCTCTCTCCAGACACCACAGAGTCTTAATCTTCCCAGCTACTCTATAAGTTCCTTGAGTACCGTGACTGAGTTTTTATTTAACTGTGTGCAACCAGCACACTATCTGGCATATAGTAAATGCTAAATAATTGTTATTTTGGATGAATGGAGATTCATTCTTTTAGATCAGCAGTCTACAAACTCCTTGGCACCAGGGACTGGTGCTCCTATGAGAATCTAACGCTTGATGATCTGAGGTGGAGCTGAGGTGGTAATGCTAGTGCTGGGGAGTGGCTGCAAATACAGATGAAGCTTCATTCACTGCCGCTGCTCGCCTCTTGCTGTGCAGCCCGGTTCCTAACAGGCCATAGAATCAGGGGTTGGGGATGCTTGCTTTAGATAAAACATTGATTGTTCTGGGTATCCTCTTTTAAAAGATAAATATTCCTGGAAGAAGAAACACATGTATCAAATTGATAATGGCCTTCAAAATCTGACCATTTCTTACCACCTGAACTGATACTACTCTGGATCATCATCTTTTGCTTGGATTAGTGCAATGGCCTCTTCACTGGTCTCTTCAGCATCAATCATTATTTCCCTAGGGTGCTATCTCACACCAAAAAGTGACTTTGTTTAAATTAAATCAATGGAGTCACTCCCCATCTAACCCTGAGAAAAAGCTTGTCATCACAATGGTTTACAAGAGTACTGTCAGATTTAGCAAATAAAAATATAAAAGTTTAGTTAAATAAATAATTTTAGTACAAATATGTTTCATACAATATTTGGGACATAGTTATACTTTTAAAAAGTATTTGTTGTTTATCAGAAATTTAAACTTAACTGGGCATCTGTATTTTATCTGCTAACCTTACCTACAAGGTTTTACCTGACCAGGCACATGTGCACTCGTGTGCACGTAAGCACACACACACAACTACCTAAGTCCTCCTTTCCTATTATCCTTCCTTTCACAGGGCTCCAGCCCAATGGCATCGGCCGTGATCTTCAACTATACCAGGCAAACTTCTGTGTCAGGACTTCATGCTGGTTATATTCTCCAGAATGTTCTCTCCGATACTGCTGCCACTCACTCCCTCGCTTTCTTCAGGACAGCATGCACCTCTTAGCGGGGCTTTTCCTAGCCACCCTATCAAAAATTCCAATCCCTTCCCACTTCCTATCCTCCTTCTTTGCTTTATCTTTTCCAGCATACTCATCATTACTAATATATTCTATATTTTACTTATTTACTTTGTATATCTTCTCAAATATAAGCTTGTTAAGAGGAGACATTTTTTGTCTATTTTGCCCCCTGTTGTATCACTATTGCCTAGAGTGGACTCTGGCACAGACAAAACCCCATAAATAATCATCAACTTAATGAATGATCATTAATAGTGGTAGTAGCCATATTACTATTGTTGTTAATTTAAATTCTATGTAGCCTGCAAAAGATTTGCATAGACATTTTCAAAGGAGATATACAAATGGCCAAAAGCACATAGAAATGTACTCAAGATTGTAATATTAGGAGAATGCAAATCAAAACTACCATGAGATACCACTACACACCCATTAGGATAGATACTATCAAAAAAAATAAAAATAAAAATAACAAGTCTTGAGAAGGATGTGGAAAATTTGAACAGTTGTGCCCTGCTGGTGGGAATGTAAAATGGTGTGGCCACTATCAAAAACATTATGCTAGTTCCTCAAAATATTAAAAATAGAATTATTACATGATCTAGCAATTCCACTTCTGGGTATATACCCAAAAGAATTGAAAGTATGGTCTTGAGGTGATATTTGTACAACCATAATCATAACAGCATTATTTACAATAGTCAAACAATGAAAACAACCCAAGTGTCAATGGATGAATGAAAAATAAACAAAATGTGGTATACACTTACACTGGAATATTATTCAGCCTTAAAAAGGGAGGAAATTCTGCCACATGCAACAATATAGATGGAACTTGAGGACATAATGCTAAGTGAAATAGGCTAATCACACACACACACACACACACACACACACACACACACACACACAAATACTTTAAGATTCCAATTACACGAGGTGTCTTGACTAGTCAAATTCATAGAGACAGAAAGTAGACTGTGGTTCCCAGGGCCGGGGGTAGGGGAGAATGGGAAGTTATAGTTTAATGGGTATAGAGTTTCAGTTTTGCAAGAAGAGAGTTCCGTAGATTGGTTGCACAACAATGTGAATGCACTTAACACTACTGAATCATATACTTTAAATGTTTAAGGTGGCAAATTTTGTGATTTGTATTTTATTACAGTAAATATTTTTTAATTGAAATAAATAAATTAAGAAAGTGTATGTAGTCTGAAGATCAGGGCCAGGCATGTTGCAACATTGAATCTTGACAACAACACAGGCCATGATAGATATTATGTCCATGTCACCGATGGAACAGCTGAGACCAAAAACCTCAGAACTCAGCCAAGATTACACTCCTGGTAAGTAGAGGGTTTGGGAGAAAAGTGACTCCAAAACTGCGCTCTGTCCCGAAGTACACTCTGCCTCTCACACTGATGTTAATACCTCATTACAAATTCCTGTGTCATTTGGTCTAGGGACCCCAAACAGCTATCATTGTAATCATTCCAATTACTCACAGTAGGTCGTCCTCATCTTACACCCATTTATGCAGCACTAACTAGGCACTGGGATAAAAAAAAAAAAAAGGCAAGGTTCCTGACTTGCATGGTTTACAGTCCAATAGAGAAAAACGGACATAAAAACAAAGGCACTGGCATGTAACTGGAAATATAACAGATTTATAGCCTTCCGTTAGAGCCCAAGGGAAGAAAGGAGAATGCCCTAGTTAAGGAAAGGGTGACGGCAAGCTCTGCCTTCTATGCAGTTTTAGCAAAGACCAGCTCCGATTGATTCAAAAGAGCCAAAGAAGTGCTCCTGTGACTTCTACAACGACGCCTGCCTTTCCTTTAGCCTTTTCACCCTTTCCTCCCCCACTTGTTCATTATGAAAATGCCCCCATTTTTTAGTTGAGGATGGAAGCCTGAATGAGACTATGTCTGTTTTAAAAAGAAGTTTCTCATCTAAAAGTGGAAAGGATCTTTAAGAATCTCCAACCATTCACTTAGAGAAAAAGTAGCATGAGATAGTATTTGATTAAATTTCTCTTCCTATAGTCTAAAAATGGACAAAAATCAGGACAAAGGAGGAAAGTCCGTAATTTAAAACTATTTGCTTGATCGATTTACAGTTTTTAGACTGTGACTCTCAAAATCCTTATAAAAAAGGAAAAAAAAAACATGAAACTACAGTATTTTGCACAGGAATAAAGTTTTATATGTTCCCTATGCAAGCAGAAAGTGATGAGTTAGTAATTTTGCTAATAAACCTCAAAATAAGACTTTAAAAATTAAAAAGGAAATGTGTATAGAGTCACATCTAGATATGCCTAGTAGAACTCTGAAAGTATACACACCAAGGAGTTTGAGACCTTGGAGGGACAGGAAAGTCTTTCACTTCTTATTTTAAATAAGATTTTATGAACATATGATCTACTTTTCTGGCATTTTTCAAATAAAAAAGAAAACTAACAAGGCTAATATTAAATGCTTTTATATGTACATATTGAAGTATAAAAAAGGAAGTCAACTGTCAATGACTATATTGATTTACATAACAGACACCATTACCCATCGTTAACAGGAAGTACTATAGCACAGTGGTTAGAAATGGGGTTTTTTTTAAGTCAGACAGACTTTGGTTTGAATTCAAGCCTCATTCTCACTGGATATAAGACTGAAAAGATATGATTTACCCACTCAAACCCTACATTCCCCAATGTAAGTTGAGGATAATAATACCAATCTCTCAGATTTGTCATTAAGATTTTAGAAGTTTAAAGTGTCTGCACACACTAAGCCCTCAGTTAAATGCAATTATTAGAAAATTACAGTTAACAAAAGAGATCAGGTGACTCTACAATATTAGAATTAAATTAGCTAAATATAGACGTAAAAGATCAGGAAAAACAAACTGCTAATAGACTGTAGGGAAAGCGTAGATTTGGTAATAAGGTAGCTTAATTACTCAGATATTGATTAGGATAATAATGATGCTAAATTTGTATCCTGTTTCTAAAGACACCATGTGCTTGCTTGCCCTTCTAGTTTCTTAAATAGTCAACAATCTCAAGAGGTTGTTCTTGAGACTTAACTATGTATGATTAAAAATAATAGATGATATTGACAGCATCTGGTTCAGTAAATGCTCTCAGGACTGAAAAGTCAAGATACTAATGTTGTTTTTTTTAAGATAATACAAACTGCCAAAAGGAACGCTGGTTGAATTTCTAAAAGGTAAACTGCTTAACACAGAGGAATGAGGAGTTATTTTTTAAAGAGTTAGAGGAGATTCCATTGAAATTTATCACAGTTAAGTACCAAGCCAAGAAAAAAAATGTGATACAAATAAAAGTGGTTAAGCAGAGATTCTAAAAGCAAGCTGTTTAGACAGTTAGTGCAAATCTTTATATGTTTACATAATAAAATCACATAAAATAAACAAAAATAACAAGGTTAGGCTAAAGGGAAAATGGCAGGCAATGAACTGGAAATCTATGAAATATTTCAAATAATTTTAAATATCATTCTACAAATGTTAAATTTAGCCTCTTCATTAAAGAGCATATATTTTTTAAGCCAGAGTTGGGTAGGAACAAGGATTTGACAATGGAGAGGCACAGATTTGTCTTTCTGTCTCAGCAAATATTGTCATAAAACAATTTTGCTTCCCAATTTTGTAAGAAAAGCATTTGAGCAGTGTATACATACCAGAAGAAATAATTGTGGGCAGAGAAGTAAAGTTGGCACAGTGGCCTCTTATTCCTCTCATACTGTTATGAGGATCTAATCATATCTGGGACACGTACGCAAAGCTGGCTCAAGATATTGACAGAGTAGGAAGCCATCTTTGCAATAAAATGTGGGGGCTCCTGCTTCCTCCAAGCAATGTGTCCCCACCAACCAACCATAAAACAACTTTGTCTTAAAGATAAATGAAGCCAAGATACTATTTCCAGAGTGCCGCTTATGCTACCCGGGAGGGGACACAACACTCTGAATATGCGGGTTCTCCTGACCCTGATTTTCTCCTGGTTGCCCATTAGCACAGATTAGTTTACTGTTCACATTGCCCCCCAGACACTAGGCAGAGACAGTAAGTGGACTGAAACAGAAACAAGCCTTTGATGAGAATGGGAAGTGGGCTAGGGGTAGGGCACGGTAGAGCAATAGCATGAGGCATCAGGCCAGAAAAAACAGGCTCTGATGGACATACGGTGTCCATATTTTCCAAACCAAAACTCATGACACATAGCTTGACAAGTATGATTGTACTTATGGGAACAACAGGACAGAATATTTACAATCCAGGGTTGCCCTGGAAAATCTTAGGATATATAAACACCACATCCATAAAGGCATTGATAGCGGGAAGGCTAACATAACCTACTTTAGAATTCTGCAAGTGCTGGCCAGCACATGTGAAAGCAAATTTGTTCAGTCTCCCTAGTCTCTGTTTATTTCAATATAAATACGTTACATATTTTTGATACATTTAGGATCTTTATTCCAAAGACTTGCAGTAAGAATAGCAGGTGATACCCGAATGAAATAGGTTTTACAGTTGAGTAGAAAAGTGTCCATCATATTAGATTAGATTGTTTGCCAAGCTTGCCAAACTTGCCTGCCCAGGCCTCGCAGGAGTACTAAATACCAGAAACGTCAATGCAATGTAACGGAGCAAATATTCTCAGAAAGCCTATGTGCTCTTGGCCACAGCTTTCAGATTAGCCTCCATAAGGGTTCAGAAAGTTGATTCCAATTTCTGCCATTTTCTTCTTGCCTCCATCCATTTAATTACTTGCATGTGAGAGTAATTGTTTCTTGTATGATCTCCCCCAAAATATACTTTAGTGAAAGCTTCTTGCAGAAAGAAAAACAAAGGTCAGTAACCTAATATCCCCAAGCAACCCTACAACAACAAACCAGAAAGGGAAAAAGTGAAGAAATGCTCTGAAGGGAAAAAATATATTCATTTGTTTATTCTTTCAGCTGTGAATAAAAGTTACGAATTTACCAATAACTATAAATTCATAGTGTGTCCAACTATATGATTAGAAGAATCTTTTGTGTGATGTCAGAAGCCCTTTAAGGACTAGAAATGTATCAAATACAATATTTGAAATTTGTCATGGCACCATAGAAACTTGAAGTGGGAAAATGCCTGGGGGTTATCTAATGAAGGGAAAGCTTTTCTCTTTCACATGAGGAAACTGAGATATACAGCAGCACATCCAAAGTTACCTGTTTAGCTGTAACTGCGTCAAGACAGTACCCCATCTCCTATAGAGTTTACAGATGAGTTTACTCATCTGTAAAATGAGGGTGCAGAACTCTGAGGTCAATGCCAATGATAACTAACATCCTGCAATGCTGTATTGATTGATTGCTTTGGAATCTACTGATTTGTATTTTGGCTCTTAAATAAAGGTAAGACTGCCAGGTTTGACATATTTCTAGTCCTTAGAAAGCTGACCTGACAGTAAAGTCCTTCCAAAACATTTACAGAGACAATGTTCAGAAAAATTTGCAGAATTTAATAAGGTGACACATTTTGAAACATGGTGCAGTTACAGGCAGCCAACCTGAATAGATGCATGTGAGGGAGGTATTATTTTTTTTTAATTTTCAAGTGTCACTGACGAGAGAGACGTAAGTCAAATGGTAACATAGGCCACTATTAAAAAAAAAAAACAGAAACCTTGAAAAGACATGAAGAGCAATGAAATGAAGAGCATGATGCAAGAAGAATGAATGAAACATCAAAAGAGGATATTGAGAATGAGAAAATACATTGATTACAATTATTTGAAATTTAAAGTCATTTGATGCCTCTTCTTTTCCAATTACACCTGTCTCCAAAACATGGCCATACAGTGCTTACCTAATATATAACAGCCTAGTATAAATCCTGGAAAGATGCTCTGAAATCAGAGTATATAAATCAATATAAAATTAGAGTTTATTTTAAAAATTATCTATGCTAGTTATAATTATTCTTGTTTGTCTTTAGCATGGATTCTTACAAGTGTTTCATGTAGCTCTAAGGTAGGATTTATACATAAAAGAAAAAAATTCTATGTGGCATAAATATTGAATAAATGAATAAATGAATGAATGAATGACCAAATTGTTAAAGACAGGAGTAGCCAATTTATTACTATCGAACAAAAAAATTCTTCAATCAGATGTAGTATACTTTCCACACATAATAGCAACATGATTTAAAATATAATAAGCCAGTGAATGGAACATTCTTTTAGGGGCACATAGTACTTTTTTCATAATGCATAGATTTAACCAAATATCTATGCCACCAAAATTAAGATTGAAGGCAATTAAAAAACAAAAGTACTTGGAAAATTTTATTGAGCAGATTAGTTGCCTGATTTAACTAACTTCTCATACTGTCATATAACCAGTTAAGCTTTTAGAAAATTAATGTATTTTCCTTGCATTGATGGAAGTACATACACTGTGCAACTAAACAATCTGGTTTTCAGCTCATAGCTTACTAGTTATTTGTTCTTGGGCAAATACTTCTCAGTGATCATTTCATTGTCTAAAATAATAATGACCAGAGGGTGGGGGGAGGGAGGTAGATGGGAGGGATTTTAAATCATTTCTTCAATTTAATTAATTAATTAATTAATTAAAATAAAATAATAATGACTAACTCACTAAATTCTTTAAATGATTAAACTAAGTAGTAACCGAAAAGTAGCTGTCATGGTTTATGGCACACAAGAAGCATCCAGTATCATCCAATATCCGTAGGTAGTCATGGTAGTAGTAATAAGACTAATAATGTTGTCATCAAATTAACACAGGTTTGGGATTCAGAGAGAGTTGAGTTTGGAGCCAGGCTCTATGCTCAGTGGTTGGTTGGCACGAGATTGTTTTTGGTCTCAGTTTCTTCTTTTGTAAAATGAAAACCATAACACCATATTCTTATTATTCTTATGCAAATTAAATGAGATTTATATATGGTAATGCTACACAGTACATAGCATAATGGAGTTAATAATAAAGAATTATTAGATCTCAATATTCCTTGTCCCCACAATTCCCCTTATTCCTTCATTCATTTGTTCTTGAGCATGTATATGCTGAGTGAACCCTGGACACTGTGCCTTGGGAATACAAAATAATAAGACTGTCCATCTGGTTTCAATAGGAGGATAAGGAAGGAGAGAGAGAGAGAGGAAAAGATTACAGGACAAATAATTAATTGTGGCAACAAATAATTTAAAGGGGGTGTAAACCAGTGCCTGGAAGCACAAAAGAGGAAAGAATAAATCTTTCTTGAATAGTCTTTAAAAGATCTTAAAAATTAGTTAGGCCACTTAACTCTCATAGATGGCTACTACCAAAAAGAAAAGAAAAAAAAAAAAGAAAAAAAAAACACATCAACAAGGACAAGGACAAGAGAAAATAACAAGTTTTGGCATGAATGTGGAGAAATTGAAACCATCATACATTGCCTAAATGATACAGCTGCTATGAAAAACATTTTGGCAGTTCCTCAAAAAATGAAACATAAAATTGAGACCCAGCAATTTCATTCCCAGGTATATATACAAAAGAATAGAAAATAGGTCTTGAAACAAAAACTTGTACACGAATGTTCATAGCAGCACTATTTTCAATCACCCAAAAAAGGAAACAACCCAAATGTCTAATATGTCCAAGCTCAAGGCAATGAACACCATTGTCTTCTGAAACCCTGAGACATTGAGCAGGAGCTGGGACCTGGGGACAGTGGAAGGAGAACAATGTTATGAAGTTTTGAATAGTTGGCCCAGAATAGGGCAGTGGCCTGGAAAGCAGGCTTCAGAGTGACCTTGTCACTCACTGAATATGTGTGCAGGCTAATTTCTGATATTTCCTAAGCATTTATTTCCTATAAAATGGTAATAAACATAATTCCCACTTCACAAGATACTTTGAGGATTTAATGAAGCACGATGGGTGAAGCATATAGTCAGAGCCTAGCAAACAGTACATAGTAAATAAGCACCATCTTCTTGGGTCTGTGAGAAGCTAAGAGAATTTAAAATGAGAAATTTCCAGTTATGAACAAAATGTTATAGCAGATGATAAAGATTTCAAGCTTTTTGAGCTTTTGAGTAATTTATACACAATACCACTAATTTAACTTCCTCTAATCCATCGAAACGTACACATTTTTTTAAAAACCTCTAGAGAATTATGGTGAATGTCTCATAGACCAATGATACTGATCTGGTTTCAGTAGCTTGAGCTTAGGAATTTTTTTTAAAAGTCCCTCTTTTGATGATATTCTAATTAAATATCCCAAACTTTATTCCTGTTATACACAATCTAATATTGGACAAGCTAATTCAACCAAGAACATTCTAGCCAGTAAATAATAAATTCTCAGAAGCCAAAAGTTCCATTTAAACCTGTAAATAGAAAATTCAATTTAATGTAAATTGTTAAATAATAAGACCAGTGGGCAATGAACCATACTAAATACATCATATGAAATGGATCAGTCATGCAGCATGGTGACCAGGAAAGAAATGTGTGACATGTTCTGTAGCTAAATGCTACGTGTTTACACATGCACGCACGCACAGAGCAAGGTGCTACCACAGAGACACTGCACACATATGAAAAATACAGAAATTCTGAGTGAGGGACTGGTTACATTCCTCGATGTTTAAAACCTTTTTGGTCACCTGCCATGAGATCGTCTAACCATGAAGAATGCTATTTTATAAAATCTCTGGCAGAGCAGCTCGTAGGAAGAGGAATCCTGTACACAATTTTGTTGAAGCTAAAAATCATTAAGGAGTAGACTCAGGCATGCTCTTTATTGAGACCTCCACCTTTAGAAAGTTCCGAAGTCACAGTCTATAAACTTAAAATTAATTAGCAAAATACTCACAGAATTCCTCTAATTGTGAGCTACACAAGATTAAAATAATTCAATATAGATCATTTCCCTACCATCATCTGGACAATAGGATAAAGCTTAGACTTCAGAATTTTGAAGATCGTTCAAGGTGCTAGATTCAAGATGTATCTTACAGCATGTCTGGAGAGCCAGTGACTTGGAGAAGAAAAGTTTGGAAGAAAATAGGTTTGATTTTTAAATATTTTCAAGCTTAAAAAAAAATAAAATAAACCATCATGTGTCCAAGCTTAGAAACAATTTAAAAGAAAAAGTCCCTTGGATCATCTTTCACCATAGTCACCAAAG
This sequence comes from Eonycteris spelaea, assembly GCA_003508835.1. Classification (NCBI taxonomy): domain Eukaryota; kingdom Metazoa; phylum Chordata; class Mammalia; order Chiroptera; family Pteropodidae; genus Eonycteris; species Eonycteris spelaea. Next base: position 5,220,039 of record PUFA01000088.1, read on the forward strand.
TGCTGACACCTGAATATAGGCTGTTAGACCAAGAGAGCAAAATCCTTAATGCTAAAACAATACTTTGCTTTTTGAGTTCCCAAAGTCTGAAGAAATGTCAGACCAAAAAACTAAGCAAATTTCAGGGAAAAATTATTTTAATTTTTTTTATATGTGTTTATGAAGTATCTGCTTGCATGGAGCTAGGGCTTTCACAGGAAGTGGGACTCTCAGGGCTAACACCAGGAAACGCCAGGGTGAGCTGGGGAAAGTGGGTCAAAAAAACCCTAAAACCGATGTATAATCTCTACATGCACACATTAAATCATCACACATATATTGAAATAATTTTTAAATAATGCCATTCAAAAATGAAAATGCAAAATATTCAGCTAAACTATACGGTAATTATTCATTAATTCTCCTCAGCATACTTTAGTTATCTCTACTTCCTTGAGCTCCAGTCAAATTTTAAAGGAAGTAGTCAAGTGTGTTTTCCAATCAGTAGGTCACACAGTTAACCTAAATACTCATCCCAATTACGTTGGTCCTCAGTCACTTGTAAATTTTTGAAAAAAGTTTTTAGTGTAAAACCATTTCTACATTGACTCAGAGAACTAATTCAATTTTTTGAATAATTTAAGTCAAATTTATGTTAGCCTGAAATTTTGATGTACTTAGGAATACGATCTTAATCCAACCAAAATAAAACATCAGATCCTTTTTTAAATTATGTCAGTTGAGCTTAGCATTTTCTTCTTGCTAAGAATTTTGTTAATCAGACTAATATAGCAAAACAAATTTTTACATTTACCCACCTTAATCACTCTCCACTTATGTCTTTACATCTTTAAGAAATATTAAAACATAAGTTATCAAAAGGATATTTTTTTCTTTCTAAATGCATTGTAGGTTTATTTGTTTTCTCAGTTGGTTTCTTCTAAATTTCCAAAGATGTCTGCTATAAGTATTTTATTACTGAATATTCCATGTAATTAGTTAAGAAGTATTGACAATGTAGGATGATTTCATCTAAAGATCCACCAATGTAGAGAAAAAGCTACAAGTTACCAAATAAGTCCATTGAGTGAAACATAAAGTAGAAATGAGTTTAAGAGATAGCCGGACATGTTTACGTAGGCAAAAGGGGTTAGAAGATACGCTGACAACACAGAGAGGCGTGTTGCAATAAACTTGAAGGAGACAGGCCATTGGGCCCACCATCCCTTTTCTATCCAGGAATTTCTTATGTTCTCATTAGTGTCTCACATCTGGACAGCTGTGTTATTAAAAGTTGCCCCTAAATTTGAGCCAGTGAAAGAGTTTAGTGTCTGAATTTCGTTCTTCCTTTACACATTAAGCAGTTCATCTTCTAACTCATGTTCTTGACCAGCCTTTCAAATACACACACACACACACACACACACACACACACACACACACACACACAAGATTCAACTTTTGTTCATAGGAGCATTTCATATGCAGGCATCAGATTTTTGTGACTCATGGCCAAGCAAAGGAAAGTCTTTATGAACAAGCTTGGTTTGCTCATGTCCACCTCTGTCTGATACAAGTACATGTTCATGGCACCTCACTTTCATAAAGACAACATTCTAAACAGTGCTTTGAATGGCCACCGTTAGTGCTGACTTAGGCCTCAAGTTTCTATAGCTGAGTCATTTGGGAAGACAAAATGTTTTAAGGTTTAGAGAAAAGGGGCAGTTCTCTACATTATCTTTCCTCATCTTTTAAAATATGCAGTTAGGAAGACTTTGTAGAGGACCAGTCAGAAGCCAAGTGTTTCACTGACCCTCTTACTGGTTGCCATTTCACATTCCTTACCTAGGGAATTGGTTGAGCTTTTAAAATGTATTTGTATTTTAATTTACATGATACGGGCATAACCTTCTTCTGAATATAAATACCAAACACCTGCGTTTGCTCTTGACCATTAACACGTACTTAGATCTTCACTGTCTTGTTTGCTCTAAATCACGACTCCATTGGGTTCGGGCTTAGTATCCTATATTTATAGACATATACACTAAGGTGGCAGAGAAGTTAATGACTTAGCCAAAATCACTTTCCCAAGTGGTAAGTGGTCAAGTTAAATCTTGTGCTGCCTAGCTCAGCCTTTTTAGAAAATACACCTGGGAACATAGGTGTAAGAATTAACTTACATTCAAACAGAGAATAAAGTCCCATGCGATTTTTCAAAAAAATGAAGTTGAGCAAAAACATAAAAAAATGATGGGTTAATTTAGAAATTCACCACATGGTAACCACATGTGCATGTATGTGACTTAGTTATTTAAGTAAAAAGTAAAGATGCTTAATGAAACAAAATTCGTATATTCACTAATTAAATACTTCTTTGTAGATTTGAGTTTTCTTTGTTTAAGGTAAAGAAAGGTGTACAACCATTAGTCAATAAGTAAGTCAGAATATCGAAGTTATGTGTTTACATTTGTTTTCATTTCAAGCATCGCACCTTTTACAGCAAAACCCCAAGCATTACCAATATTTTAATGAACTGACAAGTACTTAAAAATATTATTCCCCCAAAAAGTGAAATCTGCATTCAAAAGCAATTAAATGTTCTTGTTGCAAACAGAAGCTTTATTAAATTAAATACTTGGGCATACTGGATAATATTGGAATACAAACAAATAGACTTTAGAGAGGGGAGCGGTGGTGGCAGGAAGAGGACATTGAGGAAAAAGATACTGCAGCGCTGAGCCTGATACCTAGAGAGGACCCAAGCACCCTAACGCCCCTTAAGGAGCAGCCCCTAGACCCTTAATCACTTCTGTCGCATTCACTGTATCCACTGTCAGGCCCATTTTGCACTTTGGTTCCCTACTGGAACAGGAGCTCCAGCCTGAACCCCAATTTGAACTGCTCCCCTGATAATCTACCTAGCCCTTGCCAGTTGTCCCCTGTCTGGGAGCTAGAGCCTGTCCATGAGGCCCAGCAGCTGATTGGGTTCCTATTACAGCCGAAGCAGAAGCCCCAGAAAATAAGACACACTGCCTCTTACTTGGCAAGAAGGTCCACCAAAATGAATCCTGGTTACTGAGGTCAAACTTTTGAAAGCTTTGTGCACCAAAGCTTTTTAGCTATTGTCATTGGAACACTGTGCTCCCTCTCTGAAGCTCTGATACTAGGCTTTCTCCCCTCCAGCCTGCTCTGAGGTCCCAACATGCCTTTAGCCCAGCCTGAAAGGGCTTTAACACGTCACAGGTGATTTAAACTAATTTCAGTGCTGTTTGATGGATTTCAAAGACCTGACCTTTTGTGCATTAGGAAGATCTACTCTCACCTTCACTTTATTTTGTAGCTATCATTTGGCTGGATGGGTCTGGCTTCTCTACTCCCAACAGCATTCATCACAGTCTGTCTTCCCTGCCGGCCTGTAAGGATCAGGTCTGTCTTGATCACTGTTGTATCCTATTCCCAGCATGGTACCCAGCACATAGTAGGGAATCAATAAGCATTTGATGAGTGAATAAATGTATAATACATGTGGGTAATTGTCTAGCAATTCATTAGCTTAGGAAATTAAATGCCCTATCACATATTTTAATTTATTAGTTAGCTGATAATACTGATACATTAGCTAGCACATTTTAACTTTAACATATATATGCATAGAAGCACATTTTGAAAAACTGCTTAACCAACTTCTAGGGGTAGATAGGAAGATTATAGATATCTTTGTATTCAGGTTTTGCTGCACAGGCTATGCAGAATTTATTTTGTATCACTGGCTCTTAAGAGTGAATTAAAGTACAAATATATTAAATAATATGTTTTTATCTATCATTTTAACTTTGTGAAATTTATTGCCCTTTGAAAGAGTATTTGCTAAATTTGCTTTTCAAAATCTGAGCAAAGAGAGGTAAAAGACAGCCTCTTACTGGAAGTAGCATTTCATCCAACAACAAAATTATAAAAAATATACACTTTCTTGGGACTCAACATTTATCAGAAAAAAAGGTTCTGGAAAATTGCTGGTAACATATGTAGATAGTCTCATTATGTTATGATGTTATTGCAAAAAAAAAAAAAAACCACAAATTTTTAAATGTTCAGTCTTTGAATGATCCCTGGTGCCCCTACTCTCCTATCCGAAATAAAATAAATTAATTTTCCAGTTTAGCTCACAAACTACTCTCTTGGACAAATCTGTTTATGGCTTTGAGCCTTTGTGTACTAAAGACAAGTGACCAACTAGTTATGGGGAAAAAAAGAGAAAAAAACAATTCCCTCAGGTTGCTCTCCTAAAATCAAGGTTTCCTTTCCAATATAAATACATGATTTTTCTGACTAAAGGGCTATATCAGGACTATACTGAGTCACAGGGCTAAGTTCAATTTCTACTTTGATGGTGGTCCCATGTGACTCTGAACCAGTTCTTTCGACATCCTATTTCCTCATCCATCACATAAGAACAACAATATTTGCCTTTTACCAGTTTTCAAAGATATTTCCATATCTTAAACATACTTAGGACCTCCCAAATGCGTGGAATTATTTTGTCTTACTCCATCAAAATCTTAATGTCCTGCTTTTCCAAATTGGGCATAATAATATCTGCCAGCCTTAAAAGTTTATTGTAAGGATCAAGTGAGATAATGCTTATGTGAAAGTTTCAAAATTTGAAACTATTTTGCATGTGAAAGGTATTTTTATTTTTAATACTTTTGCATATGTATGTCTAAACTAAATACAAGTTATTCAAAAATATAATGAGATGTTTTCAACTTTTGGGTATCCTATTAATATGAAGCATTGGAAGGTTATAGCCTTCTTGCAACTAATACATTATTGGTGGAACATGCATGTGTTTGAAGTTTGTTGTCCAGTGATGAAAATTAGTTTGCTCCATGACATTTTTATTCAGTTCAAAAAGTATTTTTAAGCATCCACTACGTGCCAGATACTACTAGGATTGTAATGCCTGGCTGCTGTAACAAAATGTCATAAACTGCGTGCCTTAAAAAACAAACACCTCAAAGTTCCTAAAGCTCAGGAGTCTAAGATCAGGGTACTAGGGGATTTGGTTCCTGGTGAGAACTAGATCCTAACTTACAGACAACCACAATCTTGCTGTGGCCTCACATGGCCTTTCCGTGGTGCATGCATTTAGAGAGAGCAAAATCTCTGTGTTGCTCTTATGACACTAATCCCACAATGGGCGCCTCACCCTCACGACTTCACTTAACATAATTATATCCCAAAGGCCCCATCTCCAAATACTACCACACTGGGGGCTAGAGCTTCAACGAATGAACGTGGGAGTGGGGGCACACAACATTCAGCTAATATAGAGTGTAACATCGTATGTGACAGTGTCCCCTGGCCTCATGGAAGCCTTATTCTAGTTGAGAGAAGATATAAAAGAGCGACTCCAGTGCAGAGTATTATGTGCTATGAGGGCACAGAAGAGCCAGCCTCAGACTTGCAGGAGGAAGTGACATGTGAGCTGAGTTAAAGAATGAACAGAGAAGTCAGCCAAATGAAGGGAACATTAAAGAACATCCCTGACAGAGCAAATAGCACAAGCAAAGGCCCTAACATTGGCAACAGCATAGTGTGCTTAGGGGGAAAATACAAAACAATAGTACAAAAGTGTAATGTGCCATTATTAAAAGAACCACGGGAAAAAAAGGATTAAGAAGGGAAAATGTTTCACTTAAGAGGACCTCATGTGCTTTGCTAAAGAACCTGTGGTTTAGCAGCAGTTTACAACTTTTTGGCACCAGGGACCAGTGCTCCTATGAGAATCTGATGATCTGAGGTGGAGCTGAGGTGGTGATGCCAGCGCTAGGGAGCAGCTGCAAATACAGTGAAGCTTTGCTGGCTGGTTAGCCACTCACCAACTCCTGCTGTGCGGCCCGGTTCCTAACAGGCCACGGACTGGAACTGGTCCGCGTCTCGGGGTTTGGGGACGCCTGCTTTATCACATCGGCACTATGCTTCTCACACTGGGGACAGGCAGGATTAACATGCCCAGCTTTTCATTCTCAATTTTACCTACAAAACTGTGGGAGAGTAAAAAAGTTTAAGTATTGTTATTTCAAAACAAATATATAAATATTTATAAATATTTACAATGCTTTATCTCCTTTCCAACTTTCAGTGGCCATCTCTACAGTTCATAAGTGACCTAGACTTGATCCCTTCATTGTTTCCTGTGATACCTGTCAACACTATGACAGAGCAGTACCTACCTGGGCATCATTTTCTTAAAGAAGCATTGACCCACCAGTTCTGTATAGTTCCTCAACATTCTAATGTTTTCAATAGCAACAGCACATGTCACTGATGCGACGGACTGCTTGTAAATAAACAACCTAGGAGAAAATTCATTATCATATCATCCACTGATTCCTTAGCCTCCTGAGTCTCTGTTTCTGAACTTTATTTCACCTCCAACAACTCCTTTATCATTTCCAATCTAGCTCCTGGCCTCCCAGTTGTAATAAAACAGATACTGGTCTCAGGTGGGGCATAAGCATCAGAAACAGATGAACCCATAAGACAAAAATCTTATGTCCCTATCCTCCTGTTTTCATGCAAATGTCCCTAGTAATTAAATCAGGAAAAGAAAATGTAGCAAAAACATATCAGCCAAATGGTTTCAAAATTTCAAAAGAAGCTGTAAATATGGTCCTTTTTAGAAGATCAGGTTCTAACTAAAGTATGAGAAAGGGTAACAGTTGTTCTGATGAAGCAGTTTTTAAATTCTTGTCAGTGATTTGAAGAGAGATAACTGATGTATGTTGAAGAAGCTGGCAAGATTTTTAAATAGTTCGGACGCTACGGGGAGCATTTTTTTTTCTTAAAGCAATGTACTCAGAAGTGTTGGCAAGATTTTATTTCAACATAGCAATGCTTATGTGAGTAAGTTATTTTGAATTACCCTAGTATAAATATGTATGACTTTATTTGTATTGAAAATTTCCTTTGCAAGTGAGTGACTGAGGGACTGTTATAACTCTATTGCTTGGTAAATGATTTAGGTATTTCATTTTGGAAATAAAATATTATACTCAGAATTCAAAATAATATCAGAATCTCGTTTGTGACCACAGGTGATTTTTACAGTTACGTTAATGCTTTTTAACTCTTTTTCACCATGTGGAACAAATGACATCTGTTGTCTTAAGTCTGGCAGCATTATTCATGCATGCATGCTTTCATTCATTCGAGAGAAGTTATTCAGCATCTCTCATGCACCCAACTCTATGCTAGGCACTGGGCATACAGCAATAATATTGAGCTGTCTGTCTTCATCACATATTTCAGGTAAACTTTCTGTTTCCTCCAGGCAATTTTCTGCAGCACTGTGGAAATTTCAAATCCTTGGATCGTATCTTACTATTTAAAAGCTGAGCTTGTTGAAGGCTATGGACAAGGCTATCTTAAAAATAGTTTTTACCTCTGAATAGAGAGCATCTAAAGAAGGTTAAGGAGAGGTGAGCCCCCAACCCCACCTCTGCTCCTGGAAATAGGGCCTGAAGCAGAGAGAGAGAAGGATATTGAAGAAAGCATCATAAATGGGGCACACACTTTTCACATACCTTTGGACAACCACTTAATAATACTTTTCTACGTGAAAATGAAGCTGCTGGCAGAAAATCAACTAGCCCTTTGAAAGAGAAACTTAACAAAATTCCCTGTCTTCTTTGTGTCTATTCCTTTTGGCTATTTTGTAGCCCTTAGAAGGGTAAGAGGATCATTTACCCTAAATTTCAACTTCATGCTTTCCTTCAGAAGTAAACCATACTTTTACTAGTCTACTCTATTTTTTCCTTATGATTTCTTTCCTTTTTCAGAAAAAATTTTATTAAATTTTAATATATTTAGAAATAAACCATGAAAAGATTCTTCAGAGTCATTTAGAGATAAAGACAATATATACACACGATTCTACATTTGCGCCATCATGTTTTTAGGCTATGACTAATGTAACTGGGACATAATTTAATAAAAAGGTTGTGTGGGTCTACATATCCATTGTCCCTCCTGCTACCCTCATCTATTCTAATCTTGTCTCAAGCCATTACAAGTGTGGAATAGGAGATCAGTTTACATACCTTTAAATCTTCTTAATGAATGGCAGATTCCACAAACAACAACAAATATTTACTATATAATAGGCACTATTCTGGGAGATTAAGATACATCAGTAATGGATCACGTTTCTTTGTCAAATAAATTACTACTTAGAGATCCTAAATGAAGCAATAGTTTAAAAACTTTCAAGTGATGGTATTTTGCTTCAATGCCATAAAAAGCATTACTTTGCCCCAAATCAAGAGTCCAGGGTGATTTCAAATGGCATTCTCAAGCATATTTCACCTAATCCTGAACATTTCCTTCAACCACACAAAAATTCTCCCCAGTAGAAGTAAAACTTCAATATAGATTATCCTTACAGAATAACTATAGCAAACTATTGTAAATAATTTTTCAATATCCCATATAAATGCTAAATGATATAGGTAACATTATATAGCTCAAGATTTTGCTGATTTCTCTAAACTGAAGCTCCAAAAACTTAGTAGATAAATTAAGCTTTAAACTAATGGGGTTTTCATTTTTCCTTCTTGTCTTAAAAGGCCAAGTAGTTTTTGTGAACTTTCAGCTTTATTCTGTCCCTCTTGTCTAGAGCGCAAGGCTTGTGCCAAGAACAATAGGTAAGCCAACTCCCCTCAACCCCAAAAATTACCCCTTTGCCACAGGAGCCATACTTATGGTCCCACAATGGCCAAGGAAAAACCTAATAGGAACAGATTTTTTTGCGTATGTAGCAAAGTTAGTTCCAGAGAGAGAGAAAGAAGCCTGGTTTGCACTGTAGCAGAACCATTGGAACAATATGCTCCCTGTGTCCACAGCCCAGTCCTCCCCTGACACTCTCCTTTCTAGGGCATAGGGTAGAAAAAGTCACATACACAGTGAATCATGCCAGGGCCTGCTGACACAACCCTACTCCCAAATTTGCAGGCAGGAAAGTGAATCAATGTCTGTATTATACACATATTCTTACCTTTTTGTTTTAATCAGGTGTTTCTGCTCTCAAATTGGGGATGGGAAAATGATAATGCAGACAAACTTCTACCCCACCGCCAATTCCTTCAAGCTTCTAAAGTTTTGTTAAGAATAGGTAAAGAGCTTTGAACAGTGTAAGACACTCTTTTTTTTTAAACCTTGAACAAATAGGATCTTTGACACTTCTTGAACACATAAGCTGGCTACAAGAGTGCTTCCGCCCATGCCAAATCATATAGGGAGAATTACATGAAAAAATATTTTTCCTTACAATTGTAAATGGAAGTGTAAAATATATAATCAAATTGTGAAGTACATTTATCCATCTCAGAAGTTATTCATATCAAAATGCTTATTGTCATGAGCACCCTACCTTTTCCATTAAAAAAAAAATGAGAAATTCTATATTACTTTTCTAACTTTGTTGTCAGTGAACATTAATTTCTTTAATTATTTAACTGGAAGAACCAGTTAAACAATTCCTAATAAAATCATGAAATAATTAAACAAATAACAATAATTAAAAATAATAAATATCACCTAAAACACATGCTACGTCCACTCTGGTTTTCCATAATTTAACTTCTTATATTTTTAGGTAATTCAAAGGAAGGAACTCTTATTTATTAAAATGCCTACTTTGTACCAGACATGTTACATATGTTCTCATATTTTTTTCACCACAAACAGCTTAAATCTAAGTATTCTTTTGCTCATTTTAAAAATTGGGTACACACGGGTTTAATATTTGTCCTCAATACACAATTAGCATGCACAAAGGAGGGAGTCAAATCCAGCTCATCTAATTCCAAAACCTATGTCTTTGCCATCGTAATATGTGAACATTGAGAATATAAAGAAGTTACTATCAAACTGATATCTATTCCCATTCAACAAGTGATCAGAAAAATCACATAGGAAGTAAAAACTATTCCCAGATATTCCTGTATCATGTCTCTCCTTCATCACTAACTTGTTCTGTGCTTGGACTCAACACAGGGCTGGGGAAAACTAGCAGGGACCTGTCCATGGGGGCTTTTACCGAGTTGAGAGTCCTGGGGAGAAGAATGAACTAGGAAACACACTTTATCCAGGAAGCCAGAGGCAACAAAGCCAGAGAAAGCATTCAACCTGAGCATTCGACCTGAGCCAATATTATAACTGGAAAATGAGCCTAAGTGTTAGGTCTAAAAGGCAAAATACGCCATATGTGGAAAAATAAGTACTAACAACATCATCCAGGACAATTGGGTGTGGGTCTCAATGTAGTGTGAATGGGTGGGCACGAGAGATTCAGAAGAATGTCTGTGAAAGTTGAGAAGATGTTGGATGTCACATGTACATGGTATTGACCATGAAGGCCAATTAAAGGTCCAATTAAAGAACCAGATGCTTGAATTCTAAGGAAAGTCACTGATTCTCTCTAGGGCATATCTAAAACTGCTAGGCCTAGAGATGTAGTATTTTTCCCCCTTAGTTATTATTTCATAGTTGTGATTATTATGAAGAGGATGATTTTTTAGAATAAGGCTTTTATATTTAAGTACCTAAAACAACTCTGAAAAAAATCACACTTAGAATGGTGCAAAACTAGAACTGAGTAGCGTGCAAAGTTTATAATTTGACACTTTACAAAATAAGGACTCTCATGGAAGACCACAAAACAGTATGAAGTTATTTCCAGATCACTAGACGATCTGTAGGTACAAACAATATCTGGTCTTATTTCCCTTTTAAAAAGGAAAAAAGGAAAAGGTACAGATCAATCTGAACCCCTAGGCTGATGTCCAAATGATAATTTTTACCTGCAAGGAGCATGAAATAGATACTTTGAGAAAGGAAACAAGAACTCTTTAAGTGTTTTGAGGGATCTTGAAGAAAACAAGAAAACTCTGTCAGTATTGGGATTAAATATCTCAATAGTTTTTCTACTTAGTATTTCCAATGATTTTTAAGCTTTTGAATAAAATATATCTATATATATCTAATATCTATATCTATATCTATCTATCTATATAGATATCTATATATCTATATAGATAGATAGATATATATATCTGGCCTTGTAGGCATTTAAGAGACTTGAACATTACATTTTCCATTTGATAAACTGATTTTCTTCCCCACTACAGATACTTGGAATTAACACAAACCCCAGGATAACTACAATTCCAAAAGAGAATGGTAGTTCACTATGAATGGCCTTACAGAAAATAGTGCTTTGACAGTGAAATTCCTGGTCTCCAAACTTGTAAGTTTGCTCTTTTTCCCCCCCACAAGCTTCTGAGCTTTTGCACATTTAACCCTTACACTCAAAGACAATGTTACTAATGAACATGAGAAACTTCAAGTTCATACATTTGGACTAAAAAAAGTCTGATATTTATAACCAAATTATGACTATATTGAATTCAATGAATTAACTGCTGAACTAACAGAAGAAATACTATACTTATTTTCACGCCTGTGACTATGCATCCTTAGAACAGGTCTAAAGAATCGTAAACCACCCATAAAGTCTATGATGCTTTCCATTTTATTTCTTTACTTAGTGACACAGCACTCATTTCTCAATAGAAAAATTGCGAATGATACTACAAGGTAAATAATTGTTTTCAGGAGTCAAAATTAATTTATACCGTTTTTAATTGATCTGTATATTCCATTTTACTTTTTAAACCTTTCATTATAATAATAAAGCTACACTAAAACAGAGTTTCATGTATTACTTGGTTTAATCCTTGATAAAACCCTAAGGAATGGGCACTATTAGTGCAGCCACATTGTAAGTAAAGAAACAAACTTAGAGAAAATTGCCTATAATCACAAAGGTAGTCTTATGCCAGGCCAGTATTCAAAATAGATACTGTGGACTTCAACTGACATGGGGTATAAAAATATCAAGAATATGCTTGCTAAATAATTTTTGAATAATTTTAAATTGACCCACACATTAATAAGTAAAAAGTGAAAAATTATCTTAAATACTAGGTCTGAAATTGGTCAGTTGCCTCAATATTTTTTTCACTATTTGATATGAGCAGAAGTTCAATGACCAAATTCTCATAAGAAAACATGGTGCATGATTCGTGCATATCTCTGCATTTGGGGTGGAGAGTGGCTTGATTTTATATAGGGTATTGTTTTTCTTAATTAATAATAGTTCTGTCACATGTTTGTGTGTGATTGCCATGTAAATGGTTTACAAAGTGTTAAGAAGTTTTATGGATATCTAGCAAGACCAGAACAACTCGATAAATAAACTTTTACAAATATTGAAGAGAAAGCTTACATTTAAATGTTACTTTGTGTCTTCCTCCTAAGAGAATGAACTTTTTTTCAAAAACACAGTTAAAATCAAGTATTAGATATGCAAATATGTGTTCAGATCAGAGATACCAAAATTATTCAAATGATTAATTATTCATCATAAAATGTCAATTAATAATTATGAAGCATAAAAGCCATCTTTCTAATGCATCTTTATTTTTCTTGGCCTAAAAAGGGCTTTGAATACATGTTCAATTGACTCCTAACAAGTTTTAAAAATTCAACAAAGTAAACAAATTGTAAACAAGTACAAACTCTGAATTTTGATAAGAGAATAACAAATGTGCCCAAAATGAATGAAAGACAAAATAAGAAAAACAAAAAATAGAGTCACATTCATGACATATGAAGCCCCATGTTCACTCACTTGCTAGGTAATGAGGCAACCTGGCCAAGAAAACAACCCAACAACGCAAGTTGTGCATTTGCTTAGCCTTTACAAATTACTTGACATGATGTTTTGCTCTGATTCGATTGATCTTTATTGGGGGCAGGGAGGTACAGTGGGAATTTGTTACACTTTCTAGATAGTCATTAAAGGAAAAAGCACAGTTTAAATTCCTTTAAATTACCTATTGTAATTTCTAAAGTCTGTTAAGCACTGCTAAAATATCACTTTATATAAATGAATAATTTTTTTCACATTGCCTTAATTCTAAAGAATTTTCCTATTCAAAGTATTATTCATGTTTTAGGTTATATTTTTAAGTCAGTTTGAAGTGAAAATTAGAATGAGAAGCCATTATGATCACCAAGATACTGACTTACACATTTATTTATTTACTTACTTAGACATTTTATTTTATTTTATTTTATTTCATTTCATTTTTTACTTTTCACTGACACCTGGTGAGCTTGTTCTCTGATGACCCAGGTACTTATTTTAGTCAGGGTGTCCCTGATCTCCTGCTGGTAGATAAATTACATATTTAACATCGTGTTTTCAAAACGAAATGATAAATCTGGACACGTAAAGGAGGCAGGAAAGAATCAGAGCTAGGGAGAGAGGGGATGTTAAGAAACAAAACAAGAGATTGCAAAAGGGAGATAGCAGATAGAAAGGAGAATGTAGGAAATGCAATTGGGAAAGAATTTCAAGAAAATAAGGATAAAGGGCAGGAAGGACTGAAATGGGAGTAAGAGGGAGGGAAAGGGAGAGAGGGAAGGATTTTTGGTTTTTAATTCCCTGGCGAAGCTGCTAGCGTCCGCGCCCTTAACGCTTTCAGCCTTCCAACTTGAGGCGAAAGCCACCTCCTCGGGCCTGTGTCGCATCCAACTTACTCCAAGTTTTCTGGTGACTCCTACCGGGCCCCTTTCCGCCACCCCACCCCCTTAGTAAGATTGACAGTCGCGTGGAGGAGGCTTTTCCAGGCACAGCCTTTCTCATGGTAATCAGCCCCCAGCATCACCTCCCGGCCGCCGCCGCTCCCGCAACGTGCGCAGCTCGCGGACCCCGGGGACCGGAAACAGGGCGGCGGGCGGGGAGCAGGCAAGAGAGCCAGGTCAGCTGACCCGGCGGCAGGGCGGGGGTCGCGGGGTTCCCCGGCGGGGACAGGTCTGGTGGAGGGCGAGAGGGCGGGGGACGACCCTCCCCCCCCGCGTGCTCTTTCGTCTGTGCTGCCCGGCCTTACCCAGAGATCAAATGGAGGGACCGAAGCTGGGGGCGTGTGGGACAGAGCGCGCCGAGAATTGGGGGCGACAAGCAGACCTGTTTTGCATCAATAAATTAAGACGCTCATTTGAGTCTTGAAGTTTGCTGGTTCCTGTCAGTGGAGACGTTGGTAAAAAACAATGAAGCTGAGATTAGTTTTAACTTCAAAAAAATAAAAAATAAAACAAAACAAAATAAAATAAAATAAAATGAACACTTCGGCTTGCCGCCCTGCTGGGGCCAGGTGACGTGCGAGATTCCACAGCCCGCGGGCCTCGCAGCAGGGATGTTAGGGACGGTCTGAGGTTCTCTGGTCCTATTTTGATTTTGTTTGAAAGGGCTTCTTACAAAGATGCTCCTGATTTTTTTTTTTTTTTAATAGACTTTCCCCTCCTATCCTAGGCTCAACTCCGAATGGATTGGATTGCGAGTTTGCACGTGAGAAAACCGTTTGGTTTGGCTTGGACCCCTGCCGCCCCCAACCCCCTCCACACACCCCTATCCAGGGGTTCCCTTAGCACCCTTTGCTTGCAACCAAGAAGTTGCCCACCTCCTGCGTAAAACACAGGGTCGAAATAATTCCTTCAGATGAAAGATCAATTCCGTTTCAAAACGAGAATAGGTTCTTTTTAAAAATTTTTCTACACGTTGTACAAAATAAACAGAATTTGCTTAAAAAAAAAAAATCTTTAGCTGTGGCCAAATTCGAATTCCTTCTACTGCCTGCGTGTTCAAGGGCAGAAACATTGTATCTCTTCGGGCATCTGGGCCCGGGAGCGGAGCTGGGGGTAGGGGAGAGGGTGGGAGCGGCTGTGAAAGTTAAGGAAATTGACAGACTGAGAGGTGAATGGGGGGACAGGCACCACGTCCTGGCAAGGAATAGGAAAACAAAAATGCATCTTCTTACCCTGCCTGGGTGGAGGGAATTATGAGGGAGGCAGTTTGTTTTACTCAAAGAAACCCTAAGGAATTATTTTTCTCCCTTCAATGTCGATTGCAATATTATTTCACATTTGCATGTATCTGTTGTTTTAATCCCCTTCGTTTGTGCTAATCTCGAAAAGGATTATTAATGGAGAAGAAAGACGGGGAAGGAGCGATTCATTTGCAGGACTTGCTTTGCTGTGTGAGGAGCCGAAAGCTAGCAGTCCCAATCCTCTTTCGACTTTTCCCTGTATCCTGAGCTCCTGCATCCCGCTGATCCCACGATCCCCATTGTCCCCGACCTGGCCTTCGGACTAAGGGAGTGTTCGGGACAAATTTATATTCCGATTTTCTCCGATCCCACTGTCTCTGCGTTGGTGGGAACTCTTTTGGTCAAATGGGGAGGGAGTGCCAGAGGTGTGCCAGGCACGGCGGGGGGCAATCTACCCGCGCGCTCACCCCTCGCGAGCGACCTTCTGTGTCACCATCTAAATATCCACCTTTATGGGAACCTGAAAGATTGCTATTTTACCCTAAGTCAAATACTTGCAAGTCGGAACTCCCAGTGCTAAGTTGGGGCTGCCTCCTGCCACTTGAATAATTACTGAGCCCAGAGTAATCAGATGATTAGGTGTTTTTAATGGAAATACTTAAGTCTTTTTTTTTCTTTTTTTTTTTTTAAGTCAGATCCTGGGTAACCTGACATCAATATACATAATAAAGACAAGTGATTTGTTAGCCGTTCGACTGGATCCTTTGACCCCTTAAATTTTGCCTGTGAGTGTGTGTCTGGGCTTTAAGTCCCCAATGGCTCCCTGGGCTCCCAGAGTGGGGTCTTGCCTAGATCACTCCATGCAATGGGCTCCTTCTTCCTAGGGAATGGAAGAAGGAAGGCTGAAAAGCAAACTTCTAGAGAAAGCTGAACTCCATTTTTTTTTTTTAATAAAAGGGGGGGTGGAAAGAGGAAGGAAAGGGATATTAATAATAGAGATAAATCTCAGAGGTGGGACTTGATAAATCATCCATACATTTAGTATAGATCTATAAAATAAAAGAAATGTAAAATAGTGTGTGACCCATGTTGGAAATTTTATTTTTATTATTAAATTTTAGACTGACGATCTTGAATGCTCCTCTTCTATAGGTAATTTATCTGTAATAGGGTGGAGGGAGAGATTAATTTATCCAGCTATTCTCATTGTAATAAATGCTCAAGGTAAGAGAAAGGTGAGTCTGAAACCAACTGTGAAAATTTACTTTCTTGCATCCGAAAGAAAGAATTGCTTGTGGTCATGCTGAGTGGCTATCCGCCCCCCCCCCACACACAATAAATATACAAAATACAAAGACGTGCACCTCTAGGAGTGTGGATGTGGCAACCCATGTGGTGGCTTTTCCCTCCTCTGAGTGCAATTGCCAGTGACTCTTGCATTCAAAGTCTTGCTTTAGGCGCACATTCAAAGCACAGTTCAAAGCAGTTTATCTTAATATAAGTAAAAGTCTAGTGTTGGATCAAGGTATTATTTGTTTCAGATTTCATCAGACTGAAAACAAGGAGTTATAACATATTAACAATATTAAAGCAGAAAATTGGCATGAGGCTGTTATTCCTCTTGACACCTCTACCTTTACCTTTGCAAAGAAGCCCTAAGGTTATGGGACTGAAAGTTTATTTGTGCTCAAGCACTTTCACTTCTTAAAAACAAAAACAAAAACAAACAAAAAAAACCCCTTCACAGTTCTTTAAGAAATTGAGCCTGAACCATTGGAGGCTAAGAGATTTCTTCCTTTTCCGATAAATGCCTGTGCTCAGCATCCTCGAATTTGGCTGTCTTTATTTACTTCCATATTAGTTCCAATTATGTGCAGTGTAAACCAGCTTTTTGATTAACAAAACAGCAGAGCATTGGTTAAGAACACTTAAACTTCAAAAAAAAAATTCCCCTGGGAAGTGGGCTCTGAATTGGTTAATAATGTGCAGTACTTGCTAAATTGCTGACTTCCAGATGTGGAAAATATCTTTCTTGTTTAGGACCTATGTAACCTGATTGGATTACGACAGAAGCGTCACGTTGGAAGCTTTTGAGTGATTATTTAATTAACCATACAGTAGAAAGCTGTATTCTCCAGGAAATCCCTTCCATATTTACATAACCAATCCCTTCAGAGCAAAGGTGGAGTCTTTCTTTTTAATTTTACTTTAATTGCAATATCAAAAAAATATATACTAAACTTAGACCCCATGCCGTTTAATATCATGCGCTTCCTTCCCTGCTAAGTTCTTCTATGGCCTTTCTCCTTTCCTCCTGCCTCCCTACACACACTCCCTCACTTTGTAGTAAGGTCTCCTGAGATGTAGAGGGATTCATAGATCAATCAACCCAGCGATCTGTTAATTTACTTAGAGACCCTATTTAAAAAATGCCAAACTTTTTAGTTTGGGGATAGAAGTCAGTAATTCATCACGCACACACACATACACACCCTAACACACACTCTCCAAGATGCAGTTTACATGCAGCTCCCCCCCCACCCGCCCCTGGCTCTGGCATCTAAAAAGAAAAAAAAATAAAATAAAATAATAATAATAATAATAATAATAATAATAATAATAATAATAAGGGAAAGGACAAAGAATTTAGTTCCAGAAGCCTTGCTGGGAAATCCACACAACTTAATGTGCATCTCAAATCTGTTCATTAGAGATATCTGTATAAGAAGAGGAGATCTGGATTGAGGACCCAGGATCTTCCCCTTTAACTTTCGCCCCTTAGAGTTCTTCAGTTCTGTGAATGGTGTGCACGGTTTTCCGCCCTGTACTCTGTAGGATTTAGTGATGAGGATAATGATGCCAAAGGCTTGACGGGGGGGGGGGGGGGAGGCGTGGAGAAGGGAGGGAGGGAGGGAGGCGAGAGGGAGGGAGAGAGGAAGGGAGGGAGGTGGAATTTCATTTCTTCCACTAAAGCGTTTGCGGAGACTTCAAGGTATAATCTATCCCAGATCCTTTCCCAGAGAGAAACTTGGCGATCACGTTTTCACATGATGCTCACGCTCAGGGCGCTTCAATTATCCCTCCCCACAAAGATAGGTGGCGCGTGTTTCAGGGTCTCTCTCTCTCCTACAGAAAAGAAAAAGAAAAAAATGTCATTAGAAGAAGGGCGTAACACGTCAGTCCGTCCCAGGTTTGTGTTTCCTGGAGTGGCCGAAAGCGATCAGTTCTAACCTGCTCCGCAGGAATAACGGTCCTGCCTCCCGACACTCTTGGCGAGGTTTTGTACAGTTTGCTCCGGGAGCTGTTTCTTCGCTTCCACCTTTTTCTCCCCCACACTTCGCGGCTTCTTCATGCTTTTTCTTCTCACCATTTCTGGCCAAAACTACAAACAAGACTTCGCAGGTAGGTTTCCCCCACCCTATTTTCTCTCTTTTTGTTTCTTTTTGGTATGATCACCCCCCACCCTCCTTTTATGATTTTCTCCTTTTAAGTGAGGATGTGAGTCTGAGGTGAGAAGGAGTGTCTGTGGGTAGGAATTTCAGGTGGATTTAGCTTCTTTATGGTAAGCTTTTCCCAAGAGTGACTTCTTCGATGTCTCTCGCACTCCTGCTCTCTCTTCTTCCTTTTCTCTTTTTTTTTCCCCCCCCAAATAATTTGCCCTGTACCTGTCCATTCAGGTAACCAAAGGTGCCTTTTGCTACCCAGTCTAGGAAAAGTTTTATTGAAAACTACATGATTGGAATGAAAACTCTTCAAGGGGAGAGATTCTGCTCTATTTTTGCATCTCGTTCCAATTAATTGTATTCAGCAATTAAAACTTGGCAAATACCTGTTAATAACTATAAAACTTGATCAATACTAACCTACTAAATTTGGGGGCAAGTCTTTCTCTTAGATATGGCAGTCCATCCTCCTCTCCCACCGGAGAAGGCTGTTTTCTAAGCAGAAAGTGTCTGTTTTCTGTCTGCTTAGCGAGTTTCATTTCTTTATTTCATTCTTTGTATGTGTGTGTATGTGAAGTAACACCTCACTTCTGCGATGATAAATAAAGAAGTGAAAGTCCTCATGGAACTTGAGTCGTTTACCAAAGTGTTGGGGGGGGGGGGAGGCCGTAACTACATCTGGGATGAAAATTGCTGTCAGGATATTAGGGTTTTAAATTAAGGATAACTTTTGAAATTGCATTTTAAATGGCAAAGTAATATAGACATGGATTTCACAGGAGACACACACACACACTTATCCCATTCCATACTTTGCCACTGAAAAGTCGAGAGAGATAGCAGTTCCCAAGAACAGTGGTGAGCCCCGCTAACATGAATGTGTTTCTCTCCCACCTAGTTATATATTTTACATGCTCCCCCTATAATGATGAAGGCAAGATTACTAACTCTAGAGTTAGAAATAGCAGGCAAAGATAAAGTTTACAGCACAAATGCCCTGTCTCTCCCTCACACACATGCCCATAAAACTAGCAGCTTACTTTATTAAACATGTATTTATATGCAATGGTGTGTAAGACTCAGCAGGAATACAGACAGGCCAGCTGTTTTATCCCAGACACTGATGTGACCATTTCTTTATTTCAGGATTTTCCCCAACAATTACAAATCCATAGGAGAGCCAAGAAACGACAAAATGTGTTAAACTTAAAAAGTGTCCCACTTATGCCTATGTTAAATTCAAGGTGCTTTCTAAATAATTCACTTCCTCTTCTCTCTGCTCCCCCTCCACCCCTCTCCGCAAATGTGTGGAAACTGATACTCACTTTCCAGGTTTTCCGCAAAGCTTCTAGCACGGGAGACAATAGGTGCGGGGCATGGGGACTGAGTGTGCTCGGCAGAGAAAGGGTTAATGGCCCTTGTGTTACAGTTTGCATCTGTTACATCTTTTATAGCCCCCTGTTTAAACTAATCCTCGAGGCACAGCATCTTCCCAACCTCCACGGAGTTTCGGGATTCTCCTCCTCTCCTGCCTGCCTCCGAGGTTCCCCTTCTCCAAGTTTTGACAGTTTCAGCTGAAAAAATGCAGCGCCTCTCTCGATTTTTAGGTACAAAAGTTTCGAAGCCAGAAAGGATACGATCATTTAGTAGAGCTTAAAAGTATTGCCGTAGCGGTTGGACTTTCTCTTTCCTTTCTTGAGGGGAAAAAAAAATTTTTTTTTCTACTGGAACTACTTAAGGGAACCAGTATGGGGGAGCATGTGTGAGTGAGGTGGGGGGAAATACTTAAGTAAATATTGTCAAAGTGGCGAGGGGTGGGGTGGGGGGGACAGTGTCCAAAGAGGCTTATAATTATATTTCTTACTACGGCGTGAAACGCAAAATCTTAATTTGGGGGCGGGAGGGGGGTGGGGGGAGGAAGAGACAGTGCCTCGATCAACTCCAAAAGGAGAGGGGAGGGGCGCAGAGCGAGTGGGCTTCCTATAATTACTATTATCAATTTGCCCGAGTGTGCTTCATCCGGGGGCTTTTTCGCGTTGTTTGTTTGTTTGTTTGTTTGTTTCTTCTGAGGAATGGGGTGGGGGTGAGACAAGATGAGAGCGAAAGCAAGCCTCGCCTCACCCCAAGTTCCCGAGCCGGGCTGAGGACTTTTCGGAGGAAAGGGTCCGCCTAGCCCTGAGTCAAGCAGCCTTACTGTACCGCCGTGTGCATTCCCTCATACGGTCAGGAGTTATGACTCATTTTGAAGATGTAATTCTTGTCTCTCTGATCCCCTCGCGGGTGCGACACACCAAACAGTAACAAACACAAAGCGCCTCGGGGCCAAGGCTGGGGTGGGGGCGGGGCGGGGAGGGGGCCGCCGAAGTTTCGCTTTGGCGTTGGGGGTGCGAATGGGTGCTGGCCGGGGCCCTGGCCCGGCTCCCCTGGGCGGCCCGGGCGCGTTTCAATGGGCGCGGGCGATGCCCACATTGTCGCTGTGTTTGGTTGCTAGATCGAGCCTGCGTGCTGCCGAAGCAGGGCGCCGAGTCCATGCGAACTGCCATCTGATCCGCTCTTATCAATGAAGCAGCCGATCATGGCGGATGGCCCCCGGTGCAAGAGGCGCAAACAAGCCAATCCCAGGAGGAAAAACGGTAAGAAGCGGCCCGAACCAAACTTTTCCGGGCCACTCCGCGGCTCGAGACCCGGGGAGCAGGAGGGGGAAAGGGAAAAGGAACCGAGGCGGCGGCGGCGGCGGCGCCCAGGGCTCGCGGGCGAGCCTCCCTCCGCGGCCGGCGCCGGAGCCCAGCGCGCGCGGCGACCGGACCGGGGGGAGTTGGGGAAGTGCCGGGCAAAGTGAGCGTCGGGCGCCGGGGGCTGCGAGCGCCGGGGTCTGGCCAGGGCCCGGCGCCCCCATCGCCGCGTCCCCTCGCGCCTCCGCCCTCCCTCCTCCTCCGCCTCCCGCTCCGCTAGCTGCCGGCCCGCTGGGTCCCCGGCCGGGCTGCGGGAGCGTCCAGCGAGGGCAGGGCGGGGGCCCGGGCGCGAGGTTGTGCAGGATCCCGGGGCGGGGACGGGGGTGGCGGAGGGACTGCGAGGGCGGGAGAGGGGGCCCGGGGCTGTGCCTCCGCGAAGCTCAAAGTTTCTTGCCGGAGTCGCCCGGCCGCCTCTCCATACGCCAAGTAACGGTCCGCGAGCAGCGGGGCCCTGCTGGGCGCGCCGCACCCCGGGATGGGAGGGACGCGGCCGGCCCCGCGCGGGGTCTGGCGGGGTCCGTGCGGGCTCGAGGGCGGGTGGCTCCTCTCCAGAGGGCTCTGGCCCCTCGTCCGGGGCTGGCGGAGTCGCAGAGCCTGGGGAGACTTTTCTAGGCAATTTCTACATGGTCAAGAAGAGCCCGTTATCCGGGCTGAGTCAGGAAGGAGGAAGGAGATGGGGGTGCGCGGGGGACACACAGATAGGAGGTCGGAGATTAAAAGGGTGACAGTTTAGTAGACACATCTTAGAGAGAGGCAGAGAAGAGGGTGGCAGAGAGGAGGAGGGAGGGAGAGAGAGAGAGAGAGAGAGAGAGAGAGAGAGAGAGACCCCCTAGGTATTACCCCCAAACAAAATCGTGGGAATAAAAGAGAAAAGTGATTGGCAAGAGCGCAGAAGGCGCCTGGGGGAGGGGAGAGAGCTGGGGACCAGAGAGGGTGCCGGGGGGAGCTGACGGAGGATACTGAGTTTAAAAAGAAAAACCAACCCCCAAAACAAACAAGCGAACTAGCGCCAGCTCAGACTGGGAAAGGAAACTTCTCGCTCCCCTCGCTCTCCGCCTCATCACCCGGTACGGGGCCGTGTTGACGCTCTGGAGCTGGACGCGGGGACGCAGAGCCGGCCCGGCCTCCGGCCTCCAGCAAGCCCAGCCCGCGCCTCGCGGGGACCGCCGGGGTACACTTGGAGCAACTTTCCTCTAGAGAAGACAATTGTGCGCGCCCCCGGCCTGCCTCAGAGCTGCGCGGAGCAGGGAGGGGGTTACTGGGGGCGCAGTGTGGGGTACTGGAGAAAAACAGAGACTAGAGAATTTTGATTAGAGACAAATGATGCTTCTCTGTCCCTTTCTCTGTCTGTATTTCTCTCTAGGTTTTGTGTGTGTGTGTGTGTGTGTGTGTGTGTGTGTGTGTGTGTGTGTCTTTTGCTTGTTGTGGTGGAGGTGTCGAGCCATATGGGGGTGATAGAGGAATTTTAGTCAGAAACTGTTCGTTACGTTATCCTGCCTTTTCCCTTTGTGCTGCCTTTGATCTATTTGCTTGGCTTACTATTACAAAAAACAAGTACAATAATATATTCTGAGCTGCTTCCCCAAGATCCAGTTCAAGCTGCCTCTTTTTAAGTCAGTCCGTGTCTCTCTCTCTCTCTCTCTCTCTCTCTCTCTCTCTCTCTCTCTCTCTCAATTCAATTTTTCTTCATTCTGGTGTCTGGCATTATTTAAGGTGGTCCTTACACAGGAGACCTCCCCTTCCCCATCTCTGTGTAATTTAGTAGACACTAAAATTACACCTAATGTCCCCCACTCCTCTCTTGTGTTTCCTCTGTTCTTTTTATTAAATGTTGGTTATTGATTTTCTAAAATCAATGTCTGTTGTGGGGCTTCTCCCCCCCCTTACAAGTATCTAAAGCACGTTGCTGATCAACTGGATAACAAAAGCTTTGTGTCAAGAAGCCTTTTTCCCCCCCTTTATGTTAAACAGTCTTTTTTTTTTTTTTTAAGAGAGAGAGACAGAAAAGAGAATGAGATTTAAAGCAAGGTTCCCAGAAGTGTTCTTTTGCATCAGAGACTATTTAAAATGTTTGTTTCTTCTTGCTGCCTCATCCCACCCCCTTCAGGATTTTGCCACTGATGACCAGCCTGGCTTTGCAGTGAGGTCAGGCCAGAGCCCTGTTCTGGGGGAAATAGAGGGTTCCAGGCTTCCTGGGAACCCTTGGGTGGGTAAGGGGGACTCACAGATAAGGAGGCCTGGCTGAAGGCTTTACAGGTGGATGGGAGTGCCAGGAAAGTGCTCAGCCATGGACTCTGCAACAATGCATTTCCCCTCTTCCCAGACACTAACTTGGAAGAAACCTCCCCACACAGAAATGGAAAGTTGAATCGCACATTTTAAGGCAGTTAGCCCAGCCTCTGCACACTTAACAGTGAGCCTGTCCATCTTACAGCTAATCTAACTTTGACTGTTGTTACCTGTTTCTTTTTCCAGATCTGTGGGAAAACATTCTATGAATTGGTTACTTGTCAGTGTTTTCCTTTGGATTTAATCTGAGCAATGTCCTGGCTTTGAGAAGCTGGTAGAAGAGTTTTTCCCCCTTTTTTCATTTTCCTTCTCTCAAGCATGTATCCAATGCCTTTCCCTTTGGGAATTGCCAGGATTTATCTGAACTGAGTGGATTTTTCTTTTTTCCTGGATTCATGGAAAGATGTCACTTTTGAGCTTGTGTCTTTGCTGATAACACTAAATATGATGATACTTATCAGAATTATATAGAAATTCCTGGAAAGGAATAATAGCAATACTAATCATAGAAGTAGAAGCTGCAAGGCAAAAAAAAAAAAAAAAAAGATGCTCCTCCAGGAAACTAGAATGACACTTTATATAATTTTAATGAAGTCAACAGTGTATATACAGACTAAGGTGACAAGGAGATAAAACATGTAAAGCGTGTGTGTGTGTGTGTGTGTGTGTGTGTGTGTGTGTGTTTGAAAGACTGGTCAAGAATATGGGTTAGAAGACGATGCTATATACGACTATTAAAAAGCAAAGGACAAAGAGGCAGTTCAAGGAAAATAAATGTACAAAAAGAGAAACAAGAATCTAAAATCCAGCGTTTAATATTCTCAGGCTTGCAAGATGCCTGGCAAAAAACAGTGCCAGGGCCATGTTAATCCATGGCGAACAGTCTCCTTTGCCCCACATAGAAAGGATGAAATCTCTTCCCAGAAAATAAGATGTGCAGCAGAAAAGGAGGAGAGGGGTGAGGGGGAAGGAGGCAAAAAGCAAGTTGCCGGCACAAGAATGTGTGTCGGTTTCAAGAAAGTTCAGTCAGATGATCTTCAGTCGCCTGACTCACTTTGTAACACTTTCACTGAAGCTGGAGAGGAGGGGAAAACTCAGCCCCCCACCCTTCTATTCCCCTGATTATACCCCACTATCTTCACAATAGCCTTCCAGCCAGTAATGAGCATGGGGATAAGGGAGGAAAGATGCCTGGCTGCTGCAGCCACTGGCACAGCCGGATTGTAACTTGCAAAGTTTGTTGCTTTAGCCCCTGATGCGGGCATCGACTCCTGGGGATGCTCAGGCTTCCCTTCTGCCTCCTGCAGAGCCTGGGAAGATGGGCCTGCCTCCCCAGCCCATCGCCTTCCAGCATCAATCTCTGAAAAATCGCACATACACATGCACTGTGTAATAAAAATCAAATCCGGAAAACTGCTTGTTTCAGAAAAGGATGAAGTCTTTTAAATGAAAACCGAATTCAGACTAGAGAGAAAAAGGAAATGGAAGAAAGAAAGAAAAGTTAAATTTAATTGTTCTCCAAAGTTTCAGCTAAGGGGTTGGGGATTATATGGGGAATAGGAGAGATTTTTACCAGTGTCTTTGGTCTCTGATATTCGATAGTCGATAGAGTGAAGATAAGTCCTCACTCTTACCACTTTCTTAAAGGGAGTAGAGGTGCTGGTGGTGGTGCTTGCAGGAAGTGGAGGATACAAATTGCTTCTGTTTCAGAGATGCTTAAATGAAAAAGGAAAAGAAATGCAGTCAGGCCCTTCTTAAGGATGTGGCTCCTGGCTCTCCTTTCTGAGAGGTGAAGTTAGGATGGGATAACCTCGAGTCAGAGCCTCTCAGTATGCACTGAGGCAGTGAAGTTTCCTTTGGATTACAGTCGGTTCAGACTTGGTTATCTTTGCAAGTGTGGAAACCTTTTGCCAGTAGCTTTCTTCATGAAGTTGATGAGCTTATAAGGAGCTTGTGTTGCTGGCTCTCAAAGCACTTCAGAGGCAGTTTGTGTGGCAGGTACCAGTTCTAAGGGTGCTCCAAAGATATCCATCTCCATCCTTTTTTCTCTGTGGAGATCTTCTGCAAGTTTTGTCACGCCGCACGCACACAAGGCTGGGGGCTATGTATGTATCTAGACTGATCTACTTGTTTTATTTTGGTTTGGAAAAACTAAGTCAATTGGGATAGAAACATGCCTTCCTTCGTAGCAGAGCCACTAGCCTGCTGGCCTCCATAGTGTGACGCTCCACCAGGGGTAAGGGGCGGCTAAGGATTTTAAACTTTACATTGTTTCTCTGTTGCCAAATAAAACCAAACTCCGGAGTTGAAGCATTTATTTCCAAATACATACGAATAAAGCCAAGATCAAAAGTTCCCTAGTAAACTGCTATGTCATATATTTCAGATGCTTCCTTTCTTGCTTGCTTAATTTGCTCAAAGTAAAGAGAATTCCAAGAGGTTATCAAAGACCCTAATACCATATTAAGAATATTTCCTGGGAAAAATGTGTGTGTGCCCTGAAGGCAGGAAAGGAGGGTGTTGCTAG
Source organism: Eonycteris spelaea (assembly GCA_003508835.1). Lineage (NCBI taxonomy): Eukaryota > Metazoa > Chordata > Mammalia > Chiroptera > Pteropodidae > Eonycteris > Eonycteris spelaea. The sequence continues at coordinate 5,245,969 of PUFA01000088.1, forward strand.
CTCTCTAGCAGAGCCACATTTATTCCAAGATGTGGGAGATTCTTTTTTTTACAACAGTTTTTGTCATCTACATTCTTCTAAGGCTTTTAAGGTGCATTTTCTTCTGTATGAAAGGCAACTCTTTGTCCTTTTCCTCTCCAGCACCGTGGCTTCCCAAGGTAGACACTATTTTGTGCCTGTCACAGAGAGAGGGAGTGCAGGTTTGCAATGCTCACAGACAATTGATTGTCTGCCCTAATGTGTTTCATTTACATGTTTATAACGTCAATGGTGCTGGGGTGTCCACTGTACCATTCATTCCCGCATTCCCACAAGGGGGCAATTGTCTGAATGGCCAAGTCAGACACCTTTTTGATTGCTCTTTGGTTGTCTTTTTAGAGCAAAGAGATAAAGGAGGAAAATCTGTGATGCAGAAACACTAGTTGAAAATATACAGAATTAAATGTCACCACAAAAGCAGATGTTAACATAAGCCCAAATATGCTTTTTAGCCAAGATGTGAAGGTTGAAAAAAAAATAATTCAGAGCAGAGGGAAGGATGATTTAAAACCAATAAATATAGCACTATTTTCTCCTCCCTATTTCTTTTCTTTCTTTAGCAATCAGAAGATGAAATGTGATTTTTTTTTTCATTTTTAAGCTTGAAACATCTAGGCACCTCCTCATTATTTGTATGTTTGCTGTGATTTGTTAATTTTATATATATTTACATAACTCTGTTTATGCCAATAGCATCAGCTTACCACTTGGAAAATCTATTGAATGACTATTTGGGCTGTGAGGAGTGTAAACTTTTAAAAAGTAAGAGCCAAGTATTTCTTCATCAAAAATTTTTTTTAAAGCAAGCAGTAATAATCAGTAGACTCTATGGAAGTTTTTGCCTTAATAACTATGTGCCAAATACCTTTATCTTGGGTGACAGTTGTGTCAGAGTGAAAGCTCTTAGGAAAAGTGTAACTGGTAGTTGCAAAGTAAATAAAAATTTTTGTGTTAAGGTATTCTTTACTGTTTTTATACTGTGTGTTGTCTTGTGTTTTCTGAGGAAAGTGAGAAGGAAAACCATCCACCTATGCGTGTATTTTTTTGGCTTTTCTCTTCATATTATGCATATATGTAGCACACATGAATACACCTGCTTAAAAAAAAAAAAAAGATTTCACAGTTCAGATGGTGCCTTCCTGGTTCATGTAGGTAATACAGTTATTAGAAATTGATCTGATTTCGCGCGGTCCCTAAAGAGAGAAAATACTAACTCTTGAGTCATCTGGTAGGATATAAAAACGGGACACAACTTTTATAATTTTGTAGTAAATTAAGGAGAAAAAAATCACCAGTCTGTGAAAAGATTTTTGCCTCTCCGGGAAGACACACACAGTAGCTGCACCGTTAGCTGAACCCCTGACACGGCGGTCTTTTGAATGCCTTAGGTATGATTTCACTTTCGCTCACATCAATGCTGACCTGAATGCCTTTCATATCTGATCCGCTGTGTCTCTCCCAGTAAACATCCCTGAGGGGAGAACAAAGAAAGGAGCTCTTCTTCTTCTTAATCACAATTCAGCCCTTTCACCGCCGGCAGGCTCCATTTGCATTCTGCCACAGAAAGCCAAGATGAAAAGAAAGAGAGAGAGAGAGAGAGAGAGAGAGAGAGAGAGAGAGAGAGAGAGAGAGAGAGAGAGAGAGAGAGAGAGAGAAGCAGGCAGGCAGAGGGTAGCGACTGAGTAAAATAACTTAGGTGTTTGTGGCTGTTTGTTGGGCCTCCCTAGTTACCAGCCTTATATAGCGGATGCACAACCAGGCCCTGTCCTCCTGACAGGCATATAGTGTTACAAGATGGCATGTCTGTGCTATTCATGGCCACCCGCTCAACACTTGAGGTAAAAAGTGTCAGGGAGGGATCAGATTCTCCCCCAAAGCCTGTTAGACTTGGGGTCAGGTGTGTGGACTTCCCACTCTTGAGTGCTACCTACTATTTGGCTTTACTCTTATTGTTTACCATCAGATGGGGAAGATGAGGGCACAGGGTAGGGGGGAGGAGAGGTTGGGGATTGCTCAGGAGAGAAGGGATAAAGTCTCCGGAGGCCCTGGTCTGGTTTCAGTGATGGGTGATGGGTGTCTGGCCCAGAGAAAACAGGAGACGTGCTTACACCTAGCCTAAATATACTGATAAATCTTCAGGAAAACTGGAAAAGACTTTCCCATTTTTCCCCCTGACTTTTTATGATAATTCATATTTTCAAATGAAAGGGGAAAAAAGCCAAGAAAGAAACTCTCAAATGAGCCAAAAAGGAAAAAAAAATTCTCTGAAAAGAATTTTAGGGGGAAAAGTTGTTCTATTTTAAAAAGCTTTGAGGGCTGTAAAGTGCCACGTTTTTCACACCTTCTCCATACTTTTTTTTCAGATTTTTTTAGTATGTTTAACATTTGTGAGATGACAGCCTTTTTGTATCTCAAACTGGATGCTTCAGGATTTATAAGGAGGGGTTGGTGGTGTTCACGTTCTCTTGAGAGAGAAAGTTTATGCCTAAAGGGCTCCTTCTTACTGGGAGCTGTTTAAACCCTCGCAGGCGGACCTGTCAGGTTTTACTGTGTTATTTGCCTCCATTTTTAACATGCAAAAGTAACATGCAGTTAATGGTATTGGAATGAGACTACAGCAAGAACAGAAACCTCTCCTGACAACTTTTCAGCTACATTATCTTGCTCCTAAACTTCATCTTTTTTTTTCTTTTCTGAAATTGCTTTTAAGATACCAACAGTTTTTCTTCAACAATTAGATTAAGCATGCAACACACACACACACACAACTTTGGAAGAGCAATTGCTTCAAACAACAGGGTGAAGAATTGGAAATGTGGCTTTTCTGATAGCCATTGTGGCAGATTTCACTTATAAGAGCAAAACTACTAGAGATATTAGAAGTTGTACACGAGCATGTGACACAGATTCCTGAATTTTTTTTTCTTTTTCCCAGAAGATTTACAGAATTTACAAAAAGAGATTATCCCTACACCTTCCACCCCTTCTATCCACCCCCATGACCCTAGCAGTGAAGGATTTAGGCAGATTTACTTCAGTAAACACCTTTGGACACTTGGGGGGAAAGTGGGAGTCTGTTTGCAAAAGGAGGCTTTTGTTAAGTGAGGTACGGGGATAATGCTTTACCAGGCAGCTGTGATATTAACCTACCCAGCAATGCGGGAACACTCTTTTTAACTCTTTGAGTGCCTGGCTCTTTGGCGCTCAGCAGATAAAATCCTGGTTCTCCAAAGACACTCAGAATTCTGGCTCTAGCAGTTTATTATTCAGACAAGTCTTGTAGATGTGAAAACTGTTCAAGCTTTTAAAACAATGTGGTTTAATTAGATGAGGTGGACTTACATTGCTCATAAGCCCTCCAAATGCTGGTTTATAATTGGCAAGGAAAAAAAAAAAAAGAAAGGAATCAAGGCAGCACATTAAAAATTTCAGGAAATATCTTTAGAAAAGCTATTTTCATTTCCAGCTTTTAAAATATTAGACTATGGTAGCTAGAGGGCTTGAAGCAGTTGGGGCCTCTCTCTTTACTATAAAAGACACCAGAAGTTTGTGATGAAGAAAGGGGCTTCAACTCAAAAGCTGCAAGAGGCCAATTTGGACAGTGACATTATCACAGCGCTCACATCTTTTCAAGGGGGAAGTTTTGCCTATCTTTCGGAGCTTGGGAAGTCATGTGAACCTCAGAATGAGAGCCTCAGGTCGGCTGTTACCAACTTGAGACTTTTCAAAGCAAGCGGAGAGGCATTTATAAGAGAAAGGAGTTAATGGTTATTTTTTGCTGGGCACAAGAATAACTTTACAGGTGTTGCATTTGGGCTTAAATAAGATTGCCTTATTTAGTTTCGAAAAAGAGTGTAGGTGTCAACATTCGAACAGCCACAAATGTGTGAGAAAGTAAAGGGTATGAGACATGACAGAATTAAAGGTGTTTGCTATGTTGTTACACCGTGTGTCAGGCTGCAAGCTCCCTTTGTCACAGCCTCCTGGTGATTTGACAGCGCAGATCTACTTCCCTTCTAGGTGAGACAGCATTTTTTTTTTTTAATCTGGAGTTATAAATATGGTACACCCTTCACTTGCACCCTGCCTCCCAGATCCATGAATCCTATTTGAAGATCTTGTCCTGAGACACAATGAACAAACGCTGTATACAGGGGGCTGTGCATGCGGGGGCCCGGGTACCGCCAGCATCACAGTAGCTGGCATTGACTGTTGTTTGGCAAGAAAGTCCTCTGCCAAATCATCCAATAATTAAGTTTTATGTTATTTGTATGAACGACCAGGCATGCAGTATTCCTTTTCAAATCAAAGGGAGGCTTAAAATTACTTTTTGAACACTCTCAGACCATGGTCAGGTCACAGTTTGGGGGCTGAATTAAAATGATCTCATTCATGATCTAATTGAGGTTGGCAAAACCTTAGCAGTAGCAGGAGTACATAAATATAAATCAAAGACCAAAATTTAGCAAATCATATCATTTGCTAGAAATCTGCTCATGAATTATTCTCCGAATGCCAACCCAGAAGTTAAACTTTGTCTCCCCTCAGCAACAGTAACGCATATTTTTTCAGGCTCCTGACAGGAAAGTTAGAGGAGCTGAAAAGAGAAAAGAGAAGGAAAATGATCAGTGTCTCAGCAGATATTGTGTGTTTGTGACCCAATAAAGTATGATAGCTGATAAAGCCATGTGGATGTTATAGTGGATACTGCAGTCTTGGTTAGAAATTAATATCGGCTTCTGAAAACCAGACTTTGGAAGAGCAAGCAGCTGGGACACATAAGGGATGTAAGGGAAGCAAACATTTCAAGAAGGATCTGATTGAACTTCGCTTTCATTTTTCAATTGGATGTAATCATCATAATGATTCATGATTTTTTTCTTTTTTTTTTTTACAAATTTAGTTCTATTACTGAGCTGAGTTGAGGGGCTGAGATTTGAAGTAATCATTAGAATTAAAAGACAATACAGAAATGTTAATGTACATATTTAAGTTGCCTTCCTTTCCTCAAGAAACATTACTATAAAATTCAGACTCCAGATAACTTTTTCAATAATCTATTATGTGCAATCCATTTTTATTTGTTCTTTATTTTTCTGGGTTGCTATGTGTCATTTCAACTTAAACCCATACACACTCTAAACTGGAGGAGACCTAATTCTGAACTTGAATATTTTGAAGTTAAAAATTTTAATCCCACTTAAATGAAATATTCTTTCAAGCAAACAATAAATGCAGAACTGGTTAGTTTAACTTTATCACAAGACCAAATACATAAAGGTGTGTTTTTAAATCACAATGATAAGGTGGAAACATTTTTAAATAATCTTAGGTAATAGGTGTTTTTTAAATCACAATGATAAGGTGGAAACATTTTTAAATAATCTTAGGTAATAGGGGTAAATGACTACAGTGTTTTGGGATAAAATGTATAATGGATTCCTCTTTAATAGTTAAATTGCTAATATGACAATACAGTGATTTTTGTTCTTTATGTATGTTTTCATATTTCTTTTTATAATCAGCTCTAGGAAAGAAAGGTATTCTTGACAAGGTGATATACACTCCCTCCAAAACTAAGTAATCAATAATAGATCAACAGATTAAGATATCATTCCATGTATGATGAGACTTTTTTTCTCTCTCACTTAAACGGATGAGTAAATTTTGAGGATTCAGTGCCCAGGTGATCTATAAGTATAATATATAGCTTTCACTGTTTCCTAGTTTAAATTGTATTTATATTGTCTTAGACATCTGAATAACTGTAATCAAAGAAACTCTGCAATATGCCTATTCTTGGAAGTACCTAAGTTTCTATTTTAGACACAAAGCACATCAATGGAAGTGTTTCACATCATGAGATTTCTCAGTTTTAAGAGGTGAGGTTTATATATAAAGAACTCAGTAAGCTGTGTTTTCATAATAAATAGAGCCATTAAGAGGGGGAAATCTCTAAGCAAAATGGTTGTCCCCTAAAGGTTTTCCATCACCTTCCCTCTGTTGATGGGAATTTGAAAACTAAATACAACCCATATGCACATATACACAAATGCACCCTAGGACCCCAACTCTGGTACTTTTCCTCTTAAACTTTCACTGCAATCATATAGCTTGTGAATGAAATACATTTCAACAAAAATGGTAGAGGTAAAGCATTAATGTACACTCCTATTTAGTAGGATTTATCGTAAGAAAAAAGAAGTGTTCCCTGTGCCACATGACTCTTACAAAACTTACTTGAACCTATTAATCTAAGCTTTAAGTGTATTATTTAGGATAAATTACAAGCTTTGTGTTTGAAACTGTTTTCTCCCGTTTTCCTTCAGTATTACCAACCTTAACACAGATTATGCCAAATTGATTGCAAATTATTATGGTTTTTAAAACAGCATTCAGAAACCCTGAATAAAGGTGGTATTTCAAGGTAGTGTTTACAATATTTAAAAGAAAAAATGGAGAGGATTAAACAAACTATACTGAACATTTAGAAATGTGTGGAGTTTTATACTTGTGCAGATAAAGTGTGAGGTAGCCTTGCCCTGTGAAACCAAGACCACAAATGATATGTGTCAGTAGGTTCTTTCATAGGGCTTCTGGCCACAGTGTTTTTGTGCTGTCAAACTGCTATGTTGAACAAACACCTCCTCTGGGACAAAGTGATAAATGCAGAGACAGGCTGGCTTCAACCAGTCTCAGCAACCTCCTCAACCACACCCCCCACTCCCAAACCTACCTCTCCCTCCTACACTCCAGCCACCTCACCACCCGGCTTTGCCCCTTTACCTGAAATTGACATTTATAGAGAGATGCCAGGGCTTTTTAAGGTGTCAGTGATGAGTAATTACTGATACCCCCCCAAATCTTTTGAATCAGTAGTCTGAAACTGAAGGTGAGGTCCTTTTTCCCGCAGGCTTTATCTAGTCTTTTTTTTTTTTTTTAATGGAACTGGACTGATCTAAACTTTTGCCAACTTGAACTTTTTCCACCTTTGCTTAATCTGTTGAAAACCATTTGCTTTCCTCTTGTCTTTACCCCAGTCACTGGAGTCTTATTTTCTAATGTTGGAGCAATTTCGTTGTGCAACACAAAACAAAATTTTGCCCTAAAAAGTCCAAACACTATTACCTCCTACTTTTCAGTTTCCAGCATTCTTTAGGGCTAACATTTCAAATGTATAGCCAACTGATTTTTTTTTTTCCCCTTCTCTCTCCTGGAGCCATTATTCTCTGACGAAAACCTGTTTACTGGTGCCTTTGTGTGTGCGTTTTTTTCCCCATGACATTAAATGAATTTCCATCTTCTACTTCTGCAATCTCTAAGAAATAGATAAACCATTATATTTTTTTCCCGGCTCGTATTTTAAAGCGGTGATCCTGACAGCAGGACGATTATTGCACTTTATATTTTAGTGGATGTTTGCTGTTGCTAGTTACAGCAACACTTATCATAAGACAGCAAGAAAAGAGTAGTCCCTGGTAATTAAAGTAATGAAATATTCATTTACTCTACCTTTTCTGTAGTCTCACAAATTAGGCTGCTACATTTAATGCCTGCACTGCCTCTGTTTTTATTATAATGGCAGCTTTCGCATCTGCAATTAGGACTAATTCTGACAGTTACAATTTCTGAGGGATGGTAAACAGTGAACGAGATGTGCAGCAGAGGTATTACACGTGAAAAGCCCTTGTCTCTTTAACCTTGTTTTTTTTTTCTCGCAGAGGTTACCTTTTCCCGATGGTGCAAAATCGACTTGACATAACTGTTCATCAGTTTCAGGGTTTTCCCTGGAGGTATTTGCATCAAATCAGCCCAGTCAAGCTTCAAGTTGAAATTGGCAGGCCAGAAACTGACAGAGTAGAGACTGGAAAAGAGACAGCTAAAGTACAGGCAGCAAACTGACAGTAGCAGAGTGAAAGACAGACAGAGGTGGGGGAGAGAGGTTGAGAGCGAGAGCTTTTCAACTTTAGTGTAAGGAAAATCTCAACTGTCCCCGATCGTAGTAGCAGCCTATCCTGGAGGAACTTGAAAGGTGGAGAGACTGAGAACACCTTCAGCTAATGCTTACCACTAGGGCTCACCATCCTGCTCCGGGGGGTTGGCTCTCATTTAATCTGATTGGATGCCTAGGAGGAGTGGGCACACTTAATTAAACAGGAGGAAAGTTCTGAGGCACCTCCACAGCACTTATTAAAGCTCGAAAGCCAAATCTCATGATCAGTGTTATAGGAGGAAAATAAGGCGGTTTGGATTTCTTTCCTAATTGTTAACTTCTAGAGAGTTAACAATTGCTACTCTTTCCCAGGTTTGTTTCCTCCTGGCTTCCCTTCCGAGGCAGATTAAATGTTCACAGAGACTGCAGACTCAAAAGTAAATGCATTTGGTCCACAAAAACAGCCACGTAGGAAAAATTATATTTGAAGAGATACTCCTTTGAATGACATGGGGTTGCAAGTTTTCTTTGTCAGATAATGCCCTCCTCTCCTGATAACGTAAAAACATTTATTCAGTTGCTTAAAGGCCAAAAAATGTGGCAGAATCTTAAAATAGAAATGACATTAAACTTTCGTTTTACTATTGGGAATGTCACTGTGAGAAAAATTCTGATTGCAAAACTTTTATAATTGCTCGTGTAAAGAAAACAAACACGAAAAGTGCTTCCTTTGCCCAAGTACGTTATTTTTTCTCCTTAATGTCTTTTTTTTTTTTTTTAACCACTACTCATTTTGTCATTCTCTCCCACCTTTGCTAACTTTGGAGGGCGTTGTGTGCGGTATATTTTTACTAGATGATTTTAAATCCTCACCATTTTCCAACTAGACTTGGGGGTCGTATAAGCCCTTGCTTTCAAACTGTCTTCAGGCTCTGTGTATGACAGGCATTGGCTGATTTGCTGATGCCCATTCGACAGGCACTGTTGAACTAAAGTGGTGTGACGGCACAGTTTTGTTAGGCTGTGAACAAAGGGCTGAAGATGCCTTCCTGGCATCATCCATGTGCGTATTGGCCTTGTCACAGTTTTGCTTGATTTAATGCTCTGTTTATTCCTAGATATTAAAACTTAAATTCCAAACAATATGTTTTCAAATACTACATACCAACTTAATTTTAAAAGCTTTAACTTCGAAGCCTCTAGGTTTCATTTGCTCCTCCATTTTCTGTGTAGCCAACGTTAAAACACAGCTTTGGAAATAAATAGATTGTCGGTAGCCTCTTAACTGTTATCCATTTAAGAATGGGATTCCAGTCTTAAAAAGTCTTATTAGGGTAAAAGATTTATTTTTCTTTGATCACTGGTTGAAAGTCATTATTTATTTCCAACAGTGGATTTTCACATAAATTCCTAAGAAAACATTACCTGGTATGTACACAGTCTGGGTAGACTTTTAAAAAGACACATTATTAAAAATGTATTTGGTTATAAAAGAAATCATTTACAAATACCTATAAGGGTAGGCACATTGCTACTGGCAAGAAAGAAAAAATTAAAGGACTTTATGTTAAAGTGAGCCCTTTTTAGGAGACAGCAGAAGAATTAGGATTTAGACTTAAAAACAAAATAATTGTTACAAAAATCCCTGTCTCACCAACAACAGCTAGTTCTTTAAAAGAAAACTGAGGTTTAGTATGAAATTTAGATCCCAGTGTCCCACTGAATGTGTCTTGAGCTTTATCTATGCCGGATTTTTTGTTCCCCCTCTGCCTCTTTCTCCTCCCTTCAAGTTTGCTTCAAGTGTTTGCTAAGAGATTAGTTAGCAAGTTTATATTGAGGAGGTAGCCATGGCAAGCAGCTCTCTGCTTGAAGGAACGCGCAGTGGGTCAGAGTGTGAAGATATGGGGAGCTAAGACTGACTAAGGCCCGGGATCAGGTACTTTATTTTCTCTCAAAGGCTAACCGCTTGGAGAAAGGTTCATAGAGTGACATCTCATCCCAGCAATAGCGCAGATGCTGCCACTTTTAGAAACTTCCAAACAAGCATTATTGCTGGAACAACTTTATGAAAAAAAAAATTGTTTTAAGTTTATTGCCAAAACACTCCCTTCCCATTATGTAAAGAGGCTATAATTTGAGATATTCAAGGTTATTTTAACCTCCATTCATAAAATCTTTCCTGAGAGCTGTTATAAGTAAGGTGAAGAAGGTGGCAAAGGTGAAAAAATATTTAGCAGCATGAAAGTATTTCTGCTGCTAACCGGTGAGACTGCACTAAAAATTTGAAATTGAATCTCTAGAGTAACACACATACACATTTTCACCTGCCCTAAGCATACTTTCTCAGCAGTGACAGTTTTACTAACTGAAATGAATTGCCTTTTTTTTTAAGTAGTCATTTTACACAATGTTCATTTATAGGAAATAATTCTCACAGCCAGAAAGGGTGCCACAGGTAGGGGTGACAAGGCAAGATTAGCCTTTATTTCTAGCTTTTGTGTAATATCATACTTGAAAAAGACATACTTGCTAGCAGCATAGATTACAAGATATTCTCTTGCCTCTTTTCTCAAATTTTCATGAGAGATTTATGTCTCCAGTCCCACTGGTGTGAACAAGAGTTAGACGTGCAAATGTCCAACCTGGCAAAAGGATAGACCTTTTAATGAATGCATTGATGGGGCAGATTCTTACTTAATATATGAAGTGAATTTTGGCATTGGTTTGGTGTTTCTTATTAATACTTTATTAGCAACTCTTTATAAAGAAGACAAAAAAAGAGAAGATTCAAATAGTCCTCCAGCCCCAACCCCCAGCTCAACATTATCTGCTTTGTTGCACCAGTTCATAAAACTATCCATAAATTGCTCTAAATGAAGCCGTATCCTAGCTATGTTTCATAACAAACTCAGGGTTAGGACCAACATGACTTCTCACCTTTTAACGAACTGTCCTAGTTCAGGATCTTCTAAGGAATGGCATATTAAAAGAAGCAAAGTAGAGATGAAGATATCTCATAAATAGTTTCCTTTGAACATCCACAATTGCTTACATGGCCTTTTCCCCTTTTATTCCAGTCCAGCAGAAATGGCCTAGCCCAGGGCTCTTCCAAGTGAGCGCATTTTAGAGCTATTCATTGGATGACTGGAGGGAGGCTCCAGCCCTGTGATGCCAACGAAGTGCATTAACTGAGAACTTATGTGGGACTGGGACTGGGAGAATAGGGCATTCCTGAAGGAACTTCTAATTCGTGTGAGAATAGTAAGATCTTCTAGCCATCAGTCAGCATCAGGTTTCAAATAAACAGATACGGATGGCTGTCTTTTCTCCCCATCCCATAACTAGCTGAGTGAGGAGCAAGCTCTGTCTGCTTCACATAAATAAGATCTTTGAATTTATCTGCAGTGAGGTAGGGCTTTAACGATCAGTATCTGCAAGCCAGGAGCATGAATGTGATCTTATTGTATCACAATGTAGAGATGAGATAGTCTAGAGCTACAGCACATCAGAGCATTGTGCCTGGGTGTCAGGAACAATCCTTCCATTTCCAAAGCAGCAACTCTTTATTTTCCATCATTGTTTCTTTACCTCACTTGTATGCTTCTTCTGATACAGATCTGAGTGAGTTGTGCAAGCCTCAGATTTGCCAGCCCCCAGCTCCCAGGCCTAGTACAGAGTAATTCATAAACTTACCATATTAGACTATCAGATTGAAACCAAGGATTTCTACTAGTGGTGGAATTGGAAAGCCCATTGTTTTGATTATCATTTCATCAGCCCCAACTGATACTAGTATGCTCAAGGAAAACATACTTCAGTTACAGTTGATTTTCAGATTCCAAAATGGTGCTGCAAAGCCTGTGCATCTCTAATTATATTTTATGCTAGGCTGTGCAATACCAAAATATACGCCACAGCAATCAGTGAGTGAACAGTATCAATCAATTTGTAAACAGATGAAGTCACTCATTCCCAAACTGGTTTTCCAAAAACAATTACTAAATTACAATAGAAAAAAATTGTACAGTTACTGTATTTGTGTGCTGTGTTACAATCAACATACCAGGGAAACAAAACAATTTAATGCAGAAAAATCATCATTCATCTACATTATAATTGCTTCTTTTTCACATCTACAGGGCGGTTAATTAAAATTGTGATTAAATGCGGTCGCGCTGCCTAAGATGTCTTGCCCAAAACAGGTGGTACAGAATTTAAAAGTAAAAAAAATGTAATTAGCATTGGAAATTGAGAAATTGCCTGTAAGAATCAGTGTTAATTTCAGTCAGTGATGAGGTAATTTATAAATGAATGCAGTGGAGGCTGTGCAAATGCACAATTGCCTTCCTTGCCATTCTTAGCATTCTCAGCATGCAGGTGAAAATGTTTTCAAAATATTGAGGTAATTTGAAAATCAATCCATGCATTCTGTATCTTTTTCTCCCGTTTGTACCAAATGCTGAACAAACGCTGCCATAGATGGCATGATCTATCAGTTTTTTATTTCCTAAGAGCAATGCTACACATATTTCAGACCTATATTAAGAGACGTAACAACATAAATTGCAAGCCTAAAATTGTTAGGAGGGTCAAAATTGTACACTTGAAGTTCTGATTAATATGGATTTGCTTTGCTGCACAACATGCCCATCAATAAAATAGGGACCTGAAGGGAAATATCTTTTCACGGAACAGGTAGTACAGACATAAAGACTTAACCAATTCAATAAATACTTGAAGTTTTATATTTAAAGTTTAAGGAAGAACTGGAGAGTTATAATAAGGCCGATATTTTCCTTTAGAATATTTAACTCTACCTTTATTATTCTCTCTATAAGCCTCAAAAACCGGTTAATAAAGTATTACTAGAAAAATTTCCTCCCGAAGTGAACTCTGCTTATTAATAGAATCTCTCCTTTTAACAAAGATGCAGCTTTCTAACAAAACATTATGCCATTAATTTAATGTATTTTAAGCATTCTCTTGACACTTTCTATTGGCACGTGAGTAAATTTATAGTCTGGATACTATTTTTTTAATTATTTTTATTTATACTGTTTTATTATTAAAATAGAACCACTGAGCTTTTAAAATGTTTTAATGGAATAAATTCAACTTTCATGGGCTTATACTGACCGTTTGAATAATATGAATTTTAAGTATTTTAATAATTAGTTGAGGAAAATATGGGATTTGAGTCTCTGGCTGGCACTGGAGTAAAAGACTTCTTGAGACTTTTTAAGCATTCTGCAAAATGATCTCTTTATATAAAGCTCATCCTAAGAATATGGTTAGTTAACTGTTACAGATTGATCTAATAAGCAGAGTCTCACATAAAATATTCTGCATGGTTCTTTGCTATTTGAGGCAGAAATCAGTGATTTCATTCTGAAGACTGTCTTCGGGAAACCCTGACATTTTGGGAAGAGAGATGAAAAATAAGGAGCAGACTGTTTCCCTGACACTATCTTACCATCCTCTCAATTGAGGCCTGGTATTAGGCCTTTCCTCATGACCCTTCCTTGTCACTTTTGGGATACAGATGAGCTGTGCAGTTTCGAGGTGACAACTTGGCTGGTTGTTCCAAGTGACATGCCGTCATTTCTCCTGTATTTCAATCTGTTTCCCATTTAATATTACAAGTAGAAATAAAACGAGACCTATAAATGGAGGAAACTGAAAGGTCACCAGTTAACTTCCTGATCCCACTCCTTTCACCAGCTCCTGCCCCCCACCAACTGTGATTAGGACGATTTCATCTTCCAGCAATCAGATCACCTTCAGTGAGGGAAAGTACTTACTTCATCAAAGAATGGTTTCCTGGACTCCCTTCAGGACCTGTGGGTATAGGATCTGCAGCCACATGGAGCTTGGCTCAAATTTCAGGAGAGTGGTGGGATGGGGGAGGTATTACGTGGCACTCCAGGCTGTGCTAGTTCTGGGTTTACAAGGGGTCACAAAGGTTAGAGAATCACAGATGTCAATAGAGTTCCAGGCTCTACCCCTCAAAAACCTTGCAGTAGAAATCTCTTAATGCTTTACATGTAGTTCATAGTTCTCTCTGTAAGCTAGCAGGGCGATGTGAGGTTCTTTACTTGGGAGATTTCACCTGTGTTGTATCAAACCATTGATAGTGACAGTCTTTTACACAAGCTTCCTCTCCCAAGTATCTTCTCTATATTCTTACAGTGTCATCGGGATCCTCAGAAAAGGTCTAAACTATGTGACTATACCAGTATTAGGTTGGCCAACAATATATTTTAAGTCCTTTTTCTTTTTAAAGTTGCCATGTGAGCTTACTTGATTTATTCTGCTATTGCTATTTTGAAGCTGATGTCAGGTTCATGGAAGTAAAATGTGTATTTTCTTTTTCCACCTTCATTCCCCATGGGTGATCTGAGCTTTGCATTATAAGAAAAACATTTTTTTCCTCTTGTTGCAAAAGTAATTGAAAAGTATGCTACCAGTTTCTTTACAGACTTCTGGTACTTCCGCAGAAAATTGCAGTGTTTAGCCATTCTGCATTAATTGAGCATCTACTATGTGCAGGCACTGTACTTGAGGCTGCTGATCAAAGAATGAATGATAGAGCCTGGGCCGCTGAGGAGTTTGCTGTTCTAGGGAGAAAGTGGGGGAGAGGTTGGAGAAATGAGAAAAGTGTGATGAGTGCTGTAAAAACTTTGTACCCTGTGAGTAGAGAGTGCAAAAGGTGGTGTAACTCGATCTGGGAGAAAGCGTGTGGGCAGACTTCCTGGGGGAGGTGGCTTTTAAGGAGCGCATAGTCACATGACTCGGATTTTATCAGTGGAGTGAGAGAAGGACCTCCTGGGCTGAGAGGAAGGCAGCACAGGCAGTGGAGGAGAGGAAGGGAGAAGAGCTGAGGTATTGTCAGCCAATTAAGATGTCTGCCTATAGGGCACATGCAAGGGGATGAGGTTAAACTGAGTGTGCAAAGGTGGTCTGGGAGCAGGAGAATCTCCTATGCCATATTTCTGGCTCTCATCCAGTAAATAGGTGATGATGAGCTTGTGAACCCTTTCTAAAGAAGAAGAATGACATAATCATATTGGTGTTTCAGTGAAATGTTTCTGGCGACTGTAGGAAAGCTAATGTTATCTAACATTTATTGAGTATTTATAATGTGCTGGGACCTGTGCTAAGAATTTTGTCTATGTCATCTGACGTTGCCCTGACAACAGTTCTATCAAAAAGATGCTATTATTTTAATATATGTTTTGCAGATGAGGAAACGAAGGCTTAGAAAGGGTATGAGCCCAGAGTCAAGAAGAAAGTTTTTAGTTAAATGTCCCTGGAATTGTGGAA
Organism: Eonycteris spelaea; assembly: GCA_003508835.1. Lineage (NCBI taxonomy): Eukaryota > Metazoa > Chordata > Mammalia > Chiroptera > Pteropodidae > Eonycteris > Eonycteris spelaea. The sequence goes on from PUFA01000088.1 coordinate 5,261,264, forward strand.
TTTCCAGAATTATAAGTAATTCTGGAAGGACATTTGGAAAAGGAAACCCTGCATCTGAAAAAGAGTTAAAGTGAGTCAGTCTGATTTCCCTTGTCTCTGGGTGAACAGTGAGACAAAATGGGAAATAAGGATTTTTCATCCTCAGAATTCTTTCTTTCATTCATTACTATGTCACTTTGAAAAAGAAATGAAAAATGATACTTGATCCTCAGGAAACTGATATTAGAACGTGTTACCTATTTGGGAGTTTGGAATGAGATGGTTAACAGACAGCCCTTCAAAACGGTGGAATTTAGTAAACCTGGAACTCTGGCCTTGCTGATTTAATTCATGACATTAAGGCCTTCTTCGGCCTTGTGAGGAAGCAAACGAAAATAGCCCCTTTGCGATGACTATTTCCCCCCTTTCCTGAATTAACTCTTCCATTGCCTGAGACTCGCCAATCCTCGAACTTCCGAATTCTCCACACTGCCTTATCTCTGCCATCCCATGGCAAACCCTAAAGCTGCTAACATTTTGTAACAACTATGTGACAAATTGTTGTGCTTTTATTCATGTCGGACATCTTTGCCAGGCTTGTTTGTTGTGTTTTCTGTTTGGCTGTGTCATGGGACCAAAGGTGCCTGCCTTTGTACAGCATGTCAAATCTGGTTAACATGCAGCCATTTATCTTTAAAACCATTCCCTCACAATGGCAGCGGTGGGCCAGGCCACAGGGCTCCAAGCACAACCCAATTTTTCAGACCATCTTTTCTGCATATGGGGAGCACATTGGACAGCAGACAAGATGTTTTGTGATTTGGGGAATCTCTTAGAGACAAATTGTATAGTGCAAGTGCAGTGTAGCTGGACTGCTGGGTGCCCAGTGAAGTGAGGAAAATCAGATACAGCACAGGCTGAAAGAATGAAGCAAGAATTCATATCTCTGTGCAGAACATGCACAGTACTTTGCTCACACAGAGAGTTCGCACATAGACAAAAGCATGTTTGCTTGTTGGCTATTTGCAGGGATTCTGTAGGCACAGTCTGTGCATATATTCACACATGAGCCTTCTTTATGCATTTTGTACTGGTGAGGGTGTCCACACGTGAACATGTAAATGCTTGTGTGGGAAGACAATTTACTGTTACAGATTTAAGACATGGGAAAGACCTTCTAGTTCACTGAGGCGTTTCTCTCCTAATGTAGTAGAAGCAGAATCTTTGTGTTTTCTACGGTTGTTTCAATAAAGGACTCTGTGTGTGTTTCAAGAAGATGCAGAGTCGGTGAATGTTAAGTGTTACCATTTGAGGAAAAATATCGAGGACTTTTCTTTCTACAAAGCAACTTCAAACTTTATAACCTAGTTCACTTTGGGTTTTCATTTCTCAATTGTTTCAAGGTACCTTGGGGATGGTTTGCCCTTAAATAACTAATTATCAACAAAGGATAAGTCAGCAATAAAAAATGTGATAAACCTTCATGAACTAGTTTAACTAAAAGAAATTTACTTCCTTGGATGAATTAAAGGACTGAACATAACAAAATCATGTGATTTAAATGAATTTTTAGGAACGATAAATAATAAATATAAATACATATATACCTATATATACAAACATGTGTTTATGCATATATGTGTGTATAGCGAGCTTGCTTGAGCAGGCACAGTTTTTCTTTTTCTCTTTCTTTCTCTCTCTTTTTTTTCTTTTTGAGTAAAGGACCCAAGAGATTGCCTTTCACTTTGAAAACAATCTCTAATATCAGGAAAATGCGCTGTTTGTTTATGCGTACATAATGCAAGTTTGTCCGCCTGGGAGCTGCAGCAAATGGGAGAAGTATGCATGGATTTCACAGGTAACAGGATTACGTGGGCACATAATTGATCCATTTGGAGAAAAAAAATGACAGTGCTCTAAAGATGCCTAGGCTTTGGAGATGGAGTTTATGAAACAGGCATTTGTAAATTCAAAGGAATCAATATGTCAATTTTATTACATCTCAGAACCAGCTGGGCATTAAAGGAACAGTAGCCTTTAAAAAAAAAATTGCAGCTGCATATTCCTACATTGTCTACCTTTTTTAAAGGGATTGGAATTCAAGGAAATGAACTTAGAGATTTCTACCTTTTCAGGAATTAATTTACATCATCCAAAAAACCCAGTAATTTAGCATGTTCTGAGTTTTCGGCCTAACCGTTTGATAAAATGTCTGACTTATTATTACAATTAATGTCTATTAATAGATACAGGTAATAAGCAGAATAGTAACTCTCACATAGGCTGCACACAGTCAAGGATTCATTAGAATTCATATCTACATTGTGCTTTTCAACAAAGTCTAGATTTTACCTCTTCACTGATCTAAGAACATAATTTAAGAGCTAAGCTTTGGATGTCCCACAGAATTTGGTCTGTGCAAGTGTGAAATATTCCTGTTTTATTAGAGTTTTTGACAATTCAAAAAGACCAAGCTATTTTAAATTAAGTTCCCAGATAATAGGATTTGGACAACAGCCATAAGAGACGTGCATGGGATGCGAATTCAAGATATTTTTTTAAAGGTCCCAAAGAGCTTCTACAACTAAGGATGAAATTTAGAAGCAATTAACTGGTCCAATTGTGGATGAAGCAGTACTTCCTTTCATGCGCCCTACTGTGTGCTGTCAGCTAGTGAGCTACTATTTCATGTTCACATCTTCAGTCCCCAGACTTATGCTCCAAGAGCATCCTTAGATTCATTCACTTATAATGAATGGAGCCTAGTTCTCCTCTCTCCTTAGAGAGTAAGGAGAGAATGGAATTCAATACCATGAAAAAATAAATATGCGCTTTCAGATACAAGCAAATCTGTGTCCAAATTCTGATTCTGCCACTTACTTTCCATGTGACCCTGAATGTGTTTCTTAACCTCTCTGAGCTTCAGTTCATAGTGCTTAAAATGTGAACCAATACTTACAGGAAAATTGGGAGTGGTGAACAAAATTCTAAGGGCAGCACCAAGAGCCTACAAGATACTCAATAAGTTCTGATTAACTATTTCAAGGCACGACTAATCAGGCTGCCAGGAATTCTATGATAGAGGTGCTTCAGTTTTGGGGCCCTGCTGAAACCTTCTTGAGAAGAGGAGACGATAACCTTCAGCTGAAGTATTTATTCCTTTTCAATACTTTAGGGAGTGTAAAAAACAAAAAGAAAAAGAAATAGTCACCGTGCTTGGCATAGTCTTATACCTCTGCCTTTCCAGGAAGTAGACATGGTAACTTTCCTTATAGGAACAACACCTTCTAAAAACAATTTGTCATAGGAACAACACCCTCTATAAACAATTTGTTAAGGAATGTGTTCTGAGCTGGCCATTTTCACAACACTTAAAATATCTGAGTCCTGTTTGTCTCCCCCAAATGTGTAAATGCCTTGAAGATGGTCTTGTCCAGCTCACTGTCACCAGTGACTAGTTCAGTGCATGGAACACAATAATCATTTTGTTGAAGTGAGGCCATGCTTAATAGGAAGACGGATCCATCCTACTCAGCTGTCTTCTGAAAATGAATATGGCAGTGCATTAAAGATTTAGTATATATTATAATATCTAAAAAAAAAAAGCTTTTGTTAACTTTTGTTAGACTCCCTACTGCCCTATTAACAATACCTTAGTGAACTCTGCTTAGTGACAGCTATGCCGTTTTGAATACTTGGGGTTTCTTCTTCTTTTTTTTTTAAGTTCATGTTTAAATAAACTGGCTTTCCTCTTCCTCAATGACACCTTTAAGACCTGGGAGGCAGACAGAGAGGCAATGTGGGTGCTCAAGAGAGCTTAGGCTTTGGACATCCAGATCAAGTCTCGTTTCTACTTGGTACCAGCCATAACCAGGAGCAAGTTCTACCTAACTGTATCTTCATCCTTCCTAATGTCTGTGTAACAGGGTTGTTGTGAAAGCATGCTGGTAATAGATAAAGTTTCAAGCACGTGGTAGGGATATAATGTTACCACCCCTCCCTCCCTCGAATCATCAGTGTTTACAGAGTACTTACTTTGGGTTGGCATTTAGGGAGTACCCTCTTGCTCCTTCTTTCAGTCAATCATCATTTAATATACACACTGGTGTATATCTTACCCCAGTTCCAAATTTCCTTATGAGAATTGGACTATTTTCTACTTAAGAAAATGAACATGCTGAAGTATCCTCTGTCCTTAAAATCAAAACCGTATTATTTTCTGCCTAATCTGACTGTTTCTTTGTTCCCACATTCTTTTTTAGTGAACCAGTTTGGTGTTTCTGAAAGGCTTCCCCATCATTCTGTTCTTGGGTATCTCAGATCTCTCTTCTTCCATGATTCTTTGAAGATATCAGAAAAGAAGATGCATTAAGGTCTCTTGACTTTATACGTTTGCCATATAAGTATGTGAATTGGTTAGTTAATAGAGCAGATTAAAACACTTGGTTTGATTCTGCTCAAGCTTACCAGAAATACATTCAAAATCTACAGCTACAAAATGTAAAGAAGGTAGTCCAAATATAGTACTACATAATGAGGCTCCCTGTTGGTAGTATATAAAGCAGTTTAGCGTATAGCTTCAAATTCTAATGAAGATCATTTTAAATTTTGCACTGAATTGTGAATTTAAAATTCCCATGTTCTCCATAAGTATCTGAAGAGGGGCATGTAAATACCATAAGTGAATTAATTACTGCCTTAAGTTGGTAAAGTATGTGTGAATCCAAACTTTATTCTTGAACTTGCACTTCTCTTCCCAAGGTTTTTTGAACCATTGCCTATATGCTGAGTTTTGAGTACCTATTCAACTGCTGAGGACATATAAAAAGGTATTTTTCTTTGCATGGATTAAATGTTTTAATCTCAGAAAATCACCACCACCACAACAAAAAGTCTTCCCAGTACCATATACATGTATAACATGAAATTGTAAAGCAGACAAGAGATACTTGTAATCAAAACTTTAAAAAACATGAAAAAAAAATTACCTTAACTTTTGCCCCTCTTTTTAATATCAACAGTATGAGTTTTTTTTGTTTTGTTTTGTTTTGCTTCATTTTTCCTCTGAGAAGGAACGAAGCACTAAATGACAAGAATATTTTTAACTCTTATTTATGGTTTGGCGATGTAACATGGGACCACTGAAGTTACTGGACAACTTTTCCGATCCAACTCTTTTGAAGTAAACCCAAAGAGAAGGGAAAATGGAGCTGCTGTTAGCTCACTGATGGCGCCCACATGGCGCCCACACCAGTTTCTTCAGAGACTCTATAATTTCCATGGAGGGGCCAGAGGCCCTGCCAATATCTGCACATCATTGGCATGATAGACCATAACAGCTTCTTCTGAGCCGTTCCGGTCCGTCGTGTCAATGCGTACTCAGGGAGTCCTCAATGCACGGATCATTGACACGGCACTACATAACGGCTCCTTAGCAGCCATTATTGGGTATCAAGTCAATGCATACTCAGGGAGCCTTTAACGCACAGGCCTGCACAAGCAGACACATTCCGAATACTAAAATTCTTTAGGAAAATTAGTCATTGCCCATGTGTGATAGCAGTTTTCCATTTTGAATTTTAACCATTTTGGGGGAAAGGCAAGAAGGGAAAACACCAGAGTAGTCTGAAAAGTCCTTAAAAGACTGGTGCAAAATTCGTAAGGGTGGGGTGGGCACATGAAGGCTATAAACTTCTGAGTTTTTCCTTTCCATAGCCTCATTTTATTGTGTCAAAAAGTTCTACAAAGCACTTCTTTTTCATTGAGGCTCTTTTTCAGGCAGAGTACAGCCCAGAAAACCTTTTTTATGGTTCAGATATAAATCCCAGAAAATGTAGTGGAAACCATGACAATCTTTCTAACTATAAAATAACAATTGTAGGTATCATTATAATAATCTTACAGAACGTCGCACATCAAATATATCACTTTTATGATGATCTCTGCAAGAGATTTCAGTTAGTTGTCATTCCAGACTTTTAATAAATAATGTGCTAAGTAGAAAAGGTTCTGTAAAGATCAAAATAAAATGATAGTGATGATGGTAGTAGTAATAATAATAATAGTAATAATACAGCTGTTTAATATATCCTCACTATTAGCAGGTACTTTGTATACATTATCTCATTCAATTTTCTCAATAGACATTACAAATCAGGAAACTGTGGTTGAGCGAGGTTAAATAATTTGACCGATGTCACGCAACTGCTAAGTGACAACAGTCGGATTCTGAACTGAGTCTGATGTGAGCCATGCTCTTACCATGACATTGCTTCCAGCAATGATCACCTTTGGGGAACTAAGTTTTTATTCAGAATATCTAACCCCCTATCTGCTTACTGCTCAGGAAACTGAGGCAGGGTAGTTTTAGTAATTCCCCCAAATACTAAAGAGAATTAGAGTCAATACCAGAACACAGGAGCACAAATGCCCTTTCTTTTTGACAGCATGTTAACCGCAAACAACACTTGAAAATTTCAGAGACTCTGCTGGTGTTTTAGATGGAATGTCCACTGTTGCCAGCACTCCTGAAAAGATTTCCCCGCACCAAATCAAAATGGTGTGAGTTTGCTGTTGTTGATGTGTTTTTCCTTTTGTGTTCTGCTTACGGACTGACATCTGCTATCATGCTAAGCAGGTGTTCCTATGTAAACGAACGTGCCCTGTTTGTGTTTCGCCATCCTCGCTGCTGCGCACCCAAATGAGCAGTGTGATTAAGAATCCTGTAAATTTTTGAAAGGAAACGGATGGCTACCCTACTAGAACATAATTACACCGTTCCAACATCCGCAGCTCACTGCCGCAGCAGAGTTGGAGAACAGCAGAAATTAATAATATATAATAGCATCATTCTCGTAATTTATAAATGAAATAAAGTAGAGAGGAGATTCTGCTGATATGCATTTTCTCCTTAATTCTAAAAGACAAAGTATAGATTAGAATTTTAGTGGGGTGAAGCCTGGCCAGCAGTCTCCCACTAGTTGCCTGATTCATGATAGGAGTGTTTTTGCTTAGGGAAAAGAGCTAATATCTTTTATTAGGCCGGGGGAAAAAAATGAATAAACAAGGCCCTCTAAAGGCAACACTAGATAAAGGGGGCCTGAGAAACATCTCAGCGGATTGTGTGCCCACTGTATTTTAAAAAGGGATTGCTACTTTAAGATTTCAATGTGTGATGCATTTTTGCTTTTATTATAATAACATAGCACTGTAGGTCAACCCTTCTGAGAAAAGGAGAGATCTGATCAGTTAAAGATGTGGTTGAACGTAAAGTTTCTGTTAAAAAGCGTTTGTGTAAGTTCTAGAGTTGTCAGGAGAACAACGCACATGTAGTGAACAATACTTACTGCACACTGAAACATTTGTTGATAGGGTAGATTATATGTTATGTTTTTTTTTTTTGACCACAAAAAAAAAAAAAACATTTCTGTCTTTTTAAAAACATTATTTTGAACACCCTGAATGTGCCAACAAGCCTCTTATTACAAATCATCATTAGAGAAAAGGAGTTGATTCTTTTAATCATGCCTCTCAGCCATGCTGAAGAAATAATAGAACTTTCCAAAGAGGCAAATAAATTATGTGTTAAAAGTAGCCAGTTCACGTCTCTGTGAGATAGGACTTAAAATAAAAATTTTAAATATTTTTGTTTTAACTTGCCATAGGTCAGTTACTGGACAAATGGAAACAGTTGTTTCAAGGGTTGTCCCATACAGGCCTGGTGCCCACCATGCACACGCACCACGCACCACGCACGCGCGGGCAATTACTCTTAAGAAAAATAACATTAATATTATTGAAATAGTGTTATTTAAGCAACTTTTTGCTGCTTAATTCCAAAGAATGACAAGATGTCCCCAAAAAAGTCAAAGTGGAGTTTTTGCTTTAATTAACCTTAGAGAACATGAAAATACTATTTGCCTTTCAAGAGAAGCATGTCCATTTAAGATGCTTATTCATTTAAGCAGTATTCATTTAAAGGTTCCCTTGAGTATTACTCTATGTATTTTGATTTGATTCAGAGAAAATAAATTCATTTAATAGATTTATTTCATTAACAGGTATTTATTTAAGTGGGTTCCACTATATTTAAATCTCCAAACAGTTGCCATTACTTCCTTGCTTACTTGCTTCATGTTGACTAATTTTAATAAGCTTAAGGTGCCTAGGGTCATATTGAGTGTTCAGTTTGATCAATATGGTTAAATTAAAATTGTGCAAAATATAAGCAAACGTACTCTAACAACACAGTGAAAAATGTGCCATGCACTAAGCATTGATTGGTATGCTGTGGACACGGATGTGCTGTGGTGGGTGAGCCTCAAAACTACCTAGAAACTGCATTTCCCCTCCAAACTTCTCCGTCCAGACACGCCCAAGTCATCTCCCACCATACATGCATTCAGGCAGGGGTGTAGGCACACCCACTGAAGTAGAAGAGAAAGGAGTTTATGTCAGTTTTTTTGCAGAATGTTTAAGACTCAGTGAAATTTTGTGGAAAGAGAAAAAAAGCTAAGATCTTTTTTTTTTAAGCTAAGATCTTATAAAAGTTAAGCTCTGACTATCACGAAATGCTTTAGACAATGTTCATTGAGGAATGAAGAGTCTAGTTCCTTTCTAATAGTATAACTTTTTATTTAATTGTAATTATTCTTAATTCTTAACCATTTGGTAGCTCATATTCTTTTTCAGACTTCTTTTTTGTCAAGTTTGATTTGGCACATTATCAAAATAAAACACCCTAATTTCTAAACTATACCAAAAATCAGCCTTGCCATTACTATTGCATTTGAAAACCTAATAACTTAATAACTTAATAGCTTTCTAACAAATTCATTGCTTTCTATATAATTGTAAAGCTAAACAGATAACTAAGAATGTTTTAGTGGATTTCTTTCAGCATGAAAAAGTTTGTCCTCTATTTCTAAATTGATTTCTTAAGTTTCTGTTTTTTCTTTCTTTTTATTTGTTTCTTGCCAGTTTTATGAGATACAATGGGAATATTAAATATGCTTAATATTTTAAACTTTTCAAAAATCTGCCAGTTACTTACGAATCTTAATATTTGCTTACAAATTGTTTCTAATATGTATTTTCTGTTAACGCAGTTTCTTTTTCCTACCTGTAGTGTGGTCTTATATGTCTTTAATCTTCTTGCTAAGTGATAGCTACCATCAGAGCTCTGGCTTTCTTTGATATTATCTCTTCCTACATGTCCAAAATATAAGTTCACATGAGCTGAAGTTAATCTTATCAAAGGTAAATCAGAAGATTAAAAAAAGCAGGGAGATAAAAACATCAAAAATACATATCTTGCAAGCAATGATTGTATTTAGGAAAATGTGTTCTGTTGAGATGAAAATCATTCTTTAGTTTAAACTGACCACTTAGGTTTGTAAGCGTGATAGGAATTTGAAGTTTCCTTTTAAATTAAATCTTGTGCTCGAGCTTCCTAACTTTTAATTTTATAGTCACCAACAAGCCTGTAAAATAATGTTCGAATCTTAATATTTTCAGAAATAAGTTGACAATGCAAGTTCAGCACTGACTTTATTTTTGTAGTGGGGCCAAGAAAAATACTTTGATTTGTGTTTAGTTTTGTGCATGTTAATCTTGATTTTTCTCAGTGTTTTTCGTGTTTTGAGTTTTTAATATCAAAGGTATTGCTCTTTGTAAACAAGTGTAAGTTTACCCTGGCAGCTTCACTTACACCCTCCTCTTGTAATCAGATGTGAAAATTACACCCTCCCTTTTGGATACATGATAATTACACATTTCAACATGCAAAGAATTGTCTCTGTTTCGGTAGTTGGAATGAAAAAGCTGAGACATTCAGTAAAATATATTATTATATTAAAGATCATTTCCATAATTGTTTTCAGGATTTGTAATCAAAGCCATGATCAAGGTAGTTTTAGTTTTAAGGAGAATACATATGGAAATAAGGAGCTGATAAAATTAATTGCCAAGTTCCACTCCAGTGGCCATTCTCATTTTATAAAAATGCAATAGAGAAAAACATGTTATATTCTTTCTTTCAAAAATATTTTAGGGTTTTATTTGATATTTTCTTTCTCTATGCTTATTGAAATACTTATTTTAATGTAGACCAAAAAAAAAGTTAAAAGTGACATTTTTTTGTTATCATTTATGAAAGGTTTAGTAAGAGGAGAGATAAAAAAGACGATAAAAGAATCTTCGAGAAAAAAATTTTAATTGTTTGTATTTGTGTTGTGATTGTTGTTGTTGTTTTGCAAGAGTCCTTTTGAGCCAAATGAACCAACTTTAAAAGTTTCGTAAACTCAGGTGGGGTACTTCAAACTTCACAATCAGATTTCTAGGTTTATCTGGAATGTCACTTACATCATAAATATATATGTTGGTGGGGTGTAAGACTAATTAAAGGCTGAAAAACACAGGATTTGATAAATAGAACTGACTCAAAATAATTTTTTCCTCTTTGGGGAGAGGGTTTAAATTATTGATTCCTCTTACTTTCTTAAGCTAAGGAGAAAAAGAATACCCCAACTGATTAGTTCCCTAAGTATTTAATTTTTTCCAGTTCATCCAAATATTGTCATAAGTAAGTGAGGATGCATATTTATATAGTCCTTTTTTTTTTTTTTTTTTTTTTTTTAAGTGAAAAAGGACCCTAGCACTAGATTTTCTGGTTCTGGAAATGACCCACTCCAATTTTCAAATATTTGGAATTAATTGATAATATAAATTAACACTTATCTGTACATTTTTTTCTATTTTAAAATTATTGCATAATCTGACATTGATATTTAAAATTTTGAAATATTTTCCATAGAGAATATTCATGCGTTTTTAGAACTTGGAAGAAAACCGAGAATTCAACTATTTCACCATAGGCTTCCCTTGTTGGGTGGATAATGAAACAGAGCTGGCAGAAGCAGGCTTTGGATCCCAGTCTTTTGACTCCAAATCAGGGGCAGGATGCTGTTTTGAACGGTAATTCTTTTGTTGTTGTTGATAGTTTTCTCCCAGTGCCCAGTGTGAGCTGATATTTATTTTTGGGCTAACTGATGCTCTATTCTGAAGTGTAAGGTCACAGTTGTTGTGTATGCCAAGAGTGAAATGGGCTAGATTTAGAAAATTCAGTGTGCCTATGAGGTGAGTAATTGAACTATGGAGCCACATGTTCTGAACTCAAGACTCTAGTTTTACTGCTTATATGTCTTTTAGAAAGACTGGGCAGTTGCTTTTTAGGTGATGTCTTCATAATTCCCATTCTGGGCAGAAAGCTCAGAAGATGTGTCACCTGGTATTGACATTAGCCTGGCATTCAGTGAGTTCCCGCTCTAGTCCCATTCTAAGGGTAAGCCTATGTTGGAATGGTAGAGAGGGTAATGAGTAGGAAGAGTCAGTGGTAGAGAGTCTGTGAAGGACAGGAAAACTTCCGGAAAGGAATGAAAAGGCCTGTGCTCTTGGCCCGCTTGTCAACATCTGCCTTCACCACATTTAACTTCACAAGTGGTAGCAGTGGCAATCAGGAAGAGTTTTGGGTGAGAAAAGCGCAGAAGAGCCATTCCCGATTAAGCCACATGTCTTCACTAGTTTTCTTTTCAGCAAGCTGATTGATCTCTGGAGTTCTGGGATAATAATCTGGCATAATGAGAAGAGTGCTAGACTCGGTTTGGGAAACTTGGACCCCTGGCCCTCAAGGCCCTGCCATCCAATCTCATCATAGCCATGGCACATCCCTTAACCTCTCCGGCCCTCATGTCCTTGGTTGTAAAATGTAAGGATTGGACAGAGGTTGCAAACTGGTAGCTGGCAGATGTGTTTGATTTGGCTACATGCATTTTAAACACATTCGAACCTGTTGCCAATATTTAAAAATTAAGCACTTTCACTCAAAAATTTAGATTTCCAGCTTCTCTGGAGAACTCAGAAGATTTGATATCTCTGGCCCACATGGCTGCATGGAAAGACCATGAGGAAATAACTCAATCTCTGTTAGAAGGATCAGCTGACCTTCTTCACCTGCTTGGTATGTGTAGACAGTTGAGTGTGTGACCCTAATCCTTTTCAAGGCTCCTTTCCACTTGTAGTTCTATAGTTCCATATCTGATTTGCTTCACTGTACAAAAGATACTGAATCCTTAGTGGTTTCTACATATACAGCAGAATACTAAAAGTATCAGTCTATACAGTAACCATCACAAAAAAACTGGGAATATTTTAGGTTATATATATCAGCCTCAATTGGAACAAACACTTACTTTGAAATCTGATGATAGGAGGCAGGTTAGCTCAGAAAAGGTGACCTTAAGGTAGTCACAGGTAAGGTTTGGCTTCTGACTATTATCTACCCAGCGAACTATGTAAGTATTATATAAATTATCACAAAATTATTTAAAACCCAAAGCAAATAGTATAAACCTCTTCGGTTGACATAGCATATTTTCACATCTCCCACTAAACTAACATCTCCAGTTTTCTATTTGAATATTGGGTTCATTAACTTTTTCTGTTCATATAATTTCAAGTGAATAATGTTGGCCTAAGAAGTATTTGGCTTTGAAATTAAAGAAATTATATTGATTTAGAAAGTCATACTTTTATAAACCTTATTTCCAGATATGTTCAGTTTGAACACAGAGGATAACATTTGTAACTAATGGTTATAGAGTGTAATAATATACAGAGTGCTTTGGCAGAAATAACTCATTTTATCTTCACAATAATTCTAGGGGATAGGCAGAAAAAGTATTTAACACAAACAAGGAGTCTAAGACTCAGAAAAAATAGCTAACTATTGGAAAATTGGCCTCCTTGCTTAACATGTGAAAGAGCCAGGATTCAAACCTATAGCTTCTGGTTTCACATCAGTGCTTTCCATAGTATAGGTATGTTTCCAGGGTCTTAGGTGATAGACAGGTGGGTAGAGAGAGAGACATAAAGATATCTTACCTAAACAATGATTTTTTTTTTTTTCTCACGAACAGACAGAATTGCCTCAATGATTTCTAAGTTGAATGAATTATCTTTTTTGGTAGCTATTTTTAAGTGAATGCTGGCTTTTTATTAAGGGAAGTACTAACATGTATAAAAACAATTCATGGATAGTGTAGGGAATAATTTAAGATTAAAGTTTTACAGTGAAGTAATGCTGTAGAGAAAGGGAGAAGGGGCAAAAAAAATTTTTTTTTAAACTACATAGGTAGAAGTTTATGGAAAAATAAGATTGGGGAGAGTTTAACTGTGAAGTTAAGAAGTAAAAGAACCATTGGGGGAAAAAAAGACTGTAGAGAGATGAAAAAATTTAAAGAGAAATAAAAGACTGCATAGTAATTTAAGAAGTGAAATCTTTTTAGGACAGAGAAATGACAGAACTGGGAAATACTAGTGAGGAAGCAACAATTAGGAAGTGTGGAAGAAAAATCTCTAGGCCAGAAATCTGAGCAGACTTGAGGAGAGGGGAGGATGGTAAATATGGAAACGTAGAAAGGAATGTCTTCAGGAATTCAGAAGCTGAAAGGAAAATAAATTCTAATCACAAAACTCTGTGAAGACAGGATCAACAAATTTGGATTACAAGCAAGGTAATTAACATGGTTAGAAGGAAAGAATAGAAATTAGTAAGAACTGGAAACAACCTAAATGTTCATTGGTGGGTGAATGGATAAAGGAATGATTGATTACACACACACACACACACACACACACACACATCTATCTATCTATCTATCTATCTATCTATCTATCTATCTATCTATCATCTATTAGAATATCACCCAACAGTAAAAGGGAAGGAAACCTTGCCATTTGGGAGAGCATGGATGGATTTTTAGGGTATTATGCTAAGCAAAATAAGTCAGAGAAAGATAAATACTGAATGGCTTCACTTATATATGGAATCTAAAAAAAAAACAAAAAAATAAACAAAACAAAGCAGAACCCATAGGTATAGGGAACAAATTTGTGGGTGTCAGAGGAGAATGGAGTTGAGGGTTAAATAAAATAGGAGAAGGGGTCAATTGTATGGTGACAAATGGTAACTAGACTGATTGTGGTGATCAATTTATCATATGTACAGAGATCGAGTTATTAGCTTGTACACCTGAAACTAATATAATGTTTTATACCAGTTTTACCTCAATTAAAAAAAAAAAAGGAAATTAGTAAAAGAAATTTTTAGATTGTAAGAGGTAGGAAGGGAAATTATATTAAAGGGAAAGAAGGCATGTGTGGAAAGTAGAATGAGGTGAGAACCCATGGTAGGTGGAGGTGGAAAAGGAAATGAGTCAGGAAAGACATGACTGGGACCATAGCAAATGTTGAAAAGGAAGCCATTCATGAAGAAACTTAAAAAAAAAAAAAAAAAAAAAGGAAAGAAAGACAAGGCAGGAAGAAACCTCAAGCTGCGCCAGGAGCAGACTGAGCCCCCAAGTTGACAGAGGATGAGGCTGAACTCTGCAAAAAGAGAAGGTGAACAAGGAGAAGGTGGGAAATGGGGAAAAGAGAAAATAGTGAATCAAAGCCATGGAACTAAAAAAAAAGTAGGAATGAGGAATACAAGAGTGACTTTTTTTCTTCTTTTTTTACTTTTTCAAGTTTCCCAAAAGGTGAGGTAATCCTGATGGTTATGCCTCTATCTGAAGGATCCAAGCACTGCAGTGGAGTGTGAGAATGAGGCTAGGAGTTATATCGTTTTTTGAAACTGTTCTTTCAATAAATTCATAATTCACATGAAATTGTATTCAAACATTTATGGTAAAGCATACTCTAGATATTAATTTCCATTGCTTCTACTGAAGATCTCTTGAGTTTTTAGTTTGACTTACAGATTTTTCATATCAAAGGTGTTTTTATAGATTATGTTTTAGAATTGAATTGTATAGATCCCTCAACAGTTCCTTACCTTAACACTATATACTCATTTATCTGGACTTGAATACTTTCTTGCTCTGAATGGTCTGGAAGTGCACTCCATGGCGCTCTAGAATTTAGAAGCTTCCTCTCCCCAGACTATTTCTATTATCTCTCTTTAACTGATTTAATGTAAAGCCTTTGGCAATACAATTTCTATGTCACTGTAAAAATGGGGTTAAAAATCATAATAGCATAAGGAAAAGGAGGAAATTAGCACAATGACCTTCCAGTCACACCCTGGACCATGTACTTGAGCCCTGTGCAGTATGAGCCCTGCAAGGGTAGGCTGTGTAACCAGGGACCCAGGAAGTAAGGGCCATGTAGAGGATTAGTTTATCTAAAGGTGAATAGACAATTCCTCTGCTATAAATGTAAAAATCTTTTCAGAAGAACTTTAAGCAATTCTCTTCAATACTAAATTTGATCTAATCTTTTTCCTTCTTTCCTCTTTCTTTCTCTTCTTTCCTTTGTTTCTTTCATAATCCCTGACCCTTTCCAAGATCTTCACCTCAAAGGTATGTGCCTGAAAAGAAAATCAAAATTAGTGTGTTATAGTACCGACAATAGTCCTATATTTGTTAGAAACCAGTTTGAAATAAAATACAAAATTCTCAAAAGTAGCTAAGTGTCTGAAAAACTTTTTTTAGTTCTAGACAGGATGGGAAAGGATACATCTTTCATATCATGAAAACGAATGCTTATATACAAACACCTGAAGAAAAGAAAAGTAATGCCATGTGAATGACGAGATCTATTTCACAGGAGTAGGAAAAATAACCAAATGATTTTTGGAACATTTACTTGACGTGTGTGTGTGTGTGTGTGGTTTTTTAACTTTAACATACAGTAAAAATAGAGAGGACAGGTCGGTGGCTAAGTTAGAGGACAGGATGGCAGACAGAATTCCTGACTATCAGGGCAGAAGGAATGTGTAAGATGTGTAGCATAATACAGTTAAGATCAGAATTACAGGCAGAGGTGGAGGGAGGGCAATATTTCAAGAACAATTTTTGTCCTTAAACATTTTCTTAATGCTAAGACACTCATTCCACCCCACCACCAAATTGCTTCCTAGAATTAAGAAAAGTTCTTCCTTAACTTGGTTTGCTATGCAGAGTTGTGAAATTTCATTGGCTCCGAATGCTTTCCTATCTAGTAGGGACTACTGGGAACTCTGCTGATGTGCATATTGATGTCCCCTGTAGCTTCAGAGATGATGAAAGAGCATATTACTTATTTCCACAACAACAAAGCTAAGAGAAATTTGAAAGCAGCCAGTTATTTTACCTGGGGACTTTCTCCCAGGTGACAGGGCTATAGAGCCATGGAATTTAAATATGGGGGCAGCCCCATTTAAAAAAAGTTTTTATGGGGAACCACAATACCATTTCCAACAACAACAAAAATTAAAGACTTTTGCTTTCATTTGCATTCATTTAGTCAAGTGTGCCTAAAATATGGAAAAGACATTCTTATGTCCGTTCAGATTGTATTTTATTCGTTGTTTACTAGGCTGGACTGACATGATATGATTTGTACTTTGTGGGGTCACAACAAGCTACTAGCAGGACAATTTGCTGAATCAAGAGGATGATTGTGTCTGGTGCCAGTCAGTCGCAATTAGGACCAGGATCAGGGAGGCCCAAGGCTTGTGCATCGTCTTGGGCTAGCTGCATAGAAATCAGCTCACCTGAAACTAATTGTCACAACAGAGACCTTATGCAAATGAGCCCTGGGGTTAGCGTGGGAAAAGAAAAACTGTCGCAAAGATAGGTGACCTGCTGAGCAGGGGGTCTGTTGCTGGGGAAATCTTTGTTCAATGAGTTTAAAAATGTTTTCATTGTTCAAAAAAAAAAAGGGGGGGGCATACCCACTCACCGAGAGCGTGGCAAACACACTCGTCTAAAATTCCAATAAAGCAGAAGCCTGCTTTGGAGCATACAATAAATTGGAAGTCTTTATACTTTATAAGGGCTATAGCAGGAAAATAATTTCCCTTTGCAAGGGCCTTTAAAATTTAGGTACTGAGGACTGCAGAGTGGCCTACCTCGAAAATTCACTTGGAAGGTCAGGTCTACTGCTAGCCTGATAGGACTTACACTGCCTTTTCTTACCAGCATTTCAGCTGTCTAAATCCACGCAGCCATGAAGGATGCCTGTGAATGAGACAAGAAAGACCTATTTCAAATTGAACTTTATTTTTATCTCAGGTAGAAAAGAGGGCCAGGAGAGTTCCCTACCACACAGCAAAAGAATCCAAGAAACAATAGAAGTTTCTTGAATTGTAGTTCCTCAAATGTTCACAAAATAAATAAAATGCAAACATTGTGAAGTTCCGGGACAGGTTATGCAGCCCAAGTGACAGTAGATTGTAGAAATTTAACAACAACAACAAAAAAAGTAAAAGTTATTTTCACATTATTATTTACTTCCTTTTTTAAACCGCTGACAAAAATATTTATAAATTGAAAATGTAATTAAACCTTACTATAGCACTCCTTTGAAATAATCTTCAAAATGTTCTAATTTAGAAAACTAGATGAACAAAAGCTATTTTAAGGTAACAATAAACATTTTGATATGTTATTGTAACAAACTTGCCTTTGGGTTGTTGGTTGATTTTCAGCTTTTCCATCTTGTTTCCCTAAAAAAGTGTGGGTTAACATATTGACACTGCTTGGCTTCTCACTGAACATTTGCAAGTGACATATGAAATAATGTATATTTATCTAGCAGTATAAATATAATAACGAGGGAATAAAATGGGAATTCTAAGTTTTTGTGAGAATAGAGGTATTTTGTATCTAGTGATTCCAAAAGAAGAATAATTTTGAATAAAAAATTTAGGTGAGAGACGAAGAAAGAAAGTTACATCGCATTAGCTTTGAATGCAAATGTTATTTTGTTTGGCAAATTACTTGGTCTGAGAAAATAAGTGTTTTCATTGTGTTTCCTAAGGGGCTGGTTTGAAATTTAGACTTGTATCTGATAAATAAGCAAGCTCAGGAATTACCTTAGTAGCCATCACAAAACCTGAAGAAAGTTAGGCTTAAAAGGACAACTTAATCACAACTTAAATTAAAACAAAACAAAACAAAACAAGTTCTTTGTCCCTTCACCACTGTCTAAAATAATTTCCACATATAGGAGATGTTTCACAGTGGGTACGAAGTGCTCAGCTTTCACTCATCAAACTTTAATCGGAACCGCATTTTAGTTTTTGAATAAAGAACACTTAAAAAATTTAGATGCAAATTATTTTGCATTATTCATGCTCTAAGTGTCCTTGTAGATTTAAACACTTTTGAGGCCACCTTGATTCAAGTAATTACCTAGGCCCTCACTGCTCTGTCATGAATAAGGTATTTTGTACAAGTAAAGTATGCACCCGATGAGCTTTTAAAGTGGCTTTACACTGAACTTGTGTATTGCTTCTTGTGCATGAGTGAGCCGAACATGCGTCGCAATCTGTCTCAGGTGGGAAACCCTGGCTGGGCATCCATGGGTGACGGGATGAAACCCGAGCGTCTCTCTCCACACACATGCTCTTCCTTTGTCTCTTCTTAAGAATCTCAGAGTGATTCTCCTGCCTGATTAGCAGGAACTGTTTTAGAGTCTAAGAGAGCAGTAGATGCTAGGAAAAGCAACGAGGGGGAAAGTGACAGTGATTCTGCTTAACTCTTCCGCCACCAGAGTTCATTTAAATGTCCACTTTTC
The DNA here is from genome assembly GCA_003508835.1 of Eonycteris spelaea. NCBI lineage: Eukaryota > Metazoa > Chordata > Mammalia > Chiroptera > Pteropodidae > Eonycteris > Eonycteris spelaea. Next base: position 5,279,861 of record PUFA01000088.1, read on the forward strand.
AGGCCACCTCATCTCCATCAGCAAAGGTTTCTGCATAAGGTAAGAAGTCTCTGATTTTACATGGCTCTGTACATCTGTCTCCCCATCTGTCAGCCTAGACGCCTCAGCTATTAAAGCTAGGGTCTGCCTCCACCACAGTATTCTTCACGAAATGGGACTGGCTTCAAACTCAAAAGCAACTGAAGAATGGAAATGAAAATGACCACACAGCATAAATCTATAAGTTTATCCACAGGCACAAAAAATGGTTTGTAAGAGTTAAATATAATTGGCTGAAGCTTGTAGCTGGCGTTTGTTACAAAATGCCCAAGCCTTTCCTTTCCAACTCCGTGGCTTTGAAGAATTATAGGAATTTTATGATGTGCTATTGGAGTTATACTGGCAGAGATTACAGAAAAGGGGTTAAAGTTGGTTTATGGTAGAAAAAAATTATGCAGAAACCAATAAAAATAAACACACTCAAGTAGACTAAACTTGCTGGGCTTTTAGTTTTAGTTTAACAAAGGAAGTTTAGATGAAAGTAAATGTTGCAGCTTTTAGAAAATTAGTTGACACTCATACTTGATCATCTTTACTACGCAGCGGTATAATTAATATTTAAACATTCTAATAATGTAGCTTGCTCTGCATGCACTTTTCAGCCTCGCAACAGTATATTTTATCTGGAATCATGCTAGCATTTTCTTGGGTGCTGCCCATTTTCATAGAGTTCAATTTAAAATCAAGTAGGGCCTTCACTCTTATGGCCAGTAAAACATCAATAGGAGGGTGAACAGGTTTCATACATCTGCCAGACGGTTTATTATTAAGGACAACATTTACCTCAGCAGATAATGCATACATTTTGTTTCATTGGCCTCGTGAACATTTTTAAATGACTAGAGTAGATAAAGTTCAAAAGTTGCATTCGGCTATTGTCCACTCACCTCTAACTGTTCAAAACAGGAGAATTTTGATTATGGAAATGCAGTGTAAAATGAGTATGTAGTACATGAGATACTGAACCCACCACAATGTCTGTCCATTCACTAAGATATCTGACGAACATAGTGAAGAATTTTTATTTTCGATATATAAAATCATTTTGTGAGCATCATCTGAGTTTTGACAGCTGAACATGCAGGAACTCAGTAAAACAATAAAACTAGTAAAATATAGAGAAGTAAGCTAATTGAGAGAAGACTGGGTTCGTTTATTTTCATAGGAGAACTTTCTTCCGGTTCCAGTCTCAGGGCTGTAGGTGGTAGGGAAAAGTTGTTTCAGGTGCTACCCTCAGCTCAGGGCCTTTGAACAAGGCAAGGTGCCCAGTGTTCTTGATCTTCTAGTGTGGATGGTGAGAATGAGCATTCTGCTTTTCCACCTTAACTTAAATGGCCTTTCATAGAAATAGAATTTGCATGCACTTATTTATTACCCATTTTTTATAAGTGAGTAGGTGTGCTGAGCTGCAAGTCTATTTTGAGAGTCAGCCCACGTTAACCCCTTGAGGCCCACTTCACGATGGGTATTGCCCTGTGGGAATCCTTTCATTGAGTGACACGTGAAGCCATAGTAGGTCCATAGCCTCACCAACTTTGGGGCCTTTCAATTCACTTAATTCTGTGAAGCCTTTGGAGATGTGGTTTGCATAAACCAAATGGCACAACTGAGAACTGCAAAATTAAGCAAGCTAGATCTCGAGAGAAAAAAAGATGAACAACAGAAAAAAATAGTCAATATAAAATATTACTACAGAGAAGCAGTGCGTAAACTGAGTTCCACATTGAAAGAACCACAGGGATCTTCACGTCGTAGCTGTCAAGGGGCGGATTGCACTGGCTGTTTTATTTCCTTATGTCAGAAGGAAGTCATTTTCACAGATTCGTGGACACGATCATTTTTATTTCAGATATTCAGAAACTGAACTGGCAGTTTGGTGTCTTTGTATTTTACTGGCTTTGTTTTGAAAAGAGAGTTAAATGAACGGCTTAGAAATAACTAACAACCCATGGACTATTTAAAACCTTCTATTGGGATGGTAAAGTAGAGATAAGTTGAACCCAACTACAGTCAGATGTGTGGATTTAACAGATCTGCAAGTCCAAGAGTGGACAAAATTAAAAGCATTTTTTATATGTTAATCTCTACCTGCAAAGGAATAATTTTTTTTTTTTAAGAAGGAAGCCTATTGGCAGAGTGAATTCAAGAGCTGTCTATCACTACTTCTAGAAATTGTTATAACACACACACAAATGAATAAATATTTTTTATGAGAAAAGTCTTTCATGGAATCTTAATTTCATAGGGTTTCATGACAGCAATGGACCAGCAATTTGTGGACAGAAAAATGATCCAATACATATAGCTTTTAAAGTAAACTAATCCCTCCATATGTAATTGGTTCAAAATTATATTTGAGGAATTACATTTTTAGTTGCAAATAGAAGTCAAAGTGAAAACAATTGTCTGCCTTGCATTTCAGGTAGTAGGTGCATGTGAACTTCATAATGAGTGTGAGAGACAGCCAGGGATGTCAATCAAAACTTACAGATTAACCCACAGCAGTGAAATCTGAGAAGGTTTATAACAAGTAGGTAATAGTTTCAGGCCTCTGTGAGAACGTATAAACTCAAACTTCATGCTGGGACAAAACAGGGCAGGACATTTGAGGTAAAGGGTGAGAAAACCTTTCTCTTACTATGACAAAGCCTCTCCCATACTTGTTTAAATGCCGGTGGGCTGTTATTGAATGCTCACCATTTCTCTAGGTTTTATATTATTTTACGAAAAGCTTTGGGAGTTTCCTTTAATTTTGATAAATATTCAAATCTGCATAATTTCGACACTTCAGTTTTGAATGATAGAAAATTTCCCATGCTTGTTGAGTTTCTTTACAAGTAAGAAAGTAATTTCTGTAATAAAAGAATGTTGCATTTTTTTCACAATATTGTCAAGATAATAAACCCTTACCTTATTTTATAAATTCAAAAATCCACTAATTTGTTGAAATGAGAACCAAAGCAGTTTAAGAGAAATTTTGAACATCAAGCGGTGACTCAAAAGAAATAGTTACGGTTATCTAATGTAAGGTGTGACCTTTTTGTAATATAGTCCCTGGGCTCAGGAAACTTATGGTTATAGTGCCAGTAACTGGGTTAGAATCCTTAGTCACTATATGGTACTCTTTTAGGCCCTATGCGTTGAATTCTAATCAACACTGGTGTCATTTATAAATATACTCTTCTTTCCTGAAAGGTAGCAGAGATAGTTTCTGGCATGCTAGTTTTCATGTGGAAGAAGAAATTAAAATAATGACATATTTAGGCATTAGATGAAATGCTTTGTTTTGGCTTTATTCATTAGGAAAACTGGACAGTGGTCATGTTACTTTTTAAATGGAACTGCAAGTCTGATGCCATGTGACCAGGCTGCTAACATGAAGGAGCAGAGTTCATATCATTAACATTCTTTGATTGGAGAGCGCATTAGGAGGTAGATAAGGGAGAAGCACAGGCGACCCACCTCCTGGCCAAGGGAGGACAGTGCCTGGAATGTCTGCAATGTGTTTCTATTTTTGTCACACCTATGTGTGGCCACCCATCTGGTCTGAATCAATCAGTCTCATCCCAGGGCTCTGCTCCTCTCCCAGCTGAAATAATACCCTCCTTTCCCAGTGCTCTGCCTTAAGGAGAGTCACTGCTCACAGCTGCCCAGGCAAGGCTGTTCACAAGGTTGCATGTGGTAAATAGTGGCAAACCTGGGAGGAAGCAGTGGGAGATTAAAAAAAAAAAAAAAATGGATATTTATGGATAAACTTTACTCTCCTCAGATAGTACTTGGGAAAACTGGATGAGTCATTAGAGAAATATTTGACCCCAAAAAGTGAAAGATTGATGCTATACCACTTTATATATATGCATCCTGATTTTATTAAATGTAACTTTATTCGGCTTATGAGTTTAAACCATGAATTTTTGTGCTGTTATTCCTAGAGCAGATAAAGCCAGAGCATGAGGTGTTGGCCATGACTTAGAAGTATTTTCTTAAGCCATTTAACTCTGCTCCACACTAAAAGGAATAACGTTCAGTTTCCTCACACCTCTCTAACAATCCTTCACTTCTCCTCATTCCTCATGTGCACATTCTGCTCCTCATGTGCACCTTCTGTTCTGTAGCAATCCAGCATCCATGCCTCCCCTCCATCAGCTTCTTACACTCCTGACAGCCTCTCTCGATTTTCCAGTTACGAGACCAAGGTAAAAGGGTCAAGGAATTCACCAGTGACACCAGCCATGCTTTAGGACCACGTAGTGCTCTACCCACAAGAAATCTTAAAACTTACTGAAGTTGGCATTGCCAAATGAAATAACATGACAAAAGCTACTCATCATCTCTATCTGCTCAGTTTTCCATTGCAGTGAGAAATACCACCCTATCATGGACCTCCCAACTGGGAACCCCAGAGTTATTTTCGTCTCACCACTGTCTTTCTCACTCCCCACATCCAGTCTGTTACCAACTGTTGCCACTTTTTTTTTTTTTTATGGTCAACATTTCCTGAATCCGCCCTCTTCCTTTTCATTCTCATAATTGTGGTCTTAGTTTAGGCTTTGGCCTTAGCCCACTGGGAATTTGCAGCCTTCTTGCCTTTCTCCCTTCACAGGAGCATATCAAGCCCCAGCTTAATTTAACAGTACTTGTAAACTTTCTTTTTTCTGTCTGTATCTTTAACCAGTCCATCATTGTCTTTGGGCTCCACTGAGACTGCTGACTGCTCTCTGGACTGTGTTCTAATGCTCCCTTTCTATGTCTCGCCTCCTCAGCCAACTGCCTCCTAATTGTTCCAATCTTGTTTCTTTATTTTACAAGGTAAGCCTATCTGTTCATTATCCAATCATTCTCTCATGGCTTCAGGAACTTTTCATTGCTGTACAAATGACTGATATGCACCCGTACATGGCAGATCCTGACACTTTGTATCTTTCATTAGTCCTATCTCTCTTTCCCTCCATTCTGATGTAGCAAAGTATGATGTTGAGAGCATGCCCAGTTTCGAAACGTCTAGCTCTACCTGTGACATTGGGCAAGTTACCTAACATCTCTGAGCCTCAGTTTCCTCATCTATAAAATACATTATTGTGAGAAAAAAAAAAAGAGAATTTATGTAAGAACACTGCTGGCACATAGTAAGCACCATTTAAATGGCGCTGTTGCTGCTGTTATTGTTATGTCCCAAAGGACATCGACCCAGTCATACCCCTTTCATTGCCCTCACAATATGTGCTCTTTTATCTTTCATGTGAATTTTTATGGCAACACAATCAAGCTGCTTTAGTCTGGTCCCAAGAGTAGTTTATGTCTTAGAAATCAAGGACAAAGTTAGCTGAATATGGCTGGTATCAAACCAGGTGATGATGAAGACTTAAATGATACTTTTTGAGGATGATTAAGGATGATGATGTCGATGAAGAAAACATGACCAGTTACTCTTTTGGGTTAATACTCTTATACAGCTAACTCTCCAGGAAACATATAGCATTCCCCCGCAAATTAGTTTTCTTTTTCATTACATGGAAGCATGTTATGCGTAAGAAAATATATTGTGCAGTATGCATGAGATTTATTTCTCAGAAAGCAGGGAAATGGTAAGAATATTAAGTGTTCTACATACTTATTTAGATCTCACATCAGGAGATAAAACAAATGAAAACTCTGACTTGTTAATAATTTACATTTTAGTGGAAAATTTGTACATGCTGTTAAGATATTTCTAAGACCCAACATAGAAAATGCAAATAACTTACATCCACTGTGCACTAAAGACAGAATTTGAGAAGAAAACATCAATTAAAAAAAAACTGTTTTCAAGGGAATATTGACAATATTTACAGGGCTATAATTATACTTATAATTTCAGATGACTCTTGATGCATTCATGTAGATGATCTCTCCATTCATCAGGTGTTTCTTACAGAAAATCCACAAGCGCACCTCACGACACTAGGAGGTAGCTTCAAATAGGGGATTTCTTTTCAGCAAGCCAGACCATCACTTTTCTTTAACAGCTTTTGCAAAAGTTTCGTGGGGGAGGGAAAAGCCCACAAGGAGGAGGAAGGGAGGGGAAGAGAGAGAGAGAGAGAGAGAGAGAGAGAGAGAGAGAGAGAGAGAGAGAGAGAGAGAAGGAGAGTGTGTGCATGACAATAACTACCTCTGTCCCTTTGGGTTTTTGTTCTTTTCATGTCATGGAACTTTTTAGCTGTGCTGCCTGGGTAACTGCTCTGGAAGGTTGGAATATCTGTTGTTGAAGGAGGTTTGTGATTGAGGGCCTTCTGACACAACCTTTTGTTGCATTGAGGTGTTTGATCCTCTTTCCCTTTCTTCTAAAACCAATCCCATCCTTTTAAAAAATGGATAACCAGCACTTCTTTTACTTATTGTCAGCTTTCGGAAAGTTACTGTGAGGGTTTGTAGAAGTTTAACTAGTTAACTCTTTGCTGGCTGATGTGCTGCTGAAAAATACTCTTCTTTCTAAACATGAAGAATTTTAATTGCTTTTATCAGGTATATACTCTTTTTTACTCATGCATTGCAAGTGAGACACATTCAGGTCCCCAAGTAAAGTGTTTATGTTCAAGGTCTTGAAATGCGAGAATGATTCAGATTTTGAAATGGAACACATTTTTATTTGCTTTTTGTCCTGGAAGTGAAATGTGTGAGAGATATGGCCTGCCATTTGGAAAACCTGACAAGATACACTAATTTTTAATTCACAAAAGATAGACTTTGGTAAATAGTAAATGCAAAGAGTTACTTACAAACTGGGAGGTGTAGCATGGTGGCAACAAAGGGAGAGAGACTTACAATGAAAAGTGAAGGGGAGTTGTTCCATCCTGCTCACTAAATGCTAGGAAATTTTTTTCCCCCAAAGGAAGGGACACAAGTCAGGCAATAGGAGAGAAAAGAAGCTTAAATGGATTATTTAACAAAAAAGCAACTTACAGCTTCTAGATAGTGACCTACATTCTGCACACAATGATGATATTTTTACGGCGGTGATAGGGTTAATAACCTAACATCATTCATGTAGTGTTTTTGAAAATTGAATTTTACTGCTACAAAGTAAATGTAACAGCCCTCTGGAGACAATATTACAGGCACTTTATTGTTTGCTAAGCTGATGTCATCTTTCTACAGACTGACTTTAAAACAAAGGCAGAACATTTATTACAAATATCACTGTGTGAAAGGAAATCTACTGAAATATTGTTTAGAAGGTGAGCTGATAAAAAAGTATTAATACTTGGCTTTGATCATCTTATACTATAAAGTTATGATTTCAAAATGCTTCTCATGTGATCTCTATTCAAGGCAAAACTTCATCCTGGAATTTTCTATCCACTTCTCTAACGCTATTTGCCATCAAGTTGGAATATTTGTTAAAGCTTCAGGCCTGTTTTAGATACATTTTTACTCTGTAAGGCAGTTTTCTTAACAAAGTTGAGCTTTTTAGAGAGAAATTAAATAGCACTTTTCAAAGATGATATATGTATGATTTAAGAAACAAAGTATGGAGATTAAGCTGTTTAGTTTATATAATGAACTTTCAAAATCACCTGTAAGTGGTGGCTGGAAAGTTAGCAATTTAAAATTAAGCTTTGTTAAGGCATTGCCAAGCAAGCATTTTGCATGGCAGGTTGCTTGCAACTCATAGGGTTTGGTCTCTGTATCTGATGCACGTGTAATATAGCGTGAAGTTGTTTGTGGATCACACAGGAGCTTCTTAGAGCTTCATTTCCACACTGTAGCCCTTGAAAATGTATCAAATGAGCAGACACGTTTGGCTCTTCCTTACAAGGCTCAAGTAATTTGTTTGTAAATCAGTTACCTTTCAAGCAAAGTTAAATTAGGGGGAACTTTCATTTCTTTGATGTTTTCCCACTTAGAAAGTCAAAGAGCAAATTAATGATCATTTTGAAGTAATCATGATAATGAGGAAAATATAATTTAGTGAGCTACACTATCTCAAAATAACTTTTCAGGTACAGCATATAAATAACAGCCCAAATGACCGAAATAGCCTGATAGTGTTTTTCTAAGAAAATGATTTACTGCTCTGCCTTTGTCTCTGAAGTCTGGTTAGAAGGAAAACACAGGCCAAGGAAATTGGGTTAGGGAAAAAAAAAAAGCCTATTATGGGGTAGGTGTAGAATTGTATGAATAGTGTCTAACAGGGAGTCTGTAGGCATTCAGGAGAGATCAGCAGACCCTAGTCTCACCAGTGTTTGTGAAATGCCCAGTACTGACTGATGGCATGTGTATCAATCAGAAATGAATCCACAGACATCTATGTAGTGAGATCTGTGAAAGCTTGTGTTAGTTGGTAATGGGCTGTGCCAGGAAAAAGCTACCTGTACTGTGATTGTGATTAAACCAGGAACTCAACTGCAACATTTTTAAAAGTTGTTTAGCTAATACGCAACAAAACCATTTGTTGAAAAGCTTAGACCTGTTGGAAGTATTGTACTACAAACTTGCCAACAGGGAAGTTATTTAATAGTCAATCAATTCATTATTGTATTTGACAAATATTAGCTACTTACCAGGTTCCAGTCACTGCTTTAGCACCAGGGGTCCAAAGGTGAGTCCTCACAGAGCCTCACAGATCAGTGTCCGAGAGGAGCTTGGCAGGGTTAATGCCTGACACATTGTAAATATTCAAAAATTAAATATTTAATGAATACTCAATAGATACTCTAGAAAGCCGTAAACGTTTGTCGAGTGACTGACAGAATGAATTGAATAATGATTAAGGTAAGTCCTTGATTTTATTTATGTACAAGGACGAACTTACTTTCTCTGCTTAACAGGTCAGCACAGCAGTAAGAAATGATATGCTTGAGCTAGTCATTAAACAAACAAACAAAACAATGGCATTCACCATGTGAGTAAGGGTAGGAATTGATCACTGTTGGTAGAGATGCTTCCCAGAACATGGTATTATTTTCTGTGGCACAGGCTAGTTCTGGCCTCTGCATTCCCTCATGATACTGCTTTAAGGATTTGATCCTTGCCACTCTCTCCCCAGTCCCTGTGGTCCTGTCAGTAATACACACACTCTCCCCACTCCGTTTTTCCCCCTCCTGAACTGGGATTCAAGTATCCACCTCCTTGAGTAAGAACCAAAGTATCTCATCTGTCTCATGAAAGAAGAGAAACTACACACCTGTTCCTCACTTTGTCCATAAAAGCTTTTAGGTTTTAGTTTAGTTTTTAGTTTTTCACTTAAGAGAACATATTTTTGACTGACCTCTGTTTTTAAACATCCAACACGTTAGAAGGAAAGGAGAGGGAGCGGTTAATATTTAAACCACATAGCAGTGTTGTGATGAAAATATTTTTCAAATATCAGATGAATTTGTTTATTTTCAGATATCAAAACTAAATCATTACAGTTACTTGTCGTCTCCAACTTAGCAAGATGTCTCATGGACAGGACACCAAGGCAGGACCATTTGAGACAGTTCCAACTGTATGAGGCCTTGTGTCATTACCTCCATAAATAGAATCAAGCTTCCTTTTTTTCTGCAGCTCTACATTTCCTTGCCTTTGATTCTCCTCCTTTGCTTTCTCTCCTGGCAGGCCTTTCCTCTCTCCTACATCAGCCACTCTAAAGACAGACGTGCCTCTTTTTTCCCTTTGCCAGATCTCTCCCCCTCCCCGCCCGAAATCTTCCAAACTACTCCTCTTTGAAGTCTCTATTACCAATAGATCACTTTTGTTTCCCTTCCATCCCCTCTCTCTCCACTTGAGCTTCTTCTCTCCCTAACCCCATTAGTTACATCTGCTGCCCCTACCATTCAGCTTGTGTTAAATCGTAATGTGCTTGACATAACTTCAGTTTGTCTGCTAAGTACTCAATCAGCAGGCACTGCTATCTTCTGATTTGTAGGAAAGGGGGCAAGAGTGACTAAGCTGGCTCAAAATTCGCTAAATGATTCAGCTCTGCCCAATTAGCCCTGCCAAAATGGGAAATTGACAATGAATGGTAATGAAATAAATGGGTTTTAGTTAAGAATACAAATCCTACAGACTTGGTTCCTGATGCTGGTGGTAGATGTTCTATCCTTCGTGTGGTGATTAGATGGCCCAGAGGCTGCAAAGATGGATGAATGGAGGGAGGCGTATAATAGTTGCAATATTTGTTGAATTTTTAAGGGATCTATGGACCACCAGAAATTGCATGCAACATTATGTATGTTGATGCATTTTCCTGAGCAGTGGGTCTGTACATGTAATCAGGTCCGTAAGAGACTCTGTGACCTCCCAAAAGGTTAAGAATCATCACTAAATAAGTGAAGACACCAATTTTGTCTGTGTTCGCCTATGGTCTGCTCTCCTCCCCCCCCCAGCATATTTTAACATCCCATGTGATTTGAACAGTTCAGAAAGTAGAAACATGGGGTTTTAAAAGAAAATTTTACCTTCTTTAAGAGGAAAAATGTTTAAACCACCTACCAGGTTATACAATTCACATTTTCTTTTTTTTATTATTTTAGTTTGACTACAATTCAAAGACAGGCCCTTTTTTTTTTTTTTAACAATGGGTATAATCACACATCTGAACATAAGAATTAGTTTTATGCAGTTCCATAGAAAACCAAAATCTTGAGGAACACTTTCAAAACAACCAGAGAAAAATAAACCATTCCTTATGTCAGTCTTGTTAGAGAGGGATTAAGAAACTGGCAATTATTTTGGCGACCTTAATTGTTGCGCGGCAGGAAAATATGTAATTAGAGCACGTTCCCAGGCCTGCACACCTGCAGCACATCCTACAGTATAATGTCAGCTTTCAGTGCCCGTCGGTGCCAGGTTCTAGCACAGCCAGTCACAGTGACGCTCTGAGAACATTTCGGACTCATGTAATGTGGCTTCTGTGTATGAAAGAAGCAGGCATTTACCCTACCACACAATGGAGTGCATTGCTGCAACACTGGTTTCATTATTTTCTGACGCCTACCTTCAGCACTGCCCTGGTTTACTCCGTTTGAGGTTTTATTGTTACGGTATAATAGTCCTGTACATTTTTGAAATTCCCTTATTATTCAGCTTATTAATACAGTACTGACTTGATTATCAGGCAGCAGTTGCGCAGCGGAAGAGTCAGTGCAATAGCTAAGTCAGAAGCTGAGTAAATTCTTAGTATAACGAGAACAATTGTTTGACTTTTTTTATGTAGAAAGATGGGCTATGGTCGTTCTCTATGTAGTCGTGTTTTGGAATTTACTATATATTCTCTATATGTCGTTGAGTATTTATTTTTTTCATACGGAGAAAGCCTAAAATGTATTCTCACTAATTTAAAAGTATTTCAGGGAATGAGAGGACTACATCATGATTTCCGTTAACTTTTTTCCTTCTTTTTTTCTTTTATTGGCTTTTTATAATACAAAGAAAGAAACTCAGATGCTAGAAAAAGAAGTTAAATGGAAAAAACAGTATGCAGGATGACTGTTTTTCAGATGATTCCATAATCTGGCAAACTGATAGTTAACAGACTTCTCCCCCTAAGGGAGATACACTGTATTTTGCTATCTGACATGTTGTCATATATAAAGAAATCAATTGGTAATTAAATGATGCACCTTGTGAAGATGACAAAAGGCATTTGGTTGCGAAAAGAGAACTGGGTTTTGAGGGGTTTGTAATGAAGGCCTAATGACTATTCATAAGAGATTTTCAGTCCGTTGATCCACTTGACTGGAAAGTTCTGCCCTGGAGAGTTAGTGCTGTCAGTTTCTCTCACCTCAGAAAGCCGCCGCAATCGACGGTGTAGAGGATGAGCGAGAAATTATCTCGCTGTTGCTCTAGGCCTGTCTTAGGTCACATGCAGAAGACACATCTGGCTTCCTGTAGGTGCAACCTCAGGACATAAACTTTAACTAATTTTTAAACTATAAATATGTACGAGTGACACTGAATAAGTTACCTTGTATTCATATTTCCTTTATTTTAGAATGCATGCAAGTCGTGTGGTGAGGCTGCCATTTTGGCCTTATTTTTTCTTTTGATTTTATCAGTTACACGTTTGCTTGTTTTGCTAAGAGTAGCTGTTTTCGGAAGTTGTCAAGGACCTAATGATAACAGTCTCCTTGTGTGAAATCAAACCACTGTACCTTCGTAGTAAATATGTCAAAGTCACCTTGCAGGAAGGTCAGCTGAAACAAATAGAAAATATATTATTGGACAGTGCTCTCGGTGGGTTTTTATTGCTCTATTTGGTAAAAGACAATATGATATGAAAATTGATATACATAAGACTAAATATAAGGTTTCTATCACATAAGGAAGATCTCTAGAATTAAAAAACACTGCTCCAGTATCTCTAGAAAATAACAGGAACAACAAGATCCATGCATTCAAAAAATATCGGTTACTTGGCAACCATGGGCCAGGCACAGTACAAGTCTCAGAGCGTACAAAGATGAAGAAAGCAAAATCTCAGCTCTCACAGTTTATTGAAAAACAGACTAACAGGAGAACATTTGTACTATAAAATGGGAAAAGCTGTGGTCAAGTCACATAATAACAGAGTCTTAGCATCCAAAAATGGATTTTCTAAGAATTGTTGGAGTCCATAGGTGTTTCAAAAGTTCTTACACCTATTACTCTTTCCATTGGCGAAACCAAATTAGCCAACAGAAAGACGCGTTTGGGAGTGAGGTATTCCTGTTGCAGATGTGCTTACTTCTAGAATCCCAACAGGATGGAAGTGACCAGCAATTTCTGTACATATTTACTCTTGGAAAGTGGTCCTCCATATTATCTTATCAAGCAGCTCACCTAATCAAAAGTAAACACATTTATCACCTCATTAAGGCTTGTTTTATGGCTACTTGAAAGTGTTTGAGGTGGAAATATCTATCAAACTCCTTGTCTGGAATATCTGTAAGGGAGACATTATGGCAAGATACAGAGATTTTAATCTCTCAATATCAAAATAATTTAATACATAATATGTATTTGAGAGGATGTTAGTGATGATTCCTTCTTGTGTTTTGTGGTTACTGAGTTTCGCTGATGTGTTTGCTAGAGCTGTCAAGGTGGACCAAATGAATGGACAGATGCCAACAAAACAATTATGCTTATTAATGTACATTGATTGCTTGTTTAGGTTATAAAGCAAATTAAAAAAATACATTAGTATTTAAACCCTTTTATAGTTGAGCTAATGATCGCTTGTAATATAGTGTCTAGTAACAAATATTCTGTAGTACCTGTAAAGCTCAGCTATGTTATCTAATTAGTAGACTTTAATTTAAGTGGCTATAATTATGGAAGTGAATAGTTGCCTCTCTAAATAATAAAATAGTAGATTTAAATATATAAAGATGTTGACTTGATTATTTAATATTCGTAGCAAAGACAAACCACCTAAATAGAGAGATTAATTCCACATCAGTGCAACATTAAAAGGGAGAGAGGATGCCAAGAATCCTATTAATTTGGGATATAAGTGCCTGAAATTTCCTCGAAACATTCACACCAAAGAATACCAACAAGACGATATCAAGCAGTTGTCTCTAAGGATAGAGAGGTAAGGCAAATGTGGTTTTAAATTGCACAACATCACATAACAATATTAAGTGTGGTGCCTTCCACCAGATGCTAAACGTAGCCACCATTAACTGAGCAACGAAGTCCCCAGCTAAGGACTTTGTATGTACATCGGCTCTACCACTCCTTTCTCCACGAGGCCTTCCCTGAGTATGCACTCTTTCCTTTCCTCTGCTACAAATCCATGCCACTTGTATATCACTGTCAGTGCCAAGAAAGCTTTTAATGCATGTTTGCTTTGTTGAATGGTCATCTTGAAGGGGAAGAGGTGATCTCTCTCTCTCTCTCTCTCTCTCTCTGTCTCTCATTTATGTTGGTATTACTTTTGAAACATATATGTTATCTTCCCCACTAAGGTTGTGTCACCTCCTTCACACACTGTCTGGAAATTCCCATACTTCCTAACAAGAACTTTACTTGTGTATATAGTTCTGCTCTTTGCCCAATTTCCTTCAAGGCCTTTGTGTCATAAGCATCCAGTATGACAGTGAATAAGCAGTATTATAGCCACTACTTGGTTTTCCCTTTTAACTTTTGAGGGTTACTTTTGAACCTAGTACAACTGCTCAGAAGGGTATTTTCACAAATTGTTTGCCATGGCAGTTGCTACCTTATTGGGCTTTTCATTCTGAACACACAGGCAGAGAACATTGATGTCAGTACAACAAATAATGTGTACAATTTAAAAAAACACTAAATTTACTGAATCCCCATATTATGTTTTCATGCTGCTCTTTCAGAAACTATGCTAATACAATACTCCTATAAACTGATCTTGGTCCTGGCAGGCCCTATTGGAACTAATGGGGCCTGACAGTTCTTCAGTTAAAAATTATACATAAGGGTCACTTTCCCTTAAATTATCTATTGTATGCCAGCTGTTCACAACTGCAGCGCTTCACTTTCTTTGCATTGCTAGAAATGTCTAATTTTATCCTAATATCCATAGCAACTGTTCTCGTGGATAGCATTGAAGTCACTGAGACTTAAGCACACCTTCATGGAATCACACCAGAGTTGTATTTTCCATTTTCTTTATTTTTTATTTTTTTGATTCTGGAAAATGTTTAGATGGCTCATTTTGCCTGTTTCATGCCACAGCACTTGAGTTATATCATAATTTCTCATTTGCTGCACAACTTTATTCTATTTTTATGCTCCTAAATGACGCAGCTTTAAGTACCCGTGAGTGGCACTTCCGTGCTGTGAGCACTATCAAAGGCAACCTTAGACAGATAAAACGCCTGTTTTTTTTTGTTTTGTTTTGTTTTGTTTTGTTTTGCCAGGGAAGGGAGAAGAGGAGTCATCACCAAGGGCTGCCTTTTGTTTTTCAGTCCTATTAAAACTATGGCCAATAGAACCATTTACAAGAAAGAAAAAATTCACCCAAGTCCTGCATCTGAATGAAGGCTCTCTTCTCAAATGTTCCTCATTACTCCAGAGCAGTTATCTTTGGATTATAATTAAAACGAAGCTTTTTCCTTTTATTCTTTTATTTTTTCAGAATGCCCCAAGTGAAGTATTTCCCCCAAAGTTATTGGACCTTTGTACCAACAAGTGGCTGGGATTTTAATAAGCCTGCCATCCCCCTCCCCACCCCATACAGAGTAATAGATGGCAAACAGTGGATATGGTGCAAAGGTTACTCATTCAGTGATATTTTTTGTCTTATTGGTTAAAATGGGGAGGTGGGGTGGGAGGATTTCCTTTAATTATGAAATAAGTGTGATGTTAGTAGTTATTTCTGTAACATGGTGAAAATGCTGCATATTTAGGGCCTAATTTTTAGCATATGTACCACGCGTGTAATAAAACGGTGACCTGTGTTTTCTGAATCTTTTGGCTATTAAAAAGCGTGCAGATTATAACTAGTTGCTGTAGAAACTTGATCATCTGGATGCTTATCGAGAATTCATGACTGTTTTTTAAACCTCGGTTGGTAAGCCAGAGACGGCAGCAGTTGGGCAAGGTCACATATCGGTGGCAGGGACGTGTCTTTCCCTTTTCTATTGTGTAATCCTTCGGGGTCTGGGGCATTAATATGCAACGGTTCTGTTTTTCTTTCAGGAGGACTTGTAAACTCTTTAAACAGAGGCACACAGTTTGCAATTGTTGCGGTACTGAGTGGGTGTATAGAAGCTAGGGCTGCAGCCTTGTCCAGTTGCAGATAGAATAAAAGTGACAGTGATGCAATGGGCCTGGCATGTAGACAACTCCGTGGGATGGATGAATGGCGCGCCTCTTGCCGTCCCTCCGGTGGTGGTAGGCCCTGTAATAGCTAGCGTAGGAAGGGTGGTGAAAATTGATATGCACTATTACTACACGTATAAAACTTAACACTGGGGCCATTGCACAGGTGGGGGTTCCTGTTTATTGATTTTTATGACTTTGTTAGAACATACGCTTAATGCTTTTATACTCCAGGAACTCTGGGAGGGCTCACCTTAGGTAATAAACCTTTCCGTACTTTGCAATCGTCACAATTTACATGGGGACTTACATTATCCAGTACAAAGCTCAGCATCCCCCCACCCTTTACTTGGTTTTAGGAGTGCTATAAAAAAAGCAAAGAAAATAACTCTAGCTCTTAGTTTGAATTTTTTAAAAACCTGTCCACTCCTGCTATGAAAATGGCCCCTAATTCTAATTACTCATATTTCCAAGAAAAATTAGTCACACAAACTTATGTTATGTGTTGTCTCAGAGGTTGAAAGCAAATTAGGTTTCCAATAAGACAGTACATCAAACAAAGTAGCATGTTCTTGATGCCGATGACTTTTTTTTAGAATTATGGTTGGACATTTTTGGCAGACAGATTGTCTTTTGCTCTATCAAAATGACAGTTTCTTTTGTAACTGCAACATTCATAATTAGAAGGAGAGAAGCAATCTGCCCAATTTAATATACTAAAAGAAGTTTAGAGTTTCTGCTCGTAATTTCATTATTTTAAAATTTGAATTAATTGACTTAAAATAATACAGTTAAGAAGTATAACTAGCAGGATTATAAAGAAAGGTTTCTTTTTCCTTTAAAAAAAAAACACTCTTCAGATGAGATTAAAATTTTCCATTTATGCCAGGTGCCTTGTTCTAAGATTCAGAGCAGGAATGCGAATATTCATCCTTGCAACAGAGCTGAGAGAAGTTGTAGGGAAAACCCTGGGAACAAGGTCACTTTAAACAAAAAAGTTCTCCAACTTTCCCATGCTTAAGAGCCTGGCTGGGCTTAATTAAAGTCAATGGATGACCAAAAAGAAAGAAAAAAGAAGGAAATGAAAAAAAAAAAAAAAACGGGGCGAGGAAAAGAAAATGATTTAAAAAAAAAATCCATCATCCACCCCACTTTAAATTCTTTCTGGGCCACCATTCACATTCCATACCTTAGCTGTTGATGTTCTAGCTCTTAAATGTATCAGGGATATCTCAAATCCCTTAACAGCAATGAGGAGTCCATGGTTTCATATCACTCTTCCCCATTCCACATCTTTAACCTACTTCACTTAGGTGACCCTCACCCACCCCACCACAATAAAAACAAATTAAGCTTCACATGCAGCATGAAATCGTCATAACATAGTGACCTTGTTCTGGACGTGATGTTTGGTTTGGGCAACCCTCTTTTCTACAACCCTGGCCAAGCTTAACATTTCTTGTTGGCTCAGTGGGTAACCTGACTTCTTATTTTCTTCAGGATCTCTTTTAAGGGACCCAGTGTGTTGCATGCCCATGATATACAGGGCCAAGAGTTTGAGAGAGTTAAAATTCACGAATGTTGAAAACTTCTTTTCCTCTATGAAGAAATGAAGCCTCTGCTCTTTTTACAGAATACATACAAAGCAAGATTTTGTCTTACTCTTCCTGTATAATTTTTGTCACACTCAATCTGAAGGAAATCAACTCTATTGCCCTGTTACCTTAATTTGTACTTTAGCCAACTTTCATCTTTACATGAGCCATCTAGTCTGGATATGACAAAGATAAAACAACAAAAAAAAACAAATAAACAAACAAACAAAACTAACTGTACTTTATATATGAGTCGTTGGGTGTTTTTCTTTCCCACAAGAAATTACAACACTAAATACCATATACATTTTTTGGTATAAGACAACAAGAAATTTTTTAGCCCTCAAAACCTTCTGATTATAAACTATGCTCTAAATCTACAGGGGCTGTGTTCCATGTTCCACACTCTTTTACAAGTATGTCACTTAGAGACCTGCAAGTGGGAAAGCAAACTTCCGCATGGTAGTTCTGACATCTGACATGAGTGGCCAGAGCCTCAGAGCACCAGTTATGCTGTACACCTGTATTTCAAGATCTCCTCTATTATTTTAGTAGTTCCATGTATTCTTTATTGTAGTCCTGTGTCCTAGAGAAGTGACATTTTGTGTCGTTCTCATTTATCCTAATGTACTTAGTTATACATCAAAACAGATACACATTTCTATAACCCAGGAAGCCAGGAATTAAAGCGTAATATATCTTAACACAGATATTTCTAAGATCCCTGATGGCTACCTAATGCTTAAGGCTTGGGCTGCCATGGGCTCTAGGGTTATATTAGATTTTATAGATGTTACTATCGTATATGTGTATTTACATATATTTATGACTTAGGGCTATGCTGACATATTATTTTTTTATGTGTTCATTTACTATAAACAGCAGGCAAGCAGACATTTTACCCCACCCCTCACTCTGGTCCACGTCATTCAAAAACCATTGCAGGATT
This sequence comes from Eonycteris spelaea, assembly GCA_003508835.1. Lineage (NCBI taxonomy): Eukaryota > Metazoa > Chordata > Mammalia > Chiroptera > Pteropodidae > Eonycteris > Eonycteris spelaea. The sequence continues at coordinate 5,298,191 of PUFA01000088.1, forward strand.
TCTCTCCTAAATTAAATACATCCGAGGTTATGTCTTTTATCAATTCTTTATTCTTGGTATCTCAAATTCTGAAGTCTTCTTCCTTTGTCTCAAAAAGGGAAACTGCTGAAAGCATTTCCACCTGGATGTTTAAATTATTTAAGTCGCAGGAACCAGACCTTTTCCCTCCTGAGTAGTTGTGGGTTTTAAAGGCTAAAATTGCTTCATCATGCCAAAGTGAAAGTATGCATAAATTATTTAGTTAAACCTGAGAAAATACAGACTTTTCCAAGTGATCTTTCAAGGGCTGCCTACTTAAATTTCAGAAGAATGGGCAGGATTTTTTTTCTCTTAGAAAATGGAAGTATCTGCTGTGTCTTTTATCAGTTGAAATGTGAACAACATTACAAAATGCTGATTTTTTTATAAGCCCTAGCCTCATAATATCCAGTATTATCTATATCATGCCCAAGGTGAATAGTGTGGTATTAACTGATACCAGTAATCACCATCCAGCTGGCAAGAAGGCCAGCCCTTCCGAATGTATTCTTGTGAAAGTCAGGTAACTTACTACACATCTCTCCCTGATGTTAACACGTGCTGGTGAGCACTTCCAATTTAGTTTCTATTCGTGCAGAGTTTCGATTTCAGTTATAAAAATACATAGTAAGTTAATTTTTAAATATTATAAAAACATGGTTGAAATTCTCAATTTGATTTTTTCCCCCTGTACTTTAAAAAAAAGCCTGAAAAGTGTTAAGTAAGTAGTGTATGATGATGTGTGATGGTGATGGTGGTGGTGGTGGTGGTGGTCTGTGTATAACAGATAACATTAAAGAAGCAATAAATATAGCCCATGAATATGAATAATTTCAAGTTCCTAAAGACTAAGGGACTCTGTTTCCCATGGATATTACAGAATCTGTGACATTACATATCAGTTCTCTAAAGTAGGCTTAGCATGAATACTCCAATGACATTCTCATGACAGAGGGAAGACTACTTTTAATTAAATACCTAACCTCACATCCTCAAAGAAGCATTAATTGGGACAGACAAAAATGTCAACCAAAAAAGTACTTATATCAGTTTTTAGTACACAGCTGTCTTTTCATTTGTGGAATCCATTTGAATTTTATCTTCAAATAAATTGGGAGATGAGAGTGAATATAGTAGATCAGCATATAACTTTGATGGGTTGTTATAAAAATCAAAAAATCCTCCAAGCAATATAGAACCTATTTCATCCCAGAATAATGGATGTAACTTATCCCATTAATGCATGTTTAACAGATCGCAGACCAAGTGCTCTTCCTTAGATCTAACTTGCTTTTCCTCCAACTTTCAGTACAGTTGCTCTTGACCTTACCTTAGTTCTCTCCTCCTCTCCTTTTCCATCTCCTGCCCAGGCACAGATATATCCACCGAATCATATGAATGAGGATATTATACTTACACTACTATACTCTGCTAAATAGCTAGAAATCCTCTTTTGGCTTTTGTCATGACTTAGATTTGTACCCTAGAAGTGGTGAAAAGAGCACAGATAGAATTTGGAGTTAGATGGGACCTGGAGACAGGAATCAGGTTCAGATTCTGACATAGATGATTTGGGGGAAAGTCCATTAAAATTTCTGAGTATCAGTTTACTCATCTGCACAATTACCATCATAATAATTGCTCCATCTTCCTTCAAAGAATTGTTATGAGGATCAAGTGAAAGATGTCTATGAATGGGCTCTGCCTAGATAATTGCATAATTCAGTAGTCAGTAGATTCATACATAAATGCTAGGTGTTACTATTACATAATTAACCTGTCCTCTTAAAATTAGGACAAGAAAAGAGGTTTTAAGACACACATGAGACTCTGGAAATGGAGATATTATAGAAAGCCTACAGAGACTGATAGTGTGTTTCCTTCTATATGCATTTCTCTCATAGAGATCCATGTGACCTTTTGGGAGTGCCTTTCTGAGGAGGACAGTGATGGGAAACCCTAGCTGGTGGTGACGGAGATCTCGGGTAATTGAGAATAGGCCAGGAGGGACACTTAGCAGTCAGGTGACTTCTTTCTAACTACAGCAGGTTCTCAGATCCCTGAGCTGGCCCAAGATGAGAGAACAGTCAATGAAGAGTGTCTGGCACAGTGAGCGTAAGTCTCAGTTGGTTGTGAAATCTGCTTGTTTGCATTCTCATACAGTACTGGAGCTTAAGCCCTGGCCACTGAACGAATGACTATGCAAGAGCAGGATCTAAGACAAGGGGATGTTTCATGACCAAAGAAGGAGAATTTATTAGTTCCTTCAAGGAAATCTATTGGATTATCTCATCAAACATATTAATGATATCAATTATTGTATTTTGTGTAATGATTTCTTTTACACCAAATACACAATATATTGAAGAATTCTCAAAAGTTCCACCATTCGAGTCAGTATAAACCTTGATAGAAGTAATCAGGACTGGTCCAAGAAAGAAAAAAATTAGAACTTTGGAACTTGTCTAATACCCACTGCAGTTGCTTGAGGAAAATTGAAATGAAAGATGCCAAAAAGAGATTTATGAATACTTTTTAAAAGCTTTAAAAAAGCCCACAAACTTAAACTGTGCTTATGATAGGAGCTGGAAGAATCACTCATATCCACTCAACTGTGCCTAGATTTTAAATTGTTGTTTCCCTTTCTCTAACACTACTACAAGAGAAAGGAAATGCCTAGGCAAATAAACTCTGTTAAAATAACTTTACAGTTGTGACACGGTTTGACAAAAGCAAAGGAAACTCAGAGTCACTACTCACACTCTATCCTCAGCTGATTCCACTGTGGAAAATAAAATGTTTAAAAAAACACACAGACACCATGGAATGAACTTGGGATAGACTCAGTCTTAAGAAAAGGGCTTCTTAAAAGCGGAATCTCTGACTGCTCTATCTTTGGGTTATTATAAACGAGTTATAAGATGTGTATTAATCATAAATCTGGAGTTAAAGAAAAGCATTCGGCTGAGTGTTATTTGCAAAACATGTCATCTATATATTTTTAAGATCCCTTGATTCTAACTCAAAGCAGTAACTTCTTGGGGTCACCAAGATACCTCGAAATATATTTTAATCATAATAATTTCCCAGAATTTAGATTAGATACTAAACTTACCTCTTTCCAATGATCCTGTAAAACACTGTTGCACAGAGAGAAACATTTTGACCAAAACCTCATATTTACTACTGCTATGCAAATTATAAATCTAACAGAGAGGTGATATATCATTTTTATTAAACTTATAATATGCAGCACAAATAGTGTTTACATAGAAGAGTATAAAGTTAATTCCCTCCCGGGAAGCATTTCTTAAAAAATATAAATTGTATTTTGAGAGTTAATCAATTTGCTTTTTCTCTTTTGGCATTTTAATTGAAGCCTCCGAACGGTATACTTCCTCAAAGTATCAGAAAGCAAATATCAGTCGTGCGGTTGTAAAATCAACTCTTAATATTCTTTCAATGAAGTAGCAGATAGTCGGCCTGTAAATTTTACCTATATTACTATGGAGCTGCAACGCTATAAATTCAAAACAGTGTGCAGGTTGGTGGAAATTGAGGTCCAGGCAGCAAGGCATGTCCATAAACTTTTCTCAGGTTATTGGAACAGAACAAATCAAAAGCGGTTCCTGGTTGTATGATATTCTCTTTTGATAGAGCAGACTTCTTGTCGTTAGCAATCCAAGTGCAGAGGTTAGTCAGAGCAGAATGTAATTTCTAGCAATCTGACAGACCTGCGGATTGAAGCGGCAGGTTTTCCCTTCCGATTTCAGGGAATTGCTTCTTACTGTGACAAATGATTAGCTGTTATCTCTGACTGAATTTGATTTCTACAAGCAGCTGAGTCAGGTAACTTTGCAGCGTTTGAGGGAGTTTTTACAGGAAATGAAATCGGCTCCCTAGTCATATGTGGGCCAAATGAAATCCTCCCTGTCAGAGCAAAATTGTGCTTTTGGTTAATTGGAGGCAGATTTAGCATAGAAGGGATGTGTGGTGATGTGTGTGATGTGTGTGAAGGGTGTGTGTGTGCGCGAGATGGTGTAGGCAGGCACACCCATGTGTGTACAGTCACACGTGAGGAATAATTGTATGGTGCCCTCCTAACTTTCAAAAGCCTGTATTCATACAAAACCCCTACATTCTGCACAGGATTGATACTTTTAGTTTACACTACAAGTGAGGACAGTCATGTGGGTATCAGAATGATGAGGCTCTCAAATAAGAACGCCCTGTTTGCAAAAGAGTTCGAACTGCAATATTAATCAAAACACAATAGATGCTCACTGAGCATG